>OZ008369.1:190663138-193063138 GCA_963931995.1 Phaonia tiefii
AGACGTATTAAAAAGTCACAAAGGGGCAGGCCAAAGGGCAGACTTGGTAGGCGGTCTAGGGCTAGACCACGTAAAAGCCGTTAAAATGGAATTGAATGTTAAGCGCCAGGGGTGTCCTTGATTATTTAGTATGAGTGTTTCTGCTTGTGACATGTAAATTTTAGTCGATAACAAAAGTCAATATATACAATTTTAGTTTCAAAAATTTAACTCATATTTGATTTTTCCACTGTGGAAACACTCATACTAAATAATCAAGGACACCCCTGGCGCTTAACATTCAATTCCATTTTAACGGCTTTTACGTGGTCTAGCCCTAGGCCGCCTACCAAATCTGCCCTTTCGCCTGCCCCTTTGTGACTTTTTAATGCGTCTTGCGGCTACTCTATCCATATTATCATCTTCCTCTCGAATTTCATGATTTTTCGATTGATTGGTCCGAGCCCACACGATATAGGAGTGTTTATCATTGGCCGCCATTTGTCGCCATTGTTCACCGGCCATTTGGGCAACTTCTGGGGCAGATGGCATATCATTGCAGCTTTGTTTTAGTTTATGCCGGAACTCATGAAGAAAAATGAAAAAAGGATTAGTCGCCTGGGAGTGGGCCATTGCAGTTGTAGACTCCTCGACTGTTAAAGCGGCTGGTTTCCTCAGAGCCTTTGGCGATCTGGTGCAGGCGCCGATCGCAGTTGAATGATGACGTTGCTTACTCGTGGCGGATATATAAATGTATGCGGGTCCGGAACAGAATCTTCAGATTTTGAAACGAATAAAAATATTTAAATATATCAAAATGTTTAACCCAATTTGATTGACTTGAACTGGGATATTGAAAATTTGTTTGATAATTAAAAAATGTGTTACTTAGGCTAATTTTTATTTTGATTTTTTTAAAAGAGAACGGGTCTCAAGCTACTGGCAAAATGTAATACTTAACATGATAGAATTAGAAACTGTTGCAAGTTGTTTTTTTTTTGGATACGAGGTGGGATTTGGAATTTAAGCCGACAACTTTTGTTATTTCCAAAGAATTTGAATTGATTTATCGTATTCTTTTATTTTCTGTTTTGACAAGGACAACACCATATGCATATAGCTCTTCCCTCCTTCAGATTTCACACCCAAAATCGATTAAAGCCGACAACTTTTGTCGTTTGTTTAAAAATTTAAACATAGGCCTATCAAGGGATGCAATGCTGAACTTCTTCATTGGAGCAAGTGTAACCGTGGATCCTTGGATTAATTTTTGGCTCTACCGGGAGTTTGTTTTTTGAGTGGAAAGAAATTAACTGGATTTTTAATAAAGTACATAAATTGTACCAAAAAAGTACATAAATTGTACCAAAAAGTACATTAATTGCAATAAAGTATATACAGTGTACAAAGAATTCGTAACGTGTACTGAAAAAGTTCGTAGCGCGTAACAAAAAGTGCATAAGAAGTACCCAAAAAGCGGATAGTGTTCCAAAAAGTACATAAAGTGTTCCAAAAAGTACATAAAGTGTAGCAAAAAAAAATACATAAATTGTAGCAAAACGGTACATAAAGTGCATCAAAAAAGTACATTCGCAGTACAAAGTGCATCGATTTTCAAAATCAATGTCTCATTTTTTCACAGGTTATGTGACGTTACGTGAAAGTAATAAAATTCCGCATTTTTTTGTGTTTTGGATTTTTCATGATTTTTAAGAGTACAAAATTTGAATTTTTTAATCAAATAATTATTTTTTGTCTTCAAAAATTAATTTATAACTGCGAAACTGTTGACTATGTTGAGAAATAGCGTACAAACAGATTAAAGGTATTGTAATTCTTAATTTTTCTAAATTTGTTTAAAAAAATCGGAAGAGGCGTTCTCGAGTAATAGTGACATATGTATAAACTTGTCTCAAAATATTAGCTAGAAATCTGTGGTACAGCTTTACTTCTTAATGCTTTCCATATGACAGTCCGTCTGATGGTATCAAAGGCTTTCTCGAAGTCGACGAACAGTAGATACAGGGATACGCCATTCTAGAGATTGTCCTATAATAATGCGACGAGTGTTAGCCTGATCTACGCAGCATCTATTTGGCGGGAAGCCTACTCGTTCACCTCGCAATACGTTCTGCACAATGACTGCGAGTATCTTATATATGGTGTTAAGCAGAGTGATTCCTTTCCAGTTGTTACAATCTTTCAAGTCACCACTTTTTGGTAACTTTACAAAGATGTCTTTCTTCAAAGTTGGAGGCAGTCTTTTTTCCTCCCATACTGATACGATGGTAATCCATGTTTCCTTACTGCTCTATTATTTTCCAATTTCCCAATCGCCTCTTTTATCCCATTCAGGTTGGGGGGGTTGCCCGATATCCCCAAGTTATCCTCTGCGCGGCTGCTGTGATCTATTTTGCTGTGACCTCAGTAGCGTCTATGTCGTTGCTAATTTCATTGAAATGTTCCCTCCATCTCTGCTTCTGTACACCTTTGTTCGTTAGTAGTGTACCATCACGATGAGCAACTACTTGGTTCCTATTACACTTTCGATTTGTAAAACAGTAGGTCATCTGGAGTAATCTTCCCATATCATTCTGACCTGCTGCTTCTCCTTCCATCGTTGCTAGCCGTTCCAGGAACATTAATTTGTCTTGTCAGGTACCAAGTGGTATCTGATATCCAAGATTCCCGTGTGGCCGCACTACACTGAGAGTCTCCCCTACGACTAGATCATATGTTGCCGAGATATCTTCCTACGAGTGATGTTGGATTGTCGGTAGCTGTTCACGAATTGCCACGGTTAATGCGTTGTCAGCTGCATTGTTCTGAGGTTGCTGTAGGTAGAGCCGTCTTTGTTTTGTGTGCCTGATGATTCTTCTTTGACATTTAATGTTGATCTTAATTTCGCCTGTGATAAGGTCGTGGTCACTGCCTATGTCTGCACCTCTTCTATTTCTGACGTCCAACAAAGTGTGTCTCCATCTTCTGCTCAAGCATATGAGGTCGATCTGATTGCGTGGATTGTCGCTCAGGGATATCCATATATATTTATGTCTGCTTATGCGGGAAGATGGAGCCACTCATGTCTAGTTGAAATGTATGAGACAGTTCTATTAATCGCTCTCCGTGGTCTTTTTTTTAACTCTACAACCGCGCGTTCCCATGGTAGTGCGGATGTTGGTGTTGTCGCTACCTATCTTCGCGTTGAAATTACCTACCTATGAGTATGATAATATCGCCTCTCCGAATCTCATTGAGAGTGGATGGTAGAACGTATTGCACTGGTAGAACGTATTCCACTGGTAGAACGTATTCCATATTAAGAACTCTTTGGAATTCTCAATATTTCACACCTCCAACTATGCGTCAACTCCTTGCTAAGACTTATTTAATGCATATCTTACTTTATGGGTGTGAATTATTTGCTAGTACTGACTCTACAAGTCTCGACAAACTATATAGCGCATACAATGCTGTAGTAAGATATGTTTATGGTTTGAATAAATATGACCATATACATATCTGCTGTGGCAAATAATTTATACGGTGTTAGTTTCGTAAATTTGCTGAGAATACGTTCCTTGATTTTTCTTAACAAGATAATATATACGCGCGAACCTTTGTATTTATATAGTAGAATAATTTTTACGCGGACAAATAGATCTAATGACTTAATTTCAGTTAGGTGCAATAGTCTGATGTCCGATTGACAGTTTTTTGTAAATAGTATTCGTCTTTGGAACCTACTACCTTCAACTATTCAGTTCATCAGCAATGCAGAACAATTTAAAAAAACTATTTTTGAACATTATACTCGTAACTAACTCAAGACAAATCTCTTATAATACCCCTTATTGTCCTACAATAATATATACTTCTTTTATTTATTTTATGTTTCACTTCATTTTATTTTACTTTCTTTAGAGCAACAACTATTTTCCAATTCCATTTTTATCATTTAAACTTATATATTTAAACTATGTTGTACTAATTTTAATTTCAATATTACTTTTAAAAACATGTTAAATACAATCATTAAATTGTTAACAATTGATTATAAGTAACACATACTAAATCCTGTACTATAATTATAAGATGTTAAGTCTTGTTGTGCAGGATGTTACAAATAAATAAATTAATTAATTAATGTTACTAGTGCGTAGTATTCATCCTTCCCAATGTCCTCAGGATCTTCTGCTGGGACATGGCACTCTACTATGGTACAGTCTTGAAGCGAGCCGATATTGGTTTCCATGTTTTAAGGGAGTTATTGATCTTTCTCGATATTATGATTCCAACTCCACTTCCCTCGTCATTTACTCTCCCGGTAGAGCACAGTATTACCATTTGCCGTGATAAATGATCTCATACTCATACTTTAACATTTGGTATTCTAGTTATGCAAGCCTTGATGCCTCACGAAGAGTGCGTACATTCCACTGCGCAATGTGCATCCTATTCTGTGTGCCAAAGGTTGTTGCCGTATCCTCTTGCCCATTATTATATTGTCCTGTTCCAGTTTCCTTAATCAGTTGATCTCAAGCTAAGTAGATGATTGGTCGTACCCCGACCCAGGATGATGGGGCTGCCATCTGTCGTTGCCAAGAGACAACGCCTTCTTGAGATTGTGTAGTGGTGAGGATCGTTGCTGAGTGGTGCTGATCCTTGCTTAGCGTTGCCATTTTTCCCCAGTAGGTGGCGTTTCCTGATTATTCGTGAGATTATGACTTTTCCATTTCCCCAACATTTCCTACTCCAGGAATAAGGTACAGCGTCAGGGGGCTTCTTTTGGATGGATTTTTGGGCGGGATTGAAGCCTCTTATCTTAAAAACTCGAAAACCACATTTAAATTTTTCCGTCGTGTCCGCCGCACCGTCCGGCGCTCTAACCACTACACCACACCGGCAATTAAATTAATTTAATTTAATTTAATTCAATCGAATTCAAATCAATTCACTTCGCTTCTATTCAATTCGTTCTACTCTAACACAGTCTAACCTAGTCCAATTTAGTTCAATTACTATCATTGTAAGGGTAGTATTCTAAAAGTCCACAAGCCAACGAGAACGCTAAATTGGTAAAAATTGTAGTTTATACATCACTTCGCTCTTGCGACTTGCGACTTGCGATCACTTACGAAAGCTGTCACCGAAATTTGGGGTTTATAGGGTTGCCCAACCAAAATATAAAATTATAGATGAGAAAAATATATCTTGAGTGAACTGTATACAATGAAAAATATTGAGAAAGTTAGCTCTATTTCAATAGTCAACATAATATCTGTGGTGACAATGCATAACAGCATAACTCGAGTTATGCTCAAACTAAATTTTTCGGGAATCGAGCTATATATATCGTACTGCACACTATATAATCCAAATATGAATAGTCCAATTTGTAGTTCCCAAGATATTGGAAAAGATTTATTAGCTAATCTCGATCAATCACTATATTACAAATGAAATTTGAACCCTTAAAACGCTCTCCTAAAATGTTGCAAATATAGACATATGCTGTTATGCCTTGTGCCCGCAGATATATCTAATGTCTGAACATCAACTCATGCCCACAACTTTTTAATACATATAATTATAATAGTTTTGCAACGTATTATTTATTTGAACTTTCCATTTCTAATTTTATTATTCTAAACGATAATTTCTGTGAGACAATATAAATGTGTTTCTAAGCAAGTTGCCAAAAATTGGCCAAATCAACTCTAATGACAAAATTTGTGTACCTGAACACTATTAACTTGAGCTGAAATGAGGTGTACATGAACATGCTTTAGGTGTTAGGCGTTTTTCGATTCTAAAGACCCATTATTCGAGTACTATTGTAAATTTGGTTTATCTGAGTCAACAGATGCCGCTCCAGAAAAATATAGATTTTGTTGTTCTCGCACAGTTGCCTGTTTCTAGTTGTCCTTAAATGGACGTCCCTTTTGAAGCACGTGGGGACCTATGGGGTTCGAAAAAACAAAATATTTTTGTATTTTTCTCTAATTTCAAATTTAGTTTTTATCAAGTTTTGTGTCTCGCTCAAACTCCGGCAATTCAGCAAAAAAATTTGAGGCCATCACACGTCAAATTGCTAAGCTGGTTTTGCTTTTTCTTCCTAATTAAATAAATATTAAGTAGTTATTAATGAAATTCAAAATACTACTATAAAAACTTTACAAAATTTTGGCAAAATAACTAAGGATTTTTATCGTTCAAAAGCTACACAATTCAGGTGCCGGTTTGAAATAATTAAAAAATTTGTTAACTTACATTTGGTTGAAAACTTGCCAATGTAGCTGTGTTTCTATAAATAAATAAATTGTTTCCCATTAAGTCCCATGAAGGAATTCGGCAGAGGATCTCACAACCAATGAGTTGTGCGCTTACTAGTTGTATATTCACTTACTGAGGTGTGGTTTAAAACTAAATTTTAACTAAACTGACCAAATTACTACGCTTTTTAACAAATTCCTTTTTTTCATGTTGAAAACAATTTTAATTTTGAGAAGTTGTGGTTTCCAAACAGTTTGAAATAATTTGAAAAATGTTTTAACTTACATTTGGTTAAAGTCTTGCCAATGTGTGTCTTTAGAATTACATATTGACTCAAAATAACCAAATTATTACCATAAACTGATCAAAGTCAGTGCAAGAAATTAGATTTTAAACTTTTCATTCCAAACGGTTTCTAACTGTTATTTATTTAGTTACTCAGCTAAAAACAGATAAATTACTTTTTCAGAAAACAACTTAAAATAACTTAAATTGTTTACAAATTAATAACTATAAATTAGACCTACTAACAGAGATATAAATTCACAAAACAGAAAATAAAAAGAATAAATTTATATAAAAATAAAAACGACAGATATTATAAATAATAATTAATATCGAAAGAGTAGTTTCCGTTTACAGCCCATAAAGGGATTGGGGAGAATTTTTCACAACCACACACAAAATCTCAAAAATAAAAAATCTTTTAAAAGTTTAGAAGATAAATGCCGTGAAAGTTTGAGCATCACCCTGTAGTAAAATGTACGTGAAAGCCTGGCTCCTCTCTTACAAATTCCTGGTACCATAAAATTAAATAAAATAATGAGACAGACCACTAAATTGGAAGTTCTGATATTATTATTACCCTTTTTGAGTACAAATTCGTCTGGACGAATACCAGTGGAAATAAGAAGCAAACTTCTTTGAGATAAAGCTGATAAAATATTGTTCCTGTGTAAAAGGGATTAGTTTATTTGGTAAATTTATTAAAAAATGCACTCAATTCAACTGGGGGATTTGATCGTCTGTAACTACCCATCTCACTGACTGAAACAAAATTGTTTTTGGTTTGAAATGTATGAGTTGTATTTGCTTATCAAATATAATCTTTGGGATGTATAAAGCAGCGAACACGCAAGCTTGTCTAAGAAACAAAAAAAAAACCGAAAACATGTCATCGCAAAATTTTGTATAATTCATTAATGTTTCAATTCGATTTTATTTATACTTATATACCTATGTGTTTAGAAAAATACTTTAGTACTTTACATAGCAAAATTAATTTAATGCTTAACGGTCGTCTTAGTGCCTGAAGAAAATATACATTTGTTGACAAAAGTGAGTATTTAAACTTAAACGCCCGGAACTTTTAAAAGATTTTCAAAACCATTTTCTAAAAGATTTTCATAACCGATAATATATTTCAATGGCTAAAACCCACGAACTAATGGAAATTAAAACACAATATTGTTAGGCTCAATTTGAAGACGTTATAAAATATTACATTACGAAAACTTATCATTCAAAAATTAAAAACGACAAATTAAGTTTTTTTCATATTTTGTAAAAACTTTAGGGCCTATGCGCGACCGGAAGATGTCTACCGATTTGATAATGTTGTTATCTATATAATTCTCAGCTTTTCCCCGCTATTACAACTTCGGAATAAAAAAAAATTTTTTTTCGGCCCACCCTAGCGTATATGGAGACCTAAGTGATATTAAGCAAGTTTAAGCGATTATTCATACAAACTAGCTTACAAAGAAATCGTAGAGGTTTTCAAATGACGCACAAAAAAATACCAACACAAGAGTCTGATCGATCAATAAATAAAAAGGTCAGGTTATGTATGTTCATTTGCGTTACGAATATCAGCAAAAGGCTGACAACAGTTGAAAGTCATAGCAAATGTAAACAATCGTCGATATTTTATCAATTCACAGAAACATATTAAAATCAATATTGAAAAGCAAATATGTTTCAGATATGCTGGGGTGCTTTTTGTGAATAAGTAATACGTAGAAGTAGTAGTTGTGGCCGTCGGTGGTGCAATGGTTAGTGTGCGCGGCTCTTGTACATGAGATCCTGGGTTCGAACCCGGCTCTGACCACCTTCAAATTTTCTTTCGGCGGCGGTCACCTCGCATAGTGACGGCGACACTATCGAGTATCTAGCCATGAAAAAGCTTCTCAAAATACCGTTCGGAATCGGTGTAAAACTGTAGGTCCCAATCAGTGAGTGAAAACTGGAAAGCGCACAGCTCAGTGATTGTGAGAAGTTCTCCCCAGTCCCTTTATGGGATGTAATGGGAAACTATTTATTTATTTTTATTTAGTTGAAAAGAGAGAAAAAAGAGATACCAGTAATTGCCAACTCTACATAAAAAAATACGATAACTGAGAACACCACACACTATATTGACAAAAAAGCATCATGATTTCATTAACTGAAAATAACTTAGTCTATCATGTTTTGTTTGACAAATTCCCCATACACATCGTCGTGGGGAATGTGTAATGAACGTTTACCCATTACCCGCAGGGTATGGGGAAAATAATGGGTAGCTACCCACGAAAATGAGGAATTACCCATCACGATTACACATTACCCTCAGGGAAATGGGGAAAATAATGGGTAGCTACCCACGACGACGGTTACCCAGGGTAACTCATCCCCATTTTTGATTGATAATATGAAAAAATTAGAAAAAAGTCTATATCTCTGAAACGGAGCGTCCAATTGAAAAAATAACCAATTTTTTTTGGGTTTCTAAGGGGTTTTCATAAAGTGGTCCAATTCGTATGGAAGAATTTTTTTTTCGAAAAATCGCCAAAATAAAAAAATCGCTAAAATAAAAAAAATGACTATACTCGAAAACGGTGCGTCCAATCGAAAAAATATTAAAAAATTTACCGCCAAAGGAGGCGTTAACCCATGGGAGTGTCCAATATGGCATCACTTTTTTTTTAAAAAAAATCGGTAAAAATAAAATTTTTTCATATAAAAAATCGCTAAAACGCCCTCATGTTTATATCTCGGAAACGGAGCGTCCAATCGAAAAAATAACCAATTTTTGCGGATTTCTAAGGGGTTTTCAGACAGTGGTTCAATTCGTATGGAAGAATTTTGTTTTCGTAAAATCGCCAAAATAAAAAAGTGGCTATAACTCGAAAACGGTGCGTCCAATCGAAAAAATAATACAAAATTTACCTCCAAATGAGACTTTAACCAATGGGTGTCTCCAATATGGCATCACCTTTTTTAAAAAAAAATCGCTAAAAATAAAATTTTTCGTACAAAAATTCGCTAAAACGCCCTCATGTTTATATCTCGGAAACGGAGCGTCCAATCGAAAAAATAACCAATTTTTGCGGGTTTCTAAGGGGTTTTCAGACAGTGGTTCAATTCGTATGGAAGAATTTTGTTTTCGTAAAATCGCCAAAATAAAAAAAGTGGCTATAACTCGAAAACGGTGCGTCCAATCGAAAAAATAATACAAAATTTACCTCCAAATGAGGCTTTAACCAATGGGTGTCTCCAATATGGCATCACCTTTTTTAAAAAAAAATCGCTAAAAATAAAATTTTTCGTACAAAAATTCGCTAAAACGCCCTTATGTTTATATCTCGGAAACGGAGCGTCCTATCAAAAAAATAACCAATTTTTTTGCGTTCATAAGGGGTTTTCATAAAGTGGTCCAATTCGTATGGAAGAATTTTTTTTCGAAAAATCGCCAAAATAAAAGAAAAAGCGCTAAAATAAAAAAGTGGCTATAACTTTTAAGTTAATATAACAAATAATATAACAAATAAAAAAAGCATCTACTAAAGGCTGATTGCATGGGAATGCCGAAAACTGCAAAGTCCGAGGAGGAAAGATTAATGCATAAGCGAGATAAAGAAAGGATCAAACGGCAGAAAATAAAGGATATCGCACAATTACTTATATGAAGAAGCGAAAAAGAAAGAAAATGAGCAATAATATGCGCGCAAGAATTCAAAGTGCTATAATTCACAAATTGCAAGTGTTTGATCTGCCCCACACGCCCAACATATTTGCCATTATTAATATAAAAACAGTAATTGAATAAAAGTTGTGTATTTAAGAGTTTTTTTTTATTTTGACTTGCTGAAAATATTAATGAAAATGCAAAATGACTTGTAGGGACTACCTTCCCCAAGACAGTTAACAATTTCACTTTTCATATTAAAGCCTTTGCTTTAAGAAATTAATAATACTGTTTTATACATTTGTAATCTAAGCAACCTTTGTATTTTATAAAAACATTTCAATACAATTTCTAATATTTTTTCATCAAAGCACGCTATATTTCTTATAGATATGTAAATATTTCTAAAATGTATGTAATATAATCTAAGTTACCTTTGATTTTTGTCATATAAATATTTGATGGAATAAATCATGGTAAAATGAGTAAGGTAAACTCGTTAGAACAGCTGATTTCAACATATTTCTTGCTTAGGTGTTACTCTTATGTCAAATTCACATGCATTTTGTTTGTGTAGTTTTTTGTTTACTTTTACAGTAGATACAGACATGAAGAAAATTTGACAGATTATGGACACCAAACAAAAGCAAAATGCCTGTGTTTGTTGTAACAATTCCTAGTCCGTTTACCTTACTTATTTTACCATGGAATAAATAAAATATTTAGTCTGTTTTGAAACATTGAAGTCGATAGTTCATATTCGGGAATATAATTAATGGTACACAGGTCAGTTCCTACACACGCTCATAGGAATTTTTTGACGTGTGATATTTTTAAACTTGTTTTATTACTTCTTGTTTTGTATATCTTCAATTCGAAACACTAAGGATCATTATCAGTTTGTAGATTTTTAAGTTGGCAAAATTAAACTTAAAAATTAATCTAAGTTCAAATACAGGTACGAGTATATTTATAAAAATTAACTAAAATAAACTAATCTTAATTTCTTTTGGTATATTACTCCTTAGCTCATATTATTAGTTAAATTTTCCAAGAATTTGTTGAAGATTTCTCGTTCTATCTCATGAATAACTCAGACGACATTAACCTGAAGGGTGTGGATCATTTCTGGGTTATTCCCATATCATCGAACTTTAACGGCGCCCCACATGAAAAATTCATCATTGACTAAAATTGCGTTTCCAGCAGAACTTTCGAAAAGATGATGTCACCACTCCAAAAAGCACACCAAACTATATATTTCTGTGGATGCATTGGCATCTCGACAATGACGTGCGGTTTTTCCGATTAGAAGATGCGGCAATTTTGTTTATTGTCATAGGCGCCGAAATAAAAATGCGAGATCTTTGTGCAGCCGAGATCTTTGTGCAAAATTCTCATCATTATGGTGCGGTGCCGAGTTGTTGAGATCAATGCGAGTTGATATTCTCGGATTGTGTTGCAAACTTTCGATCACAGCAGCCTCATTATCATCAGTACGTACGGACCGTAAGATGAGGGGGTCATGATTTCTTGCTTCATTTCGGTCACGAGGTCACTGCTTTAACGGATACTAATTGTTTCTATTGCTTACAACTTTCAAGAAATATCGTATCTTAAGTGATGCTTCAATTAACTACCTTTCACCTCTTCACTTCTGTCATCTGTTTATATTCAGCTTTTTAAAAATTAAACACTTTTACAGACAAGTTATTAGGCGTCGACATCACATATTGAACACACTTGCAAACTCCATGAATCGAGCTTCACGGTTCTAGTCAGAATTTTGTCTACACAGATTTATATCCATGCGTTTTTTTTCACTGCAGAAAGGTTCCAAGTTTGAACATATTTGGAGTGGTATTTGGGAAACGACACTATAGATTGATTCGCTTGCCGCTGTAATACAAACGCAACAGTCTTCAATCTGTTATGTATATTTACAAAATCAGTTGTGGAATAATTAATAGTCCTCATTTATTTAACCTGATATCCTTTAATATACGTTCGAGCAGATTGCATCTTTTTAAATTCTTCAATATATCCAGCCGCAGAACAAATTATCGTATTGTACTCGTGTGAATGAACCTATTTCACGATGTCTAAGAGAATTTACCTCAATTTACTTATTGCACGATATTGATTTTTCTTGCAAGTAAGTGAATTTAAAAAGTTGTTAGAACTAATTTAATATTATATATAATATCTGGTTACTGGACAAATACACGCAGATTTCTCATAATTTTTTAAATAACGTATATATCGGTTGAAAGGCCTAAGTTTCTTCTTTTTAAATCCAGTGAGAAAATGAAAATCGGTTGATAATCAACTAACTTACCGGTTTTCAAGATTTTGGGAGTGTGGTGTTTGGAAAATTTCACAAGCAGATTCTTGTTTCACTCGACAGCACCAGGTATTTTGGACTATCGCACCGTGTAATCAATATTTCGCATAGAAACAATCTATCAGTGTAAAAATTACAAATGATTTAAAAAGGTACTTGTATTTGGACCCCCGGTTATATACTTATAAAATGCCAGTGTTACTGACAGAGATCAATACCTAGAACAAACGCCTGAAAATAAGAAATGGTAGAAACGCTATCGAGTACTTAGCCATGAAAAAGCTTCTCAAAATACCGTTCGTAACCTGTGTAAAACTGTAGGTTTATTTATTTTATTAATATTAATAACTCTGAGAAATTAGAAATTTGAGCTGTCACGTGTTATGAAATTTTGTAGATGTTCCTCTTAGATACAAAAAAATTATGAATTCCCAATTTTTCCAAATATAAAATGGGGGCGGTAGAAATATTCATAGAACTAAATCAGAGTAATGAGTGTTTTGACTATGGCCTATGGCCCTCTTGCGAAGTAAAAAACGACTAACTAGGAACCTTTTGAAATTCCATTACGGGAGGAAGCATCAGTAGCGGGGCATTAAATTGAAGTAATCAGCGCCCTGATCAAACAACTGAACTTACAATTTCTTAATGACTTAGACAATATCAATTATGGGAATGTTAAAATTTCGAGTTGGGGGCGAATGAAGCGGGTTTGGCTCTACATCCGGGTAATTCGGATTATGTACAAACAAATGATCCTAGGCTCATAACATTTGGTCACAAATTAGACCTTAGCGAGAAGGCGTTTTTGAAACTTGGTTTTGGGGGGGGTAAAAGGGGCATCACATAGAATTAATCGACATTGTGACCAGATGCGAGAAGCTAGACACAAGGGTCGGAAAATTATATTTTTTGTTGTCAACAAAAATAAACAAAAAATATTTTCTGAACTGAAACGTTAAATATCTTTCTCAACAATGTTCGTTTTAATCATGGAACAATACATACCTAGATAAACTTATTCTCTCATCTGACGTTTCATTTCACACTCTCATCGTAGGTTTGTGGAAATGAGAGCAATTTAATTTAAAATTACCTTACACCAGGTGGAGTTACAAAATATGTTCACTTAACTTTTTCCTGTCGTTTTGGTGTAGAACTGAAAAATTTAAATATATTTTGCACTTTTTTGTTGACTTTTATCGTTGGTATACATTTGTATTGTATTTAACACAACTAGTTTGCAACAAAAAACACGAAATTCGGTTGTTGTACCTTTGTTGATCGTTGTATACTTTTGCCACTATCTGGTATTATTGAACCCATGTTTTGCGCCATCCAATGTTTACTTTCCACCGTACCTATGACGTTTAATTTATTGAGCGAATAAAAGTTTCTATGGTATGTATTATTCTATGGTTTTAATCATAGAATAACACATACCATAGAAGGTTTTATTCGCTCAATAAATTAAACGTCATAGGTACGATGGAAAGTAAACATTGGATGGTAGAAATACGTAAACTATGTATTTTCTTTCACTTAGAAATTCAGATGCAATTTTACATAAGTATTTCGAGTGTTTGAATCAAGTATCTTGTAAATTAAACCGTTGTGCCGAACAGTATCAAATGCTTTTTCCACATCTAAAAGAATAAGGCCGGTAGAGTGCTTTTTACGCTGTGTTGAATATAACTGTTAAACAATATCACTAATAACTCCAAAGCTCTTGAAAGTAATTTTTTAATTAATAATTTGGGAATGTCATCTAATCCCGGTGATTTTAAAGTCTTTAGGCATTTCATTATTGAGGACAATTCAGCCAGTGTAATATGAATTACCCCATTTGAGTTGCTTGCTTCCTTCTTAAGCGGGTTTGCTTTGCTGTTCACAGTTTTATCAATTGATTGTTTAAACTTCAAACTTAAAAACGTTTCAGCTAACAATTCCGCTTTTCAATATCGGTGGTAATTTTACGGTTATCTTTTCGCAGATATGTTATTTGTTTGTTATTTTTACCTTTCAGCCTTCTGCTTATTCACCAAAACATCTTATCGCCAGGTTTTAGTTTTAATAGCATTTTAGTGCATTTGGCGTTTTGTTCTATGAGAATTTTCTGGTCTATAACGTAACTTATGAGTTTTATGCTTAGTCTATAGTAATTTGATTCAATTTGTTTACTAGCACTTTTCATTTTTTTAGATATATTCCGTGCTTCTATAGTATTAATGAGTTTCTCGATATCTCTGTCAATTGAATGTCTGGAACTATATGTTGCATTTATAACATTTATACGGCTTTCGATAATTTTTTGGTAAAGTGGCCAGTTTGTAAACTTGAAGTCATAGTGGCTTATGTCTATTGTATTCAAAACTAAACGGCGGAGAGTACAAATCAAGGGTCGATGGTCCGAGGGGAACAAACAAACTCAAAAAACAAACTCCCGGTAGAGCCAAAAATTAATCCAAGGATCCACGGTTACACTTGCTCCAATGAAGAAGTTCAGCATTGCATCCCTTGATAGGCCTATGTTTAAATTTAATCGATTTTGGGTGTGAAATCTGAAGGAGGGAAGAGCTATATGCATATGGTGTTGTCCTTGTCAAAACAGAAAATAAAAGAATACGCTAAATCAATTCAAATTCTTTGGAAATAACAAAAGTTGTCGGCTTAAATTCCAAATCCCACCTCGTATCCAAAAAAAAAACAACTTGCAACAGTTTCTAATTCTATCATGTTAAGTATTACATTTTGCCAGTAGCTTGAGACCCGTTCTCTTTTAAAAAAATCAAAATAAAACTTAGCCTAAGTAACACATTTTTTAATTATCAAACAAATTTTCAATATCCCAGTTCAAGTCAATCAAATTGGGTTAAACATTTTGATATATTTAAATATTTTTATTCGTTTCAAAATCTGAAGATTCTGTTCCGGACCCGCATACATTTATATATCCGCCACGAGTAAGCAACGTCATCATTCAACTGCGATCGGCGCCTGCACCAGATCGCCAAAGGCTCTGAGGAAACCAGCCGCTTTAACTGTCGAGGAGTCTACAACTGCAATGGCCCACTCCCAGGCGACTAATCCTTTTTTCATTTTTCTTCATGAGTTCCGGCATAAACTAAAACAAAGCTGCAATGATATGCCATCTGCCCCAGAAGTTGCCCAAATGGCCGGTGAACAATGGCGACAAATGGCGGCCAATGATAAACACTCTTATATCGTGTGGGCTCGGACCAATCAATCGAAAAATCATGAAATTCGAGAGGAAGATGATAATATGGATAGAGTAGCCGCAAGACGCATTAAAAAGTCACAAAGGGGCAGGCGAAAGGGCAGACTTGGTAGGCGGCCTAGGGCTAGACCACGTAAAAGCCGTTAAAATGGAATTGAATGTTAAGCGCCAGGGGTGTCCTTGATTATTTAGTATGAGTGTTTCTGCTTGTGACATGTAAATTTTAGTCGATAACAAAATTCAATATATAAAATTTTAGTTTCAAAAATTTAACTCATATTTGATTTTTCCACAGTGGAAAAATATTTTTTTACTTCGTGTCGGCTTTTCCATATTTTAGGTCCCCAATTTTGGTGGGAGCGGGTAGATTATCCGGTTCTAAGCACAAAATGTAAAATACCCGTATTTGGGGAAAATCCTATTTTAATATTTTAATTTCACAAAATATTATAGAATGTCCGAAATTCCACAAAATTTTTCCAAACTTTCCAAATCAAAGAAATTACAAAAATGAACATTAAAACAAAATATTTTTTAAAAAAAGACACATAAGATCACGACGTAAAACAGTTAATAATCCCAGATTTTAAAATCCCGTCGTGCTTTTGAGAAGCAAGTTGATTTAACTGAGAAAATGAAAAAAAACAAGATCGCGAGGGCATAAATTCACTTTGGGGCCCATGCTCTGATCTACAACAAAATTTCACCAGCGATAAAACCTTCTGCGCTGAGTTAAAAAAGTTAGTTTTTTTCGGTGCCGGGTCCAACTTCTTGAGATATAGGCCTTTGAAGCTTGAGTATATAGTCGCTCATATCTCAGTTATTTATTATCCGATCTGCCTAAAATGGGTATCTATACTTTTGAAACTCTATAACTGTGTCACTAAATATATTTCCTTTTACTAACCCATTGGGGGCTATTTAAAAAAAATGTTTTTTAACCCCACTTTGTTCCTTTAAAATGTACTATTTTTAAAAAAATACTTAGTGACTTATTTTTTTGCTATACTCCGATAATAGGTCAGACTGTAACCTTTTTTAAGTATAATACTTCCCTTTAAAGACCAGACATATTTAAGGAAAATTAAAAAATTATTTTAAAAAAATCGCGCAATTTTTCTGATTTTGCCACACATCGACTTAAGCTAAGCTATAGCGAGTCCAGGGGGGACCATAAATTTACCGATTTTCAAAAATATATTTTAATTTTTTCATTTCGACGTTACGGAAATTTTACTCGAGGCGAACATGTTACAAATCTGAACTTTGAAGGGCCATAAATCGGGAAATATGGGCCTCCGGGAAAATTTGTTGTTATTTTTTATTTAATAATAAATTCTATACACCTCCTAAAAAACTTAAAACAATTGCTCAATTGCCCCCTAACATGGAGCTGTTCCCGAAAAATATTTAAAAAAAAAAAATTTAATAAAAATCTTAAAAATAAGAGAAAAAACTTAAATAACTTTTTTCGACTTTAATATCTCCAGTCTTTGAATCGTTATTGTTGAGTATTATACCTTAAAAAAAAGACTGAAGACTTGCCTATTATCAGACTCCAGTAAAAATGTCTGTATACTAGGGCATTTTTTTTTAAGAAAATTAATTTTTATCAAAAATGTGAGGTTAAAAAGTAGTTTTTTTTTCCACCAGCCCCCAATGGGTTAATAAAAATAAATTTATTTATACACAGAGTTACAATTTTACCCAGAGCGGAAAATAAATACCTTAGATATGAGCGACTATATACTCAAGCTTTGGAGGCATATATTTCGGAAAATATGGACTTGCACCGAAAAATTTTTTTTTTGAATTTGTTCCAAAATATATTTAAAAATCGCAGTTTTTAAAATCTCTCTTTAATAAGCTAAATGATTTAAATGAAAAAATCAACAGAAATACATGAAATACTAATCAGAATTAATAAAATGTCACAGCAAATTTTCAAAAATTTCCCAGATCCCATAAAATTTTTGAAAAAATATCCAAATCCAAAAAAAAACAATACAAAGGCTACAGAAATAAACGCCAAAACAAATTTTGTTAACAAAAAAATAATTTCACATAAGAAATATTTCTAAATCTCAGATGTAAAATAAATCATATTTAAAAATCCCAGTGGTTTAAATCCTTCTTTGATAAACTACGTGATTTAAATGAGAAAGTTAATAAAAATACATGAAACACCAATCAACTGTAATAAAATGTTTTAGAAGTGAATAGTTTTCTTTAAATGTTAAATTCCACAAAATATTCAAAAATTTCCAAAATTCCAAAAAATGTTGTAAAAATTTCCAAATGCAAAAAACAATACAAAAGCTACAGAAATAAACGCCAAAACAAATTTTGTTAACAAAAAAATAATTTCACATAAGAAATACATATTTCTAAATCTCAGATGTAAAATAAATCATATTTAAAAATCCCAGTGGTTTAAATCCTTCTTTGATAAACTACATGATTTAAATGAGAAAGTTAATAAAAATACATGAAACACCAATCAAATGTAATAAAATGTTTTGAGAAGTGAATAGTTTTCTTTAAATGTTAAATTCCACAAAGTATTCAAAAATTTCCAAAATTCCAAAAAATTTTGTAAAAATTTCCAAATGCAAAAAACAATACAAAAGCTACAGAAATAAACGCCAAAACAAATTTTGTTCACAAACAAAAAAAAAAAATTATTTATAAACATAAATATTTATAAATCCCAGATTTAAAAATATAAAATAAAAAAATAATAAAATATAAAATTCCAGAAAATTTTTAAAAATTTCCAAGATCCCACAAAATTTTGTAAAAATTTCCAAATCCAAAAAAAAAACAATACAAAAACTACAGAAGTAAACGCCAAAACAAATTTTGTTCACCAATAAAAAAAAAATAATTTATAATCCGAAATATTTTAAATCCCACATGTAAAATAAGCAGGGACTGAAAATAATTATTATTTTTTTTTTTTCAGACGAAAAGGTTACGCGAAATTCCCTTTATCTTTATTAGGTAATTTTTAACCATTATTGTGAGACATATATTATTTTGGTTACCGTAACCAATTCAAATGAGAAATTTTTTTTTTTTGGTTATGAATAATTGTTATCGTAACCAAAAAAATTTTTTGGTTACCGTAACCAATTCAAATGAGAAATTTCTTTTTTTGGTTATGAATAACTGTTATCGTAACCAAAAAAATTTTTTTGGTTACCTATAACCATTATCCAAAGAAAATTTTTTTTTTTGGTTATCGGCTAGTTAAAAATTTTTCCGTTGGTTAAAAATTGTTCCGTATTTTCTTCTTTGTTATCGTTAACTATTGAAATTAACTCTTTCCATAATCAAATCATTGCTTTTACTTTAACTTCAGCTTTTTTTATAAACTTGTTACAATTTATCATTATGTTTATTACTTACCACCATTATCAAATATTTGCTTTTATATTTAATATTATCGTTAAATTTGCATTCTCTGCTCTTTCTCTTTCTCTTTCTCACCTGATTGTACGGCATTGGCGTAGCTAGGGGGGTCCTGGAGTGGCTAAGCACCACCTGAATCGTAAAATTAATTAATAGCAACCGAATTTGTTGATTATTTTAAAACTCTGTGTAACCTTGATTGCAATTAGCTAACGGCTGAACATTTCGAAATAAAGAGTATATGGCACCCCTGAAATAGTGTCTACCTACGCCAATGTTGTACGGTAAATTCGGACTCAGAGAATTTAAATATATAAGCCGTTGTACAACAAATTCGGAAGGTAGTCTCGTTTTATGAGTCATAGCATAAAGTTGGCGTTGGAACAGTGCTACTAAATATTCCAATTCAAACGTGTTTCAATTAATTACATAACTGGCGGTGGTTCATGTACATTTATAAAGTGATCGTGAGTGATTATCGTATACTTTAGCTACGCGGAAAATTCAGATAACCTATTGTTCAAAATACAAATAATATGGGTAGAAAACGGAACATTATTATTCGAGATTTTTTCCATTATAATGAAAGGACAAGCGAATCGACTTGCAAGACCTGCACCATGATATTTGGAGGAAATCATGTGACGAATTTAAGGAGGCACATGATGGCTAAACACCAAGAAATTTATCTACAGTCCATTGCTGAATACGAAGTAGATGAGGATATGAGTGATTGTGATACAGAAGTCAAATTTTCAGTGAAATATTCAAAAAAACAAATAAATAATGCTTGCGTCGCATTAGTCACGCAGGAGTCCCAACCGCTATCGTTCTTCAGTTCAAATAGTTTTAAATATCTGACTAATCAAATATTTAAGGGTCTTAATATGACTCCCATTACATCACACAATATCATGGCAGCAGTAAATGAGGAAGAAATAAGACTCAAAAGACTCATCATGAAAAAATTAACTAGGAAAATAATATCACTCAAAATGGACAGTGCAACCCGACACGGCCGTTCAGTTTTAGGTATTAATGCACAAATAATGGAAAACGGGAAATTGGAAGTTTTTACATTATCCATGAGAGAGATTTGTGTGCCACAGACTGGTGTAAATCTTAAAGCAGAGGTTGAAAAAGTTTTGGGGGACTTTAATATAACTAAGAACCAAATTTATTCCATAACTACAGATAATGGTCGAAA
The DNA here is from genome assembly GCA_963931995.1 of Phaonia tiefii. Lineage (NCBI taxonomy): Eukaryota > Metazoa > Arthropoda > Insecta > Diptera > Muscidae > Phaonia > Phaonia tiefii. Next base: position 190,683,546 of record OZ008369.1, read on the forward strand.
TATGCTAAAGGCGGTTGGTTTGCTTGCTTCGACTACATATGAAGAAAATAGTGATCGGAATGACTTTGAGGAATCATTATTTAACCTTGAAGACTTTGAAAATACTTTCAGTGCAGAAAATCGCAATATATTTTCTGTTAAATGTGCAGCTCACACATTGCAGTTAGTCGTGAAAGACTTTCTGGGCAAACCCAACATCACTTCAATTGTTGAAAAAGCGAGGCAAGTAGTAAAAACTTTAAGAACGCCAAAGTGCAGGTAAGTTTTCGACAATGAACAAATTTTTAAAATGTAAATTTTTAATTTAAAGCCCCAAACTCAGTCTTCGAATTGTTCTTTAAACAAGACTCTTAACTTTTTGATTGACTTATTGAATTAGTTCGGGTTTCAATTTAAATAATATCGTTATACATTTATATATTTTTATATGTATTTTCTTAGGCAAGTTCTGCAAATGCATAAGCTAGGCACACCTTCCTTAGATGTTCCAACGAGGTGGAACTCTACATTTACAATGCTAGATAAACTCTTAAAATTTAAGGAAATTTGCAATGAACATCTAAATCGACCTTTGTTAGATGAAGAATGGGATAAACTAAAAGACCTACTAGTTATTTTGAGCCCGCTAAACGAAACGACACTTAAATTGCAGTGTGAGCAGCTGGTTATGGGCGATTCTTACAAAGCTTGGTTTGAGCTGAAGGTAAAATTGGAATTGTTAGACACGGAGGCATCATCTTCTGTTTTGAACTGTATAGAAACGAGAGAGCCACACTTGCTTAACGCCGACGTCCTTAACGCAGCAATATTTTTAGATCCACGCTTTCGACGTTTGCTTACATCAAATAAAAAGGATGAAGCGAGAGGTCACCTGAAAAAGTTGGCAGTACAAGTTAATGAATTGAACCAGGTTTGTGGGCGCCCATACTAAACTTTGCTTTATACCTTCATTAATATTTTTGATCTATTTCAGATCGTTAGACATAATCCTCAAGCAACGCAGGGCCCTTCAGAATGTAATATGTTCATTGACGAAACGTCAAATACTAGCACTTCCTCTTTTGTTCGTCGGACTTTACGTAGCTTGGAAGTTGACTCGTCGTCAGAGGACGAAACGTCAAGCGTGCATAGAACACCACTGTTAATTCAAACCCTTGCCGAAATCGACACCTACCGGGAGGGAAGAGTTGATGTCGATGCCAACCTTTTGCAATACTGGGAGGAAAAAAAAAATACGTTCCCGTTTCTCAAACAACTGGCAGACATTGTTCATGCCGCTCCAGCAACTCAAGTTAGCGTCGAGCGAGCGTTTTCTGCATTGAGACTTGTACTAAGTGATCTTAGATGTAACCTTTCAGACGATTCATTGCGATCGCTTATGTTCGTAAAACTAAACACAAAACCTAGTTCTTTAATATAATGAAAATACTTTTCTATTGCGTGGTTCACTCAATCGTAATGAAATGAATTGCAGAATTAATTTGATTAATGTTTTTTTTTTTCGAAATATACATATGTATACGAATTGAATTAAAAAGAAATCGAAGTTAAAATATTTTGTATTTATAAAATAAAAGAAATAAATAGATATTTCTCACAAAACTGACCGTTTTTTAATTTTGCCAAAGATATTTAAATTGCTTGCCCTACGTACCTCTACCCCTTAGAAATGCATCCGTTACATCAGAAATACGATACATAAAGAGTGGAGAAAAATACAAGTTTCTTTTTAAAATTGAAATAAAATGTACATTGGATGCATTACCTTCTCGACAATAACGTGCGATTTTGCCGAGCCCCAGATGCGGCAATTTTGTTTGTTGACGTAGCCGCCGAGATAAAAATGCACCTCGTCAGAAAAGATGATTTTTCTCACAAAATCATTGTCCAATAAGATTTCAATATTTCCCAACGTTGTTCAGGCGTTAGGCGACGCATTTCGTGTTGCGGAGGTCTTTGGCCTACCCTTTATCTGGGTAGCGATAACCAAAAAAAAAAATTTTCTTTGGATAATGGTTATAGGTAACCAAAAAAGTTTTTTTGGTTACGATAACAGTTATTCATAACCAAAAAAGAAATTTCTCATTTGAATTGGTTACGGTAACCAAAAAAATTTTTTGGTTACGATAACAGTTATTCATAACCAAAAAAAAATATTTCTCATTTGAATTGGTTACGGTAACCAAAATAATATATATCTCACAATATTGGTTATTTGTAACCTTTATTTAAATTCGTTAATGTTAATGCTTAAATAAGATTTTTTCATCATTTCTCTTATAACTGTTACGTCCCTGAAAATAAGTCATATTTAAAATCCAAGCTTTTAAAATCATTCTTTGATAAACTAAGGGCGAATTTCAGACTCGTCATTTAAAAATGTGCGTGAAGATAAATTCGAATATAACTAGCAAAGACACAAATCACTTCAGTTAGCTGAGCACTGTTTTGTGTTAACAGAGCTATGTTAAAGCGCTTAAAATGGGAGAATATATAAAAATAATTAATTTTTAGCCGATTAGAACAATATTTTAAATCAAATTTAGAAATTAGAAAGCATATATATTCGGAATTTAAATTGTTTATGTAGTAATTCAAAAACATGTTGCAAAGTATATAATTTTGTCGTTCAAAACCTTCAAGTTTTAAAAGTACATAATAAACACTGTGGCCAAATGTGGCTTCAACCATGAACCAAATATATACCTGCTGATAGCCCTTGGGGTGCACTTTTCGAATTTACTATCCCCATTTTTCAGCAGTATTTCAGAATCGGGTAATGTAAGATTTTCAGTTTCGGGACCCTTTTCCGAATTTCGCCCACTGTGACCCAATGCGTCGTCAACCATGGACCAAGTGTATACGCTGTTAGAGCCCTCGAGGAGTACATTCTAAAAATGGTTACCATATATTTAAGAACAATTTCAGATTGTTCAAATACGCATTTCAAATTCTTATACGACAACTGATTTTGGCCCACTGTGGCAAAATGGGGCTTCAACCATGAACCAAATATATACCTGCTGATAGCCGTTGAGGTGCACTTTTCTAATTTACTATCCCCATTTTTCAGCAGTATTTCAGAATCGCCCAATTTAAGATTTTCAGTTTCGGGACCCTTTTTCGAATTTCGCCCACTGTGACCAAATGCGTCATCTACCATGGACCAAGTGTATACGCTCTTAGAGCCCTCGAGGAGTCCATTCTAAAAATGGTTACCATATATTTCAGAACAATTTAAATTATGTACGAAAACAGATTTCGTGTCGGGCATTGTTTCGCCTTACACTAGCCGACTTTCAGGCCGACTTTCTGAAAATCAAACTAGTTTTGTTTTTTGCCCGACTTCACCTTACACTGGGAGATGAGTCGGCCCGACAAACCGCTGGTCTAAGGTGCCCTTAACAAGCGTAGCTACAAAATACAAAACAAAAATGTAAAGGGTCTTAAAATCATATCTACGAAATTTCTGATAAACAAAAATATTTGTTCACATCTCATGCTTAAAAAAGCTTAAAACTGTATTATCTAAGTACATATAGTTTCCACGAAATAATATGAGCAAACGAAAATATAGAAAAAATTATTTTATTTTAATTTTAGCATAATTGTTTTGCATTTGGTATATGTTTTTGTCGTAATTTGTTTCCATTTTGCAATTTTTTTTTGTAACTTATTTAGCATCGTTTTTTTACGTCTCCTAAACTATACCTTAGACCGGTGCGATAGGTCAGTCGGCCTACTAGTCGGGCGAAAATCTAAACTATTTTGATTTTCAGAAAGTTGTCCGTAAAGTCGGTTAGTGTAAGGCGAAACAATGCCCGACATAATAGTCAGGCTGTCTAATAGTCGGCTGACTAGTCCGAAGGTCGCAGGTGCCCTTAACAACAGAGAATATGTATGTATGCTTCGTCTCTCGAAAAATTTACTGTTTTCTGGTTTTCCGAATGCGCTCCGTATTTAAAACAATTACAGTGCTTTGTAAGAGAAGAGAAAACCAATTAGTTTTTCCCATGAACTGAGCCCCCTCCTACAACCAAATGCTGAAAATACTAAAATTTTAAGGTATTGTTACGTCCGTAACAAAAATTTTACCGTATAACAATTCTGAGGTGTTTGGGTAAAGGGGTATATGTCAATTTTTTGAAATGTTCCAAATTGGAAATACAAAATTTGAGAAGATCTCACAAATAGCAGGTTAATTAAGATCAGATTCGGCTGAAACTGGTAGTTGCTAAAATATGTCTCAAACATGGGTACATGCATGTTTTTGTGATATTAAAGTTTATTCGCCCCAAATTTTAAATTTGCAAATTGTGCCCCTGACATGTACCCCTTTTACCAAACAAGAACTGACTTGTACCTACATACCTACCTGACCAGATTTTTAGGAACACATTTTAGTTAAAAAAAAGAATCTTCTCGAAGATAAACACAAGAGATATTTATTTTTTAAACGGTGATAATAATAAAATAATAGTAATAATATTAACATTAGAAGATACAATATTATTGTAAAAAAGGAAGGTTTTACATGAAAACATCAGTCTTGTTGCTCCTCCTCATCCTCGTCATCCAAATCAGGCAAACTATCACGTACATTGTCCGATGGCAAATTTTTATAATAGTCCCTAAAAATTGGTGGGATCAAATTCATCAGGTCCAAAAGGTTTTTTTTTTGCTGCATATATTTTAATGCATATAATATTAATAGCTCAATGGTATCTGGAGACTGTTATTACCTTGTCCCCTTTTCATTATTCCTACAGAATAAGATGGCACGTCCAAGTCCAAAGTATTCTTGTACTGTATCATGGCATTGCCCTTTTCATACAAAAACCATTTTACATTTTTCCAAGCAAACTTTTCTCCATCTTTGTTCTTGTTTTTGAGCTGTAAAATTTGTCTTTTGTAAAGGTTTTCATAATCCCAAAAATCAGATTGCTCCATTTGATTAACAATAAAAGATCTTTTTTTGCCAGTTGACCTAACTAGTTGCATCCAGTCGTGTGGGTGATAGACTGAAATTTTGCTGTTCTTCTTTTTAGTCTCTATTTGTGCGTGTGACCGGGTACCAAAAATTTGTGTTGTATTGTTTTTAAAGTAGAGTGATTTTTTAGAACAGAGACACACATTACCATGACAAACCTATTTTTGTTTTGACCTGCACAGGAATCTGAATACATTATCACCCGGGATATATTAGGGGGCAATGATTTCAAGTGTTTAGAAACGCAAGAAGCTATCTGATTGCCACCTCTTCCGCCTTCAGGTTCAGCCCACATATAGCAATGCGCCTGATTGTCATTACAGTCGAATATAGTAAGGTCGTATGTCCATAAAAGTCTTTTATAAAATACCACCCCACTTTGCAAATTTGGTGTCGGTAGACATTGTTGCAAATCAAACGTTAAAGTAACAACCGAACCATTACTTTCTTTACTGAACTTCTTATCAAAATCCTTTGCATCATAAGCATTTTGTGCCAATTTTGCCAAGTTTTTTTTCGTGAATTTGTTTTTCTTCTGCTCCAATACTTGACTTAATTTTTTGTGTTATGAGATCACATGTATAACATGTGTCAAGACTTGGATGTTTTATTCCCAAATTTTGCTCATGGAATATCTTTTCGTATCCTGTTCTGCTAACAGGGGTCTCTGTAGTACTGACATATTCTTCATACAAAAAAGCCAAAGTGTAATAATGCGGAAGATGCTTTTTACTAGTATGTCTCCTACTATAATGGCTTTCATACGACGGAATCGACAAAATGTGATTTTTTGCTTGTTCCCTTACCTCTCCTGACAGCATATTATGGGGTGCATGACGACCTCTTGTGTCCTCTGCAGTCATGCCAGATAATTTCGTTTTTTTATTGCATTTGTAATAAATTTGTTTGTCTCATCGAAAGTCTTCATAAAGCAAGACTTGCATGTTCTTTGCAGCTCACCATTAATTCGAAAATGGTAATAATAGGTGAAATGGCGAGGTTTGCTTGCTTTACTGGAATCTCTCTTCCTTTCTGTCATTTTTTCCGACGAGGTAATTAGGTTTGATATGCAACCAACCCGCTTAGCATGATCTTCCAAACTCCAGTATTGAGTAAAAATATCGTGCAGGTCATTTGTTAAAAACAGTTCATTACATTTCATCCTACATGGCAATAAACTTTTGAGTGACCTGATTCTAACCGTTTTTCCTTTCTCAGTTAAATATGTCTCCCTTGCATTTCTTTTGTCTTTCCTCAAACTTCTAGTCTTACTGCCTTTAATAGATTTTCTTTTAGTTGTTGGTTCGCCTTTTTCTTTTTCCTAAGTTTGATTTTTCATTTTCGTCATAAGTTTTAGAAATTATGAATCCCCGAGGCACCAAAAAGTAAGCGGTTCAATAATTTTTACTTTTTCAAATTTTTCTTGATTACTTTAACGTATATCAAAGACTGGGATTTTACAATTTTTTCCAGTTTTGTAATTAAAAAATGTAAAATTAAAAAAATAATTTTCGCTAATTGCTCAAATCTTGATTTGAAACCCGTTCAGCAACTTTTTGGAACAAGATTTTTAATATTTTTTTTTGGAATAAATAAACTGCACAGGGCCACATCTGCGGTTGATAATATTATTATTATTAAACCTAAAACTATTATAAAACCTTAATTATAATTTATTTTCTTTTATTTAAAAGCAGAAGACCAAATAAAATTCGAAAAAAAAGAAATAATAACCTGCCCTTTACCACCTTCTTCACATGTATCCTTTTACACGCATCAGCTGACTCTAGTCATGGCGGGCAAAGAGGTTCAACTCGACTTGTACTCTTCTACCCAAACCGAACTCCTATGTTTCTCAGTTGTCTCGCTTTATACTTAATTTTTTTTCCAGGACGACATAAGATTCTGATTTATTTATCTTTACCCCAATACAGAGACCACCTATCTAAACCCAGTTGTAACTTATACCCATTTTCCAAAAAATTGACATATACCCCTTTACCCAAACACCACAGAATTATGTATAACACTCATGAAAGTAATCCAACGAAAGTATTAATACAAAATGTAGGTAGTTTTGTCAGACCACATATGTATGTATGTATATTAACAAAATTAAGTCGGCTGTTCAATAACACCACCTCAAATAAGTTTTCGTATATGAATTTCAAATACGTATTTGGACATTCTGAAATTATTCTGAAATATATGGTAACCATTTTTAGAATGGACTCCTCGAGGGCTCTAAGAGCGTATACACTTGGTCCATGGTTGAAGACGCACTTGGTCACAGCGGGCGAAATTCGAAAAAGGGTCCCGAAACTGAAAATCTTAAATAGCGCGATTCTGAAATACTGCTGAAAAATGGGGATAGTAAATTCGAAAAGTGCACCTCAAGGGCTATCAGCAGGTATATATTTGGTTCATGGTTGAAGCCCCATTTTGCCACAGTGGTCTAAAATCAGTTTTCGTATATGAATTTCAAATGCGTATTTGGACAATCTGACATTGTTCTGAAATATATGGTAACCATTTTTAGAATGTACTCCTCGAGGGCTTTAAGAGCGTACACACTTGGTCCATAGTTGAAGACGCATTTGGTCACAGTGGGCGAAATTCGTAAAAGGGTCCCGAAACTGAAAATCTTAAATAGCGCGATTCAGAAATACTGCTGAAAAATGGGGATAGTAAATTCGAAAAGTGCACCCCAAGGGCTATCAGCAGGTATATATTTGGTTCATGGTTGAAGCCACATTTGGCCACAGTGTTTATTATGTACTTTTAAAACTTGAAGGTTTTGAACGACAAAATTATATAGTTGGAAACATGTTTTTGAATTACTACATAAACAATTTAAATTCCGAATATATATGCTTTCTAATTTCTAAGTTTGACTTTAAAATATTGTTCTAACCGGCTAAAAAGTAATTATTTTTATATATTCTCCTGTTTACCTCGTTGTTAGCCTTGCCTGGTAAGGGCTGATGGCGCTGTTCCGGCAACTGGTGTCCCTGGGTGTTGCTGAGAATGCTGGGGCGGCTGCTTCGCTGTGGCAGACTTCCTTCACCCGCGCTAGTTGTTGTTGTTGATGGTGGTGGTTGCCCTTATGGACGACCTTGTTCCACACTTAACGATTCACCCGAAAATCCGAATAAAACCAAAGGAAAACACTGACTTTTATATTTAATTTTAATATTAGGTTTATTCGTCGGCTCGCGTGTGGCTGCTTTCTTTGTTGATTTTTCAGTACAATAAAAAACAAGAAGAAGCACCGAAGTAAGCGAGACGCCGATGCCACTCGCTCAAAGTTGACGGCGCCAACTCGTCCGGTGGCAAGGGCGATCATTAGGGCTGTTCACGATAACATACTCCCCGCCTTGCAGGAAGTGCAAATTAAATAATGGGCCACGCAATCTTATTTTTCCTCTAATTAATTCATTAATTTATGTAAATAATACAACAGTTCATTTATGGAAATGGAATAACAATAAAATAACAAAAAAAAAATAATAAGTAAAAATTTAATAAGAAATAATGGAGACAAAGTGATGATTCAATTATTCATGGTGCCAAATCCTCCTCTCGCACCTTTTCTGCTACGCCGAAGAATGTCTCCCCAAATTTTGTATTTTGGCGGAGCAGACCACCGGGGCGTCCCACAGCTGGTCCAATTAGAAGGCGACAGGCTACGTCGGCTCCCAGGATGATATGGACTGGGCGGCGATGGTTCCACATTGGGTCGGCCTCTTTATGGGCAGGCACTCTGAGGCGTTCAGGTGCTCTATATACTTGGGCCACCAAATTATGACCGTAGTTTATGTCTTCTATAGCGCATGTTACCTCCAGCTGCCAATCATCGTGAAGTCGGTGCTCCAGCGTTATACAGGCACGGCCCCGCACAACTGGGCACCGCAACCTCTCCACCTCTCTCTTCATCACCGAGGACCGTGTGGCATTAGGGTCGATGCGGACTCGCGCGAATGTGTAGTCTTCGTGTCCGATTTTGACATTTACCAATGCCGACATTTTGAGCCACAGATGATTTGGTGACAGAGGGTGCAGCCAGGTATTATGGTCTTGTAGACATTTCTTACACCGATCGAGGCTCCGGCATACGATGCGTCTGTGTGACTGTGCAAGGCAGTTCGTACACAATCCGTGCTCTGCCACCGCACGCAATTTCTTTTCCACCGTCATGACTTGGAACCGGGTGCATTGCCGTATGGCATGCAAGCGCCCACATAACACGCAGGCGTAGTTTTCGTTGAACAACCAGGGTTGCATTGCGATTAACTGTAAGTATGGAAAGATGCAGTTAGTAAGTGGCGATAGTAAGGAGCTACGGACTATGCTAGACAAGAAGATTACGACCAGTCATAATGAACTACGAGGAAGAAGTACGAGTTTGTGAATTGGCCTTGTGATTGAGCCATTCTGAGTTTTCAGATCGGCTACACGAACTCGGCCGTCTACGCCATGGAAGACTTTAGTGACACGGCCTAGGCGCCAATCGGTGGGGCATAAAGGTTCGTTTCTTAAAACGACAAGATCTCCCTCTTCCAGGTCGATTTGAGGGTTTTTCCACTTAGTGCGTTTATGCAACTCCTTCAAGTATTCGTTCTTCCAACGACGACAGAATTCGTGCTGGATCGCCTTCAATTTGCGCCAACGATTTAAAATCGAGTCAGGGGTTCCCAACTCTTCAGGTTCCGCAGGGGCCAACATTGGACTACCTATTAAAAAATGGGCTGGAGTTAATGCAGCTTGCTCGTTAACGTCTTCAGAGAGGGCTGAGAGCGGGCGTGAGTTGAGACAGGCCTCAATAGAAGCTAACAAGGTAGCAAACTCTTCGAAAGTATGTTTAATTTGCCCCGCCGTCTTTTTAAGGTGCGTTTTCAAACTTTTGACTCCCGCTTCCCACAAACCGCCCATATGTGGAGCAGCAGCGGGAATAAAGTGCCACGATAGTTTCTGATGTCCATATTTAGAGACGGCCTCATTGCAAAACTCCTTAACATGGGCAACAAAATTAATGTCGATTTGTTTAGCGGCACCTACGAAATTTCTGCCGTTATCGGAGAACATTTTATTAGGGCACCCTCGACGAGCAATAAATCGAGCCAACGCGGCTAAAAACGCAGGAGTGGACAAATCGCTCACGGCTTCTATGTGAATAGCCTTAGTCGCAAAGCAGACAAATACACATGCGTAGCCCTTTGTGATTTTCGTGTATCTGCCTGTGAAACTCTTAATTTCAAATGGGCCTGCGAAATCGACCCCAGTATTTGTGAAGGGCCTACTAAACGTCGTTCTTTCGGAGGGAAGTTCACCCATAATCTGTCCTTGGAGTTTTCTCCTGTTAAGAACACAAGGTTTACAATTGTGGATGCATGCTCTGATTAGATTTTTAGCCTTAAGTATCCAACACTCTTGGCGAACTGTGCTGAGAACCAAAGTTGGACCACCGTGCAAAACCATTTTGTGAATAAACTCCACATAAAGACGGGCTACACGACTGCTATAGGCAAGAATAATAGGGTGACGTTCATTATAGGACAAACTTTTAGTTGAACCCAGACGACCATTAGCTCGTATTAAGCCCTGATTATCCAAAAAGGGCGTGAGCGTTAATAAAGTGCTACGTGTACTAATTTTATTCTTTTTGAGCAAGCAGGTGTATTCTTCTTCAAAATGAGCCTTCTGAGACAGTACAAATAGACGAATTCTCACGAAATATAATTCGTCAGCTCCGAGTTTGTGCGACTTGTGTGGATTATGATCAACCCTTTGACTACTTTGACGAATCTTTAAGCGCTGTTTAACTTTGTTGAAAAATCTAAACACGTACGCTATCACGTGCATCGCCTTAGCCAAACAAGAGAAACGATTTAGAATATCCTCATTTTTTGCCGATTGAGCAACATACGTTTGAATACTTTTAGCTTCTTCTGAAGTTTCAAATTCATCTTTTGTGGCGGGCCACTTAGATTTATCTTGGCTTAGCCAATCAGGACCGTACCACCAAAGTTTGTTGTCTTTTAATTCATCCGGAGTCAGCCCCCGGGTTGCTAAATCGGCAGGATTTTCCGCAGATGCAACATGACGCCAATCTTTGTTACCAACTTTGTCTAAAATCGTTCCGACTCTATGAGCAACAAAAGTTTTCCAATTACAAGGCGACTTTTTGAGCCATGCTAGGACAATAGTTGCGTCGGACCATAAATACAGCGAAGAATTCAAGATTTTCAGATTTGGAACCTCTTTCTCAACCAATTTGGCTAATAGTACCGCACCACAAAGCTCTAAACGTGGTAAAGTGATTTTCTTTATTGGAGCAACTTTTGTTTTAGCTACAAGCAGATTTGTGCATATCTTATCGCCGGTCTGCACTCTAATATATAATGCCGCTGCATATGCTAACTCCGAGGCGTCACAAAAGGCATGAAATTCAACACAACAATCTGATGAACAACCAATCCAACGTGGAATTTTGATTTTATCAATCTCGTTGAAATTTGATACAAACGCTCGCCACTTTTGGAGCGACATGACTCCAATCGGATCATCCCAGCCGCCTTTGTCGAGCCACATTTGTTGAATCAAAATTTTTGCTTTCACAATGATAGGTGAAAGCCATCCTATTGGATCAAATAGCCGAGCGATAACTGACAAAACTTCTCGCCTTGTATAGGATGATTTGATCAACATTTTCTCCGTGACAAAATAAAATTCATCGCGTGCTGCATTCCACCTCAATCCCAGCGTTTTAACGGTACTATTGTCATCAAGCGATAAAAAAGACGAATTCAGAACAAATTCAGAGGGCAATCCTGCTAAAATTCGACTGCAATTTGACGTCCATTTTCTTAAGTCGAATCCTCCACACTTTAATAGTGCAATTAGTTCATCACGAGCTACCAATGTTTCTGAAATGCTGTGTGCACCAAACAAAACATCGTCGACATACATAGAGCTACGCAATATTTCAGCACTAATTGGGAAACGTTTTTCCTCGTCACTTGCCAACTGCAGCAGTGTTCTGAGCGCTAAATATGGTGCGCAATTCACGCCAAACGTGACCGTATTTAGTTGATAGTTTTCGACTTCTCCATTTTCAGAGCTACGGTATAAAACTCCTTGGAAAACAGCATGTTCCGGATTTATAAGTACCTGTCTGTACATCTTTGTGATGTCAGCATTAAAGACATACTTATAAAGGCGCCATTTCGATATAAGCGACACAAGACTGGCCTGTAACGTTGGACCAACGTACAACATATCATTTAAGCTTACGCCATTTGCCGAGGGACTCGATGCGTTGTAAACTACCCTCAACTTTGTTGTGGCACTATCTGGCTTATACACAGCATGATGGGGCAAATAATACTTAGGACCACAAGTTGCGTCATTAACTTTCCGCATGTGGCCCAGCTTTAAATAGTCTTCCATAACCTCATCATACTGCAACTTGACTCCAGGTCTTTTCAACAAAGATTTCTCATTTCTCTCATATTGACCTAGAGCAATGTGTCTGTTTGGGCCTACCTCAGGGTGTTCGTTCTTGAAGGGCAGATTTACTACATATCTCCCATCAGAGTTCCTGATAGTAGTAGAGCAATAGATTTCCTCACACTTTTTATCCTCTTGTGATAAAACAGTTTTATGAGCGACTTCTTCCAACTCCCAAAACTTTGACAACTGTTCGTCAATAGAAACTTTTGTAAAATGAGCTACTGTCAATTGTGAAGAACTGCTTTTACTGACGGCTGGTCCAGTTACCACCCATCCGAAGATCGTTTTTTGAGCAACTAAAGAACCAAAAATTCCTTGATGAATACCGTTTCGCAGTATTGAGGGATATAAATCTCCTCCAAATAGAATGTCAATTTGACCGCTCTTATAAAAATCTGGATCCGCAAAATCCAGCTTTGGTAACTCTTCAGCCCCATTTGGACTATATGAGTGAGTTGGTATATCACCAGTTACCTTAGACACTACTAGTGCCCCTACATTGAGTTTAATGTTCGGATGAAGAACAGACTCCACAGTAAAATGTGCTTTTTTATCACATTTACTAACAATTTCGCCATTCAATCCAGTAACTTCTGCTGTAACTGGTATTGTGGGCAACTTTAATAATTTTTGCATTTTCTTAGATATAAAGCTCTCATCTGAGCATGGATCAATAAGTGCCCTCACTTTATAATTTGAGCCACAACTTATTATATTCACCCACGCTGTTGCGAGCATAACTTGTTTTGCCACCGACGTGTGATGCGATTGAACTACTGCAGATGTATTTGGAACTTCAGTGGACTGTACTTGACTTGAGGCCTGAGCCTGATTCGATTTTTTCACAAAATCTCTATGCAGTAGATTGTGGTGCTTCTTTTTGCACTTTGAGCAACCATTCGGGCTAGTGCAATCGCCATACATGTGCCCTGTCGTTAGGCAATTGAAACAATATTTGAATTTTTTCAAAACTGAAACTCGGTTTCTATTGTCCATATTTAAAAATTTTTTGCAAATGCAAATAGCATGGGCCTCTTTGCATAATTTGCATTGAACGACCTCAGCTTTAGTATGATGAGCTTTAACTTGTTTAGCTTTCGATGAAGATTGAGTGTCCCCATTTGAAAAAGTTTGAGAACCACTGGACCGTTGAGGGCAGGAAGAGCTAATCTCAGAAACACTCTCTAAGGCGTGATACCTGTCAGTCAAAAAGGAATTCAGTTCTTTCCATTTGGGAACCTCTGTCTTTTTCTTGACTGATTGCTCCCAGAGCTGCAATGTATTATGCGGCAAACGAGATGAGCATTGAAACACGAAAATGGGGTCCCATGACTCTATATCAATCTCGTATAACTTTAGAACCGATATACAATTATTAATCTCCCGCTGGAGCCTTTTCACTTCTTGAGCCGACTCATGTTGGCATGGAGCCAAATTGAACAACAATTTCAATTGACTATTTATTAGAACCCGCTTGTTCTCATATTGAGATTTCAAATTACCCCATGCGATTTCAAAATTCTCGGCTGTTAAAGAAATATTTCTGTTTATTTCTCTGGCCTCACCATCAGTCTTTTGAAAAAGATAAAAAAGTTTTTCTACTGGGCTTAATCTTGCATTGTTCACATAAATGGCGCTAAACATGTCCCGAAATGTGGGCCACGATACATAGTCACCATGAAAAACGCCAGTGTCACATGGGGGCACCGAAAACCCCTGATTGTGAACCACTGTATTAGCTGCAACACTTTTTTCCACAGGCAATTTTTTCTTTGCCCTTGCAATATAATTTATGCACTTTACATGTGCCCTGCGTGCCTGAGGATGCTTAGATTGAACCACAGCCAATTCTTTCTCTTTATCCAGTGGCCCTGAACAACATTCATCATACAATTTTTTGTATTTGGACCAAACTTTGGTTAATTCGTTTTTTTCAAATTCTATTGCTTCAGCCGTATATTCGGAAAAATCTTCCTCACTTAGCTGAGCCTCGGTTGTAAAAACCTCATCAACCGCTTGCAAATATTTCTCAAATTGTGGCAAATTTTTCGTTGTTTGGGAAATACTCATCATGACTAGTCGACAAAATTTGTTCAATTTTACGAAGCACAATGAGCAGATAATAATTTCCCCTGAATAAAATCACTTTAAATTTATTCGAAAGTCGGGCAACTTAATTTTCATTCCACCAAAGTCGAATAAATTTCTGAAAATTCGAGCCACCCAAATTGTAAGCCAACAATTCGAAAAAAAAATTCAAGAACCACAATTTGTAAAAAAAAAATCGTGAAAAATAAATGCTAAATTGAACAACACAGTTTGCTCGCCAGCTTTCAAAACGAAGAGAAAACAAATTTATGCCAATCTCGATCAACAGAATATTAATTCGAATTTACTTTCATAAAGTTTATATAAATATTCTTTAAAACGAGCCACCACTGTAGATTATGTACAGCAATTTTTTTCTTGTTTGTCTCTTCGCACATTCGCACCGACAAAAACACAATTTATTTATTCCTTCAGCTACTGACCAATGCTTTTTATTATTTTCAAGAACGAAAAAGAAAAAACTCCAAAGTTGCGTATATTGAGCCACCACTGTCTCATAGAACCGCAAGATTTTCTTTTCCACTATTTATGTTATTGGCCAACACTTTTCATTATCATCAAGCAAGTCAAAAAAAAAAATCCAAAAACTTGCGTATAATGAGCCACCACTGTCTCACCGCAATAGTTGTTTTCTCTATTTTCTTTTGACTATATGCTGAGCAACGTAAATTATAAACAACAACTTCACTTTGCATATGTCTCATATAATATTCATATGTTTTGTTGTTCTCTAACGGACTTGCTATGTCAGGTATAGAGCAACAACAATATATGTATGTTTGTTTGATTGTGTGCAACAATATTTGAAAAAAGAAAAACGGTACTGCAATCCGCTTGACGATTGTTAAAAAATCACCGTGGCTAACCTTAAATTTTCTGAGCCACTTCTCAAATTTACGCCACTTCTCAAATTGTTTTTCCACACCGTATTTCAAATATTTTCACACACTCAACTTTCGCCAACTTTTTCCGAGCCACAAATTGTTTTGAACCACAAAATGTTAGCACGAAATTTGGGCGCTTTTGCATAACACTCTACGCACCTTGTTGCTCCTTTCTCGGTAGAAGGACCAAATGTTTACCTCGTTGTTAGCCTTGCCTGGTAAGGGCTGATGGCGCTGTTCCGGCAACTGGTGTCCCTGGGTGTTGCTGAGAATGCTGGGGCGGCTGCTTCGCTGTGGCAGACTTCCTTCACCCGCGCTAGTTGTTGTTGTTGATGGTGGTGGTTGCCCTTATGGACGACCTTGTTCCACACTTAACGATTCACCCGAAAATCCGAATAAAACCAAAGGAAAACACTGACTTTTATATTTAATTTTAATATTAGGTTTATTCGTCGGCTCGCGTGTGGCTGCTTTCTTTGTTGATTTTTCAGTACAATAAAAAACAAGAAGAAGCACCGAAGTAAGCGAGACGCCGATGCCACTCGCTCAAAGTTGACGGCGCCAACTCGTCCGGTGGCAAGGGCGATCATTAGGGCTGTTCACGATAACATCTCCCATTTTAAGCGCTTTAACATAGCTCTGTTAACACAATAACAGTGCTCAGCTAACTGAAGTGGTTTGTGTCTTTGCTAGTTATATTCGAATTTATCTTCACGTACATCAGTACAGATATACTGGGTTCATTGTGATTCTCTGTAGACTTTTTTCTGACAATTCATAAGTAAATGAATATTTTAAGATAATGTTTCTGTATGTACGCTCGATGTAGTACTTTTAAAGGTAGTAAAGTAATTTTAAATCTTAAATACGTTTATCGCAGCCAGGTTAGCGATAACCTTGTTCTCTAATCTTTGCCCGTTGAACCACCCAATTTGAGATTAAATTGAAATATCAGTATGCAACTCCATACTTAAGCGGCGTAAACTGGTTTTGGATCAGTGAGTCAAATCGGGCTAGTCGATAAAAGCGCCTCACAGTTGAAACCAATAAGACATATTTATATCGGCGGCGGCGTGAGCTTCAAAAAGGTTTTGGTGCCGGCGACGCGTCGGGAAAGTTTCGACCGGCTTCCATCTGTCAAACAGTTGATTTTTTGTGTATGTTTTTATTATGGTTGCATTTTTTTAGTAACTAACAGTGTTGCATTAAATTGGACACCAGTTTAAAATGAGGTTAAAAATTAGACTTCAGTTTCTACAGATTGAAATTGTAAGACTAATCTTCTGGGTTAGCGCGGGTTAACGGAGGGTTCATAGCCATTGATGCCCTATTGCACAAAAAATGTGACATGTGCCACCCTGTGCTATTACCGTGCGTGGGTATGCCTATGCATTTGTAATGTTAAGAAAGGTTTCAACTACCATATGAAGGAATCTTTAGTCAAAATTTCATCAGCTGTGTTTACACCTGTTGTAAACACATTACAAAAAAATCGATTATGGCGCGAAGCCGTGGGAAAGTTGTGAAAAAATGATTCAAGTTGAATGAATCAATTCCGAATCAATCGGACATGCGAGGAATATTCTCTGTACGAACAACCCATGGATGTCGAAGTGACCGAAATGGTTTCGGCGTCAGCGGAAATATTGGTGATAAATTCAAATGGGCACGAAATCAAGAAACTAGAGCATCTAAATGTATATTTCTAGAAGCGAACGATGTAGATTGCATAATAAATGCATACGAATTGTTATGAAGAACTGATTAAGATAATTGTGAGTTCCAGTAACCATTATGGGATATTTCTTGAGGTTTGGATATAAAGCTCGGCCGTGGTAAATCATTAACAGCGAAAGAGGAGATGCCTGTGATGATCAGCATCAGTCCGGCACTGAAATTTTAAATATGACAAAAACATGAAAGGAAGACAAACATGGCCAGAACAGCTGCGGAATGGTGAAATATTTTAAGAATATTCTACAATTTTAGTGACTCTGCTGCAAAAATCAAAGGAAAAGTGGTTCCAGCGCAAGTCCTTCTATCGTTCGAAGGATAATAAATGCAGCAGAACACTTAAAACGTATTAACTTGCAGAAAAAAACCACCATTAAACTAGCAAGGGATAGAGTTACAGTTGTGTTTTTGCACAGAATACATGACTTAAGAGTGAGTGGAATATGAAAAGAAGTTGAATATAGATGGACCCGATGGTTTTAACTCCTATTTCCATGATTTGAGAAAGGAGGAAGGAGCATTATAGTCTGGGGTGCGATATCGTGCTGTGGAGTCATATGCTTGTAATTTCACACCACCAAACATTACAGCAAATTCTTATCAATGTGTTCTGAAAACTCCTTTTCCAAAATTTCAAGTTTTGTTTGGACCCATCTCATGGACTTTCCAACAGGATAATGCTAATATCCACATGGCAAGGTTTATTAAAACGTGGACTAACGACCAAAGTGTTGAATTGCTGCCATGGCTACCATACTCCCCGCACATGAACATAATGAAAAATGTGTAGGGATGATTGTCTCGGAAAGTGTATGAGTTTGGACAGTAATTTGATGACCCAGAATTTTTAATTGCTGTAAGAAAATCGGCGTGGTCGCAAACTTCCAAAATAGAATTTATGAGGTAATTTTGTCGAAGGGCGGAAGTACACTTTAATAAAAATTAAGACAACATAAATTTAAAAAACATAACTTTATTGTTTTCGTGTTTTTTTTTTTATTTTTTTACTGTTTTATGCTGTGATGCAAACATAATTCACACGTTTCTTCACATATTACAAAAAGAATTAATAAATGGTTTCCCGTTACATCCCATGAAGGCATTAGGGAGAGATTCTCACAACCCGTGAGCTGTGCTCTTTTCAGTTTTACACTCACTGATTGGGACCTACAGTTTTTACACCGATTCCGAAAGGTAGTTTTGAGAAGCTTTTTCATGTTTAAGTGTTCGATACTGTCGCCATCAAAAAGAAGCTCTGATTAAATCTAACGGAAATTGTTCGACTTTTCTTTGTTTACACCCTTTTGATTCGGAAAAATAAATGGTCTTTCGATAATTCCCGATTTGACTGAATTGCGCATTACGTTGCTGAATGTGCTCGACGCCGGTGCATATATGGACTATGTAAAAGTCAAACACGTATTAAGTACATCAAATCGATGTGGGATTGTGCGTCTAATGTTTCATAAAGTATCACACAACCATAGATTAATCACGTGGCGCATTATTTTAAGTATTTTATAAATTAATTTGTAAAATATGTTCATAATGAATAAACATTATCAATATAAGCAAAATAAAAATGTTTTTAGTTTAAAAAATCGGATGTCTTCTTTATACCACAAAATGAAATATTCTGGTAAGAGGCTTCTACCAGTGATGCCATATGGCATCGGGTCACCGCAGGTAAACTAGGTAAAAAGAGTTAACGGATTCAGACTCAGACCCATCCCATTATCGCCTACACTGAATATCGACACTTAATTCCAAACAATTGTCTTGGCTATGAAAGGGTTAAACTAAATTTCGTTCATAACAGGGGGATCAAAGCAGTGGTAATTTTCTGCGGATGTAAATAACTGTCAAACCGTGGTTACGATGTCAAAAAATAATAAGAGGTGTAGGTCTGCTAAATTCTTTAATCGCTATTAAAATACATTTTTATCCCCAGTGCTTGGGGATATAAAGCTTTAATTCAAAATACGACGCCACAGACAGCGAAAGTAACGAATCGCAATTTGTTTCAATCGTTACTCCTATGTATATTACTGTGCTAGCTCACAAACTAGAGTTGTGTAGTTCACGAACGAACTAGTTCAATTGAACGATTCTCTCTTGTGAACTAGATGAACTAGTTCACACTGTTCCGCTCTTTTGTTTCAGCAGTTTTTTGTATTTCAGTTTTGCAGTTCTCTTCGTCATTTTCTAGTTCATGCTCCCTTTGTTTCACTCAATTTGCACAAAGGTAACTAATGTTGCAATCTTTGTGGAATGGATACAAGGGTTTTTCAATAAGAGCGCTAGAAGAGTTTTTTTAAATAAAACAAAACCGGTTTCAGTTACCAATGAAATTCTTTATTCCTGTGAAAGTACATTCGATGCCATTATGTATGGAACTCGATTTCTTTTGCATGGCTACCACGGGCACGCTTGCAGAAGTCCAGACGATGAACCCAATTCTCGACAGTTTTCAAGCATAAATCGGCCGATACTGCTGCAATTTCACGTTCGATATTCGTACGAAGTTCATCAATCTTGTTGGCATAGACCATAGACTTTGCGTAGCCCCACAGGAAATAATCTAATCTAATAATCGCACGACCGAGGCGGCTGGGCCATTTCGTGAGATAACACGTTCACCAAACTTGGTTTCCAATAAATTGATTGTGGCATTCTCTGTGTGGCTTGTGGCGCCGTCCTGTTGGAACCACATGTCCTCCAAGTCCATATTATCCAATTGGGGCCAAAAATATTCGGTTATCATTGAACGGTAGCGATTCGCATTCACAGTAATGTGCCGGTCTCAATCGTTAAGCCGACCTTCAATAGGGCGATTTAGTATAAATAAAAATCACAGTATCCAAAACACTTTAGAAATCTGCAAAAATCATATCATTTTCGTGATTATTCGCTTCTATTGAATTAAAACTACAAGTTGAACTGAAATGAGCTCTTTAGTTCACAGCTCATATGAGCTGTTAAGCTGAAATACTACAATGAACTAGTGAACTAAATGAATGAACTAGTTCATTCTGATGAGGCGAACTAAAAAGTGCGCTCACTTGAATGAACTAAAATTCCCAACTCTATCACAAACGTAGTAACTAGCAGGGCAACCAGTGGCTAAACATAATTCGATTGTAATTTATTAAACAAAAATGTGATTTCATTTTACTTCTATTGAGTCATAAGAAAGTGAAACCCTTACATAATATATTTTGTGAAAGCGGAAGTTGGAAAGGCCCTAGTGAAAGCGTTCCAATTTCATTTGCAAACGGTAGAGAGAACAAGTGGGATATAACCGTTTTTCCTCTCATTTAATTTTGTGTCATTGTTCTGATTGTCAGAAAATTTTGCAATACATAGCTTCAATAATACCAGGTAGAAAGAAGCATTGATACAAAACATCTAACAAGGTAGTTTGTGTTTGTGTGGTGGGGTAGTTCTGGCAAAAAATATATACCAACAATAAATGCCAACACAAAAGTACCAAATACATATAATAAATATATAACAAATTTCGCAGCTCTCCACCAAACCAATTTCAAAAAGTTACAACAAAATTTCTAGTAACTCCTCATGGTATAAGTCAATTTTGGGTCGCATATGTTTTTTTTACGAAATTTGTGAATAAAATGTAACGAAAATTTCACCCACTTTTCATTTACTTTGTACTCAGCACTTTGCGAAAATTTCGTAAACAAAATCAAATAGAGAGTTGTTACGCCAAAGTTATTTCGTACGAAAACAATTCTTTGGGACCGGAATTTGAACGTTTCGGTTATTTCAACAAACAAAAGTAACACCACATGCGTTAAAAAGAAAATGGAGTACGAATAGGAATTATTAAGGAAATATTTGCCAGGTAAATCAGAGATATAGTAAGTCTCTGCAACAAAATTTTCTGTTTAGATATATGTAAATGCCAAAATTTCTTGCGGAAATTTCGTAAGAGCTGAATACTGGGCTTCAATGATACGTCCGATGAGAGAAACAACGTCTATATATGTGAATTGCTCTATGGTTAAGATTCTGGTTATAAAACTGATGTTTTAACAATTAATATTTTTGAGCTATATGAAGACTATTTCGAAAATGTTGCCGAAGTTTTTGTCAGTCTTTGCATCATACAACTTTAATTATACTGCAGTCTGAAGATTCGCAGTATTTAATAAAACCAAGTAATTCTCTGAAGATAAATTTCTGAGAGTGTTAATTGAATATAAATTCCTATATAATAAAACCGTGTAAAGATCATGGCCGTAGGTGGTGCAATGTTAGTGTGCGCGGCTCTTGTGCATGAGAACGTGGATTCGATCCCTGCTCTGACCACCTTAAATTTCTTTCGACAACAGTCACCACGCTTTGTGACGGCGACACTATCGAGTATTTAGCCATGAAAAGCTTCTCATAATACCGTTCGGAACCGGTGTAACACTGTAGGTCCCAATCCAGTGAGTGTAAAACTAGAAAGCGCACATCTCACTGATTGTGAGAAGGTCTCCCCAATCCCTTCATGGGATGTTATGGGGCAAACTTTTTTTTACATACTAGTTAAAGTCACAGGAATACACAGAGAATCAGTAAAGTTTAAACACATGCATACTAGGTTTGCTAGATTACTGAACTTTGCAACATATCGTTTAGTCGTCATATTATATGATCACTGCTTTAGTAACTGGTATACTATACTACATTTTCAAATTGCTGCAATGAAGAGTTCCGTACATCCAACAACTTGGTTCTTGCTGTAACGAAACTGTTCATGCATGATTTCTTTAGTAGGTTTTCGTTCCTGCAACAATTATATTCATTGTGAATTTTGGAGCAAATAAATGGCTAACATTAAGTGTGTTTTTTTTTACCCCGCTAAAGTTAATGATAGCTTAATTTGTACGGGACAGCTAAGCGATATTAAGTGGCATTTAAATTTCCCACTTAAATTCCGACTTGTGCAATGACAATACTGCCACATGTTAAATTTCAAGAAATGGCAACAAATCGTTATCTTAGATAAATTTTGTTATCATTTCTTGCGAATGGGAATGTTATCAAGGAGAGACCCAAAAGCAGAAATTTGCAAAATGAATTAGACGTTTTAAGTTCATTAAAATTATTTTGTTTAATCGAAGACTACGTATACTTTTACATCTCTAAGTTTGAAGGATAGCGTTTTATTTACGATAGAAAACAAAATTGGAAATAAATTGTTCACAACAACGCTCGCAAAATGTTATACATATTGATCATGGTAGAATTATTTACCAGGTATAGTCGTTTAAACAGGTGATGAAATGTTTTCCATGTCATTTTTCGTTTCACTTCTCAAAATCTTATGTATTTTGTTTTTATCCTTTGTTGTATTCTTGTATTGTTGTTATATACACCCCGCGAAATAAATATAAAGGCAACACTATTTTTTGTTTTTTCCAAATGTTGTGAGGAATATTCAAGTTTTTATTTTATATTGTATTAGTCCTTTCAAAATTAAATACTTTTCAGCAAAAATCCTTTGACTATGACTTCTTCAAGGTGAATCAACAAAAATAAACTAATTACTAGTGCGAAATATTTACAAAGGCAAAAGATTTATTTAAATATTCTAAAAAGTTTCGTAAGACGTATGATCTCCATTATCGCTGATAACTTCTACTAAGCATCTTGGTATTGAGTTTATCAACGAATGAATATGCGCAGGATCAGTTATCTTCCAATTTCTTGTATTGCTACCCTTCGATCCTTGACATTCTTCAACTGGCGTCCTTGGTGGTAAACCTGGGTAGGTAAAATATACCAGATGTTCTCGATCGGATAGAGATCAGAACTAAGTGCAGGCCAGTCGAGTTGGTATTGTTTCTGGACTCCAGAAACTTTGGAGTTTTCTTAGACCGATGTACTGCTGCGTAGTCCTGCTGGATGATAAATTCTGGGACACAAATTTCCTCTCCAGAATTAACTAAGACGACATCCAATAGTCGAATACAATACTCGGAGTCCATTTTTGTGGAAACGAACCATATTGGAGTGGTTCCTCTATAACTTATACCTGCCCAAACCATAAGGGAGCCACTGCCAAAATTTCGCCGCTGACGCATAATTTTGGAAAAATCTCTGGAACGCCAATATTTGTTTAAATTAAATTTTTTTCATCGGGAAATGTCACCCCCCATCCAAACATATGTATATTTCAGCGAATATAAATCTGGATAATTCGTGTCTTGGCATGAGACCAAGTTTTGCATACTTTTTCCAATGTGACAGTTTCAAGTCGCGTTTCATTATTTGTTGAACACGACGCAACCCTGCTCCCAAGCTCAATTCAGCAATGATTTCCTTATCGCCGAAGTTTTCTTTAACATTAACCCTTTTGATCTCTCTTTTGGCGCTGCCACTGTTCAGTGGTGTCCTTCCTGGTCGTTTTGTGTGTCCATCTTGGCCACCCTATTTTATAATTGTCAATGACACAGCTAGATCTTTTCAATCGCCTCGAAATTTCCCGATTGGACAGCCCTTCATCATGATAATCTTACATTTTTCCCGTTTCTTCTTTACATAGGAACTTACCACCAGGTATTCTATATAAATTATTTTTTTTTAATTTGATCTACGTTAATTTTAAAACAATAAAATAACAACCAAAGAAAATTCAATTCTGTTTAAATTCCTAGTTACTACTGTTCGAATTCGGGTTCTTTTCCATGTTGCCTTTATATATATTTCGCACCAGAAACATAAAAAACAACGTTACTTTTCATTTAACTTGTAAAAGAGATCGAATGGTTACATTCTCTGACATAATATACCTAATGACTCATATATGTATTTAAATTCTACACCAAAAACGCAGTGCATTGAGAGTACCGACAAAAAATATATTGCCTTTATAATTATTTCGATGGGTGTATATGTGTAGAGTTTAACAACTGAAACGAATGAACGAAAATAAAATGTATGTTGTTGCTGCTTACAATTACAACAACATCTGCTGCAACCATGTGTTTGCTGGCACTGGCTACGAACGTGTTGCCGTATCGTATTTTTTTCACCCATTACAGCAAATGTTGCCACATTGCGTAGTATTAAGTGTAGATCGTTTTATTTAAAAACTGACTGAAAAACTCCCTAAGAAGACAGCTGCAGTTGAAAAAGCTCAAGCTGATGTGAAAGCCAGAAACAAAGACGGAGATAAACAATCTATTAAGAAACGTGTTACAATGGTGAATAAATCGGAGATGAAAATAACAAAAAAAAAACTGGAAGAACTTCCAAAAAAAAATCAGACAAAGGTGAAAAGCAGCAAAATACAGAAGAACCACCAAAAAAGCGTGTTAGGAGTAAAAAAGAGTAAAATTTTGATATTTTTGTAATTTTATACCTTTGATATTGAACTTTTTTTAAATTTCAAATATTATATGTATTATCTGTTTATATCACATTTTTCAATTTTTTCATTAATTATGTTCATCTTTACAGGTGATTTGTAAAAAAAAACTAAAAGACATAGAAACTTGCGGTTTGCGGCATTTGAAAGAATCACTCAAAAAGTAAAAAATTTTTCGGCGCAGAGGTCCCCTTTCGTGGAGCAGGTCACATATTATTTTGAAAAGTGTAACGAAAAATCACATGGAAAAAATGTCATTACCTGCTTAAACGACTATAGCTGATAGATAATTCTACCGTGATCAATATGTATAACATTAACCGAGCGTTGTTGTGAACAATTTAATTCCAATTTTGTTTTCAGTCGGAAATAAAAAGCTATCCTTCAAATTTAGAGATATAAAAGTATACGTAGTCTTCCATTAAATTAAATAATTTTAATGAACTTAAAATGTGTAAGCCATTTTGCAAATTTCAGCTCTTGAGTCTCTCCTTGATAACATTTTCATTCGCAAGAAATAATAACAAAATTTTTTATCTAATTATTAAATTATCTAAGATAATTTTCTGTTGCCATTTCTTGAAATTTTACATTGGCAACATTGTCATTGTTAAAAAAAAAACACACTTATTGGAGCTATGCCAACAATCGAAAATAGTTTGGTACGATGGTGCAACCAAGCTGTTTCAGTACATTTCAAACCCCGAAAGAATTCCTAAAAATCATTGACTGACTAAAACACTGCGACGGTGAGTGTCCTGTTATGAGGAATTTCACTGTATACATTAAGCTATAAGTAGAAGTCATTGTGGCTTCTCCCTTGTCGTTTCTAGTCTTTAAAATCCGTTTCTCTTGTGAAGAACCAAATATAATCACCCATCGTTCTTTCTCTCCAATATCCCTGGGAGAACCGCTCCGAGTCCGTAAAAACATAGAATAGTGAATCAGTGAAATATTTAATGTCGCAGATTCATATCTGAGTTGATAAAACTCAAAAACTTAAAAAAATACTAAGACTAATTAAATTTAACTGACAGCGAATTTTTTTATTTGTAAAAATTAATAACTATATAATGTAAGTGTAAAACTGCTGTGGTTGGAGGTAGAAAACGTAGTTCATTACCTATTTTAATTTTATATATGTTGTAAATGTAATAAAGGAATCCGTTTCGAATCCTCAAAAATTTATAAAACTGGACCCGTCTGCAATCCGTTTTTGTCACCCGAAACGGATTCGAATATTAAGTCCTTTGTGGGTTCGAAATGGATCCGAAAAAGTAGAAAAACGATTCGCGTTTTCGAGAGGAATTTCATACGCAAACGGATTCATTATGAGTACGTAACATATGCCGGTTTCGGACAAAATGTACGAAGCAGCGGATCCGCCCCGAATTCGTAATTGGACTTCATTTCTTGGTAAAACTTCTCGTAATGTTGGTTACGTCTCAACACTTTGACAAAGCTTTTAAAGAGTACAAGTTAAATGCGTAATGCCGGCTCTTTACTACTGTCAAGAAATAACACCATTCTTTTGAATTATGTGTATTTAAACTCGGCCAACAATCCGGGTATGAACTTGGAAAAAGCATATGTTAGGTATAGTTGTACTCGTATACATAATATTTTAGGTAAGCTGTTTTACTATCTCTGTAGTGCGATACATTAACACCCAGGACCAAAAACTTGTATTTTTTCATCCGATATGCAAGCAATTCGCTTTATGTGAGTTCCAAATCTCTCACCCAATTATCCAGTTGTTGCGTTGGACTCTCAGTAAATTTGCTGTGTATGGCGTTATCGGTTGAACATAATGACGAAACCGAAAATTGCTTGTTAATTAAATTTGGTCAGCTGGGGATCGGCAAATCTTCTGAATGTATCGCCAAATCTTCCGACAGATCCCTCTTTTGCGTAATCTCATCGTACACTCCTTCCAAATCCACTGTTTTTATTTGGAGAAAAGTAGCAATCGGTGTAAGTAGTGCGTGTATGAATGAAAACCCTCATAAAATATGGAAAACCACAAAAATACATTACTTAATATATAAGCTGCATAATCTACTTTATTCTGATACTATGGCTGTGTGTTCATTGAAAATATTTCGGTCGTGGTAAATTGAGATGAATTTAATATTGTGTGGTGAAAATACAATTAAAATTTTGATGTGTGAAATTGAAAAACAAAATTTTGGCAGCGGAAAGGTAATGTCATAGAGCAAATTAGAAGAGAGTATTTTATTCTCTCAATAAGTTTAACTTCATAGGTTTGATTGCATGTAAATGTTGGATGTTTCAAGGCATGGCTTCAATAGTAGGGTAATTCCAAAAAATATCGACACAAAAATGAGTATTTTCGAACCCGACCCCTTTTGAATTGGATGAAATTTGGACAGCAGTTTCTCCTCGTCCATACGAATTCTATGACACCAGAATTGAGTTAAAATTCAAAGTAGTTTTTGTTTTATGGTTCGTTGAAGTAGGTATTGTGTGGCACTTTTTGATAAAAGGACCTCTCTTAAAATTGGCATAACTTTGGAATGCGTTAATGGATTTCAAAATGTTGGATATCATTTTAAAGCTTGCAGAAACCTCTTTAATAATAGTCGATACAAAAGTCATGTCGTTGTGGTTCAATGATATTGAAAACTGCAACGTATCCTTTATCCTTGAATGTCCTGGCATAACGTATATTTAATTTTTGATTTTCCCCACCAAAATGAAAGCCCATCTTTTTCTCTACATCATAGCCAAATTTAATAATGGGTGCTCCATGGGATCACTAGATACATAAGGTTTGGTAAAGACTGCTCGAGGTTTGATGTTTCAGTTTCGATTTTTCAAGTAGTGACTACGTATAATTATCACGGCACGATTCCGATTTCTCGGGCCCCTTAATTTGACCATTGGATAATGGTGTATTGACGAAAAGAAAACGAAAAACATGAATAACTTTTTTCGATTAGAGCCTTAGTTTCGGAGTTACGACGCTTTGAAAGTGCCCAAAATAGGTGAATTTTAGTGTTACATTTTTTTTATTTTTTTTTTCTATTTTCTCATCTTCGGCAAATACAAATACAAGTATTATAATCTATCAGTCAAGAGAAAAAAAAATTTACTTCTTGCCGGAAATTAAATAGATAATAAAATACCAATCACTATTAACGAAATAAAGAAATTTCATTGTATTTGTAAATTTTACTTTTTATTTATTTAATGACACTATAAGTTTTAAATTCTGATGACAGTGAAAAATATCTAGTCTGGATTTTACCAATGCATAATGGGTTAACATGATGAATTGCTTGTGTTTTTGGAACAGGTTTCAATTGCGGACATGAAGCATTAAACTGTAGTTCTTCCCTTATATACTCCTCTTGTGAAACGTAGATGAAGTTCATATTTGTGATGTTGTTTTTTGACCACGTATACATTGCAAAAGGAGTGTTTATTGCACTTTTGGTGCTTTGGATACTTGCCCGTGCCACAAGTCTTTTAAGTGTACCGCCAAGCCAAGCCAAGCCATCAGAAAAGTAGAAAACTCTTGACGGCATGTTTACATGTTCCTTTATAAAACTTACAAACTTATTTAAAAACAGATTTACTGCAATTGTGTTGTGTTTCATAATATCGCTTATGTTTACAAAGTTTGTAAATTTAACTTCTTCCTCTGATCGGTAATAAATTCCGAATGGGTGAATCGTTGCTTGTTCATTATTAGTCCAGTGGTATGACTGCACTTCATTTTGTATGACGAAAGTATAATTTTAAGCAAAGTCTAAAACAACTAGTACTTCGTCAGATTTTAAATCTGCTCGTATTTTATTGAAATATATGTTTTGTTGCTTTGTTATGAAAGAGTGTTTTAGTAGTTTTGGCAAACGTTCTAAAAAATTGTCTGTAAAATCTTCAACACTTACTAGTTTTGTCATCAAATTTGATCTATCCGTTTGCGTCCACAAATTGTAACTTACTGTCTCAATGTTATGACCGTCAAAGAAATTATGTATAACAGACCTAAGTCTTTCAAATTCAGGACATTTATCGCAGTCACCCATATAACATGCCGCCAAAGGATTTTTGCATATTCCCAAATTAAGCCAGGTATGGTAGTCGAAGTAATTTTGGTTATCGTGGTCCTTTTTGAAGACACTTTCACACATTAGTTTCACATTCTGATCAATGACACAAACACATACCGAATGGGTGCCGCTGCTCCCTGCCAGTACACATTGTTGTGGTCTCAGAGAGGCAAATTTTGAAAATCCTACTTTTAATTCTGAGTGATGAGTTCTAAATTCATTATACAGCTCCTTCAAATTCATAAGCATCAATCGTTTTTGAATGTGTATTCGTTTGCCATCCACCTGAAACAATTACTTTGTAAGTAACTTTTAAAAAAAATGATGTACAACATCCTATACCTTTACAGATTTAAAATCTTTTTTTCCGGGCATCAACCGACTGTATTCATCTTTACAATAAAAATCGATTACAGAAGCGTTCAAACTATCAATAGCGGATTGTTTGTTATCGTCTAGGTCTCCAGTTTTATCCATGTTCGAATATTTTTTTGATTTTCTTATAGAGTACATAGAGGACGTTGGAAGCTCGTCTTGCATTTTTCGGAGAGACCAGTCTTGTGGCAAAACTTGTAAACAAGTCTCCTTTATAGCATCTAAAATCTCACTGTCGTCTGACTTAGGGGCAAGTGAAACTTCATCATATCCGAAATTTTTTTTAACACGACATTTTTCATATTTTCCATTTTGGAGCGAATAAAGCTTTCCATGTTTCGTTTCTTGAGCGAAATTGGTGGTTCACCAAGTATAACCAAGCATTCGTTTAAGCATTTCAATGCATCTTCCATAGGAACAAATAAGTTGTCTTCTTTTGTTCCACTTTCACTTTCACATATCTGTTGTCTTTTTGCAGAAACTTTTATTCTGCAACTAGAACATATTCTAGAATCAGGACCCGTATTTGAGTACATTTGCCTTATCCAAAGTGGAAGTTTTCTGAGATCCGATATTATCACTTTTGGATGAACTAAATTCAAAGGGTTACAACACGTTTTACTTGCGAAAGCACTCATCTTGTCAAACAACTTTTACTAATTAGAGCAATAACACAAAGCAAAAAGGCAATAATAGCAACAACAACATCTTTTCAAAAGGCAATTAAACCACATGTACATATCTATTTTTAGAATTTGCATACTTGTACAAATAAGTCGAAAAAATCGAATATATGTATACATATACATACATACATGTAAAAGTAACCCAGCAATCGGTTGTTGAAGGTAAAAAATTTTAAACATGAACACCCGATACGCATAAAATCTACTGTGGACTTGTCTTTGCCGAAGATGAGAAAATAGAAAAAAAAATACAAAAAATAAAAAAATTTAACACTAAAATTCACCTATTTTGGGCACTTTCAAAGCGTCGTAACTCCGAAACTAAGGCTCTAATCGAAAAAAGATATTCATGTTTTTCGTTTTCTTTTCGTCAATACACCATTATCCAACGGTCAAATTAAGGGGCCCGAGAAATCGGAATCGTGCCGTGATAATTATACGTAGTCACTACTTGAAAAATCGAAACTGAAACATCAAACCTCGAGCAGTCTTTACCAAACCTTATGTATCTAGTGATCCCATGGAGCACCCATTATTAAATTTGGCTATGATGTAGAGAAAAAGATGGGCTTTCATTTTGGTGGGGAAAATCAAAAATTAAATATACGTTATGCCAGGACATTCAAGGATAAAGGATACGTTGCAGTTTTCAATATCATTGAACCACAACGACATGACTTTTGTATCGACTATTATTAAAGAGGTTTTTGCAAGCTTTAAAATGATATCCAACATTTTGACATCCATTAACGCATTCCAAAGTTATGCCAATTTTAAGAGAGGTCATTTTTTCAAAAACTGCCATACAATACCTACTTCAACGAACCATAAA
The DNA here is from genome assembly GCA_963931995.1 of Phaonia tiefii. NCBI lineage: Eukaryota > Metazoa > Arthropoda > Insecta > Diptera > Muscidae > Phaonia > Phaonia tiefii. The sequence goes on from OZ008369.1 coordinate 190,714,128, forward strand.
ACAAAAACTACTTTGAATTTTAACTCAATTCTGGTGTCATAGAATTCGTATGGACGAGGAGAAACTGCTGTCCAAATTTCATCCAATTCAAAAGGGGTCGGGTCCTGGACTGTGTCGAAATATTTTGGAATTACCCAGTACACAACCTTCAACAAAGCAATAACAACCGTGTTTGTGTCGAAAATAGTTGTGATAGATACAATACAAATGTATACCAACGATAAAAGTCAACAAAAAAGTGCAAAATACATTTAAATTTCACAGTTACATACCAAAACGAAATGAAAAGTTAAGGAAAGAGTTTTTTTAACTCCACCTGTAGTGGGATTCAGTAAGCTGTTTTAACGATAATCGAATCGTAAAGTTCACTTAACGATAATATTAACGATTTTGGTATTCTGCAGGCAGTTTGATAACGATATTCGCTAAAACAGCTATTGAAGTTACCGATTCGACTATCGCAAAAATTGACGATAACTGTTTTTGTGTTGTTAAGTTCAACAAAACAAACAAATGATTCCTTCTTTTACAATTGGTGTTGGCGAAACTGTTATTATTATTATTATTTAACAATTCGTATTATGTATCAAGATGTATAAATATTCTTCGCGTTTCTTTTAATTTGCTTTACATAGATACACATTAACATAGATTTGAATTTAACAGAATTCATTATTTTTATATGCTTAAATTATGTTGAATACGTATCTTCACTGTGACCGTCGGTGGTGCAATGGGTAGTGTGCGCGCCTCTTGTACAGGAGATCCTGGGTTCGATCCCTGCTCCAACCACCTTAAAATTTCTTTCGACGACGGTCACCTCGCTTAGTGACGGCGACACTATCGAGTATATAGCCATGAAAAAGCTTCTCAAAATACCGTTCGGAATCGGTGTAAAACTGTAGGTCCCAATCAGTGAGTGAAAACTGGAAAGCGCACAGCTCAGTGATTGTGAGAAGTTCTCCCCGGTCCCTTCATGGGATGTAATGGGAAACCATTTATTTTTTTTACGTATCTTCACTTATGAGTTATACTGTACTTATCGAAAACCTGTGATAACTCAATAACTCTCGATAACAGTACGACAGTGGTTGGTACACATGAGAAATGTTAACAGAATATGAAAATAGGCTTAAAATAAAGATATATGTGTCTCGGCGTTTTGCTGTAGCACGTCAGAATTTTGAGAAAATCGATTTTTAAGCTTCGAGGGACCGTGCACTTGTAAAACGATTTTAATGCTTGAGCCAGTGTTGAAAAGGGATATAAATTTGGATTTTGTTTACTAAAAAAACAAATTTATTTCTGCCCTAAATTTACCCAATTTTCGACGGTTTTCAAGCATAAATCGGCCGATACTGCTGCAATTTCACGTTCGAAATTCGTACGAAGTTCATCAATCTTGTTGGCATATACCATAGACTTGACGTTGCCCCACAGGAAATAATCTAACGGCGTCAAATCGCACGACCGAGGCGGTCAATCGACTGGGCCATTTCGTGAGATAACACGTTCACCAAACTTGGTTTCCAATAAATTGATTGTGGCGTTCGCTGTTTGGCTTGTGACGTCGTCCTGTTGGAACCACATGTCCTCCCAGTCCATATTATCCAATCCACTTATAACACAGTACGACAGTGGTTGGTACACATGAGAAATGTTAACAGAATATGAAAATAGGCTTAAAGTAAAGAAATACGTGTCTCGGCGTTTTGCTGTAGCACGTCAGAATTTTGAGAAAACCGTAATAAACAAAAATAACAAAAAAACACGCTATTATAAAGAAAAAATACAAAAACCGTAAAAGTTGAAATTGTGCAAATTAGATATAATTGATTATAATTTCGCGACCTTAGAACAACAAGGTTCTAACGGACAATTTTTGATAGAATGATCCGAATATTTCATCGTACTAAATTGGGTATGCTCTTTCGATTACTGCCATCTCCATAAAGATATCTCTTATCGTTTACGATATACCCAATGCAACAAACTTCTAACTACATGTGTTTCTATAATAATTTGGTTAACAAAGTTCTAACAACCAAACGGCTCGAAAATGTTGCAGGTAAAACTTTGTTTACCAATATATTTTTGATACTCGTAGAACTTTGTTGCCCAACATTCTTTCGCTGTATTAGTCAAATACAACTTTGTTGATTAACATTTTCCCGTTTATATTTAGGTCTGTCAGCAACAATTTGGACAAATTCTGACTGTTTACACCAAAAAGTCAGTAAAGCCGAGTACTAAGATGGGTCACGTGAAAATTATTTAGCAAAATTAATTGGTTTCCCTGCGAAATGGGCTAGCAGCATACACATCAGTGATGACGACTATATTTTTCTCTTTATACCCTCACCCATAGGATGGTGGTATATATAATTTAATACGGAAAAAAATGTAACGCATAAAAGAAGCCATATTAGACCTTCAGTATATTTGGATGTAATTCGTTTTGGGACTTTTTACGAGGATTGAGCCATGTCCGTCTGTCTGGTCAACACGATAACTACCGTAAATATTTATCGATCACAGTGAAATTTTGCCAGTGACTATTATTTGTCCATGGTTAGTTTGGGATTGAATATGGGCGTTGTGACCCTCCTCCCATACAAATCAACACATTTAGTTTCTTCTTCATGTTTCTTCTAAAACCTTTTTCTGGTAGATGTGATTAGCTTCAACTCAAACATTGGTTAATAATCTGTAAATATCTACTTCAAATAAATAAATGGTTTCCCATTACATCCCATGAAGGGACAGGGGAGAGCTTCTCACAATCACTGAGCTGTGCGTTTTCCAGTTTCCACTCACTGATTGGGACCTACAGTTTTACACCGATTCCGAACGGTATTTTGAGAAGCTTTTTCCTGGCTAAATTCTCGATAGTGTCGCCGTCACTATGCGAGGTGACCGCCGCCGAAACAATTTTTTTTAAGGTGGTTAGAGCAGGGATCGAACCCAGGATCTCACGCACAAGAGGCGCGCACACTACCCATTGCACCACCGACGGCACGTATATACTTAATTGGAGAAAATGGGCGAAGCCGCCACGCCTAATCTTGGACCTCCCATGCAAAAGTTGTTCGGCCGGCTGGCTGTTCGCCCAGGTAACTCCCATAAATCATTGCCCATCACACTAATATTTTGTTAGTGACCACTATTTCTCCAAACATAGCTCGGGGTGAAAAATGGGCGTTTTGGCCACGCCCCGTCTGGTACCCCCCATACAAATCGACACATTTAGTACAAAATCATATTTCTCCTAAAACTTTATCTACTTAACTGGAGAAAATTAGCGAGGTTGCCACGCCCATTCTGGTACCTTCCATACAAAAGCTTGGTGGTCGTCCGGGTTGTCAATGCGAGAAGTGGCGTGAAACATGAAGTTAGGTTATAGGTTTCATGTCATCAAACGCGAGTCACCAAGTAAGACAAGGGTGATTTTGTCACGCCCATGTTGGTGCCTCCCATACATAGGTAAGTTGTTCTCCGGGGTGGCTGTTCGGCAAGATAACTCCATCAAAACTGCACCAATCTTTACGAAATTTGGTATTAGACAAAATTTGGTCAAATGCCACTGGAAAATGAGTGGTTTTGCTACGCCCATTCTGGTACCTCCCATAGAAACGCTTGGTGTTTCTCCGGGTTGTCAATGAGATAAGTCGCGTGAAACACTTCCGATTGTATTGAAATTAGGTTATCATCATCATCAAACGCCAGTCACCGATTAAGACAAGGGTGATTTTGTCACGCCCTACCAATATAAGTTGTGCGGCAAGATAACTCCCTCAAAAACAAACCCAATCTTTGTGAAGTTTGGTACCAGAAAAAATTTATTCAAATGCGCACAAAAGGTTGGCGGATGACCCGTTGATCGACACGATAACTCTCGTAGACTACAAAAAATCTGAAATTCGGTAATCGGCAATCTTTTCCTAAAAATTAAAGATTAACTACTGTCCGCGCCCATTTTCGTACCTCCCATACAAAAGTTAGCGGCTTTCCGGCTGGCCATCTCGATATCTCCCGTCTACCACAACCGAACTAAACTAAATTTCGTACTGATCAATATTTTGTGCAATACTGTGTAAAGACAGATGAAAAACTTCGCGATGCCCATTTTTGTACCTCCCATATAAATATTGGGCGGACATTTGGCTGATAGTCACGATAACTCCCCATACACGCAGAGAAGGATTATGGTTGTGGCAACCATATTCGAAGAGCATAATATATCGATTGGGATATGGTTGCAGCAACCATAACGCATTATTATGGCAACCATAGTATATTGTCAACATATTAACCATAGTATTATCATAGTATGGTTAAGAGAGTAACCATGTTATGGTCCTAAGGTATCATACTATTATCGTCGTTGACCCTGATATGGTTGACAATGTAACCATATCATGGTCGTAGAAACCATGATATTGTCCAAGATGACCATTATATTGTCGTAGGTGACCATAATATGGTCCACAGAGTAACCATATTATGGTCGTAGCAACCATAATGTTGTCGTAGCAACCATAATATTGTCCTAGTGAACCATAGTATGGTTAATAGAATAACCTTATTATAGTCGTAGCAACCATATTATTGTCGTAGAAACCATAATATTATCGTAGTTGACCATGTTATGGTTGACATAGTAACCATATTATGTTCGCAGTAACCATATTATGGTCGTAGGAACCATAATATTGTTTTAGTTAACCATAATATGGTTAGCAGAATAACCATATTATGGTCGTAGCTACCATATTATGGTCGTAGGAACCATAATATTATCGTAGTTGACCATGATACGGTTGATGTAGTAACCATATTATGGTTGCAGCAACCATATTATAGTCGTAGCAAGCATAATATTGTCTTAGTTAATCATAATATGGTTGCCACAGTAACCATATTATGGTCGTAGCAACCATAATATTATCGTAGCATTCATAATATTGTCGTAGATGACCATAATATGGTCGCAGCAACCATAATATTCTCTTAGTTAAACATAATATGGTTGTATTTCGACTGATGTGATTCAATTATAAAGATATTATATAATCAATATATTTACCATATTGTCACACCTATAATTAAAAATATTAATTGTTTGTTTTAAGTGAAATAGATTTTTATTTACAATATATTTGTATAATTATAATATATGTTATAATATATATATGTTATAATATGTTATAATATATGTTATAATATAATACAATATATGCTATAATTAAAAAATGCTATATGCTATAATAAAAACGTACGAAAGTACAAATCTGTGGTAACAAACGATAGCAGCCTAACTCGAGTTAGGCCAAAATTTAAGTGTACTTTATGAGTAGTCAGTGTGTCTAAATAAACATTTTTTTGTTAAGAAGTAAGCAAAAGAATTCATTTACTTGTTATCTGTTAGAAAATTATTTAGATTTCCAATTTAGAGTGCTTTCTACTGTTCGGCAAAATATAGGCAACTAACATCAATGATAGCGCAAGTTTTGAATCTGTAATAATTCAAAAATAATATAAAATCGATTTATTTAAAACTGCACTAATTACTTACCTTCCTCATCTGTTTTATAAATTAACGATAATATTTCCTGGCTGCTATTATCTTTTAGTTTTTCGGCCTTGGCAATTACTTTCAGGTAGTACAGTCTCCATTCGTAAATGTTTTTCGATGAAGGGTATAAAATTTTGAAATCTTTTTCAAACTTAAGATGAAAATAAAAAAATATTTGCTTTGGTTGTAATAATTATTTTCCAAACTATAAATTTTAAAATAAAAATAGTCGAAATTGTTTGCTCTAAAACATGAATAATTTTGTGTGCTCTAACAAATGTTTTTTAACAAGTTTGAAAAACTAAATGAAAAGACAATAAATAACTGCATCCAAAGAAGTCTAGAAATAAATGTAAATTATTTTGCTTACCAGCTTGTATTTTTTTTCATCCAGTAGAACCTTGTATTTATTCAAATAGTCAACGGTGGCTAAATCGCTATTTTTCAATTCCTTTTGTCGGAGAATATTGGATTTTTGAAAAACTTCCAACACTTTGTCCCATTCAAATCCTTCCGTTTGTAACACTTTCAACTCCTCTGCATCGGCTGGATATTCTCCATATTCAAGGCTGATATTTTCACTTGCTTTAATTAAAAAGAAAAGATAAACATTAAAACGCTAAATTATTATTATTATTTTAAAAATTACTTGTATACTTACTACGTTTCTCTAATATTGTTTTTATACGTCTCTTTATCAATCCGGTAGAGCTAAGTTTTGATCTTAGATTGTTGTACGCATCGTATAATTTACCTTTAGATAAATGTCCTTTCTTAAAAGGTATGTAATAAGTCTCCTTGACTTCAGATGGAAAAATCTGTATTATTGATTGCGACAATTGAATAAAATCTTCCTTAAGCAATCTAAAAGTAATTTGGAATACAGTATTTGTTACAAATGTCTAACAATTTTATACATACTGTCTGTTCGGCTTTTTATGAAGGATGGATGCTATTAGCGCTTTTGCTATTTTCACCCTATCCTTATTTTCCAATGTTGTGACGTTCAGGAGATTGTGAACGTCAGGCATTATGCTTATTTCCTATGATAGAATGTATTTTTAGAACGAAAATAAACTACAGGCACTAAATATATACATATATACCTGAACTGAAGGAAGACTTGAAAAATCAAAGGCCGTGGATACAAAAATGTTGTCTTGGGAGAAGTTTATAATACAGTATTTATACAAGACACTGTACGGGCGACATCAGTATATGCTTCTGGCTGTTGTGACGAACTAGAAAGGGATGTATTTGCATCGAGTCCCGATTCTGAAGATGCATCTTAAAAAAGAAAACGGTCAGGTTATACGATTTAGAAGTTACAAAATGAGTACTTACTTGCAATTTTAATATCCAGCACAAACTCAGATGAGGCAATGTATTGTGCCACTATCACCGAGAATATTTGAGGCTTTATTGCCTTCAACATTCAATGGTTGCTGTGAAAATAGCATTATGCCGTGCAAAATACTATTGTTGGTTTTCACCGAATACACACGAAATGTAGGAAAATTATAAAATAATTTAGAAAATATTATTATTGCTTGAATCATTCAATGGTTACAGTCAAAATAACTTTATGGCTGGGAACATAATATTGTTGTTTTTCACCGAATACACACAAAATGTAAGAAAAGGCTAAAACTGTTTTAGAAAATAATATTATTGCATTCAACATTCAATGGTTGCAGTCAAAATAGCATTATGACGTGCGAAAATAATATTGTTGGATTCGCCGAATGCACACGAAACGCAGTAAAATGTAAAACCAATTTTGGAAAACAATATTATTGTTTCAAACATTCAATGGGTTCAGTCAAAATAACATTATTAAGTTCGAAAATAATATTTTACAGTTTTATCAAATACACACAAATGTCGAGAAAAACAAAAACAATTTTAGTTGTTTTATCACGGAATCATGATTTTTTTGCTTTAATTACAAATGTATTTGTGAGTTTGTTGTAAAACATATAACACGAAATTGTATTTATTAACAACTTACCTTCTTTAAAAACAACAAACACTTTATTTGTGAAATAATATCAAACTCTTAAAACACAAATAATTTATATTACGCGGAGCACTACACCCGATGTGGCTGCTTGTTGATGAAACACTAAATAAAAAGCCTGTACGACTACAATTCTGATCAATTGACAATATTATTATGACTTTTTATAATATAATAGTAAATCTTGATATAATACTGACAATAATATTTTTGAATATATGAATTCACAATAACATTATTACTTGTAAAAATAATATTTTCCAAAAACTAAAAATATTTTTTTGGCACAAAAAGAATATTATTCTTATAATCATTAAATGTTTGTCGTGATAATATTCCCATTTTTAAAACCAACCATATTATAATTTTTTAGTGTGTCAACTAAGATTTTAACAATAATCTTATTGCAAAGAAAATATTATGTTCAAAACTAATAAATATATGCTTACGAGAACAATTAAATGGTTTTGGTAAACATTGAATAGTTGCCACAATAATGTTCAACCATATTTTTTCTCTGCGTGTAACCACTTAGGATCGTAATTAAGTTGGGTATTGGATAATATTTAGCGCAATGCCACTTGCAATGGATGACTTCGGGTGGGGGTATGTTTAAGTCGTTTCACCCGACTGAAATTTCTGTACTGGTTTTAAGTTTCTTTTACACTAAAAATCTATTTTTGTTTTGAAATTGACGGTAGATAATACTGATCATATCTTCCTTCAATTTGATTAGTCGTTGCATTTTTCTTAGCAATATTAAAATGTTTCTCAATACATGTTGTTGTTATATCGCGTGGACAACTTAGGACAGGGTGTTTTTTATGTACCAGGCCGATGTTTTTTGACCCTCATTTCTGTTTGGTTGACATTTATCAGTTTGTATTTGACAGTTGTGCAGAGCAGTCGATTATTACTTATAATGCAGCATTTAAAGCACAAACAACGTTTTGAAGTTATTAAAATATTTTACCTAAATAATTGTTACATTGTAAATACAAAACATTTTACATTAAATACAAAATATTGCTGCAGTGAGAGATAATGCTGATGAAAGCCCAGACACGGCAGTTAGACACAGTGCACAGGAATTTCAAATTTAACCGTCAACTGTGTTCAAAATACTCAAAAAAGGTTTGCATTAATACCCGTATAAAATTCAACTGGCTCAACAACTAATGGAAACTGACCATATGCGTGGACAGGAGCGGAGTGGTTAAAAAAATCATTGACCTGGAACATAAAAAACACCCTGTACTACACCTGCGGAACTATTTCGTCGATATGCCGCAGGCATTTCTTGTATGGATTTTTTAAAATTACACGTGGTATGTTAATCTTAGTACGGGCCTTAACTGGAGAGCGAGAGAGTTAGATTCTTGAGAGTTAAATGATAGTGAGAAATTTTTCTCAGAGAAGAAACAGCATTGAAACATATGCTTTATGTAGAGGACAAATTCGTGTCACGCGTGAAATTCTCCTACAATATGTGACCTGGTGCACGGAAAGGTTCCTATGGTCAGAAATCAACTTTTCCAGAAAATAGCTGTTGAAGATTACAAGTCGCGATGCGTTCTTTCAAACTTCAAGTGTACGTTGAAGCAAAATAAATGAAGTTACTAGTTTGTAGGTTGTTTCATCGAAAAGAGCATTACATTTTCTACTGAAGTTGTTCAAAGAACAAAAATCAATTTTTCCGACCGTAGGTACCTTACCGTAGACCAGGTCATATATTCACAATTCAAAAAATGCTTTAGTTCTAAGGTTAAACGGTGCTAAAAATTAAAGATTAAACTTCCATCATCCTCCTCAGTGTAAATGTATCAAATAGAATTAACTAACAGGCGGTAAGACTAAAAATACTATATTATTTTTTCGTTTACTAGAAGTTACGTAAAGCCGTATTTTAGTTAATTAATTTAACAACATTATAAACACTCATTGTTTAAAAAAGTAAAACTTATTGCTAAAATAAGTTAAATGAAAAAAATACTTGTGGATTATTGGTTCTTTCAAAATTGGTTTATGCAACAAAGTTCTAAGTGTTAAAATTTAAGTTCTTACAGTTTCACAAGTTTCTAAGTGGCTCATAGAACCTTGTGGTACCAAGTTGTTGCGCCTAATAAATTATCATCAAAGTTCTATCTATTTTTTTTAAATACAAAATTCTAGAAAACTGAAGATTTCATTTTCATGACTGAATTTAAATTTTTTTTTTCTTTTTTTGTGTGGAAGAAATACTCTTTTTGTAGATATATATAGTGGCTTGGGCTTGGCTTATATTATATTATATCAAAGTATATTTAAAAAATCATTCTTTTTTTAATTTGTTGTCCACTGTACTTAAGCTATTCTACTGGCTTAAAAACTATATTCAGAAAACTTGTTGCCCATATAGTTACTTTGAAAGCACAGTGGTCTTGATTGGACTTTTCTATCTTAAAATATACTGAAAATAGTAAAACTACAACCGACCAAAATTAAAATTAAAAAAAAATATCAATAAAAAATGTTTAAACAATTTTTTTCGAGTTTAGTAGACCGAAATACACAAAAAACTTATTCGCACCCTTAGGACAAAATGGCTAGAAACTCAACTCTTCTATACCCAAATTTTCAGGACCAACACGTTTGAAATTCAAAACAACGCGGTTTGCATATTAGAAAATAACATAAATAGAGCAATTATGAATTCAATTGACAATAATAAATCTGATATACACACTGCATAAAAGCGATGGTATTGCATCATTCAAACTATACTCTAACGTACATGAGTCATTAATGCACAGATTTTAAGTTCGTAAGTTAACTATCTGATTGCATATTGGATGTTAATTAGAGGTCAACTAAGCAGTTTATTTTTTAGTGGCGATTTAATGTACGCCTTCATATTCTTTACCAATATGGCAACACTTGTATTCTTATTGGGAACAGTATCTGATTTGGGATAAATACCAAAACAACCCAGAAGAAATACCAATGTGTAATTAGTACTTATATATTAAATAAGAAATAAGTGCATAAAATGGTAGCCATTTTAATGAAACCGTATAACAACTTTGTAGGCGCTACATTTTAGCGATATATACTTAAAGTATGTGTACAAATACTCTAAACAGAGACATGTAATTTACACAATCTTAGATTTTTAATTTTTAGAGTAAGTCATATGGTTCTGATTACAGGTTAACCAATCAACGACACATTGGGGGATTTCTCGAAAATAATTTAAATAATTCAGCCGTTTCTAATCGGTTAGATCGATCAAACGAAATTTCGTGGGCATGGCTGAGGTCTTATGCAAGAGGAGTTTATGTATTGGAACATCATACACCCCATCGGAGCCGCACAGTAGAAGCCTAAAGTTGATAACCTCGACCAACAATAAAACAATAAACACGTATAAAATTGTGCATTCTGTTTTTATTGAAAATATTTTTGTATATGTTTGTAGCGATACTAAAAACCTACAAAAAACATGCGGGCAGGTTCAGATTTGCTTTTACGGTTCTCGAGTTATTTTGGAAAATATTGTTTTTTGGGAATTTTGCATTGTATTTTCCAGTTATTTGAGCATACCTTGGCTAAATGAAAGCAATATTAAAGTATTACATTAAAAGCAGCATATGTTGTAAATTAAAGATAAAAGCTGTTGGAATCCATTGATTTTTGAGGAACAAAGGAGTCAGCACATTTTTACCAATACTAGATTATTTTATTTTCAAACATATTAAGTTTTTAAAAGTACATGAATCATAGCTAAATGTACATTAATTTGATGAATACCTGAGCTTTCTAACTTTCACACAGCTTTCGCCAGAGCCTACTAAATATAGTCGACTTATAAATAAAATCATAGTTGGCGAAAAATATCTTGATGCGCAAAGTTGCCTCGCGATATCTATAAACTTATTCTGATATCTGTAAGTGTTACAACAAAGCGCGTTGAAAAGCTAAACTACATAAGTAGAAACAAATGTGGAAAATTCCTAAAATTTTCTGAAAAATCCCATTGTTGGGGATTTTGGATTTTCTTTTTAGGAATTTTTAAAAATTTTCATTGCTTTGCATTGTTATTCTATGGGTAGGCACTAGGGTGCCCATTTAATCGTGTTTTTTGATTACTCGGTTAATCGTTAATGGTAAATTTCAATCTGACAATTAACCGAACAAAACGCAATTAAATTATTCGATTAATCGATTATTCGAATAAAATAAAACAAAAAGAAAACAATGTTTAAACTTTGTACTAGGCACATTTATTAAAACATAACAAAACGTAACAAAAGCAACATCATTATAAAGTATAAACTATATGTAAGTACAATTCACAAAACGTAGTTGCAGCAACATAAAAATTAGTGACTTTTGGTACGAAGCCAAAATTAAAAAAAGATCTCAAAATTTGGACCCAAAAGTGACACCCTTTCCGGTACATCCCATACAAAGGGGAAACTATATCACACTATAACATTCTATTGGATTGTTTAATTTTTACAAACATGTTGCAAAACCTAATTTTCTGAATACAATTCTTATTTTATATAGTTTGAGCAGATTAGGACCAGGTATTTTGATTCTCCCATCCAAAGTGACCAGTGGGTCTTGAAATTTCATCACACCCAATTTAATGAACCAATTTTGTTATGTATGTCTATGAGCCAAAGCACTGTGCGACGCTTTCTATCAACAAACTATCAAATCTGTTCGAAATGTGCGTAAAGTTATGAAATTTGTTCGCAACGGACGGACTGCTTGCCATAAACACGTACTTATATTTCATTAATCGATTAATCGCTATGATTTGTTCGAGTTAATCGAAAAACTTAATTATTAAAATGCTCGGTTAATTTTATAGCACGATTAATCGATTAACCGAATAATGACTAATTGAATGGTTACCCTAGTGGCAACCCTTAATTTCGTCATGTGAACATTCGCAAGAGCTCGCACGGTAGGTTGTCGCCTTGAAGGAGGCGTCGCCTGTTATCAAATGGTTCATTAACATGGTTAACAACCATGCTTTGTTGTTAATCAGTGTCATTCTGCAAAGGTGTATCATATTTGAAGGCATACCAAGTTTGGGCATCGCTTGGTGTAATTAGTATACAATCTATGGTTGTAGGGTCACTATTTGTTTTACTCAAACATTAATTAATTCCGAAAATAACTACATTTTATCAACATTTTAACTTCATATTAATTTGTGATTCGTGAGTTACGTTTATTATTATTTTTTGAATAGATAAAATAGTAGAGGAGATAACGCGTCCAACGATTGGATTGCTATTATTTCTTTTGTGTTATAATCTTTGTTTGATTTTATGTATTGTTTAGATTTTTAGTTCTGCACTAGCGCCATATTTTTAAATAAATTTTCCGTATATTGTATGTTGTGTTATTTGTCTTTAAATACAGGGATAACTGCGAAAAATAAACAAAATCATAAAAACACGTCCGACTGGCCACAACGGTTTTTTTTTTTTTACAAATATCAACATTTTGTCAAATTGAAGATACATATAGTAGTTGGTTTCTGATTAACGCAAATAAAACATTAAGTAAAGGTACCGAAAGGAATTGAGAAAAGTGGTCAATATGTGCTTAATTATTGCTTAGTTTCTATTAAGCTGTGTAGATATAGAAATAAATGTTTACCAAACGTTGAAATTGTATTTATTGTTAATAAATAGATAAATATGATCTATCGAAGAATTTAATTTATTGTTTTATTTCAACCATAATTTAGACAACATCAAATGCAGTGACGTAGTCATAACTGCTGCAACTGGAATCAATAGATTTAGACACATTTTTGGCTTGACTAAGACTACAATAATGATAATAATGGTAATTTAATAATAACGATAATTTAATTTTCTTGTTACAATAAATACATTTTATAGGTGCAAACGTACAGTTTTTAGTCGGTCCCAATTTCCCAGAACGTCGTTTTTGGAGCACGTTTTAGGAAAAAATTGTGTTACTTTGTATGCTTTTGTTATAACAAAAATTGTCACGGTAGAAAATGAAATTTTGGTTTATTAGATAGGATTTTGAATAAAATTTCGTAGGAGTACCAATTTTTGGGATGAATTCTGTTTGAAGTATTTTTGATTTTGGCCGAAGCGAAATCGTACAAATCAGGTAGCCCACAATAACCCCAAAAATTAATTATTTAAAAACCGGCATATTCCGAAAAGCGCTGGACAATATTGACGTAAAGCCGAATTCGGTTTTGATTTTTGTAACAAATTGAAAGTGATCTATCTCAACGTCAACGTTTTATATTTCAGTGACCGCGAACTGAAGCAATCGTAGCAAATAAAGGGTTTTTCAACAGAGACGCTACAAAAGTAAATCGATAGGGACAGCTAACGACGCCATATTTTTTCCCGCTCTTTTGACATTTCCCTTCAGTAAGGTTTGCCATTTCTTCATGGAAAGATATACGAGCCAAAAACGAGTCGAAATTATTAAAATTTACTACCGAAATTTGGAGTCAGCGGCCTCAACTTTAAGAGCGCTACGTCCGATTTTTTTCGTCCGATGAGGCTCATTTCTGCCTGAATGGCTTCGTCAAAAAGCAAAATATGCATTATTGGTCAGACAGCAATCCACACGTAATCCATGAGTCATCATTGCATCCCGAAAAAATTACGGTTTGGTGCGGTTTATGGGCCGGCGGCATCATTGGGCCGTACTTCTTCCATGATGATCAAGACCGGCACATTACTGTGAATGTGAATCGCTACCGTTCAATGATAACCAATTATTTTTGGCCCCAATTGGATAATATGGACTTGGAGGACATGTGGTTCCAACAGGACGGCGCCACAAACCACTCAGCGAATACCACAATCAATATATTGGAAACCAAGTTTGGTGGACGTGTTATCTCACGAAATGCCCCAGTCGATTGGCCACCTCGGTCGTGCGATTTGACGCCGTTAGATTATTTCCTGTGGGGCTACGTCAAGTCTATGGTCTATGCCAACAAGCCAGCAACGATTGATGAACTTCGTACGAATATCGAACGTAAAATTGCAGCAGTATCGGCCTATTTATGATTGAAAACCGTTGAAAATTGGGTTCATCGTCTGGACTTCTGCAAGCGTGCCCGTGGTGGCCATGCAAAAGAAATCGAGTTCCATACATAATGGCATCGAACGTACTTTCACAGTAATAAAGAATTTCATTGGTATCTAAAACCGGTCTTGTTTTATTTAAAAAAACTTTTGTAGCGCTCTTATTGAAAAACCCTTAATTGTATAAAGAGGAATGCCGGCTATTGTAAACAAAATATTTATTTGTGCAATCATAACCTTCTTCGTTATCCAATCGAGACCTTAATCGTGAATCATTTATTGACATTGTTTATGATACATACACCGAAATTGCTTTTATTTGAACCATTTAGTTGTATGGCGAACGCATTATAAGTAAATATTAAATGAACGTGTAGTTGAGCAGCTTCGTAGCATATAATTAAATTAAAGCTTTTATAACAAAAAATCATAAAATGGTGTAACTCCGAGTAGATGATTATGTACAATTTAAGATCTTAATGATAAATTTATCAATTGTATTGGTTGATGTATCTAGTTGCAGTCTACCCCAGACAAACTTTTCAATCCAAGATTGGTACTATCGGCTCCATATTTCTACAAAATTTGATACATGTGCTTTTGAAGATTATTCGTAATATATCATAACAAACATGATTCATATTTTGATATACCATAATCAACCGTGATCAGAATTATCGGTCCTGGGAAGAACACATATTTACTGATTTCAATGAAAGTTTTTAGGGATACATAGGTACACGTTTTGATACAGCTCACGTACCAACGTACCTGTCTTGCGGAATACTATCGACTTTGATTATTTATATAAACAGGCAAATGTAGCTACGGACGTAACCTGGTGTATGGTGTTATTAAGTCTGCTTTGAACAAATAAAACAATGGTTCCTTCCAAAGTACGGCCTGCAGCAGTTTTCCCCTTGCCACATATTTTTGTCATATTGACCTACAAAAGTCAAAGCAGAAGTTAAAACAATGTCAACTTCCAATGTTAAACAATTTTTTTTGTTTTACATATGTACTATATATTGCCCACTCCAGACGAGATACTGATTACACCCTTGATGTTATTTCCATGGGCTCTGTTACCGGGAACCAACGAAGATGATACTTTACATAATATTTATCAGCAAATGAGCTTGTAGTTAATCGTATACACCTGTAAAAAGTGTAAGAAACAAGAATTTGTATTTGCGATGTCGATTTGTTTCGGAGGTACCTAAAGAGTAGACTGTAAAAATTGGATTGTCATAGGTAAAGATTTACGGCTGTTATCTTGCTGAGCAGCCAGCCGAATGGTCATGTCTCAATCGTCCTATACAGTATTAAAACTTTAGTTTAAAGAGACCCAGCTTCTAATATGGATCTTTCAATGTCAGATAATTTCCCTATCCCTATATTTAAGGGTGTGAAAATTTGTATTTTAGTGAATACTACTCCCACAAATTATCCAAATGCGGTGACATCGAGTTAAAATTAGTATTTATGAACTTCCCACGTATAGTAGTTAACTAAAAATCAACTACCATCTGTTAAAAGACAACTGGAAAATTTTACGCAAGGAATTATTTCAAAAAATACACATCATTTTTTGCCCGCGGCGCATTTTCTTCATTCATATTGGAGTAATCTGGGACCATCCACTTTTTCAACTGATTTTATTTTGTTAATAAATGAAAGATAAGTAAGCTTTATACTTATATAATTGGATGCGGAAAATAGCGCATTTAAATAAATTTAACTGCGAAGTGATTACCGAGCGCGAATCATGAACATAAGAATGCGGCTTCAAACTCCACTTTATGCGACCATGAAAAAGCTGCTCAATGCAAAACCATTTGATATATGTACATAGGTTTGAAAGTTAAGGTCTGGATCAGTAAGTCTACAAATTGTAAAGCGCAAAATTGTGTGGTTCATTATTTTCGGGCGAACTTTTATGATTTATTGATTGAATTATTGTAGTGAAATTACTCGTATGTATGTAAAATCACCCAATATTTTAGAGCGTTCTGTAGTTTACAGTCTGTTGAAGGAAATGTATCATAACCGTGAACATATCGAATAAAACCCGGGGTTTGAGCGTTTAGGTTATTTATAACTGTGGAAGAGATCATAGGTTAAGTAAAAAGTGGAAATTGAATAAATTTTAGTCCGAAATTCTCGGTGGAACAAAGAGATCAGAGAATTGATTTACTTAAAACGTGATAAAGAATAATTACCAATTAAATCTGAAACCATTAAAATCCAGTATACCTGTTAAAATAATAATTTTAGTGCCCGCGTGGAAACACTCCAGCATTAAATTACAATTACTCGGTGATTTAACTGAAAAAGGTTCCGGAGTAGAACAATCGCGATCAGGAAATATTATACAACGTGCTCAAAGGAATTTGTACTATATTAGTGGGACCTGCTACGCGCCAAAGCTAATGGGAATAACTTTGGAGCATGCACGGAAAAAAAACTCGTTCCTCCCAAACGAAATCTCAGATAACTGAAGTTCTTTTGGGGACTGTAGTTGGGAGAAACGAACTTTTGTTAACCCATACATATCATTTCGTTTGCAAGAACTGAAAAACGTTTGCAGCAAACGAGTTATGAAAAACATAAGCTGAAAAAAACGTTTGCGAGAAAAGAAAAACGGTTCCGCCAACTGTTCCCTCGGTTACAGCAACCGAGTTGTAGTTGATCCTAACAAAAAAAACGTTTGGGAGAACTGAAAAACGTTTGCAGTAAACGAGTTATGAAAAATTAAAGCTGAAAAAACGTTTGTGATAAACGAAAAACGGTTCAACCAACTGTTTTTTCGGTTACAGCAACCGAGTTGTAGTTACAGCAACCGAGTTCTAGTTACTGTATTCAGTACATTACTTATACATTAAAATTTATATTTATGGCTTCCATAAAATCTTTTTTGTGTAAATTTCCAACTTTTATGATTTTGGTTTTACCCATAAAGTTTGTTTTACAAAAAGTTGAAATTTTTGTCTATCTTTTCAGTGTCTACGAACACGTCCGTCTCGACTTGCATTCAAATAACAACTAAAAGCGCAGTAAACTACAACGCGCCAGTTGTTCATCCAAGATATATTGACAAGGCAAAAGCCTTTTATGTGTATGCGTGAGTGTGTATGTCAAACGAGTGGACTGTGTATACAGTCGACAGAAAGAGAGAAATTTACGTTCTTCGTACTCATTAGAAAAATGGCTAATTTCAGTTATCGCAAACGGTTTTTAACTTGCGACAAATGTAATTTTGTACTCGTTTAATGCAAACGAAATCTCGTTTACAACAACATGATACACATTTGCGATATATGAGTTTATTTGGGAGAACTACATAAACGGTTGCGATTAATAAATTAATACAAATCAATCAAAGTATTGTTGTTGCAACCGAGCAATAAACGTTTTTTTTTCTTTGCGTGTATACAATCTTCTGAAATGCTTAAGTAAATTGCCAAAAATTGTTTTTTATTTAATGTTTTTTTATTTAAAAGAGATTATTTTGTAAACCACTACTTTTTCAGCTAATAAAAACTTCCATTGGGGCCCGCAACATAAGGTCAGGCTAGGGGTTCACACACCCTAAATCCGGTCCGGCAAAGACGTGGTGAATCACCATCGACATATTTCAAAATTTACCTTAGGCATAGTACACTGTACGTACATTACTGCCTATAGCTTTTTTGAGAAACATTGTTTTCACTTATCTATTATTCTAAATCAAGACTGTCCAACCCACGGCCCACAAGAAGTATCAATGCGGCCCGAAAATAAAAACAGCAGTTACTGAGTTACATGCACATTTTTCTGATTTATGATTTATTTGTTGTGTGCGGTTTAAATGGCTTGATAGTGAAAAAAACATTAACGTGATTTTCTTTGTCACTTTTCAATATATGTATATGGGGTAGTTACGGAGAGTGTTCCACCTATAAAAGACGGGCTTGCAAAATTAATAAGAGATGGTGATCTCGTTAAATGAAGTACCATTGTATAGTGCACTAAGAATATTTATGCGGAAAAGGTTTAAGAATGGATCATGTTAGGCAAATTGTCATCAAGACCAGACTTTATAAGAGTTCGTACTATATTTAATCATCGCCAATTCAAAGAATTTCTCAAAAATGTTTATGCCCAGTTTAGTCGACGACAAATGCTAAAGAGATTTTATGACGAACTAGATGTCAAATCTTTTATGACAGCGAAAGATTTAGTGCCAGAACTTGACAACGTCGACTGGCTTACATAGATAGAATTTTTTGTAGATTCGACTGTTCATTTAAATGACTTAAACATGCATCTTTAAAGCAAACACCAACTTATCACTACGGTGTTTCAAACAGTAAACGCTTTCTAGGTAAAACGAAAATGATGGGCACGCCCAATTAAAATCGTTTTTTTTTTGTATTTCAGCACGTTGTCTAAATATACATATTCCTAAAACATGTCCGGTAAATATGCAGGCTTATTTATCTATTTGGTAAAAGAGTGCGAAAATAAGTTTCAGGATTATCGGATAAATAATGAAATTTTTGTATTTCTGCAGGTCAATTTAGAGTCGATATAGTTATGCTGCCAACAAATTTATAAAAGAAATTCACAGAGTTGGAAACTGACAACCAACTTAAACACAAATTTGAAACCGTCTCGTTGTTGGACTTTTAGAAATCATACCGGCCCAGAGACAAATATCTCGCACTGAACAGTCATGCGTTATTCATGTCATTGAACATCCTTGAGGACTCCCTGCGAATTGCAACCACGCCTATCGTACCAGATACACTCTAGTTTCTCATCTTCAATGCCCAATATCAAAGTAATTTTATGATATAGGTTTATACAAAAAATACATATAAAGCAATGTTAAATGAATTTCTAGTACTGTTTTCATAATTAAAAAATTCATAAACTAATAAATTTTGAGTTCCATGAAAACAGTCCATGTATTTGAAGTTCTTGATTTTTGGATCGTCAGCTGTGGCAATATAGTTGTGGCCCAAAATACCATGATTCTTTCAATGTGGCGCAGAGCAACAAAAAGGGTGGACGCCCTTGTTCTAAACAGTACACATATGTGTATATATATATATTCGTATGTACATAGTTATATAAATACATAAAAAAACCACTAGGCATTTAATCTAAAGTGGATAAAATTAATACACACCTTTGTTTTAACTGGAAACGCTCATTTATCAATAATGAAATTCAGAGGAATATTCCATTATACACTAACATACAGGGATATGGTTATTTATCACCTGATACCAAAGACGTGTGCGTGCACTTGTTCAGAATTAAAAATATGAAATACAGATTCTATATTAGTGATTAATATTAGTCCGGTTTTTTTTTACAATGAAACGATTGTCGGTAGTAACATTTCAAAGTTGAAAAGTTTCAATTAAAAATATTACATCACTCAAAAAAAAATCTTAAATTCTTTTCTTACTAGCACTGTGTGTAATTTTTTAAGTCATGGCAAAATAACCATATATGGACACCATTACGTGATAAAAGACTAAAAAAAAAAGACCCGTGTCTCCCATTTTTTCCCAAAGTCATGCACTTTTTTTTATGGGCCGCCAAAGATTTGGGGCCTCGGTATCATTTTCGTAAAAATGTGATCATTTTCTCAGGCTCATATCTTGCAAACCGTTCAGAATTTACTCTCTGAGGCAAAGTTGTAGCTCTTGTCATAAAGAACAAAAATTGCGAACATATAAAATCAAAAAAACTTCACCTTCCAGATCAAACTCGCAAAAAACTTTACCATTTTTCCCGTGTTCAGGTCCATAGGTAGCAAACCGTTCAAAATTCAAGGATCAACTACAAAAATTACAAATACAATCAACTACAAAAATTTACCTAAGATCTCAATAAACAAATTTCTAGAACATATAAACTTCCTAGAGATGATTCTTAACACTGTTTAGGTAGCACGCAAAAGTGAAAAATTTGCCGAAAATTTTTTAATTTAATTTTTTTTACCTTTTTCTCCTGTTCAGGTCCATAGGTAGCAAAAAATGAAATATGCCTGGCCAGAACCATGTGTTTGCCCAAGGGTTAACACCGTTTAGGTAGCGCTTAGGTATCATGCGATCATGCACCGACAGCAGCAGCACAGGCAATGCAGTAAGCTCAGCACACGCAACAAGGGACGCAGCACACAATATAAAAGCGACACGACGCTGAGTTTTCTTCGCTTTAAAAAAGCTGTCAAAAATATTGCAAGTCGCTGCGATAATCCCAATATGGCCACAATGAAATCCATTTCCATTTGTGTTATTAGTTGTGGTCCATCTCTTCCCTGTTGGGGCTCATAATCGGTATCAAATGGATCTTCATAAGTAACACCACTTGCTGTACTCATTGCTGTAAATTCTGTAGTACGATGTGGAGTTGGCGGCCTTGGTGATACAAAATTTTCAGGTGCAAGCACTGGTAGTGTGGCTGTTGCAGTTGCTTTATAAATCTTGTTCTTCTCAGAATGTCGATTTAGACGACATGTGTAATTTACGCATGCATTGCAACTGGTTGCATCATGATCACCTGGGCGATTAATCCAGTTTACCGGCTCACAATACTTCATAGTACCTCTGCCTCCACTCAACCATGCCATGAGATTGTTATAACATTGGCGACACACTGTATTAGGTGTGTAATTTTCACCGGTCAAGTCCACTTCGTCGAAAAACAATGTATATGCTCGCGTGATACCTAAGCGCTACCTAAACGGTGTTAACTCTTGGACAAACACATGGTTCTGGCCAGGCATATTTCATTTTTTGCTACCTATGGACCTGAACAGGAGAAAAAGGTAAAAAAAATGAAATTAAAAAATTTTCGGCAAATTTTTCACTTTTGCGTGCTACCTAAACAGTGTTAAGAATCATCTCTAGGAAGTTTATATGTTTTAGAAATTTGTTTATTGAGATCTTAGGTACATTTTTGTAGTTGATTGTTTCCTTGAATTTTGAACGGTTTGCTACCTATGGACCTGAACACGGGAAAAAAGTAAAAAAAATCGAATTTTTTTAAGTTTTTTGCGATTTTGATCTGGAAGGTGAAGTTTTTTTTTGATTTTATATGTTCGCAATATTTGTGCTTTATGACAAAAGCTGAACGGTTTGCAAGATATGAGCCTGAGAAAATGATCACATTTTTACGAAAATGATACCGAGGCCCCAAATCTTTGGCGGCCCATAAAAAAAAGTGCATGACTTTGGGAAAAATTGGGAGACACGGGTCTTTTTTTTAGTCTTTTATCACGTAGTGGTGTCCGTATATGGTTATTTTTTTTCGTGTTGCACTGTGTAGTTGAAGTAGACGCAAAAGATCTACATATTCATATCAAAAAAATTGGGAAGGTATTATCTGCTAACTACAAGATTGGCATGTGGAAATCTAAATAGTCTTCTTTGTGGTATTGACGTATTCAGTAAATTAAGAGCCAGCGTGGTTAGGTGTAGTGATAGTCTTTGTGAATACCTCATAAAAAAATACCTTTTCCCATTTCATCCCATGAAGGGATTGGGGAGAGCTTCTCACAACCAGTGAGCTGTACGGTTTCTAATTTTTCACTCACTGATACCTGATACCTCATATTGGCTTCATATATTCACATCTGGCTAGTATCATCGTACATGGCGCACGACCACACTGAATCACCGCCTCCGAAGTGCGTCAGGGATATTGTATCGGAGGCAAAAAGACGGAATTGTAGCGTCATTATAGGTGCACACAATATGGGCGAGTACCGGCACCAATGATCAAGGTGAGTCTCTTTTTTTAAATTTCATTATAAGCGAAATCTTGACTATCTGTAATAGAGGCGAGGAACCGACCTTCATAACTTCGGTTAGGAGGGAAGTACTAGACCTAACTTTACTACTTGGCTATGACTATGTAACTATATCCCATTAGAGCGTACTTTCTGATCACTCATTTTTTGATCATAGATATCTACAGTTCCACATAAATATCGAACCTCTGAAAAAGGAAGTTTTTAAAAATTATAGAGAAACGGACTGGAACGCCTATCGTGGGCGCCTAAGGAAACTCTTAGCTAACCATCCGAATATTCCGACTAATGTGCCGGAACTGGAAGAACTAGTTGGCAAATTTACTGATGCGTTCAGGAACACGCTGAATGAATCCTGTAAGACCAGTGGTTATAATGCTGCCAAGGGTAACAAAAAACCTTATAGGTGGAACATTGAGCTTCAGGATCTAAGATCGTCCTTTTCCACAAGGCCAAAAAGAGCGGCGACCAAAGGGATTGGGACGTTTACAAGATTAGTCTTAATCTATATAAAGGTGAAATCAGGACGGCCAAATGGAAATCCTGGCGAAACTTCTGTGAATCCATTGAGGGAACCCACCAGACTGCACGCTTAAGTGGCGGGCTTGCTAAAAACCCACCGTGTGCGGGGTTCTTAATGAAAAGCGATGGAACGTGGACGTATTCTTCTGAAGAGCCTCTTGGGATTCTCCTGGATACCCACTTTTCCAACGATGACAGGAATGCTGGTCGTCAGCCAGAAGAATTAGGCGGAAACTCACCTAGCAGAGAAAAAGTTCGCTCAATAGTGAGCAGAAAGAATCTGATATGGGCCATTAGATGCTTTAAGCCCTATAAATCAGCCGGACCTGACGGGATAATTCCCGCACAACTACAGTAGGCACTATACCTTTCTTGTAGTTAGTTGGACGCAATCTTCAGGGGCTGCCTTATGCTGGGAGTTATTCCTAGCATTTAGAAGCAATCCAAAGTGGTTTTCGTCCCGAAAACGGGCAAATGCTGTCATGTCAAACTAAAGGACTTTAGACCAATCAGTCTATCATCCTTTGTTCTTAAGTCATTTGAAAGGTTACTGGACATTCATGCTCGAAGTAATCTTCAAAAGAATCTACTATCGAGGTCTCAGCATGCCTATATCAAGGGCAGGTCAACTGAGATGGCTCTCCACTCTATAGTCAACATAATATAAAACTGTCTTGAGAATAAGGTCTTCGCTCTGGGGACCTTCCTGGACATCGAAGGAGCCTTCAATAACATTCAATCTTCGGCGATTCTTAGGTCGTTACAGAATCTAGGAGTCGACAGCTTAGTGACACGCCTAATTGGGAAGATTCTGGTGGATAGATGCGTCAAAGCTGAATGGGGTGGTGTTACAATTGCTAAGAACGTTAACAGGGGGACACCGCAGGAGGAAATTCTGTCTCCACTATTATGGTTAACTGCTGTCAATGAACTGCTTCTTGAATTGGACAGGGCCGAATTCCAGGTCTTTGCCTATGCCGATGATATTGCTATGATCTGTACGGGTAGAAACCTCAATTTACTTAGCATTCGTACAAACATCATACGTAGTCGGATTTCGAACTGGACCGCTAACAACGGACTATCACTCCACCGACTTAAAACCGAGCTGATCTTGTTCTCTCGGAAATATAAAATACCCGCATTTGAACTGCCGTCACTTAATGGGGTGCAATTACAGTTGTTGGAAAAGGTCAAGTATCTGGGAATAATTCACGACAGAAAACTGTCTTTTTAACCGAATGTGGAGGATAGGGTGAAAAAGGCGTCTGTTGCTCTTTACTGCTGTAAAAGACACGCTGAATTACTACACCGGATCAACTCTATTCCCGTAACTGTATCCCCTACCTTCTACCAGCGGCAAATCTAAGGACTTCTATTCCGAACAGGAATACTTGGGAAAAGCCACTGGAAGGGGATACTAGTAGTATTCAGATTTTTCACGGATGGATCAAAGTTGGACGAGCAAGTAGGCTATGGGGTCCTTTCACCGGAATTAAATGTAATTATCTCCTTCAAGCTGCCTCATCACTGTAGTGTATTTCTGGCGGAAATTTCCGCCACTACTGAAAAGTAGTGTCACAACCCTCCGGAGAATATGTATCTATACAGACAGCCAGGCTGCCATAAAATCCCTGGAAGCCATATTTGCTACGTCCCTGACGGTGAAAGAATGCCACTCATCTCTTAGGGTGATGGCAGAGTATTTTGACATCAGGCTCATCTGGGTACCGAGACACAGCTACATTCCAGGCAATTGCGTACCGGATGCGTCAGCTAGACAGGATACTACGGCACAGGTTCTTCCGGTAAAATAAGGTGTTAGTATGTCAAACTCTACCTGCCGTTTGCAGCTCAGACAGTGGGCCGATAATACCTTCAAGGACAAGTGGAGACTTACTTCAACTTGCAAACAAGTCAGGGTCCTCTGGCCACAGGTGGACAGGAAGAGGACTAGGCAACTACTTAACTTGCCGGAGGCAGATTATCCACAATGATAGGAACACTTACGTGACATTGTTTTGTAGAAAAACACAGGTCTAAGATTGGGACATAGAAACTCCACTCTGTAGATGCTGTATGGAAGAGGACGAGGAAACGACGAAACACCTTCTCTTGGATTGCCCTACTCTGGCAGGAATGAGAAGCAGGATATTCGGAACACATTCGGAACACCTACAGGATATTCCTGAGGGTCTTATAGACAAATTCATTGAAAGGGCAAATTGGCTAGACGACTAGTCAATAGATGCTATAGAGGAAACTACAGGTATCACAATAGGCTTGTGGTCTTGTAGCATTTTCAACCAACCAACTGCAAATCCCTGTGAAGAGTATCGTTACCTGTTCGATTTCTATGAACACATTAGTAAAAGTTACATAGGAAACTAGAAAACGAAAAAAGCGCAATTTCCAAATAACCACCCACACACAATGCCACAAACAACAACAATAAAACAAATCTCACATCGCAAGGTCGCCGGCTGCTCTCTCTTTTTGTTTGTTTTAGTTAGTTTCCGAAAGCGTACATAACAGTTATCCTCGAAGATTATTTCTAGTATTTTAAAAAAATTTTGTAAAGGTGCTGTAATCCTTTTAATGTGGAAAAAAAGTGTACGACATAACTTTATAAGAAATGTTAGTTCAAAAATAGAAAAAAATTCTAAAAATTTTCTTACATGCCTTACATGATCTCATAAGGCTTAATGAACATGGCTTAGTGAAATAGTTTGGTTGAAGAGGCCGCCAGCATATTGAAAAGGTCCATCATTCTGTTTAATCCGTGAATATCTATATTTTGGTAGTATTTGTTTTGCATTCTTGGGGTTCTTCTGACAACACTTCAAATGGTAAGCATTGATGCTTAATTACATGTTTGCCGTGACCAAAATCAGTTGTACCGTGGGTGTAATATACTTACTAGGATGTATTTGAAATATAAAATGTTGAGCAATTAATCATTTCCGCACAGTTTATAACATTAAGGATAACAGGAGGCCTCTTTATAATAATATTATTAATAATTATAATTATTATTATTACCATGTCCACGCCTAGTGAAGCGAACTGTCAGTCCAAGCTTCTTAAAAGATTCGTCTTGTAGAATTTTTTCGTATATTTTGGTGCTCTTTCGGTTGTGTTCTTTCGTCAAAAGTTTATCCCTCTCGTGAAATGTTATACAATAGTTTTAACATGTCTTCCATACATTTAATTTCTTCTGTGAAAGCAGGTTTGTAAGGTCTCCCTTACCGGCGGCATCATTTTAAGAAGGTGAGCTCTCACATAAATGCATAGCCGAATTTAAAGAAACGTTGCTCATTTATTTACGCCAGTCTGTTAAAGGGTTAATGCGGTAAAAAGGAGATATATATCAATAAAATCGAATTTTAAATGATCGGATCATTATATATGCACGAAAATTAAATATTATACTAATAACATTATAACATTACCACTTTTTCGCGTCCAACCGAAAACAGAGTTGTCTTGGAAACATTTAGCAAGATTATATCTAAGCAAGGAATTTGTTCCAAGTTCTCACATACGCTGTTGGAAAAGTACTTACTTACTTATGCGGGCTTGGACACCCCGGGGGGTCTGGGACCTTGCAAAACAAAGATAAGATATTTCGCCAACCAGTTTGATCTTATGCTTTATTTATTCAGTTGGCAATACCAAGTGTGCGCAGGGATTCGTCAACCTGATCCCTCCAGCGGAGTCTTGGTCTTCCTTCGAGTTCGGTTTCGAAAATCCTTCGTGCTGGTTCGTCTTCATCCATTCTACTGACATGGCCTAGCTAGCGCAATCGCGTTATTTTGATCCGCTTAATTATGTCAATGTCGGGATAAAAATTTGGTTCCTGATACCAACAAAATATATAATAATATCAGAATCTGAAAATAGAATGTGCAAAAAGTTCTTTGAAGTATGACAGCAGTTCAATTTTGTTCCAGATACCAAAAAAATATGTTCGCCCTTTGTCCAAACTCACAAAATGTCATCAAAGTATGCGACAACAAAGCATTTTTCCGTGTTCTGACATACATCGTTGGAAAGGTATTAACACACGCTTTCCGAATCTGAAGTCAGAATGTGCGAAAAGTCCTTCGAAGTATGAAAGTATTTCGATTTGGTTCCAGGTACCAACAAAATATTTTCTTCCATTGTGCGAAAACCAGAAATTCTCCCGTACATCGTTCAACAGTTATTCGCAAAGAATTTCAGAATTTGAAAACAGCAAAGCTTCTGCGAAGTATGAAAGCATTTAAATTTTGTTCCAGATACCAAAATATATGTTCATCCATTGCGCGAAATCAGAATGAGCAATATGTCTTCAAAGTATGAAAATATTCCAGTTTTGTTCCAGGTAACAAAAAAATACTTTCGCCGATTGTGCGCAATCAAGGAATTCTTCCGTGTTCTCCCATACATCATTGAAAAGGTATTCGCAAGCACTTTCAGCATCTGAAATCAGAATGTGCAAAAAGTCCTTCGAAGTATGAATGTAATTCAGTTTGGTTCCAGACACCAGAAAATATTTTGTCAATTGTGCGAAAACTTGGAATTCTCCCGTGTTTTCACACACATCATTTGAATTTGGTAGCAAAGAAAATTTTGAATTTGATCCATCGGTTATTGTTGATCTTGTGTTTGTAAGTATAATGACCAGTTTGGTGATCTTCGTTTCTTAGTTAAATTCTGGTTAAACATCGATTTGTGTTTTTTAGTCATTGTTTAACTATGATTTAACCACCCAATGTTGGTTGGTTAACTTATTGTCAGAACCATATTATTTTGACAATCAAATTACTGACTGTCAAATGAAACATGAAGATTGTATAAAATACATGTTTCAGATTTGCATATTTGTACATATACGTTAAGCCTAGATCATTAAATTGTTGCGCCTATATAGTTTTTTTACACATTTTTGTTAAAATGACTTCGATTTTATGCATCTATTTCTTCTTTTACATAATTCCATTTGGTTTGTTCCCCTTTGTTGTTTTGGTATTTATCTCAAAACACACGTTTTATCCAATAAGAATACAAGGGTTGCCATATTAGTTGGCAATATGGCGACTTACATTAACTCACCACTGAAAACAAAATGCAAAGTTAACCTCTAATTAACTTAGAATTAAGATTAAGTAATCCGATAGTTAACTACCCACTTAAAAACTGACCATAAGTGTATCACAACGTTATGAGAATATCTGCTCAGTAGTGTTTGATCAACAGGCCCGGATTGTTGTTTTTGTGTAGCAGAACCTTATCCCCTACTTTAACGCTTTTTGATAGCTACTACAAATCTGCTCACTAGTTGTAGAACTCTGTATGAATACAGTATGTAGGAAACTTTCAGTTAGTCTGTATTAAAACTTTCAATATCTGACGAATGTTTTATAGCTGATTTCTCCATAATAAATAAGGACGGAAATAAGTGTCATTGTCATTATCCAAACCGTGTGCTTGCTTTTTCAAAACACGGCAGTGCACGGCGAATTGGACGGCAAGTCCTTGCAAACAATACATTTATTGGGCCCAAACTAAAAATCAGATTTATTAAGGATATCATATTTGAAATTGTTGAAAAATTTCCTATAAGAAGGGTTTATTCAAAATTTCGTAGGCGCACAGAAAATTTTGATTTTTGGAACCTCGCTTGCTCTACGGGCGCCACTGTTCGTAGGAGGTAAAATGACTAGTGTGAGTTCGATCCCTGCACCACGAAGGTCACTTTGACGGCGACACTATTGACTACTTAGATTCTACAGCTTCTCAAAATAAAGTTCGGATCCGGGGTTAAACTGTAGGTCTGAAT
Organism: Phaonia tiefii; assembly: GCA_963931995.1. Lineage (NCBI taxonomy): Eukaryota > Metazoa > Arthropoda > Insecta > Diptera > Muscidae > Phaonia > Phaonia tiefii. Next base: position 190,742,973 of record OZ008369.1, read on the forward strand.
CTGTGAATATAAAACTCGAAAGCGCACAGCTCACTGGTTGTGAAAATCTATCCCTGTCCCTTCATGAGATGTAATGGCAAACAACTTTTTTTTTAATTCGTGAGTAATTTTGGAATAACAGATTCGTCTGAGGGCTTTGTAGTTTTACTTGACGACGTTGCACACAATTGGTCATTACACGCTCGTCTCTGCAACGCATTTTGTAGGAAGACTTCAAGATGTTTCCTGACAACGTTTGTTTCCAATATCTACCGCCTGTAGGCCGTCGATCGCGTCTAGACGATCTCACACTTAAATCTGAACGGATACGTAAACAAACACAATTGGTGCCTCTGGGACACTGAGAATCTACGTATCATTTACGAAGGGATTTCACATCTACTCAAATCCACTGCATGGTGCGAAATTTCCGTATTTTCTGCATGGGTAAAACGTTTACTAATACAGAACCGTAATCACCGAGTCTTTATTGCCTCAATTTGATGAATTGAGACTGGAGGACATGTGGTTATACCAGGACCCTCAACAATATCAATTTGGAAGGTTGCGTTTTCGGGGCGTCTAATGTCTAGTTTTGGCGATTTGCCTGATTCGACCGCTCCATATTTCTTTCTTCATGGTTTTATGAACTCACGGGTCTATTTGAACACGCCAGAAAGCTCTTGAAGAGAATATCCTTAAAGAGTGGGAGCGCCTACTTGACCGATACATTCTTCAAAGGTAATAATAAACAAAAAAAAAAACTTTAAGGCCTAAATAAACACTTATAAATTAGGAAATTATATCGCTTCATTTTAAGGATATATGTAGCAAAACAACGTCGGTGAATGTTTATATTGTAGTAGCTTTTATGTATTGGAACTTTCTTTTGTATAATTTTTAAGTAAGTTTATTTTCCAATGGTGATTTACTAAATTTGCCAAGTTCTACAGTTGAAGATTTAAATTCATCTGAAGAAAATATATTTTCGTTTTTACAAAATGTAAACTTTTATGTTTTATTAAACATTTTTATTGACCATGCAAACACATAGAAAATAAAATAGTTTAGGTTCAAATTTATCGCGAAATGGACATTAAGATTCATTAGAAAATTTTCATTAAATTCACTCATTTCATATTCCGCCCAAGGTTGTTCAGCACTAAAGTCAAGCACAAACTTTAAATCTGGATAATATTTTACGTGATTCAGAAGTTGTATTCGGGTTATTGAGATGAGTATCAGGAATTCTGCCACCGGATTCGTTGCCACACTGAAAGTTCTCTTCTTCTATGACCAACTGGCGGAAATGAATGTCATACCCTCTTCATGTAACTCACCGGCTAAGGACCTGTGATTGCGTTTTATCGTAGATACATGACACAATTTCCCGACATTCTCCGATGCCTCATAGAGGGGGGATCAATAAGTCCGTGACTTTTCGAACTTCCCTCGGAGTTATACGAAATTCAACACTGCTCCCATCAAATACCACCTGTAATAGACTACTGTCAAATTTTGAACAATTCCCGTCATTTACTTTGTGTTTAACAGTTTTAAGTTTTTTTTTTTAAAATGGAATAAAGTGAATTCGATGCTCATTAAACATTATTATTTGCTAAAAAAAACCGTCAATCAAACCAAGGAAAAGCTTGATAAATACTATGGAGCCTCTGCACCATCGATTTCAATGGTAAATAAGTGGTTTACTGACTTTCATTGTGGTCGCACAAGTACAAATGACGCTGACAAATGAATGTCGAAAAAATCCACGATATGGTGTTGGCCGATCGAAGAGGTCATATGGCAGTGTAGTTTCGATTTTAAATATTCAGTTGGGTTTAAGAAAGCTGTCTGCAAGATGAGTGCCGCGTTTGCTCTCAATTGACCATAAACGTAATCGTGTGACAACTTCAAAGTATTGTTTGGAGTTGTTGGAATTGAGCTACGAATCATCCGCCATATTGTCCGGATTTAGGCCTGAGTGACTATTTTCTATTTCCAACACCTAAAGAACTGGCTCGGTGCAAAGAGATTTAGCTCCAACGGTGAAATTATTGATTAAACAACAGGCTATTTTATGTACCTCGAAAAATCCTATTTTTTGGAAGGGGTACAAAAATTGGCGAAACGGTTGACTAAGAGTATTGAGTTAGAAGGAGATTATGTTGAAAAAAAAATTTTTGTTTGCAAAAAAACTGTGTTTCATTCAAAATGTCACGGACTTATTGATCCGACTCGTACTTTAAATGACTATCATTGATATCTAGATATTTAATTGCACGAGAGTTGCAGGAAGGAGGCATAACCATCACAGACTTTGCCACCTATGGTAAATTTAAGGTCTACAAAATAGTTGTGGACTTTGCGTCCTTTGGCCGGTCTTGTTACTATCAGTTATCCATTGTTTGGCATTTTTATCTGAACAGGAACTTCTGTAGTGCCTCCAACAGATGGAGGGTATCCGTCATAAACATATGTTCCAGCAGGTGCTAAAATCTGTGGAAGGCCAACATGTCCACTCGGTTTTGACCAATAATGCACTTAGGACCAAATTCATAAAACTACATGCTATGTATCAATATTTTTTTTTCTGTTGAATCAGTCGTGTTTTTTGTACATCGAAGTATAATTTATTCCCCTTAACATTTTATGATTTTGTTTACAAAAATGTCTAGAACAACACTTTTTGCAACCCCTAGATAATTCTAGTTATGTTATAATTCTTTATTGCAAATAACCGTTAGTTTATAACCATAGATTCAGAAAAATTCAATTTATCGACAAAAAATGCTAGAAATAAAGGGAGACTGATCAAAAGTTAGCAAATTTTGCCCAAAAAGGTGATAAAAAGCATTAAGCATATTTTCTTGAAAAAAAGGTGCAGAGCCCAAAAAAAGTGCTAGAATTGCACTAAAAATTCCAAACATGGTAACACTGGTCAGAATACCGATTTGTGACATTTGTCACATTGCTGTCAAATAGTAACCGTGGTGACTTTTGTAACTCCCGCCAGATTAGGGCTGCTAGTAAGGGTCAAATGCAAAAAAATATCTAGAATTTGCACTAAAAATTCCAAACATGGTAACACTGGTCAGAATACCGATTTGTGACATTTGTCACATTGCTGTCAAATAGTAACCGTGGTGACTTTTGTAACTCCCGCCAGATTAGGGCTGCTAGTAAGGGTCAAATGCAAAAAAATATCTAGTGCCTAAATGAAAATAACTCTAAGTCAGGGCTACTTCAATTAGTTTCTTGGTATCTTTCTTTCATATGGTAAATTTAACATTTTCTTATTGAAATACTCCACTTGACAGTTCATTCAAAAATCAAACACTAACTAGTGATTATTATTGTAGTAATATTTGCATTACGCAATACTTTTGTTTAAAAGGGGGACAAAAACTTATGTTCCATTTTTTTCTAATTTTTACATTAAATGGCCTACGGAGATTACCGTGGTACATTAGGTTATTATGACAATCACTTTTTTTATTTACCTTCTATTATTATAATTTTTACAATTTTAATAATTCAAACCCCGGAAAGCTTTTGGCTTGGAGTGATGGAGTGAAACATAAATGCCAATTTCGATGCACAATAGAACGGAAGTTTTTCTGCATCGGTCACCGAGACTACATTGATTAATTGGCTATGAAAGTATTTTTTAAAGTATTTTCGTTCGGAATCGGTATAACAACTGTCAGTACGTTATAGAATATGAAGCGCACATCCCACTAATTTCAAAAAGCCTCCCCAGCGCATCACGACATATAAAGTAAGTTAAGTTCTAATGCTCTGTGTCTTATCGCTCAAAATATTTTTTCAGGGTAAAATTTTGACATTTGACTGGTGAATTTGGCAGAATATAAAAACTTGACAATCAGTATTACAAAATTGCATTTCACTGAATTGTGTGTAAAGCAGTGTGGCCACTTTCTTGATAAATATCCAAAATTAGGGTAATTTCAAACTTTTTGGATAATGATATTTAGGTGTAATATAATTTGTCGGAGCATGTCATGTTTTGAAACATTTAATTTGCAGTTCCATAACCTATTTAATATCTCCGCAATAATATCTCCGTTTGCAGGGATCTGTTTTTGGAACATAGTTGACCAGTAACATTCCATTTTTTATGACTATATTTAAAATACTGGTCGATGCAATACTGTTTCCGGGAGCGAATTTGTCGTAGACATATCTATTTTATTTTTACCGTGGGAACTGCTGGTACCGTTTATTGGTCTCCAAATTTGGAATATATATTTTCTCACATATCTTCGCCGTATCAGATTTGAAAAATACCTTCAGTGCGGAAAGCTTGTAAAAAATGCACTGAAAGAAAAGCTTTACATCAAATCGACATTAAATGCTCATCAATTGTTCTTCATTGAAATGATGACAAATTTCATCAACTCAATGAAAAAGTTCTTCAGTTTGAAGATTTTGCGTTTCTGCACCCTTTTCTGTTTCATTGAATTGATGATATTTTTTACATCAATCGTCATCATTGGACTGTAGAAATAATTAGTGAGATCGATTCAAAATATGGATGTAGTATTGAACAAATAAAGTGAAGAAGAAAAAAATATGTGATATGAACCGAAATGAATATCCGTACTATGATCAGTGGGCTACACATTAACAAACAATTTGCATCAAAATCATGGCCAATTTACATCTAATTGATGACAAACTTACATCAAATTGATGACAACTTTACATCTAATTGACAAAAATTTACAGCAAATTGATGAACAATTTACATCAAAATAGTGACAAATTTACTTTAACTTGATGACACACTTACTGCAAGTTGATGAAAAATGTATATTAGCTTTATGTAACGTTGCCGTTGAATTAACATAAACTATTGCTGAAATATGGATGACAGATTGATGAAATATTTTTCATAAATTCAATGAAATGTATCCTAAGTTGGAAATTGAGGAAATGTTTCAGCAAATTGATGAAGGAATCTTTAGATTTCCATTATTGTATTGAGAGAAAATTCGAAATTTTTAATTTTGGTAAACAGTATAATAATTTCAAAGTATAACCAACGGAGACGTCTTAGTACGAATCAGTTTATATACACAATATTTTTGTATAATTTCAAATGCTTTTGGATAATCCCTTGAGTAATTTTGGCCTACTCTGATGGCAACACTGGTGTAAAGCGACAAACACACACATACTGATTTTGTTCCTAATATAAGTATGTTTGACAAAACACGAGAATACCTTGATATTTATTTCTTGTTGGTTTTGTCATTTAGTTTCTATTTTTGTTATTTTCGTTATATTAAGTATTTTGCTAAAATAGCAATCACACACATTCATAGTGTGTTCATCGGTATTTCATCTAAATACAAATAATTCCAATTGTCAAAATTTTCATATTTCATTTGGCACATGTTAGACACAAATATTGCTTCACCACACAAAAAATTATTCAACACTATCTACAACGGCGAAAAACTTTCGATAAAACACACAACCTAATTGCCAATATCAAATGTAGAATGTTGACGTTTTTCTGGTTTTTCGTATATTGAATAATGTGACTGTTAAAAATTTATCGAGCTGGAAGACTAGAAATTACTACACTACTACCAGTATTGGAATCCCACTACGTTCCACGAAGGGATTGGGGAGAGCATTTTACAATCATCGAGCTGTGCGTTTTCTATTTTAAGCCGCACTAATTAGCCTTTCTCCGCTTCCGAACGTATTCTCAGACGCTTTTTCAATAGCTCGGAATTCTCGCGAGATGCCCATCTGCGTACAGTAATTATTGCACCACCGGCTATTTAAAGTAAGCTTACTTTGTGCTTTATATAAATTTGTTGGCGTGTTTGCAAAGTTGTTAACCCTGATCACAATTGTTTTAAGCGACGTATTAACGACTGTTAGGATGCTGGAGCGTCAACTAGGCGTTGTTACGAAACATATACGAAAAGTTTTTCAGGAAAACGGGCCCAAGGCTAATGTCCATGTTGTCTCTCTGCAAGTACGGCCCTGACCATATGTGGTTTCGCCTTCGGCTAACTTCCGGTAGAGCCCATAATTTTGATATGTTCTTTGGCTATAAATATACGGGGTAGTCCAAGGTAAAAAAAAAATATTTTTCACGTGACATGTCACCGATTTTGATGAAATTTGGTGGAAAGTAAGCCTATGCCAAGAAAAGCTCAACCCCAAAATTGGAGCTCTTTTGTGGGTTTTATAAGCTTTCAAAGGAATTAGTATCGTTTTTTTTTTATTTTCAAATAATTCGAAAATGGTAAAAGCTAGACTTTTGAAATTTTCCGAGAATGATCACAAGTAAAGTGCCTTTAAAGAGAAATTTTTGAAAAAAACATTTTTTTTGCAAAAAAAATAAAGTAATACGCAACAAAATCCAACGAAAATCTACGGGCCTAATACTTTTGGATATAGAGAAGGCCTTTGACACTGTCTGGCACAACGGGCTTGTATATAAAATGTTAGCAGCTAATATGCCCAAATATCTCTGCAAACTAATTTCTCAATATCTTGAGAACAGAGAGTTTGCAGTCAGCGTAAATAGAGACTTATTAACTTTTAAATCGTTACCTGCAGGACTCCCACAAGGATCTATATTATCACCTACCTTGTATTCTATATATATATCGGATTTCAAACCCCCTAGAGAGATTGACACAGCCTATTATGCAGACGACACTGCTCTTATATCTTCCAGCAAGGTGACACCTGCCCTCTTAAAGAAAATGGAGCTCAGTCTCAATAGTTGCTACAAATACTATAACAAGTGGAGAATAAAAATAAACAGCAACAAGACGGAGGCCATTATATTTCCCTTTAATAAATCCCCTAAGAGATTAAGATTATATTTCCCTTTAATAAATCCCCTAAGAGTAATTAGACCCATTTTATCTTGCGCATCACCAATTTGGTATCGCGCTGCTAAAACTCATAGTAAAAAGTAGCAAGTAATACAAAATAAATGTCTAAAAATGATTTATTAAAAACCGTGGCGTTTCCCCACTTCACTACTACATGAAGAAACTGGATACCAGCTATTCTTAGACTTTATTAAGGTGTTAAATGAAAAGCATTCCCAAAAAATGTTAACCTCTCGCTATTGCAAAATACGTGAGAGCCTGGAATTAGTCTTTTGAATTTAAAGATAGAACTGCAAATTATTCAAATTGAAAATATTGTATTAAAACTTTATTCTGGAATAATTATAACTTAAACAATACTTTTCACCCATTTTAATGAAATCACATATAGGTGTTTACTTCCTTTTAACCTATAATAAGATAAGAATTAACTTATTTATGTACTATTATCACCAACACAATTGCTGAAATATCCTTATGATAAAATCTCATTATTGTTAACTATTAAAAAAATAAATAAATGGTTTCCCATTACATCCCATGAAGGGACAGGGGAGAACTTCTCACAATCACTGAGCTTATTAACTATTACTACCTGTAAAGTAGGAAATGCGATTTGGAATAATAAAACTTGAATTGAAATTGAAAAAAAGCCATACCTCAATTTTTTTAAATATAAGAATAAGGCGGCTAGTAATGAGGTAGTTATAGTCATTTTTGTGAGGCAACCTCCGAAATTTCAATACAAGAAAAATGCTCTAAATTGTGAAAAATCCATATTTTTGCTTACAAATTACCAATTCTGGCTTCTAGTACACCAAAATCCTCTCTTCCTTGACGACTCTCCCCTACCATAATACTGCCGCCACCGTGCTTTACGGTTTTTTGGTGTAAGGATCATTAAGCTCTTTACCTTTTGGTCTGCGGACGTTGCACTGACAATCAGAACCATATAAATTAATTCCTTGAAATCATCACTGCTTTTGTTGTTGAATTTGGTCTCAAATTTAATGCAGTGGAACCTTTCGGGCTACTCTATCTGACAAATAGTTTTCTAACAATCTGCGGCGTACTGTTACAGCACTGACTTCATTATTTATTTCTGCAGAAATAGTCTTTGATGTCATAAATAGGTTCTCTCTTGCCAATAACACAATACGGGGATCTGTGGTTGAGCTGCTTTGTCGCGGCCTACCCCTAGTTTCAGTAAATGGTTTCCATTTTAATGCATTTCTAACAAATTTTTCAGATCTTCCAAGTGAACTAGCAATGAAACCCAGAGTTTTGCCCCACTTCATACTTGTTTTGCAACTCGACGTTCCTCAGCAGTGCCAATGTATATTTCGGCCCATTTTTAACAACAACAACGAGTTGTATTTTACTTACATCCTATTAGCAATTGAGAAGAAAATACAAAAACACGGAATGAATTTCGTAATTTAACAAAGTTATAAGAAAAAGGGCTATTATTTTGAACAAGTGAAAATTTCACTTTATTTTGATTTTTAGCTTATCGTACAAATGATTACGAATAAATTCCAAAATACAACAAGAAATATTTGTGAAGTCAATAACAAAATTAAAGGTACACAAGAGAGAAAGAGATGTTCCCTTTACATGAGTTAAGAGTGATCACGAAACTTTATCTTTGTAACGGGCTATTATATTGAACAGCAGTGTATATGATTTTGAAGGTTCTACTGCATTTAGAAGCCTTTCAGCAAAAAATAAATCAAAATTTGACTTCGTCCCTGAAAACGTAGTAGTATGCGTAAACTGCCGAACTGATATTAACAAATATGAACCGGGAACTAACACGAATTCTAATTCAAGCTCATCAGACAATGATTCCGAGCCTTTCGATCTATGAGATCGACAAGAAAAGCTAAAAAGAAGAAAAGCTAAAAAAAAAACAACAAAAACTTAACACCGTACTTGTTGCTCTGGACGAAAGCAAAATCGATGGTAAAAGGTTTGTGAATAGGAAAACTGTCTTCTAATGTTATTTTATCTTAACGTGGTTCAGCGTCATTTATTACTTTTATATGCTTAATGGACTTTATGCAAAACAATATGTTATTGTAAAAGTCGAAGCAGAACTAAAAGCTATCAAGGAAAAGTTTACAGAAGTCTCAAATATGCAGATCTCTACCAGAAATGAGAACAAAGTGAATGCTTACGATGAAATCATGACTTCACTAGAAGAAAAGTTTACGGCTGAAAACACTACGCCGTAAAGTTTTAAAGTTAAAAGCCAACGTGGCCATTGGTATAATTCCTGATTTTGACTTTCCGAATTTCAGACGCAATAAATGCCGCATTTTGACGACTTTACCATCTTCTTTAAAATCTACCGATGTAGTAATATATTGTTTACATGTAATTCTTGATAAATGTAATTCAATCAAAAGGCAAAAAGGTATTTTCGATGTTCCCGACGACAAACCAAGACAAGGATTGGGACAGTTGATTTGAGTAAACAATTTTATTTGAGAGAGCTGCCAGGAATGAAAGATTACGTCTCAATAAAAAAAAAAGTCTCAATGGCAAAAAAGAGAAGATTCAAAAAAGACGCGTATATTGCAATTTGCGAGAATTATGCCATATCTTCAAACTACAGTTTTCAAACCATAAAGTCCGGTTCTCCAAGTTCGCCGAGTACCGTCCACAAGAATGAATTTTGGCAGGAGCTTCTGGAATCCATACCGTTTGTGTGTGCATTATGCATCAAAGCGTCAAACTCATAATCGAAGGTAAATATTCAAACACATTTTGAGAAGTATGTCAAATTTATTGAGCATTAAGCAATTAGGACTGAATGTTAATGTCTTTTTGATTAATAATTTTTAAACGCCATTTTGTAGGTGGTAATTTAAACTAAATAACGAAAGCTTGGGACTTTCTTATGGGTGGGAAAAGTGTGTATAATTCATTACTCAAATAGTGTACATGCTCTGTTCCAAGTGAAAAATGCTATAAAGGTCTTTGCTCATCCTGTCCAAACAAAAGTGATGGTAACAATAAATTATTAGAAGCTTTTGATGATGAACTATTTGATGATGTTACTTATAAACAATGTATAGCTACAACAGTCAACGACTCTAAAGAAGACTTTGTTTCATCTCGAATGGAGACATTGTCAAAATTACTTTTTCATTATTTTGTCGCTACAGAACAAGCACGGTATTTTAAAAATTGTAAAGAAACCTACAAGATGGTGAATTTTTGGTGACGCTCGATTTTTCGGAAAACTTTGCGTTCGTTGTTCAAGAAGCAGTTCAAGGTTTTCATTAGAACATTAATCAAGCGACAATTCATCCGATTGTATTTGGTTACCGAGATCAGGAAACATCCAAAGTATACCATATTTCGTACGTTGGCATATCTGATTGCCTGGAGCATGACACTATCGCAGCTTATCTGCTTCAACGAAATCTAATAGAATACTTGAAGAAAAACTTCACAACCTTTAATCAATAAAATACTTTTCTGACGGAGCATCACAGCAATATAAAAATAAGAAAACCTTTATAAATTTGGTAAATCATCGTAAAGACATTTCAATAGCAGCAGAATGACAGTTTTTTGCTACTGCGCACGGCAAAAGTGCTTGGGATGGTGTGGGTGGCACATTAAAACGGACAGCTAGGCGATACTGCTAACAAAAAGGTATCAAAGACGAAATTTTGACGGCGGAAAAGCTTTCCGAGTGGGTAAAGGAGCACGCAAAAAATTATTTTGCTCAAAAAAGATTATGAGGAGTCTGCAGAGTATTTAAAGTCTCGGTTTGAAACTGTAAAACAATAAAACTTACGCTTGGTCTCCATCATGTAGCTGCAATTAATGATCCTGAACTGAAAGTTAAAATCACATCAAATAGTTTAAAATAGTTTAGATTATAGATGCGAATTTATTTAGTATAATATTAATATATAAGTTAACACTAAACACGTTGAAACCCCTGAACCACAACTACACCGAATAACACAAACGATAACTGTGTCAATTTGCTGACTCGCCAATTCCCACCAAAGTCCCAGACGCTGACGACAACATTCAGGCACCTCAACTTTACGAATGCTTTACCGCTGAGACAACACACGCAAGCTCATATAACATCAACTGACAATATAAGTTAGGGTAGTTTTAAGTATCTTTGCTCTTTTGTATTTCGAACCTGAATAAAGAAACAAGTTGTCGCAACGGAAGTTGCCGCAACAAATCTTTTTTAAAAACTAAATAAATTTTGTGTAAACTTAATTGGCGCCCGAGCAGGGACCTGATGGAAAACAGGTTCAACGGTTTCGCGAATACAAGGAGACAAGCCTTTAGAAGGGTGCCTAAGTAACTTAATTGTAAAAAGGAGCGTCGTACAAGTCGCAGCCCCTAAAGCCCGTGGAAACGGTATCGTAGCATTAAATTAGTGATAAGAACATTACCGAGAAACCACGTAACGAGAAATCGAAGATTCAGTGAAATCAAAACAGTGTAAAAAAGATAAAATACGTTGTGAATGAAACTAGAACAAGTAAAAGTGAATTACTAAAAATATAAAAATAAAGTGAAATAAAACAGTGACTTATAACATTAATCAATGAATAAAAATTAAGAAAGAATTTTTCGAAAATAACTAAAATAAACTTGAGGGAAAGAACCTCAAAGGTGATAAGAAATAGGAAAAGGTGAATAAATGGAAATTGGGAGAATACCCTCAGAAATTACTTATGAAAATAGTAAAAATAAATAAGTAAAAATTACAAAAAAACCCCTAAAGGTGACTTGAAAAATTAGAACTGAGAAAATCATCTCAAAGTGAATTAATCGAAAACTAAAGAGGACAATTCTATTTTTGAAGGAAGACTACTCCAGAATCCACAATGTCATCACCAGGAATTATGCTGTTTATTATGTAAGCATAGAATTAAGATATACGAAAACAGTAATTTAAAGCAAATTGAAAAAAAAGGATTTCAAAAAAGAAAAAAATTCTAATAAGTAAATAACTACTGAATAATTATAATAGTTCGAAAAAATAATTTGTGATTCCACCTTTCCCTCAATAATGCCCGACGAAACAGTTGATGACATTACGTCAAGATTAAGTAAATTTAATATGTCCGTGAACACTGCAACCGCAAGCTCTTCCGTACTGAGTGACAGACAACGCAATGAAATAACTCAGATGGTTACGAATATCTTACGCGAAAGAGATCCGATTTTGGACGAGGGTTCCGATGTTGCCATCGGCACCATTCCTACAAAGTTAGAGGAACTAGATAAAGTTCCAGATATTGTGAAATCCTTACGGGAATTTTCCGGAAAACCCGGAGAATTCAATTCCTGGCGTAAGTCAGTCGAAAGGGTGCTGGATCTTTACTCCACACTCCAAGGTACGGGTAAATATTACGCAATCCTTCATACAATCCGAACTAAAATAATCAGCGAAGCCGATACTGCGCTTGAGTCCTACAGGACTCCTCTTGACTGGCCAAGAATCCGTAAATGTCTGATGGTACACTACTCGGACAAAAGGGACATAGGAACGTTAGAATATCAAATGAACATACTGTGCCAAGGGCATAGGACTGTTACAGAATTCTATCAAACCGTCTACCAAATGTTGTCCCTTATCTTAGACAAGGTATCCTGTCTTGATTTAGGTGAAATGACCTTGCGGGCTATGACCGATACGTATCGAGAAAAAGCTCTGGATACTTTCGTAAGAGGCCTAAACGGCGATCTTCCCAAACTTTTGAGTGTCAGGGAACCAACTTCTTTGCCACAAGCGCTGCATTTGTGTCTAAAACTGGACAATATGACGTTCAGAAGAGACTATGCTCAAAGGGGTGCCCAAAAGAATGATACTCGATCATCAACGAATACAGGAACCAAACCAAAATTTTACCCGGAGTTGGCAAATATTCCATCTTATGTTAATAAATATTCCGCACCGCCTCAACATAATTATCAGAACGCAAACTATAACACGCAACCTCAGCGCTCTCAAGCCGGAGGACCCTATTCTAATCAACGACCACAATTCGGAGGATCTTATCCAAATAATCGTCCATCAGGCGGACAACAATATCCGCAGCGTAACCAATTCGGGGGGAATCCTTCCAATTTTTCACGCGACCAAATTCGTCCGGAGCCTATGGACGTTGATAGATCTTTACAGTTTGGGCCCCAACAAAACCAAAATATTAAGAGGCCAGCTCATTTCTCTGTGCAGGCTCCTGTGAATAAAATGCAAAGAAATTTCCACGTCAATGTATCTAGCACACCAGGGGATCAAGCAAGTGACTCAGTAGCTGAATATAATGAGGCTATCACTTCAGCCGAACTCATGACTGAGAATGGTGAAGAATATTTTATGGCGACACCAGAAGATGTTGTGCAAGATGAATATCAGGAAAGAGGTCCTGATGACATTCCCTCAAATTTTATAGATATTAATTTTTTAGACTAACCTGTTCTTCGTTGCCATACATTCAGGCCAAAACGAAGGGCGGGAAAATATTAGAATTCTTACTAGATACAGGCAGCAGTAAAAATTATATTAAACCAAACCTGGTGGCAAATCCAAAACGAAATGACGAAAAATTTAGCGTAAAATCTGTGGGTGGAGATGTGGAAGTTACTCATCACACACTCTTGAAAATGTTTGATAATATTCCTATTAAATTCTTTCTTTTGCCTGGCCTAAGGTCATTTGATGCCATATTGGGTAACGACAGTTTGAAAGAACTGTCAGCCGTAATTCATACTTCTGATGACTACTTGGTAGTGAAAGGTGGCAGAAAAATATACATAAAACAGAAAGCGTCCAGAAATGTAAATAACCTCGAATTAAAAGTGGATTACTTGTCGGCAAGTCAGAAGAATGCTCTTGATAATATAGCAGGCCAGCACAGAAATCTTTTCGCAGACCCAGACGAGAAACTTACATACACTACTGTTGTAGTTGGGGAAATCCGAACCACTAACGAATCGCCAATATATGCGAAGAGTTACCCTTATCCGATGGCGCTAAAATCAGTAGTGGAGGAAGAAATTGGTCGCCTTCTGAGGGATGGCATAATTAGACCGTCTAGATCCCCCTACAATTCGCCTATCTGGGTGGTACCCAAAAAGGAGGATAGTTTTGGGAATAAGAAATTTAGATTGGTGGTCGATTTTAGGAAACTCAACGCGGTAACAATTCCGGATAAGTACCCGATCCCTGAAGTAACAGAAGTTTTATCGAACCTAGGGGGAAATAAGTATTTTACGGTCATCGATCTTAAGAGTGGTTTCCACCAAATTTCTCTGCGAGAAGAAGATAGAGAGAAGACTGCATTCTCTATCAATAATGGCAAATACGAATTCACGAGATTGCCTTTTGGCCTAAAAAATGCGCCAGCGATATTCCAACGTGCACTCGACGATATTTTAAGAGAATTAATTGGAAAAATGTGTTTCGTCTACGTGGACGACATCATAATTTTTAGCAAAGATGAGAAGTCGCATTTGGGAAACATTAAAAAAGTTTTTGAGACCCTTGAACTGGCTAACATGAAAATACAGTTAGAAAAGTGCACATTCTTCAAAACGGAAGTCGAGTTTTTGGGACTTGTAGTATCACAAGATGGTATAAGGACAAACCCTAAGAAAGTCGATACAATACTTCAATTTCCGGCTCCCAAAACTCTTAAACAACTCCGATCTTTTCTGGGACTAGCTGGTTACTACCGAAGATTTGTCAAAGGATACGCTGATATTGCTAAACCACTAACAGCTCTTCTTAGAGGGGAGGAAGGACGAATTTCGAAAAATGTTTCTAGTCAAGTACCAGTGGTATTAGACGAGAACGCTAAGAAATCCTTTGAAAATCTTAAAAATGCCTTAGTGTCACAAGAGGTACTATTATCTTACCCGGACTTTTCAGATGATTTCGAACTAACCACTGATGCTTCCAACGTGGCACTTGGAGCAGTTTTAAGCCAGAAGAAGAGACCGATTGCATTCATATCTAGAACTTTAGATAAAACAGAAGAGAACTATGCAACTAACGAGAGGGAGATGTTGGCCATAATTTGGGCCATCACCACATTAAGGAATTATTTGTATGGTTCCAAAAAGGTTATCATTTTTACAGACCATCAGCCTCTTACTTACGCACTAAGTAATAAGAACGGCAATTCCAAGATGAAAAGATGGAAGTGTATTCTAGAGGAATATAATTACGAGCTGAGATATAAGCCAGGAAGACAGAACATTGTAGCTGACGCTTTATCTAGAATAGAGCAGGAGGCAAACTCATTAACACCGACACAGCATAGTGCTGAAAGTTCATCTGAGAATCTTATACCTAGTGTTGAGTCACCCATAAACGTCTTCAAAAATCAATTATTCTTAAGTATTGGAGACGTGTCAACATATCAATTTAAGATAATTTTCCCTGGTTTCCACCGACACTTGATAACTGAACCTCATTATGATGAGCAAAAACTTCAGGACATTCTGAAAAGGTATCTGAACCCCTCGGTGGCAAATGGTATAAAAACCCCAGAGCATGTAATGGGGAAAATTCAAAACTTGTATCCGTCTCATTTCTCGAACTACAAGTGCAGGTTTACTCAAAAGGTCGTGGTAGATATTATTTCGGAAAATGACCAGGAAACCATAGTCATCGAAGAACACAATAGAGCACACCGCAATGAAAAGGAAAATAGGATACAAATATTGGAAAAATTTTATTTCCCAGGAATGTCGAATAAGATAAAAAGAATCGCGAAACTATGTTCTGTATGTAAGAAGGGGAAGTACGAAAGACATCCCAATGTACCTCTATTGGGAGAGACACCGATACCAACATATTCAGGCCATACTGTTCATTTGGACATTTTTTCTACGGACAGGAAGTTAATTTTGACCTCTATAGATAAATTTTCTAAATATGTTAAAGTAAAATTGTTAAGTGGAAGATCTGTGGAGGATGTTAGAAGGCCTCTTAGAGAATTACTGTTTTCCTACGGGGTACCGAAGAATGTTGTGATGGACAATGAACCATCGTTAAATTCTAATACAATTCTCTTCATGCTGAAAGACGAGATGAAGATAAATGTTTTTACTACACCATCTTACAGGAGTGAGGCAAATGGGCAGATTGAACGATTTCATTCCACCCTTGCTGAAATAATGCGCTGCTTAAAATCTGACGGAACCTCGAGAAATTTCGAGGAGTTGTTGGAAAGGGCCGTAAACGAGTATAACCACTCCATTCACTCGACCATTAATATGAGGCCAGTTGACTTATACTTTGGTCGAACAGTCGATTTCTCTCCACAGGACATTGAAACCACGAGACGGAATAACGTTGAAAAACTAAAGCAAAAACAATCTTCAGATTTAGCACTCCACAATAAAAATAAACGGCCCGTAAAGGAATATATTGCAGGACAAATTGTTTACGTAAAGACTAATAAACGTTTGGGCACAAAACTGAGTGATCGGTTTAAAGAAGAAACGATTAAGGAGAACCGCAACACTACTGTTTTAACAGAAAGTGGAAGGGTTATTCACAAAAGCCACATAAGAAATTGATTTAATTCTAAATTTTTCAGATTTCTGTTCGGAAGTGCCCAAGCTGATTTCAATATCCTAGATTACTCAAATGCCAGATTGATTACGATTCAAAATGGAATCGCAAGGATGCAAAATGGAACGTTTAAAATTATTCATTCAATTAATCTTGACAAGTACAGACTAATCATACATCAAATTGAGACCATCCTAAACGATAATATTACAGATAATCATCCGCTCCGTCCGTTTATCAAACAACAACTTGTTGATATCAATGGTCTCCTTTACCGCCTTACACCAAATAGAGTAAGGAAGTCGTTAGATTTCATTGGAAGCGCGTGGAAGTGGATCGCAGGAAATCCGGATAGTCACGATTTCCAGATTTTGGATCAGAAAATTAATAACATTTTGGAAAATAACAACAGGCAGTTAATAATAAATGAACTCATATCAAATAGAGTCTCGGAAATTACGAATATTACAAATGAAATAGTAAAAGTGAGAAGAGAAGGGTGGAACGATGATATAGCGAACAGGATGGAAAGAAAACTAATGTTAATTAATAAAGAATTAGAGAATACTGAATTTGCAATACAATGGGCTAAGGCCAACATAGTTAACTCTTTTATTCTTTCAAAAACTGAAATTGATAACATTAATGAAATACTTAAAGGTTATAATATTCCTGTTTATAATATTGATGAACTATTATCTTTTGGAACTGTGAAAATCGTATCAAATAATAAAGAGATTTTGTATATTCTTACCATACCTATAACTCAGACCGATATTTGTAAAACCTATTTGGCAAAACCTGTAAAATATAGAAATGTAATAGATAAAGTGGAATATAACCATTTACTACAATGTAACCATGACCTGTTCGCAATAAAAAAACAATGTAAGAAACATTATGATTTGACAATATGTAATAAAGAAATGTTAATAGAGCTAAGAGAAAATTCGTGTATAACAAATCTATTTAAGAATAGAGTAGGGAACTGCACCCAAATTAACAATGAGCACGTGCCAACAATTGAAGAAATTGGTCCAGACCTAATCCTACTAAACCAATATCAAGGTGCAATCAACGTCAATGGGGAGAAATTGTTATTAAATGGGACGTATTTGGTAAAATATTTCAACAACACTATTAACATCGATGGGCATGAATATTATTCAAAAGAAATTAGCGGCAACAAACCCCTTCCTGCGTTTTTACAACCGAAGACATTCGACGATAAGATAGAGGAGGTAATTTCCCTGCAACTACTAAAACAACTACATGTGAAAAACATCAAACGTATGGAAGTCTTAGAAAACAGAAACAGTATAACAATGGGAACAGCCGGATTTGCTATAATAACATTAATATCAATAGCTGTCTTGTTACTATACAAAAAACATCAGATAAATTCCGCCACCCACAAAACGGACATAATCTCCACTGAAAATGAAATTGAGTGCCCGGAGGCCGACCCCGCTCCTACATTAAGAGGTCCTAAATCATCAAGCATTTTCAACATCCATTCATTTTAGACAATCGGGACGATTGTATTTAAGAGGGGAGGAGTTAACACTAAACACGTTGAAACCCCTGAACCACAACTACACCGAATAACACAAACGATAACTGTGTCAATTTGCTGACTCGCCAATTCCCACCAAAGTCCCAGACGCTGACGACAACATTCAGGCACCTCAACTTTACGAATGCTTTACCGCTGAGACAACACACGCAAGCTCATATAACATCAACTGACAATATAAGTTAGGGTAGTTTTAAGTATCTTTGCTCTTTTGTATTTCGAACCTGAATAAAGAAACAAGTTGTCGCAACGGAAGTTGCCGCAACAAATCTTTTTTAAAAACTAAATAAATTTTGTGTAAACTTAATTTATATAATTTAGTATAAAATTAACATAATGGTATCAGAATAAAATAATAGTCATAATATATTACGACTATAAATTCCCTTAACGTATTTCAAAGCTTTGTACTTTAATAATTTAATTTTTAAATTTAATAATAACTTAAAACAGAGAGAATTTTTGTGTAGTGGGTAGTAGAAGGCAGAATTGGCAATTTGTAAGCAAAAATATGGATTTTTCACAACTTAGGTAATTTTTCTGGTATTGAAATGGCTATAACTCCCTCATTTTGCACCCTACCGACATGCCGAACCCCGAAAAATGTTCTATTTTAAAAAAGTTTTTAAGTTTTTTTTTTTAAAAAAACATGTATTTTCCAAAAAAAAAAATTTGCGTATCACATGTCACTTGGAAAATGTTTTTTTGTTTACCCTGGACTACCCCATACACAAAAATAGAAATTCTCGGAAATACTAATTATTCTTGGCATATTTTATTATTAATACATTAAATGTTATTCAAATAGATATAAATCAACAATTAAATCCACTTTTGAAGTGTCAATTGATTGAACATATACTTATAAAGCTTTCAAAAGATTACAGACAATCATTGACAAGTCTATAAATTCAATATACTTCAGTTTGATTATAAATAAAGCAAGACATTAAACCACCAAACAATTCCCTCATTATAGATATTGTAAAATATGAGCCTTTCATCGAAAGAAATGTTCGAAAACAATTTTTAATGAATTCGAAGTCATGTGTAATTAGTGTCGCACATTTTTAAGTTGAGTATTTTCTCGGGATTAAAAAAATAACAAATTCATATAAAATAGATAACATCAAGAAATATTTACATTTAAACTTTGTTTTCATAATGATTAGAGAAATTCGACCAAATAAAAGAATACTCATACCTATTTCATATATTGTATTTGCATTTGATTTTGTTTGTCACTTTTGGTTGGGTATATTGATTTTATTTAAACTATGAAGCAAACGTGAATCGATTCATTGATTAGGAATTGTTGCTTTTCTCATTTTGTATAGGATTCGACATGAATTGGTTGTAAAGGGTTATCCATTTTGCGGTTTCAAAAGTAAACGTAAATAAAAGACATACAATATTTTTTTTCATGATATTTCTTTTTTATTATAAAGTTGAGAACGTTGACATTATGTGTGAAACACTACATTATTTAAGTTACCACCACGCGAAGAGTTGCAAGCTTTGATTCTTTTGAGGTAATTTTCGACCACCTATTGACACATATTGGGCGGTATCTCAGCCATAACTTGACGAATGTTGGTTCTTAAGTGCTCAAGAGTTAAAGGTTTATCTGCACAAACACGGTCTTCGCGTAGCCCCACAAAAAAAGTCTAATGGTGTCAAGTCGCATGATCTTGGTGGCCAGTTGATATCGCCACGACGAGAAATTATGCGGCCAGGAAATGTCTCTTGCAATAAAGCCATATTCGCTCGAGTTGTGTAGCATGTGGCACCGTCTTGTTAAAACCACATATTCTCCAAGTCATATTCTTCAATAGCAGGCAAAAAAAAGTCGGTTATCATATGACCATAACGCTCCGAATTGACGGTGACAGTCGATCCATCGTCGTTTTCGAAGAAGTAAGGTCCAATCACACCTTCGGACCAAAGAGCGCACCAAACAGTGACTTTTTCTGGATGTAATGGCCTCTCTTCAATTACTTGAGGATTCTCAGAACCCAAAATACGACAATTTTGTTTATTAACATACCCACCGAGTGAGAAATGTGCTTCATCGCTGAAGAAAATTTTGTTCGAAAAATCGCCGTCCACCGCCTGTTGTTCAAGCACCCATTCCACGTATCGACGACGTTGTGAATAGTCCGCTGGCTTCAGTTGTTGTGTGAGCTGGACTTTATATGGATGTAGGTGTAGATCCAAATGCTAAATACGCCACATTCGGGTCTTCGACAACAATTTCACTTACAGCAGCGATATTTTCAGCGGAACGAGCGAAACGATCATGCACAGGCCTTACAATATCTGTAACCGCTCCAGTCTCTTCAAATTTCTTCACAATTTTGCCAATTACTTGCGTAGTTGGACGATTATGTAAACCATTATCTCCTCTTAAAGCACGATATGTAAAAAAAAAAAACCGTTTCCCATTACATCCCATGAAGGGATTGGGGAGAGCTTCTCACAATCAGTGAGCTGTGCGCTTTCTAATTTTTCACTCACTGATTGGGACCTACAGTTTTTACACCGATTCTGAACGATATTTTGAGAAGCTTTTTCATGGTTAAATACTCGATAGTGACGCCGTCACTACGCGAGGTGACCGCCGCCGAAATAAATTTTTAAGGTGGTCAGAGCAGGGATCGAACCCAGGACCTCATGTACAAGAGGCGCGCACACTACCCATTGCACCACCGACGGCCACAAAAAGCACGATATGTGGCTGTGCCAAAATCACTATTTTTGTAGAAGGTTTTAATAATTTTTATGCGTTGTGTGATAGTTAAGCGATCCATTTTCGTCAATGTCAGACTTTCAACTGAAAAGAAAAAAAAATGGTTTATCAATTTAGTTTGACAGATGTCGAATTCCAGCCCTATACTTTTGAAACCACGAAATGGATAACCCTTTATTATAAGTTTTTAGTTTGTTGCGAGCTAACAGATATTTGCTACAAAAGATATTCAAAAATATGTTGATGGTAATGTACTCGTAACATGCTCTGCTATTAACAAATTTTTTTATTATTAGATAGTTTATTTGGAATCTATTTGCAAGTACACTTTAACAAATCTAATACTAACTTACAAATAACAGAGTTGTGTAACTCCAATGAACTTAACAAATATATACGGCCTTAATTTTTGACTTAAAAGTTTTATTGTAGTATATTAAGGGCTATAATAATTATGAATATACAATAGAAATGCCAGATCTAATATATGTACTCTTTTCAGTTTTCTTACTTCATCAGTATCATCTAATAAGTTTACTGCTAATGTATTAATGTATGTATTTTATTTCATTTTTAACTTTCGGGACACCAAGATCGCTGTTTATAATATTATTGTTTGCAAACCAGTGTGTTTTTGACTAATATCTGAATAATATTTTCACGTTTGAATTAGAGATGGGCACGCGTCCCGTGATTGGCGTGATTCACGCGTGAACGTGAGCTCAACAAATTTTGCTCACGTGAACGTGCGTAAATGTGAATAGTGAAAAAATCTTCGTGCGTGATTCCAATCTTTGCGTGACAACTTCTTAACTTGTGGTTTGATTTAAATCATCTTTGATTTTGAGATTCTACTGAGCCGCATGAACTCAAAACATGTAGTGTCGTGTGTCGCCTCTCTAACAGCTACAAAGATATTTGGAATCAAAAGTTTAAACTATAAACATTCGCACTGAATTTCTCTAGTTTTTTTTGGAAATAACTTGGTCATTTTGAGTCAAAATGTAGTTCAACGGCAGCTACGACTGCAACAAAACGTATGCTGAAAACCTTTTTAAATTACACTGTGCGACACCAAAAAAAAAAAATAGTGGGGTTCTGTAAACGGATTCTGGTAGAATGGTATAAAAAATATACGTGTACCGGCGTTTTGCCAGATCTGATCAGAATTTTTTTTTAGGGCGGGTCAAAGTTTCCGCCTCACGAAACTTTCCTGCAACATATCGGCATGCAAAATTGAGTGTTCCTTACTTCTGAGGTACAAAATATGTTCAGAAGTTTTATAGACAAGATTCAGATAAACATTTTTGTGGAACAAATTAACCCTCTAATTGTCACGTATAACCATAATTTTTACTTTTTTTTTAAAACTCCCAAAAAACTGCTCGAAAATGAAAATCTTTCAACCGAAGTATTTTGGTACTGACTACCTATTAATTCAAATATATGAGTTGTCATAACCGAATTTATGTACCCTCTGTCATAGGTATGAGGGATATATCAGGATGGGAGGAATTTTGTCATATTTCATATTTCATCTTTTATCTAGTCGAGTTATCTAGTGGAGTCGTATTTCGTCTTTGTTATTGGTACCCTTTCTAACACCGATGTGAAAAAATTTAACAATTTGTTCAACCTACTGCTGTTTGAAGTTTAGTCAATGTAGCATTTTGAATCAAAATTACCAAGTTATTACCAAAAAACTAAACAATGTCAGTGCAAAAATTTACATGTTAAACTTTTGATTTCAACTATCTTGCTATCAACTATCTCCGCGTTTTTTTGTTTGTGCTGCTTAGTAGAATCTCAAAAACAAAAACTTTGGTTACAAGTTTCACATTATGTAGCAAAACGTGCGTTGAAACAGGGTGCAATTAGATACAATATTCTGCAAGCCTGACTTCTCCCCTATAAATACCTAGTACATTCTAAAATAATCTGACCAATAATTTAGAACTTCTGTTATTATTACCACTTTTTTTGCAATTGCAATTGTCCGTCTGGAAGAATACTGATGAAAATAACAGGAAAACTTTTTTCAAATTTTGAGATTCTACTGAGCCGCATGAACTCAAAACATGTAGTGTCGTGTGTCGCCTCTCTAACAGCTACAAAGATATTTGGAATCAAAAGTTTAAACTATAAACATTCGCACTGAATTTCTCTAGTTTTTTTTGGAAATAACTTGGTCATTTTGAGTCAAAATGTAGTTCAACGGCAGCTACGACTGCAACAAAACGTATGCTGAAAACCTTTTTAAATTACACTGTGCGACACCAAAAAAAAAAAATAGTGGGGTTCTGTAAACGGATTCTGGTAGAATGGTATAAAAAATATACGTGTACCGGCGTTTTGCCAGATCTGATCAGAATTTTTTTTTAGGGCGGGTCAAAGTTTCCGCCTCACGAAACTTTCCTGCAACATATCGGCATGCAAAATTGAGTGTTCCTTACTTCTGAGGTACAAAATATGTTCAGAAGTTTTATAGACAAGATTCAGATAAACATTTTTGTGGAACAAATTAACCCTCTAATTGTCACGTATAACCATAATTTTTACTTTTTTTTTAAAACTCCCAAAAAACTGCTCGAAAATGAAAATCTTTCAACCGAAGTATTTTGGTACTGACTACCTATTAATTCAAATATATGAGTTGTCATAACCGAATTTATGTACCCTCTGTCATAGGTATGAGGGATATATCAGGATGGGAGGAATTTTGTCATATTTCATATTTCATCTTTTATCTAGTCGAGTTATCTAGTGGAGTCGTATTTCGTCTTTGTTATTGGTACCCTTTCTAACACCGATGTGAAAAAATTTAACAATTTGTTCAACCTACTGCTGTTTGAAGTTTAGTCAATGTAGCATTTTGAATCAAAATTACCAAGTTATTACCAAAAAACTAAACAATGTCAGTGCAAAAATTTACATGTTAAACTTTTGATTTCAACTATCTTGCTATCAACTATCTCCGCGTTTTTTTGTTTGTGCTGCTTAGTAGAATCTCAAAAACAAAAACTTTGGTTACAAGTTTCACATTATGTAGCAAAACGTGCGTTGAAACAGGGTGCAATTAGATACAATATTCTGCAAGCCTGACTTCTCCCCTATAAATACCTAGTACATTCTAAAATAATCTGACCAATAATTTAGAACTTCTGTTATTATTACCACTTTTTTTGCAATTGCAATTGTCCGTCTGGAAGAATACTGATGAAAATAACAGGAAAACTTTTTTCAAATAAAGATGATAAATTTGCTAAATATGTAAAAAACAACACTTAATTTAACTAAGGCATTTACATTTGAGTGTATTTGTGTCTAATTCCTGAATTGATCCCAATTAACGTATTTAAGAACTTACTTTTTACGACCATTGTTTTGTACAGTTTTTAATATTGGTTTGAATATAAAGCAAGGTGTGGTTCATGTCAAAACCCTGTTTTATTTTTGTGAGTAATTTTTGCGTGATTGTCGTGAACCACGTGAATCCCGCGTGAATGTGAGTAGGATCAAATTCTGCTCACGTGAGCGTGCGTGAACGTGAGTATCGACAACATCTTCGTGCGTGAGTGGCTGTGTGCCTTTCGTGAGCGTGAGTCAAAACTCACTCACGTGCCCATCTCTAGTTTGGATTGAATGTGCCCTATAGCTGGATCCCATATGTCCACACTGGATTCAGGACGGTTTTGTACAGAATCTCATTAGTCTTTAAACTTAATTTGGACCTTGTTCCTAATAGCCAATACATCTTCTTTGTCTTCTTTTTGACTGGATATATTTCTTCCAAATTAATCGTACGACCAAGTGGATACCAATTAAGTGCTAATGTTGTCTATGGCAAATGCAATTTCGATATTCTTCTTAATATATGTATATCCGAGGCTTTAAACAGTAAAGTAAGAACAATTTATTGACACTTTGAAAAAAGAATACATGATTTAATTGATCAACAATAGTGGGACTGAGTGATGTTTCGTGTGGTGAACGCCGGGTTATATCTAAGTGGGCGTTTGTATAAAAAACTATGTTAAGGGAACATTTACCAATACTTATCTCAGAATATTGTAACCACTTATATGGACGGAACTATAAAGGAAGTTTTTCACCAGTTTTAAAATATTCGACAATTCGATTAATTTTGGCTCCATACAAGAATAATCAAATCAAACCAAGGGAAGCTAGAGCTAGTCCACTTAACGATAATACGCATTCCCTTTTACTTCTGCACGTTTTATGTCCAACCAAAGAGTAACATATCGGGTGTTTTTTTTAGAGGTTTGTTTTTCGAATAGAGATAAAACTGGCATTTTGTGGTCAAATCTGGCAACTCTAATGTCATTTATGTTCAGTTTGGTTTGCCATTTCATCATGAACAGGTTGACAAAAGAACAACGCTTGCAAATCGTGCAAATTTATTTCGAAAATAATGGTTCAGTTCGCGAAGTTTACCGCAAGCTCCGTCCATTTTCATCGCAAAATTTTGTTCAGTGATGAGGCTCATTTTTGGTTGAATGGCTACGTCAACAAGCAAAATTGCCGCATTTGGAGTGAAGAGAATCCACATGAGACCCTTGAGACGCCATTACATCCACAAAAACTGACTGTTTGGTGTGCCCTATGGGCTGGTGGAGTCATTGGGCCATACTTCTTCCGAAATAATGCTGGAGAGGCAGTTACCGTTAATGGAGACCGGTATAGAGCCATGATAACCGACTATTTTGTTCCCGAATTGGATGGCATGAATGTGGATGAGTTGTGGTTCCAACAAGACGGCGCTACATGCCACACAGCGCACGTCACAATCGATTTATTGAAGGAAACATTCGATGAGCGCATAATTTCGCGGAATGGACCTGTCAATTGGCCACCAAGATCGTGTGATTTGACACCATTGGATTATTTTCTTTGGGGATATGTGAAGTCGCTCGTCTACGCCAACAAACCAGAAACGTTAGGGGAATTGGAAGCCAACATTCGTGGCGTTATTGCCGACATACGGCCCCATATGCTCGAAAAAGTGGTTGAAAATTGGACCTGTAGAATTGGCTTTATTCGAGCCAGCCGCGGCGGCCACATGCCCGAAATCATATTTAAACATTAATGGCATAAAATTATCCTTCCAATAAAGCCAAATTGATGGACATTAAAACGATTTTCTTGTGTTTTATTTCAATTCGAAGTTCTATACCCCTAAAAAAAACACCCGATACAACCGCTACTCAAACTCCATCAAATTTCCTACTACCTCGACGACCGCAAGATAAAGATTGTGAAAGAAGTGCCTTTAGAATATGTGAATTGCAGTGCATGAATCTTGTGATATTTTTCGTATACTTGTGCAGTGGGGAATTCTGAGTTCAAATAAGTTGTCGATTCAATTTAGGTTGATTTACCATCATTCCAAATAACCCCTGCCGTAGATCTGAAGCTATACGGTTTACCAGGAATCATGAGGATGCACTTTGTAAACACATTTTTTAAAAACTATATCTCTGTGAGTAGAGATATACAATTGTCTTGATCTTGAATAAATAAAATGGAATAGTCCTAATAATAGGGCCGAATAAATAAATGGCATCCCTGATGAATTTTAACTTGGAGCACGACGACAGTGCAGTCAAATCTAATACCTTTATGAATTCTGTTGTCTTTCAGACAACAGCAAAGATCACGTCTAATGCGAACTGATAGTCCTCTGGAGACGAAAATATTGTAACGAATTTCCTTATTCCTTCTTTTTGCGTTGCCTTATTCCCAATCATAAAACAAGGTTCGTTTTAAATTACGATAATTACAACAGAATAAGTGATGAACAATTAAACAACCATTTAATTCTTGAAGATAATTACAACAGTTTAACATTCTTTTATTTTACTTATATAGTACAACAGTTTAGTTTATTTACACTACTTTACTATAAGTCTTCTGTTTTACTATCAAATCGTTTTGCTTACTTTTCGGCGGTTAATCACAATCTGACTGAAAATGCCAAAAGCCTCAGGTATTTACACCAGTTGTGCTTCCCTCCGCCAGGGGCTCTACCGGCTTCTAGATTGTTCTACACTATTCCAGAACCTGTAGTATAAGAGTTTTTAAAAATAACTTGCAGCCGATTCATCAACTGGTTTGTAGTATTGGTATACTTTCAGGCGCAGCATTAATCGCCCTGTTATTTACATAATATTATTTTGGTCTTTAAAAGTAAGTAAAAGCTTCTGCTTAATGGTAATACTGCCCCCCACTTAAGCCTGTTCGTCCCGAGCAGGCTCAACGCCGCGTTTTCCATACAGGGCTAGTCTTTCCAAATGGACGACCTTCATTTTAGGTCTTGGAATTTGGCTTTTCTGCTTTCTATAAACCACGTCATTTATTCGTTTGACAACCTTATAAGGGCCTTCCCAGTACGTCTGGATTTTTGAAAATAAACCTTTCTTGCGTTGTGGGTTGAACAGTAAAACTAGCTGACCCTCATGGAATCCTTCGAAATTTACCGCTTGGTCGTACCTGGCTTTCATCTTAGTACTGACCATCTTCATTCTGTTGCGAACAAACTCGTGCAGATGTTCGGACAGTAGTTCGGACAGTAGTCTTTGCATCCTTACTGACGACCTATCTCAAATATTCCTCAAGAGCCTGATTAAATCTCTCTACCGTGCCGTCAGTTCGAGGACGCAGTGATTCGTTATCATACCACGAATTCCATTCCTCTCGTATATTTCCTTCAAGATGGCTGATTCAAAATTCCACGTTGCTACAAAGGCAGTTCTAAAGGGACACCAAAACGACATCCAGTTGTTCACGATAGCTTTACTTATTGTTTTCGCTTCTTTATTGGGAATAGCGTACACCTCGGGACATATACTGAAGTAGTCCATGACGACTAGGGCATATTGGTTCCCAGAGCTATTTGTTGGAAATGGATATTCATGGATATTCGATCGAAGGGTGCACTTGGGCTCTCCTGACGTCTCTGTCCGCAACTCCTCCGCGTTGGTCCTTTAGTTGTCAAGCACTGAGTGCGGCCTACAATCCACTCGGATACAGCTCTTTGATGACCAACCCAATAGAAACGTTCACTTTGTGTCGCTATAGTTTTGCCTTTAGCGAGGTGTCTACCACTTGGACTATTATGAGATTCTGCAATTATCTCTTTCACTTTGAAGGCAAGTACCACAATTAGATTTTCTCCGTTTTACCATCTTCACTTTCCCATACACGGTATAAACAGCCATCTAACAATCTCAGGCTTTTCCACTGTGCTCTATATGATTTCAAAACGGTGCTTTCTGAAGCGATTTCATATTCCACGTTAATTGTCTCTCCTCTTCCTTTGCCAAATACGGAATAATTTCTCTGTGCCGTAAACCACTAGTCGTCCGATTCAATTCGCAGGGATCGGACGTCAATAATTAGCTCTCTTATCTGAGCCTTAGAATCCTGCTTCCGCTCGATTTCATGTGGACTGTCATTTACTCGTCCGGTATAGGGTGTTATCGCTGGGGATCTTGGCCGTTTTCGCGTGACTCTACAGTACCGCCCTATATGTCCACGTTCGCCGCGATTGCCACCTTTCAATTTTGTTGATAGCCATAACGCTTTCTTTAGAATCCGAATCACTAATTTAAGTTCGCTAACGGCGCCTTTCACATCTTTCGATTTGACTTCCGTTTCTACCCTTCGCACATGATGTGTCTTGTCTGTTGACTGGAAAGAACCCTCGCCGTCTCATTCGCCAAAGCAAATGAAACAGTTTCCACAAATTTTTGTGACGCAAACACCACATATCTAACGTCGGGATCGTTAATACCCCTAACAAATGCTTCTATTTTACATTGCTCTAAGAAAGTGTGGGGTTCTCCAGGATATGTCATCAACACCAAGCATTCCACATCCGTTGCGAAATCGAGTAGCGTTTGATTTTCTTGTGGTCGCCATCATACTTGAGTTGTAACGCAGCCAGTATATCCTCGAAGTTTTTTCTGGCATTGACGGGACTGCTCTGAAGGACTTCTGCTGCGCTCCTTTCAGTGCTAAAATTAGCTCTACTGTTTTATCGCTGCTGTTCCACAAGTTCTTTATTGCGACCATTTAGAATTGGAATTTAAAAACGTCGAATGGTGTAGAGCCATCGAAACTGGGAGTTTTCAGTCTACTAGAGCCTTCTGAAATTATTCGCACTGGTCCCTCTTGTAACTGAAGTTCATTAATTTTCCTTTGCAATTCGCTTACATCATTTTCGACTTTTCCAAACTTATGCTCGACTTGCTCAATCTTCTGTTCAACTTCTTCGAACTTTCGAATTTCTCATTAACATGTATTTCCATGTTGTTCATAACTTCGGAAATTTCTTGAAGTTTGTCACACGTGACGTTTGGTGTCTCCTTCATAATTCTAGAATTTTCACCAAATTTCGCATCCATAATCCTAGAATTCTCACCAAATTTCTTTTCTAGTTTTTCTTTCGTCCACCATTCGAGAATTTTCATTAATAATTCAAGAATTTTTGTTCAATTTTTCCAGTTTCACATTAATAATTCAGAAATTTTCATTAAATTTTGCCGTGGTGGGTGCAAAAATCGTAGAAACATCCATATTACCAGTTGGTTTCTTTGCAGATACCTCCATTTCTTCTTTGCACTCAAACTGGTATGTGATGTTAATGTTTCGGCGCTTCAATTCTTCTATTAATCGCCTCTGCAGCTCTATCTGGTTACCAACTGTCGGCTGATCCAATTTACTCCACTCCTTTGTTAGTTGTTCAACTTTGAGTTCTTCAAACTTCATGGTTGTCCTTATTTCGTAATTTCGCTTCTGACACCAATGTTAAAAATTTCCTTATTCGTTCTTTTTGCTTTGTTTTATTCCCAATAATAAAACAAGGTTCGTTTTAAATTACGATAATTACAACAGTTTAACTTCCGTTTATTTTAGATATATAGTAAAACAGTCTATTTTATTAACACAACTTTACAATTAGTCTTCTCTTTTACTATCGAATCACAAATTGACTCAAAATGCCAAAAGGGGCTCTACCAACTTCTAGATTGTTCTTCCCAATTCCAGAACCAGTAGTATAACAGTTTTTAAAAATAACGTACTTGCAGCTGACTCATCAACTAGTTTGTAGCATAGATAAAGGAATTAACTAGATATCGCACATGCCTTCAAAAATTTCTTGTTCAATGGGATATTTTCTAGATGGAGTTGAATGCAATAATTACAACGTTTGACCCCAAACAAAATAAACCTTGCGAGATGTATTTAGAACAGGTGATAGCAGTAGGTGGTGTAGGCAACTTCATCAGGCATTTTGTTTTGTTTAGTGGGCCGATGCTGTACAAGTGAACACAAACGAATACCAACAATAACAGTACACCAAAAAAGCTCATAACCAAAATGCATTTGAATTAGAAAGTGGGGAACACAACGACATGAAAAAAATTAAATTAGTTGTTTGAATAGCACAACCTGAAAAATAATTATATTTTTGTATTGAGAAAATGCCCCACACTGTTGAATAAACGTCAGTGAATGTTATGAGAAACGTCAATGAAAGTTACAAAACGACAACACAGCACCTAGTGGCAGTACTTGACAACGCCTGTGGGATATCTACTTATTTTCTTTATCTATGGTTTGTAGTGTGGGTATAATTCCAGGCGCAGCATTAATCGCCATTTTATTTACATAATGTTACTCTAGTCATTAAGAGTAATTAAAAGCTTTAACTTAATCGTAACAATATGATGGTGCAAATGTGTTCTGTTTTGTTTTGCTAGCGATATTTTTCGTACACTTGCGTAATGGGGAATTCAAACGAGTTTCATGAATTGGACAATCATTCCTAACAGCCGCTGATGAAGATCTTTGGCCAGATCTGTTATGACTATACGGTTTGCCAGGAATCATGAGGATGCATTTTGCAACACTTGTTTATGATAACGATATCTTTACTAATAGAGATACAGAATGGTTTTGAGCTTGAATAAATAAAATAAAATAGTTTTATTACAACGGCCGAAGAAATAAAAATCATCCCTGACTAGCAGTTTCAGTACTTGTCCATGTTCTAAAGCGTGATCATTGTGCTACGAAACTGAAATTCGCTGTTCCTCATTGAGTATTAAAACTACCCCAATATTTACAAATTATTTTTAATCTATGCTGTTGTTACATGAACTTGATTAGTCTGATGTTTTATCACTGCATAAGTTAAATTTAAATTAAATTATTATAACCCGTAATCCAAACACCCCTTTCATAGGTTAGGTTAGGTAGTAGTGGCTGTCACTATTGACGCACGTAATCCAATGTGAACCGTTGTAATAACACGGGACATCATATTCCGTCCCCATCTTTGAACCTTTACTTTGACACTGTATTGTTACGGGGCGTTACAGTCATATGATACCCCATCCCGATATTCCAGGACGTGGTTGAAAATGAGACGTACATTAGTCCCTGGCGTACTGATTAGTAGTCTGCAAAGAGATCATTCAATACAACATCCTAAATGTCTGTTAGATCTAACATGAAGTAAGATCCTAGATATTTCATTCTTATACAAAAGGCAGGGCAGTAGTAGATGAGATGTTCGACTCCCTTTTA
The DNA here is from genome assembly GCA_963931995.1 of Phaonia tiefii. Lineage (NCBI taxonomy): Eukaryota > Metazoa > Arthropoda > Insecta > Diptera > Muscidae > Phaonia > Phaonia tiefii. The sequence continues at coordinate 190,774,364 of OZ008369.1, forward strand.
TCCCCACAGCTTCTGCAGTCACTATGAGCTCATACTGCATCTCTATGAAAGAGTGTCCAGTGATCACAGCTACTAGCATAGAAATATGTCTAGGATTGGATACCAAATTCAGCGTACGATTTAGGTGTTACATAAAGTGAGTGACCACACTTGCCTGGTGATCCTGCAATTTGTGCAATAAGACCATTGATCATTCGCTTGTCTGGGAGCTTCGGTTTTAAGCGTGAGCTTGCATGCATAAAGAGACATACACACATACTGCATATCACCTGGAACAGGTAAGGAGCTTCCTAATCTTGTCAAATGTTCCTGTGCCCCGACACCCATATAAGGTGCGCGGCAGTTGTGGGCAGTTATTGAAGTCAGGAATGCAGATTGTAGAGATTATACAGCAACCTGACTGTGAGAAAAGATATTGATAATCCAGCCGGTGATGACGTTACGTCCCAGCCATAGGGCAACCTCTCCAGTTGCTATAACTTCTGCCTTAAACACGCTACATTGGGAAGACAGTACTTCGGAATAGGCTCCTAACACTACTTTGGCATCAAGTTTGGAGCCATAAGTTTCGAAGTGCAAATACCATCTATAACCTGGTAATCCAGACCTGCCTGTCCGGCATATGAGTGGGGTATAGTAGGCTTTTATTGTGGATTCCCGCAGATCCATTAAAATCGACCTATTACCATATGGGCTGGTGATCCATTGACAAACTAGTGGCAACTGGAGGAGTATATCCCCAAAACACTCGGTAGGGGTTGTGTGAATGGCACCCGTGATACACACCATTGCAATTCTCTGGGCTTGCGCCAACAGACTTCGGTAAGTGGATATTTCCAGTATCGCCCACCACACAACAATGCTGTAGAACAATATCGGTCGGAACCACGATGACCCTCTTAGACCAATATAGGGCCACAGTGGCTCTGGTGATCCTGTCCATAGCGTTAGGTTTCAAATTAAGCATTCTGAGGAGAATCACACCTAGATATCCTTTGAGAAATGTTACATATACCTTCTACTTCCTGATAAAGAGTACAAGTTCGGGTTTTTTCGGATTTACACCCAATCCATTCTCCGTGGCCTACTTAGAGTCTCCTGATTATTTTTAGCAGCACATCTCTGCACATTCAGAGAACTAGTTGTTGGACAAGACGTTGTATCAACCGTAAATTCGGCTGTTGCCACCGACTTGAAGTTGTCACAACCACACTGCCGTATTAGAGGGTGTCACAAATGTCAAAATTCCGGTCCCAAATAATTGTCAAACATGTAATTGATTTTGCTTACGAAATGTTCGCAAAAAGTTGAGTACCAAGGAAAACAAAAGTCAGCGAAGTTGTCTGTTCACGAGCTAAAATAACGACGACGACAACTGCAATTAGTTTCAATACGCTAAGGCGCTGATGAGAAGAGTCACAAACTTCGAAACGATCGTCCGCCAACGTGAATTCAAATCCTGGTGCCGACTGTTTAAATTTTTTCTAATTGAGGAAGTAACCCCTGATGATTTTTTAACATTAGACAATGCGTCATTGGGTTGGCTTATACCTGAGATTTGTTAGTTCTTTCTTACGAGGGTTGGCATGTCTCGTACTAAGTTTTCCAATCTGTAGGAAAAAAATAATTTTTCTGATAAATCATGTACGAGACTTGTGTGCATAACAATTCAGGTTCAATTCCGCCACTGATGACGTTTCGTTGGGAATGTGAGAAATCTTCTGAGAAACATTCGTCATAATTTCCAATTAAACCCAATAATCTAGATTTACCCAAATCATTTAGTCCATTTTCAGAATTAAGAGTTAGTAAATATAATTTGCAATTCTTATTGTAAATAGTTGGCGATTCCAAAGCTTCATCTGGACATGTAATTGATGAAACAAAGTTTCACAAAATTAACCACCACTTACTGAATTTTCGCATACTAGAGCCTCTCGATAGCATGCACTTAATTTTCTCGCAAACTAAATAGTCCATTATTATAGATCCCGAAATTCCAACCAGATTTCCCATTTTTAAATCTTCATTACATACCTAGCGAAATATTTTTGGAGTTTTTACATTCAAAGTTGGGTTGTAAATGGGTACAGAGTTGAAGTCGCAATGGCCCTGATCGCACCCTAAATTCAAAAATATTTTAATTTTTTGTTTATAAACAATAACCAAGGATTATTTATTTTTGCTGTAAAAATCTGGCGTCAGTTGCTCGACCCTTTCATCAAAAAATCCAGTATCAATGCGTCTGTTGAGAATTTTCATACAGTTATGTAACTTTTTTTGCCTCTACTGAAAATTTATAAATTATGAGTTATGACTGTTTAGTACAAACCTCGCCTGAAGGATAAATAGATTGACTTAAAATGGTAACTAAAACGAAAAGTAGGGTTTTGTTGGGAGTCAATTGTACATTAACAATTAACTTGAATCAAAATTATAGCTGATCTTTTTTATAAGATAAGGGAATTTTTTCTATTTTATCTCCGTATTGTGTTTTTCTTAGAGGTGACGTTCCTTGCCACATGATTCCCCCATCAAATCGTAGAGATATTATATCGTGTTATATCTTAGTGGAAGCGTACGGTACGGACTTCTTTCCAAATGGATCTTTTGTGAAAATCTCTCACTTTCATTTTTTACAAAAATGTTCTATTTCCTGTTTAACGTTTTTATCTAGATATATCAAATGAATGGCAGGAAAAAAACACTTATGTTGGTCTAAATATTGTGTTTGTGTGTTACAGTAAATAAAGCGATATTGTTTCCACACCATCTAACTAAATACAGGGTGGCTGATGAAAGCCGCTACCAAAAACAAATTTAATAACTTTTTTCTATTTAATTAACCTGGTTAATTTGCTTTTATTTTGCAGACTGATTTTTACATTTAACAAATATGGATAACTGGGGCACTGGAACAAGAATTTGGATTGTCCGTCGCTATCACGCACTGGAGTCCGTAGTTTCGGTCCAGAGAGACTATATGCCCACGCTTGGCGGCAATCTTCCGAGAAAATGGACCATAATGAGACTTGTTAACAATTTTGCCGAGCATGGGACAGTCAACAGAAGACCTTAACATCGAAACCCTTCAGTTCGGATGGAGGAAACAATCGCTGCTGTACCTGCTGCCATACAAAACAATCCATGAGTTTCGACAAGAAGCTTATCTGCTCAAATGGGTATAGGCAGACAGACATTGTAGTCAATTATGGACCAAGATTTATACTTATTCCCATATAAAATTCAAACGCCAACAAATTGAATGCAGCAGACTTCCCGATTCGCTTAGAATTTTGCCAGTTGATGCTTCAAACGGTGGAAGAGTTGAACATGTTGATCTGTCTTTTCATGTCTGACGAGGCCCATTTCGCTTTAAACGGCAACATAAACAAACAAAATTTTCGAATATGGAGTGCTGCCAACTCACAGATACTCCATGAGACGGAATTGCATCCACTTCGTGTCACACTGTGGTGTGCAGTTTCATCACGGTGCATTGTCGGGCCCTACTTCTTCGAAGAAAACGGTCACACCGTTACGGTTACTGGAGACCGTTACTTGAGCATGTTGAGAGAGTTTTTCTATCCAGAATTACGCCGATTGAGAATTTCTTTCAACTCTGTGTGGTTTCGGCAAGATGGTGCAACTCCTCACAGAGCCCGGCCTGTTATGACAGAATTGCGACGAAAATTTCCCAATAAGCTGATATCCAGAAACTCCACATTACGTTTGGCCCCCAGGTCGCCTAATCTTACTGCACCTGACTTTGTCTTGTGGGCTTATTGCAAACAGGAAGTCTACAAAGCAAAACCAACAAATTTGAATTAACTAAAGCAATCCATTCGAGAAACAATTGCGGCTATTCCTGTCTCAACTCTCCAAGCAGTAATTAACAACTTTTGGTAAGATGCCGCACACGCATAACCGAGCAGGGGGGCATTTAAATTCCATTAGTTTCGAGACTAATTAAGCTATATTTAATAAAATTTAATGAGCTTTACATGAATAAAAGACAAATTAATTTAATTAATTAATTTCACAGTTATTTGAGTTCCTTAATGTAGCAATTATCATCAACCACTCTGTATATATCACGCCGCACTTTTTTTAGCGCGGTATCCTAATCCAATGAAGGACTAATCCATTATTAAATTACCTACATAATAATGAAATTACACACAAAATATTTCATATATAAAATACACGAAAATCGTAGTACATTGTACGAAAATATTCGTGGTTTTGAACCCACTCAATATTTCGTACAATGTACGAAAAACTTTCGTACGAATGAGTTAAAATTTGTTTGTAGTATTTACAAAACTTTGGATATCGGAGACTGATTTCGAATGGTTTTGGAAATGTCTCTTTAAAGCACTTATAGTTGAAACTCAATAGCTGTATGTGCAAGTAAAGCCACAAATATTGCTTTTATTATGCATTAGCCTGAAATGCTTTGAGAAAAACAGTTTCGTTCGGAAGAAATATTAGGCACAGATAACAATTCATTTTACTTACTTTTCTTTTTTATTATTTAGCTCACAATACACTGAAAGACACTGAAAACTGAAATTTTTTCTTCTTTAAAAAGCAAAGCTACTTTGATTTATTTGAATTATTGTCTAGCTAGGCTGAACATACTCTTTTTGCAAGGATCGCCCTATAGTTAACAAAAATAAATTGGTTATAAATGAGATTATTTGAATTATTGTCTAGCTAGGCTGACCATACTCTTTTGCAACGATCGTCCTATAGTTAAAAAAAGTAAATAGGTTATAAATGAGTTTATGGCCACCCTACTTATGAGAGCGAGAGAGTATATGTTTAGCTATGAGAGTTATTCTCTCTCAATTAGCCTCATCCAAATATACAAAATAATTTCGTGATATGCACGAAAGTTTTGTACAATAAAATTTCAAAAATATCCAATATGTATTTTTCAATGTACAAAACTTTTGTGAATATTACAAAGGTTTTGTACATTGAAAAATACATATGCAAAATTTTCAGTGTAGTAATGACATGTAGCAAAAAATTACTTTAGTATACTTCTATATGTATTTGCTGAAAAGAAAAGGTAACTACCGCTATTTTTAAGTGGCTCGATCATGATGGATCATCTATTAAATTTATTTTGAAACTTTTCCAAAATTTTCAAAAATCTCTGTAAACAGATTCACCGGGACTGTTCCGATCATACACCCAAACCATCATTATTCAATAATGAAATGCCCTCTTTTAGGTGATCAAGTACAACATGCATTTTTAAAGTTTTTTTTTTCTAGTTTTCATCTAAACTGGTGATATCGGTTTTCCATGTGGGGAAACAATCGTGTACAATTTTATTCATCGTATGTTGAATTGACCAACATGCTCATAAATTTCAAGATCAAGCAGTTTATCTGATTCTTGCAAAAGTTTTCTGCAGGCATTTCCCTCGAAAATTTCACCCTGATAATTTTTGGCCACTAACTTCAATTTTGTTGGCTTAGCAAAGCCTTTTCGAGTCCTATAAGAGGAACTATGCCAATCTAGAATATATGGTTTGGAAATCCTTGTAAAAGATGCAGTTCAGGCAGATCACATTTCTGAAGAACGTACATGCACATGCCTGTTTCTTCTTCATCATTATCGACATCTTCAAATTTCGATTCTTTCTCGTAAAAAAGAAAAGGCATATATACCGTACTATGGTATTCTTTAGCATACTTGTTATCTCTGCCACAACATTTGAATTTATTAGAATCATCTTTTAATTTTTCAGATGTTTTCAAAATTTTATTTTCATCGTCAATTTCTATTGGTTCATCGCCATCGCCATGACCAGTCCATTTTCAGCCAAAGGAAGGGCAAGGATATGCTGCTGTTGAAGTTTGCTGTCCGTTGACTATTAGCATAAGTTTATAGTTAGAGCTAAATTTAAAGGGTATCTCATTAACCTTTGTCAATACAAATAAAGTTTTAATATTCTCACAAGTTTCCTTTATTTCCGGAACATTCGATAGTTAAGTTAATCTGTAAAACCTGTTCAAATTTCGTTTCTTTGACATACTCTCCCACCAGTGGAATATGGAGCTCTCTTACTTTCATTGCGATATGAATCACATTCATCTTCTTGCGCTTCTTCCTTCTCGGTCACAACTATTATAAAAAGTTGAAAAAAGCCTTGCCCCCCATCTGCCATCAGCTTTATTTTAGCATTTTGGATCTCTGCAACATTCCGTTTTTAACGATTGACTCAATAAATTCTGATGTATTCGCATAAACGACAGGTCTATTAACTATACCTTCTTTGGCTTCAAAAGGGCGAATATCTTCCTTTTAAACATCTTCCAATGCGTTAGATTTTTCGCGCAAATGTTCTTTATAGTTTTTGGGATTAGATTTTATTCCAGCAAAACTTCCAATGAATTTGGTTGTTTTATTAATCTGATTTTTTAGATGCTGCGGTAGTAGCTTGGAATTTGTCTAAACCTCCAGCAGTAAAAACGATTTTCATTTCATTTTGTTTGTTCAAAGTTACCCTCATTTTACAACCTCTTGTATTCAAGATAACATCATCGATCGTATTCTCATCGCACAGTCTCTGTGTTTAAAATTGGTGTTATTTGGTATTGATATTGATTTACATGGTATTGCTGCTTTTCTGGTAATTTGTGTACTATGCTCAAGATGTTATCACGAGCACTAGACGAGGAAGAACCTGCACCACCAAAATGACGCACACCTATTCCTATATTTTGAAAATAATTACTATAAATTTTCATACGGGTTCTCTTGTCAGTATTACTTTCTCCATCTTTAGCAGGAAGTTGAGTACTTGAAGCAGCGGCTTAAATACCATTATATTTATCTATTTTAGCGTGAAAAGTACGCAGATGATCTTTGCCTTTAACTACGTTAGAATGACATTTAAACCGTGCAGTTGCATACATATAACAATTGCCATCAGGTTTTGTTCTGGCTTGTTTTCATATATGTACATAATAAAGTCTTCATAATTAAGCATTATTGGAAACGGTATTGTTGTACTGCCCTTCTCTTATTCCATTATAGTATTTCGGCATGAACAACAAATGCTAACGGGAAAGTTGGAAGTTGATACTTCAAATGTTCGTTTACATGCATATTAATCAAATCAGCAAGATTCTCAGAAATTGAAAACCCTAATCGTTTACGACTACTATAAGAATTTTTTTTACCCCAGGGTGCGCTGTCTTCGTGATCATATTTATGGATTATTTATGAATTTACTATTTTTTAAAAACATATTTTTCTCTATGTTTTTCAACACAAGGAATAACACAATTTTTAAATGCCCGATGTAATATTCAAAAGCGATACAATATCAAACAATATAAATAGAGCCGAAACAATGATAATTTAATTGCTAGCGAATATGCGCTAACAAACTGAATTCCTCGAACATTTACACAAATTTCATAAAAAAATTTAAAAATTTGATGTTGTTGCTAATGACTATGTGTTTCAGGTTCAGGTTTTTTTTTTGAAAAATCCAAAAGTTTAGTTTTTTCACCAAAGCCTACTATTGTGTTGAAAAACTTCCATTCGGGCAGAAGTGTCTTAGAGCCGAAGTCCGTACGCTTTCAATGAGATATAACACGATATAATATCTCTACGATTTGATGGTGGAATGTGGCTTTCCAACAAAACCTCACTTTTCGTTTTTGTTACCATTTTAGGTCAACCTATTTATCATTCAGGCGAGGTATGAGCAGTTAGTGTGCGATATGTTTACTAATTTTTTACTAATATTACTGTATCCGTTCAATATTTATTGATATACCGTATTGCCTTTATTTGAAAATTGGTTTAAAATAAACCGAAAATTAATCAGACACAAATCCTAAGACACAAATCCTAATTTACATCAAAATTATAATCCATTCACTAGAGATTTCAGGTTACATGGGTTTGATCTCAATATATCTGAAAGGAGTTTTAATGTACAAGTACGTGCAGGGTGGCTGATGAATATTGCTACATTAAGAAACTCAAATAACTTTTTTTTCAGTGTATGGAATTCATTTTTCTTTTATTAATGTTAAAGCTCATTCAATTTTAAGGCATATAGCTTAATTAGTTTTAAAAATAATGAAATTTAAATGCCCCCCTGCTCGTTGATGCCGCACATGTAAAACAAAAAGTTGTTCATTACTGCTTGGAGAGTTGAGACAGGAATAGCCGCACTTGTTTCTCGAATGGATTGCATTAGTTCATTCAAATTTGTCGGTTTTGCTTTGTAGACTTCCTGTTTGCAATATCCCTACAAAAAAAGTCAGGTGCAGTAAGGTCTGGCGACCTGGGGGGCCAACGGAATGTGGAGTTTCTGGATATCAGCTTATTGGTAAATTTTCGTCGTAATTCTGTCATAACAGGCCGGGCTATGTGGGGAGTTGCACCATCTTGCTGAAACCACACAGAGTTGAAAGAAATACTCATTCGGCGTAATTCTGTATAGAAAAACTCTCTCAACATGCTCAAGTAACGGTCTCCAGTAACCGTAACGGTGTGACCGTTTTCTTCGAAGAAGTAGGGCCCGACAATGCACCGTGATGAAACTGTACACAACACTGTGACAAGAAGTGGATGCAATTCCGTCTGATGGAGTAACTGTGGGTTGGAAGCACTCCGTAGTCGAACATTTTGTTTGCTTATGTTGACGTTTAAATCGAAATGGGCCTCGTCGGACATGAAAAGACAGTTCAACATGTTTCCGCCCTCTTCCACTATTCATCTTCTGGCAAAATTCCAAGCGAATCGGGAAGTCTCCTGCGTTCAGTTTGTTGGCCATTTGAATGCTATATGAGAATAAGTCCAAATCTTTGTGCATAATTGACTGCAATGACTGTCTACTTATACCCATTTGAGCAGATATGCTGCTTGTCGAAACTCTTGGATTGGTTTGTATGACAGCAGCAATAGCAGCGATTGTTTCCTCCATCCGAACTGAAGGGTTTCGTTGGTAAGGTCATCTGTTGACTGTCCCATGCTCGGCAAAATTGTTAACAAGTCTCATAATGGTCCATCTGCTCGGAGGATTGCCGCCAAACGTGCGCCTATACTCTCGTTGGACCAAATTCTTGTTTCAGTGCCCCAGTTATCCATTTTTGTTAAATCTAAAAATCAATCTGCAAAATAAAAGCAAATTAACCAGATTTATTAAATAGAAAAAAAGTTATTACATTTTTTGTTGGTAGCGGCTTTCATCAGCCACCCTGTAGGTGCGGTAAAAAGAAGAGTATGTATCACTAAACCGATAATGAGTGTGTCACGAGTCAGCACGTGCACTTAAATTCTAATATTGATAGTGTAATTGTTTATGACGTGAACATAGTTTGTTTTTCTATGTACGATAAGAATTGTGGCTGATAAAAGCGTCGCGACAACAGATCCACGAAAATTTGTAAGCTTTTTTTTATTGGAAGAGTTTTGCTATAGAAATTGAAAGGCGTTCTGTACCGAAAGAGCTCCGAACAAGAATCATGCAAACTGTAGATAACCCAGGACCCGTTATTTAAATTTTGCTTTCTCCTCGTCCTTATGCGGAGTTAAACATACATATGTACTACATATACCTTACTTATTATTCTACATATTTTTTAGACTTATTTACAGGTATCAACGTTTGAATAAAAAACACAAAATTTCGACGCTGGATAAAATACGATACATAACGAATTTCGTTCTGCCAGATGCGTACAAATTGGGGTAAGTTCCAAACCATATCTGTTGATCGATTTATTTTAGAATTATAGAAATACTAGCAGATCCGGCAAACGCTATTCTACGTGAAAATGCTTTATTATAAATGAATGTAAGAGGAACAGAGAACATGGAGAAAAAATCCTTCGGCCATTGTTGGAATAATCGACTTTCAGGTTGAGTTGGTACGGAGGGATTTTCGATCGATACCAATTAACTTATGCAAATTGCTCATAAAATTGATATACATACGATTGATGATATATCCAAAGGTACAAATTCAGGCACAGTGATTAGGCATCTGATGATGAACTTGTCACGGAGTTCCATACTAGTCATGCCAGTGAGTGTGCTTTCATGCGTTGTCTTTTACTCCAACGAATTTCACTTAGAAAAATTTATCTAAATATAGCATTCACGATTTATGTTATAATACACCTCATATCCGAATACAACTCGGAAATGTGTTTCTTTAGGGCTTAGAAGACGTGGTATGAACCCAAATTAGTTTTGTAGAGACTACAGAAGTGACTCGTACAACTGAATTAGAAATATATCACTCGTGTCTCCAGTTTAATAAATTTTCCACACAAATGTGATAACCAGCCTTGCTTAAGGCTCAATCATTTCAGTAACTGGATTGTAAGTGGGTAGTGTACAAATGTAACTCCCAAGTTTAGATATTTGCGCTCTAGCGGCCACATTTTCATCGGAATTAATTACAATTTTATACCAAAAATTGGAACGACGATCACAGTCACTGTTCTTAAACAAGATTGCATGGAAAGTGCACTCCGAGCTTATTTCTAGGATCCAGAAGTTATAGACTATTATGTTGTCGGTTGTGGCATTTACATTGTAGTCATGTGTAATACATATGTGTATGCACGAACAGTTGACTGACAAGTAGAAATGGTAATTTAGTTTTATATTTCACGAAGATATTACCGTTTACAATATCGAATATTAAATTATAAGTACTCAGGGCTGTAGAAGTTGCAGTTATTCTTATTTGTGTACTCTGGACAATTTTTTGGGCCTTTAGTTTGATATTTGCGTTAGCAAATTTGTAGCATTTTGGAATCCTACCTGCACAGATTAAATTTCACCTCAAAATTTGTGTATTAACGATAGTTTGGTAGTAAAATATGCAAATAATTTTTATTTTATTTTATAGTTTTTCGATTACACTGTGATAGTTTTTGACCCGAAAAAAAATGAACTTTGATGAATCCTTTTCGAACTATTAGGGGGGAGTCCCCTGAGTGCGAAAGTACATTTGGAAGTGTCAGATTGGCTCCAGTTTTTGAGAAATCGGTATATATGGATATAGGTAAGTCTGCGCAATTTAAACAAATTTTACCGGCCATATGCCTATTTTTTTTGCCTAAAAGGGCTTAAAAGGCTTATTAAAATAGAAAAACAAATGTTTGCGCTCGGTCCAACTTCTTGAGATATGGGCCTTTAAAGCTTGAATATATAATTGGCCATATCTCACATATTTATGGTCCGATCTGGGTCCGGTGAATATCATTACAAAGACCATTAAAAACTCTTTAAATCTGCATATAAATATATTACATTTTATTAACTCATTGGGGACAAATTTAAAAAATACGATTTTTTAACCTCACTTTTTTGCTAAAAATCTGATTTTCTCAAAAAACAGCCCTAGTAAACCTATTTTGTACCTAGACTCAGGTTGTGGGCAACACTTCGGGCTTTGTTTTAAGGTATAATACTTCGCATTAGCCCTTCTAAGACCGGAGATATTGGAGTTGGATTATGAAGATTAGAGTTATATTTATGTAACGGTTATTTTTAAAAATTTTTCATTTCTTTGAATTAATTAACTTAAAAAAAAAACGAAAAAAAATTTAAAAAAGTCCAATATTTTGATTTTGAAGCTTAACTTGAGGCCTATGCTAGGAAAATAAATAAAATTTTGGAAAAAAGTAAAAAAAACTTTCATTTTTTCTTGTATTTCAAACTTTGAACATAAATATCTCCGGTCTTGGAAGGGTTAATGCGAAGTATTATACCTTAAAACAAAGCCTGAAGTGTTACCTACAATCTGAGTCTAGGTAGAAAATAGGTTTACTAGGGCTGTTTTTTGAGAAAATCAGATTTGTAGCAAAAAAGATAGGTTAAAAAAATCGTATTTTTTAAATTTGTCCCCAATGGGTTAATAAAATGTAATATATTTATATGCAGATTTAAAGAGTTTTTAATGGTCTTTGTAATGATATTCACCGGAACGAGATCGGACCATAAATGTATGAGATATGGCCAATTATATATTCAAGCTTTAAAGCCCATATCTCAAGAAGTTGGACCGAGCGCAAACATTTGTTTTTTCTATTTTAATAAGCTTTTTAAGCCCTTTTAAGCCAAAAAAAATAGGCCTATGGCCGGTAAAATTTGTTTAAATAGCGCAGACTTACCTATATCCATATATACCGATTTCTCAAAAACTGGAGCCAATCTGACACTTCCAAATGTACTTTCGTAGTCAGGGGACTCCCCCCTAATAGTTCGAAAAGGATTCATCGAAGTTAATTTTTTCGACTATCACAGTGTTAATTAAATAAATAGTATGTTTGTGCTCTAATTTAAAATCTATTAAATATGTATATCTTATATCTACTAAAAAAATTGATTGAAAATACCACAAGTTAAAATTGTTTGTTTGTAAAAACTTGAATTTAACTTTCATTATCAATTTTTTTATTGATTTAATTAAATATGTTGCTAAACTTCTTACGATTTTCAAATAAAAACTGTAATTGCACGGATTAACATAATAATGAAAAGTTCTGACCAAAATCTGTTGGCTTTATTCATAAAAGGTTATCATAGCTTTATCATAGGTTTTCGAAGGTAAATCACAACAATTGTTTTCATAACCGAAAAATGACCCTGTTAAAAGTTTTCTAAGGTTGTAATTTTTGTTGAACATTTTACCCTTCTTTAAGGCTATTTTAACTGATATTATACCCAAAAACAATTAATTTGTTAACATTCCTCGCGTGCAATACACAACTATTTATGCGATTATACACGTGGAATTATTTTCTGTATATGTGCATCATTTATAAGTTTACATTATTTTACCAACCCATTAAATAATTTTACATTTTTACAAATTTCTAACCAAAATTAACTCTTGTTTACGTAGTGATCTATGTTAAATTAAAACAGTGAAGCAACAATCCATTATCCGGTTTTATATTCGACTACCCAAAAACAAAATCAAATTCGATATGAATTTTTGCAACCTCTTCCAAACTTAAAAAGATAACAAATATTAATTGTTGTTGTTGTTGAATATTTCTTTCCATTAATGGTTAAATTTTTTCCAAAAATGCATTGACACGGTAAAATAATTTGTTTTTAATTCGGTCTATCGCTTATAGTTTTTCTTATTTTTATATCACACGCACTGTGAGAATACGATACATAACACTGGGTTGTCATCAATTATCTTTTCCCTAGATAAAATACTCAATGTGAATATGGTACTATTGAAACATTCACTAAATCTTCTATAAAGCTTTCTGATGAATGTTTTAGAGCTAATTTAATATTATTTTATGAATAAGGCCGTATTTGTATTAAACAGTGTTTAAGACACTACAAAAACGTTAGTAGTTTCTATTTTAACTATCGGAATAGATACCAAATATGTTGATAGCAGAAGAAATAGTGCTGAGTAGTTTTTCTACTACTCACAATAAGGATAGTTTTTTCGAGTGTTACTTTCTGAATTTTCGATTACTACTACTGCGAGCTAAAAACAAAAAAAAAAACAAAACAATAAAATCCTATAAAATATATTGCTCTATTTGTAGTATTCGACGCAAATAAACTGCTGAAACACAAAGCTATATTGTGTCGCAGTTGCGTTCGTTTGATGTATGTAGTTGATAAAGCCGCTATTAAAAAGTTAGGTAAATATTTCCAGAAACTCTCACATAAGTCATAAGGACAATTACCAGTACATAAAACGGTTATATTTAGCGAATAAATAAGTTTGAGATCCAAATCTGGTTTAAAAAACGAGAGTAAACCCCTTTCTCAGTAAATATAATGTTTTTCCAAGCATTGAAATTAAGAAACATCTCCAGTATATGTACATAATCGAATACAGAAACCAGTAATAAAAACCGCTTTAAAAACCTGGTTCTAAAAACCAGGTTAAAACACCGTTGCACGAATTATAGTTTAAAACTTTATCCAGTAAACAGAACAGGTTCTCAACAAACCGGTTCCAAAACTAGATCTTTATACTTAATCATGTAAAAATCCGTTTACAGAAAACCAGCTTTAATAACCGTGTTACAAAATCAGACTGGGAACAGTAAAATTAAAAACTTTAAGCTGAACAGAGAATCGACTCCAAAACTAGGTCCAAAACCCCGTATCCAAAGCCAGGTTTGAAAAACCTGAATTATTTAAAAAAAACCTACGAAAAAGCTGGTTCAATAACCTGGTACTACCAAAGTTCAATTTAAAACGCTATCCGATAAACGGTAAATCAGTTCACGAAGCTTACGAAAGCGAGGCACAGTAATTGCAACATGGTAGTAAACACCTATCAGTCGGTTGGACTGAGTTGAAAAACCCTCACCGTCTGTAATGATTGGGGTTGAGTTCAATTTAAAATTTATTATGTGAATATTAGGATAATTTAGGAGACGAAGACGTTTTTTATTTAACTCCTTTTTCCGGTGACCTACCTTTTGCTATCCAACCGAATGAGGAAAATTAGCACATATTCAATATCAGAGTGGCATTTGGCAAAATGTCTTATGTCTGAATGCGTTTGCCAAATCGTTGATTGTATGTGACAAAGTTTCCTCTGACAATAGGTTGGCCAGTAGCGAATTATTTAGACCTTTGAAGACAGGAAAATATGCTTGCCCAAATGTTTTTGGAACATATAACTTTTAGGAGGTAGAAATAATTTGTCCACAGATAATGTGTATAAGCGGAGGGTGTTATCACAAACCCATTCTCATCACGCTTATATGTCTGCTTATATGTGCCAAAGTACATATTAAGATTGGTACTGTTTTACTGGATTTACAATTTGATACCATAATTTGAATGGCAATCTCGCCAATTTTCTTTAGTTACGTAAAAATCTATAAGTTATTTTTCACATACACAGTACGAGTATATCGGAAAATGGTTTTAGAGGGAACTTAATACATGTAGTACTAAAATTTTTAATTTTTATGATAGGGGCCAGATAGGGCGTTGTCATATAGCCCATTTTTAAACCCATATAAAGCTTGGGCAAATAAAAGCCAATGACTAAATTTCACTGTGATCAGTCAAGATTAACGGCAGTTATCGTGTTGACTAGCCAGACAGACGGACATGCCTCAAAGGCCTAAACCCTGCACCGTCATCCTTCGTCAAAACGACGACGCGCGATTTTATTTTAGAGCTTTAATATGTTTTTTCGTTTATTTTGTCTTGCATATTCGTATAGCGTTAGTCGTTTGCGAACTGATTTTTTGTTGAAGATTCGTTAAAAATTAACTAAATGAACAAATAACATTAATTTTGGTTCCCATTCTTGGTGACGATATTATTTGTAGCGTCTTGAAATAGGTCGTAGTCAAAATGACGAAGAATGACGTTAGTGTACAACAAATAAGGATGACGTTCTAGGGTTAAAAAGGCATCAATGGCTAAAAACTGATAGCCACTAACAAGTTCTATAACGAATTTCGCACAAACATACCGAAGGTCTAAGAATAAGAATATAAATAAAATAATATTAGTATGACTAAATAATAACATTGGTATGAATGAATGTTTTCTAAACAACAGCATTAATGGTAAAAATATATGACAAAAATTGAATATAAGTGTTAGAAATGAAACGAACAGATTGAATGTTTAAAACACACTACTCTTTTTTTTCAAAATTTTTTCCTTAAGCACTAATTTCTTACCATACTTAGAGCCATACATTTACTTGTCCTTATCAGCAAAACAGCCAATCTGCCTACTTAACACATTCAAGCAAACAACTGATAAATGTCTGGCACATAAACTGTGGAGATAATTCAATACCACATGTTGCCCATGCGTACCGAATTAAGTCCTGACGTTTTTGATCGCAAAATACATGCACTGTCGAATTCAACGCTGTTTTGAAGAGCCATTTACGTTGGTTTGCCAGATTAAGCCACATGTGTCTGCTGGTGGCTTCAACAATTTAACAATACACTTATGCATTTTTAAGGAGAACATCTCACACATTTTATCATCAGAATCTTGGCACGCCCACTGACTTTCACATATATATTGGCGATCACCACCTTATTTAAACGGTTTAATAAGTCAACTCGAAGATTTTTAGGTATTTCTTGTGGAACATCAAGCAGCGGCACCCCAATCAATAAATGGCTGGGCGTTAAAACATCTATACTCTCCGCATTGCATCCCAGACTATACAATGGACGAGTGTTTAAATCGCCAGCAGTGTTGTCATATCCTCGAACGTCAACTTTACTTCTCCAATCACTCTTCTTAAATGCTGTTTTACTGACTTGACTGCCGCCTCCCAAGTTCCTCCGAAGTGAGGAGCTCGCGTTGGCAAAAAATGCCATGTTATCTGCTTAGTTGTTAAACTTCCAGAATGCGATGAATTGTTGTGAATCGTTTTTTATGCTCCTCCTCAATGACACGCGCCGCTCCAACAAAATGTGTGCCATAGTCTGAATACAAATCCGAACTTTTGCCTCTACTCACAAAGAATCGACGTAAAGCTGCCAAAAATGGTACGCAAGTCAAATCAGTTACCGCTTCTAAGTGAACTGCTTTCGTGGTCATGCACAGAAAAATCGCAATGTATCCTTTATATGACTTTTGCCCTCTTCCCTTTGATACGTTCATTAGAATTGGACCGGTATAGTCCCTGCATGATCAAAAGGACTTGATATTCCCATTATAATCACTGGAAGATTTTCCATTAATTGTTATGATGTTGCTCTTTTATATCTAGCACATTTCACACATTGTTTGACATTTATTTTTAAGAGAGGTTTAACACGAACGATCCAATATTCTCTTCTAAGCTTATTTTCCATAACTTGAACTCCGCATGTAGTGTTGTCGTATGAATATTGTCGTTAATCAGCTACGTCAAATGACATTTGGGCAATAACAGCGGATGTTTCCTTCCATAGGACAATGATGAATTTTCTAAATGACCTTCTATTCGCAGTATGTCATCATCATCATCCAGAAATGGGTAAAGACTTGCTATTTTATTGGATGTTGGTAACTCTTTTTTACCCTGTATTAAATTTATTTCACCTGGGAACTCCAACTGTTGAGAATCCCGAATCAATATCTTCTTTGCTTCATTTATTTCTTTGCTCGTAATCCACGAAGGAAGCAATTCGTCTTTAAGTCTGTGAATGGCAATTAATGTTTTGAACTGTTTGATATTATTCATTGTCAATTGTACATAAATACACAATTAGTATTACATTGCTGGTGTTTTCGTGTATGTTGATAAAAAAAATTCGTTTCGAATATTTTCATAATTTCCTTAACATTTTATATCTATTCCATGTTGAAACTCTCGTCTGAAGAAAGATTGTGGCAGTCAAGGGGTTAAGTGTTATTGTGGATGTCGTATTCATTTCTTGCAATTAAAAGCAAATATGAGGAATTTACTTTTAAGATCTAGTATATATAAATACGTGTCTGTACATACCATGATCAATGTTCAAAACTAGCTGTAACATAAATTGTCCATACACGATAATTCTGAATCGTGTATCATTATGTATTTGTAAGTTAAAATATGAATGTATGTGTCACACCGACATGATGCATGCATGAATCGCGAAATATAAAAAACGCGAAGAATATGTGTCGAAAAGCGAAAGTGTAAACATGTCCGCGAAAGATGCGAAACAATTACTTTTGGAATTTAGTGATGTATATCGGTCGCTTACTGCTTTGTGGGATGTACAACGCCGTTTTTCGATTTTTTTTAATTACAACGGTCATATCAACTAAAACGTCTTTTGACAAAATACATCGCACACAATGGAATAACATTGCGGCTCTGATTATACGAAAATGAATCACCATGTGTACAAATCATGCATCAACATATACACGGCTGAATAGTGATTCAGAATCATCTTCTACGGACACCAATATAACCACATCGTTGTTATCTTAAATTGGACAATTGCTGGAGTTTTTGGGATTCTGTCCTTCAATTGCTGTTCCAAATCTTCCCATCATTAAACCACTGATCGCTCGGTAAGCGGTTTATTCAACTGCTCACTTTTATTTATTTTGGAAACTTTGGTTGGATTCATTTCAATACGGAAAATTTTTACATTTTATATTGGTTTTGCTTGAAACACTTTGTTTCTGGTACTTCTTCAGTTTCATTGACTTCGACTGCCCGCCCAAAATGCATGTATTTCTTTTTGTCTGAATTCAAATAACAAAACAGTGAATCATGCGCGACCAAATAATGGTTAAAACACAATTTTGTCGATTTGTAGAAACCACATTTTGTTCCGATTTGTACCATCGCGAAAATACACACACACAAATGTTCAGTTACATATTTTGGGGTTGTTTTCTGTTATTGAAGCGTCATGTCTTTGCTGCTGTGTAGCTCCTTGCATTCTGTTTATTTATCTATTTGATGTACTGATACTCAATTTACACAAACAATTACAGCAAATACACAAAATGCATACAATTTATTTTTCAGTATAAAAGTCTTGTTAGTAAGTATAACTAATTAGTCTGTTTTAACAAATTTATTTAAATTATTCCGGCGGAGAAATATGTCTACCACTTCCGGTTGTTGCAAAGGAACCGATTTAAGAAGTGCACGTAACCCACCACTTATGCTCACCATTTTCTCTTGCTGGCCTATTTCTACGCTTCGCACAAAAAACAAACTATAAAAAGTAAGAGATAACCATGCACTTATTTTTTTTTAATTTTAAACCCATTTTTCTATAAAATTCAAGGCAAATAAAAAAGTTTCAGGAAAGAAAAATAATCTGTTGCAGCTGGAGTGAACAATTGTGAAAGAAATCATGTATAAAACCAACTTGTCGGATATATGAGACTTTTCATTGCCGCAATGTAGAAACATTATCGAAAATGTTTCACCCATGCGACGAAGCGATTTTCTTTCAGTGTACCGATGTAAGCCACGACTAGAAGTAATTTATTTAAATTTTAACTCTTTTTTATTAACTCATGAAGAACACTCCGCGACGGATTTGTATTCAAAAAAGCAAACGCTGATTTAATCTCTGTTATCGGCCTCTTAGTTTCATCCCCTAACCACGATGGTCCTTTTCATTATAAAAAATGTACAGGCAACTGAATTAACTTCTGTTTTGACCCTTCTACGCTGCATCTGCGGGGTCGTCTTCAGACCGCACGTGTTTACAGGTAGCTGAAGGAATATTACTCTTTATTTTCTTCATCCCTACTCGAATGAGCTTGTCCTTAACATTTTCTAAGGTTCTTATCCAAGGTAGTGGAATTGTAGAATTACTCCAAGCGTATAGTCTGACTTCACGTTGAATAACTTTCATTATACTTAATAAAAGCCTTGACAATAGATCAACATCGCAAAGCTCCCGCTTCTGTAAAGGCTTCTTATTTTTTATCGGCTTAACCTTTGATTTTGCTGCTAACAGTGTTAATACTACCGCGGAATAAGCCTTTCTTGATGAGTCCAGCAAATTCATATATTTCCAGCTCGTCTTTCGTTGGTGTCGATAACCATCTTCGAATCCTTACTTTGGTAACTGCAGATATGGTATCCATGATACTATTCCACTCCTTCATTAAGTCTGGATTTAATTGCGTATCCCACTTTAATTGCGTATTGCCACGTTGAAATAAAACGCAAAGTTGTTCGCATATGGTCTCCACTGTACACCCAATGTTTTGACAGATTCACCCTCTTGTATTCTCACAATATCATGCTCTCCAGCATCCCGAACATCATTTAGAATCTTTGGTGCGTTTGTCAACCATTTCTGAGTTTGAATCCAAATTTTATTAACTGGTCATCCACTGAATCTCGAATTTCAATACATTCGTCCACCGAATCAGCACCCGCCATCAAATCAACCATATAGAAGACGCTCTGAATGATCTGATGTAGTTTTGCATTTTGTATTTGACAGTCATTTGCAATTTCCATCAACACTATCCTGGATAAGAAAGGCGCAGACGATGTACCATATGTATCAGTTTGCAGCTTAGACAGTTCAATTGACTTGTTGAAATTCTCCAAAGAATTACTTGATACGTTTGATACTCCGCTGCAACCCATATCTGTCGATACATTTTTTTCGACATTTGCTGATATGACGTACCTCCATAATCTCTATTTCACCAGTATCTCCATGATGTAATTTTGTAGTTTTGAACCAACATGTAGGACATCGTTTAAGCTTTTCTCTTTCGAGGTTTTTTGCAGACACATCAAAAACCACACGGACTTATGTTGTTGAAGGGTAATTTCTCACCACGGCCTGATGTAGCACAAAATATTTACCAACATCTTTCTCTGGGATCTTTTCCATATGACCCATACTCATATAAGTATCCACAAACTTGACATATTCATCTTTTAAATTGGGAACATTTTTAAGTTTTCTCTCTAATCTCAGCAATCTTGACATAGCCATTTTCTTCGAATCGCCGAGTTCCTTTTCTGTGTTGAAGGGTAGTTTAACCACAAATCGGCTTTCATACATACGTTGTTGATCGTAACTCCCAGAATTTTTTCATGCCTATTGTCACAGCTGATATTATTGTTTCTGTTGGGTTTTTGGCATTCAGCGTGCCGGACAGCATCCAGCCAAGGGTTGTTTCTTGACCAACCACTCGCCCCCACTTTCTAAACCCGGGTTGCAATATGTCTGCTAGGACATCTACTCCAATTACCATATTGATTCTATCCATATTGTTGGACATGGGATCGGCAAGGGAATAATTATCCCATCTCTCCGTGTTTTCCAAAACGTTGTCTCTGGGTGTGGTGATGTTAATTTATTTACTACCATTGCTTCAACTTTATGGACCGAATGGCTTCGAAACCTTGGACGAACTGTCAAGGGTAACGTTGACAAGTGTATCTCCAAGTCCATTAAGATACGTCTTCGACTTCCTTCTGGGCAATCTCAATACTCGTGCAGCTTCGTCTGAAATTGAAGTCCGTTGTGACATTTGATCAATAAGTGCTCTCAGCAATACTCGCTCTCCGTCTACCGCATCAACGCGAACTTGTTCTGTCGCCAACAAGGTAACCGATGCATTTTGTTTCGTTAGCATACTTGTTGACTTATTTCCTTGAGACTGGGACTAGTTTGAAGCAGCTCCTTTTTGGTGAAGTAACGAATGATGTCTACCACCACAATGCTTACATTTGTTAGCATCTTTTTCAAATTTTGGTCAAATCTCTGCTTGCCATTTCTGGTACTTATCATTTTTAGTCATTGAAGTTTTTTCCTCCAATTTCGTTTTTTGTATATTTCTTTTTCCGACTACCTAATGTGGTTATTTTGAAACCTAAACGCCCGCTTTACTCTTACTCGCGATATTAAGATACTCGTACTTAAAAAAATTTCGAAGGACCACTACTTTCGAAATGACACGAACAGATTGAATGTTTAAAACACACTACTCTCTATTTTCAAAATTTTTTCCTTAAAGGTCCAATTAGTCTCGACGGTTGACGGTTGACGTTCTACTTAATATTACGCGTTTAGTCATGACGGTTAGACGGTAGAAAGACAAAACAAAACCAAAAAAACTGATCGAAGACCATTTGTACAAAATATAATTTGCATGCATGAGTTTTGTGTTAAAAAGTGATTGTGTCAAATAAAAAAATTAAAAATAAAAAGAAAATTGTGGTTGCCGTGTAATTGTGTATTGCCGCGCACAAAATGTCGAAGTAAAAGTAATAACAATAACAGCTGATCAGTCTTGACGGCTGACGGTTGACGGTTGACGGTTGATTCTGCAACCTGCAGTAGTCTACCGTCGTAAACCGTCAATTTTAGTTGTCTCTCTCTAACACACGCAAAATGCAACCCCAACTCAAACAGCTGATCGCTTACCGTCAACCGTCAAGACTAATTGGACCTTTAGTACTAATTTCTTACAATACTTAAAGCTTTACAATTACTTGTCCTTATCAGTAAAACAGCCAATCTGCGTAAAGCACATTTCTACTTAACACGTTCATGCGATCCCATGCAAACAGCTGATAAATGTCTGGCACACACACTGTGGTGATATGATAATTCAATATCACATGTTGCCCATGCGTACAATGGAATACAATTTTCCAAGACCCTTTTTGTTGGAACGAATTTAAATTGCCCCCCCCCCCCCCAAAGATTTATCAATGTTCCCCATGTGGGAATTTAATTGATTAGACACAGCCAGTCATAAAACCCGTCGCCTGTCTGTCAGCCACGTTTTCCACTTATATACTGTCTAATCACATGTTCGTGAACAATAAGTCAGTATTTTCCGTTAAAAATATAAAATTTTGTTAAAATTCTCCTACTAATCCCAAAAGTATGAACTTATTTCATATCGAATTTTTCGACAGTTGTCTTAAAAAACAATCAAAATCAAATAAAAAAGGTTAGCATAAACACTTTGCATGCATATCTATAATTTTGAGAGAAAAGCTCTGAAAATAACTAACAAGCTTTTATCTGATATGCTTAGCAATATGTCAAAAACGACTTTTAGCGAAAAATAACTTTTTTATTGTTGAATATGAATCTTTGGGGACTCAGAAACAATATTTATTCCACGAGTTTTTTTTTTTAAATTAGTTGTATTTCAAAATATAACACAGTTTAACCATTTTCGTGGGCTTAAAAATTAAAAAATTAAATTAAAAAAAAAAAAAACTGGAATTTTTTAATTGTTTACAATAAACTGGGTTAGTAGCGTTTCATTTAAGATGAATATTTCATTCGTACACTGAGAGAAAAAAAAATATTATAATAATAAGTGGTAAAGGTAGATTTACGACTTTTTCATTTAAAATGGCACAAAAACGGCTAAAGATTTTTGGCCAAAATTTTCTATTTCTCGTTTAGAACCTTAAAATCTTAAATTCTACCAAGGCGCTTCGCAGTCCAATGTTTCGTTTGGAAAAAAAATTGAAAAAACTTCAAGAAAAATGGAAAAAATCCAAAATTTTTAGCTTTTTTACCTTCCTCAACTCATAACGCCCAAACTAAGCTTTGTGACGTGAAGCGCCTTGGTGGAATTTTAGATTTTAAGGTTCTAAACGAGAAATAGAAAATTTTGGCCAAAAATCTTTAGCCGTTTTAATGCAATAAACATTTATTTTAATAAAAAAAATACACATTTACACTATTACTAAGAAACGCACTTTAGTTTTTTCCTAAATAGAATAAATTCGTTATTGGGGAAATTAGGTAAATTATTCAGCAAGGTAAATTTTTGAGATTGGGAAATAAGTACATATTTTCCATTTCCCAACATAAATATCGTCAGCGTCTTTTTAATTAGCAATTTATATTACGAAAGGGGAAAAATAAACAGTTGTTTGAGTTAGTCGTCTTCCACTTTCAACTGAAGTTTTTAAATTAAACGAATTGAATTAAATCTAAACAACTACAAATGTTTTACATGAATTATTTTCCGCATTCCTAATGTACAAATCTGTGGTCACAAACAATAACTTCCTAACTCGAGTTAGGACAAAATTGAAACATTTTTTTGAGAAGTCACCGTGCTCATATAAGCAACTCTTTTTTTTTATTAAGAAGTAAGTAAAAGAATTGAGAACAAAGTTATCACAAAAACTCCGACTCCTGATTTCCAGTAAAGATATTAAACTTTAAACTGCTCGCCCTGAATAATTTTAGAATCGACTTAGGCTGTTATCGTTTGTGACCACAGAAATAATTTACATTTTTACCCGTTAGCAATATTTATTTTCTTCCACTTTATTGATTTCCCTGTGTTAAATTCGTTTTTCTCTCGTTTTAATTTGGGCAAAATAACAAGAATAAATTTCACCCTGGTAAATTTCTTCCCCATACATAAGGCTAGAAATAATTCCCAACCACATCGTGAAACCTTAACTATAAAATAGGACTATTGTATGCATGAACTTTGAAATTAGGTATGCTAAAGGATCCGACGTATCGCAAAGATCGGATAGCATCGTCAGGAAGATAAACAAAATTATTAATTAGGAGCGAAAAGAATTGATAAATAAAATTTTTTCTTGTCATTTGAAAAAACGGCAATAACAAAAAAAATTAAAAAATTAAACAATTGAAAAAATTTTCTTGTCATATGAAAAATGTTTTAAGTTACAACCAGAACAATTTTTGTGTAGCAATAAAAATAAAAAAAATAAATGGTTTCCCATTACATCCCATGAAGGGACAGGGGAGAACTTCTCACAATCACTGAGCTGTGCGCTTTCCAGTTTTCACTCACTGATTGGGACCTACACTTTTACACAGGTTCCGAACAGTATTTTGAGAAGCTTTCAAGCGAGGTGACTGTCGTCGAAAGAAATTTAAAGTTGTCAGAGCAGGGATCGAACCCTCGTTCTCATGCACAAGAGCCGCGCACACTGCCATTGCACCACCGATGGCCACTACCCCTTATATCTAAATCACAATTTTCGAAACGTCTTGAAGATATAGGAAATGGAATCGCATACATTTTATATTTCCCATACAACAAAGTCGGACTTGGTAACACTTTTATCAACTTCTAAAATTAAGTTACAAAAAAACGCCCCTATTGATAAATATGGGTGCTTCTGTAACAATTGGAGTAGTTTTTTAAGCACTGGTATTTAATGCTCATCTGTATTTACTAAGTTATTTTAAAATTTTAATACTTTACTTGCACATGAATGATTTACATAGAAGTACATGAACAAGGGAAAAACATTTGTAATAATATATTCATAATAAATTATTAGACAATCTATCATGCATATGTTTATTTCTGTTTCCATATACAACAGTGATATTTATAGAATCACAATGGCAATTGCAAAAGAGAGGCGAATCTGCTTGAATTTTGAATTTTTATATTACATACTCATCCTCGCACACTCATTGGTTTTTGCAATTAAAATTTTCAATACATCAGGCAGCCAACAACAACGGGCGATCTAAAATTTAGCGCAATAAGGACAAATATTCTCTTAAAGTTAAAGGAGTTTTTGTTTGCCCTTGTATGAGGCAACATTTAAAAAATGTTGCCATCACCACGGCACGTACGTAGGATTTTATTATAATTTTTTTTTTGATTTAATTTAATTTACATTTTTTTGGTGAACATTTTGATTAACCAGAATTTCAGATTCCAGCTTATCAGAATGCGAATTGGAAAATGTATGAACGCCTTTTGAATTCAAACCTTAATTCTTCCGAAATTCTAAAGGACAAGTTGACGCTTCAGAATGTTGAGAAATCTATTCGGGAATTTAACAGATTACCTCAAACCATACCGCCATACCTCAAACTCCACACAAAACCAAAGGTTACAAAATTACAGATCTCTGTAAATTTTTAATTTCCACTAGAAATATGTATAACCGACGATTCCAACGTAGTTCAGATTCTGACTTAAGAACTACGTATCATGCCATAATTAGGGAGCTTAATAAACTCATATCATATCATTCGCAATGGTCTACTTTTTGATCTATGTTACATGTTGGAGGTAAGAACTTTTTTAAGATTGCGAAGCGTATTAAGGGAAAAAGTAATTTTAATAAAACCTTTACAGTTTACAATAGGTATATAACCGATAATGCAGAAATACAGAACTCGTTGAAAATCATTTCGCAAATGCTCATCTTACTACCTTAAACTCTCGTAGCTTGATGGACGAGGTTGTTAACTCAGTTGTAAGAACAGTCGAAAACAATAAAACACTTAACGACGATCTACTACATTTGATAAGATTAAATTTTTCATTAACGTACTTAAAAATTCGAAATCACCAGGCCTTGATAATATTGGCAATATTCGGCTATTAATTTTTAGCTAAAATTATTTAATTTCTGTATCCTAAACTCTTACTTTCCAAAAGAGTTTAAAAGTGCAAAGAATAGACTCAGAATATTTGTAGAAGAAAATGATCTTATGCATAGTTGCCAATTTGGATTTGGACCACAACACTCGACAACGCACCAACTAAAGAGAGTGCCCAATATGATTCAAGCAAATAAGAGTAGACATTACAGCACCGGTGTATTATTTCTGGACATTGAGAAAGCTTTTGATTCTATTTGGCACAATGGATTAGTGTACAAACTCCACCAAATGCAATGCCCCATGTATATGACAAAGTTGATCAAAGCTTGCTCACTGACAGGAAATTCACTGTTGATGTCAATGGAGAATTGTCCAATGTTAAACATATCCCAGTAGGAGTTCCTCAGGTATCAGTATTATCACCTCTGCTTTATGCTTTATACACTTCTGACTTCAAGCTTTCCACAAGTAGTGATGTACCTTTCTATGCTGACGATAGTGCCTTCATTTGTCACGGAAAAGTATCTAATGCTATAGTAAAACGCATGCAGAATGCACTATATTCAGCTGGAAAATATTTTTCAAACTGGAAGATACAAATCCATGAGGACAAATCCCCGGCAATACTTTTTCTTTATAATTATTCTCCAAAGAGAGTTCCAACTGAAAACTTCATGGTACAGGGAAGGTAGATAATTTGTTCGAACACTGTAAAGTATCTCGGTATCACTTTTGACAAAAAACTCACATTTAAACACCACTTACATAATGCATGTGTCAATGCTATAAATTGCGGACGATCAGGAAATCAAAACTAAACATTAAAAACACAGTGCTTCTATATAAGCTATGTATCAGGCCAATTCTCACCTACGGGTGCCAAATTTGGAAATATTGTGCCAAAACTCATAGAAGACGATTACAAGTAATTCAAAACAAAAATTTAAAAATAATATACAATCTGCCGAATCGTTTTCCTACTACCGCTCTTAATAGAAAATCTGGACAGAAGACAATAATTGATGTCATAAACAACATGACTGCAATTTAACGACAAATGTAGGAGGTCAAAATATGACCATTTGACAAATTTGATTTAACAATAGTTAATATTACCTATATATAAAATATAGTCTTTATTATTTATTGTTTCTAAAACTTCTCTTCCTTTTCCTTTTTTTTGTGATATTAAAAATAGGGTTTTTACTATCTTTTTCCTATATTTAAGTTATATTTTTAAACGATTCTAATTAATTATTAAAATGATATTATTGTTGAAATATATTTAAGATAGTAACTCAAACCCACGAATATATTTATGTAATAAGTCTTGTATTATTGATAGTTAATAAAACATAACATAACAAACAACGTAAGTCCGGTGGCGCAAAATATGGGATACAAATAATTCGGGAACGATAAAGCATAGATTATAAAAACATGCATATACTTGAGCGTGCTTTAGTGAAATGAATGTGATAAACTAGCCAATATATATCACGAATTGGATAATTTGCTGCACTATTTTCCAATTTGGGGACCCACGTCATTGGCGCTATTGCCCAAACTTATTTTGCACCCATAACAAATCATGTTGATTGATACTGTTGTCACGATAGGAGAGAAATAAAATGGAAGTAGAGTTCTCTCTAATTTGTTTAAAATTTTACACATTTGTGGGAACTGTGGACGTGTACCGAAACAGTTCGGACTGCGCTATTAAACATTAGACAATGTGCCATTTTGCCACAATGTGCCATTTTCACCCTTATGTAACAACATACGCCATTAAACTCTAAATAAGTGACCGCAAAACAATTTCGTCGATCGCTCCGCTCTCTCTCTCTATCACAAATTTAAGACAGTTGCCTGGTTAGGGGATTTATCTCTAATTTGGGGATTTTGGGGTAATAATGGGGATCCTTTTTTGGTTAGGGTATCTGGGGATCTGATAGAAATTACATATTTCGTATTCGTAACTGCATTTACTTCTAGCCTTTCTCTGTGGCGTCGTATTTTGGCACAAAACAACCAAAATCTATAGCAGTACAGAAACGTAAATTTTTTTATATTATATACCCTCAAACACTGCAGATAAAACTGTATTTTAATACGGATTAAAGAGTTAATTACAGCTGTAGTTAAATAAAATCTAAAACTCTCTTAGAATACTATTAATCCTGATAATGCAACGATATAGTTGTATGTAAACGCCGTATTAATACGGGCTGTTTAGATTAACAGGTTTTTGTGGGTAACCTAAAACGATTTGGGTATTCCATACAGCAAAAAGAAATGACAACACTGCATACAAGAGAACTGTTTATATGAAGAGTTGATTGTGCGAATAACAACGACCACACTGATTTTAAGATTTCAACAAATGGTGTAATTTAGTTTTTATTTTTATTTGTTTTCGACAATGTGAATTTGTTGCATATACTAGGTCTTCTTTAACCTGGGGAGTTTTGTGCCTTCTTAGGATCGTTCGAATAATTTCTGTAGATTTTAACAATGCTTATATTTTCATTTTGTTACACTAAACACTTGAAAATATATTAAATGAGTAATTGTTAATGTTACTAGAAATTATGTTGGCTTCGACTTTTTTACTTTAAAAGACGAGAAGTTTATAAGTACTCGTATTAATGCGTTGGCCAAAATAACACAAAATATGCAAACTTTTCAAAAGGATTATCCAATTTTTTTTATTTTTGCGAAAGCATTTATAAACTTCGGCAAATTAAATCGTCTTAAAAAGTTATAAGTTTTATTTAAATTACTTTTTATGGTCCAAACATTTGCAAATTAATGAAGGGTGTTTTTTAAGGTCGATGGAAATTGAATTGTAAAAACTAACACACAAAACTAAAAAAAAATGAATTCGAAATATGGCATTGCATTCGATACTGGCATTAATATTTGATGTTCATGACAAAGAGCATTCTGGACGTAAAATTTTGGATCACTTTTTCGAGCATTGCTGGCGGTATATAACGAGTATCACAAAAAATTGTGGCCTCCAAGGCGCCAATTCTTGCTGGTTTATCAGTATAATCCAGTGTCTTCACGTAGCCCCACAGGAAATAATAGAGAGGTGTCAAATCGCAGGACCTTAAAGACCAATTGACACGCCCATTTCTCGAAATTAACGTGTAGCCAATTTTGGCAACAGTCGCCGTATGGCACGTAGCGCCATCCTGTTGAAACCACATCTCTCCCGGATCAATGTCATACATAATTTCAAGGAAAAAATCATTGATCATGATGCGGTAACGATCTCCATTCACCGTAACTCGAGCTCAATCTCGTAGATTTTATTCCTTCACCAGATGGATCTAATCTGGGCGTAAAAAATATTCTTGGTAGTGGACGGACAGAGTCCCAATTCCTCCGACTGACGTCGAGTCGATAAACTTTGATATTTTCCACACTTTCGTTTACAGCAGCGATACGAAAATTCCTTCGACGTGTTGGTTTTACTGAATAATTTAGAGAGTATGTGGTATGAAATATATCCACAGTTCGACGGATAGCTTGCTCAGATGGACGATTATGTGTGCCATAAAAATCACCCATGCGTATGTGCCTGTCATCCCCCTTCAAAGTTGTTAATTTTTTCGGGTGAAATAATAACATACAAATGTTGCACTTTCTCACAGCTGTGTTCTTCCATTTGATTTTTTAGCATGTTTTATTTACGAACCTAATATTTCGACCATATCGTTTCAGAAGTTAAGCGATTTTAACTGAAGCCACTTAAAATAGCTTAGCGGCCCACAGAACAGGTAAGCAAATTATCTTAGCGAGGACAAAGAGCACACACACAATGGCAGAAAGTGAGCCATTTATACGACATCATTCTGCCCCGTAACTTGCTGAGAGGGCAGAAAATGCAGCATTTTTGCACTTTTGGAGTGCAACATTCTCAGAAAATAACCAGGGGGTATCCATGACTCATATGATCGACTGTGGCGAGAGAGCGATAAGCAACCAGAAGCAAACTATGTTTAAATAGTGATTGACTGATACTAATGACAGCTAGAGTATGTTTTCCGAAAACACGCATTCGCTTTTATTTCTGTCCGTTTTATATTCAATCAAAGAGTAACATACAACAGCAACTCGAACTCCATGAAATGACCTACTACCTCGTCGTGATCGAGCGAACGTAAAGAGAGGGATATAGAATCTTGTATATTTCTCTATGAAAGAACACAAAACCTTGAAGTAGTGTTGCAGTGTTTTCACAAAAGAAGAGAAAAAGGTACTTTTAGGGCAAAGGGCTGAAACAATGTTTCAAATCACTTACAATTTAATAATGCATCCCGGTAATTTCGTTAATTTTCAATTCCCGCTTTACCGAGTATTCTGGGAAATTTCCAAAAAAAAACAATGGTATACAATGCAAATTTTTTTTGCATTGTAAAAAAGCGTAAATTGTAGTGCCTACAGTATGCTTCCAAAGAAGAAATATTGCTTACATACAGTAGGCACCAAAATTTAGAGCTTGTTTAGAATGCGGAAAAATTTACTTTTCTATATAATGGGAATAGTGAAGGAATTTTTCTTACAAGGTTGCAAACAAGTAAGAAGTAAAACTATAGAATTATTGGGATTATTAAAACCAATTTCGAGTACAGAGTTTAGCGTTGAATTTGGGTCAAATAAGTAAAATAATAATAATAAGTAATAGTGCAACCTATCTCGCGTACAAAGTTGCATTCAAGTATGTGAGCATTGTCTTTAGTTTTTTACGATCTTTAACGATGAACAATTTGAACTTAAAAGAAGTATTTAGTGCAGAATTTAGCGCTCAATTTGGGTCAAATAAATGAGCGAGCGACAGTGTTACGAGAAGCTGTCAAATCCAGAGGGCTAAATGTTAAAAAAAGATAAAAACTCCAAGAAAAACTAAAGAACAAAATACACAAATAAATCATATTTCAATCAAAAGCTGGTAAAAAGTGTTAAAGATACAATTTTTTGGAGCATTTTTTGGCCAGAGCAAATAAAACAAAAATAAAACTTAAATATTTAGTAAGCTTAAAAGCCCGACTTCGAAAACTATAGGTTTTGTGCGAAGTACTATAATACATAAACATCAAATTTTAGGACTCCTTTTTCGTTCATTGTAGTCAATGGGTATAGTAAGGGGTCTCATAAATCCGTCGTACACGTATACCTTGAATATTGAATTTGAATTTATGAGGAATACGAGCTGTACGAAGTATTTAAGAGTTTGAATGAAAACGCATAGTGTCACATTTCGCATATTTCCTATTATTTCCCAGAGATAATAATATTTCATATATTTTACAAATATAAAACAAATAAATAGCAAAAGTTGTCAACTATTTCAAATGAAAATGTGATGAAAGTGCAAAAACCAAGAACTGGTGTTTCTATCGATATACCTGTGCGACAGTGGATTTGTGGTCTCAATCAAACCAAAAAATTATAAAAGTATATCCACGTGGTATCAGAAATAGGTTTTGATTCCAATCAACACAATTTTTCTTTACAGGCCAAAGAAGATTTAGGCTGAGGGCCAGGGCTTTATTTTTGATTTAACTTCAATAAATCCTAAGCAGTTTGAAATTTTGATTTGCAATCGTCGACTATATTGTATCTCTTTCCTCATTTCATAATTCTTATTAACGGCTCTGAGAGCCCTGCCCCACAGATGTAATCTAAAATTGCCCTAAAAGGTTAAACTGGCAAGACTGGCGAGCGCTACGTTAGTGCAACCCATCTCGCTTACTAAGTTGCAATAAAGTATATTAGCATTGTTTTTGTTTTGCCTCTGGTCTTTAACGATTAGCATTGTAAAATTTAGTTGATATTTGCAAATTGGGGAGTGGGGTCGTGTCTACGCAAGATTGTAGTTAAAATCAAGATTAACAGCCAAAGTCACGATCTCGAAAGAAAACCTAAGCGAACGAAAGCCAGTCACTCACTTTCTGTCTTATCCCAGGCTTTAAATGTTATTGTGTGATTGTGTATTTGAATAATCGGAAGCCACTAACTATTTTCGCTGTCATCTATGCGAACGAAAATGTCAAAACCAGTCACTTGTCTTTTGGTTGTCGCATAGCTGGAAATGAAATAAAAGCTTGAAACAAAAAAAATTTATATAGAATTCAATGGAAGAAACACAATGGACAGAAAATAATGTCATTATAATAAATTTGTTATTAAAATATATTTAAATTTTAGGACAAAAACGACAACTTTGTGGCACCTGCAGATACTAGTTCTTTGTACTCTCCTCTCTCGCTCCGAAATTAAATGGCGAACATCTAGTTTATGTTATTGCTTTGAACAACAACCACACAAACACACGTAAAACCATGCGAACGACAAGTCGAAAGATAGTGACTCGCATTCTGAAACGAAAGTGAGTGCCTGGCTTCGTTCGCTTGGATTTTGATGGAAAGGGTGTAAGTGGGGTCCAATTTTGTACTGAATTGTATATGTTTTCGTTCGCTTATTAGTGACTCCCAAATCAGCTGTTTGTCGCATAGAAAGAAAGCGAACATTAACGTTCGACATCGTGACTTTGGCTGTAAGTGTTATACATACATGTGTATGCAAAATGGACAAATATCCTTATGTAATGTGTGCATGTTTCTATTTTAATTGCTTACTTTTATCTTATATTATTTAAAAGATCTCAGAATTGAATAAAATTTTGTAATATTCTTTCTTTCTTTTATTGACTATGTTACAACCTCATGAGGTCAGATGTCGTACAATTATTAAATATACAAATTTCAACATATTCCTCCAACTGGTTCTATCCTTCGCCTTTTCTCACCAGTCGGTAACACCAAGGATACAGAGGGATGCTTCTGCCTGGTGTTTGCAGTGGAGTCTTGGTCGTCGTCTCTTCCTGCTTCCATCGGGTACGTTATCGAAAACCTTTCGCGCTCGCTCCTCTTCGTCCATTTAGATAACATGGCCTAGCCAACGCAATTGACCTAATTTGATTCGCCTAGGTATGTCCATGTCAGAATACAGGTGATATAGCTCTTGGTCCCAACGACTCGTCGTTTTCTTTAACAGAACCGTATATTTTTCGGAGAATTTTTCTCTCGAAGACTCCCAGGTGTTTTTCATCCGCTTGCGATATGACCCAAGTTTTTGGAGCCATATGCCATAACAATGCACAAAAACATATGCGTCAAAATGTCAGAAACTATATGCCGCGTCATTCATCAAAACAAAAATATAAAATTTTACGAAATATCAAAGTGGAAAATGTTATAAAATGCGCAGAAGAACGGTGTTTTATGTTAATATTTGCGCATAATTCATAAATGGATGATTAAATTTCCAAACCAGCTTCTTACATGAATGAAACATATTACTCTCAACAATGGAACATATCCATCACAGTGATGAGATTTCAACTAAACAATTGTCGGTAGTATAATAATAGCGCGCTGTATGCCATTTTACAAATGAAGTGATAATGTATAAAGAAATGCGTTAGTTTTATCCACATCACTTATAGATTAAGAGAGATAGGTAAGTTTTACAGAAATTAAGCTGCCAAATTTAAAGTAGAGGTATATCCTCATCAGTAGTAGATACATCAGATATTACATATTGTAACACCATGTTATACACATAACTGCGTTATTAAAGATGGCTATATTGTTTTCTCTTTTATGGTACAAAATTTACGTTAAAAAAAGGAAAAAAGTTATAAAATAAGTGACCAGCCTTTCAAACGGGGATTCCCGGGATTTCAAGAAAGTTATTTTTTCCCGCTTTCCCGTAAAATGAAAAAGTTCGGGAATTTGTATTCCCTACTTACAATGTGCATCCGTATAAATATCAAATAAACACGGCTAGTGTATTCAAAAAACCTGTTTTCCAAAACTGCCGGTTTTCGGTTTCTTAGAATATTTCGATTTTAGCGTAACCGGTTTTCGGGTAAACCGAGGTATATAAACAGGTTAATAACCGGTTTCGCTTTTTATAACAAAATGGAAAACTATGCGTTGTATACACATCGTTTACTTTTAATTCGCCTCTTTGAATTTCGACTATCGAGTAGATAGCGATGAAAATTCTTGTCGAAATACTGTTCGGAACCGATGTAAAACTGTTTCGACCCAACCAGAGTGTGTAACTTAATTTCGCTTTAAAAAAATACTAATAGACATTTGATTGATAATTATGAATGAACACAATATCGTTCGAATGGCTTCCATGACTTGGCTTACAGTACCTCATTCTATCTATCCAATTTTCCAGTACATTTTCGGCCTCCAGTTCCTGATTTGAGGGCTCAAGGACTCGGGATTGTTTGCGTAACACTTATATTTCACGGCACACCCGAGATAATATTCTAACGGGTTCAAATCGCAGCATCGGGCGGTGAATGGGCTTCCAAGTTTTGGCTGAAAGGTTTTCTAACACAGTGCACAATATAACGATTGTATCGTTAGCTGTGTGGCACGTAGCACTGTCCTGTCTTCTACTTTTGGGAACAAAAAATAGCCATTGACGGTTACGGCGGCTATTTGCTCATTATCGAAGAAAAATGGGCCTGCATCGGCTTCACTTCGACGACAAGTATTCCGAGCCCCAAATGCGACAGTTTGGTTTGTTAACGTAGCCTCCGAGGTGAAAATGAGCTTCATCGTAAAATATGATTTTTCCGTCTACACGCTCAAAATTCTGCGAAAAGAAGTGCGAGAAATTATTATTTCTGCAAACATTCAGCTACAGCGGCAATAGTTTCCATTGGGCGAGCACGACCAAAAGTTAGAGTATTCTGACCAATCAGGACCTTGATTGACGAACTCACTTCACAAATTGATCCACAAACTACGTTGATGATATTTATATTTCTATCGAATTTATGTCGTAGATTTCTCACAGTTTGAGTTGAAGACTGAGAACTTTGGATGAAGGTTTTTAATATTTCCCAAATTCAAGCATAAAGTGAATCATTTCGAAAATTTATACATAACATTTAACTAATAACACTGTAAGTAGGTGAAAATGACACACCAAAACGCCGAGACACGTCAACCTAATTTTGGATCGTAGAATCCAGTGGTGTACCCCGTTTTGTAAAGTTAGCTCGAAATCACGAGATATTTCGATTTTAAATTTGTAGTAGATTTAACGCGATTTTTGATTTTATTTGTATGAAAAAATTTTAAAAACTTCTTTAAAATAAATTTGTTTATTATTTATTTGTCCAAATTTATATCTAGAAATAATGGACGTGCATTTTCAAGCCGACATGGAACTATATTTGCTCTTAATTTGATGATTTTATAAATTTTCGACCAGCAGAAATCAGCAAGCACTGAGTTTATTCTTTTTCCAGCGAAACTGTCTTCGAATGCCATTATGGTTTGATGAAATCTTTCGCCAGTTTCGTCTGTTTCTGTGGACAATTGTCGTTCGGAAAAACCGAAAAGTGAATGTAACATGTGGATTTTCAACGACATATTAACGCCAAGTTTGTCGAAAGACTTCATCATGTTGTCAATATAATCACGGTACTCTGGTGAGCGATTTTTGCAAAGAACGTTTTCAATTACCGCACGAATTGAGTTCCATGCGATTAGTTCAGTTTCATCTAACATTTCAGAAAAACTCGTATCCCTTAAAAGTTTCCGTATATCTGGACCGTTAACTACACCTGTTAAAAAAATTGATATAAAATAAATGGCAGTCACACACTTTTAGTTGCACAAAATTACCCTCTTTTAATTTTTCAATTGATAATTTTGGAAAGCGTTGTTTTTCAAGTATGGTAATGCATTTTCGTTAACGCGAACCAAACGCTTTAAAACATTTTTTACAACTCCCAGCTTGATATGAAGATCCGGAAGCATTATTTTCTGAAGTGGGATCAATGGTGGACGAATTACATTAAATTCGCCATTTGGCCAATCTCGCTTTTTGTACTGGTTGCTTTTTGCACTGCTGTCCCATTTACAAAAAATACACATGTACTTTGTATAGCCAGTTTGCATTCCAGCTAATAGTGAAAGAACCTTAAAATCACAATAACCGCGCCAATTGTGTTCGCCATAACTGAAGCGTTAAAGAATTAATTTCATGGTATCATACGACTCATGCATTCCAAGAGCATACATCAATGGCACTGGTTTAACGCTGCTGCTTTCAAATAGCAAGACTACTTTTAAGCTTCTGGTTGAAAGACGCCATAAAGATGGATTATAGTTGCAGATTCCCATTTCATTAATTTAACCGGTAAATCTTGACAATATGCATAAGCTGCGTCCTTGGAAAGCATGAAATAAGGAATATATGGTTCCTGCCGGTATTTGTAAGATGTAACTTTTACACCTGGTGCTAACACGTTGGCGCTTCTTAGTTCCGAAGCCAAATTAATTGCATTATTTTGAGATAGTTTCAGATTTCGAACGATTGTATCTAAATGTGCCTTCGGAATTAATGATGGATATTGGATAACTGGCTGAAGGTAATCAGAATCAGCATGATGTAATGATGTTGCTGAAGTTTGTGATTGTACTTCATGGGACGCAGTATCATATTGGTATGTCGATGGATGTACTGGGACAGGCAATTCATCACTGAAACATGTTCCCCTGGATCGGTCCATATCATTGGAAGTTCAAATGGCATCGAATATCGGCGTAATTTCCACCATTTGTTTAATGCACTAAAACATGGGATGCACATAAATTCAGGTGCATGATCAACATTTCGAATTTATTGAGCAGGGGTAACCAAAAAATACTGATTGTAAGCTTTGAGGGCATCTTCAACCCAATGTCGTCGATGATTTTTCGGTGTAAATTTTCCACACACCAAACAAAACATATTTAATTGTTCGCAATGTGATCTGCATTTTTCGTCACTCATTTTTCTATTTTTTCAAAATGGTCAATAAAATGCTTATATTTTTGATGTGTTAACATCTATAGCGCCGGGTAGGAACTAATCTATCAAAGTGAACACTTTGATATATATGTTGTAGCATCTGTTTGTAATAGGGATACCAATCCCATAATCCCGAATCCCATAATTATTATAGCCCCAAATTGTAAGAGGTAAAGTAATTTGCTTCCAAGTAGATGTCATTCATTCCATGAGAAAACGCCACAAATCTGACCGAAGGTCTTCCGATTTTCTTCAAATTTTGCACGGAGAGACTCTATGGAGCCAAATATACATTTGCGTTTTTAGATTTTTAAAATTGTTAAAGATCGCGATTTTATTAGCGTTTTTCAGTTTTCAAAAAGTTAAAAAAATGGAAAAAGTAGTGAACTTTGAAGAGCCACATTTCCATAAGTGGACCGAATTTTTCAAAGATTTAAAAAGTTTCTGAAAGCTGTTTTTGTCTATTTTATGATTTGCATGCAGTTTTAAAGTGCATTTTGCAGTGCATTTTCCCCCTTCGATT
Source organism: Phaonia tiefii (assembly GCA_963931995.1). Classification (NCBI taxonomy): domain Eukaryota; kingdom Metazoa; phylum Arthropoda; class Insecta; order Diptera; family Muscidae; genus Phaonia; species Phaonia tiefii. Next base: position 190,811,624 of record OZ008369.1, read on the forward strand.
TTCAAAAAAAAACATTTTTGTAAAATTTAGAATAGTATTTATTAAATAAATGTTCTCTTTTTCTGGGACAAAGAATTTTTCTATTTTTAATGATTTTTTAAAAAAAACATGTGAAATATTTCATATAAAAAGTTGTTCGATTCGATCTTTGCTACTTTTGCTTGTCACAGAATTGTACACACATATGTATGTACAAATGTGTACATAGGTGTGTATACACGCTGAACACAATACATGATGAAATAGGGAAGAAGTATTTCATCAGTCAATTCTAGTAGCATGTAGTTTCCTAGGAATAAGTATTTGGCATCAAAAAGTAAGCCTACTTACAAAAAAATCAAAAGAAAAACAATTTTTTTCCTGTACATTAGAATTTTTTGCAAAGTGCATCCAAAAATAGCATTTATATTACAAGTAATTGCATTCGCATTATTCTCAATCAGCATTATTTTAGAAAAACACACTTTAAATGACAACAATACCTTACAGTAACTTTTTAAATAATAGTAATGCGACAAAAGCTGTTTAAAATATAGCAATTCAAAGTTACATACCAAATAAATTTCTTTCATATTTTGTACAAACATTTTCAAAATCCTAAAAAAAATTAAATTTTATTTTTCTTATATGAAAAATCAAGTTTTTTTTTTTAAAAAATCATTACAAATAGTGAGCTGCCTTGTCCCAAAAAAAGATTACTTGTCTTTTTTATAAAAAATTCTGAATTTTGCAGTGATGTTAAATTTTTTAAAATCATAGGGGGAAAAAGAAATGGAAAATGCATCCAAAAAGTGCAGTTGGTATAAAAATGCATTTCTGAAATCAAGCCCTCATTTTTAGAGTACGGATTCTACAAATAGACAACCGTATCATTCAGAAACTTTTTAAATTTTTGAAATAGTCCATCTACTTAAAAAAATATAGCTCTCCAAACTTCACAACTTTTTTCATTTTTTTAGGTTTTTCAAAAATGAAAAACGCGAATAAAATCGCGAGTTTTTTACATTTCAAATATCTGATAATGGGATTCTCTTAATGGCTCCATAGAGTCTCTCTGTTGTCAATATAAACAAAATCGGAGGATGCGAACTCAGAAAATCACTTATTTTCAACTTTCTTTCCTGGAACGAATGATGTATATTATTTCAACGGTAACATTTTGTCGAAAAAAAATATATAAATTGATTTCCCTCAAATAAAATCAAAAATCACCTTAAATCTACTACAAAATTTAAAAGTTTTTAAAACGGAGTATACCACTGGATTCTATGACCCAAAAATTAGTTGGGGTGTCTCGGTGTTTTGTGTGTCATTTCAGAACTTCAAATTTTACTTACAGTGTAATGGGTCATTTCGTAAATGTCAAATTGGTCATCTGCTTCGAAATACCGTGGGCTTCAAACTCCAATATTTATGTATTTTATTCAACCTATCTGTTCTCATACATATTTGACTAACCAAATTTGGCAAAGTCATCATCTTTTTGGAGTGTGAATACTGGATTTTATGCATTTCTGCTAATATACTACATGTGTTGTCATTTGTTCTGGAACTTAAATCTAGATCGGAGTTGGCAGATATGACTTCTATTGCCACTGAACAACTTATTTCAGAAAATTATCGGTGAAATACTTCGTTGGCAAACTCTTTTGTGTCTGTTCGATGGGGTCAGTAATCATAGTGAGCTATGAAAAAGGCTTTAGGTTTGTAATTATGAGTTGTTATATCAGTTGTGTCAAAAACGAGAAAAAAGGTTAATCGACTTGAAATAACCGGTGAAACCTATTTTGCTGAAACTGGAATTTTTAGAAAACCGACATATAGTTAACCGGCTGAAATTCGGTTAACCGGTTTCAGTTTTGAATACACTACATACGGCCCATGAACGCACAACTTACAACTGATTTTGTCATATTACAAGTATTGAAGTCATATTACAATCTTCTAACAGGAGAGAGAGTAAAATAATACACAGTTTGTACGCAAACTCACAAACACATGGTTCCTTGACAGTTGATTACAATATTTAATTGATTGAAATAAAAAACTCTTTGAATTTGTTGTTTAATACCAAAAGAAAAATTTTCTGTGGACCATCCAGCGACTTTATGTGTATTTCCCCTGAGCAAAATACAAGCAGATTCTCCTAATGTTTTCAATTGCAATTGAATTTGTATAACTTAATAATGTTTTATAAATATTTTTTGGGGTGTTTGCCTACTCCAAATTTTAAGAATAACTTAGTGAATGCGAATGTACAATTTGTTGGATATTGATATCAACAAATAAATCATTGTGTTTGTCAACACGTCTCAATAAATATTGCTCTTGAATTTGTAATACAAATTAAAACGATCTGGACTTGATAATGTTTTACTTTCTGAAACCATTGTGCAGCAGATGGTGAAATTTAAAGTTGCACACGAATGTTAGATTTGTATTTTGTTATGATGGTTTTAACTAGGGATGTAACAAAAATTCCAAAATATTCGCATTAATTTTTGGATTAGCACTCGCTAAAATACTTGAAACTTAGATTAAAAAGACCAACAACAAATGTAAGAACATCGTGTTATGAACGCAAGATCAAGTGGTATGTGGAATTTCCTTTCAGCTCATGAGAATGGGAAAAAGGTAAATGTGGTACAAAAATATTTATCGCAAATTGTATTTTATTCCGCCTTTTACTGGTTGACACAATATCGAGTTGTAGCGTTTGTCTCATCATAGAGTACACTCAAGTCGACGCAACCAACATAAATTAACAACATAACAAATTGATGACATGACAAATGTCTAACATTCAAATGTCATCCCAAGACGGCACTGCTGCCGTACAACCGTATTTGTAACCTGGAGTAAACACAACAGACAAATGAGTACAATCGAATACGATCCTTCTGTACGTTGCGGCAGCACCACATCTACCTGTGGGAATGCACTGCGGCCAAGAAATATACGCTGCCCTTGGCATGCTGCTGTTTGTTGATTTACCCTTGAAATTAATGCATTTGTTCAAGCAGCGACCGCAGTCGCTGCCGTTATGAATCTTGTATGTTACTTGTTGGAATGCAGAAACTATGTATGTATTAGTATAGAGACAGAGGCTAAGTTACCCAAAAATTGTATAAAAGCTGATACAATTAATAATAAAACACAGATTGACATCCGCACTTAAAGCGACAAACAAAAGCTCTTCCTGTCTTAATCGTTACGGATTACAGAGTATTCGCCTTTAAAGCATTTGACATCGGTGTTAAATTTTAGGTCCCAATTAGAGTTGGGTAGTTCATGAACTATATGGTTCAATTAGGGTGGCCAGACATCACCCTCACGAACATAATGCACATGTTCGATATGGCGAGTTTGCTAGTGAGACTAAAAAGTACACAAACCCCACAGCCCACTGTTTGTGAGAAATTCTTCCCAATCCTTTTGCAATTTATTTATTTCGAATTTCTGCACAAGATTAAATTAAGATGTAAAAAACATTTAATTAAATAAATATATAAGGGGGAAAAATAATTGTAAATAATGTAATAGGAAAATAAATTTTTAAAGTTAATGCGTTTATTAGATCATGATCTGTCCACTAAAATTAAAACATGTCCTATGAATTAGTTGTGTCGAATTACTTATATATTTTTTGTAATGATTTCAATGTTTTTGTATTTTAATTATAATATATGGTATTCGAACATATTTTAATATTCTGCAGTAAAGTAAAAGATTGATATCTTCTTGAATATGAAAGCAATTTAGTGTTTTCACCTGCGTTAGTACTATTCGCTGTGGCATTCGCATATAATTTATTTGTTTATTCACTTTCGTAATCACATTAGGTAAAGTGACATTCATGACATCGAATACATTATATCTGCATATCAGAGCATATTTGATTGATGAACACTATTTTCTTGTACGTGAGCACGCACACAACTTTATGTTCCCTACACCACGTAAAAGTTGGCACAATCAGTAGTATTGTCGCCACCTAATGTTGTTAATGGTAATGTTGTAAATGGTAATGCTTCAGTCAATTGCAACGCGAGCTGCAACTGAGCGGTATAGGGAGAAGAGAAAGGAGGTAAACCGTCTCTTTGGGCGTAAGAAACGGCAGTGGAGAAAACGCGAGAGTGAGAAAATTGAGACATACAGAAGGAAGAACGAAGCCCGAAAATTCAACCAAAAAGTTAAAAACGGAACTAATGGACATGGTTCATGGCCCCCCTTCTGTAAAGACAAGGACGGAAATCTCGTCGCAGATGTGCAGAGCATGTTGGGAATATGGAGAGAGCATTTCTCCGCGCTACTAGTACCTGAGATATCCGATGACGATGGGACAATCGATCACAATATGGACGACGACGTCGATTGCCCCCCTCCTAACCAAGACGAGGTCAGAACAGCTATTGCCCGGCTTAAGAACAACAAAGCCGCAGGAGCCGATGGATTACCGGCGGAGCTGTTTAAGGCTGGCGGCGATGAGCTGATAAGGTGCATGCATCAGCTCATTAGCAAAATTTGGTTAGATGAATGCATGCCCGGCGATTGGAGTCTCAGTGTACTATGTCCCATATTTAAAAAAGGTGACCCGAGTATTTGTGCCAACTACCGTGGAATAAGCCTTTTATCCATAGCATATAAGGTTCTATCAAGTATAATGTGCGAAAGACTAAAACCAATTATCGCTGACCTGATTGGACCATACCAGTGTGGCTTTAGGCCTGGAAAATCGACAACTGACCAGATTTTCACGCTACGCCAAATCCTGGAGAAGACACACGAAAAACAAATCGACACCTATCATCTATTTATCGATTATAAAGCAGCCTTCGATAGTCCGATACGGGAGAAACTCTATGAAGCAATGTCTGAGCTTGGTATTCCTGCAAAACTCATACGCCTTTGCAGGATGACCTTGACGAACACCAAATCCGCAGTGAAAGTTGGTAAGGATCTTACCGAACCTTTCGAAACTAAGCGAGGCCTCAGGCAAGGCGACACCCTATCGTGCGATCTCTTTAACATCTTAATGGAGATCATTATGAGAAAAGCTGCAGTCAATATGAATAAAACCATCAGCAGCAAAAGCCACATGCTGCTCGCGTATGCTGATGATATAGATATCATTGGGCGCACAATTAGAGAAGTTACTGCGGTTTTTTTCGAGAATTGAGAAGGAGTCAGCAAAAGTGGGTCTGACAGTGAATGAGGACAAGACAAAATTAATGGTTTCAACGAACAGGGCCTCCACGCGATTAGACCAAAGCGTGAACGTTGATAACCGTTATAACTTCGAGGTAGTGGACGAATTTATATACCTCGGATCTGCCGTGAACAAAAACAACAACGTCAGCCTTGAGATCAAACGGAGAATTGTGCTTGCGAATAGATGTTATTTTGGGCTAAGCAAGCACTTTAGAGATAAAGCCCTCTCTCGAGTAACAAAAGTCCAGCTGTACCAGACTCTCATTCAACCTGTCTTGCTTTATGGCGCAGAATCCTGGGTCCTATCGCAAGCAGACGAAACATCTGTAGGAGTCTTCGAGAGAAAAATACTCCGAAAAATTTATGGCCCTATAGTGCACAACGGCGAGTATCGGCGACGCATGAATCATGAGCTGTATGAGCTTTATCCTGACATTGACATAGTTAAGCGGATCAAGATAACGCGATTGCGCTGGCTAGGCCATGTCAGTAGAATGGATGAAGATGAACCAGCGCGAAGGCTTTTCGAAACCGAACTCGAAGGAAGACGAAAAATAGGAAGACCAAGACTCCGCTGGAGGGATCAGGTTGACGAATCCCTGCGTACACTTGGTATTGCCAACTGGAGAGATAAAGCAAAAGATCGAACTGGTTGGCGAAATATGGTATCTTCGTTTTGTAAGGTCCCTGACCCCCCGGGGTTGTCCGAGACCGGATAAGTAAGTAAGTAAGTAATGTTGTTAATTCCCTACTGTTAACTTGAGAGGAATTACAACTTTCTTGAAATATCTCTGATCGACGCATAGAGCAATAGATAAGAGTCGCCATCCCTCTGATTACGTTGAGGCGACGAGATCATTTCATCGAGTTCCAGTTCATTTTTTTAATTTAACGCATCACGAACAAGTGGTTGAACCAAATTTCGAGCACTTTTTCCACTAAATCAAGTCGTATGTCATGAATAACACGTTCAATATTGACTTGTAAATCTTGAAGATAGTCTGGGTTATTGCTAAATGACTTCAAATAACCCCACAACAAATAGTCTAATGGTGTTAAATCAAAACTTCTTGTAGCCCATTCAATGTCACAATTTCTTGAAATAATCGAATTTCCAAAATTTTCTCGTAATAATTCGGTCTTGTTGGAACCAGAACCAGATGTTGTCAAGATCAACTTCTTCCAATTTCGGTCATAAAAAGTTGGTTATCATCGATCTATACTGCTCTCCATTGACAGTAACGGTATTACCAGCTGCATTTCGAAAGAATTACGGACCGATGATTCCACCAGACCAAAAGCCACATTACGTCTTATTGGCACTTGAAAATTATGTAAAGAAAATGTACGCTCGTAATTTGCAACAAATCGACGAATAGAGAGCACAGGTGGATGATTATTACGACCAGAAAATAGCAAAAGCACACGAAAAGTTGCAATTGGAGAACGATTATTGTGATAAAAAAACCCTTTACTTAAGCAAAGAGGCAGCAAACGCCCTCCTATAAAATGAGTTCTCCACGAAACGAAATGGAGGAGGCTATCCCCGCAACAGTGTCATTGTCCGAGATGGGGTCTCTTCGGCGCAAGCTGCTCGAGTGGATCCTACTGGGGGTGTGGGCGTTGTGAGAGCGATGACCCATTTTAACATCGTGGATGAGGGCTGCAAAAAGTTCTTTGGCCAGGACCTAATGACTTCCCTGAATTAAGTTGGGAATTTTTCGCATGAATACGCTATTTTGAGGGACGACGCAGCTAAGTGCCGAGCGATTATCGGCCTGATCATTTCACTTATGACCAAAGTAATTTTCGTAAATTTCGTTTCCATTGGTGCACGACACAAAAAACACTATCTGGACAGATTGTGCCCAGACATAAACTGGACCTGCTGCATATGCGCTCCCACCGTCACGTGATAGATTTTGCTGAATATGCTGTCCATAGGCAAGATAGGGTGGTGACACGGGTATCTTGATTAGGGACAGCATTAAAACTGAGTGGGTGCGCCTAAATTTAGGCACAACAGAGAACACCTGGACGGGACATCGGTGCATGTTTTGGCGGTGTACCACAGTCCGCTCGCCGGGATGTTGCTGACCTCGACCCCTTTCGGTCTTTTGCCTCGGTTGGGAAATTGTTAATTGGCGCCGATGTGAATGCCAGGCATACTAACTGGGGGGACGAGGTAATCAATGCCAGGGGTAGGAGGCTCAGGTAATTTTTGATCATTTGACCCATTATCGTTGTTATGAAAACGGATGGATCGACTCATGTTGGCAAGGCTGGTTCGTATATAGATTTCTTCATGGGCTCTTGTTGTCTCGAAGTACGTAGTGCAGATAATGGTCTCAAGACTCTATAGTACGAATCGGATCGCAGGGCTGTTGAGATTTCACTGGTCACTGGTCAGTTGAGGAACAGGCAGGAACGGGAACGTTTCCACTTTCGTGGTATGAACACGAGACGCTTTAATGGTGTGTACTTCAGGGCCATCAACTCCCAGTAGACATAAATGTGACCCTTGGATATAGACACTTGTGTCGAATCGATGGGCTCAGCATTTCCGGGGGCAATGGAGGCCTCTATACCCAGAAAGCCATCTGGTTCATCTGGGTGAGAGGAGGAGGTTGGAAAGGGCTACGCTTAAGGCCACGGTCAGGAATTTAGACCGGATTGTCCAGGGGGTGGTATACATGCGGGAGCAAGAGCGCAGGGTGGATTTCCTTAGGGGTCGAGGTGCGTTCCGAAAAGTTAGAGCCGAAATTGGCGCTGGGGTTGCGGTGTTGATTGGGTTGTGGGCAATGGAAGCATGGTGATGGGCGACCGTGTGAAGGCAGATCTTCTTGCGGAATGCTTCCATTGTGTAGGAGAGGACATTGCGGTGGGCGAAGTGTTTCGAGATGGAGTTACTGCGGCGGTTTCGGCGCTTGACTGCGGAACACCTGTAATAGTGTTCGGTTGAGAAGTGGTGGCGAATGGACGTCACGCGGCGGCGGCGGAAGACGCCAAAGTGGCAGATTTGTCACATCTGTTGATATATTAGAGGCACTCAGGACCAGTCCTAATAAGAGGACCAGTGGATATGGTTGTGTGCAGGAGCACCAGGATAGCGTGGACTATCCTGCCTGAACTTAAGCTATTTCCCGGCGGCGTGGAAAGAGGCGAGGATGGTTCCTATTCCTAAGCCGGGAACGGATGGCAAGAGGTAGGACAGCTACAGACCCATTTCCTTATTGTCATCCTTTGGGTAACTGTTTATAGAATTTCGTGCTGGCTGATCTCCTGTCCACAATTTATTTGATTACTTGTACTCTTGGGCGATGATATGTCCAGGGGATTTACCAGAAAGTACTATGCGGGAATGGTCCTGTCGAAGGCTTTCGGTATGGTGTGGCATTAAGGGGTCTTGTGCAAGATGGTCTTCGATGTGAACATGTGTGGAATGGTGGCGGATTTTCCAACAAATCGCTCCTTCAGAGTGAGGGTGGGCGAGTGCCTGTTGGATAGGAAGCAGGTTTTGGTAGGAGTGTCGCAGTGTTCGTTGTAAGAGCTGGTGTTGTTTAACCTTTACATATCGGATACTCCGAAACTTACAGGGGGTAATTCTCCTCTGTTATGCGGACGAAATAATAATTGTAATAGAATTGATGATAATAAGATGACGAAAGTGAATGCCAGGTTGAAAACCTACCTTGGGCAATTTGCTGGCTATTTTCGTGCATGGCGGCTTCGCCTAAAAGTGGAGAAGAGTTGTTGTACCATTTTTGCGAAAGCGTACACTCGATGAAATTTCCTCCTACCTGGGTGAAAAGCCCAGTGCGCGATAAAAACAAAATGCATGTTGTTGTTGTCCACAATTACACCAACGCCGATACTTCACGAACATCGAAACAATCGCCCAGCGAATTTGTGTTGGAATCCTACCCGCGACTATTTAATTTTTTTTGTTGCTTAAAAAAATGTGTTATCGAACATGTGCTATCTGGTCACCCTACATGAACTATATAGTTCATGAACTACTCAACTCTAATTTATTTTTCACCAACCGAAAAATTGATCTGTTAGCTTAACAGCAATTACAACTTCCTAAAAATAACTCGGGTCCAAGACAACGAAAATGTTAAAACGAAACGAAAATGGCCAGACCATAATTAGAACTCAAACTCCATCCTATTTTAAAACTTAGGCACCGGAGCATGTAAGTAGGAAAGCAATTACAATCAAAGAATATTGTTATGTGCTGTCTGTGATATGAGTGGATATAAAAATCTGACGACTGTCGATTCTGCGCACGAATATTATTCAATTTCAAAATCGACCGTAACCAACTACAATTTTTCTGTTTTACTGACAATAATGAACTTCTGATTTTGAAATACATTCGGAATCTTTCAGCTCTGTCAAATATTACGACCGGTGTTATACCCACATCTGTAAAACTCTTTCATTTCCAACAAATAACATATACATACTATGAATATGAGCCAAATTACACCATAGATACAGCTTATAGAAATGTTTTGAATCCATCATATAGGGTTCAAATATTTATAAACCTGTGGGACACCTTATGAACACATGGTGAGTATAGGCTTTGTTTAATAATCGCGAAAAGTTCCACACATTGTCACCAATGACTATGAATTAAGATATTCGGAAATAACTGGAATTCAGTTCTAAATTTTTCTAAGATTATTTATATCGCCCCGTAGGACAATTTATTAAAATTAACTAGGTTTAGAAATGATGTGCTTACATACATGCGTACCAATGATTTTATGTATTAAGATGAAAATATTTGTAAATATCTGGAATCCCACCTACCAAGACAATTTGTGCTAAAAAAAAAGCATTTGTTCCTCATAGGTATTGTATATTCACAATATCAGTCAAAACGGGCCATAAAAAAATTTAAGTATCCATCGCAGTACATCATATGGTGTGATATGACCACATTTACGTGACGGCAGTTTTGCTGCCACTTATCGCTGCCATTTTTAGGTTGTTTACAAGTAGCGTAGAGAAGCAAGAGGGGTAGTAAAAGTTACTTTACATGGCATGGCTTGCGAGTCCACGGAACTTTTTACATTTGGCTCTTGGATCTTTACGATTTAAGCAAGATGTATTGCGCAGGTTGTAGTTCTACGACAACTAATACAGCAAGCCACTGTTGCTTTTGTTTGATTTCACTTCACTGCCAAACTCAACCTAAATAAGCTATACCAACAACAAGAGTAAACAAAAACTGCAACAGCAAAATACATGTGAATTTTACAGTCAATTGAGAAAGCAATATGAAAAAATGCAGTCAGCCCTTCCAGAGATATCACCTGCTCAAATACAAAATGTGAAATCATTGGTGACAGCGTTGTTTTGAAATTGCAACGTGTAAGCGCAAGATGATGTACGCACCAACTTCAAAAGAGATCTAAAACATCTAATAATCTATAAGCTGTGCACTTTATCGTTTTACACTCACTGATTGGACAAGTTTTGTCATGCCTAATTATTCGATAGTGTTTTCATCACTAAGCGTGATGTCAAAAGATATAAAGGTTATAAGAGGTTCTGAACAGGTCTCGAACCCGCGTTCTTGGGTACAAGAGTCGCAAACAGTACCCGTAGAACCACGGTATTACTGTAGTATTATAAATGTCGCAAGTTATTTTTTTAACGGAACTGGTAATGTGAAAAATTTTATTATGAAGATTATTATATTATTTTTTGACTTACATTTTCGTATATAGCATATAAACAGTCATAAGCGCATATAATGTTTACACATGAACAACGATATCCAAAGTTATTTATTTATATTGGAAGTGTTACTAAATTGATAGCAATATAATGTTATCTTCTTGATGGAAGGTGTAAATTTATTTATTTGTTCAAACTTTAACTGGTTAAATTAGCGTCAGACAGCAAAAGTATCAATATTTTTAACAAATAAATTCACCCGCACAATAAAAAGTCACGAGATGATGATTTCGTACCTATTGTCAATGTACTACGTATGGCGGCGTATGTACACTCCATTAAAATAGGGTAGCTTCACATTCATTGTACAACACTTGTGGGCGTTTCTATGTTCTACTGAAATTTTTTCAATGTCATTCGTCATAGACTGCAATGTTCTAATAATGACATAAATCCAAATGGACCAGTTACAGTAAATGGTATTTGAGGTAACGTTCAAATAATTCATACATAATAGTAATCTATTTGATTGGATAACCCCTTTAATCTTCAGTCAATTGTTTACAATTTTTTTCGCGGTTCGCATTCAAAACTTTTTTATTTTTATTTATACACATATATGTATATATGTGTTATGATCAAACATAAATCAAAATCAACTGATTACCAATTTATATAACCATTCATAAATTGGGCCTTACAATTCTTAGTTCACGGTGATACCATGAGCTGGATTTAGAATGCGGATCCCAATGAATTTTTTTCATAATAATCTATGAAATGTATAAACTTTAGAGTCCTCTTGGGGGTGAGCCATGTCACAGCTTGATAGAGGGAGAAGGATCGATAAAAAAAATAAAAGCAACCCAAGCAGCAAACTAAAATTGAAAGGTATTTGATTGACACTCATTACAGCTAAATTTTGATAGTTGCTGATTGTGTCGACCGATAACACGCATTTTCTTTTCAATTTCTGTTTGATTTATGTCCAACCATAGTGTACTAAACAACAGCAACTCGAATTTTTTGAAATTTCCAACCACCTCGGTGACCACGAAAGAATACAAAACATCTGATGGAAACTCTTATCAATGGCTCTACCAAAGCCGGAGCGGAAATTATAATTTCGTGCGTAATAACCGTCGGTGGTGCAATGGCTAGTGTGCTAGTGTGCCCAGCTCATGTGCATGAGAACGTGGGTTCGATCCCTGCTCTGACAACCTTAAAATTTCATTCGACGACGGCCACCACGCTTATTGATGGCGACACTATCGAGTACTTAGCCCAGAAAAAGCTTCTCAAAATACCGTTAAGAACCGGTGTAAAACTGTAGGCCCAATCAGTGAGTGAAAAATTGGAAAATTACTATGTCGCTTCCGTGTAAACGATATCGTAATGAAATAATTATATTTGTTCGTCCTTCGTTAAGAATGAAGGATTGGTTATGATGTAACGACCTCTTACGAGTAACAAACGTTCTCCCACAATAAACTGGATGAATGCAAAATAAATAATTTCTTATATGAAGCATAGGAGTTATAACACAACTTGAACTCTATGCGACTAAAAAATAAAATTCTACCGCTTCTTCGTTTAAAATTAAATGATAACAAATTAAAAACGTCTAAATTCACCATATCTTGGTGAATATATTTATATAAATGCTAATTTAAATGTCAAAAATTAACATTTATTTAAAAACGCCAGAGTCCTTCTTTAACATTTTTGTAATCGAGGTATTTAAAATCAATAAATAAATGGTTACCACAATATGTACCCATAAGCTGAAATTGGTTTTACAAGTTTACCCCACAATTGTAAAAAAAAAAATATGTTAAACTAAATTATTTTTTTAGAATAATAGAATAACATGTTATTAGAATAATATATAAGCTTTAATATAAAAATCAAAAATCTGGCGCCTTACCTTAAAGTGCGAATATTGCCATTTTCGAAATGCCTAAAATCACCATTTCCTTCAGAAAATGTCCCTAATTTTGGCACTTTTTGCAAAATAAAACATATATAATTTGAAAATTTTTTTTATTCAATTTTTGTTTCTATTGTTTTATGATGGATGATTTTAAAACATTCAGGAAAAAAGGTAGACATAATTCCTAAAACCTAGGAAAAATTAAAATTTTTCAAATGTTAAAAGCACGGATTTCGTAACAAAATTACCAAAAGCTCTCCCAAGAGTTGGAAATATATGTCAAGGAAAAAAAATGCTGGCATTTTTTCAAAGAAAAAACTGAAAAGACATAATTTTTGTAATGCTTCAAATCGGCTTTTCTTATTTTTTTCTTCCCAATTTTTATAGTAAATTAAAAAATATGGTAAGTTAAAAAAGCATTTTCGGGTAGTTCGTTTTGCATTCTTTGCGATCGAAATAATAAATTTTGCAATTTTTACACCTAAAATTAAAAAAAAAAATTTAAATATAAAGACATCATTTTTGTAATGCTTCAAGTCAATATTATTATAGGATTTGTATTCTATTCTATAAATGCATCATATTTCAGTGATTTTTTTAATACAAATTTTAAATTGAAGGTGAAAAATTAAGTTTTCTTTCCAAATACCGGAGTCTTCCTTTAATAAACTTTCAATCGTTGTTGTTAATATAAACAATTTAAATTTTACCATAAAATATATTACCTCAAATGTTTGCATTTTTATACTGCTGAGCAAATCATATGTCGGAATAGGGGGTTATAGTGTCATGAATTTGCGAGACCCATTAGGATGTTAGGGCGTGATAAGTCATCGTGGCCCATTGAACCGTTTGTAAGAGGGGTTCCAGAAGTAGTATTCCGAACCTGCCCAAATTTCGCATAAACATTCTGATAATACAAATACGACATCCTGCATAGTTTTGAGAAAACCGAACACTTTGGAAGGGTGCTATAGGATGATGAATTTGTAAACCCACTTGAACCCTTTGTATGGGAGGTACCAAAACCCGCTGTTCGATTACTTACAAAACTTGCACAAATATGACGGTAGCAGAAATATTCCGTTGTACGGATGTTGATCAAAATCGATCAATCCAATAGGGTGTTATGGCGTGATGAATTATCGTGGCCCACTGAACCGTTTGTATGGGAGGTACAAGCACAAGTATTCCGAACCTGCCCAAATTTTTAAGAAATATTATGGTAATAAAAATATCACATCGTACAAAATTTCAGGAAAACTGTAGACTCTGGAAGAGTGTTATAGTCTGATGAAATTTCAAACCCTATTGAACCCTTGTATAGGGGGTACCAACACCCGTAGTCCGATTACTTCCAAATTTTGTTGAAATATGACGGTCACAAATATATTACCTTGTACAGAGTTTAATCAAAATTTAGCAATCTGATACGGTGTTACGGCGTAATGAGGCCCGTTGAATTCTTTTTATGGTGGGTACCAAAGTTAGTGGTCTAATTCTATCGGAATTTGGTACGAACGTGACTATTATCCAAATATCATTTCATGAAAAGTTTGGTCGAAATCTGGGTACCCAATAGGGTGTTATAGCGTGATGAACTTTTGAGGCCCCGCAATCATTTGTATAGCAGGTACCAGAACGCGTGGTCCGAATGGGTCCATAGTTCAAATTTTTCTTGACTTATACCAAACACGACGGCAAACCCACTTTGATTTATCTCTGACTAGTCCTTCTATTTTTGGTCAGTCGATGTATGGGGACGAAGAACTGTGCGTCATGCCTTGAAACAATAAATTCGCATTTCCATAACCTTTTTGATATCTCATGAAGGCTGGAAATATCTTCGATTGTAAGGAAACATTGGCACAGAGATCTGTTTTTAGTATATAGTTGACCAGTAATATGTCAACTTTGACAATTATATTTAAGATATTGTTCGATGCCTATTGACAGTATTTCATGTAAACGACTTAGCATTTTCTGGACGAAATTTTTCGTCGACATATATGTTATAGTCTCGAAAGTTGAGATATATAGTCTCCTGAATATCGTCAAATTTGAACGATATCTTCAGATTGGAAAGCTTATGACAATACTATTAAAAATTACATTTTAATTATTCTATTGCAAGAAAAATTTGAAATTTTTATTTTGGGAAGTGGTTTTTTGGTAAACAGTTCAATAAATTCACAATATGACCACCGGAAAACTCTTGGTCCGAATCATATTATAGCCAATATTTTAAGCTTTAATTTAAGCTTTATTGTGACTCGTGAACATTTTAAAGCCCAAATATAATATATTGGACTAAGCAAGAAAGGTTCTATCGATGTTAGCAATAGATATGCCAAAACGGCGGACTTAGTTAAATTATTTTGAATTAAATCAAAAAAAAAAAGTGCTTCGCTGAAAGAAAATAAAAAATATTGTGTACTTTCAAGTGAGTTCAGATAATTTTGGCGTATACTGGTGGCAACACGGCATCTTAGTGTTCACTTATTTTATTATATCATAGAGCAACAGATAAGAGTCGCCAACCCTCTCGTTACGTTTTCTCGATAACGACGAGTTAGTACTTTGGAGTTTAATGTTGTATAAATTCTAAAAATATGTAAAGTTATTTTCTATAACAAATTAAAACCATAATAATATTTCTTGTTTTAAAATGAAGAGTTAAGGTATAAAAGCTGTTTAATTTTTCAAATGCAGATAAGCACCCAGAATTAGGAAGAGACTAAATGCCTATTTTATCATAATGGTTTCGCAAACGACATAATTTTAGTGGATATTTGGCAGAATTTTTTAATCGGTCTCTGGAAACACTGGTCGAATTCTATTTCGAATGTCTGCATGGCTCGGGCCAGATAACACTGTTGTAGCCGAAAAAGGTATCAATGTTCTAATAAATTGTATCGGTTAGAGGCTAGTCTACTGAATTGATCGGTACCCGTTAAATGTCTGTATCAAGTCAAATTTTTGATTAAATCGACTTTTACCAATTCTCAGATTTTGATTAGATCAGAATAGATTCAAGGTATTGCAATTCACAATTTTTCTGAATTTATTCGGAAATGGTAATATTTAATTAATACGTTCAGAAAACTTGTTCAGCTTTACCATGGCTAAGACTGTGAGTAAAAAATTTGGAGTCCCTTGAAGTTAAGCTAAAAATGATTTTTTTTTGTTTCAGCAAAAGCCCAGGAAAATCTGAGAAAATGGTGAAAATGGTTTTTTAAAAAAATTGACTTGATACAGATATTTCATGGGTACAAATCAACTCAGTAGACTTGCCTCTAACAATACACAAATTACATACCAAAAACTACATTGGTGTAACCTACTGTTAGCCGTGGGGGTTAAGGTTGTCATGAGGTTGTGTGTTTTCCAAAATCGAGTCTCTAGCACATTTACTTGCAGGCATATCCTGTGTTTTTTACTGCGGTTGGTTGAATATTGACAGTACTTCGAATAAAAAACAAAGCAGCGCGCTTAACAAAATCTGTTCTTAGTTAATTTGTTATACATTTACAAGACATATTGTGGTGATATTTTTGTTTTGTTTTATATTTTGGTTGTTGTGATAAACAGAAAACCAGCGCGATCGAAGTTTGTTCATCGCTGTTGTTATTCTTTACAGAATGCTCCATAGGTGTTTTTTGTTTTGATTATTTAAAAAATGATATACATACGGTCTTATTCATAAAAGGCTGTGAGAGATTTGAGAGGCGTTTTGTGTATTATAATTATAATTCGGCTCTCAAACCTCTGAGAATACGCATTCCGTTTTATGTTCAATCAAAGAGTAACACACAACAGCAACATAAACTCCTAATACCTCGACGACCCCAAGACAACTCTAAGAGAGCGAGGAAGTATTTTATCGATTGGTCTATGGTTTAAACTCTGAGTAATATCACAGCTTAGTTCTCCTTATTAATGTGACATAGAATAGTGGTTTCGCTGTTCACTTTTTCCACAGACGTTTTCGTACTAAATTTTTCTATTGCCACTTGATGTTTAATCTCCGCTCTCCGCTCTAGTTAGAAATAAACTAATCACTCAGTAGAACAAATGCACATAATCAAATCAAACACGGCACACCGATTTCATTATGAAAAATAACCCAATTTGCATCAAGTAAATTTTGCCAGAAAATATTGAATAAACACCCAAAAATGTCTAATACAATTTTGGGGGATTTTTGATGTTTTTATGTACGTTATTCTTAGGCCGATATTTCCTACACCCGGGACATTTACTTATATTTAATTGATTCAACGATTTCCAACGACTATACTTTGAGAAGTTTTGTCATGGTCATCATGTAGTGCTGTCTGAATCCAGGTAAGTTTATTCAATTGCGCAATATTTGCAATCCCTTCTGGGTACATTCCTTAAGCTACCATTAAAAATCTGTAGATTTTATTTCATCTAAATTTCTTAACTTTTGGGTATCACTAATACAAAATTTGAGGAAAAAATTAAGCATAACTTTAGTAGGAATGAATGGAAAAAATGTAAATCCCCACCGAGAGCTTGCTGCACCACATATCGTCACCTCAGTATTAGGGTGATTTAAAAGCATAGGATTTTATTTGCATATGTATCACTCATACATGGGTTTTTTTAATTTGCATTGGATTTTAATTTGCTTTACTTTATCTAAGGCAAATGCAAAAGAATTATCATTGTTCGCAATGTCAATTAAAATATTTTGAATTTGCATTTGCTCAGGCAAAGCAAATGCAGGTTGTGGAATCAGATGCCAATTGTAATCAAATATGGGAATGCTTTTAATAGTATTGAATGTGTTTGACTGTACTGTAAAAAAAAATTTGAAAACAAAAATTGCCAGATATGAAGGAAATGCTTTGAAAATAAGTACAATTGCTAATGGTATTGAAATTTTTTTGAATTTGCATTTCGAAAGGTAATTCAAATTAAACTACAAAATATAATTGTCAGACTCATATAATTAATTTGCCCCATGTATTGTGTCACTCCAATAAAGTAGTGACGACATATTAGCTAATTATATTAGATATATCACATATGCAACTTTCTTTGAGGCTGTTTAAGAAGTTTTGAGTAGTTTTTTCATTGACGGCATGTAATGCAAATTGAGCTATATGACCCACTTAAATAGTACTCAAAAATCAACTTGCATACATGCTTCCAAGACTTTTCACAACCCTGTAATAAAACAAGAGGTGAACCATATTATATACGTTTATATATGTGTTTCTAAATAGAGAATATTGTTAAATTAACGACAATTTTTTCGAACAAAAATCGTAAAAATGGAGGAAACTCCCATGAAAAAAAAATAACACGTTTAAAACGCTCATAAAGATTAATAATCATGTGCATATTCTGAGTGCAGTTTTCTCAGAAATAATAAAGATAGATATGTATACGTTTGTATTCTTCTCCAGAATATAATGTCGGTTTGTTGGCTGTGAGTGTTTACTACGATGTTTCGTAGGACCGGCGACACGAATCTTCCTGCTGTTGAAATGTTTTTTTATATTCAGATTTGCAAACCCCTAGAGCAAAGTCTATGCCTAAATTCAGCTCTGGGATAAACGTTCCTGCGATAATTCTCTCAGGGTCCTAAATAGGTGGGGGCCTATTGTACCGGCTAAGGCTGGGCATATGCAGAGACGATCTAAAGTGGATTCTTTCTCATTGTTACAGTTTCTATAGAAGTCATTGCCGCATGTCTACCAATCAGACAGTGCCCCGTCAAGAATGAAACCAGAATTGCTACCTTTGGCTGGCTATAGGCATAAAGTTCGCGGCTCCCCTTTTATCCTCTATAGGCCAGATTTGACTTGCGCGTACACAACCTATGCCTCTCGTGTACCTCTCCACCATTATACTGCAATCTTGCAGGATATGCTTACAAACCACTAGGAACATGCCAACACGCTCCAGTCCTTGTGGAATCTTAAGGTAGTCCCAAATATATCACAAACGTATAAATCAAACAAGAATTAAAAAATCTGCAGCAAGACTAAATCAAGTTAACACATGCTTTTGAGATTTTGATATCTTTTAAACTGTTGTCGTTATAAAACAGTGTACCGACTTCCCAATGACTGGTATACTTATGGTAAAATTAAACACAGCATTTAAAATGTTGGTGATGGTATCCTATTTTACCGGAGTGTATGTGATACGAATGCTTCTCATCTATCGGGTAATAAATTTACCGTAACAACTCGTGACCGCTATTAAAACAAATAGAGAAAACTTAAATTTTGCCACTGTCAATAAATAGCCTTGATATTGTCTAGATAACAAATCGTTGGAAATTATGACAGCAACGAATATTCATGCAGCCAGGCGCAAAGCTATATCAATTAATTTTTAATTCATTATTTAAATATTATATAAGTACATGCTAACTTTTTGCATTCTAATCATACCCTACACAACGTTCACAGTAAAATACCTACAAAAATACCATGTTGCCTATGATCATTGAATCAGGTCTATTCAAAGGGTCCGCCATTTTGTATTTCAGTTTTAGTTTTTTTAAATTTCAGGTACTTACAGCTTTTACTGTCGAGATACTTGCCTGGACACCAGTTTGAGACATGATATTTTGTGCTGAATGAGAAAAGTTTCAAGATCTTTCTTTTTTCGGTTGGATTTAAAGCGGTTAGAATCCCTCCTTTTTCCTTTGTTTTCAACATTTTTTAAGTATCCGTGTACAGTTTTGGGACATTGCACAATTTCCCGCGCAATGGTCCGATAAGAATATCCTTGCGAATGATAAACATTGATATTGTTCAAAATATTTTTCTTGACCATTTGTCACTAATGTTTATTAGAAAGTAATGGATTTCTTTTACTAAATGTTTGATGTATTAAACTAATGCTACTTCGTGCAAAAAAAAATTCATAGTGGTTCTAATCATATGAACGGAAAAAATTTAAGTTTTTTTGTTGGACCTTTATAATACCGTTGCATTAAACTATAATGTTATTGTTGTTATTATTGTAATCTTAGTAAATCCCCTTTCTGATGGTGGTAAGATTTTAGCTGTCGACTAAAGCGTTTAAAAATGAAACACATTTTTTAAAATGTTTTTTTTTTGGAATTGTTTCAACTTTGGCTATATTTTTGCACATTATTTTATAACGAAACCGTACTGCTTGTGAATATATTAAAAAAAAACACATTAACTGAGGAGTAAAACGCAGCGTAGTTTTTTTGTTAATTGAATGAGTTGCTGAAAGTTTCGTTAAAACTAATTTTTTGCTAAAAGGACAAAATTCCTATAAGAGCTTAATTCATGCAAAAATATGTTTTTGTTACCTTTATTAAAGCCTATTTAATACTTTGAAACTGCCTACATAAAGCAGCGTTTGCCATTTGATAACAATTGTGTCGAAACAAAAAATTAAAAGTTTCGATTAAGTTAAATAGATTTTGCTATATTTGTGGGTTAATTGCTGATATCAGTCATCGGCGCGATTTTGGAAAGAATATTACTGTGGTGGAAGTTTACTACAACCTGTTCAATCGCTCTTATAATACCAGCCGTTGGTACGAATCAGAATTTGTTAGTGAATATTTCTGTGCAAAATTAAAAAAATGCGAAGTTAACCATTCACATTTTTAGCCTTTTTTGTTACTGTTGCCAAACCAATATGACAGGCCACAGTACCTGAACTTGCAGAACATTCAGTATTTTTTATCTGTTACAAAACCAATATCTGTGAATCGTGATGTTCCGCCATCGAGCTATGATGCGACTGTCATTTTGTTTCAAGAGAATATTTCGCCGATCTCATGTGTGATTTAAATTTGTCAAAGCGACAATCTGAAATTCTCGGGTCGCGACTAAAACAGTGAAATTTGTGGGAAAAATATCTTTTTAAGACCCAAACTGTTTTCGGCATTGAATACAAATTATTCATCGATGGAATGGTGACTTTTCATTTATGGTTCCTGTAAAAGTATATATCCCCGAAGAAATTTGTGATTTTTTACTCTGTTATATAAAATCCGTATTATTATATCTAGGCTTGGGGGCTGCTTTGGTGCGTAATGAAAATCTATTACCGTCAGTGTAAATCGGGTATGTGACTAGCACAAAGCAAATTTATGAAGTAATGGATAAAATACTCCGGCTCATCAGACTTAAAAGTTTTGACAATTTTATTTGGAATGCAAGGATTAATACAAAACATCTATCATTGACTTTTGTTTTCGGATAGTCGTGCACCGAACGCTACACTGAACGGAAAAGCATCGCCACAGGGTTGGAAATGTTTATCACCCCACCAACTTTTGTCATCGAAAGTGAGCTGTACCTTAGCTATGAAAATGTAGCTATGAAATGTGTGGTTATTGATGCAATGAATTTGCCTCATTACTGCAACGAATTTGTTTCGTTACTGCATATTACAACGAATAAGTATCTTGCTTACAATGAATTTATGTCAATGCTGCAATTAATTTGCTGCATTGCTGCAATGAATTTGTTTCATTGCTGCTATGAATGTTTTGAAGTGTGATTGAAATTATTAATTGACAATTTTATATAAATACACTATTAGTATTACATTGCAAGTGTTTTGATAACAGATTTTTTGTATTTTTGTGTCGATATGATCCCAATTATATAAATATATTAAGTCCATTCCATGTTGAAACAGTCATCTGGAGAAGATTGTGGTAGTCGAGGGGTTGAGTGTTATTGTGGCCGTCTAATCCAGGTTCTACAATTAAAAACATATATGAGGAATTTATTAGTAAGATTTCTATTTAAGATATCTGTACTTACCATGAACATAAGCTCTACTCTTTTAAAATAGAACCGCATCATTGGTTTCTTAAATCATGCTATTGTTGTTGTTTTGAGGGTACTATCATTCAATTGTAGCGCCAATTCTCCCCGTCATTAACCAGTGGTCGCTCTGCAAGAATTTTCTTCAATTGCTTTTTTATTTATTTTAAGCAAATTTGGTAAAATTTCGATTGAATTCATTTGATTGTAATTTTTTATGTTCGTCTTTCTTGAAACACATTTTTTCTTTGACTTCTTCGTTTTCATACCAATCCAGCGAAAAAAGAGCGACCGAGTTATGGTTATGGTTAAAAAACACGAACATTTTGTTGCGATTTGTACCGTAACGCGCGCGCACACACACACACAAATGTTCAGTTACATATTTCGGATAGTTTTTCTGCTATCGATTCTGTTTATTTATCTATGTGATTTATAAATACTAAATTTACACAAGTGATCACAGCAAACACTTAAATTCACCACATTTACGTTTCACAATAAAAGATTATTACTAAGTGTAGCCAAATAGCATTTTTAACTAATTTGTTTAAATTATTCCGGAGGAGAAATATGTCTACCACTATCGGTGGTTGCAAACTGATTTAAGATGTGTACGTGACCCACCACTCAAGCTCACAATTTTCTCTTGCTGGCCTCTTTTTTTACGCTCGTTCATTTTTTCTACTGGTCTTTTCTCTTTACCTTCATAAAAATTAGTTTCGTTACAATAACGAAATTGTTTCGTCAACTAAAAATGTTGGCAAACCTCCAAAATAAAAAAATAATCAATATATTCATACTATGAAAAGTTAGAGATAAACCAAATATCAGTAGTTTAAATATCCTATC
This sequence comes from Phaonia tiefii, assembly GCA_963931995.1. Classification (NCBI taxonomy): domain Eukaryota; kingdom Metazoa; phylum Arthropoda; class Insecta; order Diptera; family Muscidae; genus Phaonia; species Phaonia tiefii. Next base: position 190,834,124 of record OZ008369.1, read on the forward strand.
TTTACTGTTTTTGTAATTTTTAACTTATTTTTCTTCAAAATTCAAATAAAACCAAATTGTTGCAGGAACGAAAAGTAAGTTGTTGCAGCAACGAAATGAAAAATTCTCAAAGAAATCACGTACGAAATTTTTCGTTGCAGCCACTACCAAATTGTCGGATATACGACACTTTTCATTATAGCAACGTAAAAACTTTAACGAAAATGTTTCATCCATGCGACGAAGCGTTTTTCTTTCAGTGTATGATCGCAAAGTAATCCCGAATTGTCGGATATACGACACTTTTCATTATAGCAACGTAAAAACTTTAACGAAAATGTTTCATCCATGCGACGAAGCGTTTTTCTTTCAGTGTATGATCGCAAAGTATGGCCATCCCGTGAGTTCCATCGAATGGGTGCGAAAAATATGTCCCATTAGTATCACCTGAGGATGTTATTCTGCCACCACTGCATCTAATGCCAGAATAAACGAAAAAATGTCAAAGGAAACTGGATGTAAACGGCGACGCTTCTTGTCATCCTAAAGCGGTGTTCCCAATACTAATTTATTTGTTTCCATATATATTACTTTTTTCATCTTTTGTACCTATTTTGATAAAATTTCGGTACTTTCATTGGTTCTCAAATTCGTAAAATCATGAGAGATGTGAATTTTATCAACAAGCTAAGTTCTGTTGAAAATCGTGTATGGAAGAGTTTTGTTGCGGTAGGCGAAAATTTCCTTGGAAATCACAGAAGTGACAACTACATCGCGGTTGTTAGTGTTTTTTTAAGTGCGTATGATGAAATGGGCTGCAACGTGTCAATAAACATTAATTTTTAGCAGATAACTGCAGCGATTCACCGCAACATTAAGTTCACAGTTCAAACACACAGTCTATCCTTGACCATTGTTTATCTAACACCGCAAAGAAAACTGTGTGATGTAAGTCAATGGCATACAGCATTATGCGATGACAGTTGTACTTTTCATTCTTCCTACTGTGTCACAGATGCACAGCAGAGAATGACAAAAATATCACTTTGGGTACCTTTTAAGTATCGATGGTCAAACATGTATGTGTACGACTGTATCTACCCTACAGTGGACGTAGCTGACGAATTGTTAGTTATTTCCCTAACTACCAATAATTACCATTAACTACCCGCCAGACTACCAGCAATGCTTTACACTGACGAATTTAACATGGGGATGTCATTGACGGTAGTCAGTGGCTACCGTCTGCACTACCATGTACCATGCTGATCGCTAGTTACATGGAATTGACGAAATATCTAACATTGTACTAACTACTTGACTAGTACAATCCGGTTGATGAATTCTCCGGACCATAATGAATTAATGTTATGAATAAATCTTTTTCATTATCTTCGCCACATTATTTTCCTACATTTTCAAACTTTTGCACACAATTTGTTCCTTTTCATTCTTTATTAACCGTTTCATTTGTCTTTTGATTGTCATTTTACCGCTCTAAATATTAAAATTCACTTTTTTTATACTTCTGACCCACGTACGCTGTCATGATGATACTTCTACGAACGTTTAATAGGAACTGACGGCAACACAAAAAAAATAACCAAGCAACCAACAAATCATAACGGGATAACGGTGCAGTGTATTGTTTTTTCCTTGTTTTCATACTTATAATAATCAAACGGCGAACTCTAGCATTACCTGTATCCACTCAAGTAGCTAGTCAGGCTTTTCGCTAGCGAAATAACTGACTACATAGATCCACTAGCTACTTTTAAAACTGCAGGGTACTTTCATCTACTACATTGCATGGCAATCGAGATGTGTGCACCACACACATACTAATTTGTACAAAGCACACTAGGTTGTGTGTATAAATTATATGTGGTGCCTGTCATACCCATATCCTAAGTACAAAAACATATACATATTTGGAGACTGTGTACAAATTGTGTGATGTGCGATGCCCATGTGCACTTAGGTGTACACAGGTTCAAAATAATAAATGTAGCAGTTATTTGAAAAACTCACTGTACATTCGATCAATTTATAGAAAACACGAATGTAATTGCACTGAAAATTTTTCATGCGTAAAAATACGAAAGTTTGTCTCGAACCATTTTTTGTGTACAATGTACAAAACTTTTGTGAATACATATTACAAAAGTTTTGTACCCGTTGGGATAATTTTGGAATTTTCTTGTACAAAACTTTCGGCCATATCACGAAATTATTTGGTATATTTGAAAGAGGCTAATTGAGAGAGAATAACTCATAGATAAACACGTTCTCTCTCGCTCTCATAAGCAGGGTGACCATAACCTCATTTATAACCAATTTGAAATGTTTTCTCTATAACGGTACGTGTAAGCGCAGTTTGCGACAAGACAGTTGAGAATATGTATTAACTGTCAAAAACAGAAAAATTGTTTGTGTGACGTACGCGTCCAGCCAGTTATAAAGACAGTACAGTTTTAAGCAAACGCCGACAGTGTCGTTTCGATAAATTTCGTGCTCTGATTTTTTGTTTCTTCGCTCTTTTGCCATTGTGTTTTGTCTTACTTCTCCAAATTACAATGGAACTGATATACTCTGCAAAATTAGACATGTATTCATGTCTATATGTTTGTATTGTCCAACAATATTTCAATAAAAATTAGCAAAATTTTCAAATACAAATATATTTCCCAATTTGTAAAGTCGTTTGCGATGTTTTGCTTTTTTCTCAAATTACTACGAAACGTCACCGATATGACCGATGGCTGAACTAGTAGAGGTTGACGCAGTAGGATTTGGTGTAATTGTGTGAACCATCAACAGGCATTTAGTTTTTGTTTCATGACTCTAACCGTCAAATTCAACACAGATCCATATGAACAAACACGGTAAACAAAAAAGTACAACAACAAAATACACTGAATTTAACAGAAGGAGTCATAAGAAAGCAAAATCAGTTGATCTATTGCGCCAACCTTTACTAGTTCAGCCATGATCTGGCCGCTTATGTCAAATCTCTTACCGAAGTTACTGTCGTTGAAAAATCAGAGACAGTGGCGAGGCAAGTGAGAGAAGTGTAAGTGTGGTAGTAAAAATGTGTGAATGTATTTCTACTGTCGGAGCTAAACTGTCCCGTGTAAACGCCAGGTAAGACTAATTTTGGTCTCATTTCTCTATAAATGAGTTTGGTCAGCCTAGCTAGAAAATAATTCAAACAAATCGAAGTAGGCTTTGTTTTTTAAAGAAACAATTCCGTTTGTTTTTTCAGTTTTAATGTCTTTCAGTGTGAAGAGTTGTGTTTGCTTATTGTGAGCTAAATAATAAAAAAAGAAAAGTAAGTAAAATGAATTGTTTTCTGTACCAAATATTTCTGCCGAATGACACTTTTTTCTCAAAGAATTTCAAGCTGATGCATGACAAAATAAATAGTTGTGGCTTTACTTGCACATACAACTATTAGGGTGAATGAGTTTCAACTATAGGTACTTTAGAGCAGTGGTCTTCACAAAGAGAAACATACTTAACATGAGAGTATTACACTGAAAGAAATTAAGAGTTGTAACAATACCAGTAATGAAATTAATGAATATTGAGTATTTTTGATATAGTGCGAATTACAAAAATCTTTAAAAACGAATTTCAAAAAACTTAAATGGAACAAAGATTAAAATATGTCAATCTGACGTACCTGATTATATACAAGGTACTCAGCTTCCTTAAATGTGTTCATAGACAAAAAAAAAAGTGGTTCCCACACAACACCCCACATATTCATTAACTATTTATGTATAATATAATATATAATATAATATAATATAATAATATTATGACTTCTCAGTGTAGCAAAACATTTTTTTAGCTCTCTTTAAAATCTTTAAAACAAAAACCGTCAGCTATACTCCCACTCTGTTGAAAGCTAACAAGCTACTGAATGAAATTCTTGTTTCAAACACATGTTTGTTGTTGTAATTATGGTTGCCGTTTGGCACGGTGAAAACAAAACGAATAGATTTTTTTTGTGAAAGATTTTTTAGAGTTGTTAATTTATTACTATTTCTTAAGTTTTTGAAAGGATAATAAAATAAAAATAGCTTTCCTGGAATTTAGTGCAATATATTGCAAAAGCAATATCAGTAAATACAGTCCCATATTTACAGTAAAAGGTAATGTAATAAAGATTAGCGATACAGTTTGTTTTGGTACATTTAAAGACGCTGTTTGGTATAAATTTTTCTTCTTTCAGCAACCCTGGTTGTAATATTCACGAAGAGAATAAATAAATATCCGAACAACTTCGTTAGCTGGGTAATATGAACGAAGACCACTGCTTTAGAGAGACATTTCAAATCATTCGAATACAGTTTCTGATATCCATGCAAATATTGCATGATGAAATTCCAGGTGTATTTCAAGTTTTGATCATCTTACAACTAGCTGGCGTGCGTAACTACAAAAGATTTTGTGAAACTAAAAATCAAATTTCGTATCTTACAAAATAATTTTAGTACTTCTACGAAAGTTTTGTAAATAATACAAAAAAAAAATTGCAACTCATTCGTACGAAAGCTTTTCGTACATTGTACAAAATATTGAGTCGGTTCTAAACCACGAATATTTTCGTACAATGTACTACGATTTTCGTGTATTTTACATATGAGATATTTTGAGTGTGATTACACGGTGTTACAAAATAGAACAAATGTAATATACCTTTAAAATGACCTGGTGTAAGTTGGTGTAAGCAAAAACCGTTTTTTCAACACTTCACGGACTAAAATATTTTTAACTGAATCAGTTTTAAACCAATTTAAAATTTTTTGAATGATTTTCGAAAGATGAATAGGTAGGCATTTGTAATACTTATATGTTTATAGTTTTATCAAACCCCTGTGAAAATCGCTAAAATAAATGTATGGCTATAACTCGGAAACGGTGCGTAAAATCGATAAAATAATAACCTGTTGACCTCTAAAGGAGGGTTTAGCCAGTGGATGTCTGTCATATCGTATAATTTTAATTTTGTTAAATAGCTAAAATTAAGACTTTCTCAAATAACAATCGCTAATACGCCTATATGGAGTTAGGTCCAATTGCAAAGTAACCAATTTTGATAAAAGGGTCCAAAGCATCGCTAAAATAAAAATATCTTAACGATTATTTACCCAACCGTTATTAAACCCAACGGTGGAAGTCAAACATTTATTATTTTTGCGAGAAAACGCACCATTATAGCCCTATATTTATTTTAGTGATATTCGTATTTTGGTGCCATTTCCTCAAAAACCAAAGTATTTCGGAGAATTATATCTTACTTTATAACATATGTTGTTGCTAATGTAGTACTAGTTCCAAAGTCAATATCGCCCAAGATATTGTCAAATATCCGAAAAAAAGGCAAAGTTTCCCAGCAAAAAATAATATATTCCCAAATATCTCAAAAACGTTAAGAGCAAATCTAACCCTGCTCGCAAGTTTTTTGTACGGTTTTAAGTAGCGCTACAAACATATAACAAAAATATTTTCAATAAAACTAAACCCTAAGTTTTATAAGGGTTCAAATTTTGTTGATAGCCAAGGTTAGGCTCCTACTCTGCGGCTTCAGTGGGGTACATCAGCTATTCCCACGTGAAATTTCGGCTTGGTCGGTCGGTTTTTCAAGAAATGCCCAATCTGATGCGCATGAAAGTTTTGCAACTCCCCTTACCTTGCTGGGTAAAATGTCACCAACTTCAAAAAGTCAAAACTGGCTGGATTTGACATCAACTAGTTTGTATAAATCGCCAACTTCACCTTACACCATCGATAAATCGATGTCAACTTGAAGTTGTTGCAACTTATCCATAGGTGTAATGGCCCTTTAAGGAACTGAACATCAAACGCGTAATTTTCTTCCGGTTATTCAATAACGACAGTACAAACTAATTGTTGAATAACATTATGTTGCAAAGTTTTCACAGCGCTTGTTAAAACTGACCAACTTATTGCATATATTTCGCCGTTTTCCTTTGGTGTAGTATTTCTAATCAAATACGAAAATATATTATAAAGTAAATATATATGTATATTAAAATATGTATATATGTAAATATATTAAAATATATTATAATTTAATTCTAAATAATTACTTACGATTTGTTCTATTACTTCTTATTTGTTCCATTACTTACTAATTGTTCTACTGGGCAACATTCGCGTATTGTGTCAAACAGTAAAAGAAAGCAAACAATAACAAACAAAAGACATTTATATGTAAGCACATACTGATCAACTATGGCTATTGCTTGTCTCTCAACTTAAATTTGTTAGTGTTACCAAACATAACTTCTGCATGCCATACGTAAGTTGTGCGTACACGAAACCACAAATTAATTAGCGTTGGATGTATATCTACATTGGGGGAATAATAATACTTTTTGTTCTCATGCTATGGTTTCCTAAAATACTTGTATGACTCAACCAACGTATGTTTAATATTTTAGTTCTGATCAAAGAATGAGTTAATTGAAAATAACTCAGTGGTATTTTCATTGTACGTAGTTATAGTTGAGGCGCCCTTAGACCTGTGGATAAGTTGATCGTCTTTAAATTGACATCAACTTCGATAATTTCACATCAAGTTCGATTTTTTCCTTACACTCTAAAACTAGTAGGGGAAACGTAATTTTCTTGTCAGATGTCGAACTAAAAGGTGGTGAGCGCGCTGCGAAAATATCACCAATTTATTTGTTTTCTTTAAATATTTATAACTAACACTAAAAATAATATTTACTTCGTTTATATCTTTCCGATATTGTTTATGTTATTTATATGTTGGTTCATTTATTTAAATTTGATTTGATAATTATAAAGAATTTGATAATTTATAACAATGTGTACAAATTGTTACTGGATGTTGTCTGTGTACTCCAAAAAGCCAGTAACGAGAGAACAAGAGGGAGATTATTTTGAGTGTTCAATGATAGAGAACTTACAAGTTTTTACTGGAGTAATTTTTGCCAGTACAAATTTGCAAGTTCGAACCTATGTTTTATATGAACAAACAAAATTTGGAAATAGAAAGAAAATAAAAGAACGAATTAAACATTCTAATTATGTTTTTCAGAGAAAGACTGTTTTTTTAATGCTCTGTAAAAAAAACTTAACTAATTTCTAATGTGTTGTTTGAACTGCGGTTGTTGATTCTACCAAGGTTTACGTTGCAAATCAGCTATTTACATTCAAAAGTTTTTATTTCTTGCAAGTTTTTAGTGGATGTCGTCGTTGTACTTTTTGTGGTATTTGCTACTGGCAGTGTGAAATCTGTCTTACTCCCTCAAAAATTGTTGCAGGATATTTTTTACTGGAAAAGAACGCAGACAGACCTAATGTTGCCTCATGAACGTTTCTCTTCGAAATGCATATTAAAGTTGATGCAACTTCCCCTTACACTGAAGGTGATATCAACTTCAAAAAATCAAAATCGCTTTGATTTTATTTATTTATTTATTTGGTTGGCCGAACTTTAAGAATACAATTTTCTTATAGTTAAATGATAAGGCATACATGGATGTCATAATTAATATAGGTAAAATAGTAGTAATAGTGTAAAATATAAACATGCAATATATATTCTTCTCTTTTCTTTTCTAATAATTAATTGGTACATACTAGGGATGCTAAACGGGATTGATTTTAAAAAATTCCGCGATTTTCGAATTTTTCGGGATCTCGGGATTCTATTTTTAAGTTTTTTTGGGAACAGGTCTATTTTACGGCTTACACTCCCAAACACAACCTCAAGAGGGGTAGAATACGTTATTCTAAGCAAAAAAGTAAAATAACAAAATCGTTGCAAATGCACAGGTTCGGAGTTATGGGCCCCGAAATTTCGGATATGTGAGCGGGTTATGGCGGTAACGTACCGTGTAAAGCCATTGATATCAGTTTTTTGTGTAAAACAATTCAAACCAGACTCATAAAATAATGTACCACTTTTCGATAAGTCGCTTTGTTATCGAGTCAAACAAAAACAACAATTATATTAAAAAAATCGCGGAATTTTTGGAATATTTTTTTTTCAAACAAAAACAAAAATTATTTTAAATATTTGTTTGAGAAACGTAAACATCCGATATCTCGATTACTAAGCGACTTATCGAAAAATGCTACATTATTTTTTGAGTTTGGTATGACTTGTTTTATACCAAAAAGTGATATCAATGGCTTTACATGGTACGTTAGCGGAAAAAGTATCCGAAATGTCGGGGTCCATAACTCCGAAAATATTCACACCCCGATTTTGTTATTTTAATTTCTTTGTTTAAAATAATATGTTCTACCTGGCGCAATAAATTTTGAAATTTTTGGAGAGTAAGCCGTATAATAGACATAATGTTATTAAACCTTTTGTAGAGCCGCCATTGGTTTTTAACCCTTTCGACTCTTCCAAAAAATAACACCACACTGAACTTTTGTCATTGTTTTTAGTTTTATGTTTTTCAAAATTAATAATAATCCCGAAAAATCCCGGAATTTCGGGATTTCCCGTTTGGCAGCCCTAGTACATACATTTAAAAAAATTACTAATAACCAATTAGGAAATAGAATTAGTAAAGTTATTAGGGATAGTGAAAGCTGATGGAAATAAGAATTAAAATGAAGAAAGAGGATAAATTAAGTTGACTGATTTGAGTAAATCAAAGATAGCAGTTTTAAAATAATATAAGAAATAATAAAAATTTGTCCGTTCATATGGTTAGAAACATTCCCTTTTTTAATTAAAAATTTAGTATTTCTTGGAGTAGGTCTACTTTACCGACAAAACTCCCCAAAAAAAAAATTGTTTTTACCACTCTATTGATTTAATTAGGGGGAGGGAAAAAAGGAAAAAATTGAGTTGCCCAGTCCACGGTTCCCGAGATATGGGCCACCGAAGGGCGAACATATATCCGGGTTTACATCTCGCATCAGTAATCCGATCAGGTCAATGTATGTATTGATAGAAAGGCCTCGATAATGCCCTCCAAATGGTTTCAAGAAATATTTAATTTTTTTAACCCATTGTGGACCAATTTCAAAATTTTGATTTTTGACCTCACCACCTCGAGGACACGCGCTGGAAAAAAAACCAAAAATGGCATGCCTTTTTGAATTGTTCACAGAATATAAATAGTATAATACCCAATAAAAATACCCACATATACCCACAAAATATATCGAAATTTTTTCGTTTACAACAGCACACGTAATGTGCTCAAATCAAAGGAAATCTTCTCACGATTTCATTGGTGGTATTGGCTCCTCTCTACGTTGCTCGTATTGTGTGCTAGACCTATTTGAAGATTGATAAATTTATATTCAAATTCCCTCTGTAACTTAAGCCTAATTTGGCGCAATTTTGTTGGCGACATACAGCCCTCGGATCTGAAAAGTAATGGCACCAATGAAATCCTAAGACGTTATTTATGTTTATTCAGACACCTATTCAAATGTTATTTTTTCGAAATAATGTTTATATTTTTTTAAGCTTCAATATCTCTGGTTTTTGAAGAGTTATTCACGCATGTTATATTTCGAATTAAATGTTTCAGTCTGGTCTATAAGACTACATAGATTTTAAATGCTTAATATAGGCAATATTTGGACAAAATTAAATTTTTGACAAAAAAGGCGTGATCAAAAATCGAAATTTTGAAATTGATCCTCAATGGGTTAATAAAATTAAATTTTTTTGAAGCCATTAGGAGGGCATATCCGACAGCTTTCCACCGATACATATATTGATCTAAACGTTGGACCTTTGGAGGCCCATATCTCGCGAACCGTGGACCAGAACTGGGAACAGAATATATTGTTCGACTTAGCGTAAGTTATTTTAGCGGTTAATTAGAGTTTTGTACCGATCACAGAGATGTCGGTAAAATAGACCTATGCCGAAATCTCATTCCAGGAGTCCTTGATGACTTGAGTTAATGATTCCTTATCATCGACTTGTAAGAGGGAAACGATATTAAAAGTCTTCAAAAAATACTTTGTTAAAGCAAGTAGTAAGAACAGTTAAATTAATTGAAATCAAACATTCGGAAATATACGTGAATCATACGAAGATAGTGCTCGCGCACACTCACTCACGCCAAGATTGGGTTCACGCACGCTCCGGTATGAAGATTGCTGCTCACATCAACGCACTCTTACGTTGTTTGGCTTTGGCTTGGAAACTTTCGGAAACTTTTGTAAAAATACAGCTTAATACCAAATTTCATTTAGATCGGTAATGATTTAAAAAATGTAACATGTCGAGCTTTGTGGCCGTCGGTGGTGCGCGACTCTTGTACATGAGAATATGGGTTCGATCCCTGCTCTGAACATCTAACATTTCATTCGACGACGGTCACCTCGCTTATTGACGGCGATACTATCGAGTACTTAGCCATGAAAAGCTTCTCAAAATACCGTTCGGAACCAGTCTAAAACTGTAGGACCCAAACAGTGAGTGTAAAACTATAAAACGCACAGCTAACTGATTGTGAGAAGCCCTCCCCTATCCCTTCATGGGATGTAATGGGAAAGTATGTAATTACTTTATCGTATCGAGCAGACGGCCGGCAACTTAGATCTTAGGATACAGTTCCAGAATAGGCGTTGAAAATTTCACAATTATCTATAGTTCAGAATTACTTTATGAAATAATTGTCAAACTCTGAGTAGAAGTTAGTCGCATATATTTGCCAATTTGTATGGAAGGTATCCTAACTAAGTTTTAGCAAATAACAATTGGCAAAATGTCACTGTGATCCATAAAATTGGTGAGCTATGCTGTTTTTTAGATTCACTACTCGAGATCCTCGTTTTTAAATAGAATACATGATAGATATAATACATGATACAACAGTTTCTTTATTACAAAGCGAGGTAACAGTCGTCGAAAGAAGTTATCAGATGTCACTGCGGTGATTTAACACCGATCGTATCTACTAGAGTCGATCATGCTAACAATTTTTCCGCCGACGGTAAAAAGAAAAGTGCTATATAAATTGCATCGTTCAAATCCAATATCACAATAACAAAAATATAAAACCAACTAACACGGGTTTTGGATTTTTAACAATTAAGTCACTCCTGCATGTGAAAGGGTGTGAATTTAAAATTTATGGTAGTGATGGCGTTGTTAGTTTGCTTTAGGTTAAGAAGATTAATTTGTTTATTTATATGACTACAGTCGTCGTTGTTTGTGGTGTTTTGATATCAACGTTGACGTTAGCTATTCTGCTATGTTTGGTGTTAGTGTCTGTTCGATGGAGCGGATCGGTTCGATGGGCATAAATCACCGTGTGTTCTTTAGCAACAAGTTCATATTGATTTTAACGTTCGTTGGGTCATAATCGATACTTGTGTCGTGTGGTGGTCTCTCGCGTGGTTTTAGTTTATTAACATTTAACTAAGTTTGCTTTGCGTGTCCTCTTGCTGTAATAAAATAACGTGCATTGTGGAATATAACAGTTCTCCAACATATGTATATTAAGAGCAATATAAATTAATTACACGATAAAACCTTCATAAAAGGAAAGAGAGAACCAAATATAAAAATATCGTATACATTATTTACGCACTGTAATATGTACATTAGGGTGAGCGCAACGCTATTATAGCGTGTAATTAAATAAACATTGAACAACAAAAGTGTAGTGTGAAGTGTACAGTGTAGATTGCAAATGCTTAATACAACATTTCCGGTTATATTTGGATGGTTCATTCTTGATCGTATTTATGCCTTATCACCTTTACATTTATGTCAGCAGATTCAATAATAATTTTTAAACTAGTAAGTGCGTGAACGTGTAGAAATGTCATGTAAAGACAAACAACAAATAAAAATACATACTTCGAATTCCCTTAAATTAGTATCTTTTTCTTTAGGTTTGCCCGAAAACATATCCTATACCAAGTTTTGGTACTTTTTCTGTCGACATTTCGAAGTTCAATGCAAATTTGAGTTTATGCAAATTTTGTGTTTTATTAATTACATATTGAAATAACGTGTTTTCAACCGAAACCGTAAAACCGGTTTATTCACCATTAACAGTTTTCATGTTATATAAAAAATATTTTCTGTATTTCCGAAAACTAAGATTTTTTAGTAGGGAAAAATATGTCATCTGAACAATCCCTTAAAAACGTTATCGCCGACATAAATCTTGAGTTATGAAATAAGAATTAACGCGTACTGAACGCAAATTTCTTCCTAGCATTACTAACTGCTAACTGCTACGATACACAGTACCTTAGACCTCCTAAACACGATCCAACCAAGCTTGTAAGGTACAGTGAAATAGTTCGTAAATTGTGAGTGTCACTTCAGTGGTCTTAAATTTATTCGGAATTTGTCCAACCAAATTTGTGTGTCCATTGTCATACCGGTTGTATCGAAATATGATCCGATGTCACAAACATACACATTAAAAAAAACTGACTTTTTTACCAGAAAACTCTTCCTATTTCAGTAAAATTTGGAAATAATTGTGATGTAATAATAACCAGTAGAAAACATTCGAACTAACTAAAAATGGGAACACCCATGAGCGGGCACTAATATTGCACAAACGACGACCAAATTTTAAAATCTTTATTAAACGAATAACTTTTGTAGGCTTTGTGCTGTTACTTGCTGTTATTGATATTTCAATAATCTTTTAATTAAATAATCAAAAAGTTTGATTAATTGTAGACTCATTTATATTCTAGCATAATTTTAAACTTTGTTGCGGACTATTTTATGTTTTTTTAGATTTACTGACTTGACTTTTACCGGCTTGGGCAAAATAATATACATATTTTCCCGTTACAGCCCGAAGGGATTGGGAGAGCTTCTCACAATCAGTGACTTACTGATGGTAACCTACTCTTTAACACCGACTCCGAAATTTTTTTTAGAAGCTTTTTCAAGACTGATTATTCCAAGCGCATCACTTAACAAGCAGCGAAACAAGTGAAAAGCTGTCGGAGCTGGAATCGACCCCACATTCTCATGTACAAGATTAGCGCATGCTGAACATTACACCAACGACAATCTGGCAAACAGAATAATCAACAAATGTTTTGGTCATATGAATATGAAGGTCGTTTACTCATCTGTATTTCACCAAACAGTAACATTTTGTTTACGTATGACCTGACATATTCCTGTCACGCGCACAATTATAACGCATATACCACCTTTGAAATGTATTGTGGGCAAAAACGTTTTTGTAATATGAAAGCCATTTACAATTTTACAGTTTTGAATTGAAGCTAAAATAAATAAGAAATTAAATTTAAAATTTTTGTGCGAATTGTAATTTGAAACAGGTATCGTAATGATTGTACGTGATATTATAAAAATTGCTTTTTAATCAGTATTATTGTTACTCACAAAAGAATCATCGTATTATAATTTTTACTAATTACTCTAAAAATAGTGATTATCATTGGCAATTTATTAATTGCTCTGACAATTATTTTTGATTTCTGTATATCTCTCAGAAAATAATAATACGTTTTGAGTTTATATTTTGATCTAAAAATAAAAATGTATCCTTAAGTTTTATATTTATTTTAATTTGTAAAACTAAGTTCAAGTTATAAAACGTAAAAAAAATTTTCAAATTATAAAACTTGTGGAATAATTTTTATTTTCTGATCAGAATTTGAAACTCAAAAGATAATCACTATTTTATAAAAATAATCCTAATCTTCTGAGCAATTAGTAAATGAATGTCGAGATGGCCATTCGGCAAGGAATGATCTTTCGTGTACGAGTATATAGTTTATGTACGATTGCTCTATAGCATGACTTTTTTGGGTGACAAATTCGAAAATAATCGTTATTTTCGGTCCCAGATATACAACTATTCCAATTTAAAAAAAAACATTCATGTAATTCAAATGTTCCATTTACGATTCAAAGCAGATGAGTTAAAAAAATTAAATTGAAAAAATTAAAATTATGCCGCTTTGTAACAGTTGTCGTAGCTTGTCCGACTGTGCTTGTCCGATCAGGGTGCAATTTTACACACACATTACTAAGGTGTTGTGATATTGAAATTCTTATGTTGGAACTCAACAGACCCCACTGCAGCTGCACAGTTGAAACCCAAAGTTGTCACTCTCGGCCATGAGATAAATTACTGTTTTACATACAGTTTTACACCGGTGCCGAATGGTATTTTTAAAAGAATTTTCATGACAATTAGGTGGTCAGAACCAACGTTCTAACACATATAAGATCCTGGCACACTACCATTGCACCACCGACATTTGTAAACCAAGTTTCATATCGTTGAAATGAATAACGTTTTCAGGAAATATTGTGCTTTTAACGTCAAAACATTGAAAAAACACAAAATTTGATTGAATTTGGTGCAATCGCATTTTAACCAATATTACACTATTATATGGAAACATTAAATTTGGAAACATTAAATTTCTTTTATAAAGATAACTAAACGTGTATTATTTTCGTAGGTATCATACTTTCCTATCTTTCACACAGCTTTCTAGAGTTTTCGAAATCTGGTACATTATTATAAAAATTTAGCTTTTGCCAAGGATATCTCGACGTGCAAGGTTGCCTCACCATTTGTATAACCAAATTGTAATATCTGCATTTATTCCCAATAAGTATCCTATCCTATCCTAGCGCCATATATGGAAAATTCGATGAATTTTGTGAAAATCATACAATTTTTTGGGAATTGTGGGATTGTACGTATTGTGGTGATTTTTTAAAATATTTGATTGTTTTTCGGTCTAGAATAATTTTAATTTAATTTTATTTTTCTTCCCTATTTTTTGGTTGCTCAAATTGCAGTTAGTTTCGAAAATAAAAAAGAATTAAGAAAAATGTTTCCTAGTGTTTATTAATTAGTTGCGTTTATAATTATATTATTAAAAGAATACGAAACTAGATGTGATAACGAATATAGTAGTACCAAATACATAATCAAGAAAGTATGAAATTACGTTTGAGATGCGCCTGACACCCCATTACTTTAAGTATTTGTATACCCAAGCATGGGGGTTGCAGCAGTTTCGATAAAATATCCAATATGTTTATAAAAGAAAACTTTAGCTACCACTCTCCACTTAACCCCTTTCTGTGTCTGATTTTGTATGATTTTCTGTATGTATATTAGCATTTTGAAACACACGTACATACGTCCATTTTAGCTTAAATTCATTTATTTCTCCAACGTTTGGTCTAAATTTTACAACTATTTGATATTAATAGGTCAAAGCCCCCGTCATTTTCAAGCACTTTTTTGCGAGTTTTCACAAAAAAGTAAAAATTTTGGTTATACGTGACAGTTAGAAGGTTAATGTCTTCCACAAAAGTGTTTACTTGAATCTTTTCTATAAAAGTTCTGAACATAGTTTGTACCTCAGAAGTAAGGAAAACACAATTTTGCATGCCGATATGTTGCAGGAAGGTTCCGAAGGGCGGAAAATTTGACCCGTCCTAAAAACAAAATTCTAATCAGATCTGGCAAAACGCCGATACACGTATATTTATTTTTAGACCTTTCTACCACAATCCGCTCACAGAACCCCATCATTTTGAAAAAAATCTAATTTTGTCTCACAGTGTAATTTGTTATTGTGTTGAAGGCGCCAATTTCTGATTTACTTCTAATTGATTTGTACTAATATAATTGCGTAGGTTTTGTTCAAAGCTACTTTCTTTCTCTTCTACCGCACACTTGCCTTTCGCGTTTTCCAAAAATTATTTTGTTTCTCATATTATAATTGTAATAATTATCATTAAAAACACTAACACACAATAAACTGTTTGTTCAGTTACAACTACCTACATACCTCTTTACTCAATGAATTTTTCGAAGTTGATTTCCATTATGAATGCGTCACTTTGATCGGTGTTGATGCTCCTTGCATTTCGTTTATATTTCGATTTGCTTTTAACTCCATTTATAAATACACAAACGACTACATAAACACACTATTTCACACAATTTATATTCCCAATGGCATTGCTTCTTAATATTGCAAGAAATTAGTTTTGGAAGTTTATTAGTAAGGCAACTAGTTACTTAGATTACACATTAGAAATTTATTTAAATTAATTAACATTACAAATTTAGTTATTTAAATTATACTATATATTATATAAAAATACGTTGTATAGGAACTTATTTAAAATGTATACGTGACCCACCACTCAGATCGATCATTTTATCTTGATGACCTTTGTTTTACATTTCTCTCTTGATCCCAATAAAAATTAGTTTCGTTGCGTTAATAACTCATTCCTTGCAGCACCGAAATTGGTCCGTCAACTAATTATAAATGTAAGTAAACCTACAAAATAATTAAATAATAGCCACAAACTGCGGAAAAAGTGAGATATAAGCCAAATAACAATAGTTTAAATCTTATACACCTAGGTCCATTATACCAGTATTTAGTTAGAGCTAACTATGAGTCATAATTTTTAAATTCAATACAAACTGACAGCTATACTTGTACTTAGCTTTCTGTACGAACCGGTATCTCGAAAGAGTTAAAATAGTAACCAAAACGTGTGTTTTTTTTATGCCCAAAGAAGCGTAACAAATTTCTAGGTGAATAAAAATAAAGCACTCCCAAACAAATGAGGGTGCTGTGCGGAAATCGCGTCGCACTACTATTGCACTATACACTAACACAATATATTGCGATTTGGGTATAAGGGGATTCCGTTACGGCAGCCGCATTGGTTTGGCGCGTGCCTAAATCAGGGGTTTTGATAAAACAGCTATTCGCATTTGTAGTTCGAGTACTCATAGAGAATATATTGGATTGGAGAAAGAGCGGTAGGCGACTGGAAGAATCGTATTTGTTCAACGCACACATAAACTGATTTTATTTTTGCTGAAATTAAGTCCATAAACAAGTGGTTGGAACGCATGCAAAAGTGTATTAAACTTCGAGGAGAGTATTTTATTAAATATTTGTTTGATAGCTTCTCACAACCAGTAACCTGTGGGCGTTCTAGATATACACTCGCATCTCTCGAGATAAAAAACTTCATCACCACGAATACCACTGTGCTACTGTAAGTATAATATTTATTTCCAACGCTTATAATGCCACAAAAGATACTGCCAGAAATCTGTTCAAAGAAAGACAGAATTGAAAACAGAAGATACTATGTCGAACATAAAAGATATGAAAACTTGAGATGAAACGAAAGGAGACAGAGATAATCCTTTAGTTTTAGGCACTATATACCGGTATTCAGCAGCACGTGTATAAAAAATTACGAAAATTGCACGAACCGAAAGTTTCGCTTACTTTTCATTTGCTTGGTACTAAGCTCTCTACTACGAAAATTGCGCAGGCAAAATCAGGTACATGGTGTTATGAAAAGGTTATTTCGTTCGAAAACAATTGTTTGATAATTGGGACCGAAATTTTGATATATCGAACATTCCAACAGCCAAAAGTAACAATACATGCGTTAAAAATAAAACGGAGTGGGTAGAGGAATTATCAAATAAATATTTGCAAGGTAAATCAAAGATAGGTGGTAACTCTTCGCAACAAAATTTTCCTTTTAGAGATCAATGACAAAATTTCTTACTAAAATTTCGCAAGAACTGAATACTGTGCTTATGTGCTGCTGATCCAGACTTAATATTAGTGCTAACAATTTAATTTGCGTCTTTAAAAAATATTCAAAAATATATATATATACTAACAGTTTTAAACTATAAGTATACATACATACTTAATATTAAAATTTCTTTTATTGTAAAAATATTGTACATTTTGTTTATATTTACATTCTCTTCATGGACTCGTGTTTGAGTTGCATTGCCTTTAAAATCAATTAAATTGCTTAAGTTTAAAAAATAAACTTTATTTCGATATCGAAGTTTCCACGTACTTTTCATCAGCGAAGTTGCACGTGATTTTGATAGTGTGAAGTAGAATGTTCTTAAGAAGTAGCCGCTCTGGTATTATTGCAGAGGGTGGCGATGGACCTCTTCCTATGACATATACATGTTAAATTCACTAGTCAACTATATTGGAAGTAGATTGACGCGGAGGTACCCCTGTCTGAAGGGGTAAACCCTACCCCTAAATCCAGATTTCTTTTACATATTAGTCCGAAGATTTCAATTAAATATAATTAAAAAATATATTCCTTCCATCACCATCCGTAGACAGTTCTAGTATATATACGTATGTTATCTTATAATTTAAATAAGTCGTAATGCCAGCCCATTTATTATCTGACCGATTAATTTTGTCATTATTGCATTTTCTTGGGAAGAACGGTTAAAAAACACATGAACTATTTCCATTTTATAAACTAACTTATACCTAAATTAA
The DNA here is from genome assembly GCA_963931995.1 of Phaonia tiefii. Classification (NCBI taxonomy): domain Eukaryota; kingdom Metazoa; phylum Arthropoda; class Insecta; order Diptera; family Muscidae; genus Phaonia; species Phaonia tiefii. The sequence continues at coordinate 190,852,448 of OZ008369.1, forward strand.
ATATTTACAAATTAAAATTAAATAAAATGTTCCGTGTTATATACTAAGTTCATTGTGTCATAGGTTCCATATCTTCTACGGTAGCATGATAATTCATCCTCCTCATTATATAACATGTTCTTCCCTTTTAGTCTGAGGAGTCCCGTGGGAGACAAAGTCCCTCCCGATTGTATTATGTTCTCAAATTCTTCATCATCAAGTTCGGATTTGCCAAAATTGGATATTACCGTCATCATTATGGGAGCATCGCTCCTGGAACCTGACGATTATATCCCATATTTTTTACCTTTGCGATTCTAGCCTTCTTGTATATCGGTTTACAAGAGGAGCTAGTCAAATTCCTCATCTCATCCTTACTTGCCCTTAGGCACAAGCAATGTTTAAGTATGCGCCTTTCCGTTTTTCGTAGTCTTTCCATTTGGCTGAAGTTTATCTTGAACCAAACCGGGAATGCGTTTGCCAATATCGGTTTCATTATGTGTTTATAGACCAGCAGTCTCACTTTCTCACTAAGTCCCTTTTTCTTGCTGAGCGGTATTGAGTACATAGGGTACGATTTTCTCATCTTCTTCAAGATCATGTCTACATAGTCCCTAAACTGCATATTGTCAGAGCATTTTACTCACAGGTATACCATGGTTTTCTTGTCTGCAATGATCTCCCCTCCAATCTGTATTTGAGGTTTATATTTCTTGGCGTTCATTAGCTTGATGAGCCATTCTTAAAAGTAGACCTGAAGTAAATATAAAAATAATCCCATGTAGGGATTAGGGAGGGTTCTCACAACCAGTGACCTGAGCGCGTTCTAGTTTCACACTCACTGATAGGGACGTACAGTTAGTACTCGATAGTGTCGCCGTCACTAAGCGAGGTGATCGCCGTCGAAAGAAATTTAATGTGGTCAGAGCAGGGATCGAATCCACGTTCCCATGCACAAGAGCGGCGCACAGTACCATTGCTTCCAAATAATTCTGCATTTTATTATTCGCCGTTTTAGCCCCTACATGAGATGTCGTAATGAGCATGTCGTCCGCGAATATGATGTGGTATGCCAAATACAAACTGCAAAGTACTGGGCCTAGGATGGATCACTGCGGCACTCCAGCTTTAGTTACCATTGTATGAGACTCACTGAGAATGATTTCTCCATTAGATATTTCTACACTATTCTCGTCATTGGGTCATCAATTCCGTATTTTATCTTCGTCGTATAAAGTATATTCACACGCTTTCTGCCTGAGGCATGAGGGCATGGGACATTGACAATCCCTTCCTAAATCCGAATTGGGAAACATTATGCACCTCTTTACCAGCAATATACAAATTCAATCTGTACAGTAGGAGCCTCTCATAGAATTTTCCGATGTTTGACAGGAGACCTATCGGTTTGTAATTTTCTGCATCTATCGGGTCCTTCCCGGGCTTAATTACCGGTATTATTCCAGACTGCTTCCGTTCTCTGGGGCAATATCCCACATTAATGCAATTATTAAATAGTATCGAAAAGTGCTTCCATATTCTCTTGTCAGATTTTTTTTAACACAAAGTTGGGTATGTTGTCCGGACCACTGATTTTTTTTATTATTTAATCTTCTCAGGGAGTCACCTACGTTATCATGAGTAATGAGGCTGGATGTTGTGCTCACATTTGATGGTTCATCAGATTGTTGTAAATCCGAGAATGTCAGTAAAGGTCTGTAACTCCTAGGACCCTATATCGATGCTAGTTTTTCAGAGTTTATGTCGCCTGTGACTCTTGAAGACTGTATTTTCTTAAATGTTATCGCTAGTAGGTTCGCCTTTCCATTTTCATCATCTATTATTTCCCTGTCGTGATCGACCATTCTCTGTTGGTTATTCCGCCGAATCTTTTCACTTTGCGGTGCGATATAGGAATGTGTCTGATCTTTTCAAATTTTTCGACCCAGTAATCTTCTTCGTACTCCAAGATGAGCTCTTCCTTCCTACTGTTTAATCTTCCTATTGTTTCTAATATGCGCTTTGATGATAATTTTCCTGATTGGATCGTTTGTACAATGAGCCCTCGTCTTTAGACTCTTTTTTGTTCAATTAATTGTTTGATGTGATTATATATTACGTTTCCTCGATAAGTCTACAGTCATAATTCCTGTATGTAGTTCGTTAATAAAAAGTCGTCTGTCCATTCGTCTAAAGTCGTAAATTTATATTGTACTCCAGTTCGTTCATGTCCAGTATCAGTTCTATGGCCAGTATAAGTTCGAAGTCTAAGGTTTGACTTGTTTGCGGATTTTGAAGGCGGCCTATTGGAATTAGTTCAGTAGATGTTAAAAATATTTCTTATTTACGATAAGTCTGTTGTCGGTTCAAGTGTGCGTCTTATGTCGAGGTTCGGGGAAACCAGTAACCTTTCATGTACGGCTTGTCCGCTTGCATATGCTTGTGTTTTGCATTGAGGTCGACAACTACTATCCCCTCACTGGTTCCTACGACATTTTCAAGAATATCGAGGTCAGCGAAATTTGGTCTTAGATGGACAGCCATGATAAAAATCTCATAGACACTTTGGCCTCTTACTTGCACTATTGTATTCTCTAAGACTTTTAGATTCGTTGATATTCTTTCGCTTTTAATGCCTTCTCGTAAGTTTGCATTTTTTCCGTTCCGTTTGAGATGAGACTTCGCCTACTTTGTCCATGAAGTCTCTGCCCAAATACTTGGTACAAGCTGCGAAAATTTTATCAAACGCATTGTTGGCCCTCATCACCTGACTCTGCCCTCTATTTGGAGAGTAGTTTCCCGATGTTGCCCTTTTATTATTCACCTTAATTACATCAACGAAGGATGACGTTTTACGTCCAACGAAAGAGTAACATACAACAGCGACTCAAACTCGATGAAATGTCCTAAAATCTCGACCACCGAAGAGAACGCTAAGAGAGGGATGGCGACTCTTATCTATTGCTATGTGCTTCTGTTGAAGAAAATTCTGCAACTCTCTCGAACTCTCTTCATAAGAGATGTCCCTAGAGTTTGCAGAATTGTTGCTTTATAATTTGTACACCAAATCCAAATCCAGTAAAATGTAAAGCAATGTTTATAGATAAAATATTTAGGGATTTCACAAGCTCTCATATTTTCGTACGTTGTATTGCATTTACGGTAATAAGTACAACAATTGTGAACACACCATTATTTTGTATGTCGTATTTATCCAGCTGATTCAAGAAACAGTTGATTGAAGAAACCCATTTTTTAACACTAAAATGTCTAAACGAAACGAAAAGGATAAAATAATAACAGCTTTCTGCTTAAAGCATATACTTGACCTTGTCATGCTTGAATCAAGTAATAATGACTTCAAACATTTTTGTATCACAAAATAGGTAGGTATTACTTACATATTTATTACTTATAGTAATAATAAATAACAACAGCTGTTATGGTAGAGATGTTCCTTATCAAATGTTTTCGGTAATAACAAACTCGGCAAAAAAACAGCACTAGTAAAATACGACAAGCAGTAAACATATCATTCGGGATTGTATTGTCGTATATTAGTTTTATATGGAAGCCAACAACTAAAATTGTACAACTGTTGTATGGAAGTACGTCAATACGACCAAGTACGACAGCTTGTGAAACGTCTAATTGTTTTTATGTATATTTCAACGCAACACTTTCCACGGGCGCTCCCTCTGTTAAGCGTAAATTTGCAAATTCTAAAACGAGTTTACTCTCTGCGTACTTAACATAGACCAATTTAAGGGACTATGCAATTTCTTATTTTCAGATTGATTTTTTTACCGTGTTGGGAAATAAATACCATAGACACTCATCACTTGGTCAAAAAATCCCTAATTAAATGAATGTATGCATTATATCGTATTTCTGAAACCAATTTTCTCTTCGATCAAGAACACTCCACATCATACGATTCTAATCCCAGTTGCGAATGCACGAGAACACCGATATTAGAATTTAATGCGTCTTTGGAATATTAGTGACAGTTTGGAAAATCACTTTTCAACCTTACGGAAGACACGAAATGACCTTTGGAATTCGTTCCACATGAAGCACTGAAAATTATACAAATTTGTAAATTGTTCTGAAAGACAAGGCTTTTGCAAGTATAATTAAAGTAATAGAGGCAGTCAGTCAGCATTCTCTGTAAATGTGCAGTTTTTTAATAAATTTTTCGCTTTCGATGTTTGCCAAAAATTTTGCTCAGGATTTTTTACATATTTTTTTATTTTTCTTGTAGACTAAAATGTTCTTAAATACAAGCCAAAAAAAGAAATAGATCCTACCCATAACTGAGCTAGGAGAACTTAATATGTAAAAAAAAGTCCAATTTGCATAGGAGATTTGTTTGGGATTAAAAATCTATATTTTTTTTACAATTTGGAAAAACCCTAATTGGACTGCATTAGCCGTACGTACATTGGTTTATTACATGTAAAAAATTTAGTGAGATACCATCAATATGTACTTATATAGTTTAAATCAAATTTTTAAAAAATTTTGTAAAATTATCTATTTTGAGTTTTTTTTTCGTACTTTTTCCAAAAGTGTGAAATGTGGATATTTCTGAACACAGTTTTATATAAGAGGAATTTACGTTTCCATCAATGTATAATATGTCTGTTTACTGTATTACACCAAGTGTAGGTATCGCTCGCAAACACTTTGACCTGATTTTGCCATTTCTATACCCTGTCGATTGCATCGTTCAGGAGGACCACTAAACTATGACCTTGCCGAGCACTTCATGTTTTTACCTGATGTCATTATTTAGTGAAACTATGAAATGGGATCTTAAAATGCGTCTAACTTGCCTAATATCGGCGATGCCCTCTTCAAATTCGACTTACAGTGGCAAATTCTGTGCACTTGTTTTAAGTGTCCCAAACCCATGCTAATCCTTCTGTGTACTCTGTGTACTTCACGCGACCTACGAGAAATTCTAAGTGGCCCAAAGCCTTACTAATTCATAATTTTATCAGAAAATAATTTTTTGTGATAACAAAACACTTCAAGTTTTATAATTCTGGCATATAAATTCATCAGTAAAATCATTTCTAAAGTCAGTTTTTTTATTTACCCTATCTGCGAAAACGTGAATTGTCCCAATATTAATTACAGAATACGCCATTTAAATCGTAATTCATGTGAGAGATGTGTGTTCATCAGAGATGTTGGAAAATCTTATATTTACTATTGACACAATTTGAAGTACTACAAGACTGAACAACAACGCTACCGCGAAAATTGCAAACTTTTTCAAAGTTTACAAAAAAAGAATGGATGATTGTAAAAACTAGAAACACAAAAGTACGATGATTTGTTAAAATTGGAGTTGCCATTGAAGATGACAAAAAAAGTTTCTGGTTGTTCAAACAAGGAATACGATGGTGTCCATAACAAAACAAAGAAGAAGAAATGTGGTGAAATTATTAAAACGTATTCAGTAAATCTTAAAAGAGAGTTTTAAATCATCATTACTAAATACTCCCCCCACAGATGCGGTTCGAATAGTGGGAGCGTCACCAACAGCCTCGCCGATGAGATTAAAATGAATGGTAGAAAGTAGTCCACCCCAAAATCTACAACTGGCTTTACCGAGAAAAACTCACTGGACATAGTGCTTAACTTAGAGCTCTCGAGGAACAAACACGAAATTCTACGGAAGGCGCTTATTGAAAAACGAAAGTATTGTAAGCTACCAGAATTAAAATGTTGCCGTCCAAAATATATCTTGATAGAGCAAGAATTAATCTCTTACATCTTCTTGAACATACTGTTTCATGGATTATATCAGAATCTTCTGTAAAAGAAATTGACAAATGCCATAACTCTGGCCCGACTTTAATATGTAAATGGTGCTGTCATGGATCATATGAGTTTCCAGAATATAAACAACATAGTGAATCTAATGCAGATTTCTGAACAATTAATGTTGCCGTCACTTGCAATATTAAGAATCCGCTTACACGAGTATAAACATATTCAACTGAATCTTTGTTTCAAGATATATTGATTAATTCAACACCTGGATCCTATTTTTAATCCGTCCAATCCGCTTTGAAAATATGAAGAAAAATCGAAATACAACCCAAAGACTTGTGGGTGATATTAATGACCAAATCGCAGCTCTGACTCTCATTTACGTAGAAAAGTGCGGAAGAGTAACAAAGGTGTAGTTTCAATTATATTTGACTAGGATCGATGGAAAGGTATAATGCTATAACTGACATATGACCATACTCGAGATGTAATATATGTGGGGAACAAATTTTGGAGTTGATGACATCTGTAGTGAAGCCGCAAGTAATAGTGATGCTCTTCAATTTGGAATATCAGCGCTTCATTGACGAATTCGGTTTATGCAGTATTGGTTACCTTAGCTTTCGATCTTAAATATCGCACAGAACCACGAAAGCAAACTGCTCTCGTATAGGGAAATACAATTCTGTACAATATAACAAAGGACGAAAAGGATCGAATATACAGAGAAGTCCAGATGCTTGGACTGATTACTCTGTGCGACACCAAAAAAAATGATGGGGTTCTGGCAACGGATTCTGATAGAAAGGTCTAAAAAAAATATACGTGTATCGGCGTTTTGCCAAATCTGATCACAATTTTTTTTAGGGCAGGTCAAAATTTCCGCCCCTTGGAACTTTCCTGCAACATATCGGCATGCAAAATTGTGTGTTCCTTACTTCTGAGGTACAAAATATGTTCAGAAGTTTTATAGAAAAGATTCATATAAACATTTTTGTGGAACAAATTAACCATCTAGCTTTCACATATAACCATAATTTTACTTTTTTTTTTAAACTCGCAAGAAACTGCTCCGAAGTGACGGTATATGTGTCCGAACACTCCAAAACACAAATCTGATACACCGACATATTGTATAGAAATATCCATATTTCAAAAATTTCTTTAACACTTGTAAAAATACAAAAAATCTCAAAATATATAATTTTAGAAATTTTTTTTAAAAATTTGATTTATCTTATGGATTATAGCCCAATGCACGGCTCACGTATACGAATTAAGGTTTTTTCCAAATTGTAAAAAAATTTAGAGATTTTTAATCCAAAACAAATCTCCAATGTAAATATGCCTTTTTGTACATATTAAGCTCTCCTGAGCTCATTTATGCGTATCTACAAAAAAATATTATATAAAAACCCCGAGTGAAATTTTGGCCAAACATCGAAAAATTTGAAAATTTGACTGTGGGGTGTATTTCCAAAAGATCAGAATTTTACTTTAGGTATACTTGCCAAACCCTTGTCTTTCAGAAAAATTTACAAATTTGTGTAGGTTTCTTGAAAAAATCTAAAGAATATACTAAACGAATCATGGTACCTTTTCGGCAAAATATTGTGTTTTTTACAGGTTGAAAAAAATTCCAAATTTGAGAAGACTACTTATAACTTAACAATTATTACAGTGTATTCTTTACTAAAGTGTTCTGAATTTAGTGGTATTTTTAAAAGTATCTTTTTCCCTCAAATGGCTGAGTCATTAACAACAAACTGAAAAGTCAATGGGAAAATTGAAAATATTTAACATTCATTGAGAATATCTTAATAACGGTGAAATATATCCTCAGTTTTGTTTGTCTTGCATAGTAGATTCTCAAAAGTAAAAAATGGTTGCAATTGGCTTATAATTGCACCAGAAAGTGTCGACAGTACCCAAGTGGTAAATTTTGACACCCTATGCCTCTAACTGAAATATTTTGAAAGGCTTACTCCTCCTCTACAATTGTCTAGTACGTTGTAAAATGATGAGAACCATACTTTAAAAGTTGTGACATTATTACCTTGATTTTTCGAATCGGGCCAACTGTGCGTCGGTTTCATCAGACTATTCGCAAATTTTAAAGAAAATTTTGCCTCGATTCGGAATATCGACACGATTAAGAACACTCACCTCGAATCATCGGGACGAAAGTTTAAACTTACTGAAGTCAATTTCACTTGACTGGTTTAATTTAATTTCTAATGTGGTAGCTAAGTAATTACTTAACTTAATAATGAACTTATGAAAATTTTTAAAAGTAATTGTGTGCATTAATATGTGTGAAATAGTAAATGGAGTATAAATAAATTTTAAATTTTATTTTATTGAGCCTTTTTGTTTATAATACAATATAGGCAAAATATATGAACAATAAACAAGTTGAATACTTAGGACTATAATGTATTATCTTCATTTTTTATAAAAATTAAATTATTTTTTTTATAAATAGGAAAAAATATTTACATATAACAAATGTATGACGCCCTTGCAAGAGAGTTCATAATAGAGTATAAGGAAATCGACAAATAAGCAGAATGCAAGGAGCAACATAACAGCAAAGAAAGTAATGCATAGATAGCGAAAACAACCCCGGAAATGCAAAAGAATGTGCAAAGACTTAAGCACCCAATAGAACCTGTGTACAACACAAAACGCGGTTTCTCCTATACACAAAGTAGACTCGACTACTACGGTGCCTATACACTTCCCTAATTTACTTTCCAGACCAAATGACAGCCTTTTTCATCGCACACATTCTATATAAAGAAAGTATATGGAACATCTTCGTAAGGTATTTTCGTATCTCATATTAACTCTATAGCCACAAGGTTTGAATAATGCGTATGGCAATGTATGTAGCAGTGATTTAATTTCATTATATTTACAGTTTGTGCATAATAAGAATAAAGTTCATACGTAAACTATATATTTAAAATTTATTTGTTTATATGGACACTTTAAAAATGAACATATATATGTAAAATAAATGAAAGTATTTTTCAGATATATATATTCAGTATCATATAAATTTTCTTAAGATTTTCAGTATCATATTTTTGTAATTAACATTTTCTTAATTTACGTGGACTACACATGAAAAAATTGCTTACAAAATTGCTTAAATTAATGCTTTTTAGGTTCCATTTAAATAATAAAAAAAATTAAGTATTTTTTTGCTGATCATACTGTTTTTTAAATCTTCTACTTTTGAACGTGAGTAAAATAGCAGTAAAATATATTCATAACAGCAATGAAACAAATTCTTTTCTGCAATGAACATAATCATTTCCACCACAACCATAAAACTGTGTGTTAACTGATTTTCGATGACAGCAGTTGTTGGGGCGATGAAAATTTTCATTCCTGTGACGAATCTTTTCCGCTTAGTGTATTTGAAGTACATTTAACAACTTAGGTCCATTTGATATTCATTGTTTGCTTTGAAAATCGATGTATACGTTTTGATATTATTCATAAATCAATTGAAGGTATCTACTTTTGACAACAATTATGCATTTTTGCTTGGGTTACAAAATAATTATTGTTTATGTGAAAAAGTTACAAAATTTACGATTGATAATACAGTACATAATAATTCTTTGGAAGAAACATTTGAAATTGATGAATTTTTCTTTTATGATTCTTTGATTTAAAAAAATTAAGTAATAAATGCAAGAGAATGTATATTTTATGATTACATTCTCAAGAAATTCTCACACAATGTGCGAAACCCAAGTAGTGGCACTTGTCAATCGCACCCATTTAATAATCTCTTTAGGGACAATTTTACATTTACATTTATAAATTTATATAGAGGTACTTCAGATGAAGAATTTAATGTAGGGGTGTTGTTTATGTTCCAGGCCGATTTATTTGGACTGCCATTTCCGTTTGGTTGACATTTGTCAGTTTGTATTTGACAGTTGTCCAGAGCAGTCGATACAAATTTATTTTGGTGCATCTAACGAACCGACAACGACTTGAATCCATTAAAATATTTTATCTAAATAATCTTTCAAATTTGCGAAGAATTTTGCGGGATTTATTTTAAATTTGAAACTTTGTATACTCTGGGAGAAAAAGTGAAGTCTGACCGAGCTCAGTGAGATACACGTAATGTACTTATACATACATATAATGCCGATTTACCGCGAAAACGAATAAAAAAGATCCCAAAACCAATCAGTTTCTATTAGATACATGTTATTCGACAAGACGATAATAAAAATAAAAAGAAGATAATAAAAACATTAATTACTCATTATTACGTAAACCAAACAAAAAATCACACTTTGTGGCAAATTTAGATACCTTCAACTGACTTGTGAATACTAGCAAAATGTAAACATCGATTTTCAAAGCAAATTACATTTCATTCATAACAGATTTAACTTAATGATGAAATTGCTAAGCTGAACGTTTTCTGAAACTATATTAAAAATAAACTATTTGCAAAAATTGAAATTTTTTAAATTTTAATTTGTATGTTTTGCATGCATGTTTTTTTTTTTTTTTATCAAGCCAACACTCAGGGGATGCCCCCTATAAATTCAGTGCATTGTGTTGGCGAAGGAAAATTGAGGTAGTGGAGGGTGGAAAGAGGGAGTAGTGTCTGTTGACATTTGCCTTGAAGCTTTGTATGTCACAATTGGTGGGAAATACACTGGCCGGAAGTATATTCCACATACGGACTGTACGGCTGAAGAACGAATTTTCTCTATAGTGTGTAGTGCGGTCAACCGGCCACTCGATAAAAAATGGATGAGAGTTCCCGGAAAGGTGCGTGCTTCGGTTAAATATCCTCACGTCTGGCATAAGTTGACGGATGTCCGAGGAGCACATACCGTGGAAATATCGATAGAACAGCGACACGCAACCCACATTTCGTTGATGCTCAAGGGAGACAATAGAGTTGGATACCCTACTGTCGCCTATCAACACCATCGCTCTCTTCTGGACACGGTCGAGAAGCTCCAAAGATGTCCTAGGAGCACCTGCCCATACATGGGAGTTATATTCCATCTTTGGCCTGATGTAGGTGGTCTAGATATTGAGAAGATCAGATGGAGTGAAGTATTTCTTGCACCGCTTTAAAAAGCCCAGACACTTGAATGCATCTTTCGACACTTCAAATACATATACATTGTATTTTCATGCCCAGAACATCAAGAGCATCTGATTCATCAATATCCACACCGTCCATAGACAATAACCACACACCTGGGTCAGCAATACGCTTATGCGACAACAAACAACACTGGGTCTTACTCGCATTAAAATCTATTCTATTCATTCGACCCCATTCAACAATGAAGACCAGATCCCGGCCGAGTGTTTCATTCATCGTCCGGCGTTTGACTTCAATCTCTTGAAGACTTGGCCTACGGTCGAATGAATAAGAATGACAGAGATTACTGTCATCCGCAAAAGAGTAGATTGGATTCACAGTCTGACCAAGGAGATCGTCAATGAAAATAAGTAAAAGAGAAGGAGAAAGAACAGAGCCCTGTGGTACACCTGCAGTCAATTTATGCTCGTCGAATGAAACCCCGTCTACAACACGCGTACAGTGCGATCTCTGAGAAAACTCGATATAAATCGAGTGAAATTATCACCGACACCAAAAGCAGCGAGCTTTGACAAGAGTGCATCGTGCCATACTCTGTCAAAGGCCTGGGAAATATCAAGAGCCACTACCTTACTCTCACCGAAAGGAACGCCATCAGGTCTCCAGTAGATCTCATTCTACGGAAGCCATACTGCCGATCGTTAAGAAGGTTATTGGACTCAAGATATTTCACTAGATGGTGGTTAACCATGCTCTCCATAACCTTCAAGAGCGCAGAATAAATTGCAATTGGGCGGTAATTTGCAGGGTTACTTGCATCACCTTTTTTAGGGATTGGCTGAACACTAGCAACCTACCAACGCGCCGGGAAGACTCCGGCACGGTATGCAAGGGTGAAAAGGTTGCGCAGTGGACACGCCAGCGTCGAAGAGCGCCTACTCAAGGCCAGTTCAGATATGCCATCCGGGCCCTGGGATTTATTTACGACGAGATTAGCAAGAACCTTTTTAACTCCTTGCGTTCGAAAAATTATCTTGGGCATGGAACAAGATACGTAATTGATCACGGGGAGTGGTTGATTGCTATCCGGCAAGGAAGAGTTCCTTGCAAACATTTCATCCAATAGGTTAGCTTTATCAACCGGTTCAGTGAATGCTATGTCATCTTTAAGAAGAGTTGGGATAGAGGAAGAACATTCCTTTATTCTTCTTGCAAATGACCAAAAGCTCTTACTTCCATTAGGGAAAGAAAGGACTTTAGCACGAATACGCTGTTCGTGAAGAAACTTTTCGCGTCGAAGTACTTTGGCACACTTGGATCTTGCCTGTTTGCATAGCAGTTCAGTATTAACGTTTTTATTAGAACGCCAGTCTCTGAACGCGTCCCTTTTGGATCTGACAGCATTCTTGCATGCCTGGTTACAACAACTTTTTTCCAAGTTTTTTACCGAAAATGTTCGTCGGAATGAATGAATTCATACCAATCAAAATTATCTTCTTGATCATTTCAGCAGCAGCATCTATGTCATTGTCCAGAAAACAAAGCTTCCAGTTAAAATGCTGATAAAAGTTGTTGAGATCAGCCCAACGTGCCTCTTCGTAGATAAAAATTTTTCGCTTTGGGACTGTGTTTGAAGCGAGAGGAAGAGCTGAGTACGAAAAGGACGCTGAAATGATACAACGATCCGAATTGCCCAGAGGTGCAAGCGTGTTAACTTCGTACTTTTCAGGGTGCGAAGTTAAGAAGGGGTCAAGTAAATTTTGGTTGTGCCCTTGAACACACGGAATATGCGTCGGTTCATTCACCAATTGCGTTAACTCATTATGCGCGGCGAACAGCTCAGCGTATTGACCCTCCGTAGTTGTATGGCTCGAATGCGTTAACCAGGAGGAATTATGGACATTGAAGTCATCAGTAACAACGATTTTACTGTCCGGATAATTCCCCAATATCTCAGAATAGAATAATTTTACCCAAAGAGAGTTAAATTCTGGACCTTGTGAGTCGAAATGTCGCTGACACTGAAAACCACAAGGCCTCTGTGGGAAATAAAAAGGGATAGAGTGTGGTACCCGGGAACGTGAAAATCCTGTGGATCAGAATCCTCACGCACCTGGGTTTCACATAGAGCAAGAACATCAGGCCGATGAATATTAATGTGGGAGTACACACCGAAAAAATTCGTTCTCAACCCACGTATGTTACCATAATGAATAACAAACTGACACACAATTGCGACATACAAACACACAGAATAATAAAGTTTTTCGTCCGATAACTTCGATCTATATTCAATAAATGGTAGACAAATTAGAAAAATTGCGTATTTTATTTACTTGGAACATTCATTTTCAATCTCAAATACCTCGAAAACAAGAGCCAACCTAGAAAAACGGTTACCACCACTGGATTCAGTGTACTGGAATTAGGTTTATTGTAATTAAACATATATTGGAGTATATAAATTCACTAAAATTTTGTAGTTAAAAATTCCTATCACAAAGTTGTAAGATAATAACAGTTTATCATTCCCAAGATAGACAACAACACAACGAACATATAGGTAGTTAAACGCGAAAGATAGGGTGTTTCTTTTCCCGGGAAATTTGTCACTCCAACAAAGAAACAACTTTGAATTTGTGTGTTTTTCGCATTCCTCTTTTTACATTTTTTATATTTTGTCATTTCGATTGACAAAAATTTCAGTTAAATCAATTTCAATAAACACGAAAAGTCGGCTGTTTACTATCGTTACGAGTAAAAGTTAGTAAATCACACTATCCTCACTGCAAGAGACAGAAATCGGTAAGTAATATTAAGGGTTACCGCTTGGTTAAAAGTTACATAAATAAATAAATAGTTTCCCATTACATCCCAGGGGAGAGCTTCTCACAATCACTGAGCTATGCGCTTTCCAGTTTTCACTCACTGATTGGGACCTACAGTTTTACACCGATTCCGAACGGTATTTTGAAAAGTTTTTTCATGGCTATATACTCGATAGTGTCGCCATCGCTATGCGAGGTGACCGCCGCGAAAAGAAAGATTTTTTAAGGTGGTCAGAGCAGGGTTCGAACCCAGGATCTCATGTACAAGAGGCGCGCACCCTAACCATTGCACCACCGACGGTTAGTGAATGGAATAACCACAGTTGCCTGATATTTTTACAAGTACGTTCAATAAATTCAAATACGTTACTATTCGTTATCATTTCTCAATTCCAGGAATCAATTCCAGAATTAATTAAATGTTGTTTTTCTGATTGAAGAGCAAAAGTATTGTAAACGCGGTTTTAACCAAATCAAATTTAAACCAAATTGTATAACCAAATGAAATACAATTTGAATTTGAAATGTTGTACCTAACTTCGGAAAAACCTTTCTGAAAACCATTAAAAAAAAACAATAATTGATCAGGACATTTGGAAATACATATTATGCTATAACATCGCATTTTGTATTAAAGGCATATTTCTTGACATATTTGTAGACATTTTAGACTTTTATTTCCAAAATTGTATACCCCCATATGGGCATTTCCAGAGAAAGTGCCACCCTATGTCACATCACGCCACTCTCGTTATTTGGTTATATTTTATGACCATGTGGTTCGATTGTTTTCTATTCTTTTCCTAAAAAATAAATAAATAAAAATAAATACTACATATTTATTAAAATAAAATAACACAATCAAACAAACTGGTCCTAAAGTATAAGTAATTATCGAGAGTGACGTGATGTGACAAAGAGTTGACTTTTCTGTGGAAATGACCATATATATTTTTAACATTTACCAAAATAAATTCTGTTTCAAAAAAAAGAGAATTTTTTTAGCTGAGAAATATATCTGCATCATGTACAAGGGATAAAAACTATGTTAATGCCAAACATTTTTGAACCGTAGAATTTTCTAAAACGTAAATGCACGAACGTTTAACGCCAACGTTAACGAAATGCTGAAAATTGTCATTTTTGTAGATCAAACCACTTGCGTTTCAATGACAATCACCACAACCAATTGTTGACGAATGTGTTAAGATCTACATATATTCGCCCTTATTACGATTGTTATTGTCGATGTATTTAGTAAGGGAAGGGATATCAATGGAACTACCTGGTCCTAAAATATAAGGATATCAATCTAATTACCTGGTCCTAAAATATATTACGCTACAAAAGGTGAACCTTCCTGTGGAAACTCCCAAATGTGTGTTATTATATTTTTATAAAATATCTTGATATGAATAACTAATTAAACAAAACAACGATTTTTTTTAATACATTTTTAAAAGTATTCACTTAATCAATGCACCTTTATATTGTTCTATATTTTTTTAATAAATGTAAATTTTGTAGTATGAACTTCTCATACATTAACTGAAACTAACATAATCGGTTATAAAATTTGAATTCTAATTTCGTTTGTTACTTTACAGGCGTTTCTTCACAAAGTTAGTAAAAAAAGTAAATATGTCCATTTCTTATATGTACGCACTCCACTTTCAGATTTTTGGGCAAAAATGCACAAAATACACAAAACTAACCCTTTAATCTGTAATGTTGAAGAGCGACTTGACGTACTCTTCACAAATGTCATACTGATGTCAAATGTAACGGCTCTTTTAGTAAGGATGCTTTTTTTAAAAGTTGCTAATAGATGTGCAACATATTTGTAAAAGTTTATCAAGCTCTCAGAGGCTCCCTTCTATCACTTTTTCCGCTTTGTGCTAGGCACTTGGATTTGCGATAAGCTGTCATTTATGCTGTTAATTAATTTCAATTGTTTTCAATAAATCCCAACTTACAGTAGTTAGTCACTAATAATTGACTGTCTTTTTTTTTACCACAAAAGCCCCAAGAATGCCTTAAGGTACTTGTTTATATTCTGTGTCAAGGAAGGTAGAAGATTGTTTGTACTAAAAACATTTCTTTTGAAATTAGAGGCCCAAATTTACCTTAAAAATTATTCTCATAGAATCTTAGAATCCGGCATTATAGGGTTAAAGAAAAATATAAGAATGAGAAAAGAGAAAAAACTTTTAGGTGGTCCGACCCATGGTGCCCACAGTGCCCCAATAAGGCGGCTACACCTGAGGACACCTAAGAACTGGCAGGGTACCGAAATTAAAGTTATTCTTCGTTTTATTATATATGTATGTCTTTACTTTCGGATTCAGTTAAAAATATTTGTGGAATTCGGTCTGCAATTGCATTTTAGCCAAAAGTTTCGTTTAACTTAACAACGATAATAATATAACTTAACGATAAGAAGAACATCGCTAACAAAACGGCCTGCAGAATCAGTGTTGCCATAACCAGTCAAAAAAATTATCCGAAAAAGCAAAAAATATACTAATATAAAAAATATTTGTTTTTAGTTTGTAACTGTTACCTTTATCTGCATATTTATCTTTATTTCTCATTATTTATATAACAACCACAAAAAAAATACACTTAAAAATATTTATTTTTTATTCCTAGGTTTTTAAAATCGAAAATATTAGTTTCTGCTTAAAAATTGAAAACTTTAAAGTAAAAAAAAACTGTCTTGTTTGGAAAATTTTTTGTTTTATTAAAAGAAAATTTTAATGACCGAGCCTTCGTTTATACTTTTTTCACTGATCAAGCGCTTTTGATATCCACTGTCCGATGAAGCATTGACGACTGAATCCATGCAACTAAAACGGAATACATCAGCCACAATACGAAACACTGACTTCCTCTGCAATTTGCACGCACATTCAGGAGTATTTATGCCTCACTGACTGAGAGAATAATGCAAAAATACAGATACAGACTTACAAGAACGACTCTCTACTTGTCCCTCTTTTATTCTCTTCCTCTCGAGAGCATAGACAGTGCAACAAACATAGCTGTATTTGTATCACAAACATAAATATATGCGGGTTGCAAACACATATATTTTAACATATTAATCATTGTGTCTCAAACATGTAATATTGAATAGCAACCACAATATGTTTGCACACAAGTATATTATATTTGCGACAAGCTCCAAACACACTTTATATTTGCATCCAAACAACGACAAAAAGGCAAATTTTTCAGCGTGTATGTATATAGATAGCTCATTTTTCGAAATTTGTAATAGTTGGATCTGTTGCAGCAACGAAAATTGAGTAGTGGCAGCAATGAACCGAATAATTGTCACAAAAATCATGTACGAAATTTTACGACGAAGTTCCGATTAAATCGCCGCATGTACGCAACTCATTGCAGCAATTTAAATCAGTAATTTGCTGCGACGCACAGTTGCGCCGATTAGAAAACAGTAGAGAACAGATCTGAACTATTACACTCGGATCGCATTTATTTTATGGCCGATTTAATGTATGTTAATGTATGAAAAATTCATTCTACAATCTTACAAGACCAGAAGCATTTTTATATGTGAAAATGGGTGAATTTATTCGAACGACAGACAATTCAGCACACCTACAGGCATGACTAGTTTCGAACTCCGTGACAATTTCATCACCAGATGCGTAACTACTCTGCCTGAATTGAACTAGGATGAGAAACATTCCATATACAAATTAGTATCTATCGAAACCTCCTAAGTATCACTTCGCACTGATAGTTAATTTTACAATCTAGCAGAAACTTTTATTTAGAAGCATCCTGTTGCATATCGGAATGCAATACGTCAAATTGTTCCACTTTGTTGACTTTCAACGTTTCAAGGCATGTAACTGCTAAATATCTTAGCCGATTTGAAGAGTGTTTTTATTTTGAATCTAATAGAAAAGGAAAATAAAAACGTCCACAGTGTTATCTTGTACCATACAAAGATATTTTCAATTAAAAATTTAAAATTAAAATTTTTTCAGAGACCTTGTTTTTGTTAACAACTTGATTTTTTTGGACTAAAAAAAGCTGTATTGTTTGATGAAAAGAAAATTCTCAATTCAAATTGTTTTCAACCGGTCAATCGGTCAGAGTCAGGCCCTAACAAAGTACTATGTCTAAGTTTATTACTTTTGGAATCTACACCCTGTCAGCATTGTTTCAAAAAATTGACAATTTTCATTTTTCTATTTGGGAAAAGTTTTCCCGGTAGATTTTTTAATAATAAATTCTAGATTGAAATATTTTGAACTATGTATATTCCAGAAAAATTCTGATCCCTCGCATAAATCTGGAAATAAATTAAATTTTATAAAAAAAATTTCTTGGGGAGTTAACAGCTCACATTTGAAATCGAATTTTCATACAGTGTTCGAAAAAATTATATTTAACTTTTTTATGTATTTTTTCAAAAATGTAAATGAAATTTTTGAAATTTATTCAACTTATTGACATGGTTATTTGAATTTGCAGTTTCGGTACAATACCTGGTATGTTGGTCAATATGATGACTGTCTAATGATTTTATGCATCGCTTTGAGTTTTTGCCTGCTATAATTTTTTTATGAAGCTATTTGCCTCGACCTTTCTATTGCCTCGCATACAATAGTTGTGTGGTCGAGCAGCTGGTTGACGAAATACGCCCCGCAAAACACTATCCGAATGAAACTTAATATTAACATTCACCTATATTTTGTCAAATGCCGATCACTTACTGAAAGGCGGTGCATTTGCTGCATTTTGGTGCCTCCAATGCAAAACATGTGCTGGCGGCTAGTTGGTCGGCCAATAACTCACGTATAACACACATTACGGCCATGATATTTAGCATTAGGTAATATTTGGTGAAACAGCACTCCGCTACGCAAAATCGGTAATTTTGCCACTCCCATTCTGGCACCTCACACAAAAAGATTTGTGGACTTCTAATCTGGCGACGATATGTGTAGCTCCTGTAAAAATACCAACTTATGAAATTCAATACTGTGAACCAAGTACGGTGTGAAGTCTATAGGGGCTCTTAGACCTGTGATAAGTTGCAGCGACATCAAGTTGACATCAACTTATGCATTGTGTAAGGTGAAGTTGCTGGTTTGAACAAACTACTTGAGGTAAAATTAAAGCGATTTTGATTTTTTGAAGTTGACATCACCTTATCCATCAGTGTAAGGGGAAGTTATGCATTTCGACGAGAACTTTCATGAGGCAACATTAGGTCAGTCTGCGTACTGTTCCAGTAAAAAATATCCATTAACTATTTTTGAGAGAGTAAGACAGATTTTACTCTGCCAGTAGAAAATACCACCAAAAGTACACCACAATATCCAGTAAAAACTTGCAAGAAATGAGAACGTTTCAATGTAAATAGCTGATTTGCAATGTAAACATTGGAAGAACCAACAACCGAATTTCGAACAAAACATTATAAATTAATAAAAATTTCTTCTTTTTCAAAAGAAATAGTTAAGGTTCTTTACAGAGCATAAAAATCATGTTTTCTCTTGAAAACAAAATTAAAATGATTATTTCATTATTTTATCTTCTTTCTACTTCAAAATGTTGTTTGTATATATAAAATATATGTTCGAACTTGCAAATTCTTACTAGCAAAAATTTCTCCAGTAAAAACTTGTAGGTTGTCTATCATCTAACTGTCAAAATAATATCTCTCTTGTTCTCTAGCTACTGGCTTTTTGGTGTAAACAGACAACATCCAGTAACAATTTGTACAAATTGTTACAAATTATCAGTACGCACACAGAGCTATTATCGGAAAAATTTAAATAAATAAATCAACAAATAAATACTCGCAACATAAACATTATCGGAAAGATATAAACGAATTAAGTATTATTTTTAGCGATATTTATAAATACTTAAAGAAAAAACCTGATCTTTAAGCTCGTAAGAAGACTAAAAACTTTACTACTATTAAAATTATAATAGTGTTATTTCTCAAAATTGGCGATATTTTTGCAGTGTGCTCACCACCTTTCATTTCGGCATCTGACAAGGAAATAAAGCTTCCTCAACTAGTTTGATAGTTTAAGGACATAATCGGAGTTGATTTTAAATTATCGAATTTGATGTCAATTTGAAGTCGAGCAACTTATCCACAGGTCTAAGGGCCCTTTAACCCTGCTGTTAGATTAAGCCCGTTTGGTCCAAATATTGGCTGGTTTCCTTTGTAAGTTTTGAACGGTGATATATATAAGTACTGACTTAATTGTTTCAGCTCACGTGGTCTTTTTTATATAACAATGGTGTAAGGTGAAGTTGGCGATTTATACAAACTAGTTGATGTAAAATCAAACCAGTTGTGACATTTTGAAGTTGATGGCATTTTATCCAGCAATGTAAAGGGAGTTGAAGAACTTTCGTGCGCATCAGAGTGAATTGATTTCTTGCAAAATATTGAAATAATTCATCCGTTTCTAAACGGCTGGAGCGACCAAGATGAAATTTCACGTGGGCATAGCTGAGGTCTTACGATGAAGGAATTGAACGTCATATACCCCATTGGAGCCGCACGGTGGGAGCATAAAGTTGACAACCTTGGCCATCAACATAATTTGAACCCTTATAAAACTTAGAGTTTAAAAACCTACAAAAAACTTGCGAGCAGGTTTAGATTTGATCCTATGGTTTTCAAGATATTTGGAAATATATTTTTTTTGTTAGAATACTTTGCCTTGTTTTTTAGATATTTGACAATATCTTGTCCAAATTAATGGCGATATTGACTTTGGAGCTACATTTACAACAGTACTACATTAACAACAGCATACGTTGTAAAGTAAGATAAAATTCGTTGAAATCATTTGGTTTTTGAGGAAATGGCATTTAAAGTCAAAACATTGAGTGTGAGCAGATGTCAATAAATCAATGATAGTACCTGGATAGAGTGAAATATTGTTGCCCAGGGTAACCCATCCCTATTTTTGATCGAAAATATGAAAACTTTAGAGAAAATCGTCTGTATCTCGGAAACTGAGCATCCAGTTGAAAACATTACTTGTTTTCTATGTTTCGAATGACTCCTAATAAAGCATGGATGATTACACTTTACAACACGAAAAAAAACCCGTGGGGTTTCTCAACGGTTTCTAATCCCCTACTGGTAATGCAATTAATATTTCTTCCTTTAGGGACGACCGGAGAGGGATAATATGTATGACTGACCCCCATTACTTTGCCATAAGGAAGATTTTTTCCCTTGGGACCTATCCCCTCCGACCCCCCCTACATAAAAACATTAATTTTTGGTTTTTTGTTAAAATTTTTTTTATTACTGCAAATTTAATGAAATATATTTTATTTCTTATTTATACTTTATTTGGTAACGTATATTTTTAGTAATAAACGTAAACTTATTCAAAATATTCAAAAAAATTAATAAACCTACTAAACAATGAAAAATTTTTTTCTTTAAATGTAAATATTCTGAAAACAATTGGTACTTGTCTGATGACTTTAAAGTTATAGGTCTATTGATCGGAATGCAACAAGGCTTCACAAAGTATAACTGCTTTGTTTGTGAGTGGAACAGCAGATATAGAGATAAAGATTATACTGACTTTGTGTGGCCACAACGACAACATAACATAATTGGCCAAAGACTATAATCGACAACGCTTTGGTGCCAAAAACAAAAATTCTACTGCCTCCACTACATATTAAATCAGGCATCGTTAAAAATTTCCTTAAAAAACTGGAAGAAGACGGCCAAGGCTTTCAATATTTAAAAACAAAGTTTTGTTAGATTAGCAATGCAAAATTAAATAATGTTTTTTATTTTTTTAAGGTATTTTAATTGGCCCAAATATTCGTAATTTGATTAAAGACACTACCTTCGAGCAGAAATTAACAGAAAAGGAACTTAAAGCATGGAAATGCGTCAAGTCTGTAATTAACAACTTTTTAGGTTTTCACAAAGCACACAACTTTAAAGAAATTGTTAAAGATATGATATCAGCTTTTGCAGTCTTACAAGTTCTAATGTCATTACAAATTCACATGCTTCGTAATCACAATAGCAGTTATTTTGCAGACAATTTGGAAGAAGTTTCGGATCAACACGGTGAAAAGTTTCACCAGAAAATGTTAGAAATGGAAAGAAGATACAAAGGAAAATTGTTGGTTGCAATGCTCGCAGAATACCGCTAGAGACAGAAGCCAGATGATTTCGAGACAGCTTATAGTCGTCGTTCAAAACGACATAAATATATGAGTTCCCTTTCTGTAACATGTACATACAATCCATAAGACTTTTGAATAAGTTTACGTTTATTACTTAAAATATATGTTACTAAATAAAGTATAAATAAGAAATAAAAAATATATTTCATTAAATTTGTATTAAAAAAAATTCAAACAAAAAACCAAAAATGAGTAAATTTGTATGGGAGCACCCCTAAGGGGTGGTCGGAGGAGATAGGTCCTAAGGGAAACAATCTTCCTTATGGGAAAGCAATGGGGGTCAGTCATACATATTATCCCTCTCCGATCGTCTCTATCGGAAGAAATATTGATTTCATTACCAGTAGGGGGTTAGGGGGCTGTCTTACCCTGTAGCTCGAAAACCTAGTGTGACCCGAAATTTCTGACTTCCGATTCGGATTCAGCGGACCCAAAAACATTAGAAACCGTTGCGAAACCCCACGGTTTTTTTTTGGAAATTTCAAAAAATCGCCAAAATAAAAAAATCACTAAAATAAAAATAGGGCTATAACTCGTAAACGTTGCGTCTACTCGCAAAAATAATAATTATTTGACTTCCACCGTTGGCTTTAACCAGTGCATGTCTGTAATGTGGCATAATTTTTTGTTAAATAATCCCCAAGTTGCTTTTATTTTAGCGATTTTAACGAGTGTTTGGACCCTTTTATCAAAATTGGTTATTTCTCGATTCGGACGTCCGTTTCCAAGACATCGATATATAGGCGTTTTAGCGATTTTTATTTGATAAAGTCTTAGTTTTAGTCGTAGTTAAAAACATCTACTGGTGAAAACCTCCTTTAGAGGTCAACAGTTTATTATTTTTTCGATGGGACGCACTGTTACCGAATTTATTTTAGCGATTTTCACCCCTTAGCGATTTTTTGACAAAAAATGCCTTGTACCAAAACCTCTTAGTAACCACCAAAATTTGGGTATTTCTTAGATTGGGCGCTCCGTTTTCGACATATGACCATAGACGTTTTTCTCTAAATTATTCATATTTTTGAATTATTGAGTTCTGAGAGCATTAATATTTTCTCAGAGCTGTGTTTGCTCTTATCGTCCTTTCTGCAATCGGTGTTCGCATACCGTGCATCAGAGAATCACAACATGCACTCACAATAAAAGTATACACGTAGATTTACTAATATTTTTCATACATGTGTAGAGACATTCTCATATCGCCGATAAGACAACACCACACACGTTTGTGTTTCATTTTATCGAGAAAAGAGTTAAGTTGACTCATAGAGAGGAGCTAGAAGGTTACGAACTTTACGGAAATTATCCTCATAAAATTCCATTACGTAACCATTGCCATTGCCGTCGGTGGTGCAATGGTTAGTGTGCGCGGCTCTTGTACATGAGATCCTGGGTTCGAACCCGGCTCTGACCACCTTCAAATTTTCTTTCGGCGGCGGTCACCTCGCATAGTGACGGCGACACTATCGAGTATCTAGCCATGAAAAAGCTTCTCAAATTACCGTTCGGAATCGGTGTAAAACTGTAGGTCCCAATCAGTGAGTGAAAACTGGAAAGCGCACAGCTCAGTGATTGTGAGAAGTTCTCCGCAGTCCCTTCATGGGATGTAATGGGAAACCAAACTCTGAGAACAAGAATTCTTTCAGACATTAACTTACAACTTTTTTTAATTTAGTATAACCAGCTGGACTATAAGTTTATTCTACAAAAATTATCTACTCAACATACCCTTTCAGAATTATATGGTTGGACAGTGTTATTTTTCGTTCTTGTTTGATGCGACTCACGAGACGGCTAAACTTTGCGATCATAGCGATTCGTTGCACCACTATCCCATTCATAAAGATAGCACGGATGTTTTGTATTAGCACGGTGCATACCAACTAAAATTTTCAAAACTTTTAAGTTCCCGAGGATTTTCCATTTATGCGTTGTAATCCTTCGTAAATGTGTTTTTTAATAAATACACAAATAGTACGGTTTCCTTATAATGTGTAAAATATCGTCAAAGTTTAAAAGTTAAATGCTTTGCAAAGTTAAATGTTTCTCTTCGTACACACAGATATCTTAAGCGTTCTTAAATGACGAATATATCGCCTGAAAAGTCTAAGTTCTTTCTTTCCAAATCTTTTGAGGAACTGAAAATTGGTTAATAATTTCCTAAGTTTATTCGTATGTTAAGATTTTGGGGGTGTTTGGGAAATTTCATATTTTACTCGACAAGAAAAATAGTATCACTTCCCAGGTATTTCTACTAATACTTTATTTATTTTTGTATTTGTGTGTTAATATTTCGAATACCCGAGATTCCTATATTTCACACATCTTTCTCCAGAGCCCGCTAAATTCGGTCGATGTTTTTCCCTTTTAGGGTTTGACAAGAAAATGACGTTTCTTCAATTTGTTGGAGAGGGTAAGAGCAAAATCAATGTTGACATGAGAATATCGATGTTGATGTCAACTTGAAGTCGTTCAACTTATCCACAGGTCTAAGGATCCCTTGAGAAACAGAGAATTAGACACTAGTGATTTGCGCCAGTATTGGAAAAGATGCGCTCCGTTACGATTTCGCCAAATTTGCCGTTCAACAAACAAAGAAGACACCTTTAAATCAAAACAATTCCCAAAAACTCAATAAATTTTATAATTGTTTTAATCAAATTATTTGTCAAAACTGTGGATATTTGGATAACTTTTGGTCAACTAACGTTTTTGGTTAACTTATTAATTGCCACAATTAAACAATTTGTGAATCCACGCGAACTAAGTTAACGAAATGTTTAATTGGATCAACAAATATATTTAGTTGATTTATCCCCCATGATACAGTTAACTATTTAGATACTATATGTGACAGCGCATAGAGAAAGGGACCTAAGGGTAAAAAAATCAATTTTAATTTTTTTTTGATGTGGACAACAACGTTCCCTCCCAGAGATATGCGCGTTTTATGAAAGTGAAGTCGACGATTTTACACGTATTTACACGTATTTAAATCTTTAAAATGGCTCTCCTGAACAAAACCGGTTTTTACCCTTAGGTCCCTTTCTATTTTCCGCGTCACATATGTTGTTTATTGACTTTTAATCAATTAATGTCTTAAAATTTATTTAAGTGATACCAAACCGGTGGAAAACCGAACAAGAATTTAACTGAGAGCGCGTTAATTAAAATTGATTTTATTTTTTCTGCGTATTACCGCTGTTTGTTCACACAATATATAGTCCCGTAAATGTTTGATTTAATGAAATTAATATTATGTGAAAAATAGTGACACAAGTGTGATATTTTACTTCCAAACCAAATTCTTATGAAGAGTTGACTTTTTTCACAAATCTATATATCCTGGCCAGATTTATGCGAACGTTAATGGTCGCTTTCCATAATTCAAGCGAACGAAGCTCACTCACTTTCGTTTGAAAAAGCTACCCACTATCTTTCGACTTGTCGTTGGCATGGCTTTACATGTGTTTGTGTGGTTGTTGTTCAAAGCAATAACATGAAGTTGACGTTATCCATTTAATTTCGGAGCGAGGGAGAAGAGTACGAGGAACCAGTATTTGCAGGTGCTGCAAAGTTGGCGTTTTTGTGCTGAAATAGAAATATATTTTAATAACAAATTTATTATAATGACATTATTGTCCGTCCATTGTGTTTCTACCATTGATTTCTATTTAAATTGTTTTTGTTTCAAGCTTTTATTTGATTTCCAGCTAAGCGACAACCAAAAGATCTGGTTTTGACATTTTCGTTCGCCTAGCCGACAGCGAAAACAGTTAGTGGCTTCCCAGGACCAAATTTTGCTCACGTGAGCGTGCGTCAACGTGAGTAGTGACAAAATCTTCGTGCATGACCGTGCGTGAGTCCAATCTTTGCGTGAGTGAGTGCGCGTGAGCCCAATTTTCGCGTGAGTCACCCATATTTCCGACTAATTGATATTAATTAAATTAATTGTTTTAGAATGTACTATGTAAGTATTTGTAGGGGAGGAATTAGACTTTCAGAATCTGGTATTTAGAGGCAGTACGTTTTGCTAAAGAGTGTCAAAATAGACATGTAACTTCTACACTTGTACACCGATTTAAAAGCTCTATGTTTTCAAGATTCTACTAAGCCGCACAAAAAAAAAACCGTGGACAGTCGTGTGCCGTGTCTCTAACCGTTACAAAGATTTATGGAATCGAAAGTTTAAAATGTAGACCTTTGCACTGACTTTGTTTAGTTTTGTGGTAAAACTTGATCATTTTGAGTCAAAACATAGTCATAAAAACACAACTTATTAGCAAGACTTCAGACAATTGTAAGTTGAAAACATTTTTAAATTATTTCAAACCTGTAGGTAGGACAACATCTCAAATTTAAAAACTTTGAAAACTGTTTGTTATATAAAATTTGATAATGTACCATTATTCTTCAATAATTTCTTAAATTTTTTGTCAGGAAGAAATGCAACATTATTATTTTTTTTGCAGCAAATGTCTTGCCAAAGGGAATTACATAGTATAATTTAAAATATTTTAGGGGTTGAACAAAATTTAAAATTTTTGAGTTTGGGAAAAGTCCGCTTGTTGATATTTATACTTTTTTAAATCATAATTGTAGACTAAAATTTTGTTAACTACATGTCAAAAAATGCTGATCCTATGCATTAATCTTGGTCAGATGAGCTCAATTTCTTAAATAAAGTCGAATTTTCGTGAAAGATTTTTTTTGGGAGGAAAAGTGTCATACTTCTCTCACTATTTCTCAATAAATTTTAATGGATTTAAATTCAACATAATGTTATCAAAATAATTAATGAAATAGGTTACTTGCCAATAATTTGTTAATCGTAACTGTCTACTTGAGAAATGGGCGACTTTGCCACATGCCTTTTGCCCATGCAAAAGTTGCGCATTGGCATATGCCAAAACATTATATATCATCAAATTTAATTGATGCGGGTGTTTCAAGATTTTGAGATTTAACGGTTGATTAGCGTTTGAGATGAATAAAAAATGGTTTCACATTACATCCCATGAAGGGACAGGGGAGAGCTTCTTACAATCACTGAGCTGTGCGCTTCCCAGTTTTCACTCACTGATTGGGACCTAAATTTTTAAACCGATTCCGAACGGTATTTTGAGAAGCTTTTTCATGGCTAAATACTCGATAGTGTCGCCATCACTATGCTAGGTGACCGCCGTCCAAAGAAATATTTAGGTGCAGGTGCTCTGAGCAGGGATCGAACCCAGGATCTCATGTACAAGAGGCGCGCACCACCAACGGCCACCACCAACGGCATTGCACCACCAACGGCCACATCATATAGCTTCATTCAGGTCGGAAGTGTTTTACGGAAGGTTATGATATTGACCAACATTCCAGGTAGGGTATGTTGTGTTGCGAGATATGATCGCCATAAGCATAAACTCGCGACAAATTGATTTAGACCTAAGGCAAACTGATTTTATATAATACACCGTAAAATGTACATCATGCGAAAATATCGGTCAACAAATTATTCTTTTCGAAAATTTTTAGTTTTCAGGATATGCTAATATCGAAAATTTTGACTTTTGATGGGAATGCTAAACTTTGAGGCCGATTCATCCAAATTTGTACGAGGTCAACTCCGACTGCAGGCGCATTTACCCTACTCCACAGCACTACATTCTTGGAAAAACTACGGAAAAAATAAAATTAATTCTTTGTCCAGATTGTATGCAAATTCGATTTGAAGTATATAACTACTTAACACCACAATCTTGCCATTTGTTCACATATTATAGCCCAATATAGATAAGTTTAGTTTAATGCAATTAAGTATCTTTGAGAAATAGTGACTCAAGTGTGGGATTTCTACTCCAAAAAAGAAAAATCTTAAAAAAATTTTAGTTTTTTAAAAATTGAGATTTTCTGACCAAGATCAAGATTTTTTCTCATGTTGTTAACAGAACTTCAGCCCAGAATTTGGTTTAAAAAAAGTATAAAAATCAACAACCGAAACTTTTCCTAAACTCGAAAAGTGAGAATGTTGTTAAAAAAATCGACCATTTTCTGCCAATGCTACAGCCAGTGAAAGTCCAAAACTATTTTAAATCACATTTAATTCCTTTGCCACGGCATGTTCTGTAACACCAATTTCATATCTTTCTCACAAATCATTTAAGAAACAACTGAAAGAATGATGGTACCTTTTCGAACAAATTCCGTTTTTCCGGTTGAAAAACATTTTAACTTTGAGAAGTTGTTTAAAATAATTTAAAATTTTGGTGATGTTCTAAACTTCTAAACTTGTCTGAGTCTGACCGTCACAAAGATAGTTGAAATCCACAGATTGAAATGTAAATTGTTTCACTGACTTTGTTTAGATTTTTGGTAATAACCTGGTCATTTCGAGTCAAAATGCTACATTGGCAGGACTTCAACCAATTGGAAGTTTAACAAATTTTTAAATTATTTTAAACCGTAGGGCAACGACAACTTCTCTCACCCCCCGCCACCCGGTTGCAAAACTTACGTTGAAACAGGGTGCCTTTAGATACAATATTCTGAAAGCCTGACTCCTCTCATACAAATACCTGGTACATTCTAAAATAATCTGACAATTAGTTTGGAATTTCTGATATTATTACCACTTTTTCTGCAGTTGGCCCCGCTGCGCGTCTTGGAAAATACTAATGGAAAGAGGCAAACTTCTTTGAGATAAAGGTGATACCATGTTGTTCCTGTATAAAAGGGCTTAGTTTATTTGCTAAATTTATAAAAAACGGCATTCAACTGTAACTTACGAATTTGCATTTAAGTGTAGTAGTGTCTAATTCCTGAATTTGATCCTAATTAGTGTACTTAATAACTTACTTTTTGCGGACATTGTGTTGGATATTTTTTTAATATTGGTTTGAATACAAAGCAAGTGGTTTATGTAAAAACCTGTTTGTTTTGCGTGATTGTCGTGATTCACTTGTGAACGTTAGCAGGGCCAAATTTTACTCAAGTGAACGTGCGTGAACGTGAGTAGCGAAAAAATCTTCGTGCATGAGCGTGCGTGAGTGACCATTTACAAATTTTGTCAACGTAGTTTTGCTTACTGTGTTGGCAAAATAGCGGTGTGCTACAAAGCTTAATATTAATCATGTATTAATATACGCTTAATACATTGTAAAGAAAATAAAGATATACTATATAAATAAACTTTAATTTTGGTTCAAAATAACAAACTTGTTAACCAAAATTAAAAACAGTCAGTGAAAAGATTGAAATTTTGAATTGATGATGCTAAATATCTTTGAAATTGTAACACATGCAACTACGTATGTTTTTTTATTTACCTTATTTAGTGGATTTTCCGAACAAGAAAGCATTTCAAATCGGCTAAAACAATTAGAAATTAAAATCCTTGAAACGTTGAAGGAAGAACCAATTCAAATCGAACCTAAAAAAAATCTGTAGGATCCAAGGAAACTACATTTTGGGAGGTGACTCCAATTGCAGGAATTGAGAATGGGGATGTATGAGATCAAACTGTTGGGGTAAGATACTTCTTGATTTGACCACGGTAAATGCCTTTGGTTTGATATTTCCATCAGAACCTACGTTAATACCGTCAAATTTAAGTTCGAATCCGTCGGTTACAGATTTTTGTATTGCAAATGCCCCGGAGAAAATATCCGCTGCATTATCTTTGGACAGATTAGGTCAGATCATTTACCAGTTCCAACAATTTTAAATTCTTATTACAAATATTCGTAGAATGTAAGATGTAATTACACGAAAGCGAATTGAAAAGTGGTTAGAAACTATATTAATAACAATATCTCTTGATATTTAGCCATGCCTTAAACAACTGCGAAGATATTGATAAATTGGTAGGTAAAATGTCTTCCATAATGTCAAATGCCATCGATTACGTCAAACGATTACAGAGAAATATATTAAACTTAATTACTTTGCGTAACATATCTAGAAGAAATTGGATTAGATATAGACTTACTATACGTTGGAAACTAATTCTCTAAACAAAACTATACGTGAAGCTACTATACTTCGCTTTAGAAACTCAAACTGGAGCATGCGAGTTAACATAGACTCGCCAATGAAAATCATCACCAGGCTTATGGAACATTTCTAAAGTACTATTAAAGGAAACAATGAAATCTATTCCCTCCCTGAAGGAAAATAGGTGTCTCTATACGACAAATTTCGAGAAGGCTGAGAAACTACCCCAAAGGTTTAATTCAAACCACTCTATATCCGCGAATTTGAGCAACCAAACCAAAACACAGTTAGTTTCTGCTTGAATAATGAAAGTGAAAATACTCAAAACCAAGACATAATTACTGTCGAAAATGTTAAATCACTCTTGAAAAGCCTTAAGAACAAAACAAGTTCAGGTTCTGACAGAATATCCAATAAATATTTAAAGGCAATTCCGCCTAGTGGTTTGTTCAATGGGTGTATTACAGCTTTGAAATTGAGAATTTCGTATGAAATCATTTAAGTAGCTAACTTTAAATGTTAATAGCTTCTACTGTATGAAAGATATTTAAAAAATATTGATGAGAAATTGTGCAATTTCTAAAAAATTATACGAAAACTTTAACAAAAAATATATGAAATTTTGGCAAAATTTCGTGAAAATTATGCTAAAAACATTTAGCATCAGTTTTCAAAAAAATTATGCTCAAATCAAATAAATTATGGTAAAAGGCATTAATTACGATAAAGACTGACCGTAGCTATTACAAATGCATTTAAATGGTCAAGCAATTTACACACTGGCTGTTACTACACTGACCATTGCAGATGATAGATCCCACTTAATGAACAACTTCATTAATAACTGAGTGCATAATTCCGTATATTAAATATACAAGCTTTGATTTTAAATGTGTCCAATCACTGTGTTTATTGAAAACAAAAGGTTCTGAAATTGAGATTTATAACTTGGTATTCAAGGTCATTTTTAATAATATCTAAAGAGTGACATCATTGTCATTATCAATTTTTAAACTATAATAAATAGACATTAATTTTTCTGTCGTTTAATTCTCGTACAAAAAGGTATTAAATATTTCGTGTTTTAAATGATGGCGGGACTATTTGTTTGATGTACTGTTATACATTTTTTGCCGGATAATCTCTCTTTACAATTACATAAACTAAATGTCAAGTATGTGTGAACCTATTAGGGTTCAACCACCAATTTTGGAATTTAAAATGTCAATTTACTATTGTAAACAATAATTTTGAGTATATTTTATTAACACCATCAATAAATTCAAATTAATTCTTGGCTCTTTATGACTGCCTACTGAGTACGCAATATTGACAGCCCGCAACTGCAGTCATTATTTCAGACTACCGATGATTCAAACTAATATAGTGGCGTTGATGATCGCATCAATGTGATGTGATCGTCTCTTAATTGATCACATAAGAAAAAGTCTCGTGCTTTTAATAATAAGACAATTATAGTGGTGCAAAGATGATAATGAAGATAGTGGTGCATACAATAGTGTGCTTAAAACCGAAAACGGAAAACCGGGTATGTAACCATGTGGAAAGTCAAAACTTCAATATTCCAACTTACTGATATTTTAAAGTTTGATGTGATGTTCTCATATACATATATCTACCATCTGAAGTTTTTCTCTTATACATCAGTGGCTTGCAAGTAGATAGGTTATTTCCAAAGTAATGGTTTTCACATATCGCATAAACAAGCAATCACATTAAATTCCACTCAGTGTTGTCGTCAAACCCTTGAAATGGCCGCGTAAAAGAAAGATGTGGGTTTGTGTGTTTAAAGTTAGACATCACAATAATCACATCAGAATTAATCGGGGCCGAATCGGATCCGACGTATCGGATTCAAACAGGATCCCAATCGGATCAGTGAAATCCAAATTCGACGTGTCGTACTAAAACCGTATCCGAATCGGATCAGAGAAAGCGAAATCCAAATCCAGAGAAAGCCCGAATTAAATACGAAACGGATCTACGGAAGCGTGTCGGACACAAACCGGATGCGCATCGTATCCAATTCCGACATTGTGCTAATAGGGAAAGAACCATATTTTGTACCACTTCTACGCTAATATTATGTCCCTTATAAAAACATGAAAAATATGTATATATAAATTAAAAATAAAATGGAATATAAAATAAATCCAATATATAGTAGTCAAAATTAATTAAAAACACTAAATTATTTCTTCTTGGTGTCTGAACCGGATCTGACTCGGTTCAGCGAAAGGGAAATCCAACATGTCGGACTCAATCCGGATCTTATTCGGATCATTGAATCCGAAATGCGACGTATAGGACTCAGACCGGATCCGAATCTGATCAGAATAGGGTCAGCGATAGTGTAATCATTGTGCTTATTGGGGTGAGAACAACCTGAGCAACTGTATTGGAAAAAAATTAAACAAGTGGGTTTAAAATTTTTAAAATATATATTTTCTCTATCGCAATAACTATATCCGTCCTCAAATATAATACCCTAGTGGATCTTGTTTTTAAGGAAAGGTCTCCAAAATTGAGTGCTGTGAATCTTGTGTCCGATTTAACATCCGTGCAAGGAGACTATTCAAAATATTTTAAAAATTTAATGTACTTCACTCTTGCACATGGTGCGTGGGTTAGATCCCTTCTTGGACCAACTTGCATTTTAGTCGATGATGGCCACGTTTGTGATGACGATGTCACGTTTGAAAGACGTGACATTTGAACGTCTGTATATGACAGCCTACTGACCATACAATTTATAAAAATTATAATTATCCAAGTCACTTCAAACTGTTCTTTTACCAAAACAAAAAAAGAATGTTATTAACAAAATCGGAATTTCAAAAATGTAAGACACACTTGTTTTGATTCTTCAGTTGTCTTAAAATATTACGTACATTTTTAAATTCGAGAAATAGTGAAGAAAGAATTCAAAATATTTCAATAAAACTAATTATTCTGTACTAGTTTTTTTTTTTAATTTAAAAGACATGAGCGGACTCAAAGTTGTTACTCCAATTTTTTCTGGTCCCAGGAATCAAACTGCATTATCGCATTTGCATATTTAAAAATATTTTACGTATGAACATTATTAAAAATTATTATTTAAAATAGGAAACATATTTAACCTAGACATCGACACGAGGGTAGAGGAATCGAACTGCACCATTAGATTAGTAGATTTAGATTTATTTTGTTTCAAAACTGTTTAATCAGAGTTAGTTTTTACAGGCTTTGCCAGTCTATAACTTGCACCTAGTTCGGTAAACCTTCGACAGAAAAGCTGGCCAGGATGTTCCAGGCTGCAACTTGTGGGAATATGCCACACCCATAATTCAGGTGTTAGGGGAATTTTTTCACCAAATGTTGCAAAACCATAATACTGGTAACTATTACGCATGTATGTATGTTAAACATACCAGATTATTTGTAACAAGTTGAAACACCATTTAAAAAATATATTAAAATAATATACAAATATATAAATTTTATTGTACTCTTTGTTTTGCTCTCATCATGACATTTTCAAGCCAAAGAATCCGAAACCGGTTTTTTAAATAATTTTTTGGATACATGTTTTTATGGGAATCGTGTGACTGACTATTGATCTAAATTACGTTTGATTGTGTGACAATAGTAAAGCGTGACTTTAATTAAAGAGCGAGACGCAATTAATTTGAAGACTATTGTTTTGTTTGCCTTCATATAGAATGTGTATATATTATGATTTTTCTTTTATTTATTTGTTTATTGTGCTCTTTCTATATTTACAGTTACATTATAACAACAGTAAAGCAACGCATTATCTTGCAAATCTTGTATAAAAAAGAAAATTGGAATATACTTACTCAGCTACTAGGACCGTAAAACCATCATCCACTTTGTCCCTTACAATTCAACGATTTAACTCTGATTGTGTAGAATCAAACCAAATCCGCTAAAATGAGTTTCAGCGGGCAAGGTTCGTCGGCTGACAATAATATGAGAAAGCTGTCTTTTCTGGGATTTAATACAAAAAAGGTAAGTTAAGAATATCAATAGCATGTATTTCTGGTAGCTTTTTTTAAATGATCTAAACAGCCGTATAAAGTATATGTAATCTTAACAATAATAATTTTTAATTGCATTCGGTTTTATTATAAGAAAATATTTATAAAATTACATGAGGTGTCAGGTTACACCAGGTTGGAACGAAATTCCTTTCGCTATATATTATGTATGCATGTATATTTTTAGGTCCTTTTTGTGTGAATATGTATTATATATTCCCGAAAAGGCAATTTTTTTAAAAAGAGGTACTTCTTATAGGTACATTTTTAAGTGTAGGTACTTATTAGGGTACCCATTTAATCGGGTGTTTTTATTAATCGATTAATCCTTAATTGTAAATTTCAATCTGACAATTAACCGAACAAAACGCAATCAAGTTATTCGGTTAATCGATTATTCGAATAAAATAAAACAAACAAAGAACACAGTGTTCAAACATTGTACTAGGCAAATTCATTAAAACGAAACAAAACGTAACAAAAGCAACTTCGTTATCAAGTATTTGTAGGTACAATTCACAAATCGTAGTTGCAGCAACATGAAAATTAGTGACAAAAGTGTAATGCTTTCGGATACCTCCCATACAAAGGGTATGGTCGCTCTGAAACTATATCGCACTTTAACACTTTAATTTTTTACAAAAATTTTGCAAAACGTAATTTACTGACAATTATCCTTATTGTATATAGTTTGAGCAGAATAGGACCAGGCATTTTGATACCCCCCATACAAAGTGGGTCTTGAAATTTTATCAGACTGTTACAGACAATTTCATTAACCAATTTTGAGACATTTTTTTTAATTATATCTATGATCCAAAGCACTGTGCGACGCTTCCTCCCAGCCAACTATCAAATCTGTTCGAAATGTGTGTAAAGTTATGGAATTTGTTCGCAAATCGTAGTCATATGAGTTGCCACATTGTAGGAGTGTTTCAAGACGGACGGCTTGCCTTAAACACGCGCTTATATTTTATTAATCGATTAATCACACTGATTTGTTCGAGTTAATCGTTAATCCAAAAATTTAATTATTAAAATGTTCGGTTAATTTTATAGCACGATTAATCGATTAACCGAATAATGATTAATTGAATGGTTACCGCAGTACTTATCTCAAGAAAAGTTATTTTGTTTCACAAAAAAGGTAAAGAAATAGTAGTTTTTTAAGAAAAGGTAAAATTTTTGTAAGAAAATTTACTTTTTTAAGTAAAGGTACTTGTTTTAACAAAAATTACTTTTTTTTTAAGAAAATATACTTTTTGTAAGAAAATTTACTTTTTTTCCAGCTTTTAGTAAGTATTTTTTATTATATTTATTATTTATTTATTTTATATTATTATTATTTTTTTACAAAAAGGCACTTATTTAAGAAAAGGATATTTTTGTAAACTTCTTTTACTTTGGCGTTTCTAAATTTACTTTCTATTGGGTTCAAAAATACAGTTTATACTAAACTAGTTGGAACCGGCAGTTGGATTCAGAGTTTTTGTAATGCCAAAAGGTGAACAAAATTAATTTTTTCAATCACTTTTGCATTAAATGAATATATCTCCTGGCGTTCCGACACGGGATAATGCCAGATTTAATTGCCAATGGGCAAATAAACCTGGAGCTGACTGGAATATTATGAAGAAAAATGTAAAATAACTATTTGTTAGAAGTATTGTTTTCGCTCGGGTGCTGATTTGTCTAAAGATCGTGTGCTGATCTGTCTAAAGAGCTTCTCATCATACTACAATAGCTGTACGCGGTACGCTTCGTTACCCCTGAATTGTAATTTTAATGAAACACAATTTTGCTATTTTTTTCTATTTATTCAAGTGCTCTAGTTTTTCCATCTGGTTCAAATATGTATATAGAAGTCTGAAAGTTTACCCACACGTGAACATGCAACATATCTGTGGTCACAAGGCATAACAGCATAAGTCTATTTTGAAACTTTTTAGGAGAGCGTTTTAAAGGTTCAAATTTCATTTGTAATGTAGTCACTGATCGAGATTTGCTAATAAATCTTGGCGAATATCTTGGGAACTACAAATTGGATTATTCCCAAAAATTGATATAGTTTGCAGTACGACACATACAGCTCGATTCTCGAAAAATTAAGTTTGAGCATAACTCGAGTTGTGACCACAGATATATTGTCCTTGGAGAATACACGGATATGTCAAATTTAAGCCACAGGCTTTAAGCGACTGCCCTTGCGCTTTATTAATGGTCATCGCAAATGCCAACCGAATCGGAAAGTACAATCTTTTGATCAGGACATCTGTTCGTTTATAATTTCCAGTGATTATAGTAGCCTCTGTAAAATTATTCTGCATTTTTTTTAAAAAATGCATTGCTGGGTTAACGATATTTAGAATGCCCTCTAAACTGACCTCAATGATATTCGTATTCATTCGTACCTGTGGTCACTTTCTTAGCCTCATAGTCTGAACTTTTTAATAGCCGTATTTTCATTTGTTTTTCCCAAAAAGTACTTTGCATCATATCAATAGTATATGTAGCGAACCTCACATTCCTCCACTGTATCAAACAATTGTTCGTACACATTTCACATATTTCAATGTATCTTAAAAGATATGTATATAGCCGATTTGATTCAAATGTATCAAGTGCCTGGTGTGCGGACAATTATTTGATATAGTATATGTAATAGTCAAATAGTGACGTATGTGGGCGGTTTCTTTTAAATGGGCGTGGCAAATCCCAGTTCCACACTGGCTATACCTCATATTGTTCCAACAACATATATTAAGCTCATCTTCATACTTTTGATAGTTCATGAGATATAGCCTGTTAAAGTCACGTTAGTTTACGCGACGACAAAAAAGAACACACTTTGTTCTAAGAAATAATTTATTTCACCGGTTACGTAACTCCCTACTGCTCCGCTGTTACTTGACGTTGACTTTATTGGTTCTCCTTAACGACTGCGACTCAACGCACTTTATTTCATAATTCTCTTATTCTAGCAGCGGTATTGCAGTTAGGGTTATTGTGTTTACATATACAAAACAATGCAAATAAATGCAACAGTATAGTATGAACAAATATCGATTACTATACTAACAGTTAAATTCAAAAGTCTTTAAATTAATATAATAAATTAGAACAAATCTTAACATAGCCATTTTAAATTTCAAGTTGTATGGACGGTGCCACCCGCTTTATCCAATCGCTACCAAGTATAGCTAAGGACTATCAGCAGGTCATCAGTACCATATCGTGAAATTTTCATAGCAATCGGTCTATTAGAAAAACCGTCAGAGCGATTCTTGAAAAGGGGGGTGGCATCGCCCACTTCCACAGTGGCTGTAATTCGAACTGTACGAGCAATTTATATACAAAATATGAAGTTCACGCCTCTGATTGTTCATGAGATACAGCCGTACAAAGTTTCAAATTGTGTGCCATGCCCATTGATCCGATCCCGTCCATTTTTTGTTGGATCACGAATTTTTCTGTCAAATACATCCACACACATTTTCAAGGCGATTGGTGAAACAATCCGATATTGCGTTTTCTAAAATAGGGTCCAATGGGCGGGTCAACGCCCACTTCATATATCAAAAATTCAAGTACCCTATTTGCATCACCGACCACACAGCTACATTCTGTGAAAATTTCACAAAGATCAGTATAACCGTTTTCGAATCTATACGGTACTAAAAAATGCAAACAAACAAACCAACAAACACAAACTCATTTTTATATATATGTATATGTAGATATATAGATATTGGTTACTCAATGACCCCAATGATATTCATATTCATTCGTACCTGTGGTCACTTCCTTAGCTTCATAGTCTGATCTTATGCTCAGCTGTGCTTTCATTGGTTTTCCCCAAAAGAAATTTGCATAATATCAGTATGTAGTATAAAGCATAGATAACGGAAATAAGTAGATATCGCACAAGCGCTGTCTAGCACTGTCACTGTAACTCTCATTGAAGTTTCTCATAACACTGTGGGGAATTTGTTACCTACAAAAAAAGTATAATTTTTCAGGTTGTGTTACTCGAACAACTAATTTTATTTTTTTCATGTCAGGCTTCATTTCATGATTTTTTGTTTACAGTTATTGTTGGTATTCGTTGGTGTTGAATTTTACAGCATCGACCCTAAAAACAAAAACAAAATGCCTGTTGAAGTTAGCTACAACACGACTACTATCACCTGTTCTAAATACCTATTGTAAGGTATATTTTTTTGGGATCAAATGTTATAATCATTGCTTTAAGCTCCATCTAGAAAATAATCCATTAAACAATAAATTTCCCACCATATGTTAGTATAGACACAAACCAAAGCAAAACTACCCAATATAGTTGATAAAATAGATAAAGTAAACTAATCGATGAGACACAAGTGCTGGAAAAATTTCACTGTGACGGGTAATTTCCTAGATGTCGTTGAAGGCAATAAATATGATTTTTCTTTGTTTAAAAAAAAGTAAAAAATTTCATATCAAAAGAAAAAATAATTTTCAACAAAAATATCACTTCGAAACAAGAATACAACACGTTACTTAAAGTAGAATATCTTATGGCCATCGAATTGGAAAGCCATGGCACCACCGTCTATTTCCTAATAAATTGGTTCTTCCTCCGGTTCAGCTACCATTCCTTGTTGAGAGTCCTCAGACACTCTAACGGTTTTGGCATCTGCAACCACAGAAGTTGCTAACAGTTTTTGGGCGGGGAAGTTTTTAGATTAGAAAGGCGTTCCGGCATCTCTATCTTTGGGCGGTCTTATGGGGTTTCTCCTATTGATATCCCACCACCGGCCTCATGGCTTTCAAATAGTTTTTTATATAAGTAACAAATGCTATTATGTAAAATCATTTAAATTTTGTCACAGTTTCCATTGTTTAAATTACTTTCACAAAAATTTCCCACAATTTTGACTATACGCCAATATGAATTATGGGAACTTCAATGAAAGTGACAGTTGTACAGGACAGCACCTAGTGAACAAAGTTGACAATGGGCGCGCTATATCTATTATTTCCTTTATCTAGGGTTGATAATACTGGGTCGTCATAAAGTTATTAAAAAAAGTTTTTTTTCATTTAATTTTTTTTTTCATTTAGCCTCCATCCAGCAACGTGCGATAAGGAATTTCGTTCCAAAAATTAACTTGAAAAGATTGAAAGATTACTTCAAAGACAAATATTTATTATTAGTACTCGTATGTGTTACGAAAATAAAATAGAAAATTCAGACATTCACATAAAAAAAAAATAAAAAGTGTATTTAGATAAATATGTATATTCTAAGGAATAGTTTAAACACGGTCATAAAAAAGAGTGGCGTTCTTTATGAATATTCGTCAAAAGACTGGTTATATGTGTCTGGTTTTTGTGGCCTTTAAGAGTTTATTTTTACCAGACTCTTTGACTTCGTGCAGAGCTACAACTTTTTCGAAGGGAATGTAACATGCGGTTGTTTACGGGTTGATCTCAGTGTCTTTCTTAATTGTTGATAAAGCAACACCTTCCTTTTTCTTTACAAATATCCAGTAATTGTGTTTCATTGAACCGCTCAGTTATTTCAACTTCGGAAACACTATTGTAAGAAGAAATATTCAACAGAGAGTGTGCAATGGTTGACTCTACTTCCTGCTCAACAAGAATTTGGGACCTTATTTTTGTCCGTCTAATAAACATCGCTTTTCAATTGAACTGTCCAAGATTTTAGATAGACGACGCAGATGCGGCTTCCCAGGTGACCGCCAAAATTTGTGCTGCTCTAAAAAAAATTATGGATTTTCTTCTCCAAATCTCTATCTCTTTTCGCGACCTAATGGGTTAAAGTCATTCGGTACGAAAAGAAGTGAACACATAGAAGGAATCATACTAGATCCTAAGTATATTTTAACGAAATTCTTTCCAGGACTTTTTAAGGTGGTTGCGCCATATCCGGGTGCCTGTCTTGCTGGTTGATCAAAAAATAACTGCCTTAGATCTTAACTGATCACAATTCACCTTTGGAAGTGATAATTATTTCGATCAAATTTACTATATGAATGTTCCGTTGGAATAAGCACGAGCAACTAATTACCAGACACCCAATGCACCAATTCCACTTTTCAAGCCCAGCGTTGAGATGAACCTGAGTTTTTGGTTTTTATTAAAATATATGATGGCTATGTAAAAAAGCAGGTAAAAAACCAACCAGAATTTCCGGTTCGAAAATTTTCAGGGTGCTTTCCGTTTGGTAGTAGATTAAATTGAAAATAATTTTTTTACATTTTCAGTCTATTACAGGGTTACAAACTGGTGTTTTCCGCTACAATAAACAAAAGTAAGTCAAGGAATTTGTGAGATTTGGATAGTGAAGCTTTTTCATGGTTAAATACTCGAAAGTGTTGCCGTCACTCTGCGAGGTGACCCCCGTCGAAATACCTGCAAGAGGGCCGAGCAGGAACCGAACCCATGTTTTCATGTACACCACCGACAGTTACATAATGATAAATAATGTTTTGAAAATACCCAGCGGCGGAGGTCATGACCTGGAAGGCCTGAAATCATGATCAAACAGGCCTTCTTTAAAATACGGAAGGCCTTTCCTACACATTACCTCCTCCTTTCTTTTTAACATTGCGTGAGATTGGGAGGCAAGGCCTTCCTCTCCCATTACCTAAAGAAGGCCTTAGAAGGCATGCAAAGAGGAAGGCCTTAGAAGGAATTTACTTTAATTTATTTTTGTTAAACAAAAATAAAATTAAACTAATTTGTTTTATCACAAATTATCCACTTCTACATATTTATTTATAAGTATGTATGTATCTATCTCAGAAAGTTGTACCACGTCCAACTTCAAATTGAAAATTTTAAAAATACCCTGAAAAATATTAAATAAACAATGTAATTTTTAAATTTGTATGAAATTTTCCAATTAAATTACGGTTGAAAAGAATCGGAAAATAAATATTTCAAAATTGTAAAAATCCTCTGAATGCATTCCGCAGGCCTTATTTTAGGAAGGCATTACAAAAGAACCTTTCCGCATTGCCTTATTTGTGGAAGGCCTTGCGACTTCCGCCGCTGGGTAGTTACATGCAACAAACTCACTACTACATGATTCAGCCCCGTATTGGGCTTCAAATGATAACAAAAAATCCAGGTTCAGCTAAGTACACAAGGATATGTCAAACGAATTTAAAATATTCTGGTGGGGGCGTTTTGAAACAAATATGAAATTGTAAAGCGGGGTTATGGTATATCCCATACAAATTTATTACTACATATTCTTTATTCTGGGTTTTTTTGTTCGTCTGGTAAATATTCTGCAAAATATTAAGATATTAATTTCTGCAAATATTTTCGCCTTGTTTTTGGAAATCCAAAAAAAAGCTAAGCGGAAGGCTAGCTGCTTGGAACTATAGGTGAAGTAAAACGGTACCGATCTGAATGAAATTTGGTACAATCCTATATTTTATCAAACGCTGGGCACTCAATGAAAAAACATGATTTTGCCACCCACACTTTGGTACCTCCCATTCGAAGCCTGTGGGGACAGCTGGTCGATCGACACAATCGAATCAAATTTAGTATTAGAGGCCCCAATACCAACGTTTTGTGGACGCATAGTGGGGTATTTCACTAATAACAAAAAAATGTTGCCTATTCTAAACGGCGTGTATGGTTTAAATCAAATTTCTCACGGTCGTAATTGCGGTGTTGTACTATTGACGGTCTCAAATTATGAACCTATAGACCCTATTGCAATAACACAATGGTTGATCAAAATAGTCCACCTCGAGAATATTGTTTCTCATTTGCATCAAACGCGTACAAAATTACAGTTGCCGCAAATTTAAAAAACGTTTAGTTTGGGGCAACTACAACTCGGTTGCTATAACCGAAACAACAACTAGCGGAACCGTTTTTTCAGCTTATATTTTTCATAATTCGTTTGCTGCAAACATTTTTCGGTTCTCCCAAACGAAATGACATATATGGATTAACAGAAGTTCGTTTCTCCCAACTACAGTTCCCAAACGAACTTCAGTTATCTGAGATTTCGTTTGGGAGCAACGAGTTTTTTCTTTGCGTGCAGACATAGGGAAAACAAAAAATGTGTGATTACATTTGTACCAATAGGAAAGTAATTTGTTAGAAAAAAGAAACGTATTTATATGTACGTCTTATATAGGTCGTGCATTAAGCCTGTGAAAACCGTGCATTCTTATCCTATACCAGTGGGTTTCTATGGCACAGCTGATCGAAAAGGTACTAGGGAAATGATGTAGAATTAGAGACCAACAAAGACATGGATATTATAGGCCATGCAGCAAACTAAATTTAAATAGTGACAGCTAAATTATGTTTATGCTGGTTTCATGGAACAAGAAATTGCATTCCCTTTTATTTTTGTCTGTGACCGTCGATGGTGCAATAGTTAGTAGGCGCGGCTCTTGTACATGAGATCCTGGGTTCGAACCCGGCTCTGACCACCTTCAAATTTTCTTTCGGCGGCGGTCACCTCGCATAGTGACGGTGACACTATCGAGTATCTAGCCATGAAAAAGCTTCTCAAATTACCGTTCGGAATCGGTGTAAAACTGTAGGTCCCAATCAGTGAGTGAAAACTGGAAAGCGCACAGCTCAGTGATTGTGAGAAGTTCTCCCTAGTCCCTTCATGGGATGTAATGGGAAACCATTTATTTTATTTATTTATTATATACAACCAAAGCGTAAATTAGAAAAGCAACTCGACGAAATGACCTATTACCTCGTCGTCATCAAGATGACGTGAGGAGAGGGATATCGGCTCTTGTCTATTTGTCCATGCTTTCACACGCCATTTTTTAAATTTTTTTCTTAAAGCCCGGTATTCAGTTTTTATGAAATTGTCGTTGCCATAAGGAGTACGTGTATAAAAAATAACCGTAATTTCAACAACCGAAAATTTCGGTCACTTTTCATTTGCTTGGTACTCAGTGGTGAATTTAGTGAAAAATCTTATTTTTGTGAATGATTGTTTTAATTTGTGAGTTTTGGGTTAGATGCGGGATGTAATTTGAACAAATATGTTTGTTTTACATTGCACGTGATGCGGTTAAACAAATTGCGTTAGTCCTTCTTATATCTCAATCCCATATCTATTTCTTGTTAACGCTAACGTTAATTAATTTCGAAAAACCAAAAATTTTAAGTAATATCAGATTTTCTTCAGGATTATTATTTACAAGGATCCTTCGAGGCTACCATATGGAAACTCACAAAAAAAAAAGCAAAAAGTTGTCTGCATCTCTTAAAGCTTCGTTAGATAGGTCTTTATCTAATGCGCATCAGGCATCATTGATGCTAATCATGTGATGCAAATTCTTTTTTGCTCAGAATTCTGTTTGCAATAAAGAAAGCTAAAACGGAAAGATCGGATCTTCCACATGGTTACGATAGTGTTCATTTTTTTTAAGAGCTAAGTCGCGTATTTATTTTCATCGTCGAACAACATTTTCAATAAAACATTTTCTGAGTGAACATAATACGCGTTTTCTTTAACAACAATATTTACAATTTCTCTTAAATGCGAACCCAAATATTGAGTCCAACGTATGAATTTATAAAATAATACACTACTGTACACGAAGAGTTATAATATTTAATATTGAAGTACATTGGCGTATACACTTTCATTATATAGTTTGGCAGAATTTTTAAATTTTTATATGGCTTATAACCGTAATAATCCACTGGCCTTGGTGAGCCAGCGAGAATGTGCAATTGGCCCTGGTTGAATGTTGGAAAAATCCGCCGAAACCTCACCAGAAGAAATTGCAAGTGCCATTTTGTACAAGTCTAAGTGCATTGCGTCGGTAGATAATTCAACAGTATTAAAATCAGAAATATTTTCCAGTGTGATCATCTCAAAACCGTTTACCGCCTGAAAATAGAAGAGAAATAGAGTTAAAAATAGTAAGAAATAATTTATAAGAATTACATACCGGAAGATTTTTACCTTCCACGTAGGATTAGTCAAGCAAAGTATTAAATTTTCTAAACATTTCGTGTACATGTAATTTCGTGTACATGTAATTTCAATATTAAGTTTGCTCCAAATCTCGTTCAACTTGTCTGTCACGTGGGGAGTAAATGTTTTATATGAAAACATTTTACTTTCCATTTTAGCACGTTCGGCCAAAAAAAAATAACATCTTAAAACATCCTGTTTAGTTGCAGATTGAGGCCACTCAAATCAGAAGACATACCAAAAGCAGCAACATTGTGAGAAGACATATGTTTCAACCTACTTTCACTTTCGGTACTTGTTGATGTTGGCGTGGCTTGCGATGTTGACGGCACTTGATCCATGGTTGAACTG
The DNA here is from genome assembly GCA_963931995.1 of Phaonia tiefii. Classification (NCBI taxonomy): domain Eukaryota; kingdom Metazoa; phylum Arthropoda; class Insecta; order Diptera; family Muscidae; genus Phaonia; species Phaonia tiefii. The sequence continues at coordinate 190,896,773 of OZ008369.1, forward strand.
ATATTGTTTTATGCACCTTTCAAAATATTTTTGGTTTCTTTAGTTTTAAAAGAAACCGGTTTGTAGGTTTTTTGAATGTTAATTCGCCGATGTCAGTTTTTGCTCGATCCGTTTCAGCTTTATATCAGAGTTCGAAAAAACATGATCGTACTCGTACCATTGTAGGTTGTGTAGGTAGTAACAACATGTGTGTATGAAAACGAAAAGGGTTGCACGAACAACGCACAAACCAAAAATATCATTTGGGAAATTCTGAAGTAAAAAAGAGCCAATATATAAATTTTGGCAAAGCAGGGTGGTAATGAGATTTAAAAAATTCGCATTCAGCGAATTTAAAAGAAAAAACCATAACAACATGTATGCACGGAAACGAAAAGGCTTGTCATGTCTTGCTTAATCGGGGTGGGTTTTGGAGTTCTATCAATGCATTTGTAAAAAAAAAAATAGTACAAAACATAGTTTTTGACTATAAATTCTTTATATATGACCCCGTCCCTTTGTCCAGTCTCGCCCATATTTGCAGCAGATCTTAGAATATATACACCTAACCAACATACCCAATTTTGTTCAAATACCGTTAACAGGAGCAGAAATAATGGATTTTTAATTTGTGATTTGTATGGGAGGTACCACGCCGCTTTATCGAATCCCGCCCATATTTTGATAGTTTATTTTGCCTGCGTAGTTTCAGCTCGATTGGATAACGGAAAAAGGGCTAAAAATCAATCCAAATTTTTTCGGCATACATACTTTCATACAGACAGGTATATATTTATAGAATTTAAAAATAAAGTAAAATAAGGAAAAATGTTTTTTTTCATGTTTTGTCTTAAATTGAATGAAATCGATATCGGTCGTGAATAAGTACCCCCTAAATTATAGCGCTGAAAATTATGGTATATTTATATTTTGGAAGTACATTATGAGAAACTCAAATATTCGTCAAGTTTCACAACAATTTCGTAAATTTTCCCCAAAAAAGGCGATAAAATCCCAAAAAATGGGTGAAAGGGCACACTGGCGGTACTCAAAAATAAATATCAATGTCAAAAAAGGATTCGTTGACCCAAAAAACTCCCCAACACACATTTAACTAGAGGAAATAACATTTTTCTTCTGCCTTTTTAGCCCAATATCTAACTCGGTTAATGAATATTTAAAAAAAAAACCTATTCCGAAAAATTCGAGGGCTCGAAATTCATTATAGAAAAATGGTTTGTTTGGCAAACTTTCTTCAAATGACCCATAGCACAAGAATCGCGATGAGACTTTGTCGCAAAAAAGTTTGACTCAGCCTAATAAATATATATTCAGAAGGTTTAAGAAAAAAATTAAAATTGTTGTGTATAAGTAGAATATTTTTTTATAACTGCTTGCCCAATATACAAGGTGTTTAAAAAGAAGTCATCCGATGTTGTTTGGCTCTCATTTTTTTTCTAAATGAAAGACTTCAATTCTGTTTTTTGATTATGTTTATTTGAACCTTTAGAATATTATTGGTTAAGTTGAGAATATGATATCGGTTAGATGGGCGCCGTCACAATTGATTACCCTACGGGCTCGTTGTATGTCCGGTTGTACCAAAGCGTTCAGCTAAATTTGTAATTTATATATTTCTGATTTACCGTGCCCACTATTAAAATAGAAAGTGGAAACAAAAACTTTTTTTCTCCCAAAAATTGTTACACCATTATCCTTTAATATGACTGATGGGTAACAACTTCGTAAAACTAGACTATAAATAAAGGAGAAATAGAAAATATTTACAGCCACAGTCACGATCTCGAAAGAAAACCCAAGCGAACGAAAGCCAGTCACTCACTTTCGTTCTTATCCCAGGCTTTAAATGTTATTGTGTCAAAACCAGTCACTTGTCTTTTGGTTGTCGCATAGCTGGAAATCAAATAAAAGCTTGAAACGAAAACAATTTACATAGAATTCAATGGAAGAAACACAATGGACAGAAAATAATGTCATTATAATAAATTTGTTATTAAAATATATTTCCATTTCAGCAGAAAAACGCCAACGTTGCGGCACCTGCAGATACTGGTTCCTCGTACTCTTCTCTCTCGCTCCGAAATTAAATGGTGAACGTCAACTTTATGTTATTGCTTTGAACTTATTGCCACAACTCGAAAGATAGTGAATCGCTTTTTGAAACGAAAGTGATGTGACTGGCTTCGTTCGCTTGGATTTTGTTGGAAAGGGTGTTAGTGCGGTCCAATTTTGTACTGAATTGCATATGTTTTCGTTTGCTTGTTAGTGGTTCCCAAATCAGCTGTTTGTCGCATAGAACGAAAGGTAACGATAACGTTCGACATCGTGACTTTGGGTGTTAGTCTATTTTTAAATTTTGGCAGGGAAACTTCGTTTCTTAGTTAAATTGCGGTTAAACATCGAATTTGGTTTTTCAGTCAATCGTTACCTACGATGTTGATTTGACAACTTGTAGTCAGAACCATATGATTGGGACAATCACATTACATATTGTAAATACTAAAATTGTAAGATTGCATAAAATACATGGTTCTTATTTGAGTATTTGTAGCTTAAAGCGTTAAAATGACTTCGACGTCAGCGTTAAAATGGCGACGAAGGATTAGTTTGTGAAGTCAAGTTTAATGTTGTAATTATTTGAAAAATTGTATTTATATTTTGTATTTATTAACTTAGCAAATATTTTGACTTGAGTATATACATAATCAAATAAAACTAATAAAGAATTTCGCCCCTGAAGTTGTCAACAAAAAATTTGTAACGGCTCGACTAGGGCTCTACCTCCGTTGGGTTTGTTAGCTACCCTTAGTACCGGCCGTGCTCAGGAAATAGGGTGGCGTTATTGATCCATTAAAGGCAGATTAAAGCTCGTGACACACACAATTAAAATTAGGTAGCTGAAACGTTCACCTAAGACAACCAAGTCGGACAAAGATTAGACAAACGATGATAAAGGAGAAAATTATAAATGCGAAGAATGAAAATTCGAAGAGGTGGAAGTTAGTATGTACCTCTTCATGTTCATTGACGATTGTTTGAATAAGCCATCTAAATGCAGGTAGCTGGTTCTACACGTTTCATTTACTAATTTTTTACAAACGTAATTTCCCATATTTGATTCCGATGTAAAATTTATATCAAAATCCATTAAATTACCTACGTTTATAATTACACATACCATAAAGAGAAATAATGTGAAGTCTGTGAAAAATCAAATGTTAATGCATACAATTTTCGAAGGCATATACCTAGCAAATAAAGTCATCAACATATTATAATATATGCATAGATATTTATGAAAGTATTTTACTTGAAAGTATTTTACTTGGCCGTCGGTGGTGCAATGGTTAGTGTGCGCGGCTCTTGTACATGAGATCCTGGGTTCGAACCCTGCTCTAACCACCTTTAAATTTCTTTCGGCGGCGGTCACCTCGCATAGTGACGGCGACACTATCGGGTATATAGCCATGAAAAAGCTTCTCAAAATACCGTTCGGAATCGGTGTAAAACTGTAGGTCCCAATCAGAGAGTGAAAACTTGAAAGCGCACAGCTCTGTGATTGTGAGAAGTTCTCCCTGGTCCCTTCACGGGATGTAATGGGCAACCATTTATTTTATTCTTTTATTTTACTTGAAATCAAAAATAACTTAGGAAAGATTAATATATTTTTTTAACGAAACAATATTACAACGAAATGAATGCAGATTTGTCACGTATTCTAACATAAGGTTATACTATGACAGAAAATGAAGCAACATTTTCAATTATTAAACAATATACGAAATGTATTCCTCCGATATTATTAAAAACAACAAGTTGCTACCCAATGGGCAAACCGTTCTACAATAGTGCGTGTTGTATGTATGAAGTGAACATTTTAGAACCATTACGGTATTCACCATGAATTGAAATGCTTCGTAGACAGCAGGCCTGATGTCGTAGCTGGAGTTTTGTAACTTTCAATATAAGTACTTAAAATATCCACTCAGACAATGTTCTTTTTAGTGTTTCCGAGTAATATGAAATTAGGCTAATTTGTATTAATTCCTAAGTAACTGGGCTTTTGCAGGGCATAATCGCGTCCGCAGATTCGATAAATAGCCGAATAGAATTAAAAACAAAAACAATTCGGTTGATCATATGTTCAACATAAGTACATAACTAAGTTCCTTCCATGAGATGTGGAGATCCAAAAATGTATACGCTGCTTCTTGTAGATCAATATATGTAGCTTATCTTTTGCAGATTGGTAACGTTCATAGATTTCATGGAATTTTGGAATTCAGAAATAGCTATAAATTATGCGAGGGAAAAGAGATAAACTCCCTAATTTCCTGCAAAATTAATGTTGGAAGAGGAAACATTTTCAGATTAAAGGAAAAAAAAACATTAAAACCAATAGTTATCTCGCAATCGTATCTTTAAAATTGTAGTTATATCCTAAAGTATATAAAGTAGATATATCATACACAGATATTTTCTGCATAATGTAATTGAATTGAGGACCGCCGACATAACCTTTTCCAAATTTTATTATTTAAGATTGAAAATTTTCTACGAATTATTGACAAAATTTCAAAGGAAATTTAGCTTCACAGTTGTTGTTCCTCAAACTTCAAACAGTAACCGACTATTGGTCTAATGTAGGTGAAAAGAACGACCTCACAAATTGACGAAACCTAGGGACAATCATGAAATAAACACTTTTGTTTTATTTCCATGGACGTGATCGACTAGTAGGTTCAAATATTCAACATACAAAGCATCGCCAACAAACAATTAGTCAAATCAACAATTTAAAATATAATTGTAGTTGGTTGTTCCTCTTTGTTGTTTTGGTATGTTGCTCGAAACAGAAGTTTTTATTTTCCAAGCTCAGTTCAGATCTAGGTTTTAATACTTTGAGAGTTTAAGCCTCGGTGGGTAATCAATGTTCAGAGGCAGACTGTTGGTGTGTTTGGTAAGCGGAAAAATCCCCCCGTCCGGCGAGTTCACCGGCCCGGCAGACGCATGGCACTACGAGCACCCCGCGAGACCATCACATGAACTCCATAGCACTTCGAAATTGCAGTCTGTGCCACATGACATAATGTTTAAATGTATTACTTAATTGGTTTCCCTTTCACAATCATAAATTCAGAACCTATTAATCTCAAAAAATAAGTTACTATTGATCGAGGGTCAAAATATACCTTTAAAGACGGTTGAGCCAATGTTTGAAAACTTGTTCTTGTGGTTCGGAATAGCTAAATATAAATCGATTTGCAGGATTAAGCACAATTCAGATTTTTGCAAATGATATGGTCGGTGATATTTTGGAGTTACCTCGATACATTGGGCGCCCTGCCTGAAATTTTGCACAGACATTGTTAAAATTACCTTAAAATTTAAACACCAGCTTATTGTTCCAAAGTTGCAGAAACATTTTTAAAACAAATAAAAATGCTAGAACTTTCTCGAACCAAATTCTGAGAAAAAACAATGAATGTGAAATGTGGCATATTTTTTCTACTTTCATTACCTAAAAACCAGTTTGGGACATCGAATCCAGTAAGAAATGATGTGAACACACAGAAAAGATTTTTATATGTAATGTGTTCTTGTTTAGTTGGGTAGATAAACTCAATTTTCTTAAAAAACTTGTTTCGTAAAGACGAGTAAAAATCATATCTCGTGTCTGTACCACGAGGCACATGGTGAAAAGAATGGGTGCGGCTTCTATTTGAAAAAAATCCTGATGGGATTAAAAAAAAATATTTGTGTTTGGATTGCCTAACAAAATTTAATTTTTCCCACTTTTCACCGAATTTTTGTTTTAAATTTGCAGTTAACTTGTAAGTAAAAAAATGGAAGGCACTGGCGTCATGACATCAACATCCCATTCTTTGAAATACATTAAACTTATGCAGAGTGAGTGAGTACTGACTCACTCTGATTACATCGCATATAGAAACTGAATATGATTTTACCAGGGAAATGAGGTAGTTTTTGAGTCACCTGTAACTCATCTTTGGCATTTGATAACTTAAAGTTAACTCAATTCCCGCCAGGGCAAGGGCCGCGCCCACTACCATAGTACCACCCACCTACACGCGCCCACTACCATAGTATTCACCTACACCTACATAATGATTCACGATTCAAAATCAGCGTGTATGAATACTTTCAGATAAAGTAATAGAACAAATAAAAAAATAAATGGTCTCCCATTACATCCCATGAAGGGACAGGGGGAGAGCTTCTCACAATCACTGAGCTGTGCGCTTTCCAGTTTTCATGGCTAAATACTCGATAGTGTCGCCGTCAGTATGCGAGGTGACCGCCGTCGATAGAAATTTTAAGGTGCACCACCGACGATCACAAAAAATATATCATATTTCACATACATTTGTTTCAAAATGTTTTTATTATTATTATTATTTATTGGATCGTCCTATGCAAAAGAATTAATTTTCTTATATAAAGCATAAGTGTGAAACAATGTTGCTCGAGAAAGTTCTAATATTTATAAATGTTTTAAATATTAGTTTTAATTTTAGAATAGTAAGCTAATACTTAAACTTTGATATTATTTTTACAGTTTCCTTAACTTTGTGTGCCAGTTTAGCATTTTTAGTGCATTTCTGGCATTTTTCTTCTGTATTCTGCACTTTTTTTTTAAAAAATCTAAGCATTTTTTAATGCATCTAAGCATTTTGACGTGACAACGTCTTAAATTAGGTTGCGGCTGGGAGTCACTTATGAAAAAGTGTAACGCCCGGTAACGTTACGATGAGTCACCGAACGAGAGAGAGGCCCGCCGAATGCCTTGCGTCTCTCTCCCACTCAATAAATAATTCTGTGTGCGCGGATGTGTGTGTTTACTTGTGTGCCAGAAACGATTTGCTTTGCTGGCTTCTAGTGGCTGTTGGTCGGTGGTGTGAGTGTTTTTGTTTTTTGGCACATCATATATATGACGACTGAGCAAGTATGTATGTGCGTATATATGTGCGTGTGTATGAATATTGATTTAGATCAGTCTGCATTGGATAAGGTATTATTTTTTGTTTTTTTTTGTTTTTTGTTTTTTGGCTTTATGATATGTGTAGTGTATGTTTGTGTGTAGAAATTTTCATATGAATTAGGTAGCCAAAACGAAACAGAGAGCTGCGGTCGGCTTTAAAAACGATATGCGAATATGATGAATTGAAATACTTTTTGGTTAGTAAATTATTTTCTTTTGTTTTTAATAAAAGAAATGTTTATTTTTTATAATAAAAGAAATGTTTATATTTTATAATAAAGGATATGTTTATTGTTTATAATGTCACATTTGATAATGTGTTCATAGAAATCGCACAGGTACCTAGATGGTGTTGAAATTACTTCTATTTTCCTAAACCATAAGTTTCAATAAATGTTAAAACATCGCCCGTGAGTTCTAACACTCATTGGTTTTTTTTTTTATTTTACAAATTTTAATTAATTTCAAATTTATTTAGCAAAAATTTGAACCTTCGATCTGAATAAATGTTTTGATTTTCGAATTGATTCTTTAAAATTACAAATATTAAGAAAAAGTGGCAGATATAAGAAAACTTGATTTAAACTGTGTTGAGCAAGAATTTTAACATCTACTCAATATGAAAATCAAATCAATCTAAACAAAATATATTTCTATAGTTAAAATTTGTGCAATTCTTATTTTCATTCAATTCCTTGTTCCTATTGTGCAATTTAATTATATTCATATCAATAAATATTCTACCGAGAAAAAGACGTTGTCACGTAAAATCTTCGCCCGTAAAACCGACTTTACAGGCAACAATTTTTTTTTTCTCAATTTTTACAAACTTTCAGTTTTGCCCCTTAATTTTTTTAATTTGTTGTCTACAATTTGGATTTTTCAACAATATATATGGCTGGTTTTGAGGTTGAATAGGAAGAACTAAAATACTTTCAACCAACAATTATAACATATTTAGAATTATCAAGGGTTTGGATGCCAAATACTTCTGTGAATTCTCATTTAAAAAGTTGCAATTGCAAAAATATGTCCTCGAATTTTTACTACCAATTTGAGTAGACACATATATGTTTATATTAAGGGGAATAAACTATACTTCGGTACACGGAAAACATGACTCCGAATCAAACATAAATAGATCTTATTGATTCATCGCAGGTTGATTTAAGAGTTTAGACCTAAGTCTATAACTTACTGGTCAATGCCGATAACACGGATCTTTAGTTAAATTAAATTAACAATTCGTCGTACCGGAGTTATCTGCACGTCCAAAAAGTTATTTTTGGAAAATTGAATTTAAAGTTTCAGAAAGGTATATTAAAAAAATGGTATGAAAAAAGTGGTCCAATATTTTTTAGATGTAATGGTGGGGATTCTTCATTGTTATATGGAAAAATATCAATGGTCATGCAGAAAAATTTTCGAGATATGCCAATTTTTTCCTTCAGAAAAATGTTGTCATTTAAACGAATACGCCACTTTTTGTGAGACATTATTCAAAATGTGGGATATACGTGGCGTGGCAATGAACTAAAAAAACATTTAAAAAAATTGTTACTTTTACATTTGTTTTTAAAAACTCTAAGATTCACATTTATATTGTTGCTATTTCATTTGTTTTATTGTTTGTAATTAACCCTCATTAGGTCTTTAGTAGTACGGACGTTACAGTGGTTTGGGTAAGATATGACCCAGTTGTAGAATCTTAATAAAAATTACTGATTGTGTTAAGAAGTTCAGATGTAGAATCATTCAGACATTTTTAATAATATTATTTCAATAATATGTATATAAAAATAATTCACTAAAAGTCAATATACATCACCTATTTGCTGAAAAATTACCAAACAATCTTTTTGAAATTGAGTTGGATAATTCAGTCTGAAATAAAAATTCACCCGAGAAAAGAAAAGATATTGAAAGTCTGTATATTTATCTTCCTGAAGAATATCTGGTTAATAAGAGAAAAGTAGCTTTTTTATTTTTTTAATATTTACATGCAGCCGAATTTTCATAATGAAACCCTGTGTTCGAGTGATATAAATTTGTCTTTATATTTTGATTTTTATAAATATTTTAGTCTATAACAATTACTGTTCTATGGAGTATTGAAATTGAAACATTAATTAATGTTTAAGTTTATGATTATAATTCAGGCTTTTTTTTTAAATTTACAACAAATTTGTTATAATCATACTTACCACGCCTTTATTTCATGAGTAATATACGTATTAGTATTTGCACATACGTGGAGATAACGTAAGAATTTTTGAATTCGCAAATTTCATATATTTTTCATGGTATATCCACAAAATTGGTATAGATATACGATTTTTTTTGTTTTTATGGATATACAATTCTAAAACGCCTAACTATTTCATAATCTATAAGAGGTAGCGACATGGGAACTAGACAGATTGATAGATCTTGAAAAATTACCTTAGAAAGTGTTCTTATCTCAATTTTTTTGATTTTGAGACTCCGCAGTACTTCAGCTGTTTTAGAATTTTTTTTTGCAAATTGCAGGTGTTAGAATTTTTTACAGATTCTGCCAGCACTGTATTTGAGAACTTATATGATACTGTGAAACGTAATAAAAACTGATAAAATTATCTGTGCAAACAGTTCAGCCAAATATATAAAGTGTGATGTTAGTAATTTTTCTTGATTTTTTAAGCCCAATCTACCCATATATAAGTTATCGTAAGAAACTCTACTTCACATACTTACCTCGTCAAGAAACCTTTCTTTCCACACTTACCTCATCTAAATGCATTAAAACAAACAAATATCTTACACGCGCTGCCTAGTCAGCACTCTCTACGTTTCCCAAGTCGACAACAGTGGAGTAACCAAATGCTTCACACTAGTCGCTAACTCAGTACCCATGCTACATTGCATTAGGCGACGTATCCCACACGAGCCGCTAACTCAGCATAATCACACGGGCACTGTTGGCAGAGCGACGGCAGCGAAACATAAAGGTGGCGGCTTCCATTCCAGGCTAAGAATTAGTTTAAGTTCAGTTGTAAACTCACATTTAACAAATAAAGTTGTTTAATTTATATTAGACCCACTCACCAAAAATAGTTTATTTTGTCCACCCCTCATAATGTATCTTGGTGTGTTTTATGATGACCGTGGCCTTAGGCGTTCTTCTAAAATGTATTTTTTAGTTCTTCACAGAATTTTGTTCTATAACTAAAGACAAAGTTAGTATCATATCAAAGGTTTTTTAATAATAGGCTCAAATGGTATATAAAACGTGTCAACGCATTTCCTAGCACATCCTTTTTGCAAGGATATTACGAAACAAATCTAATTATTAAGTATTCAGTACGTACATTTTTCCGATTTAAATACGTGTTCCAAGTTTTTTTTTATTGAAATTCGCACTAGACATTTTAGCAAGAATTCAATACGGAATATGGGAATGGGTTTTTATTACGTTTCACAGTATCATATAAGTTCTCAAATACAGTGCTGCCAGAATCTGTAAAAAATTCTAAAAACTGCAATTTCCAAAAAAAATGCTAAAACAGCGAAAGTACTGCGGGCATTTGACGAATTATTTTCGATAAAAAATCATATTACGTTCTAAGCAGGCAAAAATTGGTATCAACTCCTTTTTTTGGCAAAGAGATCGTCGTTGTATGTATATACTGTTGTGTTATTTTTCAATACATTTACCGCGGTACTCTAAACCAAATTGTAAAAATTTAGAATTACTCCAATCTGTAAGCCGATTTATTTTCTGGTTAAAAATATTTTGTTTTGTGACAATATCCCTGAAATAAGGATGTGTCAGGACACGTTTTGACATGTTTTATGTACCGTTCGACGCGCTATAAAAAAACCTTTAATATGATACTAATATTTTATACATGGTTACAGTACAAAATTCTCTGATAACTAAAAAAATAACTTTTTTAAAAACGGTCCAGCTCACGGGATCTTAATGCTAGACACGAAATATTTTGGGTCGATGGTGCAATGGATAGTGTGCGCGCTTCTTGTACTTGAGATCCTGGTTTCGATCCCTGCTCCGACAACCTTAAAATTTCTTTCGACGGCGGTCACCTCGCATAGTGACGGCGACACTATCGGGTATTTAGCCATGAAAATGCTTCTCCAAAACACCGTTCGGAAAACTGTAGGTTCCAATCACTGAGTATAAAACTAGAAAGCGCACAGTTCACTGGTTTTGAGAAGCTCTCCCCGATTTTTTCATGGGAAGTAATGGGAAACCATTTATTTATTTTTTATCATAAAACACACCAAGATACACGTTTTCTCTACCATATAAAAGTAATGTGAGTCGGTTTAATCTACATTTGTCGTTTTCAATAGATTTTCGACGGTACATGCACCTTATCATGTATTATTGAAAAAGATGAAGCTTCTTTATTTGGAGTTACTGAGTAAAAACTATTTTTTTAATTTTGTTTTTGTATTACTTAATATTGAAAAATCTGCATGCTACATAAAATATTTGAGTACTACTGCAAATTAAATCCAAATTTTGCGTGTAAAAAATTCTAGGATTTACAGTTGCATCCGAATTTTATTTTAAGTAATTGAGGAAGAATCTGCAACTTTTTATTTTTCATACATCATAATATAAGCATTTGCTTTCACTGTCGCTGTAAACTTTGAAGAGGCTCTGGTACAAAATGGAAGAAAAGGGAAAATAAAATTTTACCTAGTACATAGCCATTTGTACATGCAACGAAAATCAATATTTGTGGTCAAGGTTACTATACGGTCACATATATGTACGTACATATATATATATTCCAGTGTGTATACAACATCCCATTCATACGTTTACGTACGTGAATTGTGTTGCCAGTTATCGGTCACTCAGACTAGGGGTAGTATTTTTTATGTATTAAATTGTACAATATTATAATGTATAAGGATTAATGTATTACAATTGTATTTAAATAACTTTATTATGACTTAGCTGAAAATCGTAACTTTATGATACGAGCATGTTTCAAAAGGGACATTTTGTCGAACGTTCATAAAAAACATATCCAGTGTCAGAAGTTCGAACGAGTTTTAAAATAATCAACTCTTTTTGGTTATCTTTTCGGTACAGAAGTTTCAGGCAGCAATGTGCTGTACCAAAAATGATACAACAACATGTGGACTTGTACAATACATTCCTTGTGTTGGTGGCTAAAACAGACAGGCATCTCTCGGTTTAACGCATATTTACCACTATGTATTTAATATTACTGACATCCATGTAGAGTAATGGAAATTTCCGAAATTTTAAATCATCTTGCTCTCTTTCTGTCATATCCCAGGGGATCCCTAAACGATTAAAAGTTGAGGGAGGGCTACACAAAGGGGCAAAGTTCCTCTTTCTTTCGAGACTTAAGTTTTATTTTATTTTAAAATTTGTTTAAAAAAGTCGATTTTTTACCTTTTTAGACGGATTTTTTAACAGTAGATATTTCCTTGATGTATGCATGCTTGTACGAGGACTGCTGAGGAATATCCATAATTCTACGCAGATATGTGCCAATCATCCTTTCCATTGTCTTCATAAGGAAACATGTGACGGTTTCCCAGGTTTTGTAATGAATACAACTTTGGATTCCCTCTTTCGAATTGGAGTACAGGACAGTGTAATGCAGCCTATAAAAGTTTGTGAGCCAGGGACTTTGTAAGTCCACTGGCGGAATTCTGCCAGCGCCAGGTGATTTGTAGGGTTTACAACTTCCTCGATTCAGTACTCGATGTCGTTCACCAGCCGTTTTCTCTCAGATACGATATGCCAAACAAGCGGGAGTCATCAAGATGATGCGTTCTCGATTCCTTCGCAGAAATATTTTCAAGACTTTCTCTTGAAAGTTTTAAGATCGTTCTTGTATTTCTTAAGATTTAATTTGTAAACATTCCAGTCTCGATCCGCCGTTGAGGACTTAGCCTTAGTGAAAGCTCTCTGTAAGACTTTTCAGAATGTGAAGGCCTTGTTCCACCATGGTGGTTTGTTTTACCTCGATAGGAACAGTTTGGGCATGCAGATTCAAGTGATCTGTTGAGGGCTGAGGAGACACATCTGTGGATCATCATTCTCAGCAGTATTAACTGGCTCAGAGAGAAGAATCGATTTCATTATAACATCAAATTTTGTTTATAGTTGGTCCAGCTTGTTTTACGAACATTTCATGAAACCGACACAGCGTGAGTGAAACGACATTCGGAAAACAAACACAAAGGTTAGTGGAAAATCCATACGCTAAATTGTGCCCTCCCTATAATTTATAGTGGTACTTTCAAAATTGTCTGGTGTGTATTGGCGTCCGCACAAAAAACTAGACCCAGTTATCCTTCTCCACCTCATCAAATAGCTCCATCAGCAGATACGACGGCCGTGTACAGTATCTTCACAGACCATATAGGCTGAAGCTAAACAGATGTGGCCGTTGTTAGTTTCCAGACTGGCGGCAACGTCTCAATCGCAGTAGATATATAAACAGAATATATTGAAATTATTCTTAGCAAGTTTACACTTTCTTGGCGTTCCTTAAAAAAAACGAGAAGCTTTTTGTCAGGGGTTAAATCCAAAACTGCTTCCGTTATCTGCCCTGGGTTCTTGAATGGAGACGTCGTCGCCCTGTGATTTTGTATATAGAGCAGGAGAGCTGCAAAAGTAGTTTTAGAGTGGTAGAGGTTTGTCTTTGAAGTCGGTGTCTTCCAGGAGATTATTTGCAAGCTCGTCAATGAGTTTTGAGTTTGACTAGTGGTAGGCAATCTTTTTTGAACAAGGGCCAGATACAAAATAATTATAGGTATGCGGCCAGACCTGTAAAAATCTACTTCGAAGAATATTATTCATGTATGGATATTTTGTGTCCTGTATACGGAACATAACTGAAAAATTGATCATCATGCCTTTCAATACATGTGGTACTCTTGATCTTGAAAAATTAAATTTAACTAACTATTTAGGAAAATATAAATAAATATTATCGAAAATTTACTATTCTTGCCTGCTCAAATCCTGAAGGATCATGTTGTCGACATTTGAAAATCCGAATGGGAAAACTTTTTCGTGATCGAAATATTGTCGCTTAATGGAAAAGTACAAACTATTTACACAAAGTCTACTGAAAGGTACAAAACGTGAATACAACGGTCTAAATGGTGTGCATAAAAGTACAAACAGAGTGCATAATACTTAGTACAAATAGAGTACATAAAAGTACAAAAGGTGTAAACAGTTTTCAAATGACTACAAAAGGTGCACACAAATGTAGAAAAAGTGTACACTATGGTATGCAAATTGTGCACAAAAGTAGACAAAGTGTACAAAAAAGTATAAACAAAAGTACAAATTGAACGCTAAAGTACACAATGTGTAAACAAATAGTGTACACAAACGTTCAAACACAAAATTACAAAAAGTTTACACAAAGTTACAAAAAGTGTACGCAAAACTTCAAGAGTGTAGGCTAAAGTAAAAAAATGGATAGACCTGCAAAAGAATTCATGGAAAATGAGCTAAGCCCATCAAACTCAAATAACCATAATTACATCCATACATAGAGTTATATACTCAACGAGACGAATATACATCGGTGTTTTTTCCGTATTTGGAATGCGTAAAAATGAAATATATACATATTTCCGACCCCTGAGTTAGACAATGACGTGTCATTCCCTATAGTAGCAACAGAGACAGTCTCATAGACGCCTTTGTCTTACACTCCGTCTATTTCTGGTGTAGCTCGGTGGGTTCGGTATCCTGCTTGGCTTTCTGGGTAGTCACATGTCCACACCCCTGTTTTTAACTTCGTGTATGCGCGATAGGTTCAGTGGCAAAGCTTGGCTTCTCGGTCCACAGTGACAGGTGCATCCCTGTGCCTGTCATATCCCCCGTTCAAATCCGGTGTAAGTTCATTGGTTTCGGTGTCACGCTTGTTTTTTTAATAGTGGAATCGAACGTCTGAAACGAACGAACATATATGTATATTTCCTCCTTTAATCAAAATAACATTTTCAGAATACAAATTTTAAATACATTTCCTCGCGTCCAGTGACCAATCGAAGATTATAATATATAATAATAATTACAAAATAATTACATTTTAACATTTAACAATTTTTTTTCCATTTAACATACTCATGGCAAAAGGAGGACTTTAAAATCCGTTTACTCTTACCCTAATCCTAACTTACAAACTAAGAACCTACAACTAACCTATAGACTAAAAACAAAACAAAATAATCCACGCATCATTGTGCAATATTGTACACTGTACTATCCAGGTTATAACTACCAAATCTTCCATGGTAAAATAGTATCTTCCCTCATCATTTTTCAATAAGCCCTTTCGATAGAGCTCCAAAAGCCCCGTCGGAGCCAAAACCTCACCATTTCCCATTATTCTGTCGAGCTCCCCCGAGGTGGTTCCACATTCTCTCACCAGGCTTTTCTCCACATTTTCCACCATCCACACGTCAATCCTGTCCATTCCGCTCTTACTGTATACAAGTTCATTTGGGGGACTTTTATATATACCATTGTCATCTCTTCTGGCGCGTAGACCAAGACAGTGTCTAAAGTAGTTTCTTTCTATTCTCCTTATTCTTTCCATCTGGCTGGACGATATGCCCGACAAGTTCGGGAAAGCATATGTCATGACCGGTCTCACTATCTGCTTATAGAGTAATAACCTAATTTTAGGGCTGAGCCCGTTTTTCGCACCAATAATAATGCCCTTCGCCTTTATCAGTACCTTATCCACATGCGCTTTGTATTGCAAGTTCTCGACAAATTTAACTCCCAGGTAGATCATGGAGTCGGAGTTCTCGACTGTAGCCTCACATATCTTCACGGTGGGCATAAATCTTTTAGCGTTCCTGTATAGTTTTACCTTTTTACCCTTAATGGTGAGACATTTACATTTTGGTAGATTTAATTTCAGGTACCTTTTGTCAAAATATTCCCTTAACTCATCGAGGTATCTATTTATGTTTTTGTTCGCTACTTTTGCGTTCACGTGCGCTGCTGTGACCAATATGCCATCCGAATACAGTATTATTCTTTCCCATCAACTAGACCGAGGCAAATCTGCCAGGTACAGGTTGTACAGCATAGGCCCCAGGATTGAGCCCTGTGGTACTCCAGCTGTTGAGGCCATTACCGTCGAAGCTGTTCCGTCGACATCCACTGCAAATGTTCTTCCCTTTAGGTAGTTGTAAATCATCCTACACAGGTGTTCACCGAAATTACATCTACAGCACATCTTATACACAATTCCCTCCTGCCATACCGTGTCAAAGGCCTTTTCAAAGTCGAGCCCGACCGCTATCGTCGCCTTTCTACTGTTCAGGTCCTTTGTTACATTTTCCTCAAAAATCATGAGGGCGTAATTCGTGGATAAACCCGTCCTAAAACCAAACTGGAAGTTGGCTATGACTTTCCCATCCTCTTCACGTAGCTTCATGTTGTCAAACAGGATCCGCTCAAAAAGCTTTCCCATATTTGACAGAAGAGAGATCGGTCGGTAATTTTCGGGCTTGGTGGGATCTTTTCCTGGTTTTAGGACCGGAATCACTTTGACATGTTTCCACTTTGTCGGGAAATACCCAAGTTTGATATAGTAATTGAAAACTGTCGCCATGTACCCCCATGATCTCTCGTCAATCCTCCGTAGAACATAATTCGGAACACTGTCCATTCCGCTGCTCTTCTTGTGTAGTAGTTCAAGTTCATCGGAAATGGTAAAAATTTATGATTACCACTCTGAAAAATATTCTTATCGTGAAATCGGTAGAAAAAACGGACGCGGTAGTAATGTGGGGAAAGCAGTGCGAATTAAAAGATGGGCTTATTAAAGGAATAAAAACTGCATGGCGTAACGCTGAAGGCATGGCGTAATGAATAGACACTAAACGATCCTTTGTATATACCTAACAAAATAGCATATATCAGGGTTGAAAAAGGACATTGCTATTTCAGTACTAAACCAAATTATTTCCTGCACTTTTTTGCCCTCGTAGTACTAAAGTTTTGATGTTTTTTATTTCTATTTAAACTGAAAAGTTTAAAGAAAATAGTTCCTCTCTTGTAAAATACCAAGTAAACCCCATTATCAAAATGCCTGCTCTTTTGGGCCAACGACAAACGCGCTTCTTCCATTTTGCGACGAGGTACATCAACATAAAAAAGTGGTCGGTGCTGGGATGACACCAATCAAAACGAAGTCCACCAAGTTGCAATGCACTCGCAGAAGGTCACTGTTTGGTGTGGATTGTTGAACAGCGGCATCATCGGGCCATATATTTAGATAACCAATTTCTTTTGAAGAAAATTGGATGATATAGAGGGTGTCAACATGCGGTTGCAACAGGACGGCGCAATGTGCCACATAGTAACGTTTTAACGTTTTTTTTTTTGCCAAAAACGACCGGTCCCCAAATACTCAACATAACCCGTGCCACCGCACAAATTCAGCCCGATGTATGTTGCGCTCCACCCGTCCAAGCCCCGACCGATTCTTATATTTTAAGAATTATCCGTCCCAATTGGAAACCTCTTTATAACAAATTATAACTAGGACTGTTTGTTGTTGGGGTATAACATTTTCTGTGAGAGTTCTGTAGTATATTAAGGATAACTATCGAGTGTGTCAAATTTATCGTGGGTATCAAATTTTACCAATGTTAATTTAACGCATAAAATCAATTGTATTGATAACATTTAGTGCAAATTAATTCATCTTTCAATTGTCTTGGTCCAATACTACAAAATAATAATACAAAAGTTTCTATTGAAAAATGAGATATGCCAAAAAAAAATGTTCTCCCACATCCCAGGAAGACATTGGGGAGAGATTCTCATAATCAGTGAGATGTGTGCTTTCTAGTTTTACCCTCACTGATTTAAATGTAATGATGATTTTTAAAGCGTCCCTGCGCTGTTATTGATTACTAGCTGGACCCGGCAAACAACGTTTTGTAATGCCAAAGGGTGAACAAAATTTGTTGTTCCATTACGTTTAAAACTATAGTTATGGCTGTTATATCGGTTTCTTTCAAAGGGGGCGTGGCACCACCCTCTTCCACCCTGGCTGTAATTCATACTGTTCCAGCAACATATATGCCAAATCTCATCTTCATATATCTGACACTTCATGAGATATAGCCATTTTAAATATCAAGTTGTATGGGCGGTGCGACGCCCCTTAATCCAATCACAGCCAAGTATAGCCAAGGAGTCGTGAGTACCACATTGTGAAATTTTCATGACAATCGGTGTATTGGTCTATTAGAAAATCCGTTAAAGCGTCCGTTTCATCCCGACTATATAGCCTATGTCACCCGCTAGATGATTCTGAATATTGTCTGAAAATGTCATCAAAATCGGTTCAGCCGTTTTCAAGTCCATTCGTAACATACACACATACGTACGATTTTTAAAAAGGGGGCGTGGTACCGCCCACGTTTACCCTGGCTGTATAGCCTATGTCACCCGCTAGATGATTCTGAATATTGTCTGAAAATGTCATCATAATTAGTCCAGCCGTTTTCGAGTCCATTCGTAACATACACAGAGTGCAGAGTCATATCATTGGAGAAAAAGATCCAAGTTATATGGGCACACTGCATTTGTATCCTAGGCTATGCTTTTTTCTAGTTTAGTCATCACTTTTACCAGGAAAGTATGGAATGGCTAACATTCCCTAATCAAATTCAAAAAATTAATTCTACAACAAATGACTTAATTGTTATTGTAGAAATCGTTTTCCAAAAGTCATAAGTATTAAATCATACTATTTCATTCAACCATTTAAGACCATTATTAATATCTAGGAAATTTCAACTTCACGTGAAGCGGACAACCAAAAAAAGTTTTTTTCTTACAATTCATTCATATTTAGCTTAACTTTAGTTGCAGTAGGTATGAAAGTGAACAAGCAATATTTTTTTTTGTATAATGTTCATTTCTCATGATATGAAATTGTAAAGATTCGCCGTTTTTGAAACTTGTTTTTTAAGTACATATTTTGTCGTCGACAAAAAAAAGTTTTAATAAGTCGAGCGATAAAAGCTTGTCATGTGCAAAACCTTCTTATTTCAAACCAAATTTTTTTTAAGTTCACCTAATTTTTTTTAAATTCGAAATTAGCTTAAAATATATTTACAATACACTCAAAGGAGAGTGAATAAAACCGAAACCGAATAACCGGTTAACTGGTTTTTTAAAAACAATTTTTTTAACAAACAGAAAAGGTGTTATTTGACGTCGGTTAACCGATTTTTACTCAATTCGTGTTAATATCATTAAAAAAATATTTATACTCGTATTACTTATATGATTTTCGAATTTTAATGAAATTTTGGATTAATAACTATGATTTCTGTTTTCAAATATGAATTTATGCTTCAATAAGTTGAAAATGTCGTTCCCAAAGAACTTCTTTATTCAAATTTAAAAATTATTTTATGATGTAAATAAGAATTTTAACTTTTCTTTTCCAAATTTTATAATGTAAATATTTTATAAAAAATATTGTTTTTTTTTTTGGGCTTGTTGGAAAGGTCTTTAAGAGGCCTTTCAGAATTAATTAAAAACGAAGTAGAAAAAAGTCAAATCGCCGAGATACAGAAAAAAAATTCACATAACCTCAATTTGCTCAGCCAGACGGCAGGTAACTTATGTTCTTTTTTCTGTTGAAAGATAGCCATACTTCCTACCTTTCCAAAGAGATTTTACTGAAATGCAAAAATGTTTGTTTTTGTTTTTGGAAGCGAAATAACAGCACACATTTATTTGTTTTTATAAATTAACATGTTTAAGATTTTATTTTCCAGTCCATTCATCAGTGCCTAAAAAAGTAAGTGGTATTTATAGGTATTCATTGATAGAATTTTGTCATTCAACAAGTGTCTACGATCGCGAAAAGTACAAGTGATTTTTGACCGGTTTTTTAAAAGTGAATAGTAAAAGTGAAACAAAAGTTACCTGCCATCTGGCTGAGCAAATTGAGGTTATCTGAATTTTTTTTCCATTTTTTTCCCAAATCTCTGTATCTCGGCGATTTGACTTTTTTCTACTTATTTTTTAATTAATTCTGAACAGCGTCTCAACCCTAGTGAGATAACTTACGTCTCTGAGACGTATGACAAATAAACATTTATTTATTTCATTGATTTTTAAAGGGCGTACTGTTCGTAGGTTTTGTAGTTTAGAATTTGTGGGATGTTCTTTAGATAGCATTTTTTTATAAAGCAAGACTAAATTTTATTAATTTGAAAAAAATTTTAGTTTAAAATATTTTGGAATATTTACTAGTTAGACTTCAAACTAGCATACGTCTTTAAGACGTATGGTTATCTTTAATGTATAAAAAATAAGGTTATCTTTCTAGGGTTAAAGACCTTTCCAACAAGCCCAAAAACAATAAAATCCGACCACCGGCTCAGAAGTTAGCAACTGTACCCTACTACCCTCCGACCACCGATCCGAAAATTTTGAACCCGCTGCTATTTTGCACCCTTGCATTTTCGGACATGGTCCTAGTGGACTTTTCTTCATGAACTGAGCCAAGGAATTCGCTGGAGAAATTTGTCCGGAACTTCCTGAATCACCCTTCACACTTCCTGAATCACCAATCATACAAACAGCTGCTTACGTACGGAGTGCGTGGCTCTTTTCTTAAGCAATTCACATTTTACGAAATATTTTATTATGTACATTATAGCTTGGCACATAGAATTCATGAGTTCCCACACTGGCTTAACCTAGCTAAAGCCAATACATGGATATTATAGTTGGTCCTTTATTCGTTCGAATTTCTTGAACTGTACACTGAACGGAAAAGCTTCGTCGCTGGGATTAAAATGTCAATCACCCCAACAACATTTGTCATCGAATGTGAGCCAACGTACAGTTTCATTCCCGCTACGAAAATGTTTTACTCAACTGCAAATTATCACAATGATGAAAGTATGGTTGTTGCTGCAATGAATTTGATTCACTATCGCAACGAAATTGTTTCGTTCCTGCAATGAATTTGTTTCATTGCTGTAAATAATTTGTTTCATTCGTGCAACGAATTTGAGTCATTGTAGCAATGAATTTGTTTCATTACTACAAGGATTTTGTTTCATTGCTACAATGAATGTTTTGAAGAGTGTTTGAAATTATTTATTGTCAATTGTACATAAATACACTGTTAATATTACACCACCGGTGTTTTGATAACAATTCTTCTAGTTTTTGTTTTGAAAATGGTATTAATTTGCTAAATATATTATGCCCATTCCATGTTGAAACACCCGTCTAGAAAATGATTGTGGTAGTCGACTGGTTGAGTTTTATTGTGACAGGTCCTGCAATTAAACACAAATGTGAGGAATTTACTATTAAGGTTTTTATTTCAGAACATAAGCTCTACTCCCCTATGGGTTTCATCACAGTAGTTTATCTATGTTCAAAACTTCCTTTAACATAGAACCACATCATCAACCAAATCATGCAATTGCTATTGTGTTGAGGGTTCGGTCATTTAATTGTAACGCCAAATCTCCCCAGCATTGATCTCCGTCGGTGATCGCTCTGTAAGCAGTCTTTTCAACTGCAGACTTTTATTTATTTTAGCCAAATTTGTTAAAATTTCGATTCGATTCATTTCATTGTACGTTAAATTGTTATTTTTTATGTTCATCATGCTTGGAACACTTTGTTTCTCTGATTTATGTATTTATGGCTTTCGTTTTTTTCTGAATCCAAATACCAATAAAACGAAACAAGCGCAACCGAATTCTGGTAAAAACCAAACATTTTGTTCCTGTTTGTACCATAGAGTGATTCTTTAAAGAGAGAATATTGAACTCATCTGACGTTTCCTTTCACACTCTTCTTGGTGCGGTCGGTGTGATAGAGAGATGTTTGGCAAAAAGTGACTTACACCAGGTGTAATAAGATACAATATTAAAATTAGAAATGAGAAGAATAAATAATGGGTTGCCAAACTATTGTAATTATCTATTCAATTACAAACATTAATTGATGTTACGACATTATTAAACAAAAGAACCAATACATTCTAAATACTTCCAAATAGCATGTGTTTTTTGTAAAGGCAACTAATTTAATATAGGGTGGGAAAGTAACCAAGGGTTTTTACACACTTTATGGGGATTTCCTTATATATTGTTGGTAAATACCTAATACACATGACAATACATAGAATTTCGGCAAAATAAAGTACAATTTGCTTTTTTACCCTTTTGGTCATCACATTTGGTCGGTAAGCAGCGTTATACAAAGTCAAATTTAAAAAAAATAAGCTAATTATTTTTCCAAAAGTAGAATTTGTCTCGATACAAAAGTAATGTGTCTTTGAGCCAAATTTATTTTAATATTATTTTCTTTTTTTATTTTTAATTTTTTTTCTAAAACTAATTTGTTTTGTCGAGGGGGTATATTGTTCAACGATGCACAGTGGAGACAATTGCAAAAAAGTGGTAGTAATATCAGAACTTCTAAACTATGGTTCAGATCGTTTTGTATGGAACTGAGTATTTGTAGGGAAGGTAAAGCGCTTTTATTTAGAGGAACCCTGTTGCACCTCACAATTCTAAACTACTAATATGGTATCAAATACTGTTTGGTTGGTCATTTTACATTAATGTGTAAAATCTGACAAAATACTGGCCAGACGGAATTTCATTAAGATAATTTAAATTTTCCAGGAACTGTATCGTTGACAAATGAAACGTTCGCAAAACTTTTGTATGCAAATTCGAATTAAAGTATTATTTCGATTAAGTAAATGCTTTTACTTACGCTTAATGCCTAATTTAATAATGTAAATAACAGGGCGATTAATGTTGCCCCAGAAAGTGTACGGTTTCAACAACATATCAGCTCGCCAAACCAGGATGATGAATTCGTTGCGATACCAATTAAATTTTTTAAAATATGTGGAACCATCTAGAGACTCTGGTATCAAGTATTGGAGCTGATATAAATAGCGGACGATAGCATATTGGAGTTATAGTAAAAAGGTTGAATAATGCAATTGTGGACGTTAAGTTGGGTAAATCAAGTGAACTGTTGTACTGTATAAGTACAATAAAAATAAATAAAATTGTTGTATTTATCGTAACATGTTTATTAGCGGGTAATAAAACAGCGCTAGAAAATTACAATTAAGGAATTTCATAACAGTGTATAAGTATTTGTATCTACCTCTTTCCGCTAGCTTGTTAACTTTTTCGAACACTATAGCCCACTATGCTCAATAATATGCTATTTATACAGTTTGATAAGCAGCAGAGAAGTATGAAATTTCTGCTCCCAAAGAAATCTCTTATGAAAATTTGACTTTTTTTAAAATTTAGCTCTCCTGACCACCTTTATGCATACGATCAGGGTTTTTGCTGGCTGCTAGTTAAAATAAGAATTAACAGGACAACTTTTTTGTTCAAAAAGTGAAAATGAAATACAAGTGAAGTTACAGTGAAGTGCCTTGACAAAAAATAAAAACTAAATAGCTATCTGAACAAAACTTAAAGAAAATGCTGGAAGAATGGTGGTACCGCACAGTGGTTCCGAATGGATGTCCATCCGCCAAATTTCAATATATTTTGATCTAGTAAACATGTAGATGTTTGCTATTCTGAAAATTTTGAAAATCGAAAAATGTTGATATCTCTTTTCAAATTTCTTTAACGGTATCTCATTCAGTTTTAGAGATATTGCCCTAAATTTTTCTTTGATATAAAGAGTGATTAGTTTGCTAATATAGCGGCTAAATTTTGTTTAAACCAATTACTGTAAGGTAGTACCAGATATTTAGATAAATATGGTCTATGGAAAAAGTTTTGAAATTTTTAATTTGGACCAACAGTACTTATTTGCTTCAAAAGCGTCCACTGAATATGATACACACTTGAAAAGGCGGATCTGTTACCCAATGTCGCAGTGTAACTTTTGCTACCGCCCGATGGAACACGAACAAGAATGTGATAATTTTATGAAAAAATTCCGATTTTTTAGGACCTAAACGTGAGTAACTATTTTTTCCTCAACAGCTTTGAAAAAGTAGGTACACAGTTTAAAAGGTGATAGAATTCTATTTCGAATGTTGGTACTTTTAATACTAATCGGATTTCATTTGCCAGAGTTACAAATGTTACAACACAACATTTAGCATATAAATCGAATTACTGCCGTTGAATTGCATACCGGTGGTACTGAAATTCATCAAAAAGGCAATCATTGTCAATATTATAGTGTTTTCATACCTGAATATTAATAAAATATTATTAAAAATGAATAACAGCCGTGTTCAATTTTTGAACTTAAGCCATTCTTGAAATAATTCCAAAATACGATATTCCAGAAGTATTTTGGTCTTATTTTATTATGAGAATATCAATATATGAACTAACTAATACAATAGCCCTTTTAGCCTGCAATCACCTGCCATTTTTTTGCAGGTCCTCTTACAACGGGTGATTTTTTAAGAGCTTGATAACTTTTTTTTTAAAAAAAACGCATAAAATTTGCAAAATCTCATCGGTTCTTTATTTGAAACGTTAGATTGGTCCATGACATTTACTTTTTGAAGATAATTTCATTTAAATGTTGACCGCGGCTGCGTCTTAGGTGGTCCATTCAGAAAGTCCAATTTTGGGCAACCTTTTCGAGCATTTCGGCCGGAATAGCCCGAATTTCTTCGGAAATGTTGTCTTCCAAAGCTGGAATAGTTGCTGGCTTATTTCTGTAGACTTTAGACTTGACGTAGCCCCACAAAAAATAGTCTAAAGGCGTCAAATCGCATGATCTTGGTGGCCAACTTACCGGTCCATTTCTTGAGATGAATTGTTCTCCGAAGTTTTCCCTCAAAATGGCCATAGAATCGCGAGCTGTGTGGCATGTAGCGCCATCTTGTTGAAACCACATGTCAACCAAGTTCAGTTCTTCCATTTTTGGCAACAAAAAGTTTGTTAGCATCGAACGATAGCGATCGCCATTCACCGTAACGTTGCGTCCAACAGCATCTTTGAAAAAATACGGTCCAATGATTCCACCAGCGTACAAACCACACCAAACAGTGCATTTTTCGGGATGCATGGGCAGTTCTTGAACGGCTTCTGGTTGCTCTTCACTCCAAATGCGGCAATTTTGCTTATTTACGTAGCCATTCAACCAGAAATGAGCCTCATCGCTGAACAAAATTTGTCGATAAAATCGGACGTAAAGCGCGAAACACATTTCGAACCGAACACTGATTTTGGTAATAAAATTCAATGATTTGCAAGCGTTGCTCGTTAGTAAGTCTATTCATGATGAAATGTCAAAGCATACTGAGCATCTTTCTCTTTGACACCATGTCTGAAATCCCACGTGATCTGTCAAATACTAATGCATGAAAATCCTAACCTCAAAAAAATCACCCGTTATTTATGTTTCTCATGAAAAGACTATGAATTTTAAGTGAGGTCCTATCTGGTACTAAACAACCTCAACGTACCATTTTTTCCAGCAGACATAATAAATAAAGTCCACAGAATTCAGTGAACGATAACAAAAATAAATTAAATTTCAGTAAGTTAACGAAATCGGTCAATGAATGTGTGTACTTTGTAAAAGTTGGTGTTCCCGGGCCACTAAAATACTAATTTAAATGACAAGTTTTCCACGCTGTAATATAGTTTGGCTATTAAATATGGGATTCAACCTCTTAGATGTAGAAATTTGAATAAATTCGCGATAAATGTGAACTTTGAACCACTGTGTACCGGTTTAAAAACATGTTACATTTATTTCCGATTTCAAAACATTTTTAATTTTGAGAGACTGCTCTTGTCGAACGGATTCAAATAGTTTATAAATTTTTTCAATGTAGTTTTGGCTAAATTGAATCCGGTTCAACGGTAATTTTAAAAGTTTTTATTGGTGCAATATATCCAACTTGTTAACAAAAAAGAAAGATAAAGCCATTTCCAACATTGACATATTCACTTCTTGATTCCAAATATTTTTGCAATGGTACAAGATAACTCCCACCAATACTAGAGTCAACAAACAGCTTTCAAATCCGTTTAAGATTTACAAACTTTGAAACGGTGAACGTCGTCGAAGTGATTTACTTTGACATCTCGTGTTTTACTCTGAGAGTTGCGACTGTGTCTCTAAATTAAAGACTCGGAAGGCTTGCCCTACTAGTGTTCTAAAACGATCCGCACAATATGTATCTTAGAAGTTATGATATTATTACCACTTGTTTTTGCAATCGGTAATACTACGACAATTTATTTCCAAGATGTACGATCTTAAAGCGGGAGCGATATCCTGGAGTGATATTTTTTTACACAATTTTATTAAATTTATGCATAAATGAAAAAATATGGTAATGTTTAAATTTGCAGATTTTTTTTTTCATTTAACAGGCTGTGTAGACCAAGAAAATTAAATCCTATTTGACTCAGATTGCACACTTATCTTCACAGTTTTTATTTCTAACAATCCTGGAAGACCGGAAGTCGAATTCAAAATTTGTCGCAACCGTTCTACTCTAATATGTATTTATTTAAACATTGTATAAAAGCGGACATTAATGCTGGTACGTGAATAATATATCGGGGCCAAGCAGTTTTTCTCCAACAACTCCTTGTTGTTGAGAAATTGATTCGGCATTTGCCACAGCGACTTATGTTTGAAAATGTTTAAAACTTATCCAATAAACAAATTCTTATTCCACATTCCGCTCGAATGTTTCAACAAGGGAATTATTACAGGAATTTCACACTTTGTGTTGTAAAAGCAGGTAATCGACATAAAATAATCGTGATTACGAAACTAGAAATTTTTGAAAAGCCGTTTCGGCTGGTATTACTATGGTCACAATGTGTAAAAAAAATACTGCCATTGCCATAACTCGACCATTGATGATAAATGTCTCTAAGATAAGAAAGGCAATTCGTAACAATTCGATAATGCTATGCAACAGTTTTGAAGTCATCGCGTACAAACCCCTTCTCGTGTGAAATTTCTCGAAGTACTTATCGAATCTAATAAAACCCTATTTGGGGTTTTCTAGTTTAGCTGATGTTCGGATTTTATGGCCTCATGTAAATTTCCGAACGGTATTTTGAGATTTTCATGGCTAAATACTCGATAGTGTCCCCGTCACTAAGCGAGGTTGCCGCCGCCGAAAGAAATTTAAGATGGTCAGCGCAGGGCTCGAACCCAGGATCTCATGTACACGAGGCGCGCACACTAACTATTGCACCACCGACGGCCACTACATCTAGTGCCTCAAAATAGCAAAAATGACGGAAATTTTTAATGTTTTCTATATTTTTTCACCATTTTCGGCCCATAGCTGCCAAACTGTGGACTTACATCAATTTTTCACACGAAATGTTTTTAACTAATATCTCGCAAACTATCCACAAAGATCTCTTTCTTTGACTGTATTTCCATTAAAATAAAAAAAAAAAATATTGATTTTCCAGCTGTATTTTACGTCGAAAATTCGAGAAATGTAGAAAATGTAGCCAAAATAAACATAAATTAATCAATATCCGTTGACGGTGATGCTCTCGGTGAAGCCTGTGAAGTTGTAACGAATTCAAAATATTCTACAGGAATTAATGCACACTGTGAAATTTTCACCACTTTTATTCACTTCATTGAAGTATTGCGTATATGCAAACTTACATTTCGGAGTTATTTTAATTTGTTCGCTCCTTCTTTCCGACTTCGTGCTCATAATATGGTGTGAAAGTTTTTAAAATTGATTGAATTCAAACAAAAACATAAATTACTCATTATTATGCAACCCAAACAAAAATCGCAATTCTTTGCGGAAATATGGACCGAAAATGGTGTAAAAAGATAGAAAAAATTAAAAATTTTTGACGTTTTTGGCATTTTGCGATTTTCTCCTAGTCTATGGGTACAAATGTGTCGCTGACAGGAAAAACAAACTTCCAATTGGTTTCCGAGATATAGTCGTTAGACAAATGTCATGTTCTTCGAAAAAATTAAGTTTTAGCCAAAATATACATGAGGCCATAAAATCCGAACAGCAGCTAAACTAGCAAAATCCAAATAGGGTTTTTTTAGTTTCGATGAGTACTTCGAGAAATTTCACACGAAATGGAGTTTGCATTTTATTTGGGCACTGTGTAATCGAAATTAATTCATAACAAAAAATTAATAAAGAATGTACCTCGGCATTGTCGGGCATTGACCCGATAGCATTATTGGGTATCGGAGATTTAAAAGAGTATTCCTGGAAACTTACTTTTTTCTAAACAAAATTGTTTTATTTTATAATTACATTTTATAAGTATAATTACATTTTCGTCGTACAGGGGCGAAAAATATATGGAATTTTCACATAGCATTTTACCTATAAAGTCCGTGGATGATCATTGTTCAAATTATGTAGTACTAGCAGACCCGGCAGACTTCGTCCTGAATTTTAGTGGGGTAGCCAATTGTTCTTTAGGTTAAAAATAGCCCATATCACTGAGTGATACCGTAGCATTCTACTGGTGAGAGACTTTTTAAAATCGGATGAGTAGTTTAAAAGATAACCCCCTAGATACAATCTAACAAACTAGCAAGCTCACAAACACTTTATAATATTAAGTATTAAGATTTACAGGCTCCTAGCTTCGGTGGTATTTAAATATTTATGATTTGTGACAAAGAATCAAAAACCCAAGTCAGTAATAAGCACAAACCACAGTTCACATCAATAGCAGTGCAATAAATTTGTTAGTGACTTAGGCAAACTATTCATGCATCAGTTGTCTATTCTAATATCTAAATATAGGGTGTCCCAATAAAAGTGCACAACTGTGAATGGCATTCGTTACAGAAACATTATAACGGAGTTCTTGTGAAGAAGACATGCGATTTCAGCAGGACGGCATTACCTGTCACACCGCTCATAAAAGAATCGATTTATTGGAGCAACGATTTCTATCATTGGGGTTTTACTCAATCTCATGTCTATTCGAATAAACCACAAATAATTCCTGAGCTCAAGGCTGACATCAATTTTTTTTTTTTTTTTTTTCAATTTCAATATGTATTTATTCATGACATTAGTTCATTACAATTGGATTGCCATTAGGCTAATCATCATATCTTACTTACTAGTTAATCTAATTTTCCTTACACTATACAGTTTTTTCAGGACCATCATATAGGGTCAATTTAGATAGGTGTTACCTATCATGAGAAGAACAAATTCCACATCTAACCAAGTTGTCAGCCAAAAAAGAATAAGAAAAAAGGCTCAAGCTATCCAAAAACTAAAAATAATCTTACAACTATACTTAAAACTACTATTTACATTATCTACACAGGCCCAAGGGCCAACAAGAGACCCAGGATAGCCTGGGCCCTAGCTCCGTCATCAGCTAATTGCGCGTAAGTGCGCAAAAATCCTCCTAACCTCTTTCGGCAGGGCATAAGGCCCATACCGAATATTCTGAAACAGTCGGCATCGATAGAGCCGAATTGGGCCATGGCCCCCTGCATGGTCACTTCATTGGAAGAGCCAGCAGCAATATGAACTCTTGTCGAAGGGGCACGAAGACCACCTTGGGCAGCGGCAGCATAGGATGTACCACCCCGAGTAAGTCCGCTATCTCGATGTGAACCGATTCCAGGAACGACGAAGCGTCGATTCCTGGCTTCGGTCCTCTCTCGAAGCAGTCTAGTTCTCAGAGGGCACTCCTTAGAACTGGACGCATGTCCATCGACCGAACAATTTACGCACCGAGTGGACTGTTCGTGCTCGAGAGCAGAAGCTGTCGGAACCGGAACAGTCTCGGTGGAGTTCTCCCCCCGGTTTTTGACCGGGATGGCACATTTGCCTGGGCCATGTGACCCAGCACATTTACAGCAGCGATGGGGCATGCCGCAATTAACTGAGACATGCCCGAATCGCTGACAATTCCTGCATTGGGTAAGACCCGGTTTTTTGTCCTTGCGAACAGAAATCCTGCAGTTTAACATATATCTAAGGGCGTAGAACCCATTGATGTCAGAAGTCCTATCAAGGTGGACTAGCCACTTGTCCCACCCAAGCTTCGTTACCCTAAGAACCTTAAGGTTCATCTTTAGCCCCTCGAGATACAGTTTGAGGTCTGATTCCTCAAACGTATTCGACAACCCGACTACAACTGTCGCAAAAGGAGTTTGCGCCCTCGGCGTGTAGGTATAAAACCCTATCCCCGCCACCCTAAGCATTTCCTTAACGGAGTTAAACTCCTCAATAATATTTACCCTAATATTAATCAGAGCCCTACCTACCATTTTCATTACAAAATTTTCGTGTTGCAGCACGGCTTTATTTTTTGCCGATACTGCACGCACGTTGTCACTATATACGTACAAATCTGGCACAACTTTACTTTTAATTCTGCGGCTACCTCCGTCCTTCTTCCCCGTGGTCTTCTTCCTGTCACGGTAGGCACCTATGGTCCTCTTGGCTCCCATCTTGCTTTGTCTGGGTACCTCGTTCTTCGCCATGGCCTCGGCCATCTTCCGTGCCGGCTTTGCACGGGCTCCAATTTCTTCTTCTTCGTATTGCTCGTGGGCTTTTTGCTCGAGCAATACATCCACGAAACCGGGCGTAGTTTCATCATCCATGGACTCAGCGTCGTCCACGTCATCTCTACTTAGCATATTCTCCAGATGGCGTATCTGGTTCTTCATTTCCTCTATGGTCTTACTCGCCTGCTCGTAGTCAGTTGCCATTTTGGAATTCTGCTCTCTTAGCTGCTGGTTCTCCTCGATGATGCTTTCATCGGTTCGCCTTTTCTTTGGCGTTGCGCCTTTGGCTTTCATTGCCATAGCCGCCTTAGTAACGGCATCCATACGGGCCGCTGTTACTGCTTGGTCTTCATTAAATATTCTCATGGCTTCATCATGAGATAGTGGCTCCTTACCGGGCTCTATGGTGTATAGAACCCTGGCCCGTGCTTTTGCCTTTTTCCCAAGCACTGGAGTAAATCCAGTATTGCTGGGATCAGACATCAGTTGTCTTAAAAAATTTTTTGACTTTGGCGTTTAGCCGACGGCAAAATCGAAAAATTATTTTCCTCAGTTATCTCCAATTTTCTATCCTGAAAAGGACTGAAAATTTAATTTTTCAAAGTTTGAGACTTTGAATTTTTTCCACTTTTCCGTTTTTATTTCACTTAACACTTCACGAATGCAGCACAAGAACTAATGATCTATCGTCCAAGGCTGACATCAAATGCGTCATCGGTGATATAGATACACATCTTTGTCAACATTGTCAAAATCGAAAATTTCGCGATAAGAACAAGGGCCTGTTTGAAAAACCCGACTACGTAATAAGGAAATTCACCTGAATTTGACTTGAACCTTTTTATAAATCGTATACATGCATACTTATATATAAATTATACATACAAACTTTTATATGTTTGTAAAATCCTACATGCCTGAATACAAGCTTTTACAGGATTGTAAAATCCTACATGCCGGATGATATATGTATGTATGTTACCAAAATTCTACTTTTAGTGAAAAAATATAGAAACAGTGATTGAAAAACATTGAAAAATCCGACTACGTAATAAGGAAGTTCACCTGAATATGACTTGAACCTTTTTATAAATCGTATACATACATATATATATAAATAATCCATACAAGCTTTTGTATGATTGTAAAATCCTACATGCCTGATTATATACATATATATGTTACCCAAATTTGGCCTTGGTTGGCCTTGACCATCTATGTATGTATCTCTGTGAGTACTCACAGATAAGCTGAGCAATAATGTAAGTCACTAACTTATGTATGCATTGTACGAACGAGGGTGTGTATGGCTGTCAATTGTTTTATGAATCTCTTATACTGATGTAAAGCTTTAATTTCAAACATCAGAATGTTAAAGTTCTTGTTGAATTTATTTAAAAGAACCTTATGACCCCGTTGAAAACGTTATGGTACTACGTTTTGTATTTCTCTAACTAACACTAAATATTAATTACATTCAGTTATGAGCGAGTCGTAAGGGAAATAAGTACTTAAGTACATAAGTTTCAAAAAATTGTAAACATAATTTTACCACAGTTAAAATTTGAATAACAAATCTAATTTTTACGTCATAAATTCGACACCTGAGTTCCTTACAATTATGTTAAACAACTAAATAAAGACTTCTGTATATAATTCGTACGCATTTTGTTCTAATTGATGGTGAAAATATAGTTTTCTATGACTTCCGTCATATAAGCACAGCGGTACATCTAAGTTAGGAAATGTACTAAAACACTGAAAATTTCATCTCTGGCATATAACGAACAAGCCGATGAGAGCAAATGTTGCAGATTAACATTTTTCTCATGTGCCCATCAGTGTTCCCATAATATTTCAAAAAAGTGTATAGTAAGAAGGTGCACAATGCATAGTGTTAAATGTTTAAAAGGGTGCTTGGGGCTTATACCTGTTGCCCTTAGATTTAATGGGCCATCTTACGATACTTCCTTTTGAATGTAGAAGACAAGCTAGGCATAATCTAACAGATCTAATGAGCTTCTGCGTAGAACAAAGCGGTAGGTCGCGATTTATCTTCCACATTTGACTACAGCATGATAGAAAACATCCCTTAACCGACACTAAGTACATTTTTAGTGTCAACTATTGGAACATCATAATCCTCACTATTGTTACGAACTTTTATTTTAGCGCCTTTTTAATTTTTCCCACTTATATCTATCGTTATTCGTTAAATTCAGTTCGCCTAAAAGAATGCTACTTTTATTCATTACCACTCCACTCAACCATAGTACCGAAGGAACGGGGCAGATGGACGACCCTGTTAAAACATTTTACCTAATTTTTCGTCACAACTTATTTATAAGCAACCAATTGCACACACTAAGCGATCACAGAAAACGTTTCCATGACGCATAATGTTTAGTGCATATAGTCAAGTGTGTTACAGTTATGACATTACAGTGCACTTCAACAGCTACAGGTTGAAAGATATTAAAGAATTTCGCTATATTTTACTTCTACAATTTTTCCAGTTTACGTGGTTATTGTATACACAAAGAAGAAATGAGAGAATGTGTATTCACGTCCTTGAATGTTTATCCATAGCGGCTTTTTACAGCTGCAAAACTGGAGCCTGCGCAATTGATAGGGAGTATTACATTTGGCCACAATCTAACTATATTAGAATGTAACAAGCAATGTTAACTGATAACAGTGGAAGACGTAGTTATGAAATGAAATTTTGTTTGGAATTTTATTATGCTGATAGACAATTATGCTCTTTTGCTGTCCATTTACTACATACAATTATTATCAAATAAAGTATCAAGTTTCTAGATGGCTTAAAAACGAACAATTTATTATCATATTCCAAGTGAAAGCCAAGAAGTATATTTTTGGATGTGTTTAGTTAAGTTCACCAAGTTCTTGTTATCATAGTCTCTACATGCTGGTGCTCAGTAGCGGTACAGTAAGGGGCCTCGCGGCCAAACTCCGAAAATCTTATCTCATTAAATGATTGTGTAAGAAAAGTAACAGCAGAATAAATAACATACATTGACTTAATTGATTTCACCTGTAAGCCAACAATATATTTTGATTTTGTAAATGTATATAAAGTTAGGAACAATCACTATAGTTTGACAAGGTTTACGGACCCAGCAAAAATAAAATTAAGTAGTTCTAGTAGAAGTTATTATTTTTGTACATCTTCTGCAACATTATGTGCATTTTTAATGCAATTTTGATTCTGATCAAAAACAACTCTGAAAAATCTACATTTGCATCACATCCATTATGATGCAAATTTATTAAAGAGCTAAAGGGATAGTGGACAAGTGCAAAGATGCCTAAATATATTACTTGTTTTTAATTTGTATTTACCTTCTTTCAAATCGCTTTTCATTTCCTTTCTTTTTCACCTGTTGCCAGAAGCATTTGGAGTACTAATAAAAGGTCAATTAATAAAATAATTGGTTATATAAAAGGTTAAAAAGTTAAGACCTAAAGTTGTAGAAGTTATGACTTTCTTGCCAAGATTCAAATGACAAGAAATTTAAAAATTGTTGAAATAATAGTTTTGGTTGCTCGTTTGCGGACGAAATGTAGCACTAAAATGTTAGCATAAACTGCCCTTACAAACAGTCAAATAAGAAGTAGTGCTGCGTTGGACAACGCCATATTAAAAGAAGTACTTCTGCACCTAAGTTAGCAATACATCTTACCAAGTAGTTGTGGTGCAAATTCTACTTCTTGGTATACTCTTTTTTTTGCTGGGGATAGACTAATAAATGGGGATTCCAAATCGAAAGCGATTAACCGGTTTTATGTCTACCCAGTTCTGGCGGTTTTCTTTATAAGTTATTTTCCCCACTTTTAGAATAGAAATTTTTCCACAGATTTAACTTAATTTTGAAGTTTGTTGTGAGCTGGGTGTGAATCTCAACGCTTCGGTACGACCAATTTAAAACAAATAATATTCAAAAACATATCCATCCATAGGTTGTGAACTAAAAATTATCTTTTCCTTTTTCAATGATGTGGAAGAATTTGTTTTCAAAATTTGTATCCAGTACGGTTTTCAACTGTCAAAGAAAATATCTTGTAAGCCATTTTTTTTGAAACAGATTTTGTGAAGTAGAAGAGCATGTCATCAAATTAAAAACCAAATAAATATTTAAAAATTAATGTAAATAAACGTCAGTATTGCAAACTTATACAAACAAATGTGTTAAGAAGCGAATTTCTATAGAAAATACCTCTTTCTTGTGAAAACTCGAATTTTGCAGAGAACCCCGACTTTATTACATCGGTTTCATCGAAAACTAGTGTCGTGAAGATAGCAAAAACATTTAAGATTAGCCCCAGGTGGTTGTATTTGAATAGGCGCTATTTTTCAGTAGGAATTTTGCGACAGAGCAAACTGCCATGGCATTTTGGTCCAATACTGTTTGTCATTGGCCAGTCTCTTTGGGGTTCGATGTTATCAAGAGCAACAATACATTTCCAACATGGTTTCTTGCCTAGATTTAATACAATAAATCAAATATGAGAAGTTTTTGACTCTTAAAAAGTACAAAAACATAAGTTGACCATATACTTTTATATGTTTTGCAAATGGTTCTTATTACATTATTATTATTATACTTATACACATATTTCTCGGTAAGTTTTGTACTATTTGTGAATATTTCCGCACAAAGAATATAGTTGTAATTTTAGTTTTAACACTACTTTAATATTCCTGGGGTTCACCAATTAACCATATCGAACTCTGCGCTGAGTTATCGTATATACTTTGGGTCGGTTCATAATAAAAAATTGTCAAACTATTTTAATGTTAATAATTTTTACAAAAATGGGGTGTTGCGATTTTACCGTACGTCGATGTTCACCTTCTGCAATTAAGCACTGTTGGGCACAAATGCCATCCGGTCCGTAACGAAACGCAAAAGGATACATTTTGTGTCGACTAAAGTAGGACAATTTCGGTTCTTACGTATGTGAACATATCATTTGAAAACAGGAATTATCCAAAATTAAAAATCGTTTCAATAAAATGTAATTTTTTAATTGCAAAAAATGTCTGAAAAGATATTTCGTAGCTTATCACTCAACGATTCCTGTTGATCTGTTGAGTAAGAAATACACACGTCTTATTTTAAAGCCACCATTTATTAATTAGAAGCAATAACCGGTTTTGGAATCGAAACCCGCACAATTGTATTTAATTAATACCAGTTTATGTATTTTTAGCTTAAGTTAAAATTTGCTATGTGAGGTTTTCAAACTCAGATTTTAAAATTGCGTGTTTCGAAACAACCGAAAACTTGATTTAGTTGGAAAGACAGGTTTTGAATTATTTTTTGCAGGTTTGAATTAGGATCTGCAAATTTTGATTCGTATTTTTGTGCAAAACTGTACATTTAACTTCTGCTAAGATTCATTAAATGAAAGATCGTTCGACCAATTACGTATAAAAAAATCTGTGGCCAAAAATGAGTGTGAACGTGATATCAGTTGAAAAAATACCTTTTCTTACAACGCTTTTTATAATGTGTGAAGTGTGCAGAGTTCCGAAAACAGAAATGCAAATGTAATGATAAAAACTATCTACAACCTTAAATGCGTATATACTGCCTGCAGTCAGCTATTTACATCCATTTTTCACTATGGATTTATTAAATTCAAATTAAAGAATTCGATTAAACTTATGAAGAATTCTATAGTTGTTATATCAAACAATTTTTTCCCGATACCGCTTTTATCCCAATTTGAAATTTAGATAAGTTGTGGAGGTCCTTGAACAAAAATTATTCTTTCGCATGTCCTTTCAGCATTTGGTTTTAAAACCTAATGTACTTATATTATCGAAAATATTAAAAATTGAAAAAAATCAATAAAGCTACTATTATTTTTCGTTACATGATCTACAACAAATTTGTAAAAAAAATTTTAAAAAAAATTGGTAGTATCCTACATTAATAAATGTCATACATATTTAGGTTAACTAAAGTTGTTGAGTTTAAATTAATAAACTGAATGTAATGTGCACGTAGCACCTTTTTAATATGTAGCCGGTAACACTGTGTGGTACAATTGTATATACATACATACATATTTCGATATTCGAAGAGTTTTGTTTCCCTTACTATGCATGAACAGTGAGTAGCTGTAATTTATATACGTCTGAAAAAAAGCTCTATCTATATAAACAGGAAATAGCAATCGAAGAGAATAACAGTAATATGTATCAACGTGTGTATGTAGTACCACCGTTTGTATTACTGATATTTACCTTTTAGCTCGCTCTGCAGTTGATTATCGGTCGTTACAAGTGCTAGGTTGTCGAAAAATATCGCACCTAAAAGTATACTTTAGACATTTAAGTAACTGTTTGTTGCACAGGTTCCCGATTAAAAAAGTTGATGAACAATTATAGCTGCTTCCAGGAAATAAAGACTACACTGCGATGCTAAATATTATATAATATCCTGGAAAGCATATGAAAATAGGGAATTACCGATATTTAGTGGCAAAGAAAAAATAAACCAAAACGGAATTTATCTCAAGGACAGTAGTTTATTATGCTGTGATAAAATCAAATGAACGTTTGTAAAACTAGAGTGTTGTTTAAGGTCATAGCTTTTTATACGTGCGTTTAAATATATATTGTGCACTAAACGGAAGGACAATCTTAACATCATATAAACGACCTTGATTTTGTGCCCCGCACTCACACATATTCGTATAGAATTTTCGATGCTGCTTGTGTTAATTATTTTGAACTAATTTACGACTACTCGGAAGCATAAAGTGTAAGTTAACTTTGTATATATTTTGAGAGATACATTTATAATCGTATAAAAATTGTTTGGTTGTTTTTTTTTTCTCGGTTTAATTCCTTTATGTTAAGTGTATTTTGTAAAGTATATAGGTATGTATGTATATCAAAATGAATGCTTGTGTGTTTCTCTGTTTGCTTGTTCCGTATAGACGTCTAAACGAATGACCCGATCTTCTTGAAATTTTCACAGTATCTTGCTATAGGCCCGGGGCTGCAAATAGCCTACCTGAGTATTTGATATATCAAGTGGGCGTGACCCAGTCCATAGGAACATATTTTTGAAAACACAATTTCTGGAGGACCATTACACCAATTGCCGTGAAATTTATTATGCATTCATTTTAGATATGCGTACATATGAATAAGTAGTGGGCGGGATCAAATTGATGCGTGATGAATTGAACTTCATTATCTGGAGTACTTTAACCCCGAGCGTTTCGAATTTATGTATTTAAAGCAATATGCTTGATCAGACCAAAAATGGGCGCAATTCGATTAGAGCCCATAACGTCAGATTTAAGATTATCGGCTTGATGGCGGATGGGCGTGGGAAAAGTGTCGTTTAGAGTTAGAACGCTGAAAATTGGTACATCTATACTACTGGCGACGGGGAAGATGCATTTGAAGTCGGGTTTTAGATTTTCGGTTTTTGGGCGGAGGGTGTACCCAACGTGTATAATCATTATTTTCATGTCATGTAACTTTAATTTTATACTGAGCGGCGGATCCATACGAAAAGTAGAAAATTTTTCTGGGCTTCTTAATTGCTGCAGTAATATAACTTATGAATTTCTTGAGATATAATTACACTGCTATGGTGTTGTGTTTTAAAATATCGCTAATTATAATACAGCTAGTAAATTTTATTTCATCGTCTGTTTTGTAGTAAACTCCAAAGGGATATATGGTGGCTTGATTGTACGTCCAATGATATGAGTGCACCTCATTTTGTATGATACAACTGGAATTCTCTGCAAAATCGAAGACAACCAAAAATTCGTCCGTTGTATATTATTAAAACAACTATATTGTTGCTTAGTAATAAAGTAATGTCTTAGAACTTTCGGCAAATTTTCCAAAAATGTGTTAACGAATTCGTCAAGATTGTCTATTTTTTCAACAAAGTCTTATCTGTCGATAGTCGTCCATATATCGTACTGTACTGTTTCCATTTCATATCTGTCGAAATAATTTTGTATTGTTTCTCTTACTGTCTCAAAACCTGGACGTTTATGACATACCACCATACAGCATGCTGTAAGTGGGGTTTTACAAATACCCAGGTTTAGCCATGTAAACACAAGGAAAAGATTAGTTGGAAATCAATTCAGGCATTCGAAATTCCATGATGAAGTCTATATTTTGATTAGAATTCATAATTGTCAAAGACCAGAAGTATTTGTCGATGTTACTGAAAGATCAAAAATAGGTCTTACTAAATACAAGTTTCTACTACCAAACTTTAGTTGTATTAACCAATTTGGGTATTTCTAACACCTCAATCATCTGAAATGGAAGATGCAACTAATAAAAAGTACAATATAAGAATTCGTGTTCAAATATTAGTCACTGTAATCATAATTTAGTTTCTGTTACCAAAACACTTGTTACAAAGTTATGTATTCGTTTTTTCACAAGAGGCTTTGTTGTTAAAGATAAATTACATATATTTGAATGTTACACGAGGACTTTACAGAAAAACTATTGTTTTAAACAGAAAGTGACAAATATAGTTTTGAAAACACAATAGAGTGTATATATATCATCCACCGAAGAATATGCTAAATATTCATATTTACATTTTACGTCGCATAAACCTAGAATTTGATAAGCTTTGGACAAAAACAATGGTTGACATATATTTTTCTATACGAAATCAAAAGGTCATTAAAGTCCTTGTATTCGACAAAGCGAATATACCCAATTGATATATCTCACCACACTATTTGCTGAATCGCATGTAATTTTTTATTTTACTAGAATTACCATACCTTGAGGTGAAGTGAGCATTTTAAACACAATCGTTGAATCTGACGCCACTATTGACGCCTTCACAAACACATGCAAACAATTGAAACTAATTAATTTAAACATACATATGGGCATTTCCTTCGGAAGGTCCACCGAGACCACAAAATAAAAAGTTGTTGAAAGCACTTTGTTGTACCATATTTTAATAGGGTAACAATCAAATTTAACTAATGTAAAAAAATTTTATATATATTCATTACCCAGTTCGAGATATTCTAACGGAAAGACGCGCTAGGGCAATTTGTCTGATTGGGTTGTTTCTATTGCACGGTTTGTTTTGATAATAGTTCTTAAAGAGAGACATTATGCATTGAATTTTGATCTCTGAAATCTTTCTAAGACAACAAAGAGTTAAAAAAAGCATGCATAAGAAACCATAAGAAACTATGCGCTTGAAGAAAATTGTAACGGGATATTGCATATTTCGGTGTCCCGTGCGACAAAAAACTGTTTCCAAACAAAGTTTTTGTATCCAATTAAATTAAAAAACAAATTGCTAAAATATAACAAGATATGCGATCTTGGTAATAATACAAAGTTTGTCCCGTGCGAGACCCATATGTGTAAAATTTAAAAATTTGAGATTTTTTTTTACACTAACGATTTATTTAAGTATGTAAACAAATATTTTTAAATTATTTTATCTAGATGACGCGTTAATAATAACAAAGAGAAAATTTGAGGGAATAATACAAGACCATAAATTGAAGAACAAGGAAAGAATGCGGAAAGCTAGGCAAAAGTGGAGAGATGAAGAAAGTGCTGAAATGGTTGAAGGGAAAATGCGGTATGAACGCATGCGTAAAATACAAAGCCGGGAAAAGCTCGCAGAAATGCGAAATGCACAACAAAACTTAAGCGAGCCTTACAAATGCAAGCTAACGTGGACAAAAACTATAAAAGTTGTCTTTATAAAACAATTGCGCTGTTCGTCAATGGAATGGAATTGCGCTGTTCGTCAATGGAATGGAAAGGGGCCCGTCGATGTAGTCAGATGTAGTTGTTACACTCGATGCATTGTGATTTTACCATTGTGCACAAAATAACATAAATGGGGTTAAAATTTATTTCATGTCATCTGACCAGGTTCAAAAGCATTCCCTTATATACAATTTAGACGAAAAATGGACAGACGAAAAAGCATTCCGGGTATATCCCAGTTGCACTCCTTTTGTTGTGATGGTGAAGAAGTAACAGCAGCTAGAACTGCAAATTCCGGAAAAACCTGTTGCGTATTCATTTAAAGTTTTCATTTAAATTTACTTCATTTCGAGTAGTATATTTGATACTGTACAATATCCCTGTAAATATTGTAATAGCAAAATAAATACCTTGAATTTTTCTGTTACTTTAAAACATATTTACCAAGCGTATTTTTATATTCGTAAAAAAACCATATAAATGACATGATGGAAAAAAATGTCCCGTGCGACCGAGCTTAACATTAAATTAAAAAAAGTATTAATTATTTTTGGGTAAAATAAAAGTAATTTTTATGAATCATCAATCCACAACATTCATAAATTAAGCTCTTTGAAATATTCTCTCAGGATTCGTTGAAGTCCGCGTTTGAGTTGTTGGCCGGGAAACCCACTTCCGTTTTTTGTCCCGAGTGACACACGTTGTTTTTTCCAATTATTTTGAAAATAAAAAATTTCCCAAAATCAACCTTACCACCACTTATAGGGCTTACTAAGAGTTGTAAGTTAAGATCATTATCAAAATAAAAATCGATATTATTATGACCTTTGTTTCAGTTTAAGTGCGTACGACTGTCCCGTGCGACACCATGGAAATGCCCATATGATACCCAGGATAACTCATCCCCATTATTGATCAAAAATATGAAAAAATTAGAAAAACTTTCTTTATCTGGGAAACGAAGCGTCCAATCGAAAAAATAACAAATTTTTACGGATTTCTCACAAAGTCTTCCAATTCGTATGAACTATTTTTTTCAAAATCGGTAAAATAAAAAATGGGTATATCTCGGAAATGGTGGGTCCAATCGCAAAAATAATAAATTTTTTTCCTCCTCAGGAGGCTTTCACCTATGGATGTCCTCAATACGACATCACTTTTACTTTTAAAAAATCGTTAAAACCCTATGCCAATATCACGGAAACGGTGCGTCCAATCGAAAACAAACCAATTTTTTACGAGTTTCTCAGGATTTTTAAAAAGTGGTCCAATCGTATAGAAGATATTTTCTTCAAAAAATGAACAAAATATGAAAATGGCTGAAATAAAAAATGGTCCCAATGGCAAAGATAACAACTTTTTTACCTCTATGAGAGACTTTAACCAATCCATTGCAATGGATGTCCTTAATACGACATCATTTATTTAGCACATACAAATATGTGTTTTAGCGATTTTTTTATTTGAAAAATGCTAGTTTAACGGATTTTAAGTTAAAGCCTCCACGGAGGTAAAAAATTTATTCTTTTTGCGATTGGCGCACCGTTTTCGAGGTGTACCAATTTTTTTAAGCGACTTTCTTTTTTTTTTAGCGATTTTCTGTAAAAAAATTATTTCATGCGAATTGAAACACTACGTGAGAAACCTTAAGTAAGCCGTAAAATTTTATTATTTTTTCGATTGGATGCTCCGTTTTCGAGATATATAAACCCATTAGACACGAAATACGAACCCTGGTTATACACAATAATAATTTTGTTTACATTTAAATATAAAATACGATACACAATTTTAATAAACAATTATTTTTTGGTACTATTTTTCCATAAATTTCATAATGGGTTAAAGCATTACCAAATGGTTGTGACAGCCATCAAATTCAAGAAACTAGTAGAGCATTCTTTCGGTACAACCGAATTAGTTTTTACATTTTTTGTTCATCCAACTAATAGAATATTCACCACTACAGGATAATTTGATTGCTAGAAATAAAATTTGATTGATAAATTACATTTATTTCTTGTTACTGTGGCTTCAACAACTAAATATTTCAGTTCTTGCAACCAAAACTAAACTACAAATCAATTGATATGAACAACATTTGGTGACACGGACCAAAATTATTGGTAATCAACCATTTACTATATACCATTTACTATACATAGTTTCGGTCTAAGTGAGGCGAAATTGGAAAATCCAGCTTTAATATTAGGCTACATGCCTTGAAATTCCGCGTAGAATTCTTTCAAATTCCCGTCAACCTCTATAAACAATTTAGAATTATATATACCTTAATGAATTTATAATCTTTATTTGTTGGCATTACTCGGCTGTAATTATCAGATCAGAAGAACATTTCAAAAAACTATTCACACTTTTTGAAGGAGTTTTATCATGTCTCCCATCTGAGTCCGCAAGTGTATTCAAATTTATACAGATTCTAGCCATTTTTGTGGAATACATGAAAGAAGCTGGTAGTTCAGCCTTAATCTTTCTGTTTGACCATTTATGGTTTACTATTTTTACACAAGCCGCCTTAGTATTTTTATCGCTGCATTCGTGTACTTCTTTCACGGCGTTAACAAACTCACATTCGTTTATAGATGCACATTCATCGTACCCAAATATTTTTTTTAAATACGCATACTCAATACTCAATCATTCAAATTGTCGGTTCTTTAATTAACTTTAGACACTGGTTTAAACATTGTAAAGCTTCTTCTTTCGGGATGAATTCGGAATCGCAATCATCAGCAGTTGTATTGTCCCCTTTCTCTTTCTCTGCGGATATTTTCGCTCTGCATGGTGAGCATATTTTTGAGTAATATTCTATATTCGAATATAGCTTCCGTATTCATTCTGGAACAGATCTCAGATCAGAAAACTTGCTTTTATTGTGATTTAATCCCAAGGGATTACAACATACTTTATCAGGGAATGAACTCATCTGAAAAAACAGTATCAGAACAAACCAAACAAGTTAAAATTAACATTACATCTAGCGGATCTATATAAATATGCGTATATCCTATAAAAATGTACTCCCCCTCCAGATTTAATTTTTTTCAGAAGTGATTAGAAAAATAGAGTGAAAAAGTACCGTGGGGATAGTGAGGATATGTATTAGTCTTGAACCCCCTTCCTGCAAAAATAAATATTCAACTAAACTAAATATGTACGTTTATTTATTTTAAAAATACTTGATATTTCTTTCTACTAAACAAAGCAGTATCCCTTCACGGGATGTATTGGGAATGTATTTATATATTTAATTTGTAAAATTTTTACCAATTTTTAGTTTCAATCCAAAGGCGGTCGAACCAATATATAATATTATTAAAATTTCCAATTTAAGCCCAAAAAACACAAAATTTTTGTTATCATAGTATAAAATTTCAATTATAAAAACGCCAATATTTCCTGACCCCACTTTGTAATTTTTACATATTGTAGAGAAATGTTTTAAAAGTAAAATTAGGAAAATCAAAAGATACGTTTCGATGATATTCAAGGAAAAAATAAATTTTTCTAAATTTTGATGTCCTTGGCCTACAATACCTGTCATTTTTGTTTTTAATTCCTAAAAAGAGGTTGAAGTCTATCAGGTGATACCTGGATCGTTACAATCTGATGTCACATTCAAAAGTTGTTCCCACTTGAACTCAGCTATCTCTTCACAAAAACGCTGCAGATGGGCTGTTTTAGACAGCAATAAAACATGAACGGTGAGGAATTTTGGCCTGAAACAAACGGCATTATAACAAGTAGAATACAAGTGTCAAATTTAAAATTCAAGTTTCAAAAGTATGGGTTTTGGGTCGATTTTTTGGAATTACCCCAAAAACGAGTGTACATTTTAAACACAGCTTTTAGTTCTTAAGAAATGGCAACTGACAAGTTTCTTGTTTTTTTAAGTTTAGTTAGAAATGGTTAAATTTGGAAAATATGTAAAAACGAGTTATTCCAATTTAATTTGGTTTAATGTATATAATATCTCACATCTAGTTTATCGAATTTGATTTTTACAAAACTTAATTTATTTTTTTTATACTAAGAACAATTTTAGTTACAAGCTTTTAATAACTTTGGAACACAATGGACTATAATTTTACGACTAACACAGCTTACGTTAAAGCCACAAGACTACAATATCGT
The DNA here is from genome assembly GCA_963931995.1 of Phaonia tiefii. Classification (NCBI taxonomy): domain Eukaryota; kingdom Metazoa; phylum Arthropoda; class Insecta; order Diptera; family Muscidae; genus Phaonia; species Phaonia tiefii. The sequence continues at coordinate 190,941,278 of OZ008369.1, forward strand.
GTATAGAAACAATATGTTTGGAGGTACTTTTTATGAGAGATCAAACTGTCATGGAATTTTTGCTCAGCATTGTTTGACATTTCATCATGAAAATTCTTAGCCAGTTCAGTCTTTTTGTAGCAATGATACAATTTCTAGCTCAATGGCTACTTTCAACAACCAAAATTATGCATTTGGGCTGAAAATCAACACGATGAGGCACAAAAGATCTAGAAACTAAATCCACTAAATCTAGAAAAAATATGTTTGGTGTAGTTTATGGGCTGGTGAAATCATCGTTCACAGCTAGAGTGTTGAAATACATTGGCTTTCGAGTTGTTCGCAAATATGTATACAAATAGTATTAAACAATGGATTTTGAATAGGAATGGGTTTACGAGAAAAAATTACCTTAAAAAGTTTTAGTGGTAATAAAGTAAAAAATTTTAATATTCAGCATTATAATCTAAGAAAAAGTATAACAAATATAACGATAATCTTTATAAATCCTACACACTTTGATAATTTTTTTTATCAATTTGATTAAGTTTGACAGAATATTTTTTTTATAGTAATTGAACAATGTTGCGTTTCCGTTTCAAATACTTAATGATACTTTTTTTCAAACAATAGTAAAACAATTTCAACTACTATTCAAGATACATTGATGTTCTTATCTAAGTCACAATTACATTATCTAAGTTTTCATCTAGGTAAAACAACTTGGGGGAAGTTAGTTGGTTGAAAATAGGACAGGTTTTCTTTCGACGACGGTCACCTCGCTTAGTGACGGCGACACTATCGAGTATATAGCCATGAAAAAGCTTCTCAAAATACCGTTCGGAATCGGTGTAAAACTGTAGGTCCCTTTCACTTTCACCTTGTTTGACATCTGAGATTCGGTTGTTAAGTAGCTGATGTTTTCCAACACATTGTTCGTAATTATTTTTTTAAATTCATTTTATTATATTCTGTACGTAAAATTCGGTTAACCGTTAATTTTACTCTTGGATCGGCGAATTTGCCGCCTAAATCATGTGATATACACCTCTAAACTTATTCTTTCCGGTCGGCATGGATAATTCAACTACGATTGAGGACTTGGAAGCCGACGATACACGCGTCATTTGCCAAATATTATTCGACATCACTTTCATGAAGGTGGCACAATATTCCTGCAAGAAATTTTCGTTGAAAGTTGGGATGAAAGTAACTAAGATGAGTGTGTGCGTTAGTGAAAAAGTCTGTGTTTTGAGTTTTTCGAACTTTCACTTGCATGTGTGACCATGGGGTATGGTAAATAACAAAATCGTGTATAAATTTCAGTCCAGATTAAGAAGTGTCGTAATTTCGAAGCAGCACAAAGGGTATATCAAAAAAATATGGTTTCTCATTACATCCCTTGAAGGGATTGGGGAGAGCTTAACAACCAGCGATCTGTGCGCGTTCTAGTGTTACAGTAAAATTTTTTTCGTTATCGAACGGTCTTTGTGAGAAGATTTTTCACGTCTAAATAATCGATAGTATCGCCGTCACTAAGCGATGTGACCGCCGTCGATAGAAATGTAAGGTGGGCTCAGTAGAGATCGAACCCATGTACTCATGTGTGTCACCTAAATAAATAAATAAATGGTTCCCGTTACATCCCAAGAGGGGATTAGGGAGAGCTTCTCACAACCAGCGAGCTGTGCGCGTTCTAGTTCTACACTCACCTAGTGTGTCAAAACAAGTTTTGTTGCATTCTGTGTTGCATTTTCATAGTTTACTGATTTATATAATTGCATTTTTACATTACTTTCCGATGTTTTTGAGACTTTCGAGCGGTTCCATATGAAAATTTAAGGTTTTTTATATACAAATCCAAAAAAGTGAATTCATGAATTCATGTGTTTTAATTAGCAGGGTCAGATATGTATATGCTAATAGGCTGGGAAACGGTTTTTGTTGACAAGTTGATAGATGCTAGTCAGCCAATATGAATTGTTTGACATTAGTGATATCAATTAAACGAATCGACAAATTGTTGTTACAGGTCGATTAACATAAAAGTGGACAAAGACGCCACGAAAAACCAGTATAACCTGAGATAATTGTATACGATTCTTCTATCATACTTGTTTTCATTCTGAATATAATTATTTATTAAACTAAATTATGAGGAGTGAAGTCCAGTTTTTTAATATCCCAATAATTTAAATTAATTTGCCACCAGGAATTTAATTAGCAAATTAACCACTTCTGGTGAGGTAGGAAAGAAACCACATCAAGGGTAGATGCAATATATTTGTTTTATTGTCATGAACTTAAATACTGACCCAAGAGGCCGTTCAACAAAAATGCAAGTATAAAAATTAACAACTAGAGGGTTTAAACCCGAAAACTGAGCAACCGGGATATTTGTATTATCCTGAAATCCGGTTTTTCAAACATTCGCATTGCCCATAAGCCATTTTAACACTATTCGTACCAAGCTAAATATTTGCTACTCTCTGTACACGTATTTGTTATGAGAAGAGAAGTATGAGAAGAGAAGTATAGGGGCCTAATTGGATCGACACGATCGTGTATTGAATAACGTACCGTCGAATTATAATGTCACGTTCAGTGTCGCCAAGTATTTTCTGTGAAATACCGCCAAATTTAATTCGGAGGAATCCGCTAAAAATTTTATTTACCGGTAAAATTTTTCAAAACCCCTCTAAATTATAAATTATAAGAATATCAAAATAAAAAACAGTTTATTCACGAAACAACGATGTATTCAATATAGTTTCTGTTAAATGGTATATACAGTGATGAGCAAAATTGTAACAGGGTTGACACAGTTTGGAAATAAATTAGTATATTTTAAATATTTGATTAAAAACAAAAATAAAATAACTAACTTAATCAATTTATTGTTCTCTAGTGAATTAAAACTAAAACAATTTTTATTCTATGTTGATGTACATATGCAAACTGAAAGTAAATATTCGGCCCTGTTCTGCATACAGAATCATTTTGAATCAGGAATTTCTTTCAGAATAAAAAGCCTACAATTTTGATGTTCTTAAAACATGAAATAATTTTGTTCTGAATTGTTTGTTCTTAAAATCAGAAGGCATTTGCATTCTAATTCAATACTGAAATTTTTCTTCTGAATTGTTTTGCAGAAACTCAAATATTCTGAAACGTTTTATGTTTGCCTGGATTCTGTTTACAGAACATGGCCGATTGTAAAGTTATACAAAAGTTAAAATTTTGCACTCTGGTTTTATGTTAATTTATTTGTTTTCTAATTTAATATGTTGTCCAGTACCCTTTGGCATTTTAAGAGCTTGTATACGGCAAGGTATGCTGTTGCAAAATTTTGCCGTCATTTCCGCTGAAATCACATCCTAAGTTTCTTTTAATCTATCCCAAAGCTCGGTTGCGCCTTTTGGAGCATCTGGGTATGCACTTGGCGAGCTGCGATTTTATGTAACTCAGGTTTAAGTCCGGTGAATGCGCTGGCCATTTCATAGTTGTAAATTGTTGACTATTTAACCATCCGAAAGTTTTGGGCCGAAATGTCTTGCTGAAAGATCACTCTGTCAGTAGTAAGACCGGGTTTTTTCTATAGCAGCAGGTTAATGATGTTGCAGTATTGAAAGATGTTGTTCTTTTTTCATAATACCTTCAATTTTAACCTAATCCATTCTTATGCAATACATCCCAAACCATTATGGATCCACAAGCATGTTTCATGGTTTATGTTATTGCATTCAGGGTAGTAGTATTTGGATCTAGTACCAAGCACGATCATCAGTCTCAAATCGATTGATTTTAGTCTTATCAGACCATATAACCTTAAACACAAGACGAGATTAAAACGGCAATCTCCCGACTTGGGGATAATAAAGCTGCTGGTACGGATAGGCTACCCGCTGAACTTATTTAGGCAGGTGGCGGGATCTGTTAAACCACATGCATCAACTTATATGCGGTATATGGTTCGGGGAATCTATGTCTGACGATTGGAGCCTTAGTGTATTGTGTGCTATATTCGAAAAGCGTGATCCATGTGTCTGTTCCGACTCAGTCTTCTATCCATCGCGTATAAGGTGTTGTCGAGCGTATTATGTGAAAGACTAAGGCCAATTGTTGAAAACTTGATTGGACATTATCAGTGTGGTTTTAGACCAAGCACGCGAGGCAAATCGATACATACCATCTTTTTGGCTATTACAATGCAGCTTTCGAAAACCCCATATGAGGGATATAGTACGAAGCTATGTCTGAACTTGGATTTCCGGCAAAACTGATCCACCTCTATAGAATGACGCTGACCAACACCAAATCAGAATTTGTCTCCCTTGGATCCCCCATGCAAAGGACAACAACGTCAGCCTAGAGATAAATAGAAGAATTTTTCTTGGAATTGGATGCTATTATGGGCTCAGCAAGCGGTTTGGGGACAAAACCCTCTCTCGAGGGACAAAGGTCCGGTTATACTAGAGTCCCATTTTACCTGTCCTGACATAGACTTCGAAACTTTTTTCATACCGCAAGCGGATGGAGAACACTTGGAGTATTCAGGGGGGAAATTTTTCTGTTAGGGGAAACGGTAAGTACCGACATCGTTGGAACCAAGAGCTATACCATCAGTATTCTGACGTGGCCATGGCTAGGTGAATCAAGTTTAGCCAATTCTGTTGGCGAGGCCATGTTATCAGAATGGAAGAAGGAAAAGAGGACGGACAAGCCTCCGATGGAAATACCGGGCCGAAAAATCCCCCAGTATCTTTGGGAAAATGCGAAGGATAGAACCAGTTGGAGGAATATGGTGAAATGTTTGTAATTTGTTCATGTGATAAAACATCTGACCTCATAAGGTGGTAAAATGGTCAATAAAAATAAATTAAAATTAATAGAATTTTTATTATTTAAAACGAGTCGAGTTTAATACTTAACCTTCTTCCAGTCTGCCTCAGTCCAGTTTTCGTAGACCTTGGCGAAATCTTCACGAAGCTGTATATTATTTTGTGATGAAAATTGTTTTATTTTCTTCTCTGCAGCCATAACACCCAATCTTTTGAGACTTCGGCGAGCTGTCCACTCACTGTTATTGCCTTGCCACTTGTCACTAAGTTTCCCAAATGACGACAAGTGCGGTCGTCAATCTTTCTGGGGCGTCCAGGAGCAGTGGAAGTTTTAATATTTTTCTTCCGTTTTATTCTCTGGACCTTAGATTAATCTTTTTTGCAACGTTTTGAACAGAATTATTATTTTTTATTAATTCCATGATTTCAACTACTTTAGATGCTTCCATTTTTGATCAGCACGTGGACAATAATGAGTAATTGAAAAAAAATAACAGTACATTTATTGTTGCTCATATGGTTGGTTACATTTGAGTTCATGGATTTTAAAAAGTTGAAGAGAGTGTAGTATTGTAACAATGAAGAGAGTGCGTAATTGTAATATTGAGTGTAATAGAGAGTGCGTAATATATGTATAATTGTTGTACATTTAAGTGTTCATTATGAAAGAGTCCATATCAACGTAAAACTCAAAAAAATGTTTTAGTTCTAAGGTTAAACGCTGCTAAAAAATTAATGTTTTAAACTTCCAAAAAAATTGTGTAGGTTTTTAAATTTTTAAACGTAATGAGTTTTTAGTTATATGCATTATAAAGTACTGTATATTAACAACAAATCTCTAATGCAAAATTATTATTATTTCCCGCAAAGTTTTGAAAATAGAACACTTCATCTTAAAACGAACTTGTTGATAAAATTTCAGTCCATTTGACAAACGATATGTTGGTATACTGACTGTTTACAACATCGATTGTATCACGACATGCTGCAAATAATTTTAAAAGCGGAATTATATCATCTTTGTTTTGTTTTAAAATACTTTCAACAGGAAGAAGTTTAAACCTTTTTAACATTTTAAAATTGCTTAGTAACATTGTGATTTTGAAAGCTCCAAACACAGGAAAAAACCCCACTAAAACACATTTTTTCCCCGCGGTGGGCATTAAAAAACCGTTAGATTTAACGAGAAATCCTCCAAATTGCCAACACTAGTTACGTTACACAAATTTACAGAATTTTATTCAATATCTGAGTTAAGGGTAATTACAGCTATAGCAAAAAGGTTAAACCACAACAAGTATGTTTTACAAGTTTGTGGTTTTGTATTGGAGGTAAAAATTTTAAACAAAAAGTTACAAATAATTACCACTGGAACCATTTCGTTTGATAGGTAACGACTTCCGAATGTTATCGTGTCAACCAACCAGACAGACGGACAAAGCTCAATCACCTCGAAAAGCCCTAAATCGAATTTGTCCGAAAGAAACCTAGTAATAAATTTCATAAAAACTAGTAATAAATTTCATAAAAACAATAAGTCATCACAATAGCACAAAATAAGCTATTCACAATTACCACGCAATGGTTTTCGTACGAAATATTTTTGGCGTAACAGCCATCTAATTGATTTTTTATTTTTTTTAATGTTTATTTATTCGACCAATTTATATTGTAAACATAAATAAACAAATTGTAATTAGAATAGTTTCGAGTACACTGTCCCACACACGGGCTCTCAAGCACAATTTTCAATACAATAGTCCATGATTTAAATTTTAATATTCTTGAGATACAATAATGCTGTGTGTTTATCAAGCCAAATAATTCTGATTGACCAAAATTTTGATATTAACGTGGTGAGTATTTATTGTCAAAATTTTCACTAGCCCCAGGGCTACACAAAATTTTGGCAAGTTGTCTAAATTTTGACGTTTGTCTTTTATGCAGCATATGCTCGGAAACATGGTAATAGCAGCAGGTGTTGTTGTAGTTGTAGGCAGCAACAACAGGCATTTTGTTTTTGTCTCATTCGCTTCAGTTGTGAAGCTCTACACAAATACATACCAACAACACAAGCACAAGTCTATTTTACAGCCTACACTCCAAAACACTACACTTTTTGGGGGGCAGAACGCGTTATTTTAAGCAGAAAAAGTAAAATAACAAAATCCGGGCAAATGCATTGTTTCGGAGTTATGGTCCCCGAAATTTCGGATGAGTGTGAGGGTAATGGGGTTAAGGTACTGTGTAAAGCTATTTCTATCATCACTTTTTTGCATAAAAGAAGTCAAAATTAACTCAAAAATATAGATCGCATTTCTCGATATCTCGCTTAGTTATCGAGTTATGGGATGTTGACATTTGTAAAAATTATCGATTTTTTTTCAAATTCTCGAAAAAATGTTATAGAGGTTTCTCCGTGGCCGGGCTAAGGGACTTTCTCCTCTGGGGTAGGCCCAACACCGGCTTCAACATAGTATGGGATTTTCTCCTCTGGGGTGGATCCAACACCGGCTTCAGCATAGTATGAGTTTTTCTCCTCTGGGGTTGGTCCAACATCGGCTTCGGTGTAGTATTTTTGTGGTATAAAGCTATATATTTTTGAGAAAAGTAAAAGAAAATAATCTATAATTTTTCAAAATTTCAACATACGCCTTTAATACATACATACATACACAGCCTTTAAGCTGTGTCCCACATTGGTTCTCAGCGAAGTTTTTGATTTGTTATACTGACCAGAAGGTGTGAGCTATTATACATCACATACATCCTATGGCGTAATCGCAATTTATTCATTTTGTTTATAATTTGAATAAAAGTAGCGAAATATTTTTTAAAAATTATGTTAATTTCAAAAAAGTGCAAGTACATGCATTTTCAACTGACAACATTTTTTGATTTTCCATTTCACACAGCAAAATCGGAATTGTGTCTTCACCACACAAAAGTAAATTCAACACAATTTACCACGATCGAAATATTTTCGATGAACACACAGCCTAAGTATATAAATATGATGAATGTAAAGAAAAATTTCAACAAAACTTTACTTAATTATAAAGGTAAAAATAAAAGACAACCTACGAAATTTTCGCACACCGTTGAGTACCAAGTAAATGAAAAGTGAACGAAATTTTCGTTATTTTTTCTTATGACAACGAAAATTTCAAAAAACTGAATACATGACTTTTGGTAGAACCCTATTAGAAAATATATTAGACTCGTATACATTAACATTTAATTATTATTCAAACTACAAACCTGTATGTAACATTCGAATCATGATTGGGCTACTAGAGGTTGTGTTACAAGAACAAAATACATTTTTTTTGTTCCTTTCGGTCATTTCATGTACTATCAAATACCTGGCTTACTTTTATTGTTGACATACATATGTGTTGAATTGGACACGATAACAAAATATATATTATTGTTACCTTGGTGTATGGTCGTAAAAAAAAGATGTTATAAAAACATCTCTTTTCGAAGTAACTATTGCGTACATTGCGACTCACACACCTGTAAATCACGCCGTTGGTATGCAGAAATTTTCGCATAGATGGTTTAATTTTATAGCTCGGTGCAATTTTAACCAGAGGTAATTTCTTCGATAAATATTTAATTCTTATTAAAATAAGAAGATCCATTACACAAAACTATTTAAATGTTTATTTCACAAAGAAGAAAAAGAAATAATTTAATCAAAATTAAAATTGTGCCAAAATTAATGATTTATTTTTTTTATTACATTTTACATGAATTTAGTTATTAAGTGTTCTAAAAGTAAAACCGCATCCCACACTGGAATATGTTGATACACTACTATTTTAATACCTAAATAAAACGTTTGTTTTCCTCTTTTATAGTCGGGTGGCAATGAAGATCCTGACGAAGTGCTCTTGGATTCGGAGATGGAAAAAGTGTTTGCCGATCCATCTTCGTTGAAGGATAAATTTGATGTAACCACATTCCAGGATACTGTTCATCCTATACCTGGCACTTTTAAAAATATAAATACAGGTAAGTCACTATAGAAAGTTCCCGCGGCGGCATTTATAATTTTTGGCGTTTTCGGAATTTACCGACCAACTATTTTTGATCGGAAATAGGAATTTAGTCTTGAAAGTGGGGTTTATGGATTTTTAATAAATAAATAGGCCAACATTTAAAAAAATTTAAACTCAACGTGGTTTACGGTTTATTTAAAATTTATATATGTATATTTAATTATATATAATTAATTGGATTGGAATACACTTCTTTATATTATTGTAAGAACAGCGCTTATCCTCGTTGAGCCACCTCAACCAGATTTAGATTTCAATATCACAAGTGTTATTTTATTAAATTTTAAATAAACCGTAAACTTATGGAATAGATCCTTAATAATATCGCCATATTTCTAATTTAAGAAGAACACTTTTGCATCAAGGCAGATAACAAACACAACTTTTTGAACTTAATTAACTTGACTTTTCTTACTGGATTAACTAACTTAGGGTTTTCACGATGTGGTTGGGAAATATTTCCAGCTCTGGGAAAGTTTTACAATGTGAAAAGTTTCCCTTTGCCAGCAATAAAATGTATGGGGTTCGAATTTATCAGAGTTCAGAATTTCTTCTTCTTATTTTACCGGAATTTGCCAGCAATAAAATGTATGGGGTTCGAATTTATCAGAGTTCAGAATTTCTTCTTCTTATTTTACCGGAATTAACCAAGAGAAAAACAATTTACCACAGGACGAACGATGAAATGGAGGAAAAGAGATAGGACATAGTATGTATCTATGTCGCGATATTGAGAACACGAAAATATAAATTATTTGTGTTTAGGTAAAAATAATATCTATATATCGTTAGCAGAAATGCAAAACCACGTAACTACAATTTTAATTTCTATTTCCAGGAGAAGAAACCATCCTCGTGAAATGGTGAGGAATTAATTTTTCAATTCAAATTTTCAAATCTTTGCTAAAGTAGAGTCGTACCTTCAGTAAGATTCGACAATATACTGGCAAACTGCATTTGTTGTATTTTTTATAAGTTTTTTTTTCACCTCCTTTAAACAAAATTTAAATTGTAGTAACGTTCTTTTGTATTTTAGCTGACGATATATAAAAATTTATGTATGTATGTATGTATGTGTGTATGTTACGAATGGACTTGAAAACTGCTGGACCGATTTTGATGAAATTTTCAGGTAATATTCAGAATCATCTAGCGGGTGACAGGCTATACATCCATGGTGAAAGTGGGCGGTGCCACGCCACCTTTTCAAAAATCGCTCTGACGGCTTTTCTAATAGACCAATAGATCGATTGTTATGAAAATATCACAATGTGGTACTGACGCCCTGCTGATACTCCTTAGATATACTTGGCTATGATTGGATAAAGGGGCGTGGTACCGCCCATACAACTTGAAATTTAAAATGGCTATATCTCATGAACTGTCAGAGATATGAAGATGAGATTTGGTATATATGTTGCTGGAGCAGTATGAATTACAGCCACGGTGAAAGTGGGGGGTGCCACGCCCCCTTTTGAAAAATCGCTCTAACGGCTTTTCTAATAGACTAATAAACCGATTGCTATGAAAATTTCACAATGTGGTACTGACGACCTGCTGATACTCCTTGGATATACTTAGTTGTGATTGAAAAAAGGGCGTTGCACCGCCCATACAACTTGAAAATTAAAATGGCTATATCTCATGAACTGTCAGAAATATTAAGATGAGATTTGGTATATATATTGTTGGAACAGTATGAATTATAGTTAAGGTGGAAGAGGGCGGTGCCACTCCTCCTTTGGAAGAAACCGATATAACAGCCATAACTATAGTTTGAAACGTAATGGAACAACAAATTTTGTTCACCCTTTGGCATTACAAAAATTTTAAAGGGCCGGATTAACCACGTTAGTGCCCCTAGGAATTGCAATTCTCGGGGCCCCTTTACTAACTTCTATCACAATGCAAACTTTATTTACTACATTTCGAAGGTATATCACCACACTAAACAATGAAACAAATAAAAGGAAAGTATGTATACATATTAAACCTTTCCCACTTTATTTAGATTCAAAATCGTTTAAAACATCTTGAAAGTACACCTTTTCGAATATATCATTTTCAATTTTCATTATCGCCAATAAATGTAAACGGTTCTAATTTCGAATTAGTTTCCGTGGCGTCAGCGTCTTTGTGTATATTTGCACTGCTTAGCTGCAAAAGGTTGTACGTCTTCTTTTGTTGTTCATCCCACTTGTTTTCATACTCTTTCAACTTTTTACGCTTTTCCAAACCACTTAGGTGGGTTTTCTTTACTGGTTCCTCCGAAATAAAAGGCAAATACATATAACATTTGACAAGTAAGCACTTACCTGGCTATTTACGTTAAATGCGCAATATTTTCAGAAATAAATTGTATATTATTTTTCTGCCAACAAATACCAGGTGAACGGGGAAAAAATTAATAACTGCGCGAGAGAAATAGTAATATTTCTATAATATCGGCACAAGAAACTCCCTCCCTTTCGTCGTCTCGCCAATTTTCTCTAATCCATGGTAGTCTTCATAAAAAATTAAGCTCTCCAAATTCGTAAGTTTTGTAACACAGAGCACAGAAAACAGTTAAAATCGCAAAACTCACAAATCACAAATACAGAACGTGTGTTGCGAAACTTCTGTTTATAATGCAACTACGCTACGCAATGTTTCCAACGTAGCGGGGACTACCCCAATACTTTTTGTCATGCGTACCAGTACTGGCTGTACTGCCAACCTTATGAATGAATTTTTGAAACTGATCTTGCTTTTCCTGGCCGTACCGTCGTCAGATTAGTCGGCGTTAAACTCGCCGCGGAAAAGTCAAATATCATGTAATTTAATTAAAACAGGACAATAATATTGTCGTAATCGTAATATTAAATTTTCACTTGATTAATAATTAAAATTTTTTTTCTCGGCCGTGCATTTATGAAAAAAAAATTATTTTGTTTAGAACAGTGGATCGATCGGTGTTTCAAGGAAGTTTAACCCATGCTTTATATTATTGACCGACATATCGTCGTTCGTAAATGATGGTGTTCTAAAGTATATGTCACAATTTTTTTTTGATAAAGCCTTGTTATTATTAATTAACAAAAAACTGAACCAAAAAATTTGTCCTGAGTTTCTTACCAAGGAAAGTTCTAACTAGAGTTTGTAGTTTTTTCAGTCTTTCCGTCTTTGGAAACGATTCTAAGACTAAGAAGCGTTTGAAAAATGCTTTGGTCTGCAGCCACTTATTTCCGAAACTCTTATTATTTTTTAGCATATAGAACACAACTTAAAAAAGTATTGTGAGAAATAAGATCACGTTCTTTTTGATTGTTTTTTGGTTTTATCCAATGTTAACCAAATGTATATAAATATTTCAAATAAAAATAAACAAAAAATCCAAATAAAACAGACGGGAAAGAAATTGTTCCGCTGCAAAATCGAGCAAATGAGCGAAACGAATCTATTAAAAAATCAGTAATTGCTAACCGGCCGTCGGTGTTGTCACGGTAGTGTGCGTGGCTCTTTTAGATGAGTACGTGGGTTCGATCCCTGCTCAGACCACCCTACATTTTTATTGGTGGCGGTCACCTTGCAAGTTCAGAAATTTTTATTATATAGCTAAGTACATCAAATATAATGCAAAACGTAGCTGCCATTAGACGGTCATTAAAACCCATCATCTTACAAATGTGTGTTCTAGATGAGACTAGCCTCAAAGCACTGCAAATCTACGAGAATGCGCGACGATCGAAGAACATTGAGGGTGTGTTGGTAACTAGGCATTTTCGATCGATGCTTATACGATTGTGTGCATTTCATAGACAATTTGAATACACGCTGATAAAACGATCTCTGGAACATTATTCAGGAACCATGTATATGGTTGGTACATTCATATTCTTACATACGTGCAAACGTTGTTTTCGTGAATTAAATAGCTGCTGCTCTCTGTTTCTTCGTTGACTGTCTCGTTTTCATTTTCTGCAGTTTTCAACAAACAAAGCTATATTTGGGTTACAAAAATATATACTACAACATTTCAATCATTGCGTCTCCAACATGTAACCTATATATCGACACGTTCCCGGCAGAATGTATTAAGCAACGTATTTGGCGACAATGACTTTTTTCCATATTCTCAAAATTTATGCCATGCTCCACATTTCGATATACAGAGAATGTCCCTTGCATAACCACGTCATGAGTTATTAAGCACATGAAATGGTAATAACCGAAAAAATAATACAAATCAGTTACTTGACAGAAAGTTTTTTTCGTTTCCTGAACAATTTCCATTTTGTCGCTTAATACATTCTGCCGGGAATGTGTCGATATATAAAAATGGATGTATGTATGTATGTGTGTATGTTAAGAATGGACTCGAAAACGGCTGGACGGATTTTGATGAAATTTTCAGAAAATATGCAGAATAATCTAGCGTGTGACATAGGCTATACAGCCACGATGAAAGTGGGCGGTACCACGCCCCCTTTTCCAAAATCGTATGTATGTGTGTATGTTACGAATGGACTCGAAAACGGCTGGACCGATTTTGATGAAATTTTCAGACAATATTCAGAATCATCTAGCGGGTGACATAGGCTATACAACCAGCGTGAGAGTGGGCGGTGCCAAGCCCCCTTTTCAAAAATCGTATGTATGTGTGAATGTTACGAATGGACTGGAAAACGGCTGGACCGACTTTGATCAAATTTTCAGACAATATTCAGAATCTGTGGCCGTCGGTGGTGCAATGGCTAGTATGCGCGCTTCTTGTACTTAAGATCCTGGGTTCGATCCCTGCTCTGACCACCTTCAAAAAAAATTTCTTTCGACGGCGGTCACCTCGCATAGTGACGGCGACACTATCGAGTATTTAGCCATGAAAATGCTTCTAAAAAATACCGTTCGGGACCGGTGTAAAACTGTAGGTCCCAATCAGTGAGTATAAAACTAGAAAGCGCACAGCTCACTGGTTGTGAGAAGCTCTCCCCGATTCCTTCATTGGATGTAATGGGAAACCATTTATTTTTTTATTTCATTCAGAATCATCTAGCGGGTGACATAGGCTATACATCCAGGGTGAAAGTGGGCGGTGCCACGCCGCCTTTTAAAAAATCGCTCTGACGGCTTTTCCAATAGACCGATTGTTATGAAAATATCACAATGTGGTACTGACTCCCTGCTGATACTCCTTAGATATACTTGGCTATGATAGGATAAAGGGGCGTGGTACCGCCCATACAACTTGAAATTTAAAATGGCTATATCTTATGAACTGTCAGAGATATGAATATGAGATTTGGCATACATGTTGTTGGAACAGTATGAATTACAGCCAGGGTGGAAAAGGGTGGTGCCACGCCCCCTTTGAATGAAACCGATATAACAGCCGTAACTATAGTTTTAAACGTAATGGAACAACAACTTTTGTTCACCCTTTGGCATTACAAAAACTTTGAAGGCAAAATATAGTTTGCCGGGTCCAGCCAGTATTGAATAGATAACTCAATGTGTTGGGACATAAGAATACTATATTTGCTACAAGCTACGAATACGTTGTATTTGAATCCAAAAAATTCAACTATTGGAATGACTTCAATTTAGGTAAAGTATTTGGGCATCTGATGATGAATTTGTCATGGATTTACAAATTAGTCATGTCAGTAAAACTTGTATGTAAGTTTTACGAAAACGTAATTAAAAATATTGTTTACACTTAAAATTAGGGCAATTGACATATTTTATCGCTGCTTACAATTAGTGGTGTTATAACAACTGTTGACTTAAATTTTTCATGCCGGTCAGATGGAGAACTGTGAAATTTAAATTTTTGCAATTTTTTGATATCTTCTATTGGTAGTGTACAATTGTGTTGTATTTAACACGAAAACTAAATCTCACAAACAGGAAATGCCGTTGTTGTTTTCTTGTTGGTTTTTGGGAACTAATGCGTATATCAGCTACAATTAAAGAAATACTTACATATTGAACAATATTTCGTATGTTTGCTCTATATGCTCGATTTTTTGCATATTGAACACAATATGTTACAAAGCTTGTCACTAAGGTGTTGTAAAGCCCAAAGTCGATATCTCATATTTCGAAAACTATGAATGTTAGTTGTATGGAAAGTATAGTTGACTTTGTAGATATGTTGGTTTGAATTTGTTTCGGCTTCAGGTCATAATAATACAACAAAAACACTGAAAGTATTTCTTTTTGCTACAAATTTTATTAATATTTTCCAATATTTCGACCAACTTCGTTGATAGTTTTCAAGGATATTTTGAGATACCACAGAGCGCGTCCAAGCTTTTCCGCAGGCTTATTTCAACTCACTAAACTCAAACTATGAAAAATAAGATCAAGCTGATTACACAGATCGACCGATCTCGATGCCTAAAAATCAATTTTATCTCAAGTTTTCGCAAGAAAGGACTATAAAGAAACTCTTTATGTTTAGATATTCCTTGGCGGTGATGAAAACTAAGAAATAACACTTAAACAGCCTGTTGCCATGCATCGAGCTAGATGGAGGTCTAAGGTAATTTATTGTTTACAAATTTTGATGTTCAGGAAGCAGTTTAGTTTAACACCCCAGGAAGAAACGTTTCTTTTTTTCCTTTGCAGCGCAGTTCAGCGTGCACGCATTTTTATGAGGGCTTACTAGTTTGCTATTTCTTTATTTTTTCAGTTCTTACAATCATAAAAAAGTCATCAACGTTCTTTTCAAAGAATTTTTTTACGTATCCTCTAGCAAATTTT
Source organism: Phaonia tiefii (assembly GCA_963931995.1). NCBI lineage: Eukaryota > Metazoa > Arthropoda > Insecta > Diptera > Muscidae > Phaonia > Phaonia tiefii. The sequence continues at coordinate 190,956,909 of OZ008369.1, forward strand.
TGAAATTGATTCAGTACGATTATCCAAATTCATTGAAGAAAAAAAATCAATATTCTTGTCAAAATTAAAAGCGAAACGCTTTCATCGATTTCTATGATTTATGTCTCATTTTGTTCATAGGTAATGTGACCACGTGAAAGTAATAAGACGGTACGCGATGGAGTGATATTTCGAATATAGGAGGCTATAAAAAGAGAACTTCAGAATGAAAATTATGAAATTCCATGTTACGGATGCTGTAAAAAAATGTGTCTGTTTTTTTCAATTTGTTTTCAGAAATAGATTACATAATAGAAACTTTAAATAAATGCCTTTAAACCTTGGCAAAACAATAATACGTTCAAAAATAATCTGTAATTTTGTATCTGTACCTTTCGTCATATCGCAAAACACTGCAGTTCTAACTTCAACCGCGATACGCTGAGTTTTGGTACAACATTTTAAATTTTTCTTTTCACAGTTTTTATTTTCTAGCTCCAAAGATATATAAAAGCGGAAAGCGAAGTTAAAAAAAACAATTTTTAAATATGGACAGGTCAAATATATAATATATTTTTAATAAATATTTCGAACACAGTTTGGAAATACCACAGAATGTACTCAGGTAATGCAAAATTGACTACGCATAAGCTTAAGGGAAATTACTGCATTAAGTAATTAATTAGTTGGACTTTATAATCAGTTAAAAGTAAATACATTGAACCAGGCAAGTACGAAGGGGCGGACCGAGGCTTGGGCAGGCCCCAAAATTATTACTCTAAGTGGTGTTTTTTGAATGTAGTGCTATTTTCCAACATATATATATCTCAAGTTTGGCCCCCACCAACAATTTCTCTCAGTGCAAACACACCAATACATTCGCATTTTTGTTTTAATACTTTAATTTAATTAAATCTTTTTAATTTAAAAAAGAGTTCAAAGTGGAAGACGAACGAACAAAAACTGTTAATTTTCTCGTTGGTGTAAATTGAGAAATAAAACGCCGCTCACACAGTCATTACAGTCAGTTTGAAATCTCCAAAAATCGCAATTCCCAAATTTCAAGAACAACAATAATTGCAAATAGAAACTACATAGTGTCAGTTGACAAAATCGACAACTGGTCTGGACTTATCGCCCAAAAAATGTTATCAGAGTAGAATTTTGGCAGTTTTGTTTTTTTTTTATTAAAATTTGTTTTATTTCGTTTTAGTTACTTAATTACATAAATACAGCTTTTGAGATATTACTTAGAGTACTTCAGCAAATATTATCTGTGTTATATATATGTATATTACTAAGAATTTAATATCACAGGTTAAGGAAAAATATATTTAAAACCAAATAACATCGAAAAAACTTTTAATTAAAAAAGATTTGTGAGTTAGTTTTGTATTAAATTTCTTATAGTCTCGGATGTAGAGTTTCTGCATCTTTCGTTAAATGAGAAAGTCAAATCTCTCATAACTGTGTCGATAAGTTTATATCCATTGTTTGTATGAAGCCGTTCTGTTGAAAAACGAGGTGGTAAATTGTGAATTATTTTTAAGTTCTTGTTTTGGATGATTTGAAGCTTTTTAATGTGGGTCTTCGCAGCTTTCCCAAACCAAACCTGGCATCCGTACGACACACACGCACATACTGATTTTGCTTCTGATATAAGTAGACCTTTACGCTGCCAAGCCACGGCGCCACCGTTTTTTGAATTTGTTGCTACGCCGCCGCCTAATTATAAGTTTTTGTTTCGTCTTTCATATTGATTAAATTAGTGGAACTAGATCGTAGTTGAGTAGGGGAATGATAGGAATGGAACTCCTGGTTAGTGGACTGTATCGTTGGGGTTGGTGCTTTTCAGAAGCAGAGAATATTTATAACCGTCTGCAAGAGCGTTGTAGGAAAGGATGGTGGTTGCGCTAAATTAAATTGGCATATATGATTTCTCAGGTGGAAAAGAAATGATATATGTAATTTAGGCAACGTTTATACCATAGAGAAATAAATAAAACAAGTGAATTAATGCGAATTCAAGTGTATTTATTGAGGGTTTGAAATGCTCACCAGTGGGTTGTTGTAGCTAAAGTAAAGTTTCTTTTCTTTTTACAAACCGAAGATGGTTCGGAGGTTTACAATATTTGTTTTAGAACATAACATTTAGAACATAACCATTCACAATATATATTGTACTCAAACTGCAAAGATACAAACTGCAAAGGGATTTTCGAAATAGATGCAATTCACAATGTACACCTCAAAGTGGGAAATTTTCGTTATTAGTCATTTGACTACATTTCAGTTTATGGATAATTAATAGCAGATTCTTTTTCAATTATGAATATTAGGTTGAACAATTCAAACTTAGATATATTAAATATGAATTCATTTTGAAATTATAATATAAGTGTGAACAATTCAAGTTTAGACAATAAGTATGAACAAATCAAGGTTAGACAATAAGTATGAACAATTCAAGTTTAGACACATATAATCGATTAATTAACGACATTGTCCTGATTTACAACACACGTTACAACCACAAGAACAAACAAACTACAAACTATTAACTACAACATCAATCAGAAAATTTACTAATAACAGTCAGCTTAATTTCCTAAGAATTAACTTATGGAGTTAAACGACACTTTGAATTTTGTATAACAACAGCCAGGCGAAATTTCACACACTACAACACCAACATCCAGCCTCATTCCCCAACAGGTTACAGCACACATTACAACTAGCTCAGAGGCAGGTAAAAGTTCCTAAGAATTAAACTCTGCACAGTAGCAGCCGGGTCAATTTCCTAATACTTAGGAATAGCCGCCGCCGTCTCTGGTTTCCGAGATTCCTACGCTGCCGCCGAAGCAGAAACAAAAATTGTAAAATTTGTATTTGACAAAACACGAGAATATTTTGATATTTGTTTCGTTGGATTGGTCATTTATCGTTGGTTTATATTTTTGTTATTTTCCTCATATTGAGTAATTTTTGTATTCAACTAACCAAAATAAAATGATTGTTGAGTGTATGGCTAAAATGGCAATCACACACGCACACGGATATTCGTATTGTATTCGTTGGTATTTTATCCACAAATAATTTACATTGTCAAAATTTTCATATTTGAGTTGGCACAGCTTAAATACAAATATTTCTTCACCACACGGCTAAAATAATAAAAAGCGAGTGTAAGTTGTGATTATAAGTATGTAATAAATATGATACATATACATTAGACCGACTCATCTAATACTTATAGTAGACCTAATAGTTCTCTCACCAAATTTAGGACATTTGGCCTGGTGTGATTTTTACGTTCGATGTTGAAAAGAATTGCTTTACTAATACCAGATAGAGGCAATGGTTCAAAAAACGAACAAAATAACAACAACGCCTTTGTGTGTTAAAATTATTGTGTTAAATACAAAACAAATGTATGCTAACAATAACAGTGAGAAAAAAGGTTTAAACCACGTTTAAATTTCACCGTTTTCACCAAAATGACATGACAAATTAAAGCAAGAGATTATTGTAATTCCACCTGGTGTATGCCACTTTTCATCAAACATCTCTCTATCACACCGACCGCATCCAGAAAAGTGTGAAAGGAAACGTCAGATGAGCCAAATATTCTCTCTAGTATGAGATTACTCTATGGACCGACTCACATTGCATCCCAGCAAAAATAAAATGAAGTAGTTCTAGTAGATGTTATTATTTTTGTACATCTTCTGCAACACTATGTGCATATTTAATGCAATTTTGACGCTGATCAATAACAACCCCGAAAAATCTACATTTGCATCGCATCCATTATGAGTTATATGATGCATATTTATTAAAGAGCTAAAGGGATAGTGGACAAGTACAAAGATGACTAAATATATTACTTGTATTTAATTTGTTCAAATTGATTTTCATTTCCTTTCTTTTTCACCTGTTGAGAGAAGCTTTTGGAGTACTAATAAAAGGACAATTAATATAATAATTAGTTAAACCCTAAAGTTGTTGCTTAAAGTCACAACTTTTTAATAGCATATCACTTCTTGCCAAGTTTCAAGTGACAAGAAATTTACAAATTGTGGAAATAATAGTTTTGGTTGCTCGTTTGCGGACGAAATATAGAGCATAAAAATTTTAGCATAAACTGCACTTCCAAGCAGTCAAACAAGAAGTAGTGCTGCATTGGACAACGCAATATTAAAAGAAGTACTTCTGCACCTAAATTAGCACTACATCTTACCAAGAAGTTGTGGTGCAAATTCTACTTCTTGGTATACTCTTTTTTGCTGGGATGGTGAGGAAAAAAAGTGTTTTTTGTACACCCCACAAAATGTACCTTGGTTTGCTTTCTGACGATTCCAAAAATATTTCCCGTGAGCTGGACCGTGTTTAAGCAACAGTACACAGTATTAGATTCATATTAAAGGGGGTTTGCAGCATTAGAGCAATTTCGTTGCAAAAATGACACCTGTTTGTTTACTAACAAATGTAACCACTTTTTTACTAACCACGTATTCCGTAAGCGAATCCGACAAGAACTTATCGGTGGCGGTGGCAAAACAGAAACATTAGTCGTGTTTTGGTTACAAGCAAGCGACTGTCGCTTGCTAAGTTGCAAAGAAAACGGCAATTTAGCGATGAGTCGTTTTATTCAAAAATATGAATAAAGGTTGGAAACGGTAAAAGATGTGAAAATACAAATTTTTTAATCTTAGCGAAAATGATTCTCGTCGCTAAGTTCTCGCTAAGTCTTCGCTAAGTGCTTCATACAAAACAAGCGATTATATAAGCAAGCGGTGTAACCAGAACACGCTTATTAATCGCTTTCGTCGGCTGAGTTTTTCAAATAAAATTTTTCGACGGTGGGTGGTTGGTGTATATCGGTGGTTGTACCGGTTTTGTATTGGTTGTACCGGATTTGTATGAAAATTGGATATTTGTGTAATATTTTAATATATATATTAATAATATTTTAAGCCGATGCGAGTCTAAAACGGAGGCGTTGTGAACTACAGAAATTTGTCCACTACGGCTAATTTATCTATTCGGGCAGTTTCGTGTTCATTTCATAAGTTAATTTTGTGGAGGAAAAACAAAGTCGTATATAAAAGTTTCAGGCCAATTTCAACGAAATGTGTAAAATATCAATTTTGTGGTTGTATGCGTAATTGGACAATTTTAATTCAATTGTAGCGGAAATTGCGAGAGAGAGAGAGCAAGAACAAGGCATTAGCCGGATAATATTGAAGAAACAGTCGAACCAAAAAATTAATGGAATCGTCGCATAGAATAATTAATTAACTTGAGGTGTTATTTTTTAATAAATACACTGTGGTTCATCAGGATAGAACCAACTAAATAGTAGAGATATAAAGCCTGCTATGCAGAGATCGGAGAATTAATATTGATTCTCTTTTTTTAAGGTATATAAAAAGGATAACACTCATTATTTAAATCAACAAAATTCTGCTCCAAATACATTGTAATCTTTTGTCTGTTTGAAATAAATTGACAATATTAGCTTTTGTACGTGTAGCACCAGAATAGAACCACACTCAGCAATTTCTTAATTATTTTGTCGGCTGCGATAAAGTTTTACAAAAACTAAATAAAATTAAAGTACAAATGTGTGGCAGTATATTATGAAATCAAAATGGGTAGAAAAAGTAGTTTAAGTTCGTTGGAGATGTCAAATTTTTATTTTTACCACTCTGATAACATACTTATCGCGAAATCGGTAGAAAAATCGGACGTAGTCATAATGTGGTAATGAATTATATTAAAAACTGAGAAAGCTAGATACCTCAAGCCAAGCGAACAATTCTTCAAATTACCTCAAATTCAGCGCATTCCACCTCCAAATTTAGGCATTTAGCAGGAATAATAATACAAGCAAATCAACAGCTCGTCGTGTTATTTTGCTCAGTGGACATCTTTAGCTCCGAAAACTGAAGAAAATATTCCACTAAATTCAACTCGTCAACAACAACGCCTTCAATGTGCTAAAGACTACAAGGCATGGGATGTGCCAAGTGTTTGCGACTGGCGAAAATTGTTTTCTTCTGATGAAAAAAGTTTAACTTGGATGGTCCCGATGGCTATAACTTTTATTTTCACGATGTGCGTAAGAAGGTAAAAATTCTGAGCCGTCGTCCCAGCAGAGATGGTGGGGCTATAGTACCCACATATAGCCCCTAGTACACCCATATAGCCCTAAGATTAAACACAGTTTTGAACCCCTGGAGTAGATTTATCAATACGATAATGAACCTATACAGACGGCACGTGTAAGGATGTTTAGCCAAAATATTGAAATCTTAAATTGGCCGCCCTACTCACCCGGCCTTAACATTATTGAAAATGTTTGGGGTTGGCTAACCCGCAAGGTCCATGAGGAATGAAAGCAGTACCACTCAAAAGTTGAGGTTATTGAAGGAATAAAAACTGCATGGCCCGAAAATTGTCTTGACGACCTTAAATCCGTATACGAGTCATTACCAGATAGAATATTTGAAGTAATTCTGAATCATGGTAAAAATATTCAGATAATATAATTACAATAAAATAAATTTTTATATTAACAATGTATGTTTGTTTGATTTATAAAACAATTAAAATGAGGTTATATTCTGTTGAACCAAACAAAAAGAAGAATTTTCCACACGATTACACATAATGAGAGGAAAGTACCGTTAAAATACAGTTCGTCCTGCTTTTTTGGTATTAAATAGTCAAAAACAGGTTTTATTATTTCTCTGAAAAGTTTGAATCTGTATCGTTTCTGCATTAACAATTTATAAGGATGTTTTCCTTAAAATTCTGTTGGTTCCACCCTATGAACCACAGTTATAACTCTTAAACTACTAGGCGACTAACAGTTTTTCAATATAAAATTACAAAGTTTTTCGTACGCATTTACAGGGACTCCATACAACACAAAAACGCCATTAATCCCGATGCGATAAAACGCAGTATTAATTCGGCCCCTGTAGATTAGCATATTTGTAGTAATTTTTTGGGGCTAGATAATTGTTGTTTGGGGATTTACGGGGATAACAAGACATGAATTGGCGATTCGACGCAGACAAAAACTGGCACCGGTTGTTGAGACCTACGACTGGTGGAGACAAAACTACAACTATAACACCATCACGTACCGGACCAAATGCTGATGAAGACAAGACACCAGCACTAAAAAAAAAACTAGTAAACAACATTGCATGATGACCCGATATTTTGACATTATAATTGATGAACCAAGTACTGAAATATATAAAATTTGTGGCGGTATGAAATAACCTCCCACGACATAACCCCCCAACAATTAGTACAGAGAACAAAAACAACGATTTTTAGGGGGTTATTTAACTTTTTTGGGGTATTATTTTATTTTCTTAATTGGGGAATTATTTCATATTAAATCGCGCGATGTTTTTATGGTTTACATACACTTTTGCCTGCGGCGCTTGATTCACCAAATACAACACTAATTCCAAATATATTGTCAAATCAATATCTCAACAATTCTCGTTAAAGCCCAATATATTTAATATTAAAATATAGTTTGTATTTTATGCATAAATATAAACAGAAAGAAAGAAGAAAAAAAGCAAAGACGCCAAATAGAAGAAGGCCGAAGAAGCTTAGCTTTTATTGGGAGAAGGAAACTTAATGGTTTCAGAAATTATTTCGAGGATGGTTTGCAAGGGTATGTGCAGACATGATTCCGGCAGAAAATATATTTAAAGAAGAGACGTTTATTGATAACGAAGCTATCCAAGTATTTACATAAATTGCTATTTTATTTTTACTACTCTAAATAAAAATTTCACCGGTTAAAGGGGTGTTATTTCACTTCTGTTTGGCGTATTATTTTATGTCTTTGGGGTTTTATTTCATTTCTAAAACTGAGGTTTTATAGCATATGAAACAAGCCTCCAAACTTTAGTGGGTTATTTAATTTTATTTTGGTGGTGTCAGGGGACAACCGGTGGGAACGAAGATCGCTATATATTATGTACTAGTTAGTTCCAACACGCCTACAGCGCCCGTTGAAAAATACGATAATTGAAATGGATCTTTAAGAAAAGATACTTTATGTCAAACGATAAACTTTTTTAAGAACATTTTTTTTATAGAATGTTTTTTGTTTCTTAAAGTATATTTTTAGGGCATTTTGTAGGAATATGTATTATATTTTCTTTTATTAAAAGCTAGTGCTTTTTTTAAGAAAAAGTGCTATTTTTAAGAAGAAGTATGTGCTTTCTGGAAGAAAAATCCATAAGAGTATGAATTTTTTTTACAAATACTTTTTTTTAGGAAGTATTACTCTTTTTAGGAAAAGGTTATTTTTTAAGAAAATTTACTTATTTTCAGAAAGGATACTTCTCTCAAGAAAAGAAAAACTAGTTAATTCTTTTTAAGAAAAGGAATTTTTGTAAGAAAATGGTTTTGTTTTAAGATAAGGTATTTTTTGTAGAAAAGGTATTTTTTAAAGAAATGGTATTTTTTTTAGAAATGGTCTTTTTTCACGAATAGGCAAAGGTACTTCTTTAAAATGAGGTATTTTTTAAGGAAAGGTATTTTGTTTAAGAATATGGATAGGTATTTTTTTGAGAAAATGTACTTATTTTAAGAAAATGCTCATATTTAAGAAAATTCTATTTTTTAAACTTCTTTCGTTTTGGCCTTACTAAATTTACTTTTTATTGGGTTCAAAACTACAATATATACTAAATATTGATTACAGGCTCCACCTAGAAAACTTCCCATTAAACAAAAAATTTCCCAAAATATGTTAGTATAGACACAAACCAAAGCAAAAGTACCCAACATGGTTAATAATACTGGGTTGTAGCATAATAGTGTTAAAAAAAGTTATTTAATTTTTTTTTCATTTAGACCCCATCCCGCAATGTGCGATAAGGGACTTCGTTCCAAAATATCTCTATATAGAAACTTAGGTACTCTATGAAACACATAGGCTTACGATTGACAGTAATAGTTAAAAAATCAAAATAAGAATTGCAAATTTAAATTTTTCATCGAAATAGAACAGTTGGTAGGAATTATAATATATTTGCCTTATCCTGCATTAATGTATACCTTCAACAAATCAGCAATTTTGTAGTACGCGACAACATGTAAAAACAGTAGTGGCCAAAAATTTCCCTGTTCGTGACAAAATGTAAAGAGAATGGTATATAGAGCTGAGATGCACAATAAGAAATATACTTTAAAAAAAAAATTTCACTTTTTCTACCGTACATCATTAGCTGTGTTGTTGAGAGATAGGGGTCAGATGTTGCAAAGAGTTTGTGATCAATTGGACGGTGGCAAACTTTACCCTGAGCAATTGGGGAACAGATCAGCCTATAATACTGTGTATCAGATTCACTGAAGAATTTTTTCCAACAAATATATGTTTTTAAATATTTAGTAAAACCCAACTGTATTTGGTATAAATAAAACTTAGGTGCCATACTCTGTTGCCAATTCAGCTTTTTTTTCTGGCTAGATTTGGCTTTTTTAAGCAAGACAGCCAGAAAATCTGAATAATTGCTATGCGGGAATTCTGCCTTAATTTTGATTTAATTCAGCTCATTTTTAACCTTTTTTAATCAGAAAAATTTTTGCACCACTGTTGCAATAATTTAATCTAATTAACGTCCACTAAATTTTTTTCGACTATAATTGTCTATAATTGGGGCAGTATGGTTTGTTTGGGTCAAAAACTCTTTGTTCTTTATTATTTTTTGTTTCAAGATCAGTTACTATTAAAAAGTACGTTTTCTATGAAAAATTCACAATTTAACATTATTTCTTTAATAATCTATATATACTACTCATTGTACTTTTAGTACTCATTGTACTTTTTCGGAAAAAAATTACTTTTTAATAGTAACTGATCTTGAACCGAAAAATATTAAAGAACATAACATATATAAAAACATGTCTAATGGGAACCGATGGTTCTCTGGAGATGGAAAAAAACTTCTGCAAATGTTTTCTTGTGTGTTTTGCTTGCAATTTTTTTCGAACACTTGCGTAGTGGTGAGTTCTCAATCAAAATGAGATCTCGATTGCGCTTAGATTGATGAATTTTTCAATAGCATCATTCCAAACAAACGCTGATGAAGATCTGTGGCTAGTTCTAAAATAGCTATACGGTTTGCCAGGAGTCATAGTAATACATTTGCAAAACTCCTTTTTGAAAACTATGTCTCTATTAATAGAGATATAGAGCTTGAATAAAGAAAATTGAAAGGTACCAATAAAAAGGCCGAAAAATAAAAAGCATCCCTGATGGATTTATATTTAAATAACGTGTTTAGAATATATGTCTCTACTTACCATGAACATAATCTCTACTCCCTAATAGGTTTCATCACACCAGTGGATTAATGTGCAAAACTACCAGTAGCAGTTCTAGCACCAAAATTCCCGGTGATTAAACCAGTGATCGCTGTGTAAGCGTTTTCTTCAACTACTCACTTTTACAAGGTGGCGCAAAAGTAATCCTCCTATCAGAAAATGCTATAAATTTTGCGATTGGCCCCTAATGTCAGTTCTGTTTTGACATTTGTGTAGTAAACACATGCGAAATACACGTTAATAAACAATGTTACGCTACACTGCTCCAGAACGCGGAATATTGCTGACTATTTATTTGACCAATAACACTAGGTCACAAATAACAAAATTTTCTCTGTTATTTGTTTCTAGCATACTTTTTCTCATTGATTTTGACCTACTAAACACGAAAATGAGTTTTAAAAATTGTTCTGTTGATTGGTTTTCGAGATACAAATTTTTGAACTTTTTTTTTTAAATTTTTGGAGGTGCACTTACAATTTTGAGCATATCTTTCGTCTTCTTTGACGTATTTGATCCTACTACTACTCAAATTAAAGCAAATTGAGCCGTCTACAACTCATTCAAATTTTCAAATCGGGTGAGTAGTTTTGATGTTGGCGGCTTTAAAAGGTTAAAAAACTGCGTTTTTTTAGTAAAAATGTGGCAGAAAAATTCATATAAAATATAAAACGCGATGCTAACAGCGATTTTGGTTTTTTTACGTATAGCTGGCATTTTTCCAAAGAAAATAAGCACTTACTTAACAAAGTCTGACAACAAATGGCGGACTTATAATTTTTTTGGTAAAACACCGAAATTCCGCTATTTCACGACATTTTGATTTTCATTATTTGCACAGCTAACCTACTAGGAGGGATCGAAAAAGCAAGTTTTTTATAATCCTTTTGGAATAGAACGGAACAGTTGCTCCTATACATAAGTTACTTCTGTTCAAAATTTCACCACCCTGGGTTAATGTCTTCTGTTCTGGCAAGGGACGTGAAATTTCAAAAATTTAGTGAAATCAGCAATTTTTTTTTTTGGAAATTTTTTTCAAATGTCACAGCACTTAGCAGTTTTGATAAAATTTTTAAATTAATATTAATAACACAAATATTTCATAATTGTAAAAAACCTATTTACAATACCGTAGGGACGTTTCGTCGATGTTTTTAAGAAAATGGTATAATGAAAATGCAGAACATAGAAACACAGGTGCATTTTACGATACGAATTTTGGCAAACCCACTTTACATGTACAAAATTGTTTGGAAAAAACGTTTACGTAATTTTTATGATTCTCAAAATTAAAAAAAATAAGTAATACACAAATAGTTATTTAATTTTTACGCTTCTGAATGTGCGTGGACGCTCTTCGTGTTCCTTTATGACTGCTACTCCGTTCACAGTCAATTAAAGGGAATTACACTTTTTTATTGATGTGTGTTTTCCCGATGGCTACCTGTATCGGATTTTTTTACAGAAATTCCCCCCACATTTGTGAGTGGTCATTATTTGGAAACTTTTCCACAATTTGAAACGCACACTTGCTGAATCAGGTATATAGCCAGGTATAGTATTTATAGGTGTTCATTTATCGTTTTTTGTCATTCAACAAGTGTCTACGAACGCGAGTAGTACGAGTAAAAAGTGAAACAAATTGAATTTAAGTGCATATAATACCTACCCAACAAGTAAGACAATGAGTAAAAGACTACGTGTGTTCGAGTGTTTGAACAATCCAGACAATTTCTGCAATGTTTGTGGCGAGTTTATAAAGAATAATCACGCACACACTTTTACTCCAGCAGTGCAATTGCACTATTTGAATTATTTTGGTATTTCACCAAATATCACAGAATCATGGACACCTAAGTCGCTATGTGATCTTTGCTATATAATCCTAACCAACTGGGCAGCTGGCGGAAGGTAAGAATTTTTATTTAAACACATTAAGCAAAGCAAATATAGTAATTTATTTTAATTTTAGGCGCCATATGAAATTTGATACACCAATGATGTGGAAAAAGCCGCTATGCCATTCCACAGACTGTTATTTTTGCCTCACCACAAACAGTGGGGTAGGGAGATTTTTAAAATGGAACTACGCTCAAGTGGGATCGTTTGCACTTCCAGTACCACATTCGAATGATGTACCATATCCAGTGTGCCCTGGTGCATCTCTTCAAAAAGCAGAATCGTCAGATCAAGAGTCCGAGTCATGTGCAAGCGAATTTGGGGCGTGCAGAAAGCGAAAATTACTGTCACAGGCCGAACTAAACGATTGGGTGCGCGATTTTGGTCTCACTAAGGAGAAATCCGAACTTTTTGCGTCTCGGATGGTACAGTGTGGATTTGCGGATTCAGAAGTGAAAGTAACAGCGTACAGGAAGCGTCACCAGCAGTATGCAAAATTTTACACAAAGAAAGACCAAATATGTTTTTGCAGCGACATTTCCGGCTTGTCCCAAGAGCTTCACCAAATTCACAACCCCAATGAATGGAGGTTGTTTATTGACAGCAACAAAGAGAGCTTGAAGGCAGTTCTCTTACATAATGGGAATGAAAAGCCATCTCTTCCTATTGCTCATGCGGTTCATTCAAAGGAGAACTATGAAACTATGAACATTTTGCTGAAATGCAGAGTATAGCAAATATAATTGGAAAATATGCGCCGACCTCAAAGTTGTGGCCATTCTGTGTGGACTCCAAGGAGGCTATACGCGACATTGCTGTTTTCTGTGCCTTTGGAATAGCCGCGCTGATGATCAGCATTATATTCAAAAAAAATGGCCGGAACGAACGAAACCTGTAGTTGGAGAAGCGAATGTTCAGCGCAAACCACTAATAGAGAACCGTGAAAATATAATACTTCCGCCGCTGCACATAAAATTGGGTTTGATAAAAAATTTTGCCAAAAAATTGGACAAAGAAGGTGAAGCTTTTGCCTATTTACGGTCAATTTTCCCTTACCTTTCGCTGGCAAAAATTAAAGAAGGAGTCTTCGCAGGACCCGATATAAAAAAAATGTTGAAAGATGAAACATTCCCGAAGCTGTTATCACCCATCGAAGCCGCAGCATGGAATTCCTTCAGGTTTGTTGTGGAAAACTTTTAAGGAAACAACAAAAGCCATAATTATAAGGACATAGTTGAGGATCTGGTAAAGAACTATGAAGCAATGGGTAGGTTTTTTTTGAAACAAATGTTAATTTAAATAGCGTTTTAATTCTCGTTTTTTTTTCATTTTTGGGTAGGAGTGCACATGTCACTTAAAATACACTTTCTGCATTCTCATTTGGATTTTTTCCCTGAGAATTTAGGAGACGTGAGCGACGAACACGGTGAGCGCTTTCATCAGGAATTGAAGGCTATGGAACGACGCTATCAGGGCATCTATGACACGGCTATGATGGGTGACTACATTTGGACCCTAATACGTGAGACCAATTGCAGCGAATACAAAAAACAAAGAAGAAGTCAGCTGTTTTTCCACATGGCATAAAATGTACAGTTATATCTTTGTTTCTACTCATTTTTTATGGGCGTTGATTTGGTTAATTTCGTTAGTTTAGCTAACCTGGCACATCCATTTCTAATTGTGCCATACATTGAGTATGTAGTGCTCTAAATAAATTAAAAAATAATATACTAAGACTAATTTGTTTATTTTAAATTAAGTTCAAATGTATTTATTCGTTTGCGTTGGGTAGGTAAGCTGTGCAAATAATGAAAATCAAAATGTCGTGAAATAGCGGAATTTCGGTGTTTTACCAAAAAAATTATAAGTCCGCCATTTGTTGTCAGACTTTGTTAAGTAAGTGCTTATTTTCTTTGGAAAAATGCCAGCTATACGTAGAAAAACCAAAATCGCTGTTAGCATCGCGTTTTATATTTTATATGAATTTTTATATGAATTTTTCTGCCACATTTTTACTAAAAAAACGCAGTTTTTTAACCTTTTTAAGCCGCCAACATTAAAACTACTCACCCGATTTGAAAATTTTCTGAAAATGAGTTGTAGACGGCTCAATTTGCTTTAATTTGAGTAGCAGTAGGATCAAATACGTCAAAGAAGACGAAAGATATGCTCAAAATTGTAAGTGTACCTCCAAAAATTTAAAAAAAAGTTCAAAAATTTGTATCTCGAAAACCAATCGACAGAAAAATTTTTAAAACTCATTTTCGTGTTCAGTAGGTCAAAATCAATGAGAAAAACTATGCTAGAACCAAATAACAAAACGACTGTTCGCTAGTGTAATCGGTCGGTGACTTTGGCATAACGTGAATTTCGTCGCAGATTTCCTGGCCGTCCAACGCCTACTGGTGAAACACTGCGACGTTTAGCCGCTCGCCTCGAAGAGACTGGCACAACACGAGATGCTGCCAGGCGTGGCAGACCCCGGAGTAGCCGTTCTGCAGAGAATATTGCTGCTGTAGACGAGGATGTCATGGATGCGCCGTCGACATCGACCAGACGACGTGCTACCCATTTATCAGTCGACGGTCTTTACAGCGAATTTTGGTACAAGATTTGAAGATGTTTCCGTACAAAGTCCAGACGGTGCATCAGCTGTTAGCTGCTGACCGCCAATCGCGTCTACCATACGCTCAAGCCATCCTTAATCACCACCAAGAGGAAGATGATTTTTCATCAAAAATAATCATGAGTGATGAGGCCCATTTCCATCTTAGGGGGTACGTAAATAAGCAAAATTTACGCTTCTGGGGCACTGAAAATACGCGTGTAACCCACGAAGAGCCATTACACCCGCTCAAAGTCACTGTATGGTGTGCTGTTTTCGCTGGAGGAGTCATCGGACCTTTTTTCTTCAAAGACGTCGCGGGCCAAACGGTTACTGTGAATGGTGAGCGCTACAGAGCAATGATCAACGAGTTCTTTTTGCCGCAACTTGATGAATTGGGATTGGAAGACATGTGGTTCCAACAGGACGGTGCAGACGGTGCAACGGCACACACTGCACGTGCCACAACCGAAATGCTGAAGGATGCATTTCCCGGGCGCCAAATCTCCCGTTTTGGCGATTTGCACTGGCCAGCAAGATCGCCTGATTTGACCGCTCCAGACTTCTTTTTGTGGGGCTTTTTGAAGTCGCGGGTTTATGTTAACAAGACTCAGACTCTTGCAGCTCTTAAAGACAATATACGTCAAGAATGTGAGGACGTATCGCCGGAAGTTTTGGCCAAAGTGATGGAAAATGCCATAAAAAGGGCTCAAATGACAATCAACTGTGGCGGCGGCCATTTACATGATGTAAAAAAAATTAAAAGACCAAATAAAAATAATCCACAAGAAGAATCAAAGTTTTTAATTTTTTGTTTAAATTACAGCCAAAAAACATCGGAAGTTTACTTTTGCGCCACCTTGTATTTATTTTAACCAAATTACAATTTCGATTGGATTCATTTCAATACGGTAAATTGTTGTTTTTTGAAATTCGCCTGGCTTGAAGCGCATTGTTTTTTTGACTTCTTCGTTTTCACTGGCTTCGACTGGCCGCACACACGAATGTGTTTCTTTTCTATATCCAAATAAAATCCCAAATAACAGACAAAAACACAATTTGTCGATTTTTAAAAACCACATTTTGTTGGGATTTCTAATTCTGCTCGCGATGCATCATCATTTTTTCTGTTGTGTTGCTCCTTGCATTCTGTTTATTTATCTATCTGATTTTTACTCATAGATACTCAATTTATACAAACTATCACAGCAAACACACAATTTGTGTTTCAGAAGAAAAGTATTATTAGTAAGTATGACTAATACTAAGTCTGCTCTAACAAACTTATTTAAACTATTCCGGCGGAGAAATATGTCTTCCACTTTCGGTTGTTGCAAAGGAACTGATTTAAGATGTGTACGTAACCCTCCACTCATGGTCAACAATTTCTCTTGCTGGCCTCTTTTTACTCTCGCTCATTTTTTCGAATGCCTTTCTCTCTTTTTTTTCAAAGAAATTAGTTTCGTTGCATTAACAACTGATTCATTGCAGTAACGAAATTGCTTCGTCAACTATAAATGCTGGCGAACCTCCAAAATAAAAATGAAAATAATCAATAAAAAGTAAGAGATATCCCAAATATTAGTAGTCTAAACCTCCTGCACTTACTTTTTTAATTTCTAACCCCTTTTTCAACAAAATTCAAGCTAAATAAAATTTTTGCAGGGACATAAGTTGTTGCAGCAACGGAATGAAAAGTGTCAAAAAATCATATATGCAATTTTTCGTTGCAGCGACTACCGAATTTTTGGATATTCGAGTCTTTTCATTGCTGCAACGTAAAAATATTGTCGAAAATGGTTTATCCATGCGACGAAGCGTTTTCGTTTCAGTGCAATAGCAAGAAATGAAGATTACGTTTTCTCCATCTGCTGCATGTTCTTCGGTACAGTGCCAGTTAGCGTAGAATTTTTTTGATGCAACATTTTGCACCTCTACACATTCAATGTTTTCTACGATTGATGGCAAAGAACACGGGCAGAGCTCTCACGCGAGCTTACAGGTATGTAACCATTACCGCACTTTTCATACACTTTTTGTTATTTGGTCTTCCCCCCCCCCCCCTTTTCCATCCGTTGTTGGGTGAATTTTCTTTACTTTCGTTTTAATACTTTAACACTGCAATTATTTTTGGTTAAGCGTCCTTTAATTTATTTTTAATCAATATATTCCATTCTATTTTTTATGCATAGAGTAAATATGCCTAGAGGTACAAGTTCTCTCAGCAAATGTATAGCATTACGCTTGGATGCTGAAAATAATTGCAGATAGATAGAGGCATTAGGTCATAACAACCAACTATAAAAGGACAACGACAATTCGTGTTTCTATGTTAAAATTGTTGACTTAAATACAACATAAGTGCACACTGACAATGAAATATAACAAAAATGTACAAAATTCGATTACATTTCACAGTCCTCCACAAAATCGACATGACAAATTTAAATCAGGAGTTCTTGTAACTCCACCTGGTGTAAGTAAATTTACGTCGAACATATCTCTATCGCACCAACCTCACCACAAAGAGAGTGAAATGAAACATCAGATGAGACGAAATGATATCTCTAGGTATATTTGAGGAGGCGCAGAATAAAGTGTGACTTTTAGTATTTTCTTACAAAATGTTTTTTGATGTCTGCATGAATTTCGTTAAGGTCTATTGAAAAAATCTTATTTGGATAATTTTTCTTCTCTTCTCATAGACTAGAGATGGCAAATTGTCGTAACATTTTGAAATAATCAAAAAGCACGTTCTGTTCTCCGACTTTTCATTTACTCCATATTTTGACGTTTTGAATATATTTTTAAAAGGTGCTCGCTAAAAACGCATTCGTCTAATTTGAGCCGCAACAAAAGCATAATTTGAATATATTTATTTTAATTGAAAACATTTATAAAAATATACTGTGAAATTGATTAATTTGGTGGATGGCTGGGAATAGTCTAGCAGGTTCAATGCCCAGCAAGGCATATCATCGGCTCCCTTCTCCACAATTTTTTAGGTATTTGATCACTCATTATAGAGATAACCCAAACTCAACTTAACGAGAATTTTCTCCACACCTAATTGTGCAAAAATATCCACAACAGTACTATGCCAAAAACATCAATATTCACAAATTCCCTTCCTATTCAGGGTTTCATTACAAGTCAGTGCATAGATGTTGCTTCAAAAAAGAAACAACGACTGCCACAAAATTGTCATTACAGTGTACCGTCTGCGTATTATTTCCGTGTTTTATTTTATTGAAAATCGAATAATATAAAAATGCGGAAATATATATTCATTTTTTCTAACTATTGCGACGGAGGCGTTATCACTACATGTGTGGAGACGGACAGCAGACAAATATGGTGAGCATCAGTCTATATGTTCTATGAAGATACTGGACTCCAGCTGTCTCATCTGCTGAGGAAGTTAATTGAAGAGGCGCAGAATGGTCACATCGACTCGTTTATTGTGAGGACGTCAATGCGCACCGCACAATTTGTTACATACCAATACAATGTTCTTTATGTTTGTAACCATGGCATTGAGCCCATCAACGATAGACGCGAGGTCCACGATATCACCCTGGCATTTCAGGACATATTAGAGTTGATCAAAGGATAGAAAGAGTCGAGGAAGCATTTGTTTTCCGACCTTCATTATCTTGAGTTTTCTATATATAGAAGCTATATATATCCCTAATACGGTCTATAGACTACACTGAACGAAAAACCTTCATCCCACGAATAAAAATGTTCGTCGCCCCAACTTCTATCATCGAAAGTGAGTTAACGTACAGTTTCATCGCCAAAATCAAAATGTGTTCATAAACTGCAAATGTTTCAGCACTGTGATGAAAGCTGCAGTTGTTGCGGAAATGATTGCAGCGTCGAATTTGTTTCATTGCTGCTATGGATATGTATGAATAAATTTTTTCTTTGCTGCAATAATATTGTGTCTTTTTTTAAGTGCTGATTTGATTTTGTTTCTTGGTGATGCTTTGTATGTTGGATATTTGAGTTTACTACTCGATCAGGTCCATGCAAATAAAGCAAATGTTTTTATTTCATGATTGTATCAATGTTTCGTCAATTTTTGTGTTGACATCTTCAGGGGCGAAATTCTGTATTAGTTCTGTAAAATTATATGTTTATTGTATCTGATTTTTAACAATTCTTGTAATAAGTAACTCACTTATTTGATTATGTATATAATCAACTCAAAATTATTGTCAAGTCAAATTTTTTCAAATAATTACAACATAAAAATTGACTTCACAACCTAATCCTAATATCACATAAATAGCATTTATAAAATCACAGAATAGACTGACCTTGTGTTGTCTCTATCCTCTCTGTTGGATTCCCAAACTTTCGAGAGTAAGTCTTATGTTCTCTATCATCTTCCTATCCAAGATGTTGACATTCTCAAAATCTGCTATGTGCCCATCCCTAATAATGTAGTGCGAGAGCTGTGTTATTCTTTCCCTTTTCTATGTTCGATTTATACTAATTTTTTCGCGTGCTAACCAAATCACAGTTGCAGCTGATCTCATACACTACATTGGTTCGTCCGTTTTTCCCAATTCCGGCCTTTGCGATCGTGAAGATTTTGCCTAGTGTGTGAGTGGCGCGATGATCAAATTTAACATTATCGTCGTCATTAAGCGGGGAATGTATTGTAGTCTGAAGTATTCGTCAGGGTTGCCGATCTCTGAGACCGTTTTCCTCTTATCTACTCTGGGCATCATGAATTAAGTACTGTATAATTTGTCCAGGAAAATTTTCCTCGTGATGTAAATTTGTCACATTTGAATGTTCCCCGGTAAAAATTCAGTGGCGCATATTTTCTATATTTCGTCGATCAATTTTTCTGCCGTATTGATTTCACGTTGTCCCGGTTGTGTAGAATAGAAATTCATGGTTCTACGGTCAATACAAATTGTCAATAATATTGTGAATTAGTGTCAATTAGATTCCGAGTTGGATCTTCCGAATTAGTTTCCGAGTTAGATCTTGCCCTATTGTCCTGTATGTTCCCTCATCCTGAAGGAGTTCACCCACTCTGCCATTGTAGTCGGTTTCATACATTATAGTAATTTTGTTTGCTTTCATCTGATGTTGTCACTATTATGTTCTCGTGTTTCCGTAAAAATGTTCGTGTCAATTTGCATATACCCAGTATAAGATTTTCCCTCGGTGTTTTCGGTATTCTGTTGCTGATTTTCGACCTCATGTCCCCTCTGGCACGATCATCTGGTGTTGCCCGTATTGCTTGTCCGATGTCCGCTATAATATGTATGGGAGACCAATTTTCCCTGCAGACTGTTATGGCAAACTTATTCCCCAGTGAAAGTAGCCACTGGCTATCCTCTGGAAATTCGATATTGGTGGTATTAATGAACCAATCTTATTGAAGACTAATCCAAATTCCCGTAATTCTCGGTTCTGCTCATTTTAAGGTCGGTGTTCTGAAAAGATTGTTGTTGACTTTTAATGAATGTGATGAATTCCCATTGGTCAAGTGTGTTTTCGATTGGCCGATCAGTGTGAAGCAGATTATCCTTTGAATTTCCATTTGAAGGTTGGCATCCTCTATCTCAAGTTCAAGAGTTTGTCATGGAATTTGTACCCAGTTTTCCCAGCTTCTTTCCTTGTTCGTGTGTTCGTCATCAGTTTTCCGCTCATACTTAGGTTCCGTATGTGTGAAGGTATAATGCTGTAGGCTTTGCATGATAGTATAAATTTAAGTTCCCCTGATAGTCCTGCAAGTTTGTTGTCGTCAATGCAATATTGTTTTGTTCGTGAATAAGTATCTATGTCGTATTTGAATTTAATTTCTTGGAAAAAATGTTTCATGTTGGATGTCGGAAATTCGGAGATGTAGAAAGCACAATTTTGGGAGACTTTGAACTTTTGCCGTAAGGACAACATCTACTTCTTGTTAGGCGACACATTTCTCACGTCATTGCCGACATAGTCGTGGACGATTTACTTGACAAAACAGTTGGGAATCTTGCTTCGGAAAATGTCAAGATCGGGACCATATTTGAGTATGATGGCGATACCTTTGTCATTATTAAGAGGATTGACGATTAGATTAATATCCAAAATCTTAACGAATATCTCGATGGGATAAAATTTACTTTTGAACTGGACTTTTTGTATCGAATTATCATAAAAGTCACAATCACTCGATATATTCATAATGCAATAGATAAGAGTCGCCATTCCTCTCTTTAAGTTCTCTCGAAGAAGATGAGTAGATAGGTAATTTCATCGAGTTCGAGTTGCTGTTGTATGTTGTATGTTCGATGCAACCAACATAAAACTTTTGACAAAAGACATCCACCTTCATGCACAAAAAAATCCGCTTCCTCAGGAGCTCAAACCAGCAGACCATGAAAACTGCATTTCCATCTGAATTGTCGAATTCGAATTGTGGCTCAGAAAATTCTCATGCAATCCATGAGAAACAAATGTACCCACAACGAGCAACTGTCCCTTACGGGTTTTGATCAGGCGGCGTGATTTTGTGAAGATGAGGCCGAAATTGCAGTGAATGTGAACGGCATTCGTAATAGGAACACAGTAACTGAACATTTGTGACGTCAACTGAACGGCATGGGTCTGGACAACATGTGGTTTCAGCAAGACGATGCCACCTGCCATATGGCGTTTGATACAATCGATTTATTGCATCAATGATTTCACGAATTTTATGATCTTTTATCAGAGGCGTTAACGGCTATTTGATTCCGTAACTAATCGGAACATGTCTGCTTTACAATCTGATAAAAAAGTCATAACTATTTCAAAAAATTTGTGGTTTTATTTTAAAATGCAAGAGTGCATACTTAATGAGACCCCCTTTACACAGACGACCACAACGTATTAATTCACGCAATGTAGTTTTCCCAATGGCCATGCTGTTTAATATTGCAAAAAATTATTTTCGGAAGTTTATTTTTAACTTCTCTAATTACTTAGATATCACATTATACATTTAATTAAATCAATCCGGCGGAGTAATACGTTTACCACAGTCAGTTGCTGGGCTGGCAAGGAACCGATTTAACATGTGTATGTGATCCACCAATCATGCTGACCAATTTGCTTCGCTGAACTCTGTTATAAATTCGCTCAATGTCTCTCTTCTCTGTCTTTATCTCTTCATCTTTATTAAAATTAGTTTGTTTCCGTTTACAACTCATACGTTGCAGCAACGAAATTGTTTCGTCAAATTCAAATGTTGGCAAACCGCAAAAATATATAATAATAATAAGCTACACTTACTTTTACTGTGATTTTTAGCCCGTTGTTCTCCAAAATTCAAATAAATGTAGGGTTGCAGCAGCGAAGCGATAAATTGTCAAAGATATCATGTCCGTAATTGTTTGTAGCAGCAACAACCAAATCGTAGGGTGTACGAAATTTTTCTCTCTAGAAACGTAAAATTATTAATGAATATGTTTTGTTAATGCGACAAAGCGTTTTTCTTTCAGTGTACTTTTGCGTAGATCATTACTTCGTCAATGGGCCACACCAACTTAACTAAAAGTTTTAATAGATGACCTTAAGTACAAATGTGAATAGGGTCATTGGATAGTAATTTGCTAGAGCTAGTGTGTGAAAACTACTCATCCACACGCAGACATATTCTTCAGGGCTTTATCAGGAGACTCTAAGTGAGCAACGGAGAATGGGTAGGGAGTAAATCCAGAGAAACCCGAGCTCGTACTAGAAACCGGTACGTTCCGTTTATTTCTCCATTGTCTCTAGGTTCTATGGCAATTTGCCTGAAATATTGTTAAAAATACATTGGTGTTATTTTGGACTGAAAACTCTGTTTCAAACCTAACACTATGGATAGGATCAACAAAAAGGACATAGGTGGCCGATAGTGTATTAGATATAATACAGCTATTGTCCGCCCGATTTTGTTTCACGTCATTTCCGTTGGGTGTCGGGTTCTGGAGAAACCCACTTACCTAAGTCTGTTGACAAAGGTCCAAAGAATGATGGTTTGGACGTTATACTGCACTTTTTACCATTCAATTAGCTGGGCAGGCAAATGACAATAATGCCAGCAATCTGACAAGGACTTTTAGCACCATCCATCGACAATCTCTGTGATCACAGTACGAATTTAAGGGTCCTGCGGCGATCCATATGAGTAGTGGATTACATAACTCATGTCAAAGACATACAAGAGTCGAAGGGACACGTACCGGGTAGTATAAGGTTTCTACACTGATGGCTCCAAACTGGATGTCAAACTAGTTTTTTGGAATATATTCTATACAGAAAAATCTAGAAATTGCACAAGGCTATCATTTCGTTGTAGTGTTTTTGAATTCATGACAATCGAAGAAGTTGCACTCAATGCCAAGGGTATAAGTATCTTCTCCTATTTCTACACGCAAGCTTGTTCTTGAAACCAAAGTTTTCAAACAAGCGAAGGGTCTGGAGGCATAAATTGCAGGATCACCAGACAGGTATTATGAAGTTATGACCTGAAACATTTGAAAAACTATATATGTATACACTCCTAGACAGGATCACTATGCACTGCTTCATAGACAGTCACGCGTCTAGACTTCATGACTACTGTATCTGCTAAGGAAGGAAGAGAACGTCAATCATCTATACATCGACACGTTCCCGGCAGAATGTATTAAGCGACAAAATGGAAATTGTTCAGGAAACGAAAAAAACTTTTTGTCAAGTAGCTGATTTGTATTATTTTTTCGGTTATTACCATTTCTTAATAACTCATGACGTGGTTATACAAGGGACATTCTCTGTATATCGAAATGTGGAGCTTGGCATAAATTTTGAGAATATGGTAAAAAGACATTTTCGCCATTATGTCACTTAATACATTCTGCCGGGAACGTGTCGATATTGTCCTGCCATTCGGTTTGTATGAGTAGGAGACAATATTTTTGTCATAAGTTCTTTCGGAGTTAACGTATATTCAGTAAGTTAAACTAAATGACCTTAGAATATTTTGTATTTTCGTCATATACATATGTAGAAATACGTGTATTTTTCAGCCCCATCTTGAATCAACAGGATGGGATATCATAAGCATGGAATGCCCCCTAATCACACCAGTACAATTTACAAGTTCAACGAGGGGAAATGCAGATAA
Organism: Phaonia tiefii; assembly: GCA_963931995.1. Taxonomy (NCBI): domain Eukaryota; kingdom Metazoa; phylum Arthropoda; class Insecta; order Diptera; family Muscidae; genus Phaonia; species Phaonia tiefii. Next base: position 190,980,917 of record OZ008369.1, read on the forward strand.
TGTCCAGTGGGATCAGAACGGTCCTCATTGGACGAAGTGTGTAAATAGTGACAGTAATTTCTGCCTTTATTGGGATATTTCGTGTCATACGGCATCCCTAATCGATATGCGCTCACACCCTTAGTGCAACAGATTAAATACATATATCATTTTCAGAAATTTGAGTGTCTATTTTCCTAGATTGTTGTCAATTCAACTGATTTTTTTTAGATTAATTTTAAATCTAGCGATCACTTTCTGGTATCTACATAACTCCACCTGAATGTGCTTTATATGTTTAACATAAGTAAAAATTCCTTTATGATTTCAATTAATTTATTAATTAATTAATTTTGGGCTCCTGTGGATTCAAATGCAATATTTAAGGTCGTAAGGGAACAAATTGTATGATATAATTACTCTTGCATTGAATAGAGTATTTTCTAGCTGATGAAAAGTAAATCAACATACGTTGGTATTCTAGTTACTATATACAACGGTAATTTGTCGAAAATTCAAAAAAATTGTTTTTTTTATACATCGCGATCTTAGAACAACAAGGTTCTAACTGAAAATTGTTGATAAAGTGAACTGGATATTGCATCGTACTACATTGGGCATGCTCTTTCGATTACTGCTATCACCATAAATATATCTTTTATCGTTTACGAGATGCCCAATGCATCAAAGTTCTAACAACATGTTTTTCTATAATAATTTGTTCTAACAACCAAAGAGAACTTTGTGTTCCAAAACGACTTGAAAAATGGTCCAGTTAGGACTTTGTTTACCTAAATATTGTTGTTAGAACTTTGTGCACAACATTCTTTCGTTGCATTAGTCAAATAGAACATATAGAATCCAGTTTGTATTTAGGACTGTGAGCAACAATGTGGACAAATTGAACAGTCACGTGAAAAATATTGAACAGAATTATTTTGTTACGCAGCGAAATGGGGCTGCAACATACATATAAGTGGTGAAGACTATATTTTTCTGTTTTTAAGTTTATTTTACACTAACAATCTATTTTTGTTCTGAAACTGAGCGACGGTAGACAACACTGCTAAAATCTTCCTTCAATTTGATTAGGCTTTGTATTTTTCTTAAAAAAAAAATGGTCTCCCATTACATCCCATGAAGGAATTGGGGAGAGCTTCTCACAACCAGTGAGCTGTGCGCTTTATAGTTTTATACTCACTGATTGGGACCTACAGCTTTATACCGGCTCCGAACGGTATTTTGAGAAGCTTTTTCATGGCTAAGTACTCGATAGTGTCGCCGTCACTAAGCGAGGTGACCGTCGTCGAAACAAATTTTAAGGTGGTCGGAGCAGGAATCGAACCCAGGAACATTAAAATGTTGCTCAATACATGTTGCTGATATTTCGCGGGAACAACTTAGTACAAGGTGTTTTTTATGTTCCAGGCCGATACTTTTTGACCGCCATTTCTGTTTGGTTGACATTTCGCAGTTTGTATTTAACAGTTGTGCAGAGCAGTCGATAACAATTTATTATGGAGCGTCTAATGCACCAACAACGTAATTAAAATATTTTATGTAAATAATCGTTCAATTGTAGAAACGCGAAGAATTTTGCGAAATTTTTTGGTTTAAATAATGTGTCGAGCAAGACAACCACTCAGCGTATTGTAAAGAATTTTAAAGCTCGTAGCGTACGTACGGCACAAAATTTTGCTGCAGTGAGAGACAATGTTGATGAAAGCGCAGAAATGGCAGTTAAACACGGTGCACAAGAATTTAAAATGTCATCGTCAACTTTGTTCAAAGTACTCAAAAATGATCTTACTTAACAGTTATATGATGGATAAGCTACAAGTTTTTACTTGAGAAATTTGCCGTGTCACCTGGTCTACAGAAAGATACCCACCCATGTGCAGAAATAAACTTTTCAAGAAATCACCTGTTAAATATTACGAGTCGCGCTGCGTTCTTTCAAACTTCAAGTGTAATTTCAAGCAAAATAAATGAAGTTAGGAGACTGGAGGTTGTTTCATTAAAAAGAGCGTTAGATTTTCTATACAATTAGTTCAGAAAACAAAAATCAATTTTTCCGACCATAGGTACCTTCCCGTAGAACAGGACACATATTCAGAATTCAAAAAATTAAAAACAAAATATTAAAAAATGTTAATCTGCTAAAAATTAAATTTCTATTATGATGGTATGGTACATTTTCGCTCGTTACTGTAAATGTATCAAATAGAATTAAGTAATAGGCGGTAGACTAAAAATACCACATTATTTTTCGTTTTGTAGAAATTCAGTAAACGGAGCTGTGGATTACAAAGCCGTATTTTAGTTAGTTTATTTATCAACGTTATAAACACTCATTGTTTAAAAAAAATCCAATGAGTGTTCGAACTCACGGGCGATGTGTTAACACCTTCTTGCTACACGGTACCTGTTCGATTTCTATGAACACATTCGTAAATGTTACATTGGAAAATAAAAAACAGCGTTCAATCATATGATGACGTTACAGTTAAATAATATTAATACTTAAAATTATTTAAAGACCCAGTGCAAGCACATGTGTCATTATTTTCTTGCTCAATACTTTTTGTTTTATTCCCACAAAAGTCAAAGAATGCAAAGCAACAGACACTTGTACATACATACATACATTGTTATATTCGTACGATATAACCGAAGATCAACATAAAATACTTTTTTAATATTACTCCAAATTAATACTCCAAATTAAAACACTTCAATCTCGGCTCGCCGATATCGGATCGCCTTAATTTTTGGCCTAAACTCTTCGTCGAAACCCGCACTAGCCTTTTAATCCAAAAATTAATAAAATCGGCTATGAATTTCCGGAGAAAATCGCGTGGGAAAATTATATGAAAATCGCCCAATAATCACTTTCAATACCGACTGCCAAGCAACGAACAAACAAACGATGATAAGACAAAACCGAAGATCAACATAAAACACTTTTTTAATATTACTCCAAATTAATACTCCAAATTAAAACACTTAAATCTCGGCTCGCCGATATCGGATCGCCTTAATTTTTGGCCTAAACTCTTCGTCGAAACCCGCACTAGCTTTTTAATCCAAAAATTAATAAAATCGGCTATGAATTTCCGGAGAAAATCGCGTGGGAAAATTATATGAAAATCGCCCAATAATCACTTTCAATACCGACTGCCAAGCAACGAACAAACAAACGATGATTTACTCTTACAAACCTAACACTTGCGTATGTATTAAATTTATAGTTTACTGCCCTAGAGGCGCGCGTATAGATGTTAACACATCAAAAGTACAACTTATTACTAAAATAAGTTAAATGAAAAAATTACTTGTGTAATATGGTTTCTTTAAAAAAATCCAATGAGTGTTCGAACTCACGGGCGATGTGTTAACACCTTCTTGCTACACGGTACCTGTTCGATTTCTATGAACACATTCGTAAATGTTACATTGGAAAATAAAAAACAGCGTTCAATGATATGATGACGTTACAGTTAAATAATATTTATACTTAAAATTATTTAAAGACCCAGTGCAAGCACATGTGTCATTATTTTCTTGCTCAATACTTTTTGTTTTATTCCCACAAAAGTCAAAGAATGCAAAGCAACAGACACTTGTACATACATACATACATTGTTATATTCGTACGATATAACCGAAGATCAACATAAAATACTTTTTTAATATTACTCCAAATTAATACTCCAAATTAAAACACTTCAATCTCGGCTCGCCGATATCGGATCGCCTTAATTTTTGGCCTAAACTCTTCGTCGAAACCCGCACTAGCTTTTTAATCCAAAAATCCAATGAGTGTTCGAACTCACGGGCGATGTGTTAACACCTTTTTGCTACACGGTACCTGTTCGATTTCTATGAACACATTCGTAAATGTTACATTGGAAAATAAAAAACAGCGTTCAATCATATGATGACGTTACAGTTAAATAATATTTATACTTAAAATTATTTAAAGACCCAGTGCAAGCACATGTGTCATTATTTTCTTGCTCAATACTTTTTGTTATATTCCCACAAAAGTCAAAGAATGCAAAGCAACAGACACTTGTACATACATACATACATTGTTATATTCGTACGATATAACCGAAGATCAACATAAAATACTTTTTTAATATTACTCCAAATAAAAACACTTCAATCTCGGCTCGCCGATATCGGATCGCCTTAATTTTTGGCCTAAACTCTTCGTCGAAACCCGCACTGGCTTTTTAATCCAAAAATTAATAAAATCGGCTATGAATTTCCGGAGAAAATCGCGTGGGAAATTATATGAAAATCGCCCCATAATCACTTTCAATACCGACTGCCAAGCAACGAACAAACAAACGATGATTTACTCTAACAAACCTAACACTTGCGTATGTATTAAATTTATAGTTTACTGCCCTAGAGGCGCGCGTATAGATGTTAACATCTTCGGTTATATCGTACGAATATAACAATGTATGTATGTATGTACAAGTGTCTGTTGCTTTGCATTCTTTGACTTTTGTGGGAATAAAACAAAAAGTTTTGAGCAAGAAAATAATGACACATGTGCTTGCACTGGGTCTTTAAATAATTTTAAGTATTAATATTATTTAACTGTAACGTCATCATATGATTGAACGCTGTTTTTTATTTTCCCATGTAACATTTACGAATGTGTTCATAGAAGTCGAACAGGTACCGTTAGCAAAAAGGTGTTAACACATCGCCCGTGAGTTCGAACACTCATTGGATTTTTTTTAAACACAATAGATTATTTACATTACATTATTTAAATAAATTGAAACAAATTAAATTAAATACAATAACATATAATAAGTAAAGCATCATAAACATTCAATATTATTTTTCTCCAGTCATACCTTGGTGCACTTAAAATTTTGTTGTTCTAACGTCGCGACATATGAAGCCTTCTCGCGAAAATCGAATGCGATTTTTCGTGGATCCTCGTTCGAATTACTCACGCAAATTATTTAAATGTAAAACTAAGTAAAAAGTCAGTGTCCATAACGTTTAAAACTCTTTTTGTCTCTAGTGAATAATTTGCGCTTTGTAACTTACTACGTTTTTCGAAAAAGGGCTTTTTACATTGGAGGGAATATACTTAATCAGCACAAAATAACTGTGATCAAAGACAACCAAAATTGAGGAATAGTATCGTAGGGCCAGACCAAGGACCTAATAATATACGTCGATGATCAGACCCGAATTATATCGTTATTATTATAATGCTCAATAGGCCGGGTTGGCCTCCAATTAAAAAATAAATTGCCCAAAGTCGAGGCCAAAAAACAAAATCCTTTCGAGCCCGCGAAGACAGCCAAAATCGATTTTTGTGGAGTTTTTTGTTTATGTCTCGATCGTAACGTACAAGACATCGTTGTACAGGTCTCGGCGAGTACTTCATTTGTCCTATAGAAGTACGACATCATTTTCTAATAAAGGCCTCTGTTAATGAATTTTCTGCCCCGAAAATTTAAAAATATTTTTATCTAGGATTAAAGCCCTTAAAAACCATGAATATTTTGTTTACTTCCAGTTTTATTAAAAATGAAAAAAAAGTTACGTATGACATGATGTATTTACAGGATGCATATACTTTTACATGTAGTTTGCATTATTATCGCGAATAACTGCATACTTTTTAACGTTATCGAAAAAATATTTTCCTGGTATAATTCATTTTTAATTTAATTAAATCTTGTTTTGGTTTCATTACAAATAAAATACAAAAAAAGAGTAAAGATTAATATTGGAGATCTTGGTACGACTCAAGTTGGGTGTACAGTTCACGACTTTCTAGTTTTGCAAAAATATGGCTCTGACGCTTTTCATCAGTGACTGCAAGCGCCTATTCACTTATAACTCGTTAAAATCGTTCAGTGCTTTCCGAATGGCGTAGAAAATCTACAAAATGTGTAAAATTATGTATATATATTTTTATTATTATTACTTCCATTATTTACCTGTTATCTTTATAATTTCGTTGTTTGAATATTGGTAACGTTGAATATCTTCATACGTATGGAATTGTAAAGACCGTAGTTCTATTACTGTGATTTTGCACCAGTCGAGCGTATTAATGTATGAATCACAGTCGAATTTAATAATTCCATGTATAGGTACCTGAAATTCACGAAGTCTAGGTGGAGGATTAACCCTCGCTGCTCCTATTTTAACATATCCTTTTCCTCATACTGTTTGTTCCGGGTCTGTAATCATATCTAATAGTATGTTTTGAGGATGGAAAGAGTTGGCATTATATGCAGTCGTACGGCGTATCACTTCTTGAACGGCTGTCGGTAACTGACGTATGGATCATCTGCGTACATTAACAATTTAGAGTTCATTGTTATAATAACAAGAAATATAATGACTGCCCTGAGGTACCTTACTGTCCATATGTGTAGAAAGTCTACACGCAAGCCTGGAATCTTGCGCAAGGAGTAGGACACAAACCTTCTTGCAGGCGTGAAAACTATGTCACACACAGACAAGAGATTCGTTGTCACAACTATATTTATAGCCAACTAAAATTTGGCGGTTCCTTGGACTATCACATTATTCAGTTGTGATTGCCAATAATTGTGTTCCGTATCACCAAATGTTGTGCATATCAATAGATTTGTAATTCAGGTTTGGATGCATGAACTGAAATATTCAGTTGAAGCAACAGCAACAACAAATAAATGTGATCCGTCAGTCGAGTTTTATTCTAGCAATCAAATTATCCTCTAGTGGTGAATACTCTAGTTATTGGATCAACGAAAAATTTAAAAACTAATTTGGTTGTACGAAATAATATGTTGTTATACTCAACTAATTACTTGAATTTGATGGCTGTCGCAACCATTTGTTGATGACATATCTCATTATGGATCTTAAAGATGTTATATATTTACATATAAACAAAATTATTGTTATTTGTTACCAGGATTCGAATTTTCCATTTTGATCGAAAATATGAAAAAATTATAAAAAATGGCAATGACTCGGAAACTGTGCGTTGAATAGAAAAACTAACTAATTTTTTAGAGTTTTCCATAAAGTGGTCCAATTCATATGCATTTTTTTAATAACCAAAATAGGAAAATTGGTAAAATAAAAATTACTATAACTCGGAAACGGTGGGTGCGTACAATCGCAAAAATAATATTTTTTTACACAAAATTATTTACAAAAATATTTTTTTTAAACAAAATTTTTTAATCAAATCGCTAACTAATTTTTTTTTGAATAAAAAAACGCAAAAACGCCATTATGTCTATATTTCGGAAACGGAGCGTTCAATCGAAACATTACCGATTTTTTCGGGCATTTTAAAGCTTCCTATGGGGGTAACAAAGTTATTATTTTCGCGAGTTATAGCTAATTATCATTTTAGCAATTTTCTTACTTTGTTGATTTTTGAAAATAATTTATTTAATATGACCACTTTAGGAAAACTCCTTTGAAACCTTTAAAAGTTAGTAATTTTTTAAATTGGACGCTACGTTTCCGAGATATTGGCATAAGGACGTTTTAGCCGTTTTAGATTCGAGAAATTTTAGATCAGCGATTTTTTTTTTAAAAAAAGGGATGTCGTATTCAAGTCATTCCTATGGAAGTAAACAAATATTATTTTTCCGATCGGACGTACCGTTTGCGAGTTTTAGGTATTTTTTTATTTTAGCGACTTTGTTATTTTGGCGACTTTTTGAAAACCAATTCTTCCATAGCATAGCATAGCATGTATTTATTGATCCATATTCTATTACATTTCCACTTCAAGACCTTATTCTAATATACATATTTACATACGTACAAAACTAGTCTAACGTCCGAAGACAGTTCTAGACGTACTTATATTGATAGTTAATTTAAAGAGGCCATTCGGCCAGCCCTTTTACTATGTTACTCATATTTTCAAATCATTTAATTCTCGGGAAAAGGACATAAAACCCCCTAACTCTTTACTTAAAAAACTAACTTATAACTAAGAAACTAAAGCTAAATAAAATCAAATCTGGAATTCACTAATAAATTATATACAAAACAAAAAATAAAATAAAAGATAGACAATTCATCATATAACGGGCCTTGCCCCAAATTACTGTGCAGTATTATATACTGTGTCCTCAAAGTTGTATGTACCATATTTTCTATGGTAAAACATTAGCCTATCATTTGCATCAAATAAGAGGTCATTCTGGTTCAATAAAAGTAGGCCCATTGGAGTTAAAGCCCCTCCCGAGTGTATAATACCTTCGAATTCTTGAGCCCCCATTTGGCACTCACCAACGAGGATATTTTCATTAACATTATCTCGGCATCGCTCAAGGAATTTGATGGCTAGTTCAGTCATCCATGCGTCGACTCTCCTGATATTCACAAATTTGCTCTCGTCGTAAACTTGTTTACAAGATGGGCTAGTCCATTGCCCCGTATCGTCTTGGGCCTAGGCCCAGGCATCGCCTAAGAATGCGCCTTTCGGCCTTTCGCAACAATTCCATTTGGCAGGAGCTAATGCTGAACCATATAGGGAAAGCATATGCAATTATCTTTCGTATAATTTGTTTATAGATGAGGAGTCTCACTTTTCTACTTAGTCCTCTTCTCCCACTGAGTAGTCTGGCATACATTGCATATGCCCTCCTTACCTTCACGAGAATCTTCCCGACGTGTTCTCTGAACTGTAAGTTCTCCGAGAATCTTACACCAAGGTAGTCCATGGTGGCATTATTTTTCACCAATTCTCCTCCAATCTGTATTTTTGGCTTGTATCGTCTTGCATTTTTGAATAGTTTACCTTTTTTGCCCTTGGCCGCTAGGCAGCTGCATTTAGGAATGTTCACTTTGAGTGACCATTCACCAAAATATAATACCAGTCTATCCAGATAATCTTGAACCCTTTGATTCGCCGTTTTCGCTCTGACGTGGGATGCCGTCACCAAGATGTCGTCTGCAAAGATGAATATTCGCTCCCCGTTTTCCGGTTGGGGTATGTCCGCCAACTATAGATTAAAAAGTACCGGTCCCAATATCGATCCCTGTGGGACTCCCGCCTTATTCTCCATTTTCCGGGATTCAGCGCCCTCGACTTCTACCGAAAATGTCCTCCCCCGAAGGTAGTTGTAGATGAGTCGTGATAGCGAATTGTCAAATTTATGTATTTCCTTCATCTTGAAAACAATTCCCTCTTGCCATATTGTATCGAAAGCCTTTTCGAGGTCCAGGCTAACTGCTATCGTGAGACTTTTACGATTAAACCCTCTCACAATCCCCTCAGTGAAAGCCATGAGCGCGTGTTTCGTAGATAATCCCTTTCTGAACCCGAATTGAAAGTCCTGCAGTACCTTCTTTTCCTCTATATGTAGCATCATTCTGTCCAATATTAGTTTTTCGAAGAGCTTACCAATGTTCGACAACAAAGCTATTGGCCTATAACTCGCAGCCTCTGTGGTATCCATTCCAGGTTTAAGAATCGGGATTATCCTTGAATGTTTCCAGTTCTCGGGGTAATAGCCCATGTTGACACAATTATTGAACAGAATTGTAAGGAACTTCCACGCTTTTCTATCTGATCTTTTGAGAACAAAGTTTGGTATTTTGTCCGGGCCACTGCTCATTTTGTTATTTAATCTCCGCAGTGTTTCACCTATTTCTTCAGGAGTTATGAGCTTAATCCCTTCCTCTAATCTTGGTGGATTTTCTGCCCGTTCGCGATCAGTAAAATTAGTTGGTGGGTTGTGTTCCCTGAGTGCTCCGATGGCCTCCAATTTTCCCGGGTCGCCTGGTCCCGCTGCTCTTGAAGATTGAACATTTTCAAATTTTTCGGCAAATACATTTGCTTTTCCCTTTTCATCATCCAATTCTTCCATACTATTGCACCACTTTATAAGAAATCCTTATAAATCCACAAAAACTTGTTTTTTTAGATTGGACGGCCGTGTCCGGGATATTAGTCTAAAGGCGTTTTAGCGATTTTTGATTCCACAAATTTTAGTTTTAGCAATTTTTTTTTAAATAAAAAATATTTTTTGCTATTTGTTTGAGAGTTATAGCCACTTTTAAGAGTTTTTTAAGAGTTATAGCCACTTTTGTATTTTAGCGATTTCTTATTTTAAATTTCTTTCATACGAGTTTGACCACTATACGAGAAACCCTTAGAAAGATCCAAAAATGTCTCTATCGGACGCTCGTTCCGTTTCTCAGATATAGAAATATTTTCTAAATTTTTCACATTTTCGATCAAAAACGGGTATGGGTATGGGTATCTATTCGAGAAGTGACCGACTGGCTATACGAGAAACCCTTAGAAAGATCTATCGGACTCTCCGTTCCCCAGATATAGAAATATTTTCTAAATTTTTCACATTTTCGATCAAAAATGGGTATGGGTATGTCGGTAAATGCGAACTCTGTAACCATATACAAAAGTTATAATTTCAAAATATCATATATACGTTTAAGTTAATTTGTATCATCCACAATAATGGTTAGTCCAGACAATTGTACACAATTTGTTGCATGTTTGTGAAGGCGTCAGTAGTGGCGTCAAATTCAACGATTATGTTTAAAAGTCTCCTTCGCCTCAATTTATGGTAATACTATTAAAATAAAAAAAAATACATACTATTCAGAAACTAGTGTGGTGAGATATATCAATTGGGCATATTCGTTTTGTCGATAACAGTAAAATATACATGGACTTTAATTACCTTCTTTTGATTTCGTATAGAAGACTATATATCAACCGTTGTTTTTGTCCGAAGCATAACAAATTCTGGGTCTATACGGCGTAAAATGTGAACATTTATACTTATCATATTTTTTGGTGAATGATATGTATATTAGGGTGTCCCGAATTTTGAAAATTTTTCGCGTGGGGTCTCAAACGACGCGTAATTAAAAAATAATGATAGGAAAAAAAATAAAAAAAATGTAGGATGTCATCTTCTATCCCCAACCAGCGTCTGAAGTTTGCGATCGTAGTGTATTTTGAGCAAAAAAAAGTTTTGAATTTTTTCGCAAAATTGGTGTCAAAAGTTGCGCAATGTGAAGTAGATTAAGGAAAGAAAACTACAAAATTTTTTGTAGAGTAATTTTGGTCCACCACAGCATTTCAAAGTTTCAAAAAACATGACACGCTGTTAATTACTTCCTTTAATTCAAGAATAAAATTTTACAAAATTTTTTGCATGGTATCTTTCATCTGTTACAAGCGTTTAAAGTTGGCTCTTATAGTGTATTTTGTTAACAAATCAAACGTTTTCAGAAAATTGGTACCACCAGTAAGCTACTATCGCCACTACCACCAGCTATCATCTATCTATCAGATTCTGGTGGCAACACCGTAAAATTTGACAAAATCCTACCAACACCAGAAGTCCGTTACACGTTTTAATATTTAAAATTTTTATTATTTATTTTATATGTATTTATAAAACACATTATTTTTGCTCAAAACTTAAATTGCAAGTTAAAATATGGCTTTTAATTCTTGCGTTAAATTGATTTTTAAAATTAAAACATGGCATTTCAGTTCTTGATTTAATTTTGTTTTTTATTACTCCATCTCTATTTTTTTCTCCAACTACACTTTGAGAAGCCTCTGTCACTGACTTAACGCACCTTTCAACACTTTTGGTGTGACAAGGAAAATGGGGCAATTCCAGATTATTGTTTATCATCATTGTTTTCAGTTCTTCGTTAGATATTTTAATAAGGACAGGAGGGGGAGTTATGATGCACTGATTCCAGTCAATCATGTCAGTGTAATCTTCTGCAGTAACATCTATAATAGGTACCTTAAATATTCTCACGCAGGCTGAATCATAATCGTTTCTAGCTTGTATTACTCGATTTATAGCTAAATGTCTTATGTGTTCCCTGGTGTCAAATAACATTGCTACTAGAAGGTTTTCCGGATGTGCAAAGTATGCATTTCTCTGTATAACTGCATCAACGACTGCTTTTAAATGTCCAGGTAAATACCGCGAGTATACAATGGTTTTAAAAACGTGCTTTGCTCCGTACGTAAATGATGAATGAGATTTTATAAAAAACCATATAGGAGCATACACCATCATTATGAACTTAACTAGTTCAACTAAGTTTCCTGAAGGATTTGTAGAGCCGACATATAGTCTTAGAATTCGATTAGCCGTAGTTACCCATCTAGAGTTGGACATTTTCCCCGGCTGTCGATTTCCAAGTTCTGGTGAACATTGACCAGATTGTATTGCTTGACATATTTCATACATATATTTTTGCTCAGCGCTCAGTTGATGTAATACATTTTTTTCAATTTCAGTTATAGCTCCAATGACTATCGAAAAAGGTGCTATTGAGGTTTTTTCGCAATCAAGCAGAGCTTTTCCAATTGGGCCGGAATATCCACGAGGACCAGATGTTGATCCATCTAATGTTGTGAAGAGGTGTCGCAAAGGCAGTTCGTTGAAATGCAGCAAACATATACTCCACTGTAATGGTCGACCTAGCTCTACTTCCAAATTACGGATAACACCTCCATTATGACCAGTATTAGTCACCGTTCCGTCACAACCAATGCAAATAATGTCATCGACTTTGTCATTAACAAATTGATTAATAGATTTACATATTGCTTTTGCTGTGCCAAATCTGGGAGTTACGTGGCCGATATATATGGAATTTGGTTCACCGATAAGTGAAACATGTTCTTCTGTAATGGTTTGGCGATGATAACGTCCATTTTTTTCATAAATTTTTAGAGTTTTATCTTTCCTACCATCAAAGTATAAACCAAGTAGTTCAATATTATTTATGTCATCATTCAACTTTTGTCTGGAAGAACACAAAGCTCTATGAATTTTATTTTTGTCTATGACTGAAGTTTTATCACATGAATTTACTATTCCCACGTCTTGAAGAACCGCTGATGTAACGGCGGCGGCAGAACGAACAGATAATCCATATCGGTCACATATTTTGGCTACATTCGCCAATGCAAGTCTGTTGCGCTTTTTTTCTTGGCGTGGTGGCGGCGGTGATATTATTTTAGTACAGATACGTTTTAATGGGGGTTGTTCATCTAAATTTGTTTTTATATTACGAAGCTTTAAACGCATTTGAAACAGCTTTTTTTTTTCTTTAGTTAGAGGTTCAATACAGTGTAGTCTTTCCTTTCTCTGATCCAGTAAAAAATCTCTTTCAGTAAAGGGCACTTTCTTTTCGTTTAGGCAAGTGCATGAGTTGAAACTACTGCATTTACAACAAGCTAAGTCAAACAGTGTATTTTCACATTCAAATATATATTTACTTAATTTGATGTTGAAGTTTTCTTTTTTTTTGGATTTGGAATACTTTTTGAATTGATCGTATCTATCACTTAGAGACTTTAGTTGAGCCATCACTCTTTCTTTTGAAATAATGGGAACTGCTGTTTTTAACCATATCGTTACTATTTTATTATAAACATTAAAAAAAGCTTCCGCGGTAGGTGGATTTTTTCTATTCAATATTTTTTTTAGTTCCGATTTTTGATAAAGGAGCAAAGTTAAAACATCTTTCGTCACCGGCAATCGATCATCACTAATTGCAGAAAACGGTCCAAAGATTGGACAAATTGTGTCACTTCGTCTTGGACCAGAACTCATTTTATATATTTTATGTCCACACGCTTAAAAATATTCCGACAACTGATTATATTTTGTTGAAATATGTATTGAAAAAATTTATCAAATACTTTTCTTTTGTTGACACGTTTTTGTCAAATTTTACGGTGTTGCCACCAGAATCTGATAGATAGATGGTGGTACCAATTAATTAATTTGTTAACAAAATACACTATAAGAGCCAACTTTAAACGCTTGTAACAGATGAAAGATACCATGCAAAAAATTTTTTAAAATTTTATTCTTGAATTAAAGGAAGTAATTAACAGCGTGTCATGTTTTTGCACCAAAAAAAAAAAGAAAAAAAATTTTTGAAACTTTGAAATGCTGTGGTGGACCAAAATTACTCTACAAAAAATTTTGTAGTTTTTTTTCCTTAATCTACTTCACATTGCGCAACTTTTGACACCAATTTTGCGAAAAAATTCAAAACTTTTTTTTGCACAAAATACACTACGATCGCAAACTTCAGACGCTGGTTGGGGATGGAAGATGACATCCTAAATTTTTTTTATTTTTTTTCCTATCATTATTTTTTAATTACGCGTCGTTTGGGACCCCACGCGAAGCTAAATTCCAAAAATCGCTGTTTACGGGACATCCTAATGTATATGCTTTATTGTTTTTTCACAAATTTGTTTCTGTTTAAAAGAATAGTTTTTCTGAAAAGGCCTCCTATAACACTGTGTGTAATTTTTTAAGTCATGGCAAAATAACCATATACGGACACCACTACGTGATAAAAGACTAATAAAAAAAAGACCCGTGTTTCCCAATTTTTCCCAAAGTCATGCACTTTTTTTTTATGGGCCGCCAAAGATTTGGGGCCTCGGTATCATTTTCGTAAAAATTTGATCATTTTCTCAGGCTCATATCTTGCAAACCGTTCAGAATTTCGATTTACTCTCTGAGGCAAACTTGTAGCTCTGGTCATAAAGAACCAAAATTGCGAAAAATAAAATCAAGATCAAAATCGCAAAAAACTTAAAAAAATTCGATTTTTTTACCTTTTTTCCCGTGTTCAGGTCCATAGGTAGCAAACCGTTCAAAATTCAAGGAAACAATCAACTACAAAAATTTACCTAAGATCTCAATAAACAAGTTTCTAGAACATATAAACTTCCTGGGAATTATTCTTAACACCGTTTTTAATTTCATTTGTTTTTTATTTACTTCAACATTGAGATACTATGCTATCTATTACAAAAATATTTAAAAAAAAGTATTCGTATTATGTTTATAATGTTGATGGCCCTGGACTTGCAAATCGCGCTCTCTTAAGTTGTGGATCCAAATCGTCGTCCGAATCTGACTCTGATTCAGCAATTATGGTGTCCACAGGCACGTTGCTTCCAGACTGCCCTCCATCATCAGCTCTTTCTTCTTCAAATACTTCATTAACATCATACAGGGTGATCTTGTGACTCCACCAACATACCTCTGCAAGCACTGCGTCGAGGGTTTTGCCTTTGTACCGTTTTTCCATGGGCATTGTGGTTTGGTGAAACCGTTCTCCTTGCTCATCGGATTCGGTAGGGAGTTGTTTGATAAAAAAATTAAGAAAATGCAGCTTCAATGTCATCGATGCGCCGATTATCTCAAAATAATGCAGCATTTGTTTCACCCATTCTCTTGCTTCCGGTTCCGCGTCTCGATCCCCTCCCAAGACTCTGGTGCATACACGCTGAAGGTAAATCCATGCCATTGAATGATTTTCATCAAGCGATGAATCAAAGTTGCTCATGAAAAGCTTTCTAATGTCAGGGCCATTAAGTACGCCTGTTAAAGGAAAACAAAAAATAAAGACAGAAAAGAAAACATTAACATAGTGTAAATAGTACAATTAGGTGAACAAAAATTCGTTTTAAATTTACTACAATACGTTTTTTAATTTTGTCATCGCTACGCTTTGGGAAAACGCTTTTGAAATAGTCGAATGCGTTTGGACAATTTACAACGGCCACTTCGATGAATTTTTTAACAATTCCCAATTTTCAAAATCACAAATCACATTCAAATCACAGCAAATCTTCCATTTATTTTCGTAATATTTGATTTTTTCCATTATATCTTTCAATGTTTCATAGCTTTCTTTCATGTTGATACCCATTGCAAGCGGAATGGAAGGTTTTCGGTTCGACACATGCAACAACACTGCTTGAAACAGAACCATCAATAAATAATCTTCACTCACTAGCGATGTAGTTCATTCCCATTTTTACCACCAAAGCTTTTATATCGTTGCAGTAAGCGAACGAATTGTGATCATTTAGAGTGTAGAGCATCTGAAATTCAGCTTGTCGTTTGCGGTACGCCGTAGAGTTAACATTAGCATGTGTGAGTTTTCTTTGCTTTAAAAAAGCTGTCAAAAATATTGCAAGTCGCTGCGATAATCCCAATATGGCCACAATGAAATCCATTTCCATTTGTGTTATTAGTTGTGGTCCATCTCTTCCCTGTTGGGGCTCATAATCGGTATCAAATGGATCTTCATAAGTAACACCACTTGCTGTACTCATTGCTGTAAATTCTGTAGTACGATCTGGAGTTGGCGGCCTTGGTGATACAAAATTTTCAGGTGCAAGCACTGGTAGTGTGGCTGTTGCAGTTGCTTTATAAATTTTGTTCTTCTCAGAATGTCGATTTAGACGACATGTGTAATTTACGCATGCATAGCAACTGGTTGCATCATGATCACCTGGGCGATTAATCCAGTTTACCGGCTTACAATACTTCATAGTACCTCTGCCTCCACTCAACCATGCCATGAGACTGTTATAACATTGGCGACACACTGTATTAGGTGTGTAATTTTCACCGGTCAAGTCCACTTCGTCGAAAAACAATGTATATGCTCATTTGAATTCACTAGTTAAAAGATTCTTTTCCTTCTGAAATCTTGTAGATGTTTTTTTTCTGGTTTGATGACCGCAAACGTAGCAAAATAAATCAATATTTTCACACTGCATATTGAAATTGTCAGTTGCCAATGTTGTGTGCGAATTATACTGTAGCACTTTCACTTTTTTTACTTTCACTTTCACTTTATAACTTTCACCGCTGAGCTCTCGTTGACGTCGCGCTGTGTAATGCCTCGATGTGAGCGTCGTGTCGCTTTTATATTGTGTGCTGCGTCCCTTGTTGCGAGTGCTGAGCTTACTGCATTGCCTGTGCTGCTGCTGTCGGTGCATGATCGCGTGATACCTAAGCGCTACCTAAACGGTGTTAACCCTTGGACAAACACATGGTTCTGGCCAGGCATATTTCATTTTTTGCTACCTATGGACCTGAACAGGAGAAAAAGGTAAAAAAAATGAAATTAAAAAAGAGAGTGTGCTTTAAGACCACACAACTGAAGTAAAACTTCTTTAGCTCCATCTACATGTTTATATATATGTTTGTATATGTCTATATGTATAATGTATACAGACATATAATAATTTTCTACAAATGTTTAAATTTAAATTCCGTTTCCATTGATAAATAAACATATTTGAGTTGAATTTTTATTTATTATTTGTTTTATTATTTTTAATCATTATTTATATTATTTTCATTATCGGATACATGAGTAGTTACTGTGGTTGATTGTAAGACTGAGACAATAGGCTTATGGTATGAAAAATATGATACATATGTTTTCGAATGAAAATTAGAAAGAAATCTAGAGAAAACTGCATCGATTGTTGTTCCATGTCGTGTGGTAGGCTCATTTCGGTTATTATTGATTTCAAGTTCTAATTTATCTCGAAGAAAGTTTATGAAGAGTTGTCCATCTTCGGATGCGAAATTAACATTGAAATCTCCTGCTAAAATGAGTGGCAACGTATGATAATTTTCTCCTAATTCTTCAGAGCCTACTCGACCGTAAATCATAAGTCTTTTATATATAAACTTTATAATGTTATTGACTGTGTTATTGGGCGAAATGTAAACAACTACCATTATGATGTTTGTTCCATCGTCCAAATCACAGTGAGCAGCAGATATATCACCAATTGATGACTGGCCAATATCGAGTTCAGTAATATGTCTTAATAAAATGTCCATGTTCGAAGTTACAATGTTTGAAGTATCATTTGATTTCTGATAAATTGCCACTCCTGCTGATCTAACATTTTTACGTTTAAATTTTGCAATACAATCAAAATTCGGGATGTCAACATTATCATCGTCATTTGACCAAGTTTCTGATAGAAACAAAATATTGCTTGAACCAATTACGGGATCGCTCAAGTCCGCCACGTGTTTTCTGAGACTTTGGCAATTGAAAGTAACCATGGACAACTTTTTCCTGTCATGCATGAAATCAAGAATCGTTCTTCCTAATGTTGACAATGTATTCAACGATAATCGGCGAAATTCATCTTGTAAAGATATGACCGATGTATCATTTTTTCGACCATGATAAAATCTATTATCATTATCTTTTGGCACTATGTACAATCCTTCAATGCTGGTTACTCTTGATAGAGCAACATATAGTAGTGGCAGAGAATGAGTCCTTTGGTATTCATAAACCACTTCATTGAAGGTTCCACCTTGAGATTTGTGAATTGTCATGGCACATCCTGATACTAAAGGAAAATGATTTCGTTTTGCAATAATTGTTTTATTATTATTCATGGCAATGGCAGATGTTCTGCGTTCTATTGGGACGGCATGCTTATCAATACTATGTGTGGCAACGTATCCGGCAGCTTTTCGTCTAAGTTTTTTACCAATTTTTCCTGAATTGTCAAAAGTTAACCATACTCTTGTAGTTTCATTTTGTTGGTTTTGTTCGATATGTACTAGTTTACCAACTGCACCGTTTGCCAATCCATCTGATACATCGATGTTTGTGGTGATAATGTACGATTTGTATAGAACGAACACAATTTCGTACGGTAAACCGCCAGTATCGATAACTGCCATTTTGTGTAATTTCTGTTTGACAAAAGCTTCCTGTTCAGTATTTTGGCATCCCAAAAATAAATCTGTTGCTATTGATGCTATTTTACAATTTTTTGTTTTTTTGTTTTAATCGTCAAACTCTACTCTTCACCTCCCTTGTCATGATTTACGTTGCATACTTTTGGGGAACTTCGTAACAGCTTCCGCTACATTACAAACTTCCGGTTCCGTTGCATTAAAAAATGTTTACCCCTCCGTATAGAAGTTTTACTTCAAAAATTTTCGGCAAATTTTTCACTTTTGCGTGCTACCTAAACAGTGTTAAGAATCATCTCTAGGAAGTTTATATGTTCTAGAAATTTGTTTATTGAGATCTTAGGTAAATTTTTGTAGTTGATTGTTTCCTTGAATTTTGAACGGTTTGCTACCTATGGCCCTGAACACGGGAAAAAAGGTTAAAAAAATCGAATTTTTTTTAAGTTTTTTGCGATTTTGATCTGGAAGGTGAAGTTTTTTTGATTTTATATGTTCGCAATTTTTGTTCTTTATGACCAGAGCTACAACTTTGCCTCAGATCGAAATCGAAATTCTGAACGGTTTGCAAGATATGAGCCTGAGAAAATGATCACATTTTTACGAAAATGATACCGAGGCCCCAAATCTTTGGCGGCCCATAAAAAAAAAAGTGCATGACTTTGGGAAAAATTGGGAGACACGGGTCTTTTTTTTTTAGTCTTTTATCACGTAGTGGTGTCCGTATATGGGTTTTTTTTTGTGTTATAACATTCAAATATAGGTTCACTTTTACAGCAAAGCCTCTCACGAAAAATTGAGTACATAACTTTGTAACAGAAACTAAATTATGATTACAGTGTCTAATGTTTGACCACGAATTCTAATATTGTGCTATGTATGAGTTGTGTCTTCCATTTCAGATGAATAAGGTTTTTGAAATACTCAAATTGGTGAATAAAACCTAATTTCTGTAGTAAAAACTTCTATTTAGTAAGACCTATTTTGAATTTATCAATAACTTCGACAAATACTTCTAATATATGATAATTATGACTTCTAATCAAAATATAGATTTTATCATGGATTTTCCCATGCCTGAATTGATTTCCGAATAATCTTTTCCCTGTGTGTACTGACCAGGGTTCAGAGAAGGGCGACGTTGTACATGTAATGTTATACTTGTTGCCTGTAGACTTTATAGGTAGGCAGACTGCTTCCATGTCTGCCATCAGGATAAAGCAACTCTCACAATGGAGCGTGGTCGGAGTCGGTCATGGAACAGTGCAAGAGGATTCTCCCAATATTCCTGAATTTGTCGACCACTCGAAAGCGGAACCACTAGTCGATGGGAAATACCACACTCTCATGCTGGAAAAGGATTCCTAGTACAAAGGAATTCCTGGTAAAGAGAGATTTGTGAGTTTCTACACGGATGTTGCGAAATGTTTGATCAGGTAGGCTACGGGGTCAACTCTGGGGAACTAGGGTTGTCCCATTCGCATAGATTACCTGATCATAGTAGCGTGTGTCAGGCTGAAATTATAGCTATTAGAGAAGTGACCGACTAGCTGCGGATTAATAGTCCAGAGTCCGCGTGATTTAATGTGGTTCTCGACGTGAAGTTCTCGGCCAAGATATCAGGAATAGGAAGCCTTGGGAGAACAAACGCCCCGTATTCGCATATCCGACTTCTTTCTTCCGTCCACGAGCTACCAATTGTGCAACTCTCTATACATGAGCTACTCCTCCTTGGTAAAGAGTGAGGTACTATTCAAACCTCTTCCGTAATAAGGGCCACGGATCCCATATTTCGAGGATATGCACCTGCCTAGCATACTTCGTTACAAGTAACTGATATACAAGGCAACTACATAGCCTCTACTGGCGATTTTGGTGGCAACCACAGCCAGCACGATCTCCCACAAGGGGGCCAATCCACCCATGCTACCAGATAGGCATACTCTCTGGTCCGAGTTTCGCAGTAAAGCTGCTTCCAGATGTTACTTTGTACTATGTAGGGCATCCCCGGCCGGCCTTCTATGGCAGTCATCAAATTCGTGCATTCATCATCTGCCCTAATATGGATGCAGGGGTACACCGCCATTCCGGGAAACAGCAGAGCGGATGAGGTGGCCAGACTAGAGGCTATCTTTCATGTTCCACAGGAGTAGAAATGTTTGGACATGCCTCTAGCGACTTGTAAGCATATCCTGCTAGAACGCTTCTCTATGACGATACAGAAGAGATGGGCGAGGGAGGCAGATTGTGTACGCTCAAGACAAATCAGGCTTTAACTTATGGCATTAGCCAGGTCCAAGGTATCCATGTTTTACTTCAATTTTGGCGGGAGACAATCTGATTGGTAGACAGACTAGTGGTCAGGGCAAATTACTTTTGTAGAAGCTGTAACGATGAGGAAGAATCCGCTGCACATCTTCTTTGAACGTTCCCATCTCTAGCCGGTAGGAGGATGTCTACTTATACTATGGGATCCTACCTATTATTTACGGACCTGGGAGAATTATTTCAGATAGACGTTAAAAATTTTTTGAGCTCCTTGGAGCAAACTAAATGGTTATGCGGTGGGGCTAACGTTTAATCTCGTTAGCCCGTGGTTCAACAACGGGCTGATAAGTCTAATTCTAAGTGCTTAAATAATGAATATATTTTCAAAACGTAAAAAAGCATTTGAGAGTTAACTTCTTGGACTTTGAAATTAATGCTGACACAGGGCATCAGGCTTACAGTTGTCTTTCGCATTTCAATAATAATTTCGGTACAAATATTAGGTACAATATACACATTTGTGATCTATTTTCAATTCAAAAATCTTAATTCCTATACATTTAGTAATTTGTTAACATCTAAATTTTTCTCTCCAAAAAAGTCTTAACATTAGGAGGGATATTTAGTAAACTTAACATATTAGAAATATAATTATTTTCCTCCAAAGCCTTTCGCGATGTCACGCCTAGCGAGGAAATAAATGAATCTGAAGATGCCGACAACGTATTGAAAGCTCCTCCTTCTGTTTAATCCGTAAATATCTACACCCCGTGTAGTCTTTTCTGCATTATTGGGATTCTTCTAAAAGTTCTCCACTTGATAGATTTGAGCCAAAGTATGGAAAATTCTTGATACATACCCATCAACTATTGAAAAAATATTCAGGACGTATTTCCAACGATCCATACTTTGAGCTATCCACTTTTAGTACAAAAACAAATTGTTCCCATTACATCCCATGATAGGATTGGGGAGAGCTTCTCACAACCAGTGAGCTGTGCGCTTTCTAGACTTACACTGACTGATTGGGACCTACAGGTTTACACCGGTTCCGATGGGTACTTTGGAAAGCTTTTCCAAGGTTAAGAACTCGAAAGTGTCGCTATCACTAAGGGAGGTGACAGTCGATGAAAGAAATGTAGGGTGGTCGGAGCAGTCGAACCCACGATGTCAGGTATAAGAGCCACGCACACTAACCATTGCACCGACGACGGCAACTTACAGTGAAAGCTTCTTGAACAATTCAGGTTCTATAATTTTTGTCTAATATTTTGTTGCTCCTTTGGTAGTCTATTCTCGTTAAAAATGTGTCTCTTTCGTGAAATTGTACACGCTAGCTTCAAAGTTGACTCCATATAAATAATTTTCGTATGCAATGTTCGGCGTTAGTTATCCACATTTTGAAAGTTTTTCTGTGTCCTTTTACAAATTGCACATACCAAAGTGGACGAGGTATTTGTAATTTCATTTAAGATTTTGAAGTTAATTATTGTAAGCAGAATCATAATTAATAATAACGGTTTTTTCATTCTTGACGTCAATAACAAAACAATTCAATTAGTCAATTCGAGTTTACATATTGAAACAATATTGGAAGGCAATAATGGTCTGGTGATGAACGAGGATTTTTAAAATGGTAAAATATTTCACTTCTAAGACAGAAGGAAACTACAGAAACCTTAAACATACATATTTGCATCTGTAATAGTTGTGTCATTTCCCAGCCAACCAACGGAGTACGCAACGTGCTCCGGTAAGAGTTCCCCAGATTCAGATAACCCGCAAAGACTCCACAAGTAATCCTATTTTCGCCTTTAATTTTTGAAATAGGTCTCGTAAAATCATCCGAAAACAACACAGAATGAGTGCTTCGTAGTGATTTTCCCAAATTTTCCTTAGTTTATAATTAATTAAAAACATAAGACATCTTCAATATCCGCTGCAATGCAATCTGTTTTTCTTTAAAACACGTTTTTTAGAAAGTGAAGTACATGTTTTAACATAATTTTTTAATATTTCTTCCGGTTATTTTGGAGGAGTTTCTCATGATTCCACACTGCTAAAACAGTCCCATGTGGAGCTCTTTCGGACGACCTTTATAGGCGCACTCCGCAAACACAAGTTTGAAGAGCGCTATGGAGCTCTCCTTTTTGGAGCTCTCCGAATTTGGCTGGCTGGATTGTAGCAATTGTTTGTTTGTAAGCACTTTAACCAGATGATCCATCACATTCCCACTTATTGATCAATGTGATTCACTGGATGTGATTTCCACTGCAAACTTTGAATAAGGCGTCTGCCAGTATGCTTCATTAAGTTTTGAAATTTTACCACAATTACCTTTAAATCCCAGAAAATCAACGTAGTCCGCAAGGTGCTTCGATGGGACTCCCCCCACTATGCGCTAACGCTCCTAGGGGGCTCCAAAAGGAATCCCAAAGGAGCATATCATCCGGAGAAAATAGCACGCTCAAACTATATGATAAAAGTGCTCCCTAGGGACTCCATAAATAAGTTTTTTTGGAGTCCCTACACGCTCATCTAGATAGCCCTCAAGAGCTCCCCGCGGATCACCTGGCATATTTTACTAAGTTTTTACGTCTAATTACGTCTTGTTTTGTACATCGTTTCGAAAGACAAAATATAGTTCCCCAAAAAGATTGTCGAGTTGATATAGCTCCCATACGATGATGGGCGGAGATGAAGAAGACAACACTTCGGACTCAAAAAAAGTTCAGCATCTTATTGTAAAAGCCAACCAAATTAAAAAACGTTAGTGCAAAACAATTAAATAAAAATACATGTATTTAGTTCAAATTAAAATATGTATATAAAATAAAGCGCTTCATTTTGTATAAAATCATTTTGTTAACATAGATTCAATTCGGCATGTGACACCAAAATGTGGTGCAATTACGTAAAGTGTGGGACAAATCCACCAAAAGCGGAACGGTTGGTAGGGTTAAGCATTCCCGATAATTCACATTATTTACCCTGTGGGTAATGGGTAACCTGACCAACTGGTTGTGACCAGAAAGCGGGACACAATGTGTAAAAAATTTAATTTTTTTGGTTTTAAATAAAAGTTATATAAAATTACATATATTTAGTTAAAACAAGACTAAATATAAATAATAAAACGTTTTATTTTATACTTGTATACAAGCATTTTGTTATTTTACATTCAAGTCGGGGTAGAGACAGCAAAACTTGGGAAATCCTACACAAAGCGCGTCAATTGGTCAGGTTAGTAATGATTAATAGTGGTGGGTAATTTCCCATTGTCATGTGTAGCTACCCATTATTTTCCCTATACCCTGTGGTAAACGACTACTTGTACACACAGTGAAGAGATTCCTTGTCACAACTATATTTACAGCCAATTAAAATTTGGCGGTTCCTTGGACTATCACATTATTAAGTTGTGATTACCAATAATTTTGGTCCGTGTCACCAAATGTTGTGCATATCAATTGATTTGTAATTCAGTTTTGTTTTCAAGTACTGAAATATTTAGTTGAAGCCACAGCAACAAGAAATAAATGTGATCTCTCAATCAAGTTTTAGTTCTAGCAATTAAATTATCCTGTGGTGGTGAATATTCTTTTAGTTGGATGAACGAAAAATGTAAAACCTAATTTAGTTGTACCAAAGAATATATTGGTTTGCTCCACTAAAGTAATTACTTGAATTTGATGGCTGTCACAACCATTTGGTGATGCTCTAACCTATTATAATTTTGAAGAAAAAAAGGAAAAGCAATAATTTTTTTATTAAAATTGTGTATTTTATATTTAAATATAAACAAAATTATTATTTTTTATAACCAGGGTTCGTATTTCGTGCCCCATAGTTGAAAAGCTCCGAAGGAGGTACAAAATTTATTATTTTTGTGATTGGACGCACCGTTTCGGAGATATTACCATTTTTTATTTCAGCAATTTTCTTACTTTGGCGATTTTTTGAAAAGATATTGTTTCATGCGAATTTTAAAACTTTGTGAGAAACCCTTAGAAACTCGTAAAAATTTGTTATGTTTGCGATTGGACGCTTCGTTTTCGAGATAAAGACATTTTTTCTAAATTGTTCATATTTTTGATCAAACATGGGGGTATCATATGTATGTTTAAGTTAATTTGTGTCATCCACAATAATATGATAGCTCCTCCAGACAAGTGGCCACAATTGTTTGCATGTGTTGGTGAAGGCGTCAATAGTGACGTCAGATTTGACGATTGTGTTTAAAAGTCTCACTTCACCTCAATTTATGATAATATGTATTCTTCGCTGGCTGATATCTATACACTTTATTGTATTTCCACAACTTTGTTAATCACTTTCTGTTTAAAATAACAGTTTTTCTGTAAAGTCCTCGTGTAATATTCAAATATGTGTAGTTTCTCTTTAACAGCATAGCCTCTTGCGAAAAATCGAATACATAACTTTGTAACCAGTGTTTTTGCAACTGAAACTAAATTATGGTTACAGTGACTAATATTTGAACACGAATTCTAATATTGCATTTCAGACGAATGAGGTTTTTGAAATACTCAAATTGGTTAGTACAACTTAATTTCTGTAGTAGCAACTTGTATTTAGTAAGACCTATTTTTAATCTATCAATATCATCGGCAAATAATTCTGGTGTATGACAATTATGAATTCTAATCAAAATATAGACTTTAGCATGGAATTTCCAATGCCTGAATTGATTTCCAACTAATCTTTTCCCTGTGTGTAGAGAAGGGATCTGATGATATGGCTTAGTGGAATTGAAATATGCACCTAAATTCCCAACCATCCACCATAATATTAAATTTCACATATTTCTTTTAACATATTTTTTAATAAAATATAAATATGATAAAGTATATAATAACTATTAAAAAGTTACTGATCTTGAACCGGAAAATTAATAAATAATTATTTTTTCTTTAATTTCGAAGAGGTTAAAAAAATCAGATTGAATTTTTCGGTAGTCCAATATTAAATCTGCTGTTGTGGCTTAAATGCTTTGATTTTATATCATGTGAGTTTATAAAAGACGAAAACGTAAACACAAACAATTCATGTGCTTATAAGCAGTTTAACAATGCAGAAATTGTTGTGTATGACATGTGTGAAAAGTAAACAAATTAAAGTTTTTCTATCTACTTGCGGCTAAAATACCTTTGAAGAAGAGTTACACGTTTAAGAGAAATGACAACACTGGGGATGCATTTTTTGATTATGACTAAAATTTTTGAGCATTGCCTTAAGTGGAATTTGTTAACTTTAATAAGCATAATTTTATTGACCTAATTGGAAGAGTTAATTTTATCCATTGTTCTTTGATTATGAGTAATATCGCAATAATCTTTTCAACAGCACATCGCAAACATCTTGCTGGCGATCTTAACATCGAAGAAGATTCAGAATACGAACACAGTATTGAACCACTTAATGCTCAAAATTACGATGATATCCCCGAAGACTTCCCCTTAGTTTCCGAACGTGCTGGTCATGGCGATCATTCGGTAAGAATTGTGTTAAGAATCCTTGTAGTTATGGCATCTCCTTAGAACCTGATTATTGTTCAGTGTAAAAGTAGATTTACTAATTTGCAGTACATATTCTGTTCCGAATAGGACAATTCAGCGGATGAAAAGCACGTGCAATTTGGAAAAAAGAAAGCATCAGTAGTTACACCCCCCAATTTTGGATATGAGGAACAACCCAATGATAATTTACACGAACGTAAAAGAAGAAAAAGGTGAATAAGCTGCAGTGATTTAACTACATTACATCTACTTTATTATTAATCATTCTGTTTTCACTTTTATGCTATTTTACAGCCGTCACCAGTATTATAGACAACGTAAATTTTCATATCAAGACAGCGTGGAGGCCAAAAAAGTATCAGAAGAAAACGGCGATGCCGGCAACCGTAAAATTTCAGCACCGGAAGATGCTTCGTTGGAGGTACATAAAAAGTATCAATTACTTATTTAACCATATCTAATCTTAATAATTCCCAATTTGTCACTTTCCTATTTTTATTTCAACAACGGGTGTTTTTTTTTTTTTGGAGTCGGATATGTTTACTTTGGCAACACTATTTGCTGTGACAAATGATTTGACAGTTCTCGGTGGTTGTGGGCTTAGTTTGGTTTGACTATTTATTATGAATAGACGCACACCGGCGCAACGTTTGCAACTCGTTCAAATTTATTTTGAATGGTTCAATTCGATAAACTCACCGGACATTATTTTGTTCAGTGATAAAACACATTTTTTCTTAAATGGATATGCCAATAAGTAGAATTGCCGCATTTGAACCGATGGTAATCCACACTCCAGGCATATATCGCATGCATCCTATACCAAAGTTGCTCTATGGTACAAAGACAATATTTCTAACTTTTTTGTTGCTCAGCTAGAGGTTATTAACAAAGAGTATGGCATTTTGCATAGGGAAGAAAATTTATTCACGGAGTGGAATACCAACAAAGAAAACGAGTGAAGCGCCTCGTTTCTCTGCTCTCTCTCTATTACTCTCTTCGTTGAATATTTCAATACACGAGCAGTTTTCTCATGATGTTACAGTATCTAACTATTGAAATTCCAACCATATTAAAATAAAATTACATAAAGTATGAAATATTCGAGTTATGACGCGAGTGAGAAAGGTGTTTGAGTGAACCGCGTCGACTTTTTTGGTTCTCTTCTACGAGGGTTGCCAAATTGCGGCGGTTTTTTCTTCTCTACTTGTACATCCTCTTTGTCACTAATGTTGCAGACATGTCGCACCCTATCTACAAAAGAGTCATAACTCAAAATTTTCAAATTTTGAGTAGAGCCAAAAAACTGATGTTGTTAACAAGAAATCTGTATGAAAATACTGAATTATAGACATTTTCATACGGGACTTTTTTGACGAAAGGGAAGAGTAAACGACGTCAGATTTTTACAGCGGATGGAAATGGTCCTTGGTTATTGTTTTCAAGCAAAAAATTAAAATCTGAAAATTTTGAGTTATGACTCTTTTGTAGTTAGGGTGCGATGTGTTTTCAGCAGGACGAACTAACATGCCACACAGCGCGCTGTAAATTAAGTTATTCAAAGAAACGGTTGACGAAACATTAATTTTACAAAATGGACTGTTTAACTGTGCACCTCGTTCATGTGATTTGAAGCCATTAATTATATTCCCTGGCGATATGTAAACTCGCATATCTAGTCCGGTAAACCAGAAATAATTGTGCACTTAGACACCAACATTCGACGCGTCTGCCACATACAGTCTGATTCACTACGAAGAGCGTGTGCAAATTTGACCACCAGATTACGCCGCGGCGGCTACATGCTTGAAATCATCATTAAACATAAATGCAATAAAATTGTCTTGTAAATAAAGCAATTTTCTGTGTTTTATTTCAATTGAAAGCTCTCCGCCTCTAAAAAAAAACACTCTTTTCTAGCTGACCCAGAAAACAATGTTCTTTGTTATTCGTTTAATTATTATGTTTTAATACAGCCCATATATAAACTAAAATCTGTCATGCTTTAGAAGGAATGGTATTCACTAAAATTAAATTAAGTTTTGTAGACACCACAGAAACAACTGAACTGGCTCATAAGGGTCTCCGGTTTAATTAAGTTTTCACACTAGTGTGATACCAAGGATTGGTTGTTATAACTGTAGGAGTTCCACGTGTTATAATAATAGCATAACATTTTGTGATAATCATTTAAATGTCTATAAGATATATCTTACACATTTGTTGATGTTGACCCACTATAGTCGAGCTTAACGTTTCACCTGTTCACATGTATTACAAAAGCCGCCAAAGTCTGGCCAACTGTTGAAATTAATTCTTGCAGCGATTGCACCTTTGCTCTACACGTTCAATATTTTCCACAGTGTGAATTAAACGTGGTCTACCAGTTCGAAGCAAATTTCTTGATGGTGCACTGTTAGTGCTTCAGAGGGCGAAGTTCTGGCGTCAAAATGTCGACGATATACTCTTTACATTAAAATAATTGATCGCTGTTTTAAATAATAAAATTATATTATTCGGGTACTTTGTTCAGTTGTGAATCCGTCCATTATTTATTCTCCACGTGTTAAAAAATATATATAAACGAAAAGATATTAAATTTGTAAACTCCATGATTACTTTTGTGTGTGTGTGTGATTATGTGTGTGTAAAATTATAATACAGACAGTGCGATAAAAGTTTGCCTCCAACTAGAGATGATAATTTAGTTTCAATTTCACGAAGATGCTGATACCGTGTATACAGGTAGGACATTGAATTACAAAGGCCACTTATTCTCCCCAGCTCTTTACTGGAAATAATTATTTCGGTTAAAAACTAGGCATTTCGGTATAGAGAAAAAAATCAAAACCGATTTAAATTAACAAACTCGCGTTATCAATCAGCCTTATTACGAATGTCGTTCTCGTATTTCGACTACGACAGTTTTGTAAAAGATTAAACACAAAGTTGGCGTGTTATCTTTAATCTCTTACAAAACTGTCGTAGTCGAAATACGAGAACGACATTCGTAATAAGGCTGAATTAAATTCGTGTTTGGGTTTTCTCCGACAAGCAAATTAGGCTCCACGAAATACCCCCAAAGAAATAACGACCAAACGAGAAATGATAGATACGAAATGGTAGATCGTGAAAAAAAATTGAGTCAAAAAAAACCATTACGCTTATGGGAAAGCACGAGATTGGTTCGTATTGGAGCGTTATGGCTTATATGTGCTTCTATTTTTTTCATAAACTTATAAAATTCTGCAAACAAACCAAAAAATGTATGCATATGTATATATCAAAAAGAAACTACATGGTAAAAACAAGTATGACAAGCATAGATAAAGGAATTAAGTAGATATCGCACAGGCGTTGTCAAGTCCTACCACAAGTTGCTGTGTTGTCGTTTTGTAACTCTCACTGAAGTTTCTCATAACTTTCATTGACGTTTATTCAACACTGTGGGAAATTTGATACATACAAAAAAAGTATCATTTTCCAGGTTGTGTTATTCGGACAACTAACTTAATATTTTTATGTCGTTTTGTTTCCCACTTTCAAGTTAAAATTTTGTTATTTTGATTGTGTCTTTTTGTTTACTGTTATTGTTGGTGTTCGTTTGTATTGATTTTCAGAGCAACGGACAAAAAAACAAAAGCAAAATCCTTGTTGATGTTGCTTACCACACCTATTGTTAGCAAGGTATATTTTGTTTGGGATCAAACGTTGTAATTATTGCATTCAGCTCCTTCCAGAAAATATCCCATTGAACAAGAAATGTGCGATATCTAGTTAATTCCTTTATCTATGATGACAAGTATAAGTATTTTATTCCTTGTCCGTCTGTAATAATAAGAATGGAATGAAGTCAATAATTAAAGGTTGTCTTTTGAATTTGTCTAAGCCCTTGTATAATTCTCTGTAAGGGACCGTTAATGATTCCAGATCCCGTGGAAACTTCCTAACTCGTTCTTCATTGGGATCATATTTCGCAAAGTGGTTACCAAATTTACGAGCAAGGTCAAGACCTTTGATTAAGCCCGAATTGAGGTCTGGATCTTCTTCATCGTTATCGGTGTCTTCTTTGAAATCAGAAGTCTGAAACACAGCTTCGATTATTACATCGTCGCTGAAGCCAATAATTCGGAGATATCATCAAACGATGGATCATCAAATACTTCACCGCTAACTAATAGCATGTCCCAATTTTAAAATTAGCCTTATTACGAATGTCGTATTTCGACTACGACAGTTTTGTAAACGATTAAAGATAACACGCCAACTTTGACTTTAATCTTTTGCAAAACTGTCGTAGTCGAAATACGAGAAGGACTTTCGTAATAATGCTGAATGTTGGGAAATTCGGTCGAATTAGAGAGGACGGTATCTTTGCTTCGGACACATTCAGGCCAAACCGCTCTCCAGCATGCATTTAAAGTTGATGGTTTTCAATGAGATAGCGCTAATTTGATATGATTGACGCAATCCATAATTGAGAATTTCTTCCACACTTCAATGACGGTTAGCGACTCATCATTTAGCTTCTCCAAAACATATTAAAAGGTTCGCTTCACGCGGTACGTTTTAATTATCGCAATAATAACTTGGTCAACCGGTTGTATCAAGGAAGTAGTATTGGATGGCAAAAAGCAGAATTGAACGTTTGGGTGCTCTAAGATCGGATGGCCGGGTGCACCAAACCAAATTAACTTTAAATTCAAGGCGTTTATCGTTCATGTATCGCTTAACTTCCGGAACGAAACGTTTGTTGAACCATTCGGTAAAGATGTTAGTAGTAACCCAGGCCTTTTTATTCGCCATCCAATTAAGTTAATACCTTTCGTTGAATATGGTTTAAGAACTCGATTTATCAGAAGTGGTTTCAACATACGATCTCCGGAAGCATTTGAACAGAAAAGTAAGCTAACTGAATCTTTAACGGCTTTAGACCCAACAGCAGTTTTCTGCGATTTCGACACATATGTGTTCTACTTGGCATTTTTTCCAAAAAAGGCCAGTTTCGTCCGCGTTCTAAACTTGATCAGGAGAGTAATTGCCGTCTTCAATTAGTTTAGCTAACTTCGTCGGAAATTCTTCAGCAGCAATTTGATCTGCAGATACAGTCTCACCCTTAATTTTTATGTTGTGAAGATTGTGTCTACTTAGAAAACCTGTCATCCAACCTGTACTTGCAGAAAATTCATACTTTCCGCTCTGCGATGAAACGACTGGCTCCATATCTTTAATCTTTTCGCAAAGATTTATCGCTGTTGGCTGGATGTCATTTCCGTCTACAGGTACCCTTTTTTGCGATTTATCTTATATCCACACTAACAAAGCCCTTTCCATCCGTTCTTTGACATTATCTCTTGAGTATGATGATGAGTTTGATCTTATTTTTGTTCCAGAACATACCGACTGTCCAATAGCAGTTTCATTTTCCTTGATGGTCCTTACAATACCTTCATTTAGGCAAAAATGCTTCCAACAGACGTTACACTTTTTCCAGCTGCGAGGCAATCCAATTTTGAACTTTTATATCCAAAGATAAAGCTTTCCTTTTCAATTTCGGGATGGACGAATTATGCGACATTATATAGGAGCTACTGAAAGATATTTTAATTAATATCCAGAATTATCATTAACAGACCAATTTTACAATACAACTTACATACATTTTTGCTTAAGAAGTTTGCAGGAATTTTAATTGTGGGTACAATTTTTGTCTGGCTTTAAACATAAAAACTAACCTTTCACTTTGAACTCCGAACTTCACATGCAGGCAAAACAAACTGCGCACAATTTCTACTACGTAATTCATGGGATTCCTGAATTCTTCAAATACAGTATGAGCATGTTTACACTCGGTCACTGTCCCTTAGACACAAGAGATGTTGCTAGTACCAACATTTTTATTTTCACAATTTGGGTCAATCATGTTAAATCAAAATGAAGCGTGTAAACAGAAATTAAGTTTTATTTCTAATTCTTGTTAAATCAAAATGAAGAGTGTAAAAATAAAATAAAGTTTAATTTCTAATTCGCGTTAAACCAAACTCGTGTAAAAACAGAACTGAGTATAATCTCCAATGTTTTTTACACATTTTTGGGTGTTATTTCAAATGAAAAAAACAACCAAATTTTTTGTGAAGTATTTAAATTTTTTGTTGGAAGTTATACCGTTTTCCAATCGATTTTCCAATTTTTTCGCCTTTGTTTCCATTTTAATTTCTTTCTTTTTTTTGGGTTTATTTCATTGGGTGCTATTTCCTGGGCGTTATTTCCTTGAGGGTTATTTGGTGGGTCACCAAATTGATGGACTAAATAAATTAAAACAGTAAAAGTCAAATTAATTCATGGGGGATAATTCAAGCAAATCTATTTTTTGATACAATTAAGCATTTTGTTAAATTAGATCGAGTGGAATTAGAAATTACTAATTCAGTCAGCTAAAAAGTTAGTCAAATACTAGACTTAATTGTTATAAGTAACTGAATTGAAACGATTACACACTTGGTATTTTTAATTTATTTATTTTAATAAAGAATTTAAAATTCATGTTTATATATCCAGGCTTCTACCATTTATGACTTTCAGCCCATTTAAATAATTAAAAAAATAATTAAATCACTGTTTGCTTCCATTTAAATACGTGTTGATTTAAAATTGGTAATATACATAGTAATTTGGTAAAGTTGCTGAATTCGTATGGAACGCATCTAAAGTGGTGTAAATCACTTGCGCGTAATTCTATACTTGTAACGAATTGAACATTAGAAATGTAGTTTTCTTCTGGTTCGACAATAATGAGCATACAAAATAATTATTAAAGAACACTATGTTTCACAGTCTGTGTATTGCTAACCTTTCAGGAGATTTTTTGACAGCACTGTTATATTTGCCAAACTTAGTATTATAGATCTTTTACGGTTTCCATTAGTGTACTTGTCCACACGAAATTATAAATCGTAAATTCTAAACAATAAGTTAATATTTGTTCCAGTACTTATTATTATTAATTAATTGAATTGCAAGACAGTAATAAAGTGAAAAGTCAATAAACAACATATTATATAAAAACACTAATTCAAGTCATGGAGGGTAATTAAAACAAATATATTTGTTGATCCAATTAAGCGTTTAAATATTTGAATATAGTTTTATAGACAGTTTAATTGAAACATTTAAAAAATAACTTGCATTTTAAAAAGGTGTCACACTGTTTTGTTTTTGGCTTTTTTCTGACCTGTAATTTTCGTTCAACTTTCAGAACATTTTTGTATTGGGTTGGCAAGAAAGTAACCTCATTTTTCTCATATAGATAGCTGGTGCTTTTGTTATTTTTGAAATGTTTATGAGCAGCTGACTAAATTCTTTGTTATACAGTTACACAGCTGACATTTCAGGCTTAAATTTATAATTTATAATTATAATTATTATTATATGTTTTTTATTATAATTATTGAAATTTTTATAAAATAAATACATTTATATTATAGCCCTAGGGCCCAAGCTTCAGCTAAAGGTCCCAGACGAAGCAATAACAGCATGAAGAGCCAAAAGATGGTCAGACCGTTGTCGGCCAGTGTTGCCAGAGACCAGCAAAAAAATATGCAAATGTGCCCAAAAAGTTTTGTTTAGTTTTTCTTTTGATAATTCTGAAGCCCAATTTTTGGGTTACAAATCATCTGTGATCAACAATGAATCAGAATTTAACCTCCGAATTAATATTTTTGGTTAGTAACACTGTGCTAGTTTAACAACTTAACAAACGGGGCACAAAGTTGGTAAATCTAATTCGAATACGATGAATCCAGTAGTGTTTAACGTTTTTCTATGTTGGCTCTTGTTTTCGAGATATTTAGCATCGAAAATTATTGGTCCAAGTACCTAATCAACGAGATATTCTCAATCGATTAACATACATGTAAAACATACAAAATTAAAAAAAAAAAACAATAAAAAAAAATTTAATTTTTACCAAATAGTTATTGCAAATAGTTAAGGTTACAAAAAAATCCCGATTCGGGCATAGTGTAATTCATTGCTAATTAAATAACTAAATTAGATCATTTAAACTGATCCATCACCATATGATGTTGACAGAAATCGAAAAGACGAACAATATGAAACCTTATTTAATTGTTCATGTAAAGAATACGTGTAAAACCCCATTATCTTAGGGGAATTAATAATAAAAAAATTATAATTCGCTGTACAGTGTGAACAGAATTTTTACTCAAACATTTCAAAATGCCATTAAATAATTTATATTTTAACACTTCACGTTGGTTATGAAAATATCGAGTGCTTGCTGCAATGCAGCGATCAGTTGATAAATGATTTTTCGCGACATTTGCCACTGTTGCCACATAAACAACAAGATCATTTGCCAAAACGATGAGAAACTCTGACCGTTTTTAAAATCAAATGAAACATAAATCAAAACCAAATGATTATGTATATAAAGAAAGTCACTCTAATAAATGAGCCCAGTGGCGGAAGTCGCAAGGCCTTCCACAAATAAGGCATGCGGAATGGTTCTTTTGTAATGCCTTCCTAAAATAAGGCCTACGGTATGCATGCATTTTATCATCAAATGTAAATATTTTTCAGGGTATTTTTAAAATTTTCAATTTGAAGTTGGACGTGGTAAAACTTTCTAAGATAGATACATACATACTTATAAATAAATATGTAGAAATATGTTAAAATTATTTTAATTATATTTTTGTATAACCAAAATAAATTAAAGTAAATGCCTTCTAAGGCCTTTCTCTTTGCATGACTTCTAAGGCCTTCTTTAGGTAATGGGCAAGGAAGGCCTTGCCTCCCAACCTCACGCAATGTTAAAAAGAAAGGAGGTAATGTGTAGGGAAGGCCTTCCGTATTTTAAATAAGGCCTGTACGGTCATGGTTTCAGGCCTTCCAGGTCATGACTTCCGCCGCTGGGATTTTTCGTGCTCAGTCGTTGTTTGAATTTAGTGTAATGGATTTTTCAATAGCATCATTCCAAACAACCGGTGATGAAGATTTGTATCTAGATCTGAAAGGGCTATACGGTTTTCCATGACTCATGAGGATTCATTTTGCAACACTTCTTTATTGAAAAAACTATATCTCTATTAATAGAAATGTAGAATGGTCTTGGGAAAACTGTACTATATCTGAACTTGGGATTCAGGCAAAACTGATCCGCCTCTGTAGAATGACGCTGACCAACACCAAATCAGCAGTGAAAGTTGGGAAGACCTCACTGAACAATTTTATACCAAGAGTGGACTGAGACTAGGCGACACACTTTCGTACAATGTCTTCAACATCTTAATGGAGATAATAATAAAAAAAGCTGCAGTAAATACGAACAAGACCATTAACACGAAAAGCCGTATGTTGCTGGCGCATGCTGGCGACATAGACATCATTGGGCGAAATTTTCGAGAGGTTTCTGGAGTATTTTCAAGAATAGAAAAAGAATCAGCGAAGGTGGGTCTTGCTGTTAATGAGGGCAAGACAAAATTGATGGTGTCAACGACTACATAAACCTCTCGACTTGGTCTGCACTTGAATGTTGACAACCGATTTAATTTTGAAGTGGTAGATGAATTTCTCTACCTTGGATTCGCCAAATTCGAACAAAGACAACAACGTTAGCCTGGAGATACATATATAGGAGAATAGTGCTTGCAAATAGATGCTATTTTGGGCTCAGCCAGCAGTTTAGCAAAAAGGCCTCTCTCCACACCCTCAAAAGTCCAGCTATATTTGACTCTTATTTTACCTGCCTTGACAATTCGGCAGAAATTCGAGAGAAAAATTCTCCGTAAAATATATGGTCCTGTTAGGGAAAACGGCGAATACCGACGTCGCTGGAACCAAGAGCTATATAATTTATATTCTGACGTGGACATAGCTAGGCGAATCAAATTAGGCCAGTTGCGGATAAAGATTGGATGAAGATGAACCAGCGCGAAAGGTTGTCGATAACGTACCCGATGGAAGCAGGAAAAGAGGATGACCAAAACTTCGCAGGAAAGACCAGGCAGAAGAATCCCTCCGTACCCTTGTTGTTACCAACTGGCGAGAAAAGGCGAAGGATAGAACCAGTTGGAGGAATATATTGAAAGTTGTTTGTTTAATTAATATGTGTAAGACGTCTGACCTTATGAGATTGTAAAATAGTCAACAAAAGTACGTAAAGTATGAAATATACGCCTCATCCTCTTCCTTTAATTCTACGAAAACAGCGCCGATGCCATAGCCAATGATGTCGCAATGCAAATAGAATTTCTTAGACACATCAGGGTTGATTTTGTTAAATGCCATTGCAAACCGTCTCCGTAATGGGAAAAACTATCGACGAAAAATTCTCAATAAATCCTCTGACCCAGTCTGCAATCCCAAGGAATCCTCTAACTTTCCTTATGGTGTTAGGAATTGGACAATTATAAATGGACCTGATCTTTCTGGGAGCGGTGGTAACAGGGATATATCAGCGTTTAACTGATGTTCTTGACTAGGAGCCAGTGAATAAAAATTTTCGTCAGAATCGTGACAATGTATTTCTTTTGTTTTATCGGACGGATAATCAATCATTATTCACCAAGCGGACACATCTGACGGACAGCTACTGGAAATAGATTTATGGGCAACACTACTATCAAATTTGGCATTAAATCAAATCTCTTCCAAAGTCAACTGCTAATATCAATCTTTGGAAAAGGCTTGGAATAATAAAAATATTAAGATTCCCCACTTTTAGTAGCTCCGGTAGATAAAACAATTCATATAGAACTTCGGTCAAGGATTTCGACTGACAATGTCAATGAGCTCTGTAGTAAATGGTTGTTGAAACCTGTCCGTCATAGAATACATCCCATCAAATAAATTGCTGTCAATTACAAATTACGAATTTTCTGTACTGAAATTTGATACCCTCATATAAATCTTCCCAAACAATGACGTCAACCTGATTATGGTTGCGACGGAACCGCGACCTACTCTTTCCAGTATACAGGATTTTAAGATTTTGACCGTATAAGATAAATCGGATTTTAAACCACCAATTATGGTTACCTCAGTCGAATTGACGAAATTCAATGTGGTATGGTTAGAATTTTCTAAGTCGGGGTTGATTGGGCAAATGCCTGTCACATCTGGTATAAACCCACAAACTTCCACTTAAAAAATTGTAAATTTTTGAAAACTGATTATTGAAAAATGATGAAAAATTACAGGACTGGACCGGAAGAATTTCAGATTACGTTTACGTAAAAGTTGAGAGCACTTCATATTATTCAATAAGATATTACCTTATACTTGTACTTTTTCACCACATGTATGAGGAATGTACATTAGGGTGTCCCAAAAAAAATAAAAAAAATGGGTTCCCAAGCATTTTTTGAAAGCTTATAGAGTAAAGTATTTTTGTGAGTTTTCCCAGATTTTTCGGAAGAGGTTTACACGTCTCTAAAGTCGGGATTCCCGGACATTTTTTGAGTTTTACGTTTTACTTGGCCACGATTTTCTTTGTTACAAAGTCAATATTTTAAAAGAAGAATGTTCAAGCTTTACTTTTCTGTGTAGAAATCGTAAGTTTCGGTAATTTTTTTGCTCATTTGGGTCCCCTTAATGAAATTTTTTCATAAATTTTCCATAAGTTTTGAAAGTAATGCTTTGTAACTTTTAAAATTTCTATCAATGTTAAAAAAATTAATGACGCAGTTTAAAATGTGGATAAAGGCTGAGTCATTTAATTTGCTTTTATTGAATTTGCTCTTACCGTTCCAAAGTTACACCCTTTTTACGCTTTGTACCCATTTTGTGAAATTAAAAATATTGTAAGGTGTTTTTGTCAGTTATGTATCGGATTTGTTTTAATGCATGGTCAAAGAGTTCAATTTGGAGGGAACGTCACAAACAGCGAATGATTGTCGCAGAGTCTAGTAAGAAATCGTTTGAGGCGTCCAATTTCTTTACAGTGCATTGGGATGGAAAAATAATGCCCGATTTAACAAAAGAAATAAATTGATCGGCTTTCAATTAGTCCAACCCGAAATTTCGACAGCAAGCTTCTGGGAGTAGTACCACTTCCATCCGGAAGGGGAGAACATCAAGCCGAGGCAGTGTTTCAAATGCTAAAAACATGGAACTTAACTGAGAGTATTAAATTTATGTGTGCAGACACAACAAGTTCCAATACAGGATGTCGATTTGGGGCATGTGTTTTACTTTGCCAGAAATTAAAAAAGACCTCATATTTTTAGCATGCAGTCATCATATGCTGGAGATTGTTGCAGGGTCAGCGTTTAAGGCACTTGATATTGAAGAACAGACAACATCACCATAAATCGAAGTTTTCGCCACTTTTCAGCAAAGTTGGGAGTCCATTGACAAGGGCAATTTTTCCGACTGCATCAGCCACAAAATTGTTGAACACATAATGCCGAAATATATACGCGAAGATGTAAACAATTTTATAAAAGCGCAGCTTGAGGAAATGCAACCAAGAGAAGATTACAAAGAACTGTTTCAACTGACCCTTATATTTTTGGGTGATAGATCTGAGCCCCATCCGACAATAAAACCTCCTGGAGCTATTAATCGGGCACGATGGATGATTAAAATTATATACTCATTATAAATATGAATTTTTCGAAACTAGCTGCAATCGCTCATAAACGCTTCAAAAATTGACGCCTTGCTTGAATTTACTGCATTTATTTGGCGAATATACATCAAAAATTGGTACATATGCCAGTGCCCTAGATACGCTCCTCTCAATGATTTAAGTTTATTGAAGCAATTAGATAACTATAAAAGCTTTAACGAATCAATCGCTCGCGCCACGTTGAAAACTTTTGCGGGTCATCAGTGGTACCTATCCCCCCACGTATCGACACCAAAACGTTGCGTTTAATGGTCCGAAATCTACACGTACCAAGTAACGGCAAAGAATTAGTAAAAGCAGTATTATCCGAAAACATGCTTAAAAATAAACAAATTCAAGATTTAATATCCGAAGCCAGCCAAGCCTTTTTTGAAGCCTGCAACATATCTGTTGATTTTTTACAAACAGATCCCGAAAAATGTCATAACAACAAAACCTTTAATGAAGCAAAGAATAAAGTTCAGCAATTGATGTCGTTCTGCGACCATGGTTCATTCCTACATAAATGTAACAACTTCTGAAACAGATTTCAGAATTTATTGCAGGGCATAGAACTAACTACATCGCAAGAGCTGTAATAAATAATTGCAAAGCAAAAAAAACTTATTTTTTAATTTATTTTGGGTATGAGCAGTAAGTTGCCTAGACCTTGGGGGGAGCTGCAAAAAATTTAATAATCAACCATATTGACTCTCATTGCAACAGAACCACCTATATTCAATATTTGAAAAGAAAAAAAAACTGACATTAAAACAAATCCGATTCATAACTGGCAAAAACACCTTACAATATTTTTAATTTCACAACTGGGTACAAAGCATAAAAAGGTTCTAACTTTAGAACTGCAAGAGCAAATTCAATAATTGACTTTTAATTGAATTTAATTGACTCAGATTTCTACACAGAAAAGTAAAACTTGAACATTCGTCTTTTAAAATATTGACTTTGTAACAAAGAAAATCGTGGTTATGGGCCAAGTAAAAGTAAAACCCAAAAAATGTCAGAGAATCCCGAATTTTGGGTAAAATTCGACTTTAGCGACCTCTAAACCTCTTCCGAAAAATCTGGAAAAAATCGCAAAAATACTTTACCCTATATAAGCTTTCAAAAAATGCTTGGGCACCCATGAAAATCCAAAAATTATTTTTATTTGGGACACCCTAATGTACATGTGTATGTTTACGTAATGGCAATGTAAATGGAGTTGGTATTGGTAAAATAAATTATTCTTAATAATAATTGAAGTTTATTTTATGTATTTCTAAGTATCTTTGAAATTTGTTCGAAAAAGGTTTTTGCTCAACTTTCCTTTATATAAATTCAGAATGTAACGAAAAATCGCATTCCCATTGCGAAGCTAATAACTAACTCTCATTCGCTAAAATATGATAAAATTTTAGCAAAAACCATTGAGGAACATATTAGTGACCACTTCGCAATCTGGGATAAAACTATATGGGTTGCGTAGAGATTGGGCCACTGATTCCAGAACACGCTTCCTCGTCACATTTACAAGAACTATTCTAATACTAGCGAAACTAAATTAGACTTGTTTATAAGCAATTTCCACCCGCAGGTTTTAAAAACTGCATCTTTTATCAAGCATCGCTAACCGCCTACCTATTCGTGTTCCACATTTCATTGCATATCTACGCTATTTGC
The DNA here is from genome assembly GCA_963931995.1 of Phaonia tiefii. Taxonomy (NCBI): domain Eukaryota; kingdom Metazoa; phylum Arthropoda; class Insecta; order Diptera; family Muscidae; genus Phaonia; species Phaonia tiefii. The sequence continues at coordinate 191,021,605 of OZ008369.1, forward strand.
GTTATATCCTGATGACATCGTTCGCCATGTTCATCCGATACATCTCCCATATTTTACGGGAAGAAGTTTGAATGAAAATGACGGAAACAATATTTCAAAGACACCTTACATTCCAATGTCATATATGCTGAAAGAACATTGTCTAAAATTTTACCACAATTTTGTCATGTTTTGTTTCCCAAGGCCCCTATTTCCACTCTATATAATTACCTTCTAAAATTCGTATCTTTGAAAAGCTGCCTTTTTTATGTATCTACAAAATTTTTTTTATTTTTGGCTTTGCATTCATAAGTTGTTTTACGAGGCCAAGTTTAATGTGAATAGGTGGCAACAAAAATTTCTTCCTGGTCCACTTACGGTTCGTGTGCAACATTTTTAATTCATGAATTAGTTAGTTTTGCTTCTGTTATGTCTTAGTTGGATACCAGTAAGTATTGATACTATTTTTAAGTTAGCATATAATTTCTAATAATACCGTCGGTGGTGCAACTGTAGAGTGTGCGGCTCTTGTGCAAGAGGAGCTGGGTTCGATCCCTACTCTGCCCCTTAAATTTCTCACGACGGCGGTCACCTCACTTAGTGACGGCGACACTATCGAGTATTTAGCCATGAAAAAGCTTCTCAAAATACCGTTCGGAATCGGTGTAAAACTGTAGGTCACAAAATTAGAACGCGCACAACTCACTGATTGTGAGAAGCTGTCCCTAATCCCTACATGGGATGTAACGTGAAACCATTTTTTTTAATTTCTAATGGTGATCAATGATTTTTGCAACACATTTCATATATTTTCATATGTGTATGTCGTGTTAGATTGCCCTGCCCTTAAGCTGAAATCTTAAGGCTACAGTGCTCAAAAAACGACACTTACGAATAACCGGTTTCCGGTTTATTCGAAAAATAACTTTTTTGGAAACCCGTTATATTTACGGTTTCTTTTCGATTTTTTCGTTTAAACAATATGTTTAAATACATAATTTATTACATCAACACAAAATAACATTTTCCTGTCTTGTTTCCTTTGCCCTCAAAGAGAATCATTATTATTCGGATTTTTATTATAATGTAATTTTCTTTAGAAACACATCACTTAATAATTTTAATTAGACTATGTTAATTCAGATTAGATTGAATTGAATTGGATTAAATTGATTGAATTGAATTGAATTCAATTAAGTTGAATTGAATTGAATAGAACTGAATTGAATTGAATTGAATTGAATTGATTTGAATTGAAATGAGTTGAATTAAATTGAATTGAATTCAATTGAATTGCATTGAAGTGAATTGCATTGAAGTGAATTGAGATGAATTGAAATGAACTGAAGTGAATTGAATGGAGTTGAATTGAATTGAGGTCACCTGAACTGCATTAAATTGCATTTAATTGAATTGAACTGAATGAATTGAATTGAATTGAATTGAATTGAATTGAATAGAATTGAATTGAATTGAATTGAATTGAATTGAATTGAATTGAATTGAATTGAATTGAATTGAATTGGATTGAATCGAATCGAATCGAATTGAATTGAATTGAAGTGCATTGTATTGAACTTAATATCAACATTTTCAAAAAATATCTCTAAATTTCATAACTATTTAAATTTGGCAATCACGTTTAATTTTTATATTAAAATGTAAATCATATTCCAGTTTTGAATTCGTGTTTAATACAAAATTAATAAGTTAATTTAAGTTCCCATTAAACTCATTTATATTTGAAAGAAATTTTCATGAATGGAAATCTTATAAGTGACAAAAATAAATTTCTATGTAACAAAATTAAATAATTTAATTGCTGTCCAAATAAGAATCATTTTTAAATTAAAAAAAATTGTTTTATTCTTATGTAGAACTTATTCAAACTGTACAATTATATTTGAAAATAGATATCGTGTTACTTAATCCAAATAATGTATTAATATTTTAAAGTCATGTTTATTTTTCATTAATTTTTTAAAGACATTTTGTAACGGCACACGGTTAAGTGCAAAAGACCGGTTAATCCGTTTCTTCGGTATCGTTTTTGAATACTTTACTGGAGACCGTGAACCAAACATTCAATTTGACGTATATGTATTATTGTACATACAACAAAGATTCAAATAATAGGTTTTCATTGAACAGTGCTTAAATCACAACTTTTTAAAGTAAAAAGGTGTTGAAAAGGGTCACATTCATAAAAAAAATGGTTTCCCGTTACAACCCATGAAGGGAGTAGGGATAACTTTCACAAACCAGTGAGCTATGGGCGTTCTAGTTTTACAGTCAGTGATTGGGTCCTAAAGTTTTACACCGATTCCGTACGGAATTTTGCCAAGTTTTTCATGTGGGTCTTTAGAGAGTGGGTCGGAGCAGAGATCGAAACCAGGATCTATTGTACAAAATGTCCGCACACTAACCATTGTACCACCGACGGCCATCAAGAGTTTAAAATCCCCTAGCTTTTTTTCAAAAAGACCTAAAAATACCCTAAATGGGCTGAACTGGCAACACTCCAAATGGTGAGACCAAGGTGTATGCATTCAGGTTATAGCAGCTGCTGTTGATGTAATTATAGTGTATTCAAACCCGAACCCGGTTAACCGAATTCCGGTTGGTTAACCATATGTCATAGCTCAGTATCCATCATCCAGACCCAAATGACTTTGGCATCGAATTATTTCGCCGATAATTTGCCAAAATTAGTTGTTCAATGGCAGTATAAGTAATACCTGTTAACTCCGAGTTAGATGTAAGTACCGGAACTTATGACAACACAAGTGGTATATTAGCAGAAATTCAGAACCACAGTATTCACACTCCAAAAGGAAGTACAAAACGTCCAAAGGAATATTTCCTTAGCGATAATATTGCCTAATGGGGTAAGTCAAATATGTATGAGAACAGATAGGTTGTATAAAATAAATAAAAATAATATTTTGGAATTTGAACCCCCGTTATTTCGAAATAGATGGCCAATTTGAAACCTATGAGGTGACAGATTAGTTGTCCAAGGCTAGGAATTTACAAAATTGGTCGCTTTACGCGCGACAAACTATTGGAAATTATTAAAAAAATGTCTTCCAAAGTTCGGACGCTTCAATTCAAACTGTCAGAAATCCACGAAATAAATTCGATAGAAACAGAGTGCAGTTTGTAGAACAATTTGTAAGCAGATTTTGTAAATCCGTATCCTTGGTGTACAAAACTACTCGTTTACGTACTCGTCCGATGTGTTCAGTGGAAAATATTGCCGCTCTAGCTGAAAGTGTGTTCGAACAGCCGTCAAAATCAACTCGCCAACGTTCGCAGAACTGAACATTTCTCGCACTTATTTTCCCAGAATTTTGACCGTTTTTATGGAAAAATAACATTTCCCGATAAAGCTCACTTTCACCTCGGGGGTTACGCTAACAAACAAAATTGTTGCATATGGGGCTCGGAAAATCCACGCGTGGTCAAGGAGAATCCAATGCATCCACAACGAGTGACTCTTGGGTGCGGTTTTTGAGCAATCTGTCAATGGCGAGCGTTATCGCGCCAAGCTCACAATGTCACAATCGATCTTTTACGCACTGTGTTCGAAAACCTCATAATCAGGCGAAACTCGGAAGCCCGTTGGCCTTCTCACCTACGATTTGAGCCCGTTAGACTATTATCTCTGGAGCGCTGTAAAACACAAGTGTTACGCAAACAATCCCGAGTCCTCTGAGGCCTTAAAAGGCGAAATATAGGCCCAAACAATCGAAAATGTACTGCAAAATTAATGAAATACTGAATGAGGTACTGTAAAGCAAGTCATGGTAGCCATTGGAACGATGTTGTGTTCATAAATAACAATAATGGGTCTTACCAATAAAATCATAATTTTGCAAGAAATGTCTATTTGAATTTTTTTTATTAAAGCGAAATTAAGTTTACAAGGTCAGGTTGGTTTTTGTTGGAAATAATAGACAATTCAGTTAACCACACTCACTAGCATGACTAGTTACGAACTCTGTGACAAGTTCATCACTACTGTGCCTGAATTGATACCATCTGAACCAAACTAAATGGTTTATTTTCCCATTACATCCCATGTAGGCATATGCTCACGCGCTCTGATTGGGACCTGAAGTTGTAAACAGCACCTGTTCCGAAAGGTATTTTGATAAGCATTTGCATGGTAATGTACTCGATAGTCGACATCAAAATTCAAAGAGAAGAATGAAAAATAAACAATGTTTATAAAACGCATAGTTGGCCACTTTATCATAAATCACGAAAACGGTTATTAACCGGTTTATACACCTCGGTTTAACCCTAATCCGGTTTCGCCAATATCGAAATATTCGAAGCAACCGGAAACTGACCTTTTTGAATACACTATGTAATTAAAATACATAATACGTCAAAGTCAAAGAATTAATTATTAATTTTTAATTTTTAATATTTTTTTTTAAGATTCAAGCCGATTGTTGAAAAGCACTTTAATATACAACAAATTGTTTTCACAAATAAATCAATCTACTTTACGTATTACAAATTGTTTGAAAATGTGTGAACAAACTGATAATGTACACAAAAACAACAACGTATACAAACTTTGACAGATTAGTCACGAAGGAAATGAAACCAATGAAATCAGCTGTGCTACTGACATAACCTGAGTGAATCAACCTTAGGTGAGAGAATTATCGTGAGTTTCTCCAATTCGCAACTCACTCTCAATGAGCCCGAAACTGGCATACTTTCTTTTAAAATTTTTTTAATAACAAACAGGGTTATATTGCTGTAATGAACCCGAGTTGTATTTTTGCGATGCCGCCGGTACATGAACCTGTGACACCAACAATTTGTATCAATCAAAACCTTTTCCATAGCTTTAGGCAAAGTTCAAAAAGGGTTAGAAGCGTCTAAGATTATATGAATTAACTTTTCCTAACTTGAGAAAGCAATCATATACAAAATCTGTGCGTAACCTGTTTATAAAAAAGGTCGATAGTATCGAGCTATTTGGTACTTTTGTGTGTCGGCAATATCAAAATGTATAATGTAATGTACAATATGCTCCATATTCAAAAGAGCTCATCCTTGGCTTAATTATGTGTTCCAACCTTAGATAAATCCCATTAATTCTTGAAAAGATTGGAGTGGATAGTACCAATCATGTTAGTCAAATTTCCTATGCGGGCCACAACAACGCCATTATCAAAAGCTGTTATCCTCGGCTTGAGAAAGCGTATGCACCAAATTTCGTTGGCGTTAGTTATGAGTTGTAGCCTAAGGAGCCGTTAGTATCAGCCGAATCTAACGTATGTTGACTATTCCAAAACCAGTCAGACCTAGCCCAAAAAAATTTTATGTACCAACTTTCGTGGGAATCGTTTCATAGTTTTAACCTCTGGAGCTGATAGTAGCAATCGTTGTTGGTAAAATTGTTTATAGCTGATAGCACCAAGCTTCATGGCGCAAGTGGTCTAGGGGCTAGATCGAAATGTTAACCACTACGGTCTATTCTCAAAAGTTATTATACATGGCCTAAGAAAAGCGTTTGTATCTAATTTTGTTAAAATCCGATTATACTTGTAAACCCCAATAGTACCCATAGTACCGAGCGTGGTTGGGATATTTGTACGGGGGCTATTTCAAAACGTGGATCGATGCCCCACATTTTTGGTCTAATTATCATGTGTAAATTTATTCGCTATACTAACAAACCGTAGACCGGTATAGCTAATTTTTAATAGGGTTCATTCTTAGCCTAATCAGAAGCTAAATACCAAACTCCGTTGAATTCGGTTTTAACTTGCATTATCACAATACAATGTCGACAGACGGACATGGCTATATTAAGATCGGCCGTCTTCCTAATCCCAAATTTATCCAATTACCAAACACCCCATTGACACTTATTAAATTGATAAATAATTTTTTTTTATTTTACCCTAGGTTTTAATTGAAATATGCAGTGTATGTTATAAACTTTAAATATGAATCGAATTATTCTCACAAACTGCTCTTTGTACTCGACGGTTTTCCTATTTTCTGTTTGACGGACGATATATGTAAATGCAACCATATACACCCCGCGAAATAAATATAAAGGCAACACCATTTTTTGGTTTTTCTAAATGTAGTGAGGAATTTTCAAGTTTTTATTTTATATTGTATTAGTCCTTTCAAAATTAAATACTTTTCAGCAAAAAATGCTTTGACTATGACTTCTTAAAAGTGAATCAACAAAAATAAACCAATTACTAGTGCGAAATATTTATAAAGGCAAAAGATTGATTTAAATATTCTAAAAAGTTTCGTAAGATGTATGATTTCCATTATCGCTGATAACTTCTACTAAGCATCTTGGCAATGAGTTTATCGAAGAATGAATATGCCCACATTTGCAGTTGTCTTCGAATTTCTTGTATTGCTGCTCTTCGATCCTTGACATTCTTCAACTGGCGTCCTTGTAGTAAACTTGGGTAGGTAAAATAGACCAGAGGTTCTCGATCGGATAGAGATAATAACTAAGTGCAGGCCAGTCGAGAGTTGGTATTATTTCACGACTTCAGAGACTTTGGAGTTTTCTTAGACCGATGGATGATAAATTCTGCCACAGAAATTTCCTCCCAGAATTAACTAATACGACATCCAGTAGTCGAATATAATACTCGGATTCCATTTTTATGGAAACGAACCATATTGGAGTGGTTCCTCTATAACTCATACCTGCCCAAACCATAAGGGTGCTACCGCCAAAATTTCGCAGCTGACGCATAATTTTGAAAAAATCTCTGGAACGCCAACATTTGTCCAAGCCATCAGGGCCATTCAAATTTAGTTTTTTACATCGGAATATATTACCCCTGATCCAAAAATATGTATATTTCAGCGAATTTAAATCTAGCTAATTCGTGTCTTGGCATGAGACCAAGTTTTCCATCCTTTATCCCATATGGCAGTTCCAAGTCGCATTTCATTATTTGTTGAACACGACGCAACCCTGCTCCCAAGCTCAATTCAGCAATAATTTCCATATTGCTGAAGTTTTCTTTAACGGGAACCCTTTTGATCTCTCTTCTGGGGCTGCTACTGATCAGTGGTGTCCTTCCTGGTAGTTTTATGTTTCCATCTTGGCCACCCTATTTTATAATTGTCAATGCCACAGCTAGATCTTTTCAATTGCCTGGAAATTTCCCGATTAGACAGCCCTTCTTCATGATAATCTTAAATTTTTCTCTCTTCTTCTTTACTTAGGAACTTACCACCAGGTATTCCATATAAATTGTTTTTTTTTTAATTCAACCTACGTTAATTTTAAAACAGTAAAATAACAACCAAAGAAAACTCAGTTCTATTTAAATTCCTACTTACTACTGTTCGAATTCGGGTTCTTTTCCATATCGCCTTTATATATATTTCGCACCACAAATAGAAAAAACAGCGTTACTTTTCAAATAACTTGTAAAAGAGATCGAATGACTACCTTCTCTGACATAATATACCTCATGACTCATATATGCATTAAAATTCTAGACCAAAAACGCAGTTCGCAATGTACAGAGAAAAAATATATTGCCTTTATAATTATTTCTCTGGGCGTATAATAATTATTTCTGGTAAATGGCTTAGAGAGTTTTATCTTTGTATGACGTTACAAAAGAAGATTTTTTTCATTTAATAATTTTTTGGCATCAAGTTCGACATATAGATGTAGAAGACATTGAATTTGGTAAAGTAAGGCTGAGAATGAAGAACTTTTCTATATCGTTTGATATTTTGAGAGACATATTACGTAATTTTTTTGTTTTGACCGTACATTGCCCGCATACCATATTCGTTCGCAAGGGTACGGGTTTAGTCTCCTTTTTCCCGGGATAACAGACAAAAATAAGGACAAAAGTCAAAACTGAAATAAAAATGTATATGGGCTGGCCATAGGCCGATATAATTTATTCAAAATGAAATGATCCTAGTTTTATCAGTAGATGTTAGGAAAAAATGTACGTATGTATATTAATTAGCTGTAAAAATTTGAAGAAAAGTTGGAGAAATAAATGAATTTAAGCTAAAAAAAAAAAAAAAAGCATACAATATTCCTGTATTCTTCCTGGCAATTCATATTTTTTGTATAAGAATTATGACGGACATCTAAAAATGCATATATTTAAATAAACTCTATTTAAATTATAACTGTTACTAAGACAAAGTGTTGCCATATTTTTTTTCGAAAAACTGACAAAGTGCCCCTTCAAAACAAATTAAAAAAAAATAATGTAACCTTATTTATTTATCTGTAATTAATTTTATTGGAAAAACAAATCAATTTTTCTATTATGTTATATGTATAAAATTAAATTTTTATGTTAATTTTTTTTAACTGTAAAACCTCCGCTCTTTCAGGGGTTTTTGTTGAGTATTTTATATTGAAAGAAAGTTTGAAGACTTATATATTAGCTGAGTCCTGTTAAACAATAATTATACTAATGCATTTATAAAAAAAATTTATGAAAATTGTGAAATTAAGAAATCGTTTTTTTTCTAGTAGCCACCAATGAGTAAACTAAAATAAATTGATTTATATACAGATTTATAGATTTTGGAAGGACCCTGATAGTGAAATCTGTCTCAACAGGATCGGCTAATAAATGGATGACTTATGCACGATTATTACATTCAAGCTTTTAAGGCCTATATTTCGGAAAACATGGACTCACAGCTAAATTTTTGCTTTAGTTTTTAATATCGTTTAATGGCCTGACAGATCAAAAAAAAAAACATTAGATGATAGGTCAATTGTTGCTAAAGTAAATTTATGCCCCACTCGGACAGAATCTAAACGATTTTGGTTTTTCAAATGTGTAGGGGAAAAGCGAAAATTCTTCGGACATTATGTCGGTCATTCAGAACTGCTAGTGTAGGATCCGCTTTAGAATAAATGTTTGTTAATCATTTTTAAATGCTTCTTTGTATTATTCGAATAAAATTAAAAAACTACATTGATTTAAAAAAAATGGTTTTGGAAGTAGAAAACTGCAAGACTGTCTTGCACTTCGAAATCTGCAAAAAAAATAACAAATTTTAATTTTTGGCAACACTGCTAAGACAGTAAAATACGGAATCAAGTATTTGGGATCAGATTTTATTGTGGGAAGATGAAATTAAAATTAATCAGTGAGTCAAAAACTAGAACTGGTTGTGAGAAGCCCTCCCCAAACCCTTTATGGGATGTATTGCTAAAACATTTCTTTTGAAATGTTTTTGTGTACGTAAATAATCATGTCTGATCATTACGTACCTAGTGAGGCAATTTTTTCCAAAACTTTAAGAAACCATAACTTTTGATTTCGTGGTGTGGTTTTTTTAAGAGTTGTTTTTTTTTAAAGGGGAGCTAACGTACCTTAAAACCCATTATAAATTTTTTGTAAACTACTTATTTTGGCGGTTGTTTTTTAAGGGTTTCCGAGTGGCACCCATTTCTTTTTAACAAAAAACGTTAAATTGTCATAACTTTTAAATTTACCTAATTCTAGACCACCTGTGGATCAATCTGTTATGTTGTCATTTGAATGAAAAATGCACTGGTTCAGTGTACAATAAAATGACTGCGCTATTGTAGACGAGGGAAGGATATCTTGATGCTGAGCGTTTTTCAGATATTAGTCGAAAGTACGATAAGAAATATTTGCATTCTACCATATGTAAACATGCATCATTATCGTGATTATCTAAATAATATAATTTAAACCCATGACTTTATTTCGTTAAAATGGCGTATAGTCGTTCAAAATAAATCGTATAATGACGTCTGTTTGCATTTGGTCAGATATTTTACGTTATTTTTTATTAATCAAACATAAAGCTATGAATGTATATAAACCTATGTACAATAAAACTATTTATTTCTTTATAATATAAATTCCAATAAATTAGAGTGTCAAAGCAAAGAAAAGTTTTCATATATTCATATAATTGTGTTTTAATATGTGTGTTCTAGGAAGCTGATCTTAACGAATTAAGATCTCATCGTTCGGATGATCCGAGAGCATTAAGAAGACACAAAATACATCATTCATCTATTAAGCTGCGAGAATTGCCACAAATAAGTGTCGCAGGACTCCAACAAGCTAAGAAGGAATTCGATCATAGTCCGCATGAGGTAAGATAAACTTAGTGCAACATTTTTTAGTATTTACAAAACTATACTTATTTTACAGATCTTTGTGCAACTTGATGAGCTTACTGGTTCCGGCGAAGATCGCGAATGGAAGGAGACTGCACGTTGGATCAAATACGAGGAAGATGTCCAGGAAGGCTCCGATCGTTGGGGTAAACCTCATGTTGCTTCTTTGTCATTCCATTCGCTGCTTAATTTACGTCGTTGTCTCGAAACGGGCGTTGTTCTGCTGGACTTACATGAGAAGGATTTACCTGCGGTGGCTTATCGTGTAGTCGAACAGGTAATATGTTGTACATATAGGACGATGTCCCACAAAACATGAAAAGTCAACATAAGCCAATAGAAGAATATATATTATGGCTTAATAGTATATCTTAGACTATATTATTTCTGACAGTTCAGTTCAGCTAATTCGTCCAACATTTTGAGAAAAAATCGTTTTGTTATTTTTATTCAGGGGAATTCGTTTAATAACATTTTATTATTTATACATATCACATTGAATTTTCCATTAAAACTTACAATAAGCGTGTTTCGGTTACACCGCTTGCTTATATATTCGCTTGTATTGTATGAAGCACTTAGCGAGAACTTAGCCTCGAGACTCATTTTCGCTAAGTTTAAACAAATTTTTAGTTTTGACATGTTTTACCGTTTTCAACACTTATTCATAGTTTTTAATAAATCTGTTGATCATCTGATCTCGAAGAAGAGCTGCCTTTTTATGTCAGCTAACATTATCCCTAAACACCCTCTGGAAGCGTCTAGATGCTTTTCGACCGTCGTCATCTATTAGTCATTTCCAGCACCATCTCTTAGTACTGTCTACACTCTGGAGCAACTTCTTTATTGCCATAGCACTTTTCGAGTTTATTTCGACGCACAGTGGGGTCGATGGAAAATACACGGTAGTACTGTCACAACTTTTAAAGTATTGCTTGTTTTAACCCTGCTGTTAGATTAGAAAAAACTTACGAATCTTAGATTGAGGGACCATTTGGTCCATACTGCAATTTTCATCCAAAATAATAATTTTATCTTATTCTTTGTAACTATTTTGGTTCAAAAATTTCTAAAGCAAGTATTTGACATATCAAAAACATCTTCTAAATATTTGACATGAATTTACATTCGCTTGGTAATGAAAAAATGTACTATTGACCAAATGGTCCTCTAATCTAAGATTCGTCATTTTGTATTTTTCTCAGTCCTGAATAAAGTTAGAAAATTTAATTTTCGCACATAACATTGTTTTATTAAAAGACCCCATTAGCAGAAAAATTTAGTCAGTATATATCACCGTTCCAAAGTTACAAGGGAAAACAGAAAAAATTTGGACCAAATGGTCCTAATCTAACAGCAGGGTTAAAGTATTTGTATTTTGGAATATACCAGAGATTTGTCCAGCTTTTGTAATACTGCACTTCAAGGCACCCTGTATCAACGTAGTTGGTGTAAATTGAAAATTTTTGACTTTCATAGAGAATAAATTAATAACAATAAAAGATATTCCGCAATATTTAGCGCAGCTTTCATTTGTCCTGCATAGTGGATTCACAAAAGAAAGAAATTTTTTTAATTGGCCTATAATTGTAGTAGTACCAGGATTTGAAAAATGAACAGCACCAAAGTGATCAACTTTGACACCCTCTAGCAACAACTGTGTTGACTACGTCTACGTCTTCTCCTATACAAATGTCTAGTACATTCTAAAATTATCAGAACTATAGCTTGAAAGTTCTGATATTATAAGCGACTGTGCGACGTCATACTTTTAGGAGCCAAGTGCGACAATCAGCATGTATCATTAATCGCCCTGTTATTTACATTCTAAACAAATATTTATTAAGCAATTATGTAAAGCAATCACATCCACAATAATTTACGCATGAAGCATAAGTTCAAATTATAATCGTAATAATATTAATGATTGTCTACTAAAACAGAAATTTAAATTTATTATTACACACAAACTCAATGTTTATGATATTTTAAATTCTATGGTAGTTTTTTAAGAAAATTTTTCGCTTTTTGAAGACCTTGTTCCACAGAGTTTATCATAAATCAAGAATTATTTGTCCGACTTTACAAACAAACATACCAACAACAATCGAAATGGAATTACTTCCAACTTTCATTAACATAGTCTTTCAGCCCGCTCAATGGTCTCGGAGTTATCTAAAATAATATGTGTCAGCCAAAATTTATATCAAATACATTTTAAAACATACATTTTAAATCATGAAAAATCGAAAACGGCAAAAAAAAAGCTCGGTTTAGAGCTGCTCTTTTTCTTGTAGTCAATACACACATTAAAAAATTAATAAATTTGAATACGTTGTCCGTAAACGTGGTATGCGCGGAATGCATCAAACCACTGCCAACAACGGGTTACGTGAAGTGTCATCACTGCAAATCAAATTACCACTATAATCCATGCTCAACCGTTTCTGAAAGTACATATACCAGAATGAACGTTGAAAAAAAAACTGATTGGATGTGCCACAGATGTCGAAGCAGAAAATCCCCCCTAACTAATGTTTTCAACGAAATAAACCAGCATAAAATACAACGAGACGAAGACATTGATGAATCTGAACAAACCAAGCGATTCAAAGACTCCTTGTCATTAGACGCGGTGAATTCCAATTTGTGTTCTGTTCAGGCAGACGTTACAGACCTTAAGAGCAACGTAACTGGCCTCAAGTCTGACGTGACTGAACTCAAATCCGACATGAAAGAAATCAAAGCGTCAATAATAGAAATCTCCACCAGTCTCTCCAACAACAACATTCAAATGAACAATGCCCTAGCAAAAATAACCGATGCCCTAGCTGCATTAACTACGCAAGTCACCGAACTTCACCAAAATGATAAGGAGAAAGATAAACAAATCACCGAAATGGATATTCGCATCAATAATTTGGAGCAACAAATAATAAACAAGAATGTTGAAATAACCAATATTGAGGAGAAGGAAATGGGAGCAGTCGATATTGTAAAGTGCATTGCAGCCAGTGTCAGTGTTGTTGTAAACGATGCTGACATCTCTAATGCATACCGGACGCGAAACGGAGACAAAATTATTGCGGAGTTTACAACAATAAACAAAAAGAAAGAGCTCATGCAAATGCTTAAGGGACACCGCATCGATGCTAATGTAGTAAAAAAAAATCCAATGAGTGTTCGAACTCACGGGCGATGTGTTAACACCTTTTTGCTAACGGTACCTGTTCGACTTCTATGAACACATTCGTAAATGTTACATGGGAAAATAAAAAACAGCGTTCAATCATATGATGACGTTACAGTTAAATAATATTAATACTTAAAATTATTTAAAGACCCAGTGCAAGCACATGTGTCATTATTTTCTTGCTCAATACTTTTTGTTTTATTCCCACAAAAGTCAAAGAATGCAAAGCAACAGACACTTGTACATACATACATACATTGTTATATTCGTACGATATAACCGAAGATCAACATAAAATACTTTTTTAATATTACTCCAAATTAATACTCCAAATTAAAACACTTCAATCTCGGCTCGCCGAAATCGGATCGCCTTAATTTTTGGCCTAAACTCTTCGTCGAAACCCGCACTAGCTTTTTAATCCAAAAATTAATAAAATCGGCTATGAATTTCCGGAGAAAATCGCGTGGGAAAATTATATGAAAATCGCCCAATAATCACTTTCAATACCGACTGCCAAGCAACGAACAAACAAACGATGATAAGACAAAACCGAAGATCAACATAAAACACTTTTTTAATATTACAACAAATTAATACTCCAAATTAAAACACTTAAATCTCGGCTCGCCTATATCGGATCGCCTTAATTTTTGGCCTAAACTCTTCGTCGAAACCCGCACTAGCTTTTTAATCCAAAAATTAATAAAATCGGCTATGAATTTCCGGAGAAAATCGCGTGGGAAAATTATATGAAAATCGCCCCATAATCACTTTCAATACCGACTGCCAAGCAACGAACAAACAAACGATGATTTACTCTTACAAACCCTAACACTTGCGTATGTATTAAATTTATAGTTTACTGCCCTAGAGGCGCGCGTATAGATGTTAACACATCAATAAAACACCAAATGTAGACCGAAACAATAACTACATATATGTTAATGACTAGTTAACACTAACCAACAGACGGCTACTTTGGTTAGCAAAAACAAAAGCTAAGGAATGCAAGTGGAAGTTTATTTGGGTACGCAATGGTAATATTTTTGCACGCAAAGCAGAGAAGTCGCCAGCAGTTATTATTAAAAACAATGCCGATATTGAAACTATAACCGCCACAGTGTAACGCGTCGATTAAAAAATCTCAAATAATATAAAAAATACAAAATATCAAAAACGAACACTTTTCTTAATTTTTACTCTTTTTTTATAAAAAAAATGAACAATCACGTTAATACAAAAATCGATAGTTTCTACAAAATAGATGGAAACCTACTAAGTTATCCCATTTCGCTAATTTACATGAACATTCGATCACTTAGAAAAAATTTCACCCAATTACTCGCAGATCTACACAAAATCATAAATAAAATTCACTTAATAATACTTGAAACAAACATTACTGATAATGAAAATAGTTTTTATCAAATAAATGGATACAATTCCATATTCCTTAATCGTGAAGGTAGAGGTGGAGGCATTGCCGTTTATATTAGAGATGATATTTATTTTAACACTATTCCTCTAAACACTGTGTCTTTTGAATCAATACAAGTCAACATGATCATAAAAAGTAAAGCTATTACTCTTTTCCCCATATATCGTCCACCAAACCAAAACGTTACAGCATTTGTCGCAGAACTAGACAGAACCATAAACGACCTACACAAAAAACTAGAAATCATCGGCGATATGGCCATAGACATCATAAAAGATAATATAACAACAACTGTATACCTTGATATGCTGATGTCCAATGGTTTACACTGTCTGGTCAACGAAACAACTAGAGAAGACAACAACAACAATACAAAAACTTGCATCGATCATTTGTTTGTTAGAAATTACCAACGAAGAGCCCAACCATTTGCCGGTAGTAACAACAACAATATCGGACCACTACACACTGTTTGCGTGCATGGAAGTTGAGGTACCGACAAATAAAAGCAATAAACAAAGTGTTCAGGTTTCGAAAAATGCCAACGCAATCTTGCAGGGTACGGGAATAAATACTTCTAAAGTGAATACACAAATAAGAGTAACTGATTGGAATGTAGAGACTAGAGAAGACAACAACAACAATACAAAAACTTGCATCGATCATTTGTTTGTTAGAAATAACCAACGAAGAGCCCAACCATTTGCCGGTAGTAACAACAACAATATCGGACCACTACACACTGTTTGCGTGCATGGAAGTTGAGGTACCGACAAATAAAAGCAATAAACAAAGTGTTCAGGGTTCGAAAAATGCCAACTCAATCTTGCAGGGTACGGGAATAAATACTTCTAAAGTGAATACACAAATAAGAGTAACTGATTGGAATGTAATTGCAAACCAAAATAAAAATGCAAACGACTTATTTAATAAAATTGTTGAAAGATTTGGTGATATTTATGATTATTCGAAACATGTGAGAAAAAGAAAACCGAGAAAAGTAACAAATCCTTGGATGAGTGATGACTTAGTTGAATGGTGTGAAATTAGGGATAAACTACGTAAAAAATGGCAAAATAATAAAAAGAACAAAATCAATGAAAATGAATTCAAATTCTTTAGCAATAAGTTAAATAAAAAATTAATTCATGCAAATAATGCATACCGTAGATATAAATTTATAGAATATAGAACTTATATCAGAGCCACATGGGAACTGATAAATGAAATAATGGGCAAAACTACGAATAGTGTCGATGAAATAATCAAAAAAAATTTTAAAAATACGGATATAAAAATGGTCTGTGAAAACTTTGCCACGCAGTTCAAAGACAATGTTGAAAATATTATTCATACGTGCGATATAAAAACTTTAAAATATGAAGCTAACATAATACCAAATACCATTTATATGGCGCTAACGGATGAAGATAAAAGAATAAACGGAATAAGGTCAAAAGATGTTAAAAATAATGCACAATACCTAACGCCAATAATAACTCAGTTTATTAACTCAAGTTTAAGTGAGTCTATTGTCCCAACCATATTAAAAACATCCTTAATAAGGCCAATTTTTGAAAGTGGATCTAAATCAGATTGCAATAATTATAGACCAATTTCTATACTACCTGTTGTGGAAAAAGTTTTGGAAGAAGTTATCGCGAGGAGATTAAATAATTTTTTAATTAAATATAGAATCATTAACGAAAACCAATTTGGATTTCAAAAAAACCAAAATATAAATCAACTACTTGGAAAATTTGCAAACCATGTAAGTAATTGTCTCTCAAATAAAAAGCACTGCTTAGCCTTATTTATTGATTTCGACACATTATCTCACAAAAAATTAATCGATATCTTGGAAAGGAATGGTATAAGAGGGCACTGTTTGAATTGGTTTAAAAATTATTTAATGTGCAGATCCTATAGGGTCAAGATCGATAATACACTAAGCGAGGAAACAAATATCAAGCATGGTGTACCTCAGGGAGCAAAACTCGGGCCTATTCTATACCTATTGTGTGCCAATGAAATGATGAGAGTTCTAAATAAAAGCACAGCTTTCGCGTACGCAGATGACACTGCAATCCTAGTGTCCAACAGTGATATTAATCTAGCTATCCAAAATATGCAAAATGAGCTTAATATAATTACAAAATGGTGCCATGATAATGGTTTAGTAATAAATGCAGAAAAAACGAAACTAATACACTTTAAACCGCCACATTTTGTTTATAATGATATTAAATTAAAATTCCACAATTACAATTGTATACACAACGCAATAGGCAACATCAATATTAATGACAACGATACTTGCTCAACATATATACAACTTGTAAGTACTTACAAATACCTTGGACTACTTCTGGATCACAATTTTAAATGGAAGAACCATATTCAAGATATACATAAAAAACTACGTAAAACCGCATTTGCACTTTACCATTTAAGCAATTGTTCAACCTATGAAGTGTTAAAGCAGGCATATTTATCATTAGGGGAATCCTACCTCAGACACGGTATTACTGCTTGGGGTGGCTCTACTTACTGCAGGCTTTTACAACAAACACAAAATAGACTGCTAAAAATACTGTGGAAAAACAAACAAAATCTATCCAAATCTTCGAATAACTCAACTATAAGAACAAATCAACCCAATAATCAATATGCAATAGATATCCGAAAATCGAACAAAACACTGGTCAACGCAAATAATATACCTAAAAAACTTCAAATACTAACCGTTAAACACATATACTACTCTACACTAGCAAACGAATTTTTTGAAAGCACATATCTACATGAAATTGTACATGAATTGTAAATACAGTAGAAAACAACAAATTAAAAAATATCTATTAGAATTACAATGAATGTTATATGAATTAAAAACATGAAGCTGAACTTAAAATTTTAAATTATAAATATATAAATTTTTTGACAAATATTATATGTTACATATCCTGCAGACGAGCCTTTATCTGGCTCAGCGGGAACTGATAATATTGTTATATTGAACTCATAATAAAAAAAAAATAAAGAATTCATTTTGAAAAAAAATATTCCTCCAGTGTTTTGACAAAAAATACTTTATTATCTATTAATATCTTTTTAGTTTTTATTAAATATGTTATACAAAGTTAAATAAGTAATTATAGGTTCGAACAAACAGTGCGGTGGCTTATCGGGGTAGACACTGCTGAAGATTATGATTTACGAGCACCGAATCCTTCCCGTGACTGCTTTAGAGGAATAACAACTATCTAAAAATGATTTCGCATTTTTTGCTCTGATGTGTGTGCTGCTCAAATGCGTACGCACGAGATGTATTTTTGAAGACATGTTATAAGGTCTAATGGAATAGAAAAATTAAGTTATACGAGTATATCAACACAAATGAAATACGATTAATTAAATAAGTACTTCCGATTTCTTAAAAGTTACTTAGTAAATCATTAATGATTTCTTTACGATTTGGACTTCTTTTGCTTGCCAGTAAATTACTCGAAACGAATTCCAGGTGGCTTTCTTTTCAGGTGGCTAATTTTACG
The DNA here is from genome assembly GCA_963931995.1 of Phaonia tiefii. Taxonomy (NCBI): domain Eukaryota; kingdom Metazoa; phylum Arthropoda; class Insecta; order Diptera; family Muscidae; genus Phaonia; species Phaonia tiefii. The sequence goes on from OZ008369.1 coordinate 191,039,940, forward strand.
GATCTGTGGTCCATCAAGTATGCGTTCAACAATTTTTGCCTGGGTAATAGTTTGGAAAATTGTTTTTAAATAACCGAACTTACTTTGTCTATTTTTTTATAATAAAACTAATCACTAAACCAAGTTAGCGCCTACTATGCTATAGGTCCTTGTCCGTCAGTAATCTTTACGTAAATGCTTGAGAGAGGAAGCATCAACGCTTTATGGAACAACCGTGCATACCTGACAATATCTGGGTTTTCGTAGACCATATTTTTTAAAAATTGTATTATTGATTAATAAGTTCCTTCACATTAAGGGCGTGACAATGCATATCGATTGCTTCTGATTGTCATTGTGCAGTAAAATTTATTTGGTTCTGGCGACAAATAACCTCCAACCATGTGCGTCATATGTTTGTCTAAGTTGATTAAACGGTCAACGAACGTCGTAACAAAATCACATATTGGCTTTAGTTGTAAACACAAATGGGACTATGGTTTATGCCGGCTATGAGTTGACATGCTTTACAAGGAAATTGAATATCTTAAGCGAGATTGAAGTAAACCTGCTTTTTGTATCGGAAATTCTATGTTTCGTAACAGATCATTTAATTACTCATGAGTTTAGGGCTTATCTGTAATCAGTTCAAGCATCTTAAGTGTAAGCAATATTCCTGAAGTCATATTCGTGAATGAAGCGAAGCGGTGATATTCCAAATTGAAGAAAATTTTTATTTCTTGCTGCTTCACTAGAGACTTCATCAAATTCAGAATTCCAAACTAACTTGTATAATCTGTTACATAATTTCATTACATTTATTTTTTAAATATGGTTTCCGGCATATATCCGTCGCGGCTATAGTTGCACGGTCCATTCTATCAGTCCAATTTTTGACTACTTTTTGCAATCGATCTGACCTGACCCTATGGCGTCAATGGTGGCTTGAATATTGGCTTACGATATTTCAAGAGTTGCTTGTTTGTCGACATAAATCAATGGCTTAACATATCCCTATATAAAGTAATCCAGATGCGTTTAATCGCACGAACGAGGGGGCCAGTGAAAATGAAATGATGAGTGACTGGATTTCGTTCGCTTAGATTTTCTTTGGATATCATGGATAAGGCTGTTAGTGCGAACAGCAACATCGCATGTTTGTGACCGACGCGACAACGAGGTGGCTTTTCAGCTTTCACGATTCCATGGTCTACTCTATCGCTACGAGTATCATGTAATGCTGTCTTAGCACTCAGGTTGGGTAGATTTTCTCCTGTTATATACATAGAGTTGAAATATAATATTGATTTGAAGCATCGTATGCGCTGCAGTTGTACACTATGGCAGAACTTATTTTGGAAAAAACTAATAAACTTTAAATGGATTTTAAATCTAGATTCAAAAAAATGTTTGTTGTTCACATAGAGTAATACTCGTAATAGAATATTTAACCCACACGCTGTATGTGAAAAAGTTTTTAAAATTTAATATTTTTTTTGTTGGTTATTAACGCATGATTAAATAAGATTATTTGTCACTGCCAAATGACGACAGAGAAGGACAACGTTGTATGAGAATGGGAATTTAGTTGTTGCTCAGACGTCGAACCGAACGGAATAATTCCTTTTATATTATTTTAATATGTATTCTATTGACATGAATTAAATAAATACTTTATGTTACATTAGTTGAAAACAACAGTGATCAAGTAAACCGTTTTTAATCTTTTAGGTCAAAAGTGGGACAAAAGATCCACACATACGATGAGACAATTTCATATACATACTCGTAAAACTGTCGCGCATGTGAAAACGAATGAATGTATAAGCCAATGCAACAACATAAACGAAAATACCAACGAAATTGTTCAAGTGCTGCGTTAGCAAGTATCGTACGCGCGAAATTATTTCTTTAACGTTCATACAATTCTATACATAAATGTGTAACATCAAATCACATATACGCGATTGAGAAGAAAAGTTCTTTGAAACGGCCGTTACAAAAATTTTAGGACGAAATAGCTAAGCATGCGAAATCAACCAAACGTATCAGACTCCAAACTTAATCAAACACGCTACAGACGACGACGTTTTTTTACATAGGTTTCTTATGGCAGGAAAAACTTGTGACAAAAATCCGCCGTGGCTGACGACTCGCAGCCAGAATAGAATCTTTACTAATTTCTTAGCAGTGCTCTCACGAAATCCCTCAATTTAGAGAATGGATAAACGTGTGTGTAATCGAATGGGCAAAGTGTCGAATCTAGATGACATATATTAATCAAATACAGAAAATAAGCGATTTAATTTTAACTGTACTTAATGCCTTGTTTCCACTACAGAATTAATAATTCGATCTCTCATTCGTAATTCAATCTCCAATTATAAACCGAATTACGTAATTCATCATACAAAATTTTGTGAGCGAATTACCTTGTTTGTAGTAATTCAGTTTGAATTACCTTATGAATTACAAACAAAACATTGCCTTCTCTAGTATTTATCGAAATTTTATCGCAACTGTTGTCAGAAACAAACAAAAGAAAAATTTAAACCATTTATCAATACACAATGGATGATAAAAAGTAAATTACTAAAAAAAAATTAAATATAGAATATTAAATACGGAAAGGTTGTTAGATATCCAAAATTGTTTTTTATATTTATTCACTTTTTGCTGTTGATTCTTCAGAGCCTACTCTACCGTAAGTCATAAGTCTTTTATATACAAACTTTATAATATTATTAAATGTGTTAATGGGCGAAATGCAACCAACCACCATTATGATGTTTGTTCACAATTTCCGTACGTAATTTCTTCTTAGTTGATGATCCTGGAGCACAGCTTTCATATTCAGAGTCTGGTCACTTCCTACCTTAATTTGTTATTTATTATTCACCCGAAAATTCACAAAATATGAACTTTAAAATTAATTTACAATTTTATTCACTTTAAACATAGAATATTTAATGTATTGAACAAAATATTAATTTGCAAAACTGTTCAAGAACGAAATGAAATTACGAAATAATCAAGAAATCACCGTTTTTGCTTTTGATTGATATCCATTTGGTCTGTTGATTTGTGTATGTGTGAATGACGTCTCCCAGCTAACCAAACGTTCAGAATTCTGTACGACAATCGCCAAAATATTCCGATTTCGGAACAGAATTCTTACCGAGTTCGTAACTACAAATATATGAGAGGGTTGAAACGAATTCTGAACTACTTCTCTGAGGGAATTCTGATGTTTAAGCCGACATTTTGAACCGATTCCTGACCGAATTCCGAACTGTAGTATTGGGAAATTCGAAACGAAATTTCAATTTCTCTGATCGAATTCTTAATTCTTTTTAAATTCTGATGTTTTGCCGACTTTTCGAATCGAATTCTGGGCTAATGTCTTAGTATATTCTGAGGATTTGCGTGACGCTCCGTTGCAAATTGGTTACTAGTGTCTCAATTATTTCTGAAAAGAGCGGTTGTTTTAAATATAAAATTGTCTTTATTATTTTTTACATACGAAATGTGCAAAAAAAAAATAATTCTTTCTGAAGGCTTGACGAGACATGTTTGTATAAACAAATTTATCTAAAATTATTTCTTTTTGAAACAAATTATACCAAAACGTGTTAATATTTTTCATAATTTTAATTGACACTTTTTTACGCTGATGCACGATAAGAACAGTAGCCCTGAATGCTTAAAGAGAACTAAAAAATTAAATAAAGAAAACATTACAAAACTACAGTGCATAGAACAAAAGACAATTACTGTAAAAGTAAACAAACAAAAAAAAGGAATTTGAAATATAAAAATACCTCAGCCAAACAGTTAAAAATTCAAACAGCAAAAACAATAACAATAACTGTAAAATAGGAAGCAAATAACAAAAATTGCAATTTCGAGCTCGATAAGAGAAGTCTGAACAAAAAATTAATAAAAATCCCACAGACAAGTCTAACAGATTTCGGGCCGAATTCGTTCAGATATTTCGGAACATAATAAATACAAAATTCTCAGACAAATCGAACAGAATTCGTAACGATTTCGGTAATAATTATCGATAGAGTTCAGATATTTTTCAGAATTATTTGATATCAGACATTGTCGGCAAATTTTGTTTACTGGGGTGTTACTTTTTCGTTCGCTACAGCAGCAAGCAAACTTTATGCGCACACACAAACAAAGCAAAACTAAGTGTTGTTCGCCAGCTAACTCAGGGGGATTCTATGGCACAGCTGATCGAAAAAGTACTAGGCCGATGATGGAGAATGAGAGACCAAAGAAGACAGAAACTAATTTTAAATTATGTTTTATGCTGTTTACATTGAACGAAAATGCGTATTCCCTTTGATTTCTGTCCGTTTCATGTGCAACGAAAGTGTAAAATTGGTAAAATACAGCAGCAAATAAAACTCTATGAAATGGCCTACTACCTTGTCGTTATGAAGAGGCATCGAAGAGAGTAATAGAAACTCTTAAGTATTACTCTGTAGCTAACTCCCAAGTCAAGCGTGCGTAAATAAGTTTTACTTCAAAAAAACAAACCGGTAACAGAAAAATAACGTAAAGACGAATATACCTTCCATTGGGAAGATAAAACGGTTGCTACACGCATGCAATTTGAAAACGATTGGTGGTAAAATCGAATTGGTCGAACGCCTTACTGCAGCAATAAACGGCGATGAGGTCGAGTACGAAAGTGACGGTGAAAGTGAGGTGGAAGTTTCGGACCAAGCCCAAATTGACAATTTACGAAGTATGATGGAGAACATGTTAACTGTTGTACGACAACAGCAACAAGCCAATATACGGGCTCAAAACGTTCCTGATGAACGCAACAATGTAAGAGAGAGCGAATCAGTATACTGTTTACCGAATAGAGACTATACGTCACGAAATGTCCATAACGCAAAAGAAATAGCTGATACTTTACCTGAATACGATCCGACAAAAGACTTTAGTGTTGACCAGTTCATCGACAGAGTAGAAAAATCGAAGCAAGCCTATGACTGGGATGATAAATGCGCTGTCTTAGCAGTGTACTGCAAACATAACGGTCATGCTAAGCTGTGGGTTGACGTATCTTCAGACTTTTTTGCAACATGGAGTGAACTTGCCGACGCGCTAAAATCCGAGTTAAGCACAATACTAGACGAAGCCGATGTACACTTCAAGCCGATGAAACCATCAACGAAAATTGCTACCGTACGAGTGCTTTAGGCAGACGATACCGCTTGAGCGAATCCCCCATTATTAAATACGCACGAGAATGTCTAAAGCATCGTGTATTGCAATCAGCTATTGCGGCACTTCAAATCGATGAAGGATATGCGGGAATCGTTAGAAGAGTATCTGGCAAATATGGCGAGTTGTTCACCAAGTAATAGAATGTCTTCGACAATGAAACGCATTTACGGCAACAATGGTAATAAAAAGACCAACGTTAACTCAAATACGACGCGAAATTAATGAACAGGGTACGAAAGGATTTTAACGACAAATGCGTATTGATCAACGACGCAGAATTGTATGCATTAATCGACACCGGGAGCCAGTGTAGTATGTTACGAAAATCAATAGCGACGAAGATTTCTAATGATAGAAAGAGGTGTCTTTTGCGCATTCGTGGCGTTTGCGGAGGCACGCATCTTGAATGATATAAAGATCACTGAACGAACATTTATGTTGTACGACAACACATATCCAACGTTTACCTGATACCACCACGTCGACAGAGATGTCGAGATTGCGGAAAAGTCCACCCGAAAAATACACTCATAACATTGATGGAAACAGAACGCGAAATTAACGAACAGGGTACGAAAGGATTTTAACGACAAATGCGTATTGATCAACGACGCAGAATTGTATGCATTAATCAACGCCGGGAGCCAGTGCCGTATGTTACGAAAATCAATAGCGACGAAGGTTTCTAATGAAAGATAGAGGTGTCTTTTGCGCATTCGTGGCGTTTGCGGAGGCACGTATCTTGAATGATATAAAGATCACTGAACGAACATTTATCGATCTATCGGAAATTCACTGCAGCACTGAAGACGACGCAACTAAGGCGATCTTAGTAACTCTTCTCAACGAGTATCGATATGTTTTTGGGAAGGAACTGCATGAAATTGGATTCACTGACTCGGTGCAGATGTCACTCAACTTAACGACTAAAGAGCCCATTGTATCTAAACCTTATCGAATTCCGGAGCCGAAAAAGGCAGCAGTTAGAATATTATCAACAAATTTCTAGCGAAGTATACAGCCTTTGTAACTTCAGATGGTATCTACGAGTTCAAACGTATGTTCGTTGGTCTCAAGAATGCACCAAAACGCAGGAGGGAGATATGTTTCATTACATGGATGACATCGTCACCTCACAGAAAATTCGGTTGAGACAGCCGAATTAAGAGGTTGTCTCAACCTCATTAGAGGTTGACACAACCTCATTGGGGGTTGACACAAACTCATTAGAGGTTGCCACAACCTCATTAGAGGTTGCCACAACCTCATAAGAGGTTGACACAACCTCATAAGAGGTTGACACAACCTCATAAAAGGCTGACACAACCTCATTAGAGATTGACAGAACCTCATTAGAGGTTAACACAACCTAATTGGAAGTTACAACCGAATTTAGATAGTGTCGCAAATGAATTATTAAAGCTTTTTTTATTATTAAGTGATGATTTATTTTGCTGTAATCTTATAAAACAATTAAAAAGCAAGAACATAAAGTCATATATATGGGGTAATCGATAAGGTAATAAATTTGTTTTACATGTCTCTTCCGACCCTTTTTGAAGTCCCGGCCATCATGGGACACGTGTTGTATAGGTTGATTTAGGTCCTAAAACGATTTGTGTATAGACGATAGCAGAATACTATCTCACATGACAGACCTTGAAAAACTTTACAATTGTTGATATTTGCTTGAATAATTTCTGCAAAATCAGACGTTTTAATACAAAACATATATTTCTTACCTGCCTTAATAACCACAAAAATTCTTAAAATAATATTTGTTTATACAATTTTAATCGTCAGACTTGAAATACATAGAAATATGTTGTGGTAACCGAATTGAAAAGGCATTCAGTTGTACCTACAGAATTCATGAGAAATGCGGTGAAAGCAACCGAATTGACGCCAAATTCGGTCGTTGCAACCGAATTAAGGCTAGATTCGGTTATTGTGACCGAATTGATACCAAATTCAATAGTTACAACCGAATTGATTTCAAATTCGGTTACTACAACCGAATTGATAACAGATTCGGTTACTCAAACGGAATTTGGTACCAATTTCGGTTGTTGCATCCGAATTATTTTCAAATTCGGTTGTTCCAACCGAAATTTTAGGAAAATTTGTTTACTGAACGAATATAATTGAAGATTCAGTTGCCACAACCGAATCAATTATGAAACGAGGTTGCTTCAACCGAATTTCGGTTGTGGGGACTAAAATCGGTTGCAACAACCTCAATTCGGTTGTGGCAAACTCAATTCTGTGGTAACAGTCGAATTTACGGTTGCTGCAACCTCTTTTCAAACTATTAGTTCTCTGAGTGTAGTTGGTAGCAACGACGTCAACGGTATGCTTGTAAAATTAGGGCGAGTCTTTAGCGTGTTGCGTGAACTCAACTTACGGCATAAGTCCAGGTAAGGTAATTCTCGAATTTCCGACGCCGACGAACACGACGGATGTGCGACGATTTCTGGGACTGAGCAGCTATTTCCGAAAATTCGTGCCCGGTTACGCTTTGATCTCCGATCCGTTACAAAATTTGCTTAGGAAGGATTGTCAATTCTCGTGCAACGATGAGAAAAATTAATCTTTCGAAAAATTTAAGACGTGTCTTACAACGAAGCCCGTATTAATAGCTTACAAAACCAAAGGCGAACACCCAATTCACACCGATGCTAGATTTATCGGAATCTCTGCGGTATTGTTGAAAAGAAAAACACCGCATGGAAACCTGTGAAATACTACAGCCGATCGACTACTAAGGACAAATGAAATTATCACAGCTACGAATTGGAAACTTTAGCCGTGGTAGAAACATTGGAACGATTCCGTTACTATGTGTATGACAAAGAGGTCATCGTTGCAACTGACTGCAGCACCGTTAAAATGACAATGCAGAAAAAGGAGCTAATCCCGCGAATTGCTACGCATCCAGGATTTCGACGTGAAGATCAATCATCGCGCAGGTTGGCGTATGGAACACGTTGACGCACACATCCGCGCACCATATGAAGAAGCACGCGAACTAGATTCAGTATCGCTTCGAATGGCCAAGACATTGGTCAATTAACATGACTGGTTGTTCTCCATGCAGCTGCAAGATAATAAAATCTGCGATATCATCGGAAAGGGCAATTCAGGGGATAAAGAGACATACAGCGAGTACGTAATTGAAAACGGCCGATTGTTTCGTACGGTAAATAATAGTCTCCTTTGGGTTGTACGAAAAGCGATTCGATGACGAGTAGCTCATGGACAACGTCACAAAGTGGGAAACTTGGGTCTCGAGAAAACGGTCAACAGCTTGAAAAACTATATCTGGTTTCCGCGAATGAGAAGCTTCGTCAAATCGTATATTAAATCATGTCCTGAATGTGCATTCAACAAAGCACCAAGCGAAAAACACGAGGGTGAATATCACTACGACGCTACCACGCTAGTACCTTTCCACACTGTCCACATGGGTCATATGGGATCGTTTCCGAAACGCAACGAACGAACGAAAGCTAAAATTCCATTGTGGGAAAGCTGCAGGCAACTCGAAGAAAACTGTCAGCGGTTAACATCCCGACATCGACGTAGTTATGCAAATCAAGATAACGCGATTTCCGATGGCAAGACCTTGTCAGCACTATAGATCAGAATGAGCCAGTGCGAAGGGTATTCGAAGACGTAATCGAAGGACGCCGGAGAATAGGACGACCAAGACTTCACTGGAAGATTACCTGCGAGGCCCTGCTGCTGCCAACTGGGGAGGAAAGGCTAAAGGTCGAGCCGTTTGGGGAAACATGTTATCCTCATATTGTAAGGCCCTTGAGGTCTCTGAGTACAGAACTCGTGCTGGCAAGCCATATAAATCTACTGTCACCCAAGAATACTCGTGACAATTTTATTCGAAATAATTCGGTGGTGATTTTGAAGGGACGCCGGAAGACCTCGCACTGCTCTTTCAGGCGAGAATATCGCGGCTGTAGCTGAAGATGTCACGGATGAGCTGTCAACGTCGACTAGACGACGTTCCCCACAATAGGCTATTACACTTTCGTCTCTGCGGGGCAGTTTACTGAAAAGTTAGCGGAGATCTTTCTATACAAATCGCGTCTGCACTAGAAGAAGAGGAAAATTTTCGGCGACGTGTATACATAAACAAACAAAATTTACGCTCCTGGGGCACGTATCATTCACGAAGAGCCATTACATCCACTCGAACTCTGTACGGTGTGTCATTTATGCTGAAGGTGTCATTGGACCTATTTTTTCCGGTTACTGTGTCTGGTGTGAGATACGAAACTATAGAACTATAATATAATACGGAAGTAAAACATCAAACTAATGAATTTCGGTACAATGGACATTTTGAAGAATGTGAATATGCGAATATGCGACAAGAGTGCCGTAACTCATCGCCCGAAGTTCTTCCTAGAATGATCGAAAATTCAGTAATATACCCCAAATGATGAAATTTTTTTTGTAAAATTTCATTTAAGGAGTCTGTAGTACTACATATTCTTGATCTTAAAAATTATTGAAAAGAGAACCCGCTTATCTGATAGACTTTGGAATTTATTTTATACTCCAATTGCACGTATGTATATTGGTGTTAGCGTATTAGTACTTTAGTTAAAGTGTATTTTTTTTAGAGCATGTAATTGTTTTAAGATTTACGTAAAATTTATATATTATCTCACTTTGTTTGCAGATGGTCGTCGAGGATTTAATTCACATTGATGATAAGCCGTCCCTATTACGTTCATTGCTTTTGCGCCATCGCCATGTCAACGAGAATCAGAGCGGTTTTCCCTTCACCAAGCGAAAGTATAACAGTTACACCAGTCTACAGGTATTTTGTATTTTTTTATATATACGTATTGACTTAATTTACTACATGCGAGTACATTGCTATTTATGTGTCTGTCTATCCACCTTCAATACATACATATTTTAAGTTTTTTTTCACCTTTGGTTACTAACCCTCAATCATCAATGTAGTAAACTGTGTTCATGTCCATTTGTTATAATTTTATTAAATTCGTTTTTACATACTTTAAATTGTTTTTCCCATAATTATTCATACAATCATTGAAAAATGTTTGACTGGTATTAGTGTTTAGCACATTCCAAACCAATCCGATTGAAGTGTTTAGTTTTTGTTTTCATGGATTCCTATAAGATCAGTCTACCCAAAAGACGATACTGCAGTAATATTTCATAAATAGGAAAAACAGACCGTGCAAATTTTACCACCATTAAATGGCACATAGTGTTTAGTTAAGGCTTAGAAAATTAAAATCAAACAGCAGGAAAAACGTAATTGAGACGAACATCTTCAAATCCTCCGCACGATACGCGTAATTTAAATTGAGGTTTCGACTCTACAGTAATTAATGTTAAAATAAAATTCAAAACTATTGTAACCATAGCCAACAATTTTATATAACTTGCCACTAACATCGACAAATAACTTATAATTACTAAGGGGCAAATATTTCATGAGGTTGTGCTATAAATCAAATAATTTTTAAAATAATGGGAAAATTAATGTTTCCTTCTAAATATTGTCCGCATAAATCTACTGAACGGATTCATTAATAACCAATTAAAATATAAAAAAATATTTTTGGAAAACCCTCCAATTAGAAGAAGAAAATTACGATTTACATAGCTCAAGTCTGTAGTCTCACTGATTGGAACCTAAACTTTCAGACTGGTTAAGATAGCTTTTGAGTTAATTATTTGATAATGTCACAACCACCAAGTGAAGTGACTGTCGCCGACAGAAATGCGTGAACTCGCGTTCCTGTATATAAAAGTTGGTCAAGATACACACATACAAAAGTACATAATATACAATAAACGTTATCAGTTGTATTGTTATTATAAAGTTACTCTATGCACCTTAAATTCAATTCATCCCATCCACTTCAATTCAGTTCAACTTAATTCAATACAAATTAATTCAATTCAGTTCAATTTAGTTGAATTCAATTCAATTCAATCTAATCTGGTTCAGGTCAATTACTTATATCTGTATAAGAAAAATATTAATTGATGCGTTGTTTTCATATTTAACTACTATGAAATCTGATTAATTTTGTTCTATTTCTTGAACAATCATGAACCTTTTTCTGGCAAAGGGAATAAGTCTGGAAAATTTGTTTGTTTTCATTTTGAATTAATAAAAAGCAGTCTCACAATCAACAAAGAAATGTTAGAAGTAGATTTGCTTTTCGTGGGGTTTATCTTGGATTCGCAGTAATGCGAATATTTGTTCTGTTGTGGGGATTTCAGTTCTCAACACACACTGATAAGCTCTTTTCAGGTCTCGAACAATTGGATTTTCAATTTTGTATATTACACTTGAGAGTACTTTGTACAATATTGATAAAAGACGTATTCCGAGGTAGTTGACACATATTATCCGGTCATCTTTTTTAACTACTGGACATAGTAAGCTTAAAAATGTAATGCAGAGAAATTGTCTCTCTATATCCGAAACATACTATGCACATCTGCGATAGATTTCTGTATCCATCTTTAGTGACGAGGGGCCCTGAACCATAGCATATTTACTTTTTAGTAGAATTGTTGGGCTTCGTTCTTCCTTTCGTAACTATAAATGTTTTCACTCTCACGTTTTCTCCACTGACGTTATATTCGCTTCGATGGTTTGCTTCTTTCCCTTTCAGTTTATGCCGCTCTGTTGCAACTCGCGTTGCGCCGTACTGAAGCATTGCCATACGCACAGCGTTCTTTTCATCAGTTGCCATGTGATGGTCTAATCGTATCATGGCTTTCCTTGAAGCGGCTTTTCAGAACCAAGCCCGATTTTAACACCAGTTGTTAGTGAGTCTGTGTTTGCTGTTATTGGGCAATGAACGAAAGCAATTTAAGCGTTCGGAGGACCAATATCAATCAATGTACGATTACATTGAATTTATCAATTAATGAACAGATATTCATTAGATTAGCTCAAACATAGTGTACAAAAGAAATGGAATAAATACATTTTTATTAATAAAGGGTTTTCCAATTCCAAAGGATTTGGACTTGCATCCGTATAAAATTGTTATCACTCAAGAACTGAAGCCATTGGACTATCGTAAACGTCATGAATTGCTGAGTTTGTCTTGGAAAAACTTGAAAACCATAACGTTTTTTTAAGAAAATCATCTTCTCCAATGACTTTCCCACTTTCATCTGAGTGGTGCGATAAATAAACAAAACTGCCGATTCTGGTGCGAAGAAAATCCCCAAATTATTCATTAACAACCATTACATTCATCTAAATTGACAGTTTGGTGTGGTTTTAGGTCACCGGTCTGTACTTATTTCTAAATGAAGCTGGTAACACCCTTACTGGTAATGGAGAGCGGTATAGATCGATGATAACCAAATTTGGATGGCCGAAATTGGAAGAAGTTGATCTTGGCTACGTGCCACACAGCACGTGGAACAACCGAATTATTGCGGGAAAAGTTTGCAGATTCGATTATTTCAAGAAATTGTGACATTGAATGGCCTCCAAGAAGTTGTGATTTAGCACCATTAGACTATTTTTTGTGGGGTTATTTGAAGTCATTTGTCTTTAGCAATAAACCAGGCTCTCTTTAAGCTTTACAAGTCAATATTGAACGTGATATTCATGACATACGACTTGAATTGCATTTGAATTCGTTCCTGCAAATTAATTGGTTCATTATGCCTGTTTGTATCAGACGAATTTTAATTTTTTTATGTGTGTATATGGGCACCTAAATATTCATATTTTTTCAATCTTACCTTGGTACATGCTACTTAATTTTTCCTCAGGAACGTATAACTTATCGTAATGATATAGCGTAGGGATGGGCTAAAGTCAATTTTTTTTAATACCTGGTTAGTATAATTTGGTCGCTAATTAAAAAATTATTTTAACTTGTCAGCAGTCACTGATAACAAAAAAATTAATCATAAAGTAAACAATTTCTAATTTTGACAGTTTTAATTTATAACGTTTCTTGCGCATCCAAATTCATGACACTAACTCTTTTTATACCCACGATACATTATTATCTTTTGTAAGAGAATTTGTTCTTTAATTTGCATTTATTTTCTTATATATTTTTCTCTTCTTTTTCATTTGCAAAAATAAACAACTTTGGTGCATTTAACATATGTATATTTGATAATTGCAATCAATGTGTTACAATAACAACTGTTTATATATGTATACTTTTATCTGTACAAATATTTATACATATATATATGTTTGAAAAACTTAAGTTACTTTGGATGGGAAGTGAAAACAATATTCAACAACATTTGCAACTGCAACATCGTAATCGCATCAATGAAGCCTCAGCACAGCCTCGTCGTTCCGTCTGTGAAACATTGAGTGCATCACCAACAGCGGTCTCAATGGAGACAAATTCATCATGTCGCAGACATTCCACACTATCTTACATGGGTGTAAATATTTAGTTTTCGTTTGATTTAGAACTTGCCTAAATGAAATAGCTTGAGTTATGTTCAAACGTTCCCAAATTCATAATTTTGTATACTTCATTTTGTTTTATTAAGTTTTCGCTTTTTGCTCGCTTTTTTCTATTCCAATATTGCAATTGTACAGTCTACATTTATTGACGCGCCTGTTGTTTATTACTTATAAAGTATATAGCATGATGTTCCTAAGAGTAAATTAGTTTCCGTATACAACACATACATATATGTGCAAATTTGTTTACAAGAATTAAAAACAGAGAAATGCTATAAATATAAATTAAATGCATTTTTGTTTAATTTGGTAACAAACCCTTCCCCGTGAAATCGTTTCAAGTTTTCGGATTTTGGGATTTTAGCACTTTTTCCCAATGTTATAGAAAATGTTCAATGTTTATCTAATTGCCGACATTGTTCTTGGAATTGATTAAGTTCAATCAAATTATTAAATGATGAAAGTTTACACTAATTCCACTAACTCTACTGATTCCGAATCCTAGTTTGAAAAAATTCAGTTTTTAAAAGAGTCAAATTTCTTATGTTTCAGTTTTGTTACACAAATTTCATTTAGATGAACTGACGCTTCCAAGAAGATATAACATGCAAGGGCATAACCAGAATCTCGGAAAGGTGGCAAGTTGGAGATAACCAATGCTTAATTCGGGCACAATTGGCTATATAAGAAAAGACATCATTTTGTGCCCGTTTGCATATTTCTCTTCTTATAATATAAACGGATGTATCAAGCAAGGCACGTACATTTGTATGACAGTTATATTAAATCGTGGACGGATATGTCATATTTTCTGAAGCAATCATTTCGGGCTTGGTCTTTTGAACCAAGTTTCGGTGAGATCGGTAAATATCTATATAAGTTTACAAAATATATATTGGTTCAATTTATATAGGGACTATATCAAAACGTGGACAGATATGACCTATTTCATACAATCACCCTTTTTATTTCAAAAACTTGTGCGCCAAATTTCATATGAATCGGTTAGTACTAATTACCTCAAAATGGCTAGTACAAGTTGTATGGGGCTTCAAAATGTGGACCAATATGGGACATTTCCAAAAATGTCCCAAAAAATCTTATACACAAATGTTGTTGAAATCGGTTACTATTTGTAGATTCTGGAGCCGATAGCTTCAACATGGTAGCTAAAACTTGTACAGGGCCATTTCCAAAAATCATCACCCTGGCCTAAGAAAATCATTCGTATCCTACAATTCGTTTGTACAATTTGTATCGAGGCTATATCACAACATATCCCGTATGACCCATTTCCAAAACCATAAATGATGATTGAAATCGGTTAGTGTCTGTAACCTCAAGAGCATATGGTATACAAATTTGCTTTGTTCTATTTTTCTGCATATTACAAACATCAGTTGTAAACTCATAATGCCCTGTTACCACAGTGTGTGGTCTGGTATAAATTGTTTAGTCGTTTTGAGTTTTAGATAGGGGCCAGTGTCCGTCATGCCAACTCATGGCTACGTAAATGATAACTTGGCACACTTTCTGACGATGTCATGGTGAGATGGTGGGTCAAACTAGGATACCTCGAGATCAAACCTCAAGATAGCCAAATATGGGTGCTGGATCATTAATAAATCAAAATATGAATCAGAAACTCATGTACTCCAACCGGTCCAGAAAAATCGGGTTTGTCGAGTAGATACCATAAACGGTTTTAACTACCGGGTTCTAGTTTAAAAATTCGGTTACGAAATTTTCGATTACGAAATTTTCAATTAAACAGGTTTGAACCCGGTAATTTTTGTTTTAAACTGGTTTTATTGATCGCAATCGGGGCTAATATCTGTATTTGGAAGCGGTCCGAAAACTGAGATCGATTTCACGTGGACGGGTTGTGTCTCAAAATTAACCCAAATTACTTTATTATTTATTTCTGTAGCGTTTCATATAACCTACGGCCATGTAAATTTAGAGTTACAAAAGTGTCATATCCCTAGTGTACAATTATTGTCCAAATAATAGCACCACATATGTAAATATATCGTATGGCAAATTTTATTAAGCCATAAACAGAAATAAGTTCCCAACAAATAGTTAAATAAATATCTAAATGTGTCACAGACATATATTATTTATTAAAGCCAAAAACATCAAAGAGATCATTCGAAATCATTTTATTAAAAAAAATTAATAACAACTAAAACAAGGTGAACCAAAGGCCTGCCAACAAAATAGCACTGTTCTCATTTTCATGTAACCGTAAAAATTAAAAAACATATATTTTAATTCCAAAATTAAATGGTTCGAGCGTTTGGTCGTGTTTATTAATTAATTATATTTTTCGATATTTCGCTACCCTTTGGATAGCATCGTCAGGAAGATGCTATCCAAAGGGTAGCGAAATATCGAAAAATATAATTAATTAATAAACACGACCAAACGCTCGAACAATTTAATTTTTGAATACAATACGAAAGGGCGGATAAATCATCACTTATTTGATTCTGAATATTTGGATTCATATTTATTTGGATATTTGATTATTATAAGCGCTTAGTTGCGTTTCCATTTTAGAAATTAATATCTGATCATCGCCTCTCCTCGGAGTAGATCTTGCTATGACAGTGAAATACCTGCCATATTTGACTGTTCTTCACAGATAATGATGTTCTTTTTTATAGTATATTCAAAAATGTCGGTTTTCGGTGAAACCGGTTTTCTATTAAACCAATGTGCAGAAACCGGTTCAAAACGATGCGAAATCGCATCGGGTGGTCACGAGACTTCAGTTCATGAAATAATTGGACTTTATATGCCTTCATGCCGAGGCCTTTTTGAAAATTCTGCGTAAAGAAGTCCGAGAAACGTTCACTTGATGCCAACGGTGGCGAGTTTATGGTGATGGCTTTTCGAGCACACTTTCAGCTACACCGGTAATATTTTCCACTGATCGCACTGGACGAGCACATACACGATATCTTTTGTTGAATAAGGACCCGGATTAACAAATTTGCTTCACAAATAGATCCACAAACTGGGTTGATGTCACTCTATTTCTACCGAATTTATTTCTGAAAATTCTTACAGTTTGAGTTGAAGACTCGGAACTTTCGAAGAAAGTTTTTTATATTTCCCAATTTTCTTCAAGATTCAACCGCATCATGTGATACATTTCCAACTTTTAACTAATAATCTGTCACTTCATACATGTCAAACTCGCAGACAAGCTAAAAGCTTCTCGGGAGGGGGGGTTTGATATATTAGAATTTTAATAAAAAAATAATTTAAAAAAATTAAGTTACAGTGTTTTATTTATAAATGCACTAAAAACTAGAAAATAATTTTTCTCTTATAAGTATATTCTTCTCAATAAGTATATTCTTCTTCATGATGGGGTTGTACAATGGTCCGCCTACTTAGCACTTTAACAACAATGGTCTAGATACTTTCAATAAAGAGCGTAATTAAAATGAATTAGTTAATTAATTTTCTAGGGATCTCTCAGAGGGTGAGTTCTGTCCTTGAGTAGGCTGTGGGTACCTCTAGTAATTGCAGATTTCCGTTGTCCAGCTTTCTCTGTGTATGGTTCCGTACGATTTTCCCTCTACTCAATCTTGTGCGAACCTTTGCTGCTACCAGCTAGGGATCAGAATCGATGTTAGCTCCTCTGATCACTCGTACGTCCATTACACTGGATGACTGCCTTCCATCAATTAATACGTGATCAATTTGGTTCTTTGATCAGGGAATACACAAGTAGCCTTGTGGATGTCTATATGCTGGAATCATGGACCATGTTGTTTTTCGCGGCAAAGTCAATCAGTCTCATACCGTCTTCGGAGCTGTCAGTATTTAGACTGAATTTTCCAATACTTGGATGAAACACATTCTCCCTTCCTACTTTGGCATTAAATTCTCCTAGTACAATGTTAATATCATGACCAGGGCCGCGGTCATACTTTTCGTCTAGGCGCTCATAGCATATGTCTTTGGCATCATCATCTCCTCTTCTGTCGTGGCATGCACACAAATTAGGGAAATATAAAAAAATATTTCGCTTTTATGCAGATTGATGCTATACGTTCACTCACAGGATTGAACCTAGAGACTAGATGTCGCAGTCTTTTGCCAACTACAAATCCGCAACCAAATTCATGTTTTTGTTCATGGCAACTGTAGTATATGTCGCAGTTTCTTTTTCTTGTGCACCCATGTCCTTTCGAGGACATCTACCAGTTGGATACTTTCCTCGTTTCGTTTTTGTATTTCCTCTGCCATTATGAGCGGTGGCGGGAGACAAACCCAGTCCCCCGGGTTATTGCATATTACCTAATGCCAGGATATTTGACTGTAGTTGGACAAAAAAATATTTTGTTTTTATCCAAGTACACCAGGAACTGAAACTGCAACGGCCGGTATGGGACTATGGGTACCGTTGTATAAAAAAAATGTTACCTTTCCGTAACCAGTTCTTGAACATGCCTCTTTTGAGACCACCACTCTTTTCCAGTACATCCTAATAGACACGGCTACGGTTCCATCAACGACAACGTCAGATTAAAGCTGGGCATTTAAAAATGTATAAGTAGGCCTTGATTGGGCAAGGAGTATTGATACCGGGATATATCGGTCGACGTTTGGAGCTCGGCTCAAAGTTTTTCGGAGACACCTTAATCAAGAAATTAAGTAAATTTTTGCAAAATCTAAATAAATCACACATAAAATAAGATAAACTAAAACAGCTCACATAGGTTCACGTTTTATATAGCCCCCACACTAATGTACCTTGATACTACCGTATCCATGTGTTACAAATATTTACCGATTTCAGCGAAGTCGCACGTCAACGACGAATAGTATTGAAAGGGAGCCAAATTGCTTTGGAAAATTGTACCAACCGTGATTGATACTATCCACTCTAGTCATAAGTCCTAACAAAATATAATTGGAACTCCATTTTTTTAACTCGCCTATCGTACATCTCCTTTACATTTACACCTCTATGTAAAATCTAACTAGCTGGTCGACACCTGTTTGAACTATAGAGCAGGGGAATTTTTTGTCTCCCACCAGTTTACATAGTTTCGATAGAGTTTATTACAGAAACAGGAACTCTCAACGAAAATAAGTCAAAATGGCATAGTTACCGTAGTGCGTTTTAGGAACACACAAGGAACACAACCAATCACAAAATATTAAAAATGGAGAAACCTTATTGTGAACGATAATCAACTTGGGTTTCAAATTGCCGTCTTTTAAATTTCAGTTGATGTCTTTCAAAATTTAAATAGAATTTTAACATTTCAATTGAAGTAATTTAAATTACAAATAGGATTTTTACATTTCAGTTTTCTTTTTTATTTAGAGTTCAATTATATATTTTATACAAGATAGAATTTGGAGGAGAAATAGCGATTAACAAAAAATTACATTAAATATGATTTTATTGACACTTATGGCTTTTAAAATAACACTATATGCAATAGATGATATTATATTTGAACGACCACAACTTTCTTTAATTTGTATTTATATTATGTCGAAGTTCTAGCACAAATACAAACTGCATCAAAACCGTCATTAGCCCAGTGACTTTCGACGAAAATTTGGTGGATCTGAAACACTCTTTACAAGTATATAAATATTTACGTTAAACAAACTTTTTGATATTGTGATTTTTAATTGGTATAGGTATTGACTTTTGGGAGTGGACAAATAGGAATTTGCGAAGTTTAGTATAATAACTGTTATTTATTTTAAAGCTAGCAGCTAGTGCTCTTTCAGACTAAACTTAATTATTTTGATCTGAGGCATAAAGGTGGCAAGATTTTATTTTTGGAATAGAAAGATGAAATCAAATACTTTAAGACTATCACCCATGTGCTGCATTCCGATTCGTTTTTATTTCACAAAGCATTTTAAATTCACAAGTATTCGAGTTTGGTGTTCTGAAATTTCACTTTTCGAACTTACTTTTTAAGTGGCCGTTTTTACACAGTTGAATTGCAAAACATATGTTTTACTGCAAAAATTAAAGAAGATAAAAACAAACAGAACGGTTATTGAAACTCCTCCTGACTGCTGGTCTTGTGTGTTTGCCCTATAAACGCAAATAAAATATAAATAATTAATAAAATACTTACATTTCTTCATGCAATTTTCTTGTTTCCCAGCGGACCAAAACTTCGTATACGATATCGCATACGAGAGTTACGCGAAACTTTTGCGGGTAAAACTCTCGAAAACAGATCCGAAAACGATCGGAAAATGAATCATCAGTCGCTCAGTTTGTGGCAGTAAAAATTTCGTTTACGATGTCTTGCAAGAGATTCGTTTGCGAGACTTTTGCAATATCTTTTGCGAGAACAACACGAAAAATAAAACAAAATGCAATAGCCAAAACTTTGTTGTTGTGTCGTGTGCCTGCACGTGTGTGCCTCTGTTTGGCGCACGACACAACGACAACAATGTTTCTCTCTCTTTTTTCGTCCGTTTACCACCCGTTTTTAAACCAGTTTGCGAATATTTGGGCGAGTTTAATTTCTCCATCGGTTTTGGTCCGGTAAATACTCGCTTCTGAGCCCGTTTGCGAGCATTTAGCGTAACACTCGCTAAGGCTCGGTTTTTTGCCCGCTGGGTTATTACTCCCACTTTATTACTTGCATATGTTTGTGGGCCAAATACAAACAAAACAAAATGACAAATGAAAGAGTTTCCACTGTTACTCACTTAGACTTTGACTGAATAATTATAATTTTTACTCATTTAAATGCATAGAACTTTGGAAATAATAGTTTCTTCATTCTTGTCTTACATATGCCGTCATGTTTATGTTGATATATTTGCGATATAACTGTAAAAATAAATAAACTGATTGTTGAATTTCTTAAATCTACGACTCTGGCAACTTTCGATTTTCGAACATCTAATACAAAAACAGAATGGAAAAATCAAAATTTTTAGATAATTTTGTTTAATAACTCTGCGACTAAATACTTGAGAAACTTTTACTTTTGAACAACCAAGTTAAGAAAAAACATAACCGGCTTTTGCGTAGTTTGCATTTTTGATACAGAAAATGTTTTTTACTTTTACTTTCACAACAACATTTGATTGTGAAACAATTTCACAAAATATATTGTGAAAATATCGCCAAGAACACAATTTTTGTGAAAAAATTCACTTTGACAACAATTCGGAATGCAGAACATGAGAGATAAAACGATATTTTTCATACTTGGGTGAATTTTGCGATCAGAAAGAGATATTGTTTTTTGGAGAGTTGGCTAGAAATCGTCGTATAGTGAATTTCAAAAAAAAATAATATAAATACCTTAAATAAATAATTTTAAAAATATTGTTAATAGTGTAATTCTCAGATTACCTTGTATGTAAAGGGTCCGCCAAATAACTTTTTTTTTTGAAAATGCTATAAAAAGAAAACTACTGAATATTTTCTCAAATTTCTTTTTCTATTTGAAAGTACAATCCTTCCGGTTAATAATGGAAAATAATTTCATTCAAATGGCTGCCTCGGCTGGCCATGCAGTAGCCTACACGATCGGTCCAATTTTTAAGCACATTATCGATTGTGTGCAGCTGTATTTCACCAATGGCTTCACGAATATTGTCCTTTAAAGCCTCAATTGTCTCTAACTTGTCGGCGTAACACTTATCGTTGAGGGCACCCCACAAATAATAGTCCAACGGTGTCAAATCACAGCTCCGAGGTCGCCAAACGACATCAGCTCTGCGGCTGATAATGCGATCTTCAAAAACAGGGCTCAAAACATCGAGTGTAGCTTCGGCTGTGTGGCACGTAGCGCCGTCCTGTTGAAACGAAATGTTGCCAATATCCTCCTCTTCAATTTTTGTGAACAAAAATTCGTTCAACATGGCCCGATAACGATCGCCATTGACTGTAACGACCACTCCTTGCTCATTTTCGAAGAAAAATGGCCCAATTATACCTCTGGACCAAAATCCGCACCAAACAGTAACTCGTTTTGTGTGCATCAGTTTTTCAATGTATGCGTGCGGGTTTTCTGTGCCCCAAATGCGACAGTTTTGCTTGTTTACATACCCGCCAAGATCAAAATGAGCTTCATCTGAAAATATGATTTTTTTTGGCAAAACCGGCATCTTCTGTAAGTCGATCGCATGCCCATTTTCCCCATATTTCCCAGCGTTGTTCAAGCGTATACACAAACATATTCGTTCAGCGGAAGGATAAAACTAATTATCTGTCAAATCAGACATGAGCTAAGTATTACAATTCACGAAATAAGCACTAGTTGAAAAAAAAACGTTAGATGGCGAACCCGTTATTTATTTATATCTAATATGAGCAAACAATATAGAGGTTGAGTATCAGAAACCAAACAACAGGAAAAATAATAAAGTTGAATATCAGAAAAAACAGCAGGATCAATGTTAAAATTGCTGAAAGATTTTAATGTGATTGTGCACTTGCCAAGTTTCACAAATATCAGGTTGGAAAGCAGTACATATATGCATCTGAAACAATACAGTTACACTTCTCGTAAACATACAAACTTAACTTAACAAACTTAAACAGTCTTGTGACCGTAATGCTTGAACTTTTGTAAAGTTTACCGAATTTTAACATGCTTCGATTTATGTGAGCATTTTATATGAGCACTGCGTTTGAGAAGTGTGTACGGTAATTTATTTGAGTTGCATGGTTTTATTTAAACCATTTTTCTGCGTAATCGTAGTTATGACTAGGTTTCGGAGTTAGGGTTCTTTGTAGTAACCCTATATACATGTTGACTGTCTTTTCGGATCAAGACTTTTGCAATAGAATTGAGTCGATTTGTCATTGCATTTAAATGGATATACATATACATTATTAGAATAAATTTTAATTAAAATCACAAATTTAAAACCCTTGACTCAAAAACTATAACCTGAAAACAAAATTACATATCTTTACAATTTTTGTAAATCTTATTTAGGATGTTTAAGTTTATTCGTTACTTTTTCAAGATGATATCGGTCAAGTAGGCACTGCCATTCTTGAGAACCATTTGTGCTCTTTTTACCGCCTTTGCAATCGTTCTGAGGAGAACTTTGGGCGATAAGTCCACGTACTCTTAAATGATATTTTTGAGAGCTTGCAGGCTTGTTCACACTGACCCGTGACTTCAAAAACCCCCAAAGAAAGAAGTATGGGGCGGTCAAATCGGACGATCTTGCCGGGGAATGCAAATGACCAAAACTAGACATGTTGCATCTGTTGAGTGTGCAGTTATTGAATACTGTGGGAACCACATGTCCTCCAATCGCAATTCATCAACTTCAGGCAATAAAAACTCGTTGATTAGGGTTCTGTATCGCGCACCAGTCACAGTAACCGAAGTACCCATGTCGTCCGCGGGAAACAAGGCTCGATGACAACTCCGGCGAAAATGACGCAGCATACCGTGACTGGGTGTAAAGGCTTTTCGTAAACGATTCGTCGATTCTCAGTGCCTCAGAATCGCCAATTTTGTTTGTTTTCGTAACCGTTAAGCTGAAACTGAGCCGCTCATGGAAAAGGAAGAAAGCGTGGTGAACGTAGTGTAGACCCGATTTACGTTTTGCAGGAATTAGCTGTTGGACTACCTGCACGTTGTAAGGAAACATCTACATACATGTCTTTCACCAAAATGTGCAGCAGAGGCGAATGTGATAATGGAATTCGGCAGAATGCAGTATGAGTTCGTCAGTTATTAGGTGGCAAATTGGTTATTTTCCGTTTTTGTCAGTTCATGGTTATTTCTTTTGTATTGCGTTTGAATTTGAGTTGGTTTGTGTTGGGCTTGAATATTAAATTCAACTAAAATTCGCTAATGTTTAAAAATCAAGAACACCGAAATACACAAATCAATGACATACAAGACAATAACATAGAATAAAGTCAAAATAGTTGCAGGCATCGATATTGGGAATATTCAACGTGTAATAGCTCGATGAATTATTACGTAGAAACTCTTAATGAGAACTGAACAATATGCCCGCAAGAAACGCCATTCTGTAATAGAGCACTTAGTCGTGTGTAGTTTGCAACTTTATTGGTGGCAACACGATTCAGTAGAAATATGGTAGATAATAATAACGCAGGAGCGGTGGCAGTATTTAATTTTCAGGCATTTGAGCAAAGTTCCACAACATGGGCACGGTGGGTGCAGCGGTGGGAATTTACACTCCAAACAATAAGTAACCACGAAGAAATGTTACACTACACGGGCGTTGTCTGAAGAGCCTGAAAATATTGAGAACAACCAGGGGAATCCGTGATACAACCGTTGGACTATGAAGTAGGAAATTGATAGAAAACAGAGCTGATACGTGAGAGAGGGATAAGCAACCAGATTTCTGCCCGTTTTATGTCCAACCTAATCTATGAATATAGGGAGGTAGGTTCGAAGATGAACTCCAACCAAGATTGCGTAAAGCAAAAAGTAAAAACTATTGAACCGTACTCAAGAATCGACCTTACAAGGCTAGTATACAGTCGCTTTGACAAATAAGGATCATCAAATTCCCTGGACCAACGTTTTCCTAACAAACAAGATGCCCTACTTATGCAAGTATCAATATGTGATGAAAAATCAAGTTTACTATCAATCACCAATCTTGTAAAAATGAAAATGTGCATCGTTCTATCTGATCGACCACCCTTACTTGGTAGAGTGACTGCGGAAAATCAAATTTGATTGAAATAAGATGCTGTGTGGTGACCTGAGTGTGAATGAAATTCACACCGATAAGTATAATTTAAATTTAGAGTCCGTAACGAATAAATTTCCTTCCGTGTTGGGCAAAATCGTGGACCATCAAGCTGGTTTACATTTGCGGCCTGACGCACAGCCAATATTTTTGAAAGCAAGACGAGAGTTGGCGACTACTTTTGTAGTAGTTCCAAAGAATTACAAGGTGTTAGTAAACCAATGCATTTTAGTGGACGAGCAACCCTTACCAAAGTTTGAAGAGCTTTTTAGCAGAATGGCTTTTGGAATTAAGTTCACCAAAATTAACTTGTGCCCGAGCCTACGTACATTCTAACGCTAAATACACACAAAGGATTGTTTACACCTATCTGGTTGAAATTCGTTAATTTTCGTCTCTTTCAAAATGAATTGTCATTCCATTTTGACGACAAATGTGAAAGGCCTTTCAACGAAATTGAGATCAAAATTAAATCGAATACGTTTTTTACGCTGTATGACCAGGAAAAAGTATTGCGGTGTTGACAAATATTTTCCAAGATTGTCGTGTGAAACCGATACAGTTTGCTTAGCAAATATTAAACCAGGTTAAACAACGCTACAGTCAGATGGATAAAGAGGCATACATAATAATTTTTGGCGTTAAATTTTTCTATATTTTTCGAGGACGGAAGCATGGTTTCCGACAATAAAGTTAAAGCATCTATATTCAACAATTACTTTGTTGAATCTGTGGACAGGCTGAAGAATAATATCCCTAGTTATGCTGATGAGACTATATTAACACGTTTAGAAGAAGTAAGAGAGAAAAGAAGTAAGAGAGAAAAGAGTAAACAGAGTAAAAGTAGCAAATATTTTATATGCTCTCGATTTAAAGAACAGATGACATTCTTGCTAAAATATTTAACAAAATGATTGGTGGCCAAAAATATTCTGATGCATTGAAAATACATAAAGTTTTGCCAATACCGAAAAAGCCGGGCACCAAGATTCTAGCAGAATACAGGCCTATATCTGTGCTACCAATAATTGATAAAGTTTTTGAAAAGCTAATCTTTGAGCAGCTATCCAACTACATACATACATGATAATAACATTTTGTATGAATGCCAATATAGGTTTCGGAAAGGTTCTGCTACAGAAGAGGCGCAAGTTGAAGTAGTGGAATATGTATGATATTTTTTGGATTTTTCTAAGGCTTTTGATTTAGTGCATTGTCATATCTTTATTAAGAAGTTAAAAATTATTGGTATAGCGGAGTCATCTCTGGAATTGTTTGGAGGTTATCTTCGAAATAAGTCTCAATATGTTCAAATTGTTAAACATACAGTTCCACAGGGGAGTATGTTGGGTCCCTTATTATTTAAAATATATATAAATGATTTGAAAACATAAAATTAAATGGCCAGTTATTTATGTTTCCTGACAATGGCTGCCTATTCTATAATTATAAGCATGAGACAGTTCTTCGGAGCCAAATCAAGTACGACGCAGACATTTTTTCAGATTTGCTGGCATAAATAAATTGTCTTTAGACACTGACAAACCCAAATTTATAAGATTTAAGCCTTATGTCAGCAGGAATGATGCAAATATGTCTGGTTACGTTTATGGAAAAGCTTTTATAGAATGTAAGAGTGTCAAACATCTTCTTCACCCATAACATGTTGTTGGATAATCACATTAATGAAATTAAGACAAAGATTTCATCGGCTACTGGACTTCTACATAAAGTCCGTACAGAAACTAAGTTAATGATTTTCCAATCCTTAGTACACTCAAGTCTTACTTACCTACCTATTATATATGCGTGGAAGAAAAGTGGTACATTCAAATCTTTACAATCAGCCCAAAACAAAGCATTGAAAGTTGCATACAATTTACCTTTAAGATATTCCTCACTGGATTTGTATAAATACAGGTCAACGACGATTTTGTCAATTCAAGGACTTTATAAGCAACAGCTCTTAATGCATTTGTTCTAGTCTATACGAGGCATAGCCCCAAGATCAACAGTATTTAGCCCAAAATATTACGTATACTGGACGAATTGCAAGACAAGCCGACAATAATGCAGTAAGTAATTGTCGCTTGGAATTGACTACTAGCGTAGTCAGAGGACAGCGTTAATTAAACTATTGCCAGAAAGCCTATTTAAAACCTCTAAGCCAATAAGCTACAAAGGTTTGATTTCTTAAAGCCAACATAACCCATGCCCTTAAATTCAGCCTAATCTAGACGCCAGCCAGAGTCATTGCAAAATGGTTCGTTTCCGCGCCACACACGATATCATATTCCACACATAATATCATTGATAGGCCTTTCAAATAAAACAAAATATGTATTCAAATTTAACATCTACCCGTCCTCTCTGGAAACCCCATTATATTAAATTTATATTTAATTAGCTGTCACATGTATGCCATACGCCACACTGTGGTGCCTGGGTATTATGAGTTAGAGCTAATGTTTGTATTATACAGAAATATAACACATAGATCTGTCTTAGTATATGTTTTACTCATCCTTTGATATGGTATTTAGACTGGACAATATCGGTCCACTGTTTGATATAGCACCCAAACGAATGTACTTTCAAAGTTTCTAAGTTATATGCCGAACAGTTAAATTGAGAGCCTGGTATAGCTGGATTTATATTTGCAAGCACAAATCTCCATATTTATCTCCAGATTGACGTTGTTGTTCTTGTCCACGGCGAATTCAAGGTAGATAAATTTAACTACTATATCAAAATTAAATCGGTTGCCGACGTTCAAGTGTCGGCCCAGTCTAAAGGTTTGTCTAGTTGCCGACACCATAAATTTTTCCTTGTCCTAATCAGTGTTGGGATTTTTTTAATTGGCATTGTTTTATCTTCTTAAAATGCAAAAGAAATACCATTGTTCGTAATGACAATTAACAAATTTTGAATTTCCATTTGCTCAGGCAATGCAAATGTAGGTTGTGAAATCGGATGTCAATTGTTATGAAATATGGGAATGCTTTTGATATTTTGAATTTGTTGTTGTACAGTTGTGTGCCTTCGGTTGGTCTTGCATCGTGGTACTTTCAAAGTCATAAACCTATACATATAAAATATTTGAAAACGAAACCTAACAGATATGACGGGAATGCTTTGAAAATAAGTACAATTGCCAATGGTAAACTTTGATAATTGTCATATTCCCAATGTATGTATGTCCTTTTAAATTAAATTTTCAAAAAGGGAAGAATATTATCAGCTTTAAAAATTACAAACATTAGAGTGGCAATAACAAATCAATATTCTGAATATTTCGTGGTGAAAATTGGTGACAAATCGGACAAATCCAAAACGTGCCGCATTGAGAAAAAAGTTTTTTTTCTGTTTTGTTTTTCATTTTAGGTATTATTTTATGTACTCTAGAAAACCTTAATTTTTCAGTCGATTTGCAAGAAAGTTTTATATAGAAAATATGAAAGGTTTGAAAGTATCTAAAGTCTGAATTTGAAGAAATTGTCCATTTTTGGAAAAGGTACGGCATCAGGCAAACTAGAAGATCTCTTAGAATTTTCAAACGTTTACTCAGAATTATAAAAAGACGCCACTTAATTAAATCCAGATTTAGATATCAAGTTGCAAAAGCCACAAAACTAGTTTATGAATCCGCTTCAACAAACCACACCAGTTTATCTAACCAATTATCAGAAAATAAACTGATTCCCATTACATCCCATGAAGGGATTGGGGAGACTTTCTCACAACCAATGAGCTGTGCAACACAAAAAAAAATTACAAGGTCCGACCTATAACTTTTGATAAAAGTAACAAATAAAAGACACGTGTATCGGCGTTATGAAAGCTTACATCTGGGTTTCAGTTTAGGGGGAGGTAAAGTGCAAATTGAAATTTTGTATTGTCAATCGGCATAGAAAATCGAGTAAAGCTTAAGTTTCAAGTAGATGTTGTGTTCAGCAAATGTATGTTAAATGTTACGGAGAACAATTTTGTAAAATGTGCTAACCCTCTAACTCCTCAAGGTATGGGTCTTTTTTGTCCTTCTTTTAAAAAAGAGCAAAAACACCATTAAAATAGGGATTTAAGGGGTTAGAATGTTCCGCAAAAATATTCGCCGTGAAATTTTTCTGTAAGTCTCTGAATACACCAAAACGGAAAATTCAACCAGAAAGTCAGAAATAAGACACAACAAAAGAGAGCTTAGGGTAATCTTTCAAAACGCCGATACACGTCTCCTTTTTTTGTCTCCTCTATCAAAATTTATAGGCCGGACCTTGTAATTTTGTAAAAAATTTGATTTTGTTCTACAGTGTTATCAAACCAATTATCAAATCCGATTTTATAAATGGTTTTCAGCACATACCATATAGTTTTAACTGATCTTTTGCATTATTTTTATGATTAGGCACTCATCTTGGAGCATCTTGCACAGTTTTCATGAAACCGTAGAAACAGTACTACGTGAAGCGTATATACTTCAGCTAAAAGGCGTTTGTATTCGAGTTAAATAAAAGTCGGAAAACTGACTTCGGAAATTTCTCCAAATTCAAACCTGGAACGCAAAAAATTAATTTTAAAATTTGAATACGAAAATTAGGGATCCAATGAAAAAAATTACTAAATTTCCTGTGATTGATAACACTGTCTCACAAATTTTCAACAAAGTCATTACCAAATGTACCAGACACTTAATCTTTATGTAAAATTATCCGCTGAATCCGAATGTGTAGTGAGAATGGTCAAAAGTAAACCAGTTTATATTGAAAAATTACCGCTATCTCCGTTTTTAAAAAAATTATGTCACTTTAATAAAGGTATCTTCGAAAATATTTGAAGATGTGCTCGAATAGCCACTAACATCAACTAGCCACCGTTCGCAGCAACTGCACATTTCTCTCACTTCATTGCGCAGAAATTTGCATGAAGACCTCGGTGTGGAGGCTTATAAAGTCCAATCAGTCCAAGAACTGAAGCTTAGTGACCATCGATACGCTTTCGCTGCGCTGAAGATCGCTTGGCTCAAGATGAGCATTTTTACGGAAATCAAATTGACGCGTAATCGAGGAGAAGCCGATGCATCCAGAATGAATGACTGTTTGGTGCGGTTTTTGGCATGACGGTATCATAGACCCATTTTTCATCGAAAATGAGTAAGGCGCCGCTGTTTCCATCAATGGCGAGCGTTACTATGGTATTCTGAGCGGTACTTGTTCCAAAAAGTTGAAGAGGATGAAATGGACGATGTACAGTTTCAACAGGATGGCGCTACGTGCCACACAGTCAACGTTGAAATCGATCTATGCGCAGTGTTCGAAAATCGCATAATTATCCGAAACTCGGAAGTCCATTCGCCGCATCACAGCAGCGATTTGAACCCGTTGGACGGTTTAACATCAATTCCGATAATTTCTTTATCGTTTGTTTTGAATATTTTCGTTTCTGTCCGTTAAGAAAAAGTTTAAAAAAATACTTTTTTGAATTTGCTTCTAATACAGAAAGAAAAATTATGCCTATAAATGGTGTATAATATCGCCTATTGGCATCGGCAACATGACATTTTCTTTGTTTTATGGGCAATAATACTAAAAACTATAGGCAATTTCTATGTGCGGAATATTATCTCAGAATTTCTAAGTAAGTTTATTATCAATGGTTATTTTCTAAAATTGCCATTTTATTTTTACAAAAATAAAATACTTATTTTTTATTAAACATTTTTATTCACCATGGAAATACATAGAAAGTTAGGTAATTTAGGTTCATAGGCATCGCGAAATGGACATTATGATTCTTGGAAAATTCAAATTTTTTTATTTCAAATTCCACCACTAAAGTCCATCACAAACTTTAAATCTGGATAATATTGAACATGATTCAGAAGTTATATTCGGGTTATTAATATGAGTATCAGGAATTCTGCCACCAGAATCGTGGCCACACTAAAAGTTCTCCTTGTACGTATGTTTCAAAGAAAGTGTTTCCGTTATGACCAACTGACTGAAATGAATGCCATACTCACTTCATGTAACAAGGTCCTGTGATTGCGTTTTATCGTAAATAGATGACACAATTTACCGACATTCACCGAATCGTCATACTTTAAATGAATACCATTGATATCTAGATATTTAATTGCACCTCAGTTGCTGGAAGGAGGCACGACCATCACAGACTTGTTATCCATTGTTTGGCAGTTGTATTTAAACAGGAACTTCTGTAGTGCCTCCAACAGATGGAGGATATCAGTCATAAAGGTGAGTTCCTGCAGGTGCTAGAATCTGTGGAAGGCCACCATGTCTACTCGGGTTTGACCAATAATACACTTAGGGCCAAATTCATGAAACTACATGCTATGTATCAATCTCTTTTTTGTTGATTCAGTCATATTTTCTATTCATCGAAATGTAGTTTATTCCCCTTAATATTTTATGAAATTGGTTACAAAAATGTTCAGACCAACACGCTTTGCAATTACGAATTTCACATACATATTTGACATTCAAATCCTACGCGTTAAAAAAAGGGCATCTGTAACACATTCTCCCAAACATATTCTGCAGGAACCATGTACATGCTTGGTACACTCTTCAAACATTCAAATGTTTCCAAGTCCCAAACTCACTTGTATTTAAACGCAAACAGTAGCATGTTTACTGGCAAACATGTGTACATGGAAACATATGCGTATTTCCTCCCAAACATAATAATATTTAGAGACGAAGTATTCTTTGAATTATATATACACGTTATTTATTATAATTAATTTTATTAATATAAATTCACATTTATAAATAATTAATACAAAAAATTAAAAGATTTAAATTAAGACATTTACTTGCCTTGAATGCATTAGTCTTCATGAAATAAGAATCTGCTGCTCTTTTACTTCTCCTTTATTTGTTTTGTCTCACGTCTTTGTTTTCAGAAGGTTTCAACTATGCGTTGGTTATCACTAGGCATTTGTACACAAACAATATACCTATACCCAAATCCAGTTCGTGCAAGCCAAGCGTGTATAAAAAATTCTTGTGTTTTTTTTCTATTATATCTCACAAATGGTCCGCTGTTCCGATTTTCTCAGTAAAGGCTTGGGCAGACAATGGGTCCTTTCCAGTTTGTTTCCTCGAAATCGTTTCTCACTTTGGTTGCACACATATACATACACAAACACCAAAGCGAAATCACAAACCATTTAACCGTCCGACCATTCGTTTATTCTTTTTCCACTGATCAGGTGCTTTTGATATCCTCTCTCCAATGAACCATTGACGACTAAATACGTGAAACTAAAACTAAATCTGCAATTTACATATACTTACTTACTTACTTATCCGGTCACGAACAACCCCGAGGGGTCAGGGATTTTACAAAACGAAGATAGCATATTTCGCCAACCAGTTCGATCTTTTGCCTTATCTCTCCAGTTGGCAATACCAAGTGTACGCAGGGATTCGTCAACCTGATACTTCCAGCGGAGTCTTTGTCTTCCTATTTTTCGTCTTCCTGCGAGTTCGGTTTCGAAAACCCTTCGTGCTGGTTCGTCTTCATTCATTATACTGACATGGCCTAGTCAGGGCAATCGCGTTATTTTGATCCGCTTAACTATGCCAATGTCAGGATAAAGCTCATACAGCTCATGGCTCATGCGTCGCCGAAACTCGTCGTTGTGCACTATACTGCCATGCATTTTTCGGAGTATTTTTCTCGAAGACTCCTACAGATGTTTCGTCTGCTTGCGATAAAACCCAGGATTCTGCGCCATAAAGCAAGACAGATTGTATGAGAGTCTGGTATAGTTGGACTTTTGTTACTCGAGAGAGGGATTTATCTCTAAAGTGCTTGCTTACATATACATTCAGGAATATTTATGAATCACTGTCTGAGAGAATAATGCCAAAATACAGATACATACTTACAAGATAGACTCTATCGTTGTCCCTCTTTTATTCTCTTGCTCTCGAGAGAGTATGAACAGTGCAACAAATACAACTGTATTTGCATCACAAACACATATATATTTGGGTCGCAAACACATATATTATAACATATTAATCATTGTGTCTCAAACATGTAACAAGCTTCATGCGACAAGCTCCAAACACACGTTATATTTGCATCCAAACAACCAAAAACGACAGATTTTTCGGCGTGTAGATAATTCTAGTTATGTTATAAGTCTTTATTGCAAATAAACGTTAGTTTATGTCCATACATTCTATAAAAATGCAATTTCATGTCAAAAATAAAGGGAAAATTATCAAAAGTTTGAAAATTATGATCAAAAATGTGGTAAAAAGCATTTAGCATATTTTTTCGGAAAAAGAGTGCAGAGCCCAAAAAAGAGTGCCAGAATTGCACTAAAAATGCCAACCTGGCAACACTGCTTATGACGTCCATTTAACTTTACCTTGGCTAAGCAAAAATAATAGTCAATTTCGCGGTTCGGAGCCTTACGCCAAATTTCCGGAAGATCAATGGCATAAAGAAATGTATACTTACTTTCCGTCCGACATCCACATAGTTAAACGAGCTTTGCAGGAACTGCATAAAGTATTTGTGGTCCAAGATTTGAAAATGTTTTCGGGATTGACTTTAAAATACAGCCAAAATGCAGTTTGTAATTGGCTTGAAAATTTTGGCGGCTGCGCAAAACTGTAAACTACACTATCATAGCAAAACTTGTTTAGATTGTTCCTGCCGATAAATGCACCTTTTGCACCAAGCATTTTGTTCTTGTTAATAAGAATTATGCGTATCAAGAGAATTAAAACGTTTCGCAAACAAACTGTTTATTGTGAAATGTCAATAAAACAAACCTGTCGGCACAAAAGCAGTGTTGTCAACAATCTTTAAAGAATAGAGTATTTTACCCTTTTCCATTCTTAAAAATATTTTCTCCCTCGTTTTTTTATTATCAAAAGATTTGTTAGTGATTTTTTTACAAAGTTCAATGTTTCTAATATTTAAAGCGTTCCTTTTTCAAATTATGCGTATTTACTCCCTTTGGGTTTTTCATTTGATAAAAAGCGAAATGTGGGTTAATTCACTAAATCTCCTGGAGATTTGGCATTTTTGGAATAATCTGGGTTCTGTTGGACGCAAAATGTTCATAATTGGTTGAAAAAAAGAATTTGAAAAGAGCGAAATTACAAAAAATTTTTCATTCAAATTTTTCATCAAGTTTGAACTTTTGTCCAATGTAACTCTGTCATTTCACTTAAATCTTTTTTAAAAACACAGGTAACGGTTATTTTGGAATATCTCGAAAACTGTACTACTTTTCACCATTCTGACTTCATATTCGGATTTACAGAAAGATTTGGTGCCAGATACATTTTTTCAAAAAACTATCACGGAGTGAAATGAAAATTGTAAGCGAATTACAATTTCTATTCTTTTTTTCACTCAATAATGAAATTTATGGAATCAATTAAAATAGTTATAAATGAAAAATGTCATTGGTTTGATAATTTTAATATAAATAGAATAAGCAAATAATCGATTCAATATAATCTCTAATTGAATTAATAGCAAATTACAATACAAATAGTTATTGCACTGAAATATGATTCAATACAAATCCGTGTTACATGACTAAAAATCAAAATAATTTTTTACTGTGAGTTTTTGCAGAAACCATCCTCATAATTCCAGTTTGTATAGCTAGTTCAGATTAAGTCTCAGATTTTTATCAGCAGTTAGTTGGAATGATGCTTTTGGAAAATGCATTAAACTAAATGAGGAGTGTAGAATCAGAACTCACTTTTGACACCAAAAATCAAAACCGGTTTTATTGCAGATTCGAACTTAGTATTGAATCCTCTACGAAACCCTCTTATCACTTTCCTCGATTTCCCCCTCCAAATACCACAAAAACCCACGCAAAAAGTGCCCTGAGAATCAAAACTCACTTTTGACATTGGCAAAAGTGAGTTTTGACGCCAACACTGTTATCAATGTTGTTTTTGAAGTATAACTTCTATACGGACGCTGTACAAAATTTGACTTGGTAGCAAAATTTTACTTGCTGCGTGGAATTTTTCAATCTCGAAGATAAAACGACTCTTGATAGCAAAAACCAATTCGAAAAAAATTACATTGAAGGGCGAGCTGTTCTACGAACACGACATTGGCGTACCTTTTTCCCTGTATTGTAAAAAAGGTAGAAGCTTGAATGATCTTATTTTCACAAAAACGAACCTCATCTCGAAGGAAAAAAAGGCTGATCTTACAAATTTGATAAAAAAAACATTTCGGAGAAAATTGGACGTCGCTATCCAGATTGGAGTTTTTCGTTCATCTTTTGAATACATCAGCTGAAGTGGATGATAGTGAAGATGTTGATGATGTGTGTGCGGTTCGAGAAGAGCAGTCGGATTTAATCGTTTGAAGCTTACAACCTAATGTTTTTTATTTTTTTATAATACATTACTATGGTTTATAAATTTTTCTTTACTTTATCAGATTTCGTGTAATCTCCACGAATTTTCTTTACTTCATTAGATTTTTAGTGTAATCTTTATGATTTTGAAATGAAAAAAATATATTTTTCATCAATATTATTCCCTAGAATGACATAATCCGCCTCTTTTTAGTTTAATCGTTTTTTTTCGTAATTTTTTCAGCAAAATATGCGTAAAAAAATTGGGTCAGAATCAAAACTCACTTTTGCCAAAATTGGGTACCGCATCGGAACCGTATGCCGGGTCGGAGACAAAAAATATTTCTAGGTCAGCTTCTACTGGTCCTACTTAACATGTTGACACAGTTTGCGGCGGTATTGCTATCAGCGCACTAGGCTAAATCAGTTATTGTGCTGTCGTGTAAAAAAAATTTCAGTGCATTCCTCAAATGCAAACTCAATCTCAATTACATTAATAATTCTTTGATATGCAATTGTTCGAAATATATCGGAAGTACACAAACACAAGTATCATTGGATTCAAATACGCTTTTTACTTTGTTTCAAATATTTTCTTTATGGAAAAGGAAAATATATTAAAAAATTTGCTTATTAATTGGAATTTATTAAGTTTTAGTTTCCAACATTGCAATATTGCTAAACATAGCATTTGAATCAAATACGAAATGTTATCGAATGTACTTCTATTGTTTTGTGTGTAGAGTTGTTGGATTCATTAGAGTAGGTCGAACATTTTATATCGAGGTCAAACTAAATAAATTTCCAAAAGGTTTTGCAAATTGACTGTAAAATTAAGAATTTCTAGTTTATACAAAATAATACCTAAAATGCCAAAACAAGTAAACTTTCATCTCAATAGTTTCCCGACTTACCCCAAAATTTCTCCGTGTCTTTGTTGGAACCGGTGTATAAGTTCGATTATTGTAATCAGTCTCAAAATTATATTTTTCAATCAAATTAAGGTTTTAAGACTTCTTGTATCTTATTTATTATTTCCCACCCATGGTACTCCATTTTGATCATCTGAAATTGAGAGGTAATTCACACCGAAATAGAAGGTGTTACGCAAGAACAGGAGAGTAAACCTAGTCAAACAAATTTGCCTCGTGGAGCTGATCAAATATGTATATACTTTTGTTTCATTTGCAATAACGATAATGTCAACAAATGAAAAATACTTTTATTGAAACGAAGAATAAATAAAAATCATCAGGTGATTTTTATATTTCATCTGAAAAAATTAAAATCAATGTTTGATTTTTATTTCGAAATTTTATTTAAAAAAGTCTTTGGATGATTTTTATTTCTGATTTTTATTTGAAAAAGTTCTCAATAATTACTATTGAAAACAAAACGGTATAAAACTGGAAAGTAATGTTATTTCTGAGCGATACAGTAGAAATCAGAAATAATTGTTATTTTTGAGATATATTATAAAAATCGAAACCAATTCTTAAAATCCGATTTTTAAAATAAAAATTGTAACGGTTATAGTCCCTGATTAAAATATTATGTATTTAACATACATTAAATGATTTGAAAGATTTTTATAATTTTTCCAAGAAATCTAACTTTAGTAATCATTGTACTTATTCATATGTTTTTTTGTTATAAACTGCTATAGATATTCGGCACATATTTTTGCACGCGAATGTAATTCACATGCGTTAGTAGCAGGTAATATGCATACCAAAAAACATTGATGGTATGTTAGAAAAAGTCTACATTTTTCCCACAAATCCTAAATAAATTTTGAATGCTCATAACTGTATGTAAAGTAAGGTTTGCTTGATTATTTTAAGACTGCATGCAAATGTAATTTATTTGACTAATTTTATTATTTTTGGTATTTGACAGATTTTAATATTGTTGACCACATAATTACAATATGTATATATTAATCTTCATCCGCAGAATCTTTCAGGCGAAGATAAGAAAATCAAAATTATGCCCGCGTTGGAAATGGGTGGTAGTAAGAAAAGCAACGACTTGAAAATCGATATGAAAGATGAGTTATACTCATCATCACAAGAGGATTTAAAGAAATTGCAAAACGATACAATTTTAAAGAGAATACCACATGGTGCGGAAGCAACAACGGTTTTGGTAAGCGTAATATTGAAATTATTTGGGGCGTCAATATACACACATACATATACTTTATTTTAGGTAGGTGCTGTTGATTTCCTGGAACAACCAACCATTGCCTTTGTTCGTCTGGCTGAGGGAGTGCCTATGCCTAGTCTTACTGAAGTCCCCATACCCGTTCGCTTCATGTTTATTTTATTAGGTCCACCTACTTTCGATTTGGATTACCATGAAGTGGGTCGATCTATCGCTACACTAATGGCTAATGAATCGTTCCATTCAATAGCCTACAGAGCAGACGACCGCAAAGATTTACTTTCAGCAATTAATGAATTCCTGGATGATTCCATTGTCTTGCCACCGGGAAATTGGGACCGTCACGATTTGTTGCCATTCGACGACTTGAAAGCTAAAAAGGACTGGATTCGGTTGCGAAAGACTAAAGCCTTACAAGTTAAGAAAGATCTCAAGGACAAACAAACAAATAATATTAGTTCGGAGATTACAAAGGCACTGGTCGGAAAAAAGACAGATGATGACGGTGATAAAAAGAAACTAAATCCACTAGAGAAAACACATCGTATGTGGGGTGGTTTACGAAACGATCTAAAGCGTCGATTGCCTATGTATCGCAGTGATATTTTGGATGGATTAAACACTGAGACTTTGGCAGCAACGGTTTTTATGTATTTTGCGTGTCTTTCTACAGCTATAACATTTGGTGGTTTAGCTTCAGAAAAGACTCACAATTTGATTGGAATTTCAGAGACCTTGTTAAGCACATCGTTTGTAGGTGTAGTTTTCCATATAATTTCCGGGCAGCCTTTGGTAATTATTGGTACAACGGGGCCACTGCTGCTCTTTGACGAAGCTTTGAACAATTTTTGTAAAGAGAACAATATGAGCTTTTTAACCGTGCGTGCTTATATTGGCATTTGGCTGGCTGTTATTGCCATATCGGTGTCGGCTTTTGAGGGAAGCGTGTATGTAAGGCTGCTGACGCGATTCACTCAAGAAATCTTCTCGGCCCTTATTACTTTAATTTACATTGTGGAGACTATTATGAAACTGATGTCTGTGTATAAGAAACATCCTTTATTGGCTGATTACAATCTCCCACCACCGACCATGATTGAATCCGTTTTAGATATGGACAACTCAACTGTGAGTGCAACGACTCCAAATGGTTTAAACGTTACATCGAATTTTACAATAAACATGCAGTTCGAGAACAAACCTCCGCTAAATATGCCAAATACAGCACTTTTCTGTACAATCCTCACATTAGGAACATTTACTGTGGCGTATTATTTAAAATTGTTCCGTAATTCCCAATTTTTTGGCCGTAATGCTCGTCGTGCTCTTGGAGATTTTGGTGTGCCCATTGCGATAACCATATTTGTAGTGGTTGACTATTTTATTCCCGAAGTGTATACCGAAAAACTTAGTGTGCCTGAGGGTATATCGCCAAGTGATCCTGATAATCGTGGTTGGTTAGTTAATTTTGGTCCCGTTGAAACTTGGTTGCCATTTATGGCTGGAATACCGGCCATCTTGGTATACATACTTATCTTCATGGAATCTCACATATCAGAGTTGATCGTCGACAAACCAGAAAGAGGACTGAAAAAGGGATCTGGTCTCCATTTCGATATAGTTCTTCTCTGTTGCCTTAACACCTTATGTGGATTCTTTGGAATGCCTTGGCATTGTGCTGCAACTGTGCGATCCGTCGCGCACGTATCCGCCTTAACCGTCATGTCCAGGTAAGTTGTAATCGAATTATTAGTCATATGTTGTTCATCAACGTAAATTAAACAATGTCTGTAGAACTCATGCACCTGGTGAATCGGCACGTATTATAGATGTGAAAGAACAACGAGTATCCGGCTTTTTTGTATCCTTAATGGTTGGCCTATCTGTCACAATGGCACCTTTACTACGACTCATACCAATGGCTGTCCTGTTTGGTGTATTCCTTTATATGGGAATTGCCTCAATGAGCGGTGTACAATTCTTTGAAAGGTAAACAATAACGTTGTGGGCAGCAATTCGTACTTAACTGATTGAAATGAAGTGGTTTTCTTGTTCTCATAACTTTTGTACACT
Source organism: Phaonia tiefii (assembly GCA_963931995.1). Taxonomy (NCBI): domain Eukaryota; kingdom Metazoa; phylum Arthropoda; class Insecta; order Diptera; family Muscidae; genus Phaonia; species Phaonia tiefii. The sequence continues at coordinate 191,078,990 of OZ008369.1, forward strand.
TTCAGAGTGAGATTGTTCTTTATGCCAGTAAAACATTATCCCCCCACCCCGTATGTGAAGAGAGTTCCCACTTGGAAGATGCACTTATTTACGATGATACAAGTTTTCTGTTTGGCAATACTCTGGGCTGTGAAATCATCAAGGATATCGTTAGCATTCCCATTTTTCTTGATACTTATGGTACCAATCCGACTTAAATTGGCTGCTATGTATAAACCTCAGGAAATTCAAGCGGTATGTTTATATTTGATAGTTTTTATATTTTGTTTTAATTTCCTGAAGGCTTGTGTCAGACTCACTATGACTTACGTTTAGTTAATGTAATGTCGAAATCAAAGACATTCCAAATATATACGGCCTTCTTTACAAAAAGTTATGGGAGGGTTTGTTTGGGAGGCGGTTTATCATACAAAAGTGATCTCTCAAATGTCTCACAACTTTTTTGAATAAGGCGCCCATAATTCAATAACCAACATTTTTTGTTGTTTTCATTTCTTCGTCTTTCATAAAATCACTTCTGTACAAAAATTTTCTAGTCCAGATTATGGATTATTAAAATGGATTACAATTTTCATATTTTGTCTATTTTTAAATGCCGTTTGGAAAAAATGGTGGTCCTACGTATCAAACCCAACGTGGCAGGTAGAAGCGTTTAAGTACGGAAAAACTAAAAATTCCTTTTTTGTGCGATTATTAAATGAACTCAAGACCATAACTCACTATTAGGACGATGGATATGAGTATTTTTGTTTTGTTTTATTCATTAAAGTCTTGGATAAGTTTTGAGGAAAACAATTAGACACAATTACAAAGCAGAGTCGGCAAATTCGGACAAACGTGCAACAACTATAATTTTTGTATCATCAATGATGATAGAAACGACATATATTTCGTTGATTTTTATTTGTGTTTCGTTCGTTATGCTCCAGGGAGGGAAACAAATCAGTTCAGTGTTTTCAATTAAAAAAAATCTGTAACATCTTGAGAGTAACCAGAAAAAACACATTCCAGCCAAAAGTAAAATATAATTAAATTTTCTGTGACTTTTGTATTGTTTCGCGATCTGTTGAACAAATGTATTTATTTTGCTCCTATTCTAATTGCACTTTTTTTGTGCTACGAGCGCAGTTGTCCAATCGGTTACATACTGCCGAATATTGATATTATTTTCGGGTAAATTGTGATTCCATCGTAAATTAGTCATTCTCGTTTCATAAAATTAATTAAGTTTCGACGTTTTATCTAAACAGATTATATGAAATTGATCATATGCTGATCATATGAAATTTTCTCTAAAACCAGCTTGACGTTTTCATAGTCTTCCCTAAATTTAGCTAAATGACCTATTGGCATCGAAATTAGTTTATTTCCATTAAGACCTCAAACTTTACAATACAATAAAAAAATATTTTTAAATCAAATAACCCACTAAATATTTTTGTTGGAATTCAAGTTAAATTCAACGGGAATTCCAGCAATGTTTTTCACTTTAAAGTGTTGAATTAAACTTAAATTACACTTTAAAAAAATACCAATATCCAGAAAAATTAACCCTTGAATTTAAGTCGAACAATAAAGTTCAATTACAATTTAAAGCAAGCGTTGAATGGCAGTTTAATCTAAAAAAAAAAATGGTGTCCCTTTACATCCCATGAAGGGATTGGGGAGAGGCTTCTCACAATCAGTGAGATGTGCGCTTTCTAGTTTTACGGCGTACCGTCATTTCGCCCAATGTCATTTCGCCCAAAAACAAAAATGACATATCGCCCAAAAAATTTCAATGTTAGTTGTTTTTGTCCAAAAAAATCGGAATTTTGGGCGTTATGACACGATTTTTTGGGCAATATGACATTTTTCCAATCCAACAACGCTCCATGACACATCCCCCAAAAATAATAAAAATGACACAATACCCAAAAATATGGACTCATTTGTAAAAGAAATATTGGTAAATTTTCTATGTAATGTGTAAATAATACATATTTATTTCACATTGTTAGTAGAAAAATAACAAAACGTCCTTGTTCGATCTGGAATGCCTCTATAACCTCCAGAGGTGTTTTTGGGGATTTTAAAAAAGTTGGCGATGCAAGTCCCTCCAGAGTTCTTTGTGCCCGAGAGTAAAACAATTTTTGAGTAATTTCCTGATTCCAGCAGAAAACATTTTATTTAACGACAATTACTTTATTTGACTCAATACTGTTGAGCCTCGCCGCGTGGGAGGATGGGTCGCGCCAGCGGTGTTAAAAGCGCGGAGGCGGCGCGAAACCCGCGGCCGCCGCGGGCGCGACCCATCCTCCCACGCGGCGAGGCTCAACAGCTACACGACAATGGCAAAAACGACTCAGGATTGCACCAAACATTACTTCTTCAAACAAAAGCCCTGCAAATTTACCGCTTAAAATTACAAGTACCCTACTTCATTGGGTTGGTCATTCGTTTTCACATCATAGGTTAGTAGCTACCTACAACGCAGGGCCTCTGAGGTGTTCCAAACATAACGACTAACCAGCATGTAGCACCATTATATAATGTAAGGTGCTATTACTGCTATTCCGTTGTGGTAATATTTGTACAACGTAATTCTTTTCGTAAATGACATTTCGCCCAAAAACTGTTCGTCAATGTTTTTGGGCGATATGTCATTATATTTTGGGTCTTATGTCATTGCTATTGGGCTATATGTAATTTTAGTAATTACGGTTTTGGGCGATTTGACATATTTGGGCGTTATGTCATTTTCGTTTTTGGGCGAAATGACGGTACGCCAGTTTTACACTCACTGATGGGACCTACAGTTTTACACCGATTCCGAACGGTATTTTGAGAAGCATTTTCATGGTTAAGTACTCGGTAGTGTCGCCATCACAAAGCGAGGTGATCGTCGTAGAAAGAAATGTAAGGTGGTCTGAGCAGTGATCGAACCCATGTTCTCATGTACCCACGTTCTCATGCGCACACTAGCCATTGCACCACCGACGGCTACGGAAGTTTAATCTAAAGCGAATAAATACGTCGGGCGTTGAAATTCAAGCAAGAACGTCTGCACTGTGTTCAAAAGTTTTCAAAGTGGTTATCAAAGTTAGTAGAAAAGTGTATCATTACAGAGGTCTTTCTAAATTCTATAAATTTCTGTTTAAACATATTTATGTTTATTAACCCATTTAATTTATTAATTATTTACTAATCCAAAAACAAATTATTTGTTAACCTCCCTTTTTTAATAAAAATTTTTTTTTTCAAAAAATTGCCCTTTAGCTTTTTTTAATGTATAATTCTCACCAATAACCCTTCAAAGACCGGAAACAATTAAGTTCAAAGATTTGAAATACATTTGCCACTTTTTTCACCAAAATTAAAAAATTATTTATAAAAACTCGCGCGATTTAACACAAAGGTACTATACCAAAGCCACGAAGCGGGTGTTGGATATCTCCGGACTTTGAAGGGTTATGGTGAATATTATACCATAAAAAAAGTTAAGGTCTTGTCTATTACCGGAGCCTACCAAAAAACAAATGTAATAGCGCATTTTTTTTTGAAAAAATAAATTTTTATCAATAAGGTGAGGTTAAAAAATTGTTTGGTTTAAGTTGCCCCCCAATTGGTTAATAAAATAAAAATCTTTATACACAGATTTATGGAGTTTAGATAGACCTTGGTAATGGTACCGATTCCAACTAAATCGGATAATAAATGGCTGACTTATGCCCGATTATATATTCAAGCTTTGAAGGTTTATATTTCGTAAAATATGGACCAGCGCACTTCTTTTAACTTTTTTTTATCACCGTTTCATGTCCTATCAGCCCAAAAAAAAACCAGAAAAAATAGGTTCCTTATTGTACTTTAAAATTTGCGGCAGCTCCAGTGAATTCGTCGCAACGCGTAATTATCTCCTTACAAACGTTTGTTGTTGCTTCTCCTGTTCCCGGTCGCTCTTCTGCTGCCATTCTAAAGGCAGTGCACTCGCGCTAACTTGAACTAATTAAAACCAGGCCAGTTCAAGATAGTGAATTTGTTCAAGTTTACGAATGCTATATTTTTATATTAAAAAAGGTTTTTTTTGGTATGCCTAACCTAACATATCGCTCACTTACTAGAAGACTGCTATAACTCAAAATTTACTGTTTTTGGACTAAGAAAAATCTTTAAAGTTGATTTACTCGACACGTTGTTTTGAGTTATATGCTTTATTATTTTCATTAACATAGTATAAATAAGTACATAATTAGTTTTATTTTAGAAAATAGAAAGTAATTTTTTGCTGAACTGTCTTTTTGTTAATTATGTCTGCAACGGCTCTTTCGCGCAGTGATTGCAAAGCACTGATTTTATTTGGGCTTACTAGTCTATTTGTGGCCCAAATAATGGCCTTGTTAAATATATTAACGGCTTCCATAGATAGTCCATTGGCAGAAAAATATGTTCAAGCTAGCGAGTATTCAAGTTTGCGAGTAGTCAAGTTAGCGCGAGTGCACTGTATTTTGATTATTAATGAACTCTTATTTGCTTAAAATGATTTGCATTTAACAACAAAAACCAAACGTCATAAAGCAAACCAGCTGACTTCGAAAATTCGTATTTCTCTCTCCCTTATTATTCTACTCCCCGTCTGTTTAGCATAGGAGTATTTTATTCCCGGGAAAAATTAATTGCCAGGGAACTCATTACCCTGGGAATATTTAGAATTGGGCTGAATATTTTACAAAGTCACCAGAACGACAAAAAAAAACAAAATTATGCATTTTTAACATATATGGGGTTTTTTTAATTTGCATTGGATTTTAATTTGCATTACTTCATCTGATGCAAATGCAAAATAATTACCATTGTTCGTAATGGCAGTAATACATTTTGAATTTGCATTTGCTCAGGCAATTCAAATGCAGGTTGCGGAATCGTATGGATGCCAAATGCTTTTAATTGTTTTGAGTTTGTGTCAATTCTGTTTTTAAAGTATTTTATATGTAGCGGTTTGTGGCTTTGATAGATATTGCCTCATAGTACTTTCCAATTCATAAACCTGTACTGTATAAAATATTTGAAAACCAAAAGTCAATGGTATTAAAATTTTTTTGAATTTGCATTTCGAAAGGTAATTTAATTGAAACTACAAATTACAATTGTCATATAAGCAATTAATTTGCGCCATGTATGAAGAACTAGAACATCTGATTTATTTTGTTGAATTCGTTGTCATTCTTGTTTAGTGTAATTTATGTTTACATTGTTGTATTTATTGTTAATGTGTTTCACCCCTTCACGATATTACAGAAAAACGAAAACAGAGAAAGAACCACATCAATAAAAGAACGACATCACTAAAAGAACGAATACAGTAAAAGGACAACATTAATAAAAAACGACAACGCTGAAAGAACGACAATAGAGAAAGTAACGGCTACTTGGCAGAATCATCAATGCAGTTACCAGTGATTTTTCAATCACGGTTATTAAATCACAGCTCCTAAAATATCGTTCATCTCTAAGATGAACTTAGCTTCTTCTTCATTGCGTATTAAAATGGGGTTATAATCTTTCATAAATTTAACTCCATGCTCTGCTGCATCAATAACGGCAAAGCAGTTTGATATTCCTCATTGTCGTTCACAATTCTGGGTCTAAATCGAAGAAGTCAGTTTGAAGTTCGACATTGACAAAGAGACTCATAATTTTATACTAGCCAAAATAAGATAAACAACATGCAACTAGTGCTGCAAATTTTTATATATGTACGGTAATTGACAAAATTTCCATCAGGAGCCTCGCTGTCAAACGGCTCACCATTTTTAATTGATGTGGAGTGAAACGCTTGGATCGAAAAATGATAGTCATACTATTTCGGTATACAAATGCCAAACTTTTCAATTACCACGTCAGATACACTCCGGTTCACTTATTTAAAGGCACTAAAAAAGCATATTCAGCAGCCTGTATCTTTTGCAATTTGTAACCGATTGCAGAATTTCAAAATGTAAATGGAAAAAAGACATCTTGAGATATCAAAAAAATCATGACAATAGTGGTTTCTTAACTAAAGAACTTTTTTTGAGCAATTTATAAAAACAAAGGCAAAAAATGTGCTATATTTTTTTGGTTCACTTGAATAAAGGCACTTTTTTACCTTTTTTCCCTTGTTCAGGTCCATAGGTAGCAAACCGTTCAAAATTCAAGGAAACAATCAACTACAAGAATGACCTCAATAAACAACTTTCTAGAACATATGAACTTCCTAGGAATGACTCTTAACACCGTTTAGGTAGCCCTTAGATTGCCGCAAAAAAATTTCCCGAAATCTATTACAAAAATTATAAAAAAAAAATATTCGTATTATGCTTATAATGTTGATGGCCCTGGACTTGAAAATCGCACTCTCTTAAGTTGTGGATCCAAATCGTCGTCCGAAACTGACCCTGATTCAGAACTTATGGTGTCCACAGGCACGTTACTTCCAGACTGCCCTCCATCATCAGCCTTTTCTTTTTCAGATACTTCATTAACATCATACAGGGTGATCTTGTGACTCCACCAACATACCTGAAATGAATTAGAAAAGAAATCAAAAAAGGAACGCAAAATAATGCATCAATAAAATTGATATTACCTCTGCAAGCAATGCGTCGAGTTTTTTGCCTTAGTACTGTTTTTCCATGGGCATTGTGGTTTGAAGAAACCGTTCTCCTTGCTCATCGGATTCGGTAGGGAGTTGTTTGATAAAATCGTCGAAATGAAAATGAAGAAAATGCAGCTTTAATGTCATCGATGTGCCGATTTTCTCAAAATAATACAGCATTTCTTTCACCCATTCTCTTGCTTCCGGTTCCTCGTCTCGATCCCCTCCCAAGACTCTGGTGCGTACACGCTGAAGGTAAATCCATGCCATTGAATGATTATAATCATGAAGCGATGATTCAAAGCTGCTCTTGAATAGCTTTCTAATGTCAGGGCCATTAAGTACGCCTGTTAAATGAAGACAAAAAATAAAGACAGAAAAGAAAACATTAACAAAGTGAAAATAGTACAATGAGGTGAACAAAAATTCGTTTTAAATTTACTACAATAAAAATAAATAAATGGTTTCCCATTGCATCCCATGAAGGGACCGGAGATAACTTCTCACAATCACTGAGCTGTGCGCTTTCCAGTTTTCACTCACTGATTGGGGCCTACAGTTTTACACCGATTCCGAACGGTATTTTGAGAAGCTTTTTCATGGCTATATACTCGATAGTGTCGCCGTCACTATGCGAGGTGACCGCCGCCGAAAGAATTTTTATTTTTTTTTTTTTTGTTTTTGAAGGTGGTCAGAGCAGGGTTCGAACCCAGGATCTCCTGCACAAGAGCCGCGCACACTAACTATTGCACCACCGACGGCCACTACATTTTACTACAATACCTTTTTTAATTTTGTCATCGCTACGCTTAGGGAACACGCTTTTCAAATAGTCGAATGCGTTTGGGCAATTTACAACGGCCACTTCGATGAATTTTTTAACAATTTCCAATTTTACGTGGAGCGGTGGAAGCAAGATGTCTTGAGTAGTATCTGTTAAAGGTGCATTCCTCAGTTTATGTTGTTTCATTTGTTCCTCCACACTTCCTCTTGGTCTCCATGAATTGTATTGGTATTGATTCAGAGGTAAGCGCGAATCCTAATTACAAAGAAAACAAAAGAATTTTGGAAAGCCGCCCTTATCGATCAAATCACAGCAAATCTTCCATTAATTTTCGTAGTATTTGATTTTTTCCATTATATCTTTCAATGTTTCATAGCTTTCTTTCCTGTTAATTCCTATTGCTAGCGGAATGGAAGGTTTTCGGTTCGACACATGCAACAACACTGCTTTCAAGCTTGAAACAGAACCATCAATAAGTAATCTCCACTCACTAGCGATGTAGTTCATTCCCACTTTTACCACCAAAGCTTTTACATCGTTGCAGTAAGCGAACGAATTGTCATCATTTAGACTGTAGAGGCTCTGAAATGCAGCTTGCCGTTTGCGGTACGCCGTAGAGTTCACATTACCATGTGTGAGTTTTCTTTGCTTTAAAAACGCTGTCAAAAATATGGCAAGTCGCTGCGATAGTCCCAATATGGCCACAATGAAATCCATTTCCATTTGTGTTATTAGTTGTGGTCCATCTCTTCCCTGTTGGGGCTCATAATCGGTATCAAATGGATCTTCATAAGTAACTCCACTTGCTCTAGTCATTCCTGTACATTCTGTACTACGATCTGGAGTTGGCGGCCTTGGTGATACAAAATGTTCAGATGCAAGCACTAGTAGTGTGGCTGTTACAGTTGCTTTATAACTTTTGTTCCTCTCAGCATGTGTAACATGTGTAATTTACGCATGCATAGCAACTGGTTTCATCATGATCACCTGGGAGATTAATTCAGTTTACCGGGTTACAATACTTCATACTATGTTTGCCTCCACTCAATCATGCCATGAGATTTTCGGTGTACGTTGTTTACATTCATTATGCGTAAAAAAATTTATTTATTGTCTCCGCTTTCCCGGGAAATGAAAAAGTTCTGGGATTTGCATTCCCTACACACAACTGACTTATTTGGAAAACTATATTAACATTGATATGATATGACATAACGTGCATTTATTAATACGTCTTTTGCTTATTTACAGTTGGATGGCAGCGAAGCAAAACCTGATGAGGATGAACCTGATTTTTATGAAGAAGCTACTATTCCTGCATAAAATCTTAGAACACATATCGACTCATGTAACCGAAAAGATCGTGACAAATTGTAAACTACTGGTGAAGATTATTTGTGAGCTTATCGTCTTAGAGCATTTTCATATACGCTCAAATTGAAACTTTGATATCTTGTATAATTAACAGCAATTTTGCAACACAATGTAAATTTCGTAAACTTATGATGACAGCGTACAGGAGTCGATATATCCTTAGTTTTTTTGCAGATATTTGGATTTAAACAAAACGACATTAATTGAGTTAGCACAAACTTCATGTAATGATAACTACAATAAATATAACTGTACGAAAAATTAATTGTTAGCTACTATTGTAAAAAATCCATTTTAAAATATATCAATAACAAATCATTAGATTTTACTCTTAATGTAAAATATGTACTTTATTTTGCAATATTGCGATTATACAATGAATACGTTTCAATTATTAATAAAAAAGATAATATATAATTAAAAACAAACATTAAGAAGAACATTGGTAAATAAATTGTGAGCTTTATTACTAAAAGTATTAATCATAATATACGGCAGATCCTATGTCAACGCTCCGAAAAAATATTGTTTTTGTGATCGGGCTCACATTAGCTTAATCGTTAGCGCTTTATAACATTAACAAGACATACATCCATGTGCTGCATTCCGATTCGTTTTTATTTCACAAAACATTTTAAATTCACAAGTATTCGAGTTTGGTGTTCTGAGGTTTCACATTTAGAACTTACTTTTTAAGTGGCCGTTTTTACACAGTTGAATTGCAAAACATATGTTTTGCTACCAAAAATGATAGAAGACAAAAACAAACAGAACGGCTATTGAATCTCCTCCTGACTTCTTGTGTTATGTTTTCCCCTGTACACACAAATAAAATATAAATAATTATTCATAAACATAAATTGTATTAAAATACTTATACTTCTTCATTCAAATTCCTTGTTTATTACTTCCAAATTATTACTTGCATATGTGAGCCAAAAACAAACAAAACAAAATTACATATGAAAGAGTTGCCACTGTTACTCACTTAGACTTTGAGTGAATAATTATAATTTTTACTCACTTAAAATCATAGAACTTAAGAAATAATAGTTTTTTTTCGTTCTTGTCTCAGATATGCCGTCCTGTTTATGTGGATATATTTGCGAGGATCTTATACTCAGCTGATTTGCATAAAATGGTATAAATGTGGAATGAAAACAGAATGGAAAAATGGAAATTTTTGGATAATTTTGTTTAAAAACTTTTTGCGAATAAATGCTTGAGCAACTTTTATTTTTGAACAACCGACTTAAGAAAAAACATACTCGGCTTTCATTCTGTAATGTCCTTTTTTACGTAGTTTGCATTTTTGATACAGAATATGTTATGTACTTTTACTTTCACAACACCATTTGATTGTGAAACAATTTCACAAAATGTATTGTGAAAATAACGCCAAGAACACAATTTTTGTGAAAAAATTCACTTTCACAACAATTCGGAATGCAGAACATGAGCGATAAAACGATATTTTTCATACTTGTGTGAATTTTGCGATCAGAAAGAGATATTGTTTTTTGGAGAGTTGGCTAGAAATCGTCGTATAGTGAATTTGAAAATAATATAAATACCTTAAATTAATAATTTTAAAAATATTGTTAATAGTGTAATTCTCAGATTACCTTGTATGTATTTATTTATATCTAATATGAGCAAACAATATAGAGGTTGAATATCAGAAACTAAACAACAGGAACACAGTTCAAATTGCTGAAAGCTTTCTATGTGATTGTGTACTTACATAAATACATAAATATCAGGTTGGAAAACAAAACATACTATAAAATATATTCGGAAATATATATTTTTTGCAAACATACAAACAAACATACATATGCAGTCCTTGTTCATTAGGGTCACCCTTATATCTGAACTTTAATTTATTAATGTAGTTCTTACTTGTAGATTACCTTGTATGTATCTTTATAAATCTAACATGAGCAAAAAATAATAAAGTTGAATATCAGAAAAAACAGCAGGATCAATGTTAAAATTGCTGAAAGATTTTAATGTGATTGTGCACTTGCCAAGTTTCACAAATATCAGGTTGGAAAGCAGTACATATATGCATCTGAAACAATACAGTTACACTTCTCGTAAACATACAAACTTAACTTAACAAACTTAAACAGTCTTGTGACCGTAATGCTTGAACTTTTGTAAAGTTTACCGAATTTTAACATGCTTCGATTTATGTGAGCATTTTATATGAGCACTGCGTTTGAGAAGTGTGTACGGTAATTTATTTGAGTTGCATGGTTTTATTTAAACCATTTTTCTGCGTAATCGTAGTTATGACTAGGTTTCGGAGTTAGGGTTCTTTGTAGTAACCCTATATACATGTTGACTGTCTTTTCGGATCAAGACTTTTGCAATAGAATTGAGTCGATTTGTCATTGCATTTAAATGGATATACATATACATTATTAGAATAAATTTTAATTAAAATCACAAATTTAAAACCCTTGACCCAAAAACTATAACCTGAAAACAAAATTACATATATTTACAATTTTTGTAAATCTTATTTGGGATGTTTAAGTTTATTCGTTACTTTTTCAAGATGATATCGGTCAAGTAGGCACTGCCATTCTTGAGAACCATTTGTGCTCTTTTTACCGCCTTTGCAATCGTTCTGAGGAGAACTTTGGGCGATAAGTCCACGTACTCTTAAATGATATTTTTGAGAGCTTGCAGGCTTGTTCACACTGACCCGTGACTTCAAAAACCCCCAAAGAAAGAAGTATGGGGCGGTCAAATCGGACGATCTTGCCGGGGAATGCAAATGACCAAAACTAGACATGTTGCATCTGTTGTGTGTGCAGTTATTGAATACTGTGGGAACCACATGTCCTCCAATCGCAATTCATCAACTTCAGGCAATAAAAACTCGTTGATTAGGGTTCTGTATCGCTCACCAGTCACAGTCACCGAATTACCCATGTCGTCCGCGGGAAACAAGGCTCGATGACATTTCCGGCGAAAATGATGCATCATACAGTGACTGGATGTAAAGGCTCTTCGTAAACGATTCGTCGATTCTCAGTGCCTCAGAATCGCCAATTTTGTTTGTTTTCGTAACCGTTAAGCTGAAACTGAGCCGCTCATGGAAAAGGAAGAAAGCGTGGTGAACGTAGTGTAGACCCGATTTACGTTTTGCAGGAATTAGCTGTTAGACTACCTGCACGTTGTAAGGAAACATCTACATACATGTCTTTCACCAAAATGTGCTGCAGAGGCGAATGTGATAATGGAATTCGGCAGAATGCAGTATGAGTTCGTCAGTTATTAGGTGGCAAATTGGTTATTTTCCGTTTTTGTCAGTTCATGGTTATTTCTTTTGTATTGCGTTTGAATTTGAGTTGGTTTGTGTTGGGCTTGAATATTAAATTCAACTAAAATTCGCTAATGTTTAAAAATCAAGAACACCGAAATACACAAATCAATGACATACAAGACAATAACATAGAATAAAGTCAAAATAGTTGCAGGCATCGATATTGGGAATATTCAACGTGTAATAGCTCGATGAATTATTACGTAGAAACTCTTAATGAGAACTGAACAATATGCCCGCAAGAAACGCCATTCTGTAATAGAGCACTTAGTCGTGTGTAGTTTGCAACTTTATTGGTGGCAACACGATTCAGTAGAAATATGGTAGATAATAATAACGCAGGAGCGGTGGCAGTATTTAATTTTCAGGCATTTGAGCAAAGTTCCACAACATGGGCACGGTGGGTGCAGCGGTGGGAATTTACACTCCAAACAATAAGTAACAACGAAGAAATGTTACACTACACGGGCGTTGTCTGAAGAGCCTGAAAATATTGAGAACAAGCAGGGGAATACGTGATACAACCGTTGGACTATGAAGTAGGAAATTGATAGAAAACAGAGCTGATACGTGAGAGAGGGATAAGCAACCAGATTTCTGCCCGTTTTATGTCCAACCTAATCTATGAATATAGGGAGGTAGGTTCGAAGATGAACGCCAAACAAGATTGCGTAAAGCAAAAAGTAAAAACTATTGAACCGTACTCAAGAATCGACCTTACAAGGCTAGTATACAGTCGCTTTGACAAATAAGGATCATCAAATTCCCTGGACCAACGTTTGCCTAACAAACAAGATGCCCTACTTATGCAAGTATCAATATGGGACGAAAAATCAAGTTTACTATCAATCACCAATCTTGTAAAAATGAAAATGTGCATCGTTCTATCTGATCGACCACCCTTACTTGTTAGTGACTGCGGAAAATCAAATTTGATTGGAATAAGATGCTGCGTGGTGACCTGAGTGTGAACGAAATTAACACCGATAAGTATAATTTAAATTTAGAGTCCGTAACGAATAAATTTCCTTCCGTGTTGGGCAAAATCGTGGACCATCAATATTTTTGAAAGCAAGACGAGAGTTGGCGACTACTTTTGTAGTAGTTCCAAAGAATTACAAGGTGTTAGTAAACCAATGCATTTTAGTGGACGAGCAATCCTTACCAAAGTTTGAAGAGCTTTTTAGCAGAATGGCTTGTGGAATTAAGTTCACCAAAATTAACTTGTGCCGAGCCTACGTACAGCTGGAGGTTGACCCCAATGACCGTCATATTCTAACGCTAAATACACACAAAGGATTGTTTACACATATCTGGTTGAAATTCGTTAATTTTCGTCTCTTTCAAAATAAATTGTCATTCCATTTTGACGACAAATGTAAAAGGCCTTTCAACGAAATTGAGAGCAAAATTAAATCGAATACGATTTTTACGCTTTATGACCAGGAAAAAGTATTGCGGTGTTGACAAATATTTTCCTAGATTGTCGTGTGAAACCGATACAGTTTGCCTAGCAAATATTAAACCAGGTTAAACAACGCTACAGCCAGATGGATATGATGGCGTTAAATATTTGTATAGTAAAGGATTTGTATTGGTGACCGATAATAAAGCTATTTCTCAAGTATTTGTCATGGCTTCCAGTCAACGTGATCGACTAACGGGACGAATACATAAATAAATGGTTTCCCGTTACATCCCATGAGGGGATTAGGGAGAGATTACCAATAACCGTTAATGACGGCTCAATTCACGAAAGCGGACAAGATGTGGAGAAGTTACGGGAGTGTCTGAGGTACGGTCAACAATGTCATGATGGTAGGTATACCGCAAATAGACTTTCCTTTGCAAAAAGGGTGTTTACTGCACGGACAACGTGCCTATAAAGGGTGAGTCAGTCACGTCCCGCCGAATTCCACCAGCGTATTCCTTGGCTCATTTCATGAAAATATGTCCACAACGACCATCCCCGAAAATGCAAGTGTGCGAAATGGCAGCGGTTTGAACATTTTCGGATTGTAGGTCGGAGGGTAGTAGGGTAAAATTGCTAACTTCTGAACCAGTGGTCAGATTTTTTTTTGTTTTTGGGCTTGTTGGAAAGGTATTTGGGAGACCTTTTGCGAAACAACTAAAAAATATAAAACCGCCGAGATACAGAGGTTTAAAAACAAATTTTAAAAAATGACAAGAGTGTTCACATAACCTCAATTTGCTTAGCCAGATGGCAGGTAGCTTATGTTTTTTTAGCCCTACTGCTTATTTTTCCAAAATGCCCTAAACGAAGCTCAGAGGTCTTACCGTTTCAAAGTTCAGCCACCAAATGGATGTGTGCTGTTATTTCGCTTCCAAAAACCAAAAAAACAAATGTTTGCATTTCAGTCAAATGGGCATCTTTCCATGAAATGGGCCAATGAATACACTGGTGAAATTCGGCGCGTCGTGACTGACTCATCCTGCATACCAACAGCGTTACGCAAAGAACTTCACGTGGCTCTTTTTGGAGGTGCTAAAATGAAGAGTTTGAGGCGAGCTTACAGTTGGTGGAGTAGTATGGATACAGACATTGAGCGAATGGTTTCGAGTTGTGACCAGTGTCAGACGGTTACACAGAATAGCAAAAAAGTTTCCCCAGTAATTGTTGGATGTCAGTGAGTCGTGTGTTTGATTGGGTACATGCAAATTTTGCCGGAACATTCCTTGGCAAATATTTATTGGTGATGGCGGACGCGTATAGCAAATGGCCAGAGGTTCACATTATTCCGAATACTACAGCTAAAACCACAATCCGAAAATGTGAAGAAATTTTTACGATGTTCGGATTGCCGACGGTACTAGTAGCTGATCATGGAAGACAACTCAACCCCATGGAATTAAAAGATTTTATGCGACGAAATGGTATACGATATAAGCAGGGTGTCTCGTACTATCCTGGAACGAACGGCCAAGCCGAAAGGTCTGCTCTAACGGTGAAAAATAAGCTGAAATCTCCTGGTTGAACCTCAACGTCGATTAGTAGCAGTTGTCGAAGGTTTTAATGGCTTATCAATGATTGATGCATCAACTAGATTTAACTAATCGAAGATCGATCCACCCAGAATCTGATAAATGTCACAGATACAATCTCACATGGATGTTTTGCAGCCTATCGATGAGGAGGAACAGTCTGTAAAAAACCGAGTGAGTAAAAGTTCGCAGTGGGCGAAAAAGTTGCGGTTCGAGATTATCTGCTTGTCAGAAGCAAACTGGCAGTTTGGTACAGTAGAAGAGGACGTGGGTAATATAAACTACAATGTGGAATTGAAAGACCATCGAGTCTGGAAAAGGCATCTCGAACAAATGCGAAATGCTGCTATCACTGACACCGAATCAACAATAAATTCCACGAATCTAAATACAACAATAGATTTATCGAAACTATAGTTGATTCATCAAATACCACAGATGCCTTATCCAAAACAACAGATTCATCAAAATCAGCAGAATATATAAAGGGTCCGCCATCTAACGTTTTTTTTTCAACTGGTGCTTATTTCGTGAATGGTAACACTTAGCTCATGTCTGATTTGACAGATAATTAGTTTTATCCTTCCGCTGAACGAATATGGTTGTGTATAAGCTTGAACAACGCTGGGAAATATTGCGACATTACTTTGAAAATCATGGTAATGTTGCAGATGCCGATTTTGACAAAAAAAAATCACCTTTTCAGATGAAGCTCATTTTGATCTTGGCGGCTATGTAAACAAGCAAAATTGTCGCATTTGGGGCACAGAAAACCCGCACGCATACATTGAAAAGCCGATGCACCCAAAACGAGTCACTGTTTGGTGCGGATTTTGGTCCAGAGGTATAATTGGGCCATTTTTCTTCGAAAATGAGCAAGGAGTGGCCGTTACAGTCAATGGCGATCGTTATCGGGCCATGTTGAACGAATTTTTGTTCACAAAAATTGAAGAGGAGGATATTGGCAACATTTCGTTTTAACAGGACGGCGCTACGTGCCACACAGCCGAAGCTACACTCGATGTTTTGCGCCCTGATTTTGAAGATCGCATTATCAGCCGCAGATCTGATGTCGTTTGGCCACCTCGGAGCTGGGATTTGACACCGTTGGACTATTATTTGTGGGGTGCCCTCAAATGTAAGTGTTACACCGACAAGCCACAGACAATTGACGCTTTAAAGTACAATATTCGTGAAGCCATTGGTGAAATACAGCTGCACACAATCGATAATGTGCTTAAAAATTGGACCGGTCGTGCCGAGGAAGCGATTTGAAAGAAATTATTTTCCATTATTAACCGGAAGGATTGTACTTTCAAATAAAAAAAGAAATTTGAGAAAATATTCAGTAATTTTTTTTATAGCATTTTCAAAAAAAAAAGTTATTTGGCGGACCCGTTACAAGCGGGTGGTGATAAAGTGATTCCAAATGATCCTATAAGGGAAGGTGGGGGTGAAGATCAGGCTGGTAAAAGCAAACACAACCTCGGCGATCAGGAAGGGAGAGAAGACCACCATAGTATTTTGATCTAAACTATAGTTTCAAAGACACCAAATTGGTAACCAGAGAACGTATATGAAACGTTCGTTGACCTTAACATTTGTGTAACTAAACACCGGACGTTTGAATTTGGTCAGGAACAGTATATATTATATTTTGTTCAGTTTTTAATTCAAATTTGTGACACGAACCCTGAGGGTTTAAATTGTGTTTTACCGTTTGATAATACCGAACTGAAGTTAATTTCCCTATATAATATTAATTGACATATGATTCATACAGATTTTAAAATATTTATTCTTTATTTTAACAGAGGACATTTTTGCTAAACAATTAAAATTAGTGGCAAAAATTAGAAACATATAGTATAACAACATATATGTACATAGTTTAAGGGAAAATTATAATACTATTGAAGAAGCGTAATTTACGCGATGGCTGATTGCGATGAGGGAAAGGTATAGTAGAAGAAAATACATCCAATGTTATAGCGGAATGAGTTTCACAACGTGTGTACATGGTAAAATAACCATATGTTAACGCATTTCATTCACATTTATACGCTTTGTAAAAATACACCATTTGCAAATTCTAACAGCATTATTGTAAATACATAATTCACGATCACGAATGTTCCGATGTTAGAAAAAGCGTGAGAATATCCGGGAATCCTTGGAAATTTTCAAAACAATACACTGGAATATATTAGCAACAAAGTGTAATATAACCAAGCACTTGGGAATCCTACATGTTCTATATTTTTGTATTTTCGAAAAATATTGTTATCAGTTTTCTGTAATAAAAACGATTATTCGTAGGGATGTGACATTTTCGTTAGTTGGTTTACATTAAACCTCTATAATGAATGTCTTGAATCAAGACATTCACTTCAAAAGCGAATACTTCAAAAATTTCGAACCCAAATGAAAATAATGGGAACCAAAAGATCAAACATTCAAGGACATCAGAACATTTTGAAGGAAACCAAAAGAACTACTTTCCAGAGAAACCTAAAATGAGTACCCGCTGTGACTACTGTTGTTTTATTAACTAGAGAGTAGCTTGAAGCTACTCACTTTCAAGAAGTCTGACGGTTTTATAAGAAACAAGAAACATATAATATTTGTTTTGATCGTAAGCGAGACAAATTTTTCAGAGGGAAATCAAATCGATTTTAAATGATCGGATGAATTTTGCTTTATACTTGTATTTATCTGTGTGTGATTCTATCAGCGAAGACACAAAAACTATAAATAAATTGCCTTGTTCATAAAAAAACATTAATGTAGCTCTAAAGCATTCATCAGTTATTGAAAGCTTTAAGATTTGGCGAAGGTTTTATTAGAACTGTATTCATAATGAGCACTATAACTAGGGAACAGATAATTGACTGACAACCCTGTGTCATGTATTCTCACAGTGCTTGTGATGTAAAAACAAGATGAACACAATTTAACACATTAATGGAAAGAACTATTCAATGTTTTGATTTTATAAACATCACTAAGTAAACAAATGCTCAGTATGTAAACAAAAGTTCATCAAAAATTATAAAAATTTGAACGAAACTATTTGGTTGCTTAGCAGGACAATGTGACACTATAAATGCTACAAATATACACAAAATAATTCCAATTTTTTATATCGCATAAATATTTAAGCACGGCACGCGTGAAATGTAAAAAAAATTATTTCTTTTGTGTATTAATGCGGATAAAATAGCCTTAAAGAAGGGTTAAACGTTCAACAAAAATAGTGACCTTAGATAACTCTTAACAGAAGAATTTTTCGATTATGAATACAATTTTTGGGCTTTACCTTCTTAAACCTTTAACAAACCTATGGACCATGGTACAAATACATGGTAGTAGCATACAACATACATTTTGTTTTGGTGGCACACTCAATTTGGTTCTACACTCAAATTGACCACAAATGTAAACAACGAAGTACAAAAACAAAATACATAGTATGTGTTGGCAGTTGACAAGTGCCTCGGTAATAACAAAATTAAATCAGCTGTTCTACCAATACAACTTTGCCTAGTTCAGCCATGGGTCATGGCGCAAACATACAAATACATACCAAACAAACAAATACCAACTTTTAACAACCATGCGTCGTGACCTCAAAGCTGATGAACAACTAATATGGATAAATTGACTTTCGACTAATCGACCTTTTGTGGGATAAAATCGAAATCGACTTTCATGCTGTACAAAAGACGACTTTTGTTTTCGACTTCTTTTGTTTGTGCCAGATCAACGTAACGGCGCTTTTCGTTAAAAAAGCGTTTTGCAACAGTGGCAACATGCAGAATTGGCATCAGTGCTTATAGATACATATATCTAAAGTTGGAATAGTCGCGATTTGTACTACTCAATAAAAGACAAAATGCATCCAAAATTTTACATTTTGGTTTGGGTAGAATTGTCGACCATCGACCGGATCTCCAAAAAGAAAGAAAAAAAATCCGAAATTAGGGTAAAACATAACAACTAAAATTAAAAAAATTCATGGGGGTCACGGGATACAAAAAACGGGTACACCTACTGACATCAAGCAACAGGCAAGCGTGGGTACTCAAATGAAAGGTATTCTACTTACGAATTAAATTGTGCATTTACTTTTCCAGTGAAACATCTGTGGGCAAGATAAACCCATTTGAGGATATAATATGTGGGTCATGAGAGTCGGAAAACGGGTATTAGCTACAAACCAGCAAGTTCGGGTACTGAAATGAACGGGAGTTTCAATTATAACATATTTGTAGATGTAGCAACAAATATTTTTCCCTTTTACAGCGGCTCTTCTTCCTGCCTGAAAAATTAAATTTCTTTTAAAAAAAATCTGTGATTTTTTTTGACCTGCGGCGCTTATCCCGTCCCTATACTATCATTTAATTTTTAACAGAGGCGCTTCTTCTTTAACAAAAAATATTTATTTACAGCGTTGCTCTACCTTCCGAAAAATTAAATTTAAAAAAAAAATTCACTTTAAAAACAAAAGTAATATGCCGAAGCCGGTGTTGGGCCTAACTAAGAGGATAAAATCTTTAAGCCCGGCCGAAGGCCTGCCACGAAGAAAGCTTTATAAAACAAAAACACTATAGCGAAGCTTTATAAGACAAAAATACTATGCCGAAGCCCCGAAGACCGTGTACACACTCCACCGAGTAATACTATAAGAGTGCGCACTAGTTGCTTTTTGTACTAACGAATTCCGTGGAAGTCTTGGGAAACATATAGAGTATAGTGCAGTGATGGTGAACCTATGACAAAGGAATATACGTGACACGCACTTTTTGGGGTTTCAAGACATATAATTTTTGAAATTTGTTGAATTTTTTTTTGAAAATTTTCGGAAATTTTTTACTTTTTTTGTTACTTTTACACATTTGTATGTACTCACATATTTGTAAATCTTCCCAGCGGACCAAAACTTCGTATACGATATCGCATACGAGAGTTACGCGAAACTTTTGCGGGTAAAACTCTCGAAAACAGATCCGAAAACGATCGGAAAATGAATCATCTGTCGCTCAGTTTGTGGCAGTAAAAGTTTCGTTTACGATGTCTTGCAATAGATTCGTTTGCGAGACTTTTGCAATATCTTTTGCGAGAACAACACGAAAAATAAAACAAAATGCAATAGCCAAAACTTTGTTGTTGTGTCGTGTGCCTGCACGTGTGTGCCTCTGTTTGGCGCACGACACAACGGCAACACTCTTTTCGTCCGTTTAGCACCCGTTTTTAAACCAGTTTGCGAATATTTGGGCGAGTTTAATTTCTCCCCCGGTTTTGGTCCGGTAAATACTAGCTTCTGAGCCCGTTTGCGAGCATTTAGCGTAACACTCGCTAAGGCTCGGTTTTTTGCCCGCTGGGTTGGTTTTAACACATTTGTCCACTGCACACTTGTTATTTACGTTTTGCTTTGTTGTTATATTTCTTCAAATGCAGGGTAGCCAACTCGCTGAAAAACACACATTTTCTCACATGAATTTTTAGGAGACATAGAGTTGGCAACCCAGTTCTTTTTAACGTTTGTCACCAACAACGTCATCTAAGTCCCAGGCCATACAGGGAAACATTTGGAAGGGAAACATCTGGAATTCTCTTTTGTATTTTCCTTCGCGGTCATACAGGGAAACATTGTTGTCGGAAACATTCCAGTTTATATTTGTTTTGTTGACATTTGTCAAATTGCAGTGTTGTTTTGTTTTAATTTATATTTATACATACGTACATATGTACACACAAATAGAAAATTGCAAGATTGGAAAAAAGAGAAAAACTCACCCTAATTGATGATATTTGGGACAGTATTGTAATTTCTTTTGTATGTATATTATTTTAATTTATAATTCAATTTTGTATATTTAATTTTCCTTTTTTACCGCGCACTTATGAAATATAAAGTAGAGAAGCAAAGCTCGCCGAAAAGAAATAAAGCAAATGTCAAAAACCAAAGCAAATATGACAATAAGAATGAAAGCACAAAGCGTGTATCCGAGAACAGTCAAGAAATTTCATATTCTCTTCCCCACCCGCCCTTCTCTAGCAAACAAAATGTTTCCCTTCCAAATGTTTCCCTGTGTGACCGGTGACTAACGGAAGTTTTTTCTGTTGGCGTAACCTGTTATTTATAAAGCAGCGGTGCCCAGCTAGTGAAAAAATTGATTAGAGGGAACTCACACATATTTTTATGCTCTTTATTGATCTGAAGAAAATTGTGTCAGTCACAACTGATGGAGCTCCTTCTATGATAGGAAAGCATAATTGGTTTGTTAAGCACCTGAAAGATGAAATTGAACACCCGTTACTTGAATTCCACTGTCTGCTACATCAAGAAGCTCTTTGTGCCAAAAAAGGATTAAAGCAACTGGAAGACGTGTTGTGTGTTGTAACAAAAATTGTTAATTTTATAACAGCTCGAGCGCTTAACAAACATGAATTCGCGGTGTTATTAGATGAGGTCGAATCTCAATTTTCTGGGTTGCTTATGTACAACAACGTACGCTGGCGTAGTCGCCGTCAAGTTCTCAATCGATTCATATGTGTTTTGGATGAAATACAATTTTTTTTAATCGAAAAGGAGCAGCATTTTCCAGAACTTACTAATTTAAATTGGCTAAGTAACTTAATGTTGTTCTGTGACCTAACACAATATTTTAATGCACTAAATATAAACCTTCAAGGCCGTGGCCAGATCGTATTAACAATGTTTGGCCACATTAAAGCTTTTATATCGAAGCTAGACATATTTGCAAATGATTTAGTACCCGAAAATTTGAAATATTTTCCATCAATCAAGGAGCAATTCATAGTTTCATCTTTTTATGCAGACAATATTGAAAACAAAACAGTAACATTAAAATAATATTGCACCATAATTAAGGAAACGAAAGAGTTATTTTGTGAAAGATTTAGTCAATTTCAAAAAATGGATTGAACATTACAATTTTTAATCTATCCACATAATACTAAGTTTGAAGATATACAGGTGACTTTCTTTAATTGGCTGAATATCGAAAATTTAGAAATGGAACTAGTTGAGTTCCAGAATAGTGTAACATGGAGAAATAAATTCGTGGAATTAAATTGTAAATTAGAGGAAAGTTATGAGTATACCGATAAATCATCACCAGAAGAAAGAATATAAAATTTAATTTTAACAGTATGGAACTCAATTCCCAGATCATTCACATCAATGAAAATTCTTGCTACAGCGCTCTTAACAATATTTGGATCAACTTATAATTGTGAGCAGTTATTTTCCGCAATGAATTTTATTAACTCCACTACAAGAAATCGTCTTGGAAATGATATATCTGCCGCATTAAAAGTTACCAAATATTCACCAAGAATTACTACATTGGCATCGGAGCAACAATAACAAATTTCACATTAAATTATGAATTAAAAATTATTTAATAAAAAGTTATATATACTAATTATAATAAAAAATGTGTATGTTTAGTACGAAAGGAATTTTATTTTCAACTTTTTATAATTTATAGGTTGGTGACACGCGAACTTTGTTTAAAAATTTTCAAAAGATTTTTTGACACACTTATGGCAAAAGATTCGCCATCACTGGTATAGTGTATTAAAAGAAAGTGTGTTTTGTTCACTTTTGTTTTGCGCTATGCTTCGCTTTTTTGGAAGAATGATTTTCAGGATTTGAGTCGTGTTTCATTTACTTCCACCGAATAAACGTATTGCATCTAATTGGTTATTATATTTTTTGTTAATTTTGACACTTTTTACCACATTTTTAATACAATATTTCATAAAACCACCGAGTAATACTTCACTTAAAAAATTATTATACACCTTCTTTGTTGAAAGTTGATTAGCTACTGAATTGAATTTCTTGCACACCAGTGTTTGCAGAAGCTCTCAAAAAAAGGGCTAATTGTTTGAAAATAGAGAAAATATCAAGAAGAAAAAAGCTAAATAAGAAAATAAACAAATGAATTGAATTTCAAACAAAAACTGGTAAAAACTTGCTAAAGACATAATTTTGTGGTCAGACCAAAGAGAACAAAAAAGATTAAAATTGTACTGATTGTGAGCTTGACTTCAAAAACAATATGATTGGTGAAAAATACTAATAATTTGAGTGCATTCAAGTGAGTCCCTGGTCATACAGGGAAACATTTGGAAGGGAAACATCTGGAATTCTCTTTTGTATTTTCCTTCGCGGTCATACAGGGGCACATTGTTGTCGGAAACATTCCAGTTTATATTTGTTTTGTTGACATTTGTATGTATGTATATTATTTGTATTGTATGTATATTATTTTAATTTACAATTCAATTTAGTATATTTAATTTTCCTTTTTACCGCTCACTTATTATAAAATACAAAGCAGAGAAGCAAAGCTCGCCGAAAAGAAATAAAGCAAATGTCAAAAACCAAAGCAAATATGACAATAAGAATGAAAGCACAAAGCGTGTATCCGAGAACAGTCAACAAATTTCATATTCTCTTCCCCACCCGCCCTTCTCTATCAAACAAAATGTTTCCCTTCCAAATGTTTCCCTGTGTGACCGGTGACTGAGCGCTCTTTTTAGTTCTGCTCAACAGAATGAACTAGTTCATTCGTTTAGTTCACTAATTAATTTTAGTTCATTGTATCAGTTCACCTTAAAGCATGAAACACATAGACGACGACAGGCTACACGAACACACGACTACAAATGCCGCTGACTGCAAATGTAGACGTGTGGCAGCTACTGAATTATTTTCAACACGGCAACTGCAAAGTAAACAGCTGATCTGTAATGTTGACGTTTGTGTTATTGTGTTATTTGTGTTAGAAGAAAATAAAATGTCTGGAGAATATTTAATAAATATTATTACAAACATAACAAAAATTGTGAAAACAGTTGATTATTCTGTCAGTGGTGCCACTTCAGACATTGACAGCTCTAACCTGTTGATTGTCGCCCACACAAATAGAAATTAGTTTAATTCAACTACAGCTACATAAGTAGCATAGACAACAACCTGCAGTCGTGTCGCCTTGCCGTCGTTAAAATATTCACTTGCATATAAACGCATGTATTTTATTTTTCACAGGTTGTGGTCGGTAGCCTGTCGTCGGCTATGTGTTTCATGCTTAACAGTTGAAATGATGAGTGAAATAAGAGCTCATTTCGATCAACTTGTGGTTTTAGTTCAATCGGAGCGATTAATGTGGAAAATTTCTCATTTTGCAGATTTCTAAAGAGTTTTGGATACTGTGATACATTTTTATGCTAAATAGCCCTATTAAAGGCATTGGTTTATATAAACCCACGAGGAGATAATAATGGATATCGGCTTTACGATTGTTTATGCAGTTTCCGAAGTATTGGTCTTTCTGTATTGTTTTTATGTATTTGAACAAAAAATGTGATTACCGCTGTAGTTTTTGTGTAGAGGCCGGTTACATATCCATTACAAAATATTGAAACAAATTGAGTGATACAAGGAGAGTATGAACTATAAAATGGCACAGGGAATTGCACGACTGAAATACAAAAAACTGCTGAAACAAGTGAACTACTCAAACAAAATAGCGGAACAGTGTGAAATAAGTAGCTCGTCTAGTTCACAAGAGCAAATCGTTCAACCGAACTAGTTCGTTCGTGGACTACACAATAATAATTATATCTCTGCTTACTGCAACACTATGTAAGCAATGTGAATGAAGAACATTTACTTTTCATAAAATACACGTGTTTTTGGAAACAAGTGGAATTTTCGTTGTGACATACGTGTGAACGCAACTGCCTAAAACAATATTTCGCTCGTGAAACTTATAAAAAAATAAAATTTTTGTAAATCGGTAAGATAAACCGTACTACTCGTACAAACATAACTAGATAAAATAAATTAAAAAAATTTATGGACGGATATTTTTTGCGCAGAAATGGACTCGGGTAAGAGATTAAATGCCACTGAGATAAATGCCATCGATTCTATGAGAAAGTATGGATTCTAACAGAAATGTAGGCAAATTATTAAATCGTTACCAGTGTGTGATAAGAAACTATCTAAAAACAAGGGAAAAAAGGATTTCGAAACTTAACATGAGAGACAGTGGACGAATTCGGGATGAAGCTAAAAAATTGATTTCCCTGAAGCAAAATAAAGGAAGTGTTGCAGTTATCTGTTACAACCCGTCCTATTTCTCGGTGTTTGAAGCCTACCCATCAATAAAATGGACAAACCTGAAGTCCAAGCCACGTTTAACGGACGTTCACAAGCAAAAATACAAGAATTTGCAAAAATCGATATGGCTTGGCCAAATTAATGGCGAAACGTAATATTTTCTGACGAGAAAAAGATAGATTTGGATAGTCAAGATTGTCAGAGATATTACTGGCATGATTTAAGAAGTAAATCAGAAGTTTTAGATTTAAGCGGCATTTCGGTGGTTGAAGACTTATGGTCTCTCATACCAATGTAACCTTCCAATTTGTTTTATATCAACAAAAAATGCATTTAGATAATAACACATCTCGATGAGAAGAGAATGAGGACATCATTTTTCAGTAGGGTAACTCTTCCGTCCATGCTTCAATGCAAACAAGTCTTGGTTCTTGGATATAAATATCAAATTATTGCCATAGTCGGTTTGTAGTCCCAACTGTATCCTATTGAAAACGTATTTTCGCAGTAAAATTACATATATGAGAGTGGAAGAAAGTTTTCTGCAGTACATGAACTAACATATACGTTTAAGAAATGTTGATCAGAAATCAGCAGTAAAAATCATCAAAAATCAGCCATACCATATCGTATTTTTTCTGCCATTCAGAGTTACGGAGGACATACTAGATATTAATTTAAGAACAAAAACAACCTGAAGTTTTTTAATATAATTTTGTACTGTAAAATGATCTGCGCTCTAACGCCTGTCTCCGTATTATTTTAAGTTTTCTTTAGTTTTTTCAAAAAATTGATGTAAAATGTTTTGGTTTGTATTGGTTTTTAATACCTTGAATGAACCATTTTGTTTAAACAAATATATCGAAACAGAGTGTTTTCTTAGTTAAATCTTAAACAAATTATTAAATCGTTCCTAGAGTGTGACAAGAAATTATCTAAAAAATTACAACAGGCATTCGAAACTTGCCATGAGAGACAAACGAAGAATTCGGGACGAAGCTACAAAAATTGATTTTCTTGCATCAAAATAAAGGAAGTGTTGCAGGTATCTGTTGCGATCCGAACCATTTCTTGGTTTTCTCAATATAATGGGCAAAACTGAATTCCAAGCCACGTTTATTAACAAACGTTCACAACCAAAAAATACAAGAATTCGCAAAAATGCGTATGGCTTGGACAAATTAATGGCAAAACGTAATATTTTCTCACGAGAAAAAGATAGATTCGGATGGTCGAGATTATTATAGCTATTACTGGCATGATTTAAATAAATCAGAAGTTTTCGGTGGTGGAAGTCTTATTTTCCCATACCATACGAATGTAACCTACAAATTTGTTTTGTATCAACCAAAATCAATTCAGAAATGTATAGCGAATTATTTGACGACGTTTGAATAACAAATCTTGATGGAAAAGACAATGAGGTCATAATTTTTGAGAAGGATAACTCTTCCGTCCATGCTTTAAAGCAAACAAAGGCTTGGTTTTCGGATAAAAATATCAAATTATTACCAATCCCCACTGGAATCTTATTGAAAACGTATTCTCGCAGCAAAAGTATATAAGCGTGGAAGACAGTTTTCTACAGTCAATGAACTAACAATTTTTCAAATTTATTTAAGCGCAAGACCTTTTTAATATAAAGCTTATTTATTAGCGAATATGTTCATCAGCAGACGTTTTTGGTTTGCATTTCGGTGAATTCTTCAGAACTGAATGTAGAAGCACACTCATCATATTAATGAGAATTCCTTAATACATATGTTCGAAGAATACCAAGCACTAACATTGGAAACTCTTTCATGCACAACTCTTTTTTATCATGTCGAAAAAGAATAGGTTTTAAACAGGCATGTTTTGTTTTTGTTTTCTCATTACAATACAACAAAACAGAAGGTTGCCATCAACAATATTTTTGTTTCAAGCTCGCGGTTCTCTACGTCAACTTTCATCATTTCCCTTGCAGGAGTTTTTTTAGTCGGTCTGTTTTTAAGCTTACAATTTTCCAGATTTATTCAAGCTCATGACCTTTTTAATATAATGCTTATTTATTAGCTTTATATTACTTTCAAAAAAGTCGAGCAAAAAAGTGTTCCAATGATACCAGGGCTGTCTGTATACCTATTTCGGATCTTGCCAATGAACTAAAATATACGATTATGGAATGTTGATCATAAGTCAACATTAGAAATCAGCATGGTAGACCATGCTATTTCGAATTTTTTTCTGTCATTCAGAGTACCGCAGGTCATACTACATATTGTGTTTACAACAAAAACAACCTGAAGTTTTTTTATATAACTTTTTACTTGAAAATGATCTGCGCTAAAAGGATTGTCTCTGTTTTTTTTTAAGTTTTCTTTTCGTTTTTCGAAAATTTGTGAAAAATGTGTTGGATTTGCATTTGGTTTGTAATACCTTAAATGAATGAACTATTTTGTAATTCCATTTGAAATACATCAATTGAAATTTGAAACACATCAAATGCATTTTAAAAGACATCAACTGAAAGTTAAGAGACAATAATTGAAATTTAAAAGTCTTCAGTTAAAATTTAAAATTATTAACCGATTTTATGTATTATATTTTTAAATTTCAATTAATATGTGTTAAATTTCAAATGATGTCTTTGAAATTTCAATTGATGTGTTTCAAATTTCAATTGATGTGTTTCAAATTTCAATCGATGTGTTTTAAAATTGAAATGTGTGTTTTAAATGTCTTTGAAATTTCAATTGATGTATTTCAAATTTCAAGTAGAATTTTTAAATTTCAATTGATATTTTTTATATTTCAATTGGAAATGGTATAGTTAGTGAATAGTTTTTGATTGGGTTGTCAGTGTCAGATAAGAACCTGGTATTACTAAATGAACAACAAAAGACTTATTGCTTTTTTCGTTTGACCAATAGATAAATTGGCATCCTTGTTGTGATTTGGAAAATCTCTAACGAGACGTATCTTGCAGTTTTCAAGTCAAGTATTGACTAACCATAATAGATTTGATTTCATTGGAAAATGTTGTTGGTATAACGATTTTTATGACTTATTCACTTCTGGTGTTTTAGAAAAACAAAAGTTTTGTGGACCTATCAATTATGGACTATTTGTATTTGTTTTGTGGTAATAGTAAATTATTAAAAATGATGACCAGGAAACTATTGGCCACTGCGAAGGTAATGGAGGGGACGAAATTAAATATAAAGGTTGTTGGATATCCAGAAATATTTTCTATAATACGTACTCACTTTTTGTATTCCATTCTCAAAATTATTGAAACAAAACAAAAGAGAAAACAACTGTCAGATCCAATTCTGTATGTGTAGTGGAAACGTGGTAATTCAGAATAGTAATTCAAAAAGCGAATTAAGTAATTGGCGCTGTACTGGTGAACATGGCCTAATCCGATGTATCAGAGACAAAAGGTCTGTTAGATTTCTTGAAAATTTGTGCAAATAGTTACTGAATCGTATTCGTTTACAACAGGGGCATTCAGAAAATTCTGGCGACATGACGATGTCATTGTATTGTATTGTACAACTGTGGCAACAGATATGTAATGTAACTACAAGCCAAAATGTATGTAGCAAAAGATAAGACTACATCAGCCCGTTTCCAAATTTTTACTGGAAGTCGTTCTCGTACTTTTTGGGCACATATTCGTAAAGAGATAAAATCGTTCTTTCTCTCTCAAAAGTAAATTCTTGCAAATTTTTACTGGGAAGTAAACGAACAAAGCTATTATCTAACATGAATCCAATAAGCACAAAGTTGAAATCGAATCCGGTTTGAGTCCGACCAATTCTAAAACATATTTTTCCATTTCATCAGCCAGATAAAAAATTATCATTAGCATTAGCATGATAATATCAATTTGCACTTGTCAAAATAAACGAGACCCTCTCTAGTCTATCGCCACAGATCAAGGGTCTCGACGAAAACGACAGGGAGTAATTGACCAGTTGTCAAAAATAAAAAATGCAGCATCGGTTGGCGCAGAAGTGTGTGATGTTAACATTAATAGGGCATACCGCATGAAAACGAACAACAATATTGTTATTGATGGTATTTTCATAAGATGGAAGAACAATACAAATCCGGGTACTTTTTATGTTCCAGGCTGATGTTTTTGCCTGCCATTTCTTTTTGAAACTTTGTTTACGTTGGGAGATAACGAGAAGTCTGGCCGAACTCAGTGAGAGACAACATTATTGAAACAAATGGACCAATAACATCCGTAATATGCCAAAATGTTAGGCAAAATATCTTTAAAAGCGCACACATTTACGCTGGAATATAAAAACACCCTGTAATAAAACGTTAAAAAATGATTATAAGAAATTTAACAATAAGTTAAATAAAATCTTAATTTATGCAAAGAATGAATATAATTACCGAAAATGTTTAGAGGACAAAAGAAAATATTACAGATACTTGGAGATTAATAAATGAAATAATATGAATCATCGAAGTTAATACTAATATATGTAATATGAATCAACAAATAATATTTATGACACTATTTAACAAAGTTTTAAAAAAGAAAATTTAAAAAATGTTACAGTAAACTACGCCGTGACTTTGAATTTCAGGTAATAATACACAAATGCGACATAAAAACGATAGCATCCGATGTACATACATACATAGAAAATATACATATAAAACACCAATGAAGATAAAATTCCGTACATCCTTCAGAACATCAACATTAGGAAAGTTGCAGTAGCGGACAACATTAGACCGAAGGATATCCAAAGTAATTCAAAGTACCTGAAATGACCTGTCTCATAAAGACATCATTATATGAATCTGCCATACATCAATATGTGTAAAATCTAAGATTACACCAATTTTCAAAAGCGGAAAGAAAAATGACTGCAACAACTAAAAGCACAGTTCCATTTCACCAATTATTGAGATAGTTTTGGAGGAAGTAGTCGACAACAGACAGCCATTTTTTCTAGAAAGAAAAAAATGGCTGATATGGTTCGAAAGTTTTGAGTGGTAGCGTAGGCAGTTAGGTATTATATATTGACTTCGCAAAAGCTTTCGATACTATGTCACACAGTAAATTATTGCATATTATGGAAAGGAATGGAATTCGGTGGATCTTTTCGTAGATGATTTAAAAGGCTGATCTTTCATGGTAAAATTGAGGGGTAACTTTAGTAAATAGATGGAGTCAAGCTACGGGGTTCCACAAGGATCCAAATTGGGACCGATTTCTATGTATTATACACAAATAAGATGATGCCATGCTGTAAGGTAGATGCATATGCTGCTGACACTGCTATTATGGAATCGCATACAGATATAAACACTACAGCTGAAATGATGCAAAAAAAGCTAAATATAGAGACTAGATGGTGACATTTTGTGTGTAATGTTAGGTTTCTTGTTTATGTTGTGTGTATGGGTTACACACAGTGAACTCATACTGAACAAAATAAAATATATTCTTTTCCCTGACCACATACAAATGTTCGGATCGAACGATTCATAAAAATATTCTTTTGTTCTCTGATCTGTATCATATGCATATTAGCAATTGGAATTAAAAATCCTATGAATTATTAATTATACTACATACGTACTTGTATTTCATTAGTGAAATCTCTTCTTGCAGACAAACATTGTGGCTTCGCGGGAGTAATACATTGAAGCTGATTAAAATGAAAATGAAAATTTTAAATAAAAAAAAATCCAATGAGTGTTCGAACTCACGGGCGATGTGTTAACACCTTTTTGCTACACGGTACCTGTTCGATTTCTATGAACACACTCGTAAATGTTACATTGGAAAATAAAAAACAGCGTTCAATCATATGATGACGTTACAGTTAAATAATATTAATACTTAAAATTATTTAAAGACCCAGTGCAAGCACATGTGTCATTATTTTCTTGCTCAATACTTTTTGTTTTATTCCCACAAAAGTCAAAGAATGCAAAGCAACATACACTTGTACATACATACATACATTGTTATATTCGTACGATATAACCGAAGATCAACATAAAATACTTTTTTAATATTACTCCAAATTAATACTCCAAATTAAAACACTTAAATCTCGGCTCGCCGATATCGGATCGCCTTAATTTTTGGCCTAAACTCTTCGTCGAAACCCGCACTAGCTTTTTAATCCAAAAATTAATAAAATCGGCTATGAATTTCCGGAGAAAATCGCGTGGGAAAATTATATGAAAATCGCCCAATAATCACTTTCAATACCGACTGCCAAGCAACGAACAAACAAACGATGATTTACTCTTACAAACCTAACACTTGCGTATGTATTAAATTTATAGTTTACTGCCCTAGAGGCGCGCGTATAGATGTTAACACATCAAAAATATCGTAAAAAGTTACACCGTATTTTGGTACCTCGGATACAAAAGGCTCTGCGGGTCTGCATAATAACACCCGCGTAATAGATGCGATCATAATGAAATTTAGTTTAAGCCAAATATATAAAAAATATATGTAAATTCTGGGAAATCGTGTGCAAATTAGATTTGAAGTAAATAATTACACATTACCGCAATACTGGTAATTCTTCACACACTGTAGTCCAGCGCATGCTTAATCCAATTAATATTGGGAAAGAACTTAACACTTAAATTAGAGGAGTTGCCCATTACGAGCCAGCAAACGACAATGCAGTAAACCAATATCGGGCGGACTACAGGTGTATATTTCCAGTGCACTCAATGTCGTCCAGCAGAAGCATTATTCTTTTAGGTTTCCCAAAGATGTGCGAGTCGAGGGGATTTTGCGCCGTATGGGAGTCGGAAGCTCGTTTTCAATGCAGTCGCATAAGCATTTGCAAGACGTCCTCTTTGAAGATCTTAACTCTTTATTATATTCTTCAAGTCTAATTTTGTATACATTCCAGCCTAGCTCCGTCCCTAAGGACGAATAAAACTTTCTCAGGATTTGCAGACTCTTGATTCACTGAGGAGACTTCTTCTTACATAAGGAGAAATCGGTGCGGCATCCGAAATCAACTGATCTGTTAAAAGCTGAGGTGAGAGAATTATCCTCAGCGGTATTACCTGGTTCGGATACATAAAAGGTTTTCATAAATATATTCATAAAAATTAAGTACTATATGATTATACACCCAATCCCCATTTGGGAAGACATCGGCTTCATATTTTTGTATGTGAAGCAGGAGAACAGAAAAAGCAGACATGCAGTGGTGGAGCTTTACCTGTAGTAGCGTCAGCATTTGCAGCTACGTCCCCTCATACCGAGGTATTTATGAAAACTTTTGCGGTAAGAAGTGAGAGAAATGTTCAATTGCTGCAAGTTGATGTTGATGTTCGAGCACACTTTCAGATACAGTAGCAATATTTTCCACTGAACGCACAGGACGAGAACGCACATAATAGTCTATTTGCTAGATTTAGCGATTTTCAACAGCGCAAAAGTCGAATTTGTCCCCATTGGCGTCTTTTAGGAGATATTTAGAATTCTAAAATGCCGACAATCTTACAGCCAATTTTTACAACTATTAAAAATAAAGTTTTTTGAGAGGGATAGAAGCTTTACTGTTATTTCCTTTTTCAAACAGACGTTCATTTAACCAATTTCTCTGAAAGTTTTAACGAATTGCTTTTATATGTTGAGAATATATTACAAGTATATTAACTTTCATAACAAAATTTTTTTGTCTGTATATATATAAGTATTTTGTTCTTCATATCTAAATAAATTTAATTCAATTTTAGGCGGAACGTTATGTGCCAAAGAACACAAAATTGTATCAGTCTGATCCAGTATTTATAAATAATTGAAGCCATTACTAAAAGGCGAAACAAGAGCCTTGTGCATTTATTGCAAGTGATTAACTGAAACATCAAAAGGTGAAACCTTTCAAAACCGTCTCAAAACCCCAAACAGCCAGGAAGTGTTTGCGCTTTATATACATGGGTGGACACAATCCATTTTTAAGTGTGGATAATCTGGTGCACTACGCTGTGGTGCGTGAAAATAGAGTAAAGCCGTCTATCTTAGACTCCATCGCACAAAATACACAAATATTATAACGTTGTAGGGGCCCATTTTTTGGTGAAGCTTTAGGAGGAATCTACATTCGAATCATTTGTATTTTTTTTCATAAAATTTATCATTTGATACTTAAAATTTACTTGAATACTAAAATGCTCACAAAAAAATTATTTTAAAATAAGTTTAAAAACCAAGCCTTAAAAACTATAGTTTGTGACTATAAATTCTTTATATATGACCCATTGTCCACTCCCGCCCATATTTGCAGCAGGTCTTAGAATATGGACACCTAACCAAAATACCCAATTTTGTTCAACACCGTTAACAGGAGCAGAAATAATGAAGAAATATTGGATTTTTCAATTTGAGATTTGTATGAGAGGTACCACGCCCCTTTCTCCAATCCCGCCCATATTCTGGTAGTTAATTTTTATCGTCGCCATTAGATCACGGCAAAAGGGTTAAAAATCAATCCAAAGTTTTTTCGGCATGCATGCGTGCAGACAGGTGAAGTTAATATAAAGAATTTAAAAAAAGAATTCTGAGATTTATTTTAAGTCGAAGCTATTGTTTGTACTTGATTAGAGAATTTCAAGAAAAGACGAACAATGTAGTTGACAACGCTGCTTTTTATTTATTTTACACCTACAATCCATAAAAGGATATAGTTGGTAATCTTTTCAAAATCTTTATAAAAATTATGTAAATAGTAAACATTACTTATAATACAAAACAAAAGCATAATACATACATCACATAAGAAAAACCGTAAAGTAAAATTAAAAAATAAGAATAAAACAAAAGATAGGGTGCACAAGATAGGGAGATAGGGTCTGGTGCAGGAACATCTGAAACATGAGGAACAGGAAGAAGAACATCAGCTTACGCAGGAAAACAGGACCATAAACAAAACAGAAGCCAGAGCAGGAACGGCAGGAACATTAAGAGCAGGATCGTGAAGAGCAGGAACATTAACATCAGGATCTAGCTTAACCGCCACAAGAAGGATGCCCATGAATAGGAAAATAATTCTTACGAATTACGATAAAGAACATGAGAGATAGAAGACGGCATTTCTAGAATACTGGAGTAATTTGAGACAGCAGTTATTGAAGACAGGAGTGATAGAATACAGTAGTAGTTAAAGATAGCAGTTATTGGCAACCAAGGCTACACTATTCTCTGTCATTTCAAAACCTTTTAATTATACACAGAAAAAAAAGACGACTGTAAAATTTTAACAACAAAATTGGAACGTGAAAAATCTCAGCACTCAATTACATTTTCCATTGATATACTGACAAATTACTCAAACATTGAAATGAAACTCGATAAAAAAATTCATAAGATATACCCCAAAACTTCAGTTAGAGATAAGTTTGTACAGGCAGTCGTACAAACATCGTGTCACAAACATCGAAACAATCTTGTGGATGTGCGTTCGAATCCTACCGCGGCTGTTTAATTTTTTTTAATAAACAAAATTTCTAAAAATACTTCGGATCGAAGACAAATCGAAAACTGAGATACAATTTAGTTTGTTGATATGTCAAATTCTTAATCGACTAAAAACGAAAATATTTTTGATAAATAACGTACTAATATTTTTGTAGATGGGTGAAATTTTGCATCGATTGAAAAATAATATTTTTCCAATAAACAATCTACAAATGTGGAAGCTGAGATGTGATTTTTTTTATCACAGGATTTTCAATTGATATTTTGTTTGAATTTTCGAATTTTTTAATTGAATTGAAATTTTTTTTTTCTGTGCACATAATCGGTTATGGGTATAGTGTTAGTGATCATAATCATAGCGGGCCATTGGTAATTTAAATAATATCGGGCAATTGGTAATTTCATTGGATAAAAATATCTTGCCGTTCTGCGGCGAATATTAAAATTTATTTGGCTTAAAAGAATACTTGAGTCGATAACGCTACTAGTAAGTTTTATGATAAATATTGCATTCAGCATATATCTACGTTTTCCAAGTGCTGGAAGATCAATAAGCATCAATCGATATTTATATGGTGGCAAATTTTAAAGGTTCCAAAAAATACCACGTAGCGCAAAAAGAAGAAATTGTTTTTGAATCGGATCAATGCATTTGACTTGATTTTGTCAAGGAAGTATTATCTTCCACAGTTTCCACAGGTGCTGTAACATCTCACAATTCACAGCTACGTCCCTCTCCACTAAGCTGCTCTTGACCCCGATGGTGTCTTCCAGGGGCCATTATACGGGTTCGTTAAAGGGTTTTTTATTCGGGCAGTGAAGTAACTTCCCCCGAAGTACTCACCGAGTTAGTCTCATCAAGGTTGCTGTCTTCCACTCTGCCCAAAGCAAGTGTAACCTCGGGGGGATTGTGTCAGGTTTGTCTCCGTGGTCACATTTATACACCCTAATATGACTCTAACCGTATCTAAAAAATTACTACTTCAGTTTTACTGAGTACTGGAAGTGATTACATAGTAATGACAACCACGAATTGTCGCCGAAATCCTTGGCGTCTTCCAAAATACCAATTGGCAGATGTAAGGTTGCTTGCCCTTATTACGCATATGACAGACTCTCCACTGTTTTTTGTGGCTGTTTGCTAGCCACTCGCGAAGTCTTGGACAGAGCGGGATGTCTTTCTTGCGACCTGGGGATCAAACATCCAGGCATCTAGTTTGGCACCAGTCCAGTCCTCTCTCACGTTAGAAATAGCTTCTTTGTACAGATTGCTGATTTTCAAACGCACTGAGATTAATTTCGCCTTGGTACCTGCCTGCGTCACAGCAGAAGACAGTCGACACAGGAGAGTTTCCACATACATCATAGTCCACGGCGTTAAGGACAGCCAAAGCACCCAAACATCTATTCCGGAAGTAGGTTCCATCTACAGTCTCTACTGCACCACTCACCAAACGGCTTCGGGCCGCTGTTTCCGGTCACCTTGGATCGTTTAGACTTTGGCGAATCATCGATTGTTCGTAAACGTTTTCCTAACTTAATCGAGCTTATGTCATCGGAGTTTCGGGGGTCCATCAAATCCCGTGACCAGATAACTGCCGCTTTTTGCCTCTCAGACTGCCGCATCGACCTTGCCCAACCCCAACCATCGTCGACCATTTCACCATCCGCGCAACGTCTTAGTTCCATGACTATAGACCGGTAATTCGAGCCATATACTAGTGTATTAAATTTAATTTTAATTTCTTGTATAGTTGTCTGCAAGTATACAGTTGTCGTCATCGGTTTCTGAATTGATTGTATTATGATTTTTTTTCAGTCCCACGAGTGTATGGGATTTGAGGTCGACCGCCAGTAGTATATTTTATCTAAAAACAATCACTATTAAACGAAAATTGCAAATTCAAAGAATAATGGGCAAATTCGAGGTATTAAAAGCTCACAACGGCTGGCACTGACATCGGGCATTTAAATATAATTTCACTGCGGAATTCCACATAAGTGACAACTGTGAAACTGAGTCTAAGTATTCAGTAAATATTTAATTGGTTAGACAGCCAATTAGTCAACTTTTACATAATAAGCGACAGAGGAATTGTTTAAAAAAGAAAAATAATAAATAAATACATATAGTTAATTTTATTTATAAAATGATGTTCTTTCATGCACCTCTTAGGCCCCGTTTTTGAATTGATATTTAAATAAGCAATTAGTTATTTGCTAGTGCATTTAAATCTGAGTTTGGGTTTTCAGTGTTAAATTAAATCCACCATTTCTTTCGCGTATAGAATTGGAACATCTTGAAATTCCAAATGCAAATATCGACATTTGCCAGAAACATACCTGTAAAACTCGCCATTACCATAAATGTGAAAATGGTTTCGGCGTGTTTGTGTTGTGCCTGACCGTCTGTTTGTTTGGTTAAACTCAATAGATTATAGTTTCTGCATCCAATATCTACTTTTCGTCATTATATTATTATATACAATTGTATACTTCTTTAATTTATAAGTTGTATCCTTTAACTTCTAAATCTATGTAAGTATGTTGGACATTGAAATTGAAGTTGGCAGAGACAAAAAATGTCGAAATCATATGGTTAATTTAAGTAGAATTTCCATTGAATTTAATTTTTTGCTGAAAACTGAATTCTGTATTATAATAATATTTAAAGATAAATAGAGGATAATTGCGAAGTGACAAATTGAGTCTTTGTCTTAAATTGTCGTTCATGCGTTTTTGATACATTTTATTTTTACTAGAGTTAATCTAAGATTATAGCAGTTCTTAAAGTGTTCGTTAGTTCCACGCAAATATTTGAATTTACAATATAAGCAGGTTTAGGGTGCAATTTTTTGAATGGGAGTAATTTACACCATTTTAAATCAACTATAAGGTAATATAGCAACTTATAAAAAAAAATCGAACTCGATTTCAAGTAACAAATTAGCGATCACAATTAACTTCTTGTTTTGCACCGATAAGCAAATTAATGGTATTATATAAATTGCAATACATTATTTGAGTGAGAACTCATTCTCAACTAAATATTTAATTGAGTCTTCGGGGATAATTTAGACAAATATATTTTTGAACCAATTAAACGTTTATATAATTTAGTTTGACAGGGATTATAAATTATTTAGTTGAGTCACTTAAAATGTTAATCAAATATTGTCTTTAGTTTTAAAATAATTTAGTTGTAACAATTAAAAAATAATAGAATTTTAAAAAATATAAACACCATATTATACTTATACATTCAGACTTGTAACAAACGTTCAGAACAATTTTATAATTTTAAAGATCTTTCGTACCTATATGTGTAAATAAAGTACATATTTATTCTCATTACATTCCAGGAATGGATAGGGGATAACTTCTTACAGTCAGTGAGGTTTGCACTTTCTAGTTTAAGACTCACCCATTGGGACCAACAGCTTTATAATGGTATGTTTAGGGGCTTTTTCATGGCTGTATACCCTATAGTGGCAATTTAAATTTTGACAAAAAATCAAACATTTTGTCTGCCCTTTTAAGTACATTCTTCTGTTCGCTTGTGAAAAGTACATCCATAGTTCAAAGATTTGTGTTCCTTTCTGACAAAGTTGTACTGAAAAAGTGGAAAAAAATATGAATTTTCTAAGAAGAATATTGGTGTGGGTTCTTTGAGCAATTTTTTTCCTTTTGTGTCTCTTAACTGTTCAAACGAAGTGGAATTTTAGTTTAGAGAGAATAACAAATAATGCTAATTGTTTTAGGAATTTGTCGACCAGTTTGCACGAAGAGTCGCTTAAAATCGCTTAGGTATCCATCAACACTGGACGAATATTTTAGTTAAACA
Source organism: Phaonia tiefii (assembly GCA_963931995.1). Taxonomy (NCBI): domain Eukaryota; kingdom Metazoa; phylum Arthropoda; class Insecta; order Diptera; family Muscidae; genus Phaonia; species Phaonia tiefii. The sequence continues at coordinate 191,117,594 of OZ008369.1, forward strand.
AGGTAAATAAAAATATCAAAAAAACAAAAGGAGGAATACAGCTGTGAGAATGTGCAATATTTCTATGTTCTTTTTTCCCCGAAACGGGTACAACTTAGAAGGGGTGAATGTTGCCTCACATAAGGGCAACGACCTTTTTGAAACGAAATCACCATAAGTGGGGTGACCGGCGTCAAAAAAATGTGAGGTGGTCAGAGCTTATTTTGCATGCAGAAAGGCGAAACCCCGATAGCGTTGGTAGCCGTATACATATATCGACACTGAGAGGCCCAGAAACTCAGTGTTTTAACAAAATATTTTTTAACACAACAAACACATTACCCAATTTTCTATTTCTTATCAAACAATGGTTTAATTGAAAATAATCCAAATCTATTTTTCTATGATAGAATTTAGTACACCATAAACTATCCTGTAAATCATATATTTCCGTTCGAGTGCCATTACAGACTGTAAGAAAATCTTGAAATTACGTATATGCATATATTACATTTTCATTACTCATTAATTCAAATGATCTACTCACAAAGTAATCGTATAAAAGAATTGGTTATCTTTTTTAATTTTAAGAAGTACGCAAAAACTTATTGAACACATATTTCCTTTATTTAAAATCCTTCATCATGTTTGTGAACAGTATTATAAAACTGTGTACGATACAATTATTCATGTTCTTAAACAACTAGTTTAGCTATTCATTTTAACCTAATTCTTAAATTTATATTAATAATATATAAAACAGAAACAATTTTTAAAACATCTAGAGTGAAGCCACAAATAACATAAAGTGTATTTATCAAACCCCATATAATATCTAAGCAAAACTAAACCGAATTAGATTTAAGACAAATGAAACCATCAATAAATCTAAACTACTTTCAGTGATATTCAACAACACCTAAATTCGTTGTAATAAATTTTTCGTAAAATTCACTTTTTTGTTCTGCTCTTCGTATTTAATACTACTTATAATACTTTAATAAAATCCACAATTTTACAAATCCGAAAAAAAATTAAATTTTTATACTTTATCTCTACCTCTCTCAGCAGAGAAAGTAGGACATTACCTAATGGATTTGTCATTATTTATTAATTAAAAAACCACGAAGGAACCAAAATTTATTTTTCGTCTTCGTTTTATGCCTTGTTTTGCTTTCAATTTTGTTTCAAATCAGTTGTCTTTCTCATTAGTGGTTTAATATCACCTCTTTTATCACATACTTAATCGTTTTTTTAGAGGAATTAACTTCAAAAATTTTGAGAATTCGGGCATGTGATCATCACGCCATTTGTGAATCACATACGATTTGGAAATCGCACGATTTATTTCGCCATGTGTGGGAGCTCACTTACGGTTCGATTTTGTATTCGAAAAAAGAAAGCATATGCTTTTTCTAACACATAATCCAAAAAAAGAGAAAATGCGGATTAAAAACGGATAATTATGGATTGTTCCAATGCATTCGACATACAAGATCAGACGTAAGAAACCAATTTTTGTAATCTAAAACTGTGCTTTAAGCTGCATCGGCATAACATGTAACGCAGAAATGTGATTTCAGTAACATTTGCGGAAATAAAACAAAATAAATTCGGGCATACATATAGGAGTTTATTATCTATATAGACAAACCCAAACCTCTAGCAGCGTCAAATTTTCGAAAACCAATTAAATCAACTGGGTTTGTAGTAACTCAGCTGATCGAAAAGTTATTAGGGAAATGATGTACACTGAGAATCCAAAGAAGATATAGAGAGTATAGACCATGCAGCAAATTAAGTTTAAATAGTGTTTAATTGTACTAATAACAGCTAAATTTTGTTTATGTTGTTTGCATCAGTGTTGCCTGAAGCTTTCAAAAAAGGGGCTAAATGTGCAAAAAAAAGAGCAAAAACCAAACAAAAGAGCTAAATAACAAAATACACAAATAAATCAAATTGCAACCAAAAAAAAAAAACAAAAGGTTAAATTTTTACTAAGTTTGAAATCTGGTCTGCAAAACCCATATGTTTTGTGCCAAATACCATAATACATAAATAACAAATTTTAAGACTGTTTTTTCATTCATTGTAGTCTAGTATTATATCATGGGTTTTCACTCAAACTCATAAATTCGTCGTATACCTAGAAAAACATGAGTTTTTACGGAATATCAAACATTGTTCATACAAAGTTGATGTTTGAATTTATGAGGAATTCGAGCTGTACGGAGTATTTACGAATTTGAATGAAAACGCGTAGTGTCATATTTCGAATATTTTCTAGAATTTCACAGAGCTAATTATATTTTACCCATTTAACAAATAAATAGCATAAGCTTTCAATGATTTCAAATCAAAATGAGCACTGAACGGAAAAGCTTCGTCACAAGAATGAAAATGTTCGTCGCCCCAACAACTGCTGTTATCGAAAGTGAACTAACGTACAGTTTCGTTCCCGCTACGAAAATCTGTTCTGTGGTTGTTACAGAAATGAATATGTTTCATTGCAGCAACGAATTTGTTTCATTGCTGCTATGAATATGTTTCATTGATGCAATGATTTTGTTTCATTGCTGCAATGAATTTGTTTCGTTGCAACAATGAACTTGTTGTATTGCTGCAATGAATTTGTTTCATTGCTGCAATGTTTTTGTTTCATTGCTGCAATGTTTTTGTTTCATTGCTGCAATGTGTTTGTTTCACTGTAGCAATGAATGTTTTATAGTGTGTTTGAAATTATTTATTTATTGATATTTAAATATTACATTGGTGTTAAATGGAATTATAAGTATATAATTTATAATATTTTATATAATAATTTTTATAATAATCTCTCGTATGGAAGAAGATTGTTGTATATGATGGTTAGTGTGTCAATGTGGTCATCGTATTCTGATCCTACAAATAAAAACAAATTGGTGGATATATACATATGTACTTACAATGAACATAAGGTCCACTATCATTACGGTTTTCATCACAATGAATGTAACAGAATATATATAAAACTTCCTTTAACCACACCATATGTATTCTTCAAATCATAAATTATTGTTGCGTTCTGTTGAATTTTCGGGGTTGTTTTCGCAATCGATGCGTCACTCTCTTTGCTGTTGGTTTGCTTCTTCATTCTGTTTGTTGCTTTTCTTTGTAGTCTATTTACAAATCTACACATTCATACACAATTTATTTTTTTCAATGACGATTCTTTTGTCAGTAAGTTAACTAATTACTTAGCTATCAAATTAGAAAGTTCATTAAATCATTCCGGCGGAGAAACACGTCTACCACTGCCGGTTATTGGAAGGAACTGATGTAAAATGTGTACGTGACCCACCACTCATGCTGACCATTTTGCCCTGCTGAGCTCTGTTTTAAAATCGCTCATTTTATCTCTTCATTCCATTTCTCTCTTGATCTTCATACAAATTAATTTCGTTCGGTCAAGAACTCATCCGTTACTACAACGAAATTGTTTCGTCAGCTATAAATGTTGACAAGCAGCCGATAATAATAATAAACTATGGGAAATGTAAGATATAAATCAAATAACAATAGTCTAAATCTCATACCCTTACTTTTATTTTGACTTTTCGCTAATTTTTCTCCAAAATTCAAATTAAATATAATTGTTGAAGGAACGAAAAATTGATTGTTGCAGGAACGAAACGAGACATTGTCAAAGAAATCATCTATGAAATTTTTCGAAGCAGCAACAACGAAACGTAAAACATTAATGAATACGTTTCATCCATGCGACGAAGCGCTTTTCTTTCAGTGTGGGGAAGGTGCAAAAACAGAAATGGGGATTCAATCGATATATCTGTGAGGCAGCCATAAAAACCAACAAATTATGAAAGTACATGGACGTGGTCAAAGTTTCGACTCGAATCGTCACAATTTTTTTTATAGTTTGATTTTACTTCAATAAATCCTAAGCATTCCGAAATTTTGCATTGCAACTTTCCGCAATATCGTAGGTCTTTCCTTATTACGTAATTCTTTCTAATTTGTCTTTCACAAAAAATTTACCAATATTTCCTAAAATGGAGAAACATCAAGCAAATTTTAAATCTTTTATATTTTACAAAAAAAAAAGTGGTAAATCTTTGAATTGTTACGATTATTTTGGATACCACGACGTAATAGTTTTTGTATACTATGTTTGACAATGTTCTCAAGAGTCTTAAGTACTACAACTTATCAGGATTTAGCCATATCCAGTGCTTCAAGTTGTACACTTATAAGCGACGAAATAAAAATGGTAAAATGATTGTTACTAAATCCATTAAGTGGATCTAAATATAATTTTTGAACATTACTGTATTTTGCAAAGTTGGCAAGAAATTGCTAGCCTAGAAGTCCTTCGGAGAGATCTGGTTTCTCCACAGTGAGGCTGAAAACGGCAAAACCAAAGTTAAAATATTTAAAAAATGCTTCGACGTTTCATCAGCATGTTTTTTCTGAGCAACGTTAAAAAGAATTATGAAGTATGGAAAGAGTTACAATATAGTCCAAGATTGCAAATAAAAATCCAAACAGCTTAGGATTTATTGAAGTAAAATTGAAAAAGAGCCCTGCCCCGCAGATGAAATAAGGAGGCACTAAACAATAAACTTCCAATTGCCGCATAATGTATTGTTTTATTGCTATACAAATAATTCATACGCTGCACAGTGGTTCAGAATCGATTTCCATCCGTATAAATTAATTTTTTTTTTGATTTAGCAAACATTTCTGAGTTCTGTAAAAACCGATTGTAGGTCCAGTGATTATGGCCATATATCAACATTGAAAATCGCAGAGTGGGGTATATTTCAGAAAGTTTCCAAAGTTGCCTACTTTAGGCTTTTTTCGAATTCCAAGAAAACAAAAATTGTGGTTATCTTCTTTTTGTGTTTTATTTTACCTCTTTTAATTTATTGTTCATAATACGTACAAAAAATTTAAATTTTTTTTCTCATTACAGATATTCGCTATTTTCGAATTTAGAAAATCGAAAAATTTTGATATCTTTTTTCGAATTTCTTGCACTGTATCTCATTCAGTTTGAGAGAAATTGCACTCAATTTTTCTTTTTTAGAAAGAGTGATTAATTTTATTTAATGTAACTGCTAAGATTTCTTTATACTATTTCGGAAGTACTAGCTATTTGAAAAATATTGTCGTTAGAAAAAATTTTGAATTTGGACTAAAAGAACTTCTTTTCTTCAAAAGCGTCCAATTATAATGATACACAGTTGGAAAGGCTAATCTATTCCCCAATTTCGCAGGGTAACTTTAGTTGCCGCCTGATGGAACACAAACAAGAAAGTGATAATTTAATGAAAAAATTCAGATTTTTCAATACCTAAAGGTGAATAACTATTTTTTCCTCAACAACTTTAAAAAAGTAGGTACGCAGCTAAAAAGCTGATAAAATTCTCTTTCGCATTTCGGTAGTATTTGTACTAATCAGAGTTCATTTGCCTGAGTTATGTCCCATCCTTTACAACACAATATTTGGCATATAAATCGAATTAGAGGTGACACTGTAATTCATCAAATCGCAAAAAGTGGCATTATTATAATGTTTTTATACCCAAATACTAATAAAATTCACCACAGCGATAGCCGTGGACCAATTTCGACCCTAGTTAAATTTTTGAACTCAAACCGTTCTTGAAATCACTCCAAGTACTATATTCCAGCAACATTTTCTGAAAAAAATTATTATAAAATGTTGGGGTAGCGTGGTGATTCGGTTTTCTTCTTATTATTAAATATCAATATACATATGAGGAGTGACGGACCAAAAGTGGTTAACTACGATTTGGCGAAAAATGAGATGACACATGATATGGGTCTTAAAATTTAAACCCTACCACATACTGCAATCAAATTGAAACAAAAAGAACAGGGTTTCATACAAAAATTATCTGAAAACCGAGAGACGGAGCAAAATTGGTTAAATACGATATTTTTCAAAGTGTTCGAAAAAAAAACACTTTACGCTTTAAACAATAGTATCAAAGTAAGTTCGATAATCTAGTGAGCCATATCGCTGTTGCCAAATCATAAAAACCTTTAATGAGAAGTGTGTCAGAATTTTAAAGCGAAACATTTATACGTTTTGTGTTAAAATATGGAACAGACAACAATCATATCAGATATAAATAACGGCAGTAGAAAGCGTCAAAAAATAACTAGAATTGCTGAGGAGAAATGGAATGAAAAGTAAGTCCAAAATTGACCAATAAATAGTTTGACAGTAATGTACTTTGAACTAATATGTCTTACGCATATTATTATGTTCTTAATCTTCACAGATATAAGAACATAAGCCCGTTGCGCAATGAGTACAAAGCGATGTGCAGACATAAGTGCCAAACATTAAAATGCAAAGATTTTGAAGTTGAAGACTTATTGCCTCTTCGTAACCAATTCTTCAAGAGAAATGGCAAAGTACAGCAAGACATATATCTGTGTAGATATATTGCTCCTTACATACCAAACCGTGTTACAAGTGCATCAATGAAAATGCGGAAGTTTAGTTGCAGATACTTCCTTAAGCTCAAAGGAAAGAATGTTGCGGTCTGTGCGAATTTTTTCCAAAATGTGTTTGATATAAAAAAAGGGCGACTTAGAACCATTGGAAGTTTAATTCATGAAGAAAAAACACCTAAAGAAAATCGGGGAGGTGACAGGGTCTCTAGTAAGAGTATCAATAAAAAAGAAAGAGTCACAAACTTTATTAAAAACCTTCCAGCACAGGAGAGTCATTATAATAGAGCAAAATCTCGTCGAGTGTACCTTTCTTCGGAATTAAGCGTGAAGAAATTATTTGATTTGTATAATAATTCAGTTGCTGTTGCAATGCAAGTAAAACGCACAATGTTTCACCAAATATTTCTGCAAAAATTTAATATTGGTTTTTCATCACCAGCGTCAGACATATGCTGTACCTGTACATTGTGGCTTAACAATCTTAAAAAAGAAACAAATGCAATTGAGAAGGGACGACTTTTTACACAAAAGAGGTTACACACACTTCGAGCCAAAGCTTTTTATACGCATTTAAAGACAAATGTCCCGAAAAGTAAAACCCTTTGTTTCGACATGCAAAAAGTGTTAAATTTGCCTAAAACACCGATACAGGAAGCATTTTATAGTCGCCAATTGAACCTTTATAATTTTTGCATTGTAAACACCGACTCAACCAATCCCGACTTTTACTGCTGGAATGAAACTCAATCTGGCCGTGGAGCAGAAGTTATAGGATCTGCTCTTCTCCACCATTTAAATAATATCGAGTTTGCAGACGATACTGAGTTACTGCGTCTGTTCTGCGATGTATGCGGAGGTCAGAACAAAAACTGTCACATAATTCATACTTTAGCGTTTTGGCTACTAAATAAATCTCCAAAGTCAATGAAAGAAATACATATATTTTTTCCTGTTCGAGGTCACAGTTTTTTGCCTGCGGATAGAGTATTTGGCAGGCTTGAGAAAGAGCTTAGAAAAATTTCGGTAATTACTACGGAAGAAGAATATTTCCAAATATTTGAGAAGCACGGAAGAGTGCATAAGTTATATGACGACTGGACTCTTTATGATATAAAAGCCTTAGGGAAAAGAAACTACAAAAAGATCGATGGTATTCAAAGCCTTAAAAGAATTCAATTAAGGAAATCACAGAGCCGAAATAGTGATGTGCAAATTAAATGTTATGAAAACTTCTTTTACGAAAGTACACAAAAATTTCAACCTTTGCTAAAACGAGGCCAAAATCACCCCAGAACTATAAAAGAAAAGTATCTGAAGAGAGTCCTTAGTAATGAAAAAAAAGAGATGTTTCTAATTTATTAGCAAAGCAATTTGGCGAGCATTGGACTGGGCTGCAGGAGCTTCACTGGTTTAAGGAAATTTTAGACAGCAATAAGGGATCAATTCCTCGTACCGGCGTTGAAGAATATCTTTTGTGCAATTGCGAATGTTTGGAGCCAGAATTAAATTATTCAAAAGTATGATTTCTGCTTTAACTATACATACATTACAGAGACATAATTTCAACAGTATTGATTTTTTCAAATAAAAATATATGCAAAATAAATACTATTTGTTATTCTTATTTGGAGCAAATTGTCGGAGCAAAATTAGTAAACTACATACTGTGGCGTTTCAAAACTAGTTAACTACTTTGTGACAGAGCAAAACTGGTTAACTGTAAATTTAAAATCCCTATATGTTCTACATTTAAAGTCTAACCGTTTTCTTATTTGGCCATTTCGCAAGATATTATTTTCTCAATCGGTTTTCCTTATTACAAAAATTACATTCTAAATGCGACATTTTTTATTTGTTTTTTGTATTTAACTCGAAATTAAAAATCTCGTAGTTAACTACTTTTGCTTCGTCACTCCTCATGAGCTAACTAATACAATAGAATGTTTAGACTACAATCACCTGCTTTTTTTCGTAAGCCCACGTATTTTTATGTTTCTCATCAAAAACACTACGAATTTTAAGTGAGGTCCTACCTGGTAATAAACAACATGTACTTATCCTTTTTTCCAGCAGACATAGTAATCAAAGTACTCAGAATTGAATGAACTATGAAAAACATAAATTAAATTTCAAAGTTAACGGAATCTGTCAACGAATGTAGCTGTCTACTTTGGTTGTAAAATACACGTGTGCCCTTCGATCAGTTTAGTGTTACTAGGCCACAAAAATATTAATTTAAATGACAAAGCTTACTCTCTGTACTATAGTTTGGTTACTAAATATTGCATCCAAACGATATTTATTAAAATTCTTAGATGTAAGAAATTTGAATAAATTTGCGTTAAATGCGAACCAAACATTTAACCAAATATTTTGAAACGACTAAAAGTTGATATTAGTATGGTAAGTATTTATTATCAAAGTTTTCACTAGCCCTGGGACTCAAAAGTTTGACAAGTAACCCAAAATTTCACATTTGTTTTTTATGCAGCATTTGCTTGGAAGTTTTTAGACGAACCAGTAAACAATTCAAACCAGTACCAAATATCAGGAAACAAAAAGCAGAAGAACCCCGAAACAACGCATAACTATATTCATGTTTTAAAAAACATATATTTATATATATGTTATATATAAAACATATACCTATATATAACAATAAGAACATACCTCACGTTTTCTACTCACCATTTGGTATATGACTAGGCACAGCCATTGAACTGTCAATATATTGATATTATTCTTCACGCATAGTAAATTAATACTATTTGCCACCGTCGAAATATTTTCAGTAAACACACAGTATTAATAAAGTATATATTATATAAATAAATATAAAATATGAGAATTACATTAAAAAGTGTACACTTAGGCCACAAGTTGTTAAAAGGGGTAATAACTTTAAAAAGAGCTAAGAAACCCCTAGCTCTTTTCCCCAAGGCTCCCGGATTTCCCCAGAATTTCGTTTATTTTCAGTTCCCGGGAATTTTGTCCGGGAATCCCAGAAAATTTCCAAAACTGTTATGGGATATCTTAGCGAAAAAGTGAAATCCAGCGAGCTTTTCTTGCACTTGGGTATTCTATATGTTTTAGATTTTTGTATTTCCGTAAATATTAATAAAAACGATTATTCGTAGGGAAGCTATATTTTCGTTCACGATTTTTTTAATGTTCATCGTGGTGTTGCTCCAGCAACTCAACTGTTGTTGCTGGAATTTAGAGAAAAAGGGTTTAATAATGTAATTGTTAATTTTGGGGTAAGGTTTTGAGGTTTGGGCATCTATTGATTTTTTCTAAATTTTATTTGTTTATTACTGTATTTAGCCAAACATTTAAAATTAACATAATTAATGTGTTTCTGCATAGTATCAGTCATTATAGATACGATACTGATTTGTTTCAAGTAAGAGCAACTCTGTTTTTACGCCAATTTTGAATATTTGTTTAGCAACAGTGCAAACACATAACCGAACATTATCCGAAACCACAAAAATAATACATTTTAATTTTTCCACGAAATAGCAAAGTGGAAAATAATATAAAATGCGTAAAAAAGGGTGCTTGATGTTAATATTTGTACATAATTCAAATATGGATGATTAAATTCCCAAAGCTCACAGGAAATCGAAGAATATTCTTTTAAGAAATAATTTGAAATCGAATCATATGGTCAATTTCTTTACTGGCAACGTTAGGTTTTTACAACTTTTTGTTTTCTTCATGCTCATATCTTCGCAAAAACAACGAATTTTTCTATTTCTCTATAGGCTCATGACAAACGGTAACTCTACCTATAATTTAAGCTTTTACTTTTTTTGATACCTTCGAAGACGGCGGAGTTAGAAGCGTGTAAAGAGCACTGGCAACGTTACAGATCGGAGAAGTGAGTTTTGAAGTTGTTTTACATTTCATAAAAAATCTGTTAATCTGCCAAAGCAAACGCCTTCATATTCCAATATGTTGGGTCCCAAGGACTATTGAAGAGATGAAAATAAGTATCTTCTCCCAAATTTTTACATTTTGCTGTTTTTCCGCCAAGAATGTGGGTACTGGCAACAAAATATGAAAATTTTATTTGGTATTCAATCTAAGATTCATTTAGAAGAGTTTGTTATGGAAATATCATTCGTTTTTAATTTAACAGTCTTAATTTATTAAATATTTTTTAGTAAAACAATCACAAATTAAAAAGATATTTTATTATATCCTACTTTGGATGTGCAGAAGATGACAGATTTGCCATCAATGACTTGAATTTGGTGCGAATTGGAATTGTTGCGAATATTTTTAGCACCGGAGAACAGCTCAGCCACTTCCATGTCTTTATTTATCTGGTCAAATTCAGCATCTGTTACCTCTTCATCTTCAATTTTTGATTGCGTCTGTTTGAATGCGATAACAAAATCCGAAGCAATATTTACGATGATATTCCGAGCTCTGATGTGTTTTCGCACGATTATTTTCACGGTTGCACCTATTCCATCAACACATCCTTTGCCATGTGATGTTGCAAAGAAATTCCAGATGATTTTTAGACCAAACTCGGCTTCCAACTGACGAATCAAGGAAGCAATAAACTTCTTTTTAAATTGAGATGATGGTCCATCACTCCAAATTTTTAAAATTTTGAGAGAAGCAGGTAAATTTGGGAGCAATTTCCAAAGATATGGAACTATTGTGTCTTTTGTGCGTATCAAATTGTTAGATGCGAATACTTTTGCCTGAAAGGCGTCATTGTGGTAAAAGGCAGTCGTAAACACAGAAAGCTGCCGCTGATTCCAATGCGCAATTTGTACTTCATCTTATCCATCGCAGACGAAATTTTCAGCAAAGCCAACTTGAAGAAGACCTTCTTCAGGAAATTCTACATTCAATGCTCTTGGTCGATCGTGCATATTAAACACTTTAGGTTGTTCTCGCGTGTTAAAATTGTGCCGCAAAAATTGTGAAGACAAAGCAACCGTGTATGCGATTTGCTCAGCCAATGTTCCCGTTTCATCTTGCTAATCAACTCATTTAGCTTCAACTCTTTTCTTCCATCTCTTCCATGAAACTTTCGAATCGAGTGCAGCATCTTGTGCTAGATCATTTTGGAAACAGAAATACCGGTACAATTGTTGCAACTTTCATACCAGCAGTCAATCGATGAAACTGGACAAAAAACTTTTGAACAAAACCATTGTCATAGCTCGGTATGCTAGGAATGTTCTTATTCGGAGCAGTTACAGCTTCAATGAAATTAGCATGGCATGACCACATACGCATGTTGTGTGGCAAATCGTTAGTCAATTTTATATGCTTCGGTCGTTGACGAGAAAAATGACACACGTTACAGGTATCTGAAAGTGAAACCAAAATTTAATCATAAGCATACATATGCAAAAAAGAAATTCAATTTCAAATACCTCTTCCAGCGCTCCGCTGCTCTTCGTCGAATATGGCAAAGGCTTCCTTCACAGTCATTGTCATGTGTCTTTTTGGCAACAAAATTTTGTCTCCAGTTGTTGGGCACAAATATTCCTTAACATCACGTATTTTAGGGCGAGACTCGTGAAACGTCATCTCTTTCATAAAATTTTCGGATCGCATCGATCAGAATTTTATTTGGAACATACTTTTTCTTTCTTGCAAATACTGAAACCAACTCTTGCTTATCTTCATCATTCATTTTTGACATGATTCGTGCCAATACAGCTTTCTTTTTGGATGGCGAAACTGGCAAGGCACGGGTTGCTTTGCAAACTGCTTTTCCAAGCGATTTTGTAGAACTGTACCCGCTTGAATTCATATCACTTAAGACAGTACTTTCCTTGTTAGAAATATTAATTTTGTTAAATTTTGCCAATCGCTTCCGTTCTCTGCACTTTTGGACACGTTCGCGAGTTGCTTCACGGCGCTTCTGTACAATTTCGGCAAGCGCTTGTTGCGAAATGTTTTCCTCGCTCTTCTTCTTATTTTTTCGACATTTTTTCATCACAGCCGCCTTTTTTTCTTGTAATGTTCATATTTTGGCGTCGTTTTCAGTTTGTGCATGTACCTTTTATTTTATTGAGCCTTGCTCAATTTCACCTAATGATTAAAAATGGTTTGTGAAAACACTGGCAACGTTACACACGTTAGATGGTTTCGTTAGAATATGAAAAATGCATTAATTTTATGTTTTTTATATCGGTTCTAATAAAAATACTAAGAAAAAATGTAAAAGACTTATTTAGCGAACATGCTGGACACTGCGCAAAAAACTGTTTTCTTCTTTTGCACTGGCAACTTTACTATTATTTTTGCGGTGCATTTCATTGCGACCAAACGTCGGCACTAAAAATATTTTTGCTAAAATTTACGATGTTTTTTATCGAAATATTTCATAATCTAAGCAGAGAAACCAAAACAACGTATCTACGCAAAATAAAAATGAAGTAAAGTTTTTACCTTTTTCTTCGTTGTAGTATTTTTTTCCGTGTTCGAGTTGATTGAAGTACTCGTAATGATTGCACGAAATGACATAGACCAAGCGCTTCTCTATGCTTGACATTTGTTTTGTCTGATGCTATTATATATATATTACCAAAAAATAAGCAGGTTCGCGCAATATTTGAAAATCATTTAATTTTTCGTGTAGGAGACTTTCCCGAGTAATAGACCATATGTATATAAAAACACAATTTACAAATCTTTTCGAACTTCTTTTCAACTCATGTACAACTGTAAAATTTTTAAAAAATTTTAGTTTGAAAAAATTTTAGATTTGAGAAGTTTCCGTTTCCGTCTTTTCAACTTAAATTTGGTTGAAGTCTTGCCAATGTAGCTGTGTTTTTAGAACCACATTTAGACTCAAAATGACCAAGTTATTACCAAAATGCGAATGTTCACATTTTAAACTTTTGATTCCAAATATCTTTAAAAAGGTTGGGGACACGACACACGACTCAGCATGTTTTTCGTATGTGCGGCTCAGTACACTCAAAAAGTACACTCAAAAATTTGAACTAATTTTGAGTTAAAATGAACTAAAACTGAGGAAAATTGGCCTTCCTATGGAGCCAAAGATTTTTGAACCCAATTTTAGTTCATGAATTTCCTTGGATTTAGTTAATGATTTGAACTGGGAGTTAGTTCAAATTTATTGGTATTTAGTTTAATAAATTCTAACCATGAACTAGACTAGACTAAATTTTTGTAGCAAATATAGGAAACTGTTACTTGTTTTTAGTTCATATGTACATCATATTGAACTAAATTCAAGTTGAATTGAACTAAAAGCTGGGTAAAAATAAACCTTGTATACAGCCAAAGGTATTATTTACTCTTATACAGTTCATTATTTGCTTATAATAAGTATATTAATAAACTTGGAATTAGTTCAAAATGTTCCTACTCAGGACAAACATTTGCAATATTTACCCAATGTAAGTTATACGGTAACACAAACCAGTTCAATGTTTTTTAGAAATAAACTAAAAATAAGTTTATTTGAACTTAAATTGAGTAAAAGCTGTACTTAAAGTTAGTATACCTTGAACTCAAAATGGGTAGAAATTTGTCATATTGAAGTTATCAATTCAGCGAGTATTATTAAGTTTTAGTTCAATACTTCTTTAATCCTGGTAACATGTACCAACATGAAATAAATTGAACTAAAACACAGTTCAATTTAACTAACATGTAGTTTATTTGATCCTATATGGAGCATAAATTTGACTAATTTGAACTTAACCCTGCTGTTAGATTAGAAAAAACTTACGAATCTTAGATTGAGGGACCATTTGGTCCATACTGCAATTTTCATCCAAAATAATAATTTTATCTTATTCTTTGTAACTATTTTGGTTCAAAAATTTCTAAAGCAAGTATTTGACATATCAAAAACATCCGCTAACATATCAAAAACATCTTCTAAATATTTGACATGAATTTACATTCGCTTGGTAATGAAAAAATTTACGAATCTTAGGTTGAGGGACCATTTGGTCCATACTGGAATTTTCATCCAAAATAATAATTTTATCTTATCCTTTGTAACTATTTTGGTTCAATAATTTCTAAAGCAAGTATTTGACATATCAAAAACATCTTCTAAATATTTGACATGAATTTACATTCGCTTGGTAATGAAAAAATGTACTATTGACCAAATGGTCCTCTAACCTAAGATTCGTCATTTTGTATTTTTCTCAGTCCTGAATAAAGTTAGAAAATTTAATTTTCGCACATAACATTGTTTTATTAAAAGACCCCATTAGCAGAAAAATTTAGTCAGTATATATCACCGTTCCAAAGTTACAAGGGAAAACAGAAAAAATTTGGACCAAATGGTCCTAATCTAACAGCAGGGTTAAATTGAGCCCATATGAACTAGAATCAAGTTCAAATTGAATAGATATCAGTATAAATGCTGGTTCCTTTAACTGAAAATAAGTTCGGCATTTCCTCAAAATAAGTATATGTGAAGTAAAATTTAGTTCATATAAAATTGATTTGAGTAAAAAGATTACTAAAATCCCGTTTGAATAAACTAAATTTTAGTTTATTTGAACTGTATTTGAGTAAGCATGTTACTCCAATTTAGTTTTATGTTTTATTTTTAATACATTTTTACTTAATATATTACATTGTTAAATGGAAAAAATAATAAGTACAATATCGAAATGTTAAGGAATAGTTACAATGACATTTTTAATACGTAATAACATTTTTATATACTCTATATTTTAAAAATTAATATTTTTATAAACTTATAAAACATTAAATACAGAAATACATTTACTTTTGATTTTTATTCGGTCGGAGGCTGAATTGTCCGATTTAATTGAATCCGTCGAGGATTTGGAACCAGTACAGCTTGGTGAAGCCATTGAAAAAAGTCTAAAATACGACTCCATCAGAAGTCCATTTATTTCAGAAACTATGGAGACTTTATCATCTAAAGTTTGCTAACGACATGTCCTAATAAATCTAATACACGGATTATATAGTACTAGAATAGTTTAACAAATTTAAAGTCCTTTCATACATAGTTCAAACCACCGTATATTTATCATTTACATGTGTAACTTTTGGTACAATGAATAACACTGGAGAGCAATACAATACTGTAGCTTTAGACTAATATGTTTTATTTACTACTTAACCTTTATCAGGCCAGCATGTTAATTAAAACAGATCATGTTTGCTCGTTTACTCCAAATATTCAATGCCCTAATATAAATTACCGAACCTTACGGTGAACTATGTATTAGTTATGATGCCAGTTTTTTCCGAGACTTTCAGAAAGAGAGACCAAAATCTGTTAATATATTATATTTGTTATAAAAATATATGTTCCTAGTGGCACAGTAGGACATTATCGCTATTATACTTTTGGTGGTGAAAAAAGTGTAGAATTGGATTTCATAACAAATCCATTAACATTACGAATTTAAGAGATTTTGGATTGCAATTGTTGGGTGCTTAAGGTTAACCTACGATATAATGAACACAGTCAGTCTGTTATATTACACGAAAAAGCCAACTTTAAAATTTTCCACATCAGCACCACTGTTTAGGAACATGCAAATTATCAATGATATTATATACTTGATATTTGTGGTGCTTTGTGTGTTAGAATTAGTGTAATTTAAGAAATTTAAAAATCTGTAGGTATCTTTCGCTGTGGATCAATAAACTGTGTCAATGCCGCATCCTTTCATACATAGTTCAAACCATCGTACATTTATCATTTACATGTGTAACTTTTGGTACAATGAATAACGCTGGAGAGCAATACAATACTGTAGCTTTAGACTAGCTTGTTTCCAAGCGTCATCGCGCCCTGCGTACAGCTAATACGTTTTATTTACTACGTAACCTTTATCAGGCCAGCATTTTAATTAAAACAGATCATGTTTGCTCGTTTACTCCAAATATTCAATGCCCTAATATAAATTACCGAACCTTACGGTAAACTATGTATTGATTAGGATGCCAGTTTATTTCCAGAAACCTTCAGCTTAAAATCTGTTACTATATTCCATTTGCCCCTCACGGTATAGTATGACATAATCTTTATAAAACTGTTGGTGGTGAAAAAAGTGTAGAATAGGATTCTATCAAAAATTTAATAATATTACGAATTTTACAGATTTGTAATTGAAGTATATTCACACAGTTATATTATCGAAAGTGTGCTAACGATATGATCTAAAAGATTTGCATGCATATATGGTGAAGTTAAATATCAATAAAAGTAGGAATAACTGTATGTTGAACGTGTTATACGATTTGCCAAAACTGAAGGAAATTAAAAGCTGTACTCTAGGTTCCCCTACGGCACAATAAACTGTCCAAACTTTGCCCATGCATAGTTAATGCTACCGTATATTTATCAGTTTCATTGTAACTTTTGGCTCATTGGGTAGTAATTGGTGAAATATACAATATAGTAGCATAGAGGCTAGCGGGAAGCATAACGGCCAAGCGTACCGCTACTGCGACTTTTTTACCACGTAACCAAAAACCCAATGGCCTAATATAAATTACCGGACCTTATAGCAAACTATGGAATTTAAAAATTTGAAGTATTAGTGTACGCAAGCTCAAGCTTTAAAATTGTTTAATTATTGGCAAATCGTATGTAAACTATTACACAATTTATTAACGTACTGTATATTCTAAACATGTAATACAAATTTTTATGTGTTTCAACATTTGTGTAGATTTGAATAAATTGTAAAATCGTGCTTAAGGTTTCCCTACGACATAATAAACAGAATCAATCTGTTATTACTCGAATAAGCCAGCTTCAAAATTTTCCAAATTAACACAAATCTTCAGGTACATACATATAAATTATTATTCTTTACAATTATTTAAGTTTTGGTAATTCTGGTAAATATAAACAGGTTCAAAATATTCTGAAGTAGTGTCGATATTAGGTATGAAGATGTGGAGTCTGCAATATAAATCTACAAAATTAAGACTTAGAAATACTAATACTACTACTAATAATATATATAAGCTCTTTATAAAGACTAAATTTGTGTAAAATTATGCTAATAAATCGAGAAAATAACAACACATTGAATTACGCTGACCTCATATACACGCTATTCAATGAGAATTTTATTCTCATAACTACAACATTGAAAGTGAGATTATGGTAAAGCTTCGGTATTCAGTTCATGTGACATTTACAGAAGAAATGTTGGCATTTATCTCTAATCGGGAAATGTCGGAGTTTACCAGCTATCTCTGATTTACCTTGAAAATATTTGATTTATAATTCATATACGCACCTGTTTTATTTTTAACGCATGTGGTGTTACTTTTGGTTGTTAAAATTATCGGAATGTCAAAGTTCCGGCCACCAAACAATTATGAACCAGTTGTTTCTGCCGAAATATATTTCTCATAACAACCCTGTAATTGATTTTGCTAACGAAATTTGGTAAAAAGAGGTGAGTACCAAGGAAATGACAAGTGACCGAAATTTCCGGATCACGAAATTTTCGTTATTTTTTAAGCATTTGCGCAGCGGCTACAGGCGGCCATTTACCCATTTCTTAATGTTGAAATGGTTCCAGTAAACTGGACCGTTTCGTAAACCTGTTCATGGGACCCTCTTCATGGCCGGTTTTAGAAATAGGGTTCAAAATTGCTCATTTTAATTCTCCTGATTGAAACTGGCTTATAAAAACGGTTGTAAACTTCCAATTTTCCGAAACCGGCATAGGTAGAATGACAATGTAATAATTAGTACTTACCGTAATCTCCGCATTATTCCTATTCTTTGGCAAATCCTTTTCGTCAATGTGGTCATTTCATCGTCACCACGAATAATCTTGAAATCGTCACATCTTGAGCCTGGTATATGTCATCTGTTCGTCCTAGGAAATGACAAAATTTCAAGAAACTGAAATCATTTACAAATTCACTTACCTTACCAAGATTAATGGTATTGCATAGGTTTTCCTCCGCAACGGCCAGTTAATCACGTGCAAAGCCTATAGCGGAATGGTGACATTACTTATAATAAAAATAGAAAAAAAGAAAAATCGTTTGTTCAACTTACCTTTTGAAAAAGTATTTTTGTTTTGAACTATTCAAACCAAACTTCAAAATATTGTACATATTTTTCAAAACTACTATATACAAATTGAATATGTACCTGTAAAGCAATATATAAGTTTGTAGCATTGTTGTTAAGGAACATTCGCTTCAGTTAGGAACATGTTTTGAACTTAATATAAGTAAGTTTGGACTGAAATATAGGAAAGCTAAATTTTTTAAACTAAACTGTATTATTTTTTCCTTACATTAGGAAATTTATTTATTGTACGTAATGTAAGAAAACATAAATTTCCGTATTTGAAATAAAAGGTAATTCGAATTGAGGTAATTCATACTGAACTCAATTTTAGGATATGCTATTTTGGATTGTAATGGAACATTGTTGTTTAGGAACAATTTATTCAATTAGGAAATTTTTTTAACTGAATATAAGTAAGTTTAAACCCCAATATATTAAAAATTAAACTTCTTTGAACTGAAATGTGAAATATTATCTTTGATTATAAAATTTGTTTATTATACGCAATGAAAGAAAACATAAACTTAAATTATATTAAGTTTCCTCATTTCAAGTAAAGTTTTACTAAAATCATGTACATTTTATTGAACTTAAATCCAGTTAATCTTGAACTCAAATTAAGGAAAATTTTGTTGTGCCTTTTATTTAGTTTGGTTCCAAAAAATCTCACATTCAAATGTTGTTGTATTTATTTTAAGTTTATTTCAAAAGTTTCTGTACAATCTTATTTTAGGGTCAAATGAACTCAATTGTAGGTCAATATTACCTGTATTTCGTTATGATTTTTCCAAGATTTAGTTAGTTTCTCCTCCCCTATAAATACTTACTACATTATCAAACCACCGGAGCTATAGTTTAGAAGTTCTGATATTATTACCACTCCATCCCACTGTAAAATGTGTAAAAACTCCTTCGCTTGTAGAATAGTTCCTTGAAATACAGAAGATAATTCACGACTCTTTGTTAGAGGGATATTATATTAGAAGCCCTCCAACAATACTGGTTTAACAAAGTACTAAGAAAATCGAAATTAACCGATATCAAACATTCGGAATTATGCGTGACTTTCGCTAAAATAGTGCACACGCACACTAATTACGCAAAGATTGGACTTACGCACGAAAATTTTTTCGCTACTCACGTTCACGGACGCTCACGTGACCAAAATTTGGTCCTGCTCATGTTCAGGCATGAATCACGCCAATCACGTGACTCGTGTCCATCCGTGAGCGTTACCCTTCCGATGACTAGCAACTGATTTAACTTGCACACGAAGATGCTTATATTTCTATACGTGTTCGGCAGCGCAGGGACAGAATTTTTCTGTCCACCACGCGTGTTATGGAAACTCAAAACTCGAGCATCACCAGGGGGTTACTATGGCATAGCTGATCGAAAAAGTACTAGAGAAATGATGTACGATAGAATGAGAGACCAAAGAAGACAAAGTGATTATAGACCATACAGCATACTAAATTAAAATACGCATTCCCTTTTATTTCTGTCCATATTGGTCAAACCAATGAGAAAATTACAAAAGCTACTCGAACTCGATGAAATAGTCTACTACCTCGTCGTTATCAAGATAACACTAAGAGAGGCATAGTGGCTCTTTTCTATTTCTCTATGGCATCACTGGTGTAAAAACTGTTCGCAACCGTTACTAGATTTTATCAAAAACGAACACAAATATGTTACGTTTTATATCTGCATCATTTTGTTTCCCATTGATGCTCCGCTTAAGAAAAATATATCAGCCCACCTCGGTGTGCGCTTGTGATGAGACTTAAGAACGTACCAAAAACTGGAAGAAAGTTTTGGCCCAAAACTTGACTCTAAAATTTTAACCTAATAAACGAAAATCGGTCAATGTCAGTGCGTGATTTAGCAAAAAAAAAAATATGGAGCCAGTGCCTTTATAATTCTAAGAATAAAAATTAGACATAATCTTAAGACATATGAAATAAATAAAATACCAAAAAGAAGAGAAAAACAGGCATTCGTAGGAAAAACGAGGATTCGTAATTATACGATCCCTTTAATTAAGATGCTGTTGACTTACATTAAAATTATACGATCGCTTAAATCACGATGCTGTCGACTTACTTTAAAATTGACTCCAGGACACATGTTACATCAAAGAGAATGGAGGCAAATAGAGAATTTCAACAAAATTCTTGTTTAAGCACATAACAGGCACATTTCTTCCTAATATAATATGAATTTATTGTGTAAAAACGCAATAAAGATAAATTACAAGCAATTCAATACACACATGTAAAAACAACAACAAAATTAAGTGAGAGAAGTTATAAACGTTTATAACTAGCAAAGACAGTTAGGACCAAATTAATTTCTAACCTGCTGAAAAAATTTAGCTTTTCCCGGAAAATATTGAAGCAACCCCAACAAAATTGGCACATGACATGGAAAAACCCCTGATCTATCCAGAAATGGTGCAACCCAGACAATGCTTTATTCTAGGACATTGTCACAAGGCTGTGAATGTCTAATGTTGACCTTGAGGGCTTCCAGGGTCTCGGGCTTGTTCGCGTAAACACGGGACTTCAAAAAACGCCACAAAAAAAGTGTGGAATGGTTAAATCGGGCGATCTTGCGGGCCAGTGCAAATCGCCAAACCGAGAGATGAGGCGACCCGGAAACGCCGCCTTCAGAATATCGGTTGTGCCTCGGGCAGTGTGTGCCGTTGCTCCGTCCTGTTGGAACCACATATCCTCCTGTACTAATTCGTCGAATTGCGGCAGAAAAAACTCGGTTAACATGGCCCTATAGCGCGCACAGTCCACTGTTGTCGTTTGGCCAGCGGCGTTCTCGAAAAAAATGACCCGATGACTCCTCCAGCGTGAGCAGCGCACCATGCAGTCATTTCGAGCGAGTGTAATGGTTCCTCGTTCATCACTCGTGGATTTTCGGTGCCCCAGAAGCGATAGTTTTGCTTCTTCAAGTCCCCGCTGAGGTGGATATGAGCCTCATCGCTCATTATGATTTTGGTGGAAAAATCGTCCACTTCGTCCACGAGATTGAGGATGGCTTGGGCGTAGGTTACACGCGTTTGACGGTCGACAGGTAGCAGCTGATGCACGGACTGGACTTTGTATGGGAAAATGCGCAGGTCTTTGACCAAACTTCGCCATAGGGATGACCGGCTGATGGGTAATTGCGAGGCACGGCGTCTGGTCGATGTTTCCGGCGACAGCTCGACATCCTCGGCAACAGCGGCCATACTCTTCAAGGTTAGTGGCCAAATGGCGCACTGTTTGCGCAGTCGGTGTCGGACGGCCAGGGAATCGGCGACGGTATTCGCCGAATTGTTACGCAAAAAATATACACGATTATTCCGCGTTCTTGGGGAGTGTATCGCTCCACGACCTGTTTACTTGTATTCTACATCTGTCTAGTCCACAAATGTCAAAACAGATTTGACATTGGCGGCCATTTGCAAAAATAAGAGCATCTTCCAATAGGGTGGTCACTTTTTAACACCCTGTATATTAAAATTTTTGTAAAAAAATTAATACAAAGTCAACATAAAAGCAGCATTTGCCAGATTTTAATATTTTTATCTTTTTAAATTTTCCGTTAAAGAACACATCAGTTAATTGAATTCCATCAATTTAGTCCAAGTCAGGTCAATTCAGTACAATCTAATCCAATTAAGTCTAATCTAGTCTAATTCAGTTCAATTCTTTTTATCTTCTAAATTGAATTGAATTGGTTATATTAAAATGAGTTGAATATTTTTATTGGTATTTCAAGGTATTTTATTGGTATTCACAGATGTATTTAAATTTCACAATAACGATTAATTTTTAAATTAAAATGTTAATCGTATTCAAATTTGCAATGCCTGTTTAATGTCAAATTGACAAGTCTAACCCATATTCACATTAAACTTATCTAAACTTATCATGTTTGAATTTGAAAACAATTTTCATGAGTGATAATCTTATAAAATGTAAAAAATTAATTGATAAAATTAAATTACTTAATCCTTATTCGAATGATGAAATCATTGCGAAATTAATGGGTCGATTATCGGTAGCAACCGAACCTGACTGGCGTTGTCAGTTGCCGAAAAGTTATTACATATAGCAACTGACAACTTGTAACTTGAGTTGCTTGATAGTGATTATATTGGCAACCCCGAATTTTTCGTTGCTGTATAGTTTTTAAATCAAAACAAAATGTTCAGCTGAACGATAAGAAGTCAAAAGCTGTGGTTCTAACGAAATTGTAATGTTTATACAAGTTTGTGATAATACAATAGTTACTATTTATTTATATAAACTATAATCTAGTATCGGCAATATTGCCGGATCTTGGGCGCAGCTCAAAACTTGATCAAAAAAACGAAATTAGAGAAAAATATAAGAACACGAAACATACATCTTGTTTGTCGGACGGATCTAAGTCCAAAAAACGGGGTCCAGTTAGAGACGGCTGGAAACAGCCAACTGTGGGTATGCAAATGAAAGGAATCTTGATCAAAAATTTAATGGTTTCTTTATTTTTGTGGAGCTATATTTGTGAACCCAGATAACGCCAATTTACTGTATTACAGTGGGTCTTGAGAATTGGAAATCTTCAAATACTTAATGTGGGCACTCGAATTAAACTCCACCAATTGAGCCCTAGTAGCCGCTTACCTGTTGTTTCAAAATGAAGGCATCGTGAATTTTCCACTATGCAAGTGTTAAAAAAAAAAATTTTTTTTTGTTGTCTAAAAGACAATAAAATGTTTACAGGCAATTGTTATTGCCTGATGATTCATCGTGCTCTACGTTCATCAGGGATGATTTTTTATTTATTCGGCATTTTTATTGGTACTCTTTTATTTTATTACACAAGCTCAAGACCATCTATATTTTAATATATAGAGATATAGTTTTTAAAAAACGAAGATGTTTTGCAAATGCATCTTCATGTTTCCTGCCAAACCGTATAGCTATGTCAGATCTAGCCACAGATCTTCATCAGTGGTTGTTTGGAATGCTGCTTTTGAAAAATTCATCAAATGTAAACGAAAACTCATTTGAATTGGGAATTTTCCAATATGCATGTGTTCGAAAAATATAGCAAGCAAAACGCACAAGAAATCATTTGCAACCAAATTCTTGAAAAAGTTATCTTAGATAAATTTTGTTATCGTTTCTTGCGAATGAAAATGTTATCAAGGAGATACCCAAAAGCAGAAATTTGCAAAATCTCTTACATATTTTAAGTTCATTAAAATTATTATGTTTAATCGAAGACTACGTACACTTTTACATCTCTGAGTTTGAAGGATAGACTTTTATTTCCGACAGAAAACAAAATTGGAAATAAATTGTTCACAACAACGATCGGTAAATGTTATACATATTGATCTTGGTAGAATTAACTACCAGGTATAGGCGTTTAAACAGCTGATGAAATTTTTATCGATGTCATTTTTCGTTTCACGTGTCAAAATCTTATGTATTTTGATTTTATCCTTTTTAGTATTCTTGTATTGTTGTTATATATATGTGTAGAGTTTAACAACTGAAACGAATGAACGAAAATAAAATGTCTGTTGTTGCTGCTTACAATTACAACAACATCTGCTGCTACCATGTGTTTGTAGGCACTGGCTCCAAACGTGTTGCCGTATCGCTTTTTTTCACCCATTACAGCAAATGTTGCCACATTGCGTAGTATTAAGTGTGGATCGTTTTATTTGGAAAGTCGTAAGTGGCGATAGCTTACTCTTACTTACTTGTTTCGTCGTGCTCTACGTTCATCAGGGATGATTTT
Organism: Phaonia tiefii; assembly: GCA_963931995.1. Taxonomy (NCBI): domain Eukaryota; kingdom Metazoa; phylum Arthropoda; class Insecta; order Diptera; family Muscidae; genus Phaonia; species Phaonia tiefii. The sequence continues at coordinate 191,141,922 of OZ008369.1, forward strand.
TTATTTATTCGGCATTTTTATTGATACTTTTTTAGTTTATTATACAAGCTCAAGACCATTTATATCTCAATAAATAGAGATATAATTTTTTTAAAAAGAAGATGTTTTGCAAATGCATCCTCTTGTTTCCTGGCAAACCGTATAGCTATTTCAGATCTAGCCACAGATCGTCATCAGCAGGTTTTTTGGAATGCTGCTTTTGAAAATTTCATCAGAATAAATGCAAACGAAAACTCATCTTATTCGAGAATTTTCCACTATGCAAGTTTTCGAAAAATATCGCAAGCAAAACACACAAGAAAACATTTGCAAACAATTTCCTTCCATCTCCAGAGAACCATCGGTCCCCATTAGAAATGATTTTTGTTGTTGTCTAAAAGACAACACAATGTTTACAGGCATTTGTTATTGCCTGTTTCGTCATGCTCTACGTTCATCAGAAATGATTTTTTATTTATACGGCCTTTTTAGTGGTACTTTTTTTTGTTATTATATAAGCTCAAGACCATCTCTATCTCAATAGAGATATGGTTTTTTAAAAAAGAAGTTGCTTGCAAATGTTTTGTTGTGTGTTTTCCTTGAGATATTTGTCGAACACTTGCATAGTGGAAAATTCTCAATTCAGATGAGTTGTCGTTTTTTTTCAAGAGCAGCATTCAAAACAACCACTGATGAAGATCTGTGATCTGAAATAGCTATATGGTTTGCCAGGAATCATGAGGATGCATTTGCAAAACATCTTCTTTCTTAAAAAACTATATCTCTATTTATTGAGATATAGATGGTCTTGAGCTTGTATAATAAAATAAAAAAGCACCAATGGTCCCGCAAATGTAACGCCCTCCAGCACGCTCAAAATTTGGGGTTAAATAACTCCGAAAATAGGCTTTTTCCCTTAAAATGATGTTATCTACGCGGCAAAACAAAACAAATTGTTTTGGGCAGTTGACCTGAACTACATCCGTTCCTAGATTTAAGTGTCGTCTAATAGATGCCGCGTTTTGTACTTATATTTTGACTTCTCATCAAAAAAATAATTCCACTGTTTTTTCTGTATTTCATTTATTTCTCAAACTCACTTTAGATTTATTGTTTGTTTAGAATATTTACGGTTGCCGAAGTATCAAAACTATATTTTCTACGGCAAAACACTGTATACTGATAATACTGATTTTCATTGCAGTGGCGTTGTCAGTTGGCAACGCAACTGAAGTTTGGTTGCCTTCCATAATCGACCCATAAAAAATTTTAGAATTTTATTATTATTATATTTCAAAATAGAGATCGTGTTACTTAATTCAAAAAATATAATATATGAAATTTATATCCTTGTTTGTTTAATTACCCATATTGGAACCTATTGGAAGATGCTCTTATTTTTGCAAATGGCCGCCAATGGCAAATCTGTTTTGACATTTGTGGACTAGATAGATGTAGAATATAAGTAAACAAGCCATGGAGCGATACACTCCCCAAGTCGCGGAATAATCGTGTCTATTTTGTTACGTAACAATTCGTCTGTGGTGTTGGTGCAGATTCCTCGGCCTTCCTACACCGACTGCGCAAACACTGCGCCGTTTGGCCACTAACCTTGAAAAGTATAGGACCACATGATACGTTGCCAGGAGTTGCCGGCCCCGGAGCGCCCGTTCTGCCGAGAGTATCGCCTCTGTTGCCGAGGATGTCGAGTTGTCGCCGGAAACATCGACCAGACGCCGTGCCTCGCAATTAGCCATCAGCCGGTCGCCCCTATGGCGAATTTTGGTCGAAGACCTGCGCATGTTCCCATACAAAGTCCAGTCCGTGCATCAGCTGCTACCTGTCGACCGTCAAACGCGTGTAACCTACGCCCAATCCATCCTGAATCTCGTGGACGATTTTTCCACCAAAATCATAATGAGCGATGAGGCTCATAACCTCAGCGGGTACGTGAACAAGCAACACTATCGCTTCCTGGGGCACCAAAAATCCACAAGTGATGCACGAGGAGCCATTACACTCGCTCAAAGTGACTCCATGGTGCCCTGTTCACGCTGGAGCAGTCATCGGACCAGTTTTTTCGAGAACGCCGCTGGTCAAACGACAACAGCGGACGGTGCGCGCTATAGGGCCATGTTAACCGAGTTTTTTCTGCCGCAATTCGATGAATCAGGACTGGAGGACATGTGGTTCCAACAGTACGGAGCAAAGGCACACACTGCGCGAGCCACAACCGATATTCTGAAGGCGGCGTTCCCGGGTCGCCTCATCTCTCGTTTTGGCGATTTGCACTGGCCCGCAAGATCGCCCGATTTAACCGATCCACACTTTTTTGTAGGGTTTTTTGATGTCCCGACCCTGGAAGCCTTCAAGGTCAACATTTGACACGAGTGCGAGAATCTGTAGCCCGAAGTTCTCGCCAAAGTGATGAAAAATGACATAAAACGAGCCCGTATGGTAATCAATTGTGACTGCTCCCATTTAACCGATATCATCTTCTCAACTTAACCAATAAAATTCTAAAGGGTCAAATAAACATAATCAAAAAACAGAATCTAAATTTCTCATTTAGAAAAAAAATGAGAGCCAAACAACATCAGATGACTTCTTTTGAAACACCTTGTAGTAACCCGGTTTCGTTTTATACAAAAATTAAAAACCGGCACCCGATTAACCGGACCCTCGGTTACGGTTTTGAACACTCTAGGTGAGACCGGTTAAAACGGTTCCTTAAACGGAATAACCTGTCGATTTTCCGAATTTTTGTATTGTACTTTTATATTTATAACAGCGTGTTTTACAACCTCCAAAGAATTGATTTTTTAGGACAGTGGGAGCGAAACTATGTCTAAGCCAAAATATTACTGCAAATAATAAAGTTTGAAATACCATAACTGATTCTCGTATTGTTTTTCATATCGTTCATTTGCGACAAGACCGTCATAACTCAAAAAACCATTGTTTTGAGTAAAACGAATTTGGAAGCTTCAGGTTGTACAGGATTGTATGAAAAATGCTATTTTGAAAATACTGTTAGCCCGAACTTAAAAACAATTTTGATATGCGAATCAATTTATCTGATAGAAGTAGACAAGGAGAATATTTTGTAGTATTCAGTTCAAAACAGCTACATTTTTAGTTATGACGGGCTGGTCACAAATGAGGGATAAGCACATACATACATATATTTTCTCCTCAGTTTTAGTGTTCTCTGCGTGTTTTGTACTCTATCTTTGAGGTCTTGCCCCACTAAACGGAACAAAAAATATAATTTTGGTCCTTTTTTGTCATTTGCCATTATTTTCTTTTGCAATAAAAGTAACTATTCCAAATTGATCAAATGTTTGTTTTGTTTTGTTTACTAATTCTAATTCTGATTTCCTTTTCCGGTATTTCCGATTGTTGCAATGATATTCGTACAAATGATTGTATAACTAACAGGACCACCGAAACAGTCGAAGGATGATTAATATCTTGTTAACATCTTATCATATTTAACTAATCAGACAATTAATTATGAACCGAAAAATTGACAATTAAACTAATAATGATGTTCCTGATGGTGTCTATGATGTTGGTGACGATAAATGATGATGATGACTGTGTCGTTTAGGCTGCTGATGTAATATGTTTGAGGGAGATTTTAGAAATGTTTCTGATTTTGTTGTGGCAATCATGATTATACCAAATATAGTAGGTTTTATCGTTTGTTTTTGTTGTCGTTAAAGCTGATTTGTTTGTAGTTGTTGCTTTTTATTTTCTCAATTTGTTTGTAATCTTTCTTTGTTGAATCGTCTGTATATCATAAAAAGTTCATATCCATATATTTTTCATAATTGTTCTTCATATAAATTTTAGGTATTTCTCTTTGTTTCTTACACTGTGTGTAATTTTTTAAGTCATGGCAAAATAACCATATACAGACACCACTACGTGATAAAAGACTAAAAAAAAAAGACCCGTGTCTCCCAATTTTTCCCAAAGTCATGCACTTTTTTTTTTATGGGCCGCCAAAGATTTGGGGCCTCGGTATCATTTTCGTAAAATGTGATCATTTTCTCAGGCTCATATCTTGCAAACCGTTCAGAATTTCGATTTACTCTCTGAGGCAAAGTTGTAGCTCTTGTCATAAAGAATATATAAAATCAAAAAAACTTGACCTTCCAGATCAAAATCGCAAAAAACTTAAAAAAATTCGATTTTTTTTTTACCTTTTTTCCCGTCTTCAGGTCCATAGGTAGCAAACCGTTCAAAATTCAAGGAAACAATCAACTACAAAAAATTACCTAAGATCTCAATAAACAAACTAGAACATATAAACTTCCTAGAGATGATTCTTAACACTGTTTAGGTAGCACGCAAAAGTGAAAAATTTGCCGAAAATTTTTTAATTTCATTTTTTTACCTTTTTCTCCTGTTCAGGTCCATAGGTAGCAAAAAATGAAATATGCCTGGCCAGAACCATGTGCATTCTTCAGTCTATGTTGTTGTATTTGTTCATCCACACTTCCTCTTGGCCTCCACGAGTTACATTGGAATTGATTCAGAGGTGAGCGTGAATCCCAATTACAAAGAAAACAAAAGAATTTTGGGAAGCCGCCCTTATCGATGATCCCTTGCAAAATGTTGATGACCTTCAAATCACAGCAAATCTTCCATTTATTTTCGTAATATTTGATTTTTTCCATTATATCTTTCAATGTTTCATAGCTTTCTTTCATGTTGATACCCATTGCTAGCGGAATGGAAGGTTTTCGGTTCGACACATGCAACAAGACTGCTTTCAAGCTTGAAACAGAACCATCAATAAATAATCTCCACTCACTAGCGATGTAGTTCATTCCCATTTTTACCACCAAAGCTTTTATATCGTTGCAGTAAGCGATCGAATTGTCATCATTTAGAGTGTAGAGCATCTGAAATTCAGCTTGTCGTTTGCGGTACGCCGTAGAGTTAACATTAGCATGTGTGAGTTTTCTTTGCTTTAAAAAAGCTGTCAAAAATATTGGAAGTCGCTGCGATAATCCCAATATGGCCACAATGAAATCCATTTCCATTTGTGTTATTAGTTGTGGTCCATCTCTTCCCTGTTGGGGCTCATAATCGGTATCAAATGGATCTTCATAAGTAACACCACTTGATGTACTCATTGCTGTAAATTCTGTAGTACGATCTGGAGTTGGCGGCCTTGGTGATACAAAATTTTCAGGTGCAAGCACTGGTAGTGTGGCTGTTGCAGTTGCTTTATAAATTTTGTTCTTCTCAGAATGTCGATTTAGACGACATGTGTAATTTACGCATGCATAGCAACTGGTTGCATCATGATCACCTGGGCGATTAATCCAGTTTACCGGCTTACAATACTTCATAGTACCTCTGCCTCCACTCAACCATGCCATGAGATTGTTATAACATTGGCGACACACTGTATTAGGTGTGTAATTTTCACCGGTCAAGTCCACTTCGTCGAAAAACAATGTATATGCTCTTTTGTATTCACTAGTTAAAAGATTCTTTTCCTTCTGAAATCTTGTAGATGTTTTTTTCTGGTTTGATGACCGCAAACGTAGCAAAATAAATCAATATTTTCACACTGCATATTGAAATTGTCAGTTGCCAATGTTGTGTGCGAATTATACTGTAGCACTTTCACTTTTTTTACTTTCACTTTCACTTTATAACTTTCACCGCTGAGCTCTCGTTGACGTCGCGCTGTGTAATGCCTCGATGTGAGCGTCGTGTCGCTCTTATATTGTGTGCTGCGTCCCTTGTTGCGTGTGCTGAGCTTACTGCATTGCCTGTGCTGCTGCTGTCGGGGCATGATCGCGTGATACCTAAGCGCTACCTAAACGGTGTTAACCCTTGGACAAACACATGGTTCTGGCCAGGCATATTTAATTTTTTGCTACCTATGGACCTGAACAGGTGAAAAAGGTAAAAAAAAATGAAATTAAAAAATTTTCGGCAAATTTTTCACTTTTGCGTGCTACCTAGACAGTGTTAAGAATCATCTCTAGGAAGTTTATATGTTCTAGAAATTTGTTTATTGAGATCTTAGATAAATTTTTGTAGTTGATTGTTTCCTTGAATTTTGAACGGTTTGCTACCTATGGACCTGAACACGGGAAAAAAGGTAAAAAAAAATCGAATTTTTTTAAGTTTTTTGCGATTTTGATCTGGAAGGTGAAGTTTTTTTGATTTTATATGTTCTCTATGACAAGAGCTACAACTTTGCCTCAGAGAGTAAATCGAAATTGTGAACGGTTTGCAAGATATGAGCCTGAGAAAATGATCACATTTTACGAAAATGATACCGAGGCCCCAAATCTTTGGCGGCCCATAAAAAAAAAAGTGCATGACTTTGGGAAAAATTGGGAGACACGGGTCTTTTTTTTTTAGTCTTTTATCACGTAGTGGTGTCCGTATATGGTTATTTTTTTTCGTGTTGCACTGTGTTATTATTGACCCTTAAAGGAATTTAATAAATGAGCCATAGAGTTATATACCAAGAGTGTGCAACAGCTGTTTTTTTGAACCGGAAACCTTTGAAAGTCACTGGAATAATTTTAGTTGCCATAGAGTTCGAGCAAAACAATCATCAAACATAATTTAAAGGCATTATAATTAATCAAACGTAATTGAAAATTAATTATTTTCAATCAAGCGTCGATTAATATCATATTAATATCTAAAGCTTATTCTTTCATCACACTCTATTTTCTAATCGTACTCCAACTACCAAAACTACTAAATCGAACAAGTGTTTCATCGACATCCCCAGAATATAATTATTTTGTATTCCATTCTGTCTCCGTTTATTTATAGAGCATTTCATGAAAAAGTTGAATTTTTCTTTAAAAATACACAAAAAATAATTAATATACAAAAGTGATGAGATAAGCCTCACCTTATTTTAAATATAAGTACTCACATTTGGTAAGTACAACAAAACATATGCATAAGTATTTTGTTCTCTACTCTATCTATCAACAAAATTAGGTCTACATCGCCTTGGGATAATACTGGCACGATGGCTGGAATTTCATACTTCCATTTCATTGAAACTCCCATTTTCAGAAAACAGCTTCTATTTAGATAAAACTATATACGGCTATTGATTATATTATAATCAGTTGCAGGTTATCGATTACCAAGGTTATCGATTTTTCGGGATTACTTATGTACATAAACATCAAACTCCATAACAAAAAAGTCGATAATCCCGAAAATTTGATAATCTTGTTCGGTGTAAATGCCGCTTAAGTTTAAATATGTTAGACACACAATTCGTCTGTACGTGACAAAATAAAAGCCGATGGTTTTCAATAAACTTTCAGTTTTATTTTTTTTTTTCTCGCAGCAGCAAGCTTGATTTTCTCTGATAAATTCTTTCTTATGCACTTTAAATCTATATGTGATAGGTTTGCTGAAATTTGAAGGCAACTATTTTTTTATAATGTTTGAGAAGTTCATATTACAAACTGTCAAGGTCAGGAAAGTTTGTATAACATGTTTTTGGTATAATAGGCAATTCAGTTAAGCATACTCACATCAGATGTGTAACCATTCAATTAATCATTATTCGATTAATCGAGCTATAAAATTAACCGAACATTTTAATAATTAAAATTTTCGATTAACGACTAACTCGAACAATTCAGTGCGATTAATCGATTAATAAAACATAACTAAGCACGTGTTTATGGCAAGCAGTCCCACTTGAAATACTTCTACAATGTGGCAACTCATATAACAACGAATTGCGAACAAATTTCGTAACTTTACACACATTTCGAACAGATTTGATAGTTTATTGAGATAGTTATTTATTCTGCTCAAACTTTATACAATAAGGATAATAGTCAGAGAATGACGTTTTGTGAAATTTTTGTAAAAATTAATCAATCCAATAGGATGTTATAGTGCGATACAGTTTCAGAGCGACCCTACTCTTTGTATGGAGGTACCCGAAGGCGTGGCACTTTTGGATCTAAACCTTGAGATTTGTTTAATTTTGGCTTGGTACCAAAAGTCACTAATTTTCAAGTTGCTGCAACTACGATTTGTGAATTATACCTACATATATTTTATACTTTATAATGAAATTGATTTTGTTACGTTTTGTTTTTATTTTTTAATAAATGTTTGAACATTGGTTTCTTTTTTCTTGTTTTATTTTATTTGAATACTCGATTAATCGAATAATTTGACTGCGATTTGTTCGGTTAATTGTCAGATTGAAATTTACGATTAAAGATTGACCGATTAATTAAAAACCCGATTAAACCCTACCCTAATGCATACACACATGGTATCATACTACATAATATTTTGCTAGCCTCACTGCGGTGAAGGTTAATGCGTTGCCAACTACATAAAAACGTTATAAAATGTTTTAAATCATTGTATACTTTTAGGCGAACAATTTATGTCTCCACACCAACACTCTTTCACTGTTCTCTTGCTCGCTCATTAAGAGCCAAAAGACGCTGAAGCTATCGATAAGGTAATTCAGGCAGAGATACCTGATATACAAATATCTCCAAGGTTACATGCAATTGTTACCAAGCACATGATTCACGGACCATGTGGTCAGCATAATTTCAATTCGCCGTGCATGGTAAACGGGGTTTGTTCGAAGAAGTTCCCCAAAGATTTCCAAGAGCAAACGAATGCCAATTTTAACGGTTACCCGAAATACCGTCGTAGAAACAATGGAGTTACGGCAACTGTTAATGGCAGGACCATTGATAATTCCTAGGTGGTGCCATATTTTCCGTATCTGAGCCTAAAATTCAACTGCCATATAAACGTCCAAAGCTGTGCATCAATCAAAAGCGGCAAATACATTTTTAAGTATGTCTACAAAGGTCATGACTGCGCTACTATTGCAATCGCGGAAGAAAATGTTCTTAATCATGACGAGATCAAAACATTCATGGCCTCTCGATATATCAGCGCACCAGAGGCTGCTTGGGGGTTGTTTGGCTTTCATATGCATGAGCAGTCACACACAATTATTCGACTACAAGTTCATTCTAAATTCACATGGTAAAGATGTCACGACTTTGGACTTCGTACGCCTTCATGTGATATGCTGCAGATGTCTGCTCCTTATTACGATGTGGTTGTCGAACGAAATAAAGGCAGTGCTATGAGGAATGCACTCAACACTGAGCAAGTATCTGTCTTCGATTCCATAATGACTGCTGTTAGAAATGACAGTCTTCCGCAAAGAACATTTTTCTTAGATGGCCCAGGTGGAAGTGGTAACCCTATTTATACACAACTTTGTTGAGTCACATAGGTGGAGATGGTAACAATAGGCTACCCGTTGCGTCAACTGGCATTGCGGCCAATTTATTAGATGGTGGAAGGACATACCATTCCCAGTTCAAGTTGCCCATTCCATTAGTGGACACTCCCACCTGATCAATGCGAATGACGTCACCGGATGCAGAAATTATAACGAAGGCCAAAATTATAATTTGGGACGAAGCTACTATGGCTCCGAGCACCGCACTCAAAGCTATTAATCGACTGCTACAAGAGATTATACAGAATACAAAAACGTTCGGTGGTAAAGTCCTGTTACTTGGTGGAGACTATAGACAAATTCTTCCTGTTGTTCCTCATGGAACGCGAGCAGCAATTGTTGAGGCCAGCATCAAATTCGGTGATCTTTGGGAGAATTTTCAAGTTCTTCGCCTAAAAAACAACGTTCGTTCCGTTGACACAAACTTCTAATCTAATAGCTGCATCAGTTTTGGCATGCAGTGCAAAAAATCAGGTCGTCTTCATCCCACGAGTGGATTGAGCTCCAATAAACAAGTCGCAAGGCCAAACGCTGGAAAAGGTCGGTATTTACTTGCCGGAGCCTGTCTTTAGCCACGGGCAATTGACGGGCAAACTTGACCTTCCAGATCAAAATCGCAAAAAACTTAAAAAAATTCGATTTTTTTTTTACCTTTTTTCCCGTGTTCAGGTCCATAGGTAGCAAACCGTTCAAAATTCAAGGAAACAATCAACTACAAAAAATTACCTAAGATCTCAATAAACAAACTAGAACATATAAACTTCCTAGAGATGATTCTTAACACTGTTTAGGTAGCACGCAAAAGTGAAAAATTTGCCGAAAATTTTTTAATTTCATTTTTTTACCTTTTTCTCCTGTTCAGGTCCATAGGTAGCAAAAAATGAAATATGCCTGGCCAGAACCATGTGCATTCTTCAGTCTATGTTGTTGTATTTGTTCATCCACACTTCCTCTTGGCCTCCACGAGTTACATTGGAATTGATTCAGAGGTGAGCGTGAATCCCAATTACAAAGAAAACAAAAGAATTTTGGGAAGCCGCCCTTATCGATGATCCCTTGCAAAATGTTGATGACCTTCAAATCACAGCAAATCTTCCATTTATTTTCGTAATATTTGATTTTTTCCATTATATCTTTCAATGTTTCATAGCTTTCTTTCATGTTGATACCCATTGCTAGCGGAATGGAAGGTTTTCGGTTCGACACATGCAACAAGACTGCTTTCAAGCTTGAAACAGAACCATCAATAAATAATCTCCACTCACTAGCGATGTAGTTCATTCCCATTTTTACCACCAAAGCTTTTATATCGTTGCAGTAAGCGATCGAATTGTCATCATTTAGAGTGTAGAGCATCTGAAATTCAGCTTGTCGTTTGCGGTACGCCGTAGAGTTAACATTAGCATGTGTGAGTTTTCTTTGCTTTAAAAAAGCTGTCAAAAATATTGGAAGTCGCTGCGATAATCCCAATATGGCCACAATGAAATCCATTTCCATTTGTGTTATTAGTTGTGGTCCATCTCTTCCCTGTTGGGGCTCATAATCGGTATCAAATGGATCTTCATAAGTAACACCACTTGATGTACTCATTGCTGTAAATTCTGTAGTACGATCTGGAGTTGGCGGCCTTGGTGATACAAAATTTTCAGGTGCAAGCACTGGTAGTGTGGCTGTTGCAGTTGCTTTATAAATTTTGTTCTTCTCAGAATGTCGATTTAGACGACATGTGTAATTTACGCATGCATAGCAACTGGTTGCATCATGATCACCTGGGCGATTAATCCAGTTTACCGGCTTACAATACTTCATAGTACCTCTGCCTCCACTCAACCATGCCATGAGATTGTTATAACATTGGCGACACACTGTATTAGGTGTGTAATTTTCACCGGTCAAGTCCACTTCGTCGAAAAACAATGTATATGCTCTTTTGTATTCACTAGTTAAAAGATTCTTTTCCTTCTGAAATCTTGTAGATGTTTTTTTCTGGTTTGATGACCGCAAACGTAGCAAAATAAATCAATATTTTCACACTGCATATTGAAATTGTCAGTTGCCAATGTTGTGTGCGAATTATACTGTAGCACTTTCACTTTTTTTACTTTCACTTTCACTTTATAACTTTCACCGCTGAGCTCTCGTTGACGTCGCGCTGTGTAATGCCTCGATGTGAGCGTCGTGTCGCTCTTATATTGTGTGCTGCGTCCCTTGTTGCGTGTGCTGAGCTTACTGCATTGCCTGTGCTGCTGCTGTCGGGGCATGATCGCGTGATACCTAAGCGCTACCTAAACGGTGTTAACCCTTGGACAAACACATGGTTCTGGCCAGGCATATTTAATTTTTTGCTACCTATGGACCTGAACAGGTGAAAAAGGTAAAAAAAAATGAAATTAAAAAATTTTCGGCAAATTTTTCACTTTTGCGTGCTACCTAGACAGTGTTAAGAATCATCTCTAGGAAGTTTATATGTTCTAGAAATTTGTTTATTGAGATCTTAGATAAATTTTTGTAGTTGATTGTTTCCTTGAATTTTGAACGGTTTGCTACCTATGGACCTGAACACGGGAAAAAAGGTAAAAAAAAATCGAATTTTTTTAAGTTTTTTGCGATTTTGATCTGGAAGGTGAAGTTTTTTTGATTTTATATGTTCTCTATGACAAGAGCTACAACTTTGCCTCAGAGAGTAAATCGAAATTGTGAACGGTTTGCAAGATATGAGCCTGAGAAAATGATCACATTTTACGAAAATGATACCGAGGCCCCAAATCTTTGGCGGCCCATAAAAAAAAAAGTGCATGACTTTGGGAAAAATTGGGAGACACGGGTCTTTTTTTTTTAGTCTTTTATCACGTAGTGGTGTCCGTATATGGTTATTTTTTTTCGTGTTGCACTGTGTTATTATTGACCCTTAAAGGAATTTAATAAATGAGCCATAGAGTTATATACCAAGAGTGTGCAACAGCTGTTTTTTTGAACCGGAAACCTTTGAAAGTCACTGGAATAATTTTAGTTGCCATAGAGTTCGAGCAAAACAATCATCAAACATAATTTAAAGGCATTATAATTAATCAAACGTAATTGAAAATTAATTATTTTCAATCAAGCGTCGATTAATATCATATTAATATCTAAAGCTTATTCTTTCATCACACTCTATTTTCTAATCGTACTCCAACTACCAAAACTACTAAATCGAACAAGTGTTTCATCGACATCCCCAGAATATAATTATTTTGTATTCCATTCTGTCTCCGTTTATTTATAGAGCATTTCATGAAAAAGTTGAATTTTTCTTTAAAAATACACAAAAAATAATTAATATACAAAAGTGATGAGATAAGCCTCACCTTATTTTAAATATAAGTACTCACATTTGGTAAGTACAACAAAACATATGCATAAGTATTTTGTTCTCTACTCTATCTATCAACAAAATTAGGTCTACATCGCCTTGGGATAATACTGGCACGATGGCTGGAATTTCATACTTCCATTTCATTGAAACTCCCATTTTCAGAAAACAGCTTCTATTTAGATAAAACTATATACGGCTATTGATTATATTATAATCAGTTGCAGGTTATCGATTACCAAGGTTATCGATTTTTCGGGATTACTTATGTACATAAACATCAAACTCCATAACAAAAAAGTCGATAATCCCGAAAATTTGATAATCTTGTTCGGTGTAAATGCCGCTTAAGTTTAAATATGTTAGACACACAATTAGTCTGTACGTGACAAAATAAAAGCCGATGGTTTTCAATAAACTTTCAGTTTTATTTTTTTTTTTCTCGCAGCAGCAAGCTTGATTTTCTCTGATAAATTCTTTCTTATGCACTTTAAATCTATATGTGATAGGTTTGCTGAAATTTGAAGGCAACTATTTTTTTATAATGTTTGAGAAGTTCATATTACAAACTGTCAAGGTCAGGAAAGTTTGTATAACATGTTTTTGGTATAATAGGCAATTCAGTTAAGCATACTCACATCAGATGTGTAACCATTCAATTAATCATTATTCGATTAATCGAGCTATAAAATTAACCGAACATTTTAATAATTAAAATTTTCGATTAACGACTAACTCGAACAATTCAGTGCGATTAATCGATTAATAAAACATAACTAAGCACGTGTTTATGGCAAGCAGTCCCACTTGAAATACTTCTACAATGTGGCAACTCATATAACAACGAATTGCGAACAAATTTCGTAACTTTACACACATTTCGAACAGATTTGATAGTTTATTGAGATAGTTATTTATTCTGCTCAAACTTTATACAATAAGGATAATAGTCAGAGAATGACGTTTTGTGAAATTTTTGTAAAAATTAATCAATCCAATAGGATGTTATAGTGCGATACAGTTTCAGAGCGACCCTACTCTTTGTATGGAGGTACCCGAAGGCGTGGCACTTTTGGATCTAAACCTTGAGATTTGTTTAATTTTGGCTTGGTACCAAAAGTCACTAATTTTCAAGTTGCTGCAACTACGATTTGTGAATTATACCTACATATATTTTATACTTTATAATGAAATTGATTTTGTTACGTTTTGTTTTTATTTTTTAATAAATGTTTGAACATTGGTTTCTTTTTTCTTGTTTTATTTTATTTGAATACTCGATTAATCGAATAATTTGACTGCGATTTGTTCGGTTAATTGTCAGATTGAAATTTACGATTAAAGATTGACCGATTAATTAAAAACCCGATTAAACCCTACCCTAATGCATACACACATGGTATCATACTACATAATATTTTGCTAGCCTCACTGCGGTGAAGGTTAATGCGTTGCCAACTACATAAAAACGTTATAAAATGTTTTAAATCATTGTATACTTTTAGGCGAACAATTTATGTCTCCACACCAACACTCTTTCACTGTTCTCTTGCTCGCTCATTAAGAGCCAAAAGACGCTGAAGCTATCGATAAGGTAATTCAGGCAGAGATACCTGATATACAAATATCTCCAAGGTTACATGCAATTGTTACCAAGCACATGATTCACGGACCATGTGGTCAGCATAATTTCAATTCGCCGTGCATGGTAAACGGGGTTTGTTCGAAGAAGTTCCCCAAAGATTTCCAAGAGCAAACGAATGCCAATTTTAACGGTTACCCGAAATACCGTCGTAGAAACAATGGAGTTACGGCAACTGTTAATGGCAGGACCATTGATAATTCCTAGGTGGTGCCATATTTTCCGTATCTGAGCCTAAAATTCAACTGCCATATAAACGTCCAAAGCTGTGCATCAATCAAAAGCGGCAAATACATTTTTAAGTATGTCTACAAAGGTCATGACTGCGCTACTATTGCAATCGCGGAAGAAAATGTTCTTAATCATGACGAGATCAAAACATTCATGGCCTCTCGATATATCAGCGCACCAGAGGCTGCTTGGGGGTTGTTTGGCTTTCATATGCATGAGCAGTCACACACAATTATTCGACTACAAGTTCATTCTAAATTCACATGGTAAAGATGTCACGACTTTGGACTTCGTACGCCTTCATGTGATATGCTGCAGATGTCTGCTCCTTATTACGATGTGGTTGTCGAACGAAATAAAGGCAGTGCTATGAGGAATGCACTCAACACTGAGCAAGTATCTGTCTTCGATTCCATAATGACTGCTGTTAGAAATGACAGTCTTCCGCAAAGAACATTTTTCTTAGATGGCCCAGGTGGAAGTGGTAACCCTATTTATACACAACTTTGTTGAGTCACATAGGTGGAGATGGTAACAATAGGCTACCCGTTGCGTCAACTGGCATTGCGGCCAATTTATTAGATGGTGGAAGGACATACCATTCCCAGTTCAAGTTGCCCATTCCATTAGTGGACACTCCCACCTGATCAATGCGAATGACGTCACCGGATGCAGAAATTATAACGAAGGCCAAAATTATAATTTGGGACGAAGCTACTATGGCTCCGAGCACCGCACTCAAAGCTATTA
This sequence comes from Phaonia tiefii, assembly GCA_963931995.1. Taxonomy (NCBI): domain Eukaryota; kingdom Metazoa; phylum Arthropoda; class Insecta; order Diptera; family Muscidae; genus Phaonia; species Phaonia tiefii. The sequence goes on from OZ008369.1 coordinate 191,157,192, forward strand.
ATCGACTGCTACAAGAGATTATACAGAATACAAAAACGTTCGGTGGTAAAGTCCTGTTACTTGGTGGAGACTATAGACAAATTCTTCCTGTTGTTCCTCATGGAACGCGAGCAGCAATTGTTGAGGCCAGCATCAAATTCGGTGATCTTTGGGAGAATTTTCAAGTTCTTCGCCTAAAAAACAACGTTCGTTCCGTTGACACAAACTTCTAATCTAATAGCTGCATCAGTTTTGGCATGCAGTGCAAAAAATCAGGTCGTCTTCATCCCACGAGTGGATTGAGCTCCAATAAACAAGTCGCAAGGCCAAACGCTGGAAAAGGTCGGTATTTACTTGCCGGAGCCTGTCTTTAGCCACGGGCAATTGTATGTGGCTTTCCCGAGAGCGAGGCGAGCTGCGGATATCAAAGTTAAAATACTGGACGGACCCTTCCAAGGAAAGTTAGTGGCCGGATGCGAAACCACTTTCACAAAAAATGTTGTGTTCAAAGAAATATTTTCAAAGTATTACGGCATTTTACACAATTTAGTGCTCAAAGATTAGTAGCTTGTAGAAACAAAATACTGGACAGAAGATTTTATGGTCAGAACGTTAAATATCACTGAAGACGTTTTTTTTCAAGATCTTCGACCGTCGTTTGACGGGCTTTTCAACTAGTACAGTTATAATTGTTGATATTTTTGCTTTGCAATAGAATATAATAGTAGAATTTGCTTTGCAATAGAATGGAATTAAGTGCTTAATAAGAACATTTTAAAAACATTTCTACTAATTGAATTTTTTTATTTAAATTAAATTATCAATGTACAATGGTAAATATAAATGAATTTTGAAAGATAAGAATTGCATTTTTTATAGACATAAAAAGCTAAGGCTAAAGTTAGAAATCATAGGGTATAATATTCTTTTGAAAGAAAAACTGTGCAAAATAAATGGTTTTTGAAATTAATATTAACTCGTGTGTTTGTTTTGCATTTACTGTCAGACATACTGATCTTGATATGCATATTGTTACGAATAAGTAAAAGCTTTTGTTGTAAATAACAGGCGGTTAGTGCTGCGCCTGAAAGTATGCATTGTAACAACGTACCATCTCGCTAAACCAGTAGCATGAATTCACCTCAGTAAAGATAATTCTCCTGTGTTCGAGATTGTTCTACAAAGATAAGCAACAACAACAACATCTAGAAGGTTCTTGAATTCGCTGGATATACCTTCATTTGAGTATGGTGAGTTGGTATAAATAGCGGAGGTCTTTGGAGTAGAGAGTTCAGCTTGTGATTAAACCCGTAAAGTAAGCAACGCGAACTGATAGTAAAATACAAGACTTTTTAAGTGTTATAAATAAAGTAAACTGTTGTACTATATAAGTAAAATAAAAGGAAGTGAATCCGTTGTAATTATCGTAATTTAAAAGGAACCTTGTTTTATTATTGGGAATAAAACAACGCAAAAAGGACGAATAAGGAAATTCGTAACATTGGTGTCAGAAGTAAACTTACGAATTAAGGACCATGATGAAGTTTGAAGAACTCAAAGTTGAACAACTAACAAAGGAGTTGAGTAAATTGGATCAACCGACAGCTGGTAATAAGGTAGAGCTGCAGAGGCGATTAATAAAAATAAAACGCCGAAACATCGACATTGACACATATCAGTTCGAGTGCAAAGACGAAATGGAGGTTTGTTCAAAAGAAGCAACTGGTAATGTAGATGTTTCTACAATGTTTGCTGCCATGATGGCCAAATTGGACGAATTATGGACGAGAAATTTGGCGAGAATTCTAGAATTATGAACGAGAAATTTGGCGAGAATTCTACAATTATGGACGAAAAACTTGAAAAGAAATTTGGCGAGAATTCTAGAATTATGGACGATAAATTAAGCGAGAATTCTAGAATTATTCAAGAAACATCAAACGCCACATATGAGAAACTGCAAGAAATCTCCGAAGTTGTGAGCAATATGGAGATTCAAGTGTACGATAAATTCGAAAAGGTTCGAGGAAATGGGGCAGAAGATTGAAGAAGTCGAACATAAGTTCGAGGAAGTCGAACGGGAACTAAAAAATTATGTAAGCGAATTGCAAAGAAAAATTAGTGAACTTCAGTTGCAAGAGCGTCCGGTTCGAGTAATTCCTGAAGGCTCTAGTAGAATGAAAGCTCCCAGTTTCGATGGCTCTACACCATTCGATGTTTTTAAATTCCAGTTCGAAATGGTCGCAATTAAGAACTTGTGGAACAGCAACGACAAAGCAGTAGAGCTAATTTTAGCACTGAAAGGCAACACAGCAGAAGTCCTTCAGAGCATTCCCGTCAGTGCCAGAAACAACTACGAGGATATACTGGCTGCGTTACAACGCAAGTATGGTGGCAATCACAAGAGGGATTTATATCGCATGGAATTAAGAGGCCGAGTGCAAAAGCATAATGAAACGCTTCAGGACTTCGCAACCGAGGTGGAACGTTTGGTGTTGATGGCATATCCTGGAGAACAGTTTCTTTTGCTTTGGCCAGTGCAACAGACACATCAAGTGCGAAGGGTAGAAACGGAAGGCAAATCAAAAGATTTGAAAGGCGCCGTTAGCGAACTGAAAGAAGTGTTTCGGATTCTCACGAAAGCGCTATGGCAAGCAACAAAATTGAAAGGTGATAATCATGGCAAACCTGGTCATATTGCACGAAACTGCAGAGAGCCACGAAAACGGTCAAGATCTCCAGCGATAACGGCCGATACCGGACGAGTAAATGAAATTATTGACGTCCGATCCCTGAGAATTGAATCGGACGACGAGTGGTTCATGGCACAAAGAAGTGATCCTGTATTGGCAAAAATTATTTTGGAAAAGGAAGAGGATAGACAATTAACGCGTAATGAAATCGCTTCAGAAAGCCCCGTTTTAAAATCATATTGGGTCCATAGGAATAGCCTGAGATTGCTAGATGGCTGTCTATACCGTGTATGGGAAAGTGAGGATGATAATTGCAGAATCTCATAATGCTCCGAGTGGTAGGCACCTGAAAAGGCAAAACTATGGAGAAACTAAGGGAACGTTTCTATTGGGTTGGTCGTCAAAAAGCTCTATCCGAGTGGATTGCAGGCTGCACCCAGTGCTTGACAACTAAAGGACCAACGCGGAGGAGTTGCGAACAGAGACATCAGGAGAGCCCAAGTGCTCCCTTCGAGCGAATATCCATGAGTGTGGCTTGTCCATATCCAACAAGTAGATGTGGGAACCAATATGCCCTAGCCGTTATGGACTACTTCAGTAAATGGCCCGAGGTGTACGCTATTCCAAATAAAGAAGTGAAAACAATAAGCAAAGCTATCGTGAACAACTGGATAAGTCGTTTTGGTGTCCCTTTAGAACTGCATTCGGAGCAGGGTAGGAATTTTGAATCTGCCATCTTGAAAGAAATATGCGAGAGGAATGGAATTCGTGGTATAAGAACAACATCAGTGCGCCCTCAGACTGACGGCACGGTAGAGAAATTTAAACAGGCTCTTGAAGAATATTTGAGCAAGATCGTCAGTAAGGATAGAAAATTCTGGGACGAAAGCCTACCAAAATTCCTTCTAGCATACCGGTCGGCCACCCAGGATACCACTGCCCGAACACCAGCTAGTGCCGTCTTCGGGACAGAGTTAAAGCTCCCTAGAAATTTGGAGTTTGGCAACTGCCTCACATCCGACAGTGGGGAGAATGATGGTATCCCAGAAGAGCTTAGCGAACTTCACGAGTTTGTTCGCAGCAGAATGAAGTTGGTCAGTAATAAGATGAAAGCCAGCTACGACCAAGCGGCAAATTCCGAAGGATTCCATGAAGGCCAGCTAGTTTTACTGTTCAACCCACAGCGCCAGAAAGGTTTACCTCCAAAACTTCAGACTCACTGGGAAGGCCCTTACAAGGTTGTCAAACGAATAAATGACGTGGTTTATAGAATCCAGAAAGGCCAAAGTCCAAGAGCTGAAATGAAAGTCGTGCAGTTGGAAAGACTAGCTCTGTATGGAAAACGGAGGGTTGAGCCTGCTCGGGACGAACAAAAAGCTTTAAAAGCTTTTGCTTGCTGTTAATGACTCTACTAACAGTATGTAAATAACAGGCGGTTTGTGCTGCGTATGAAAGTATGCATTGTAACAACGTACCAGCTCGCTAAACCAGTAGCATGAATTCACCTCAGTAAAGATAATTCTCCTGTGTTCGAGATTGTTCTACAAAGATAGGCAACAACAACAACATCTAGAAGGTTCTTGAATTCGCTAGATATACCTTCATTTGAGTATGGTGAGTTGGTATAAACAGCAGAGGTCTTTGGAATGGAGAGTTCAGTTTGTGATTAAACCCCGTAAAGTAAGCAACGCGAATTGATAGTAAAATACAAGACTTATTAGAGTGTTATAAATAAAGTAAACTATTGTACTATATAAGTAAAATAAAAGGAAGTTAAACCGTTGTAATTATCGTAATTTAAAACGAACCTTGTTATATTATTGGGATTAAACAACGCAAAAAGGACGAATAGGGAAATTCGTAACATTGGTGTCAGAAGTGGGATTACGAATTAAGGACAACGATGAAGTTTGAAGAACTCAAAGTTGAACAACTAATAAAGGAGTTGAGTAAATTGGATCAACCGACAGCCGGTAATAAGGTAGCGCTGCAGAGGCGATTAATAGAAGAATTTAAACGCCGAAACATCGACCTTGACACATATCAGTTCGAGTGCAAAGACGAAATGGAGGTTTGTGCAAAAGAAGCAACTGGTAATGTAAATGTTTTTACAATGTTTGCCGTCATGATGGCTAAATTGGACGATAATTCTAGAATTATGAATCAAAATTCTAGAATTATGAATGAGAAATTTGACGAGACTTCTAGAATTGTGGACGAGAAATTGAGCGAAAATTCAAGAATAATGCAAGAGACATCTAACGCCACAAATGACAAATTTCGGAAGTTATGAACAACATGGAAATATATGTTAATGAGAAATTCGAAAACTTCGAACAGAAGTTCGAAGAAGTTGAACAGAAGTTTGAGAAAGTCGAAAATGATGTAAGTGAATTGCAAAGAAAAATTAATGAACTTCAGTTACAAGAGGGGCCAGTGCGAGTAATTCCTGAAGCCTCTAGTAGATTGAAAGCTCCCAGTTTCGATGGCTCATTCACCATTCGACGTTTTAAAATTCCAATTCGAAATGGTCGCAATTAAGAACTTGTGGAACAGCAACGACAAAGCAGTAGAGCTAATTTTAGCACTGAAAGGCAACGCAGCAGAAGTCCTTCAGAGCATTCCCGTCAGTGCCAGAAACAACTACGAGGATATACTGGCTGCGTTACAACGCAAGTATGGTGGCGATCACAAGAAGGATTTATATCGCATGGAATTAAGAGGCCGAGTGCAAAAGCATAACGAAACGCTTCAGGACTTCGCAACCGAGGTGGAACGTTTGGTGTTGATGGCATATCCTGGAGAACCCCAAACTTTCTTAGAGCAATTTTGTTAGGGGCATTAACGATCCTGACGTTAGATATGTGGTGTGTGCCTCACAAAAAGCTACATTTGTGGAAACAGTTTCATTTGCTTTGGCGAATGAGACGGCAAGGGTTGTTTCCAGTCAACAGACACATCATGTGCGAAGGGTAGACACGGAAGGCAAATCAAAAGATTTGAAAAGCGCCGTTAGCGAACTGAAAGAAGTGATTCGGATTCTCACGAAAGCGCTACGGCAAGCAACAAAATTGAAAGGTGACAATCATGTCGAACGTGGCCATATAGGGCGGGACTGTAGAGACCCGCGAAAACGGTCAAGATCTCCAGCGATAACGGGCGATACCGGACGACTAAATGACCGTCCACAAGTAATCGAGCGCAAGCAGGATTCTAAGACTGAGATAAAAGAGCAAATTATTGACGTCCGATCCCTGAGAATTGAATCGGACGACGAGTGGTTCATGGCACAAAGAAGTGATCCTGTATTGGCAAAAATTATTTTGGCAAAGGAAGAGGATAGACAATTAACGCGTAATGAAATCGCTTCAGAAAGCCCCGTTTTAAAATCATATTGGGTCCATAGGAATAGCCTGAGATTGCTAGATGGCTGTCTATACCGTGTATGGGAAAGTGAGGATGATAATTGCAGAATCTCATAATGCTCCGAGTGGTAGGCACCTGAAAAGGCAAAACTATGGAGAAACTAAGGGAACGTTTCTATTGGGTTGGTCGTCAAAAAGCTCTATCCGAGTGGATTGCAGGCTGCACCCAGTGCTTGACAACTAAAGGACCAACGCGGAGGAGTTGCGAACAGAGACATCAGGAGAGCCCAAGTGCTCCCTTCGAGCGAATATCCATGAGTGTGGCTGGTCCATATCCAACAAGTAGATGTGGGAACCAATATGCCCTAGCCGTTATGGACTACTTCAGTAAATGGCCCGAGGTGTACGCTATTCCAAATAAAGAAGCGAAAACAATAAGCAAAGCTATCGTGAACAACTGGATAAGTCGTTTTGGTGTCCCTTTAAAACTGTATTCGGAGCAGGGTAGAAATGTTGAATCTGCCTTCTTGAAAGAAATATGCGAGAGGAATGGAATTCGTGGTAAGAACGACATCATTGCGCCCTCGGACTGACGGCACGGTAGAGAGATTTAATCAGGCTCTCGAAGAATATTTGAGCAAAGTCGTCAGTAAGGATAGAAAATTCTGGGAAGAACGCATACCAAAATTCCTTCTACCATACCGGTCGGCCACCCAGAATACCACTGCCCGAACACCAGCTAGTGCCGTCTTCGGGACGGAGTTAAAGCTCCCTAGAAATTTGGAGTTTGGCAACTGCCTAACATCCGACAGTAGGGAGAATGATGGTATCCCAGGAGAGCTTAACGAAATACACGAGTTTGTTCGCAGCAGAATGAAGTTGGTCAGTAATAAGATGAAAGCCAGGTACGACCAAGCAGCAAATTCCGAAGGATTCCATGAGGGTCAGCTAGTTTTACTGTTCAACCCACAGCGTCAGAAAGGGTTACCTCCAAAACTTCAGACTCACTGGGAAGGCCCTTACAAGGTTGTCAAAAGAATAAATGACGTGGTTTGTAGAATCCAGAAAAGCCAAAGTCCATTTGGAGAGACTAGCTCTGTAAGGAAAACGGAGGGTTGAGCCTGCTCGGGACGAACAGGCTTAAGTGGGGGGGCAGTGTTACGAATAAGTAAAAGGTTTTGCTTGCTGTTAATGACTCTACTAACAGTATGTAAATAACAGGCGCTTAGTGCTGCGCCTGAAAGTATGCATTGTAACAACGTACCATCTCGCTAAACCAGTAGCATGAATTCACCTCAGTAAAGATAATTCTCCTGATTGTTCTACAAAGATAAGCAACAACAACAACATCTAGAAGGTTCTTGAATTCGCTAGATATACCTTCATTTGAGTATGGTGAGTTGGTATAAATAGCGGAGGTCTTTGGAATAGAGAGTTCAGCTTGTGATTAAACCCGTAAAGTAAGCAACGCGAACTGATAGTAAAATACAAGACTTATTAGAGTGTTATAAATAAAGTAAACTGTTGTACTATATAAGTAAAATAAAAGGAAGTTAAACCGTTGTAATTATCGTAATTTAAAACGAACCTTGTTTTATTATTGGGAATAAAACAACGCAAAAAGGACGAATAAGGAAATTCGTAACAATATTTACATAAATACATTTATTTTTTTCTATTCTATTTGTTCAACCATAAATTGCTCAATTACTTCACTCGCTGTCTGCTTTAACGGGTACACTGTTTTCGAGTCTTTGGTTCTCGTTTACTTTTGACAAGTCATTTGTCACTTAAATCAAACATTTCAGTGCGGTTGTGATTGTTTTTACTCTGATTTGCCCTCACCCAAGAAAGTAGCGGAACTTCAGGTTTCTATTTAAAACACGTTAAGTGCAGTGAAGTTACTGAATGTGTGTCGAAATAGTTTTTGTGTATAGAAGACCTCGAAATCTAAGCATTTGATTAGTTGCTGTGCGGATTTTGTGGTGGGCGGTTGTAAAAAATAGCAAGTGCAGCATTATGAAAGTAAAAAATCGTCGGTGATAAAGTGATCTACAAAAAAAAATTAACAATTAAAAATGTAATAAGTAAAGAAAAGAGGAAGTTTGAATAAGTCCCGAAAAGTATTTTAGCTCCAGTGCAGAAAACTGCGATGCAGCTAGAGAAACACAAAGGTACAAAGAAAGCAATAGTATTTGAATAGCAAGCATACCTTTTAAAATTAAAAAACCTTTCAGGTTGTTTGGACGATGTTGTGAAGCAGCTAATAGGATACTGCATTTAAGACGATTTTAACTGGGATGGCCGTTGTGACAAACGGCCCCCACGCGAATTAAAGCTATTCAAAAAACTGTTATTTGGTAAGTATTTTTCAAGCGATTTAGTTAAATACAAGCTCTGATAACAATCTTGCATTATAGTTACGTTTTCTATTTTGGGATGGAGGCGTATGAAAAGGAAATGCGTAAGTGTGTTAAGCTCGTCCACAATCCATAGAAACATAAGAAGAGACAGACAACTCAATCCAAAAAGACGGAAGAAAATTGATATTGAAATAAGTATTTCCGTTTTCTCCGAAATTTTTATACATTATTCTTTTATTTATAAATTTAATCTGTTTGCACAAATTGTTTGTATTACAAATATATAATACTATGCACGAAAAAAACAAATAAAAATGTACAATATTGAAAATGTTCTATTTCAAATTCAGGTATTTTACGATAACCTACCGGTATAATCTTGAAACCATTAACTAGTAACTTACCAGTATATTACTAGTAATTTTCCGTGTGTTACCCATGATTAATACAATTAGTTTGTCTCCTTTGCTACTGGTAGTTATCCTGTAGTTTACTTCAATTTTAACTTTTATGTATTCACACACATAACCTGGCGTTTACACGGAACAGTTTTGCTCAGACAGTAGCAATACATTCGCACTAGCCAGTTATAAAGACAGCACTACCACACTTATAGCGTAGACAGACGACAGCGTTAATTTGCATTAGCAGTCTTAATTCAAATTAACTTGTGAATTAAAAAAAATATTTTCCAAGTGACATGTCACCGAATTTGCTGAAATTTGGTGAAAAGTAAGCCTATACCAAGAAAATCCCAACCTTAACATTGGAGCTTTTTTTGAGCTTTTTTGTGGGTTTTATAAGCTTTCAAAGGAATCGGTATCGTTTTTTTATTTTCAAATAACTCGAAAACGGTAAAAGCTAGACTTTTGAAATTTTTCACGCATGTTCACAAGTAAATTGGCTTTAAAAAAATTCCGAAGGATTCCATGAAGGCCAGCTAGTTTTACTGTTCAACCCACAGCGCCAGAAAGGTTTACCTCCAAAACTTCAGACTCACTGGGAAGGCCCTTACAAGGTTGTCAAACGAATAAATGACGTGGTTTATAGAATCCAGAAAGGCCAAAGTCCAAGAGCTGAAATGAAAGTCGTGCAGTTGGAAAGACTAGCTCTGTATGGAAAACGGAGGGTTGAGCCTGCTCGGGACGAACAAAAAGCTTTAAAAGCTTTTGCTTGCTGTTAATGACTCTACTAACAGTATGTAAATAACAGGCGGTTTGTGCTGCGTATGAAAGTATGCATTGTAACAACGTACCAGCTCGCTAAACCAGTAGCATGAATTCACCTCAGTAAAGATAATTCTCCTGTGTTCGAGATTGTTCTACAAAGATAGGCAACAACAACAACATCTAGAAGGTTCTTGAATTCGCTAGATATTCCTTCATTTGAGTATGGTGAGTTGGTATAAACAGCAGAGGTCTTTGGAATGGAGAGTTCAGTTTGTGATTAAACCCCGTAAAGTAAGCAACGCGAATTGATAGTAAAATACAAGACTTATTAGAGTGTTATAAATAAAGTAAACTATTGTACTATATAAGTAAAATAAAAGGAAGTTAAACCGTTGTAATTATCGTAATTTAAAACGAACCTTGTTATATTATTGGGATTAAACAACGCAAAAAGTACGAATAGGGAAATTCGTAACATTGGTGTCAGAAGTGGGATTACGAATTAAGGACAACGATGAAGTTTGAAGAACTCAAAGTTGAACAACTAATAAAGGAGTTGAGTAAATTGGATCAACCGACAGCCGGTAATAAGGTAGCGCTGCAGAGGCGATTAATAGAAGAATTTAAACGCCGAAACATCGACCTTGACACATATCAGTTCGAGTGCAAAGACGAAATGGAGGTTTGTGCAAAAGAAGCAACTGGTAATGTAAATGTTTTTACAATGTTTGCCGTCATGATGGCTAAATTGGACGATAATTCTAGAATTATGAATCAAAATTCTAGAATTATGAATGAGAAATTTGACGAGACTTCTAGAATTGTGGACGAGAAATTGAGCGAAAATTCAAGAATAATGCAAGAGACATCTAACGCCACAAATGACAAATTTCGGAAGTTATGAACAACATGGAAATATATGTTAATGAGAAATTCGAAAACTTCGAACAGAAGTTCGAAGAAGTTGAACAGAAGTTTGAGAAAGTCGAAAATGATGTAAGTGAATTGCAAAGAAAAATTAATGAACTTCAGTTACAAGAGGGGCCAGTGCGAGTAATTCCTGAAGCCTCTAGTAGATTGAAAGCTCCCAGTTTCGATGGCTCATTCACCATTCGACGTTTTAAAATTCCAATTCGAAATGGTCGCAATTAAGAACTTGTGGAACAGCAACGACAAAGCAGTAGAGCTAATTTTAGCACTGAAAGCCAACGCAGCAGAAGTCCTTCAGAGCATTCCCGTCAGTGCCAGAAACAACTACGAGGATATACTGGCTGCGTTACAACGCAAGTATGGTGGCGATCACAAGAAGGATTTATATCGCATGGAATTAAGAGGCCGAGTGCAAAAGCATAACGAAACGCTTCAGGACTTCGCAACCGAGGTGGAACGTTTGGTGTTGATGGCATATCCTGGAGAACCCCAAACTTTCTTAGAGCAATTTTGTTAGGGGCATTAACGATCCTGACGTTAGATATGTGGTGTGTGCCTCACAAAAAGCTACATTTGTGGAAACAGTTTCATTTGCTTTGGCGAATGAGACGGCAAGGGTTGTTTCCAGTCAACAGACACATCATGTGCGAAGGGTAGACACGGAAGGCAAATCAAAAGATTTGAAAAGCGCCGTTAGCGAACTGAAAGAAGTGATTCGGATTCTCACGAAAGCGCTACGGCAAGCAACAAAATTGAAAGGTGACAATCATGTCGAACGTGGCCATATAGGGCGGGACTGTAGAGACCCGCGAAAACGGTCAAGATCTCCAGCGATAACGGGCGATACCGGACGACTAAATGACCGTCCACAAGTAATCGAGCGCAAGCAGGATTCTAAGACTGAGATAAAAGAGCAAATTATTGACGTCCGATCCCTGAGAATTGAATCGGACGACGAGTGGTTCATGGCACAAAGAAGTGATCCTGTATTGGCAAAAATTATTTTGGCAAAGGAAGAGGATAGACAATTAACGCGTAATGAAATCGCTTCAGAAAGCCCCGTTTTAAAATCATATTGGGTCCATAGGAATAGCCTGAGATTGCTAGATGGCTGTCTATACCGTGTATGGGAAAGTGAGGATGATAATTGCAGAATCTCATAATGCTCCGAGTGGTAGGCACCTGAAAAGGCAAAACTATGGAGAAACTAAGGGAACGTTTCTATTGGGTTGGTCGTCAAAAAGCTCTATCCGAGTGGATTGCAGGCTGCACCCAGTGCTTGACAACTAAAGGACCAACGCGGAGGAGTTGCGAACAGAGACATCAGGAGAGCCCAAGTGCTCCCTTCGAGCGAATATCCATGAGTGTGGCTGGTCCATATCCAACAAGTAGATGTGGGAACCAATATGCCCTAGCCGTTATGGACTACTTCAGTAAATGGCCCGAGGTGTACGCTATTCCAAATAAAGAAGCGAAAACAATAAGCAAAGCTATCGTGAACAACTGGATAAGTCGTTTTGGTGTCCCTTTAAAACTGTATTCGGAGCAGGGTAGAAATGTTGAATCTGCCTTCTTGAAAGAAATATGCGAGAGGAATGGAATTCGTGGTAAGAACGACATCATTGCGCCCTCGGACTGACGGCACGGTAGAGAGATTTAATCAGGCTCTCGAAGAATATTTGAGCAAAGTCGTCAGTAAGGATAGAAAATTCTGGGAAGAACGCATACCAAAATTCCTTCTAGCATACCGGTCGGCCACCCAGAATACCACTGCCCGAACACCAGCTAGTGCCGTCTTCGGGACGGAGTTAAAGCTCCCTAGAAATTTGGAGTTTGGCAACTGCCTAACATCCGACAGTAGGGAGAATGATGGTATCCCAGGAGAGCTTAACGAAATACACGAGTTTGTTCGCAGCAGAATGAAGTTGGTCAGTAATAAGATGAAAGCCAGGTACGACCAAGCAGCAAATTCCGAAGGATTCCATGAGGGTCAGCTAGTTTTACTGTTCAACCCACAGCGTCAGAAAGGGTTACCTCCAAAACTTCAGACTCACTGGGAAGGCCCTTACAAGGTTGTCAAAAGAATAAATGACGTGGTTTGTAGAATCCAGAAAAGCCAAAGTCCATTTGGAGAGACTAGCTCTGTAAGGAAAACGGAGGGTTGAGCCTGCTCGGGACGAACAGGCTTAAGTGGGGGGGCAGTGTTACGAATAAGTAAAAGGTTTTGCTTGCTGTTAATGACTCTACTAACAGTATGTAAATAACAGGCGCTTAGTGCTGCGCCTGAAAGTATGCATTGTAACAACGTACCATCTCGCTAAACCAGTAGCATGAATTCACCTCAGTAAAGATAATTCTCCTGATTGTTCTACAAAGATAAGCAACAACAACAACATCTAGAAGGTTCTTGAATTCGCTAGATATACCTTCATTTGAGTATGGTGAGTTGGTATAAATAGCGGAGGTCTTTGGAATAGAGAGTTCAGCTTGTGATTAAACCCGTAAAGTAAGCAACGCGAACTGATAGTAAAATACAAGACTTATTAGAGTGTTATAAATAAAGTAAACTGTTGTACTATATAAGTAAAATAAAAGGAAGTTAAACCGTTGTAATTATCGTAATTTAAAACGAACCTTGTTTTATTATTGGGAATAAAACAACGCAAAAAGGACGAATAAGGAAATTCGTAACAATATTTACATAAATACATTTATTTTTTTCTATTCTATTTGTTCAACCATAAATTGCTCAATTACTTCACTCGCTGTCTGCTTTAACGGGTACACTGTTTTCGAGTCTTTGGTTCTCGTTTACTTTTGACAAGTCATTTGTCACTTAAATCAAACATTTCAGTGCGGTTGTGATTGTTTTTACTCTGATTTGCCCTCACCCAAGAAAGTAGCGGAACTTCAGGTTTCTATTTAAAACACGTTAAGTGCAGTGAAGTTACTGAATGTGTGTCGAAATAGTTTTTGTGTATAGAAGACCTCGAAATCTAAGCATTTGATTAGTTGCTGTGCGGATTTTGTGGTGGGCGGTTGTAAAAAATAGCAAGTGCAGCATTATGAAAGTAAAAAATCGCCGGTGATAAAGTGATCTACAAAAAAAAATTAACAATTAAAAATGTAATAAGTAAAGAAAAGAGGAAGTTTGAATAAGTCCCGAAAAGTATTTTAGCTCCAGTGCAGAAAACTGCGATGCAGCTAGAGAAACACAAAGGTACAAAGAAAGCAATAGTATTTGAATAGCAAGCATACCTTTTAAAATTAAAAAACCTTTCAGGTTGTTTGGACGATGTTGTGAAGCAGCTCATAGGATACTGCATTTAAGACGATTTTAACTGGGATGGCCGTTGTGACAAACGGCCCCCACGCGAATTAAAGCTATTCAAAAAACTGTTATTTGGTAAGTATTTTTCAAGCGATTTAGTTAAATTCAAGCTCTGATAACAATCTTGCATTATAGTTACGTTTTCTATTTTGGGATGGAGGCGTATGAAAAGGAAATGCGTAAGTGTGTTAAGCTCGTCCACAATCCATAGAAACATAAGAAGAGACAGACAACTCAATCCAAAAAGACGGAAGAAAATTGATATTGAAATAAGTATTTCCGTTTTCTCCGAAATTTTTATACATTATTCTTTTATTTATAAATTTAATCTGTTTGCACAAATTGTTTGTATTACAAATATATAATACTATGCACGAAAAAAACAAATAAAAATGTACAATATTGAAAATGTTCTATTTCAAATTCAGGTATTTTACGATAACCTACCGGTATAATCTTGAAACCATTAACTAGTAACTTACCAGTATATTACTAGTAAATTTCCGTGTGTTACCCATGATTAATACAATTAGTTTGTCTCCTTTGCTACTGGTAGTTATCCTGTAGTTTACTTCAATTTTAACTTTTATGTATTCACACACATAACCTGGCGTTTACACGGAACAGTTTTGCTCAGACAGTAGCAATACATTCGCACTAGCCAGTTATAAAGACAGCACTACCACACTTATAGCGTAGATAGGACGACAGCGTTAATTTGCATTAGCAGTCTTAATTCAAATTAACTTGTGAATTAAAAAAAATATTTTCCAAGTGACATGTCACCGAATTTGCTGAAATTTGGTGAAAAGTAAGCCTATACCAAGAAAATCCCAACCTCAACATTGGAGCTTTTTTTGAGCTTTTTTTGTGGGTTTTATAAGCTTTCAAAGGAATCGGTATCGTTTTTTTATTTTCAAATAACTCGAAAACGGTAAAAGCTAGACTTTTGAAATTTTTCACGCATGTTCACAAGTAAATTGGCTTTAAAAAAAAAATTTGGAAAAAATTTTTGTCAAATTTTTTTTTGAAAAAAAAGGTTTTTTTCCAAAAAATTAGTGTAGCAAAAAAGACCCATCCTTCGATTTTTTAAAAAAAAAAATATATGTTAAAGCGGCATTTTTTCCAAACATTTTGCGGGGTTCAGCATGTCTGTAGGGTGCAAAATGAGGTAGTTATAACCATTTTTGTGATGCAACCTCCCAAATTTCAATACAAGAAAAATGCTGTAAATGGTAGTTGGTACTTACTATTTATTATTGTAATCTATTACTATTTATATTATTGTAATCTATCTACTTTTGACTCTAAACTATTTGATGTGGTTTTAACTTTCAGTTCAGAATCATTAATTGCAGCTATATGATGGAGACCAAGCGTACCTTTTATTGTTTTACAGGTTTCAAACCGAGACTTTAAATACTCTGCAGACTCCTCATAATCTTTTTTCGAGCAAAAGAAGACGGTATAATTTTTTGCGTGCTCCTTTGCCCACTCGAAAAGCTTTTCCGCCGTCAAAATGTCGTCTTTGATACCTTTCTGTAGGCAGTATCGCCTAGCTGTCCGTTTTAATGTGCCACCCACACCATCACAAGCACCTTTGCCGTGCGCAGTAGCAAAAAAATTCCATTCTGCTGCCATTGAAAAGTCTTTATGATGATTTATCAAATTTTTAAAGTTTTTCTTATTTTTTGTATTGCTGTGGTGCTCCGTCGTAAAAGTATTTTATTGATTTAGTGGTTGTGAAGTTTTTCTTCAAGTATTCTATTAGTTTTCGTTGAAACATATAATCTGCGATAGTGTCATGCTCAAGGCAATCAGATATGCCAACGTACGAAATATGGTCAACTTTGGATGTTTCCTGATTCCTGTAATAAAATACAATCGGATGAATTGTCGCTTGATTATTGTTCCAATGAAAACCTTGAACTGCTTCTTGAACAACGAAAGCAACGTTTTCCGAAAAATCGAAGGTCACCAAAAATTCACAATCTTGTAGGTTTTCTTTACAATTTTTAAAATACTGTGCTTGTTATGTAGCGACAAAATCATGAACAAGTAATTTTGACAATTTGTCCATTAAAAATGAAACAAATTCTTCTTTAGTGTCAGTCAACGTTTTCAAAGTGCATCTAAATATTAAAAATTACGTTAAAAATTCCGGTATAAGTAAATGGAAATAAAAGCCAAATAATAGTTACCTGTCTGTTGCTATCCATTGTTTATAAGTAACATGATCAAATGATTCTTCATCAAAAGCTTCTAATAATTTATTGTTAACATCACTTTTGTTTGGGCAGGATGAGCAAAGACCTTTTTAGCATTTTTCACTTGGAACAGAGCACTTGGAACTTGGACTTGGAACTCCCAAGCTTTCGTTATTTGGTTTAAATTGCCACCTACAAAAGGGCGTTTAAAAATTATTAATCAAAAATTACATTAGCATTCAGTCCTAATTACTTAAAGCTCAATAAATTTGACATGCTTCTCAAAATGTGTTTAAACATTTACCTTCGATCATGAGTTTGACGTTTTGATGCGTAATGCACACACAAACTGTATGGGTTCCCGAAGCCCCTGCCAAAACGCATTGTTGTGGACGGTACTCGGCGAACTTGGAGAACCCGACTTTATGGTTCGGCCACTGTATTTGAACATATGCTATAATTCGCGCAAATTGCAATATACGAGTCTTTTTTGAATCCTCTCTTTTTTGCTAACACTGTTTTTCATTGAGACGTAATCTTTCATTCCTGGCAGCTCTCTTGAATTTTCGTCGCTCAAATAAAACTGCTTAATCAAATCAACTGTCTCACTTGCTAAACCTTGTCTTGGTGTGTCGTCGGGAACACTCAAAATACCTTTTTGCCTTTTGATTGAATTACATTTGCAAAGCAATGTTGTAGGACAGCCAAAATTTTTTACTACATCGGTAGTTTTTAAAGAAGATGGTAAAGTCGTCAAAATGCGGCATTTATCGCCTCTGAAATTCCGAAAGTCAAAATCAGAAATTATAATAATGCTCACGTTGGCTTTTAAGTTTACAACTTTACCGCGTAGTGTTTTCATCCTTAAACTTTTCTTCTAGTGAAGTCATGATTTCATCGAAAGCATTCACTTTTTCCTCATTTCCGGTAGAAATCTGCATATTTGACACAGCTTCAAACTTTTCCTTGATAGTTTTTTGTGCGGCTTCGACTTTTCCAATAACATATTTTTTTGCATAAAATCTATTAAGAATATTTGCATTAAGATAAAAGAATATTAGAAGATAGTTTTTTATATTTACAGACCTTTTACCATCGATTTTGCTTTCATCAAGAGCAACAAGTACGGTGTTAAGTTTTTTTAGCCTTTCTTGTCGATCTGATAGATCGAAAGGCTCAGAATCATTGTCTGATGAGCTCGAATTTGAATTCGTGTTAGTTCTCGGTTCATGTTTGTTAATGGCAATTCGGCAATTTTCGCATACTACTGCGTTTTTAGGGACAAAGTCAAATTTTGATTTATTTTTTGCTGAAAGGTTTCTAAATGCAGTAGTTTCTTTCAAAATCATAAAAAAAATTATGTAAGATTTGTTAGACAATCGGAAACTGCATTTTCCGAAAGGATTCCAGCAGAGTTTCTTCTTCGGGTTACTTATTTCTGATTAAATTAGCGCACGCACTTTTTTCGCATTTAATAACAGTTGAAGTAAATAACAAAGCACAGTCGAAATGAGGTGATAAATGCAGTGGCTTACCTGCCTGTGCTTTCTCAAAAACTGTCAACAAACAGTAAAACAAATAGAAACACTTCATTCAGTAGGTAGCTTTCAACAAAGTAGGCTGACGTCGCTTTGTTTAAGAAATGTTGGAAAAATAGTACACTAGTTTCAAAACACCAATACATTCACACTCTCTCTTCCTGCCGACTACTGAGTTAGAGCATTTGTCTTGTATTGAAATTTGGGAGGTTGCCTCAAATGGTTATAACTACCTCATTTTGCACCCTACAGACATGCTGAACCCCGCAAAATGTTTGGAAAAAACATATAACATATGTATATATGCTTTAACATATATTTTTTTTTAAAAAATCGAAGGATAGGTCTTTTTTGCTACACTAATTTTTTGGAAAAAACCAATTTACTTGTGAACATGCGTGGAAAATTTCAAAAGTCTAGCTTTTACCGTTTTCGAGTTATTTGAAAATAAAAAAATCGATACTGATTCCTTTGAAAGCTTATAAAACCCACAAAAAAGCTCCAATTTTGAGGTTGAGATTTACTTGGTATAGGCTTACTTTTCACCAAATTTCAGCAAATTCGGTGACATGTCACTTGGAAAATATTTTTTTTTACCTTGGACTACCCCATCTATACATAGAGCTGATAGCCGGAACACAGTGGAAGTGGAACTTTCTTGTGTTTGTTGTTTGCTTTGTTGATTTTATGTACTGATGCTTGCCACCGCTGAAGTGGATGTTATTGCAACAACACCACCTGCTATCACCATGTATTTGATACATCTTGAATCAGCTGTTGTCAAATTGTTTGCTATCGTCAATTGAAAATGGATTCAAAGTCGGCAAAGGTGAGTTATTTTAATTGTTTTTTTTGCAAAAAAATGAGAAATATTTAAAATCGAAACGCATTTTTTCCATTTTAAGATTTCCAAGGGAAAGAAGCGAAGCGTGTGGTGTGATGGAGATGCGGAGGTTCTGCATCCGATGTAAAAGTCAAAAAAATTACTTGACAAACAATCAGTTGTTTACCATCAAACAGCTGTTTACTAAATGCAAAAACTGTCGTCTGTCATGCCAAAATGTTAATTCACATTAGTGAGATTTTAATGCAAATTAACGCTGTCGTCTGTCTACGCTATTACACATCTGTCACTTGCCTCGCTACTGTCTCTGATTTTTCGACGACAGTAACTTCGGCAAGCGATTTGACGTAATTGGCCAGATCGGTGACATTTCGTGGTAATTTGTGAAAAACAAAGCAAAACATCACATATGTACATACATATAAACATGTATACATTTGAAATTTGCAGAGTACATCGAGTACATCAGCTTTATTGTAATCTGCAGAAATAGGGCAAAACACAATAGCAAACGTTCGTAGAAATTGGGAAAATTTATTTTTATTTGGTAATTTGGAGTTTTATTGAAATATTGAGCCTGTTTTTTTATTCCCTGCTAAACTAATTATTCGACGAATTTGTATGGGGAGCCACTTAAAATCGCTTAGCTCTCCATACAAAGTGGTCAAAAAATTAGTTTGGCAGGGAATAAAAAAACAGGCTCATTATTTGTAGCAATTTTCTTTTAGTAAATAAAGATTTCAAGCAAAAGTGAACAAAAGCAAATCAAAATCAGAGCACGAAATTTACAAGAAACGACACTATCGACGGTTGCTAAAATTGTTCTGTCTTTATAACTGGCTGGACACATACGTCACACAACAAATTTTTGTCTTTTTGACAACTAATACATATTCTCAACTGTCCGGTCTTTAACTGTCCCGTGTAAACGCATCGTAAGAAGTGTATAGGGTAGTTTTGTCCCGTCGCCTATCCTTTTTAACTGAAGCTTTATCTGGTTAACTATTCGATAACTACTTAGTAATTACCAGATAAGTCTCTCGAAGGGTTGTCAGGTCGGTTTCAGAATACCCTTTTCATGTGCCTGACAAGAAACTTAAAATGGACAAAACCTGACAGTCAGCTATCAGGTTTTTGAGAATAGCACTGTAAATAATATCAATATAAAACTGCAGTGCAACAAAGTATTGTGTTCATGCAAAATATACATACATATCTAACAAATCGATTCTGTCGAGCTGATAAATTCAACATAGCTGATAAATTACCAAGTTTCTGATAACTATCAGGTTTTGGTATTCTCATACTAAAATAAAAGCTCTTTTTAGTGACAAATTTATCAGCTTCGTAAAAGCAGCTGACAATTGATTTTTGTTTACTTTTCAAGCGCGCAAGAAATAAAAAAACTTCAATAATTCTATTGTTTTAAGAAAGTTGTTAAATTATTAATACTAATTACTAAAAATTAAAAAAAAAACGGAAGAAGAATTGTTGCTGTTGTTACTCATGAGTGATGACGAAGATAAAAGTGAAGCAGTTTTAAAAAAACAAAGGAGAGTGCAATTAAAGTCATTGCGTGATGCAAGTGATCCCTTCACTCTTCCCGAAAGAGAATTCATAAAAAATTTTCGCATGAGGCGGTCATTATGTCGGAAATTTTTGGAGGATTTGTTACCGTATGACGACCAAAAAACGTCTTTGCCTTTTCAAACACGGATACTAGCTGTTTTGTACTTTTTTATTTTTTTTAAGTAAATAATTTTATTTACTTCGCTGCTGGTTCTTCCATTTTATGTTT
Source organism: Phaonia tiefii (assembly GCA_963931995.1). Taxonomy (NCBI): domain Eukaryota; kingdom Metazoa; phylum Arthropoda; class Insecta; order Diptera; family Muscidae; genus Phaonia; species Phaonia tiefii. The sequence continues at coordinate 191,177,409 of OZ008369.1, forward strand.
GTTTTCTTTATTTTGACACTTCAAATTCACCAAAAGGTTTTTTTTTGTTATGGTGGGTTTTCGTAGCTATCAGCTTATCAGGGTTTCTGTAGAATACCGATTAATTTCATAGCTGACAAGAAAGCTGATAGATTTTAAAAGTATCAGCTCAACAGAGAATCGATGTATAAATCGCAAAACCACAACATACTCCGAAAATCAGCAACAATAACTCTGCCTATGCTGAAAAAGCCAAGAGTAGAATCCGTGATGCCAACTTGGTGGTTTTTCGTCTACTTGTGGTGATTTTTGATCTTCAAAAACCACTGTTTTAGTAAAGTAGTGTTTTAGTAAAGTAGCGATTTTAACCATTTTCGCGTAGCGCCTATAGTGATTTTTGCTCCAAAGATTTTTTCTTAATTGTAGACAACACTGGCACATTCTAGGGTGTTTTCGAATCTATTGGTCAATGATATTTTGCGACTATATAACTAACTATTCACCAGACCAACAATATTAGAATATCGTGAAGTAATCTAATCTCAAAAGTAAAGCTATTTGAGTACATGTCTAGTGGGTTTGAGCAATGTGGTCAACCCCACATAACGGCAAAATATATTTATAACAATCGCGAAAACTGTTTATGATTCGAAGTTTCAGTGTACAGTTTCCAAAAATCGTCTTACTAAGTATGATTGTTTTCCCTTAAATAAAATGATTTCTTAATATCTAAAGCATTTAAAAACGTTCCTCAAACAAGATTGAAATTGTCCTCGCACTTTTTTCTAATAGTAGGACTTTCCGACATATGACTTTAAGACTCTTTGTGAATACCTTATTTGGCCATAAAACGTAAAACCTTTCTGAAGTTACAAACACAGATCCAATGTAAAATATACTTATATGTATATTCTGGTCTTAAATATATTAAGGTATTACATTTTCAATCGTTTTTGATTCGGAATAGTTGGCAACACTGAGTAGAATTGCAATACTCTCTTCGTGATCACTATACAGAGATTTTTGCGGTTTCTAAGGGTTTTCATAAAGTGGCCAAATTCGGATGGAAGAATTTCTTTTCAAAAAATCGTCAAAATAAGAAAATCGCTAAATTAAAAAAATATTACATCTCGAAAACGGTGCGTCCACCCGCAAAGTAATGCATTTTTTACCTCCAACGGAGGCTTTAACCAATGTAAGTATGCAATGTAAGCATCATTCTTTTATAAAAAAATCCCTAAAAATAAAATTTATCGAATAAACAATTGCTAAAACGCTCAGATGTCTATATCTCGGAAACGAAGAGACCAATCGAAATAACTACCAATTTTTTCGGTTTCTAAGGGGTTGCATAAAGTGGCCCAATTCGAATGGAAGAATTTCTTTTAAAAAATCGTCAAAATAAGAAAATCGATAAAATAAAAAAATACGATAACTTGAAAACGGTGCGTCCAATAGCGAAAATAATTAAAGTTTCAACCTCTGACGGAACCCTTAACTGAGAGATGACTTTTATACGGCATCAACATTTTTTTACAAAATCGATGAGCAAAAATATGGCTAACTTCGAAGCGAATCCTTTGATTGCTATTTTGAATAAACTGAGGGTATTTTATCGATTGGAGACAACTTCTTCGACACCATTTCTAATAATACACATTTACATATGTAGTAATCAAATGATGTACAATGTACAAAATATGTTCCATAAGATTAAAAACTTGAGGGTCTAGTCAATATTTTGAAAATGGTGCTGTATGCTCAACTGGGGTCGCAAATTACAATAGTTTACTTCACAAGTGTTTTAGACCAGTATTGAAAGAATATAATTTCATTATTTTGTAATCTATTCATCAGAATTAATTAATATCAGTATATACATAAACCATAATCATGTACATAAATATATGTACTAATCAAAATAGGTATAAATAGAGTACATAAGTAGATGTATAAAACTGATGACGCGTAAAAGTCAACTACTGCTCCTGCCATAACTCGGCTTTAAGGGTCTAATGAATATTTTGAATATAGTGGTTTAGTTGGAACTAGGATCAAAACTTTCGGAGTAGATATGTTTATACAGATATGTTTATATATGTTGTTTGTGCATATGTAATCATCAAATTTAATGAATATAAAAAATATGCATAAACCAGAAATCATAAATAGAAAAACATTTCAAATAATAAAAGTTCCCGGCATCGGATTTAAACGCTTCAAAAGCAGATTCAAACGAAATATTTTTTCTTCTTTATGTCATTAAATGTACAAAACATATTTTTCTAATGAAACAAAAATGTGTATGTAATTATCTATATTCATACTGATGAATTCAACTTTTCAATAATTATTTAAATAAAACATTTTCAAACAAAAGACAAAAATATATTTATAAAATAACTACACGTTTTTACTGAAAATAACTAACATACCTACTTTGTACTTTATACATAATTTTTAAATTTTTGGAACTAAAATAAAAATGCTATGATCCTAAACAAAAAAGTTCATTATTATTCGTTGTAATAGTGGTATACCTCGAATTGCATTATGTTGACTATGCTAGAGTTAAATTTTGATAGTAAAATATTTGGTAGTAAAATATTTTTTCCATGGTAATAACACCTTTATCACAAATGATTTTCTGCGAATCATGAGGCTCTTTATATCCGTTTATTTAATTCTGAAAATAAGTGTTTTTATTCCCGCTAAACTAATTTTTCGAAGACTTGTATGGGGAGCCGCTTAAAATCGCTTAATATTGCTTAGCTTCCCATACAAAGTGGTCGAAAAATTAGTTTAGCATAAAAAAACAGGCCTAATATTTCATATTGAGAAAAAACTACAGTTATCAGGTCTTCTATTCAAGTCAGAAGTATTGTACAATAAATCCTCTCACACACCTCTAATAGCTTTTTATGCCTAGGCGGGTAGTTTACTTTTAAACAGGGACCGAAAATAGTGATAATCTCGAACAATCATATACAAATATTGTGTATACAAACAAAAGTATTCTACGATATTTTTCCTTCTAATTTTATTAATAGACTAAAATATGAAGATTGTTTTAAAATTTTTCAATTGTCTATGTACAAACATATATCCCATGAAGGGATTCGTGATAGATTCCCTGTTGGTCTTTTATGAGCTCACTCAAAATCAAGTTAACTTTTTGGTAACTCATTTACAACTGCCTTCTAGCTAATTCAAAAGTTATGCAGACTTTAGTCAATTGTTTCTTCATCAATCGGACTTCTTCCCGATAAGTAATGAACTAGCTTTTTGCTCACTCAAAGCTAATGCAGATGTAAGTAAACCTTAAGCCATAGTAACAAAATTCAAAGAGCAAAAGAAGAGAAGATAATAAAACACCACATAACTGTGAATATAAATGTTTTTTCGTTCATTTCTTGCAGTTCTACCTTGGTAAAGATACTACTTCACTCCGGGCAGTCCAAAGTACCGTGTCGATATACAGCCTGTTAATCGGAGACACCTCATTAGATCCCCTCGATCTATCTTGTGTATCTCAGTGAGGTTATGCAGAAAGGGACGGCCCATAGTCTTTCGGCGTCTATTCATCATAGCCGGATGCTCCACCGTCTCCTCCTCTTCTGTGTCATCGCAGGAACGGCAGTGGTCATTATATGGCAGCTTCAATCGTCTTGCGTGATTACCGATAGGCCAGTACCTAGTCAGCACGCCAGTTAGCCTAGATATTTCTCCCCAATTATGGCTAATCAGAGAGTTAGTCCGGTGCATGTTATATTATGGACCATCTCTATTCCCCTGGGAAACCTGATATCGAATAGGTTATCGGACTTCAATGAGCGGGTGCAGTAACCGATGGTTATATTGAGTTCTCTTGAGATTGTCTGTAGTATACTCGCATGTCCATATGCGTTGCTCTTCCTGAGCAATCGTATTAAGGGCTTCAGCTGGGCACGTCCTCATTGCCGCTGTTTTGCCGATGCAAGCTGATCTCCGTACTCTATACAACAGTTTCATGGTGGACGTCTTCCCTGCGACAGGCCACCATACCATTGCTCCATAGGATAGTCTTGTTCTGATTATGCTAGTGTTGCTCCATAGCACCAGTTCTGGTCGGAGACCCACCGGCTTCCGAACATTTTCCGACAAGCGTAGTACAGAACGGCTGCCTTCTGTGCGCGGTGCTCTACGTTACGATTCCAGGAAAGTTTAGGGTCTAGAATAACGCCCAAGTACTTGGCGTGAGTTGACAGTGGAATCTCTATTCCACTTAGCCGAGGAGGATTAAACTTTGGTATCTTGGTCTTCATGGTAAAAAGCATGACCGCAGTTTTCCATGGATTCACTCCAAGACCACTCCCAGTTACCCAATCGTTAAGTGATTTCAAGGCCCCACTCATGATTTCGCTCAACACGGATGGGAACAAACCAGACACCATTATTACCACGCCATCCACATACGCCACGGTTTTGGTCCTCATATTGTCCAGTTTTAGTGGTATTTTGTTGATCACGAGCAATCAAAGTAGGGGAGAGATGACTTCAGCCTGGGGAGTTCCCCTATTCACTCGCTTTGACGAGTCGCTGTTTCCCATAGAGGCGTTTATAAATCTGCTCTGTAGCATTGTCACTATCCAACCCTTGAGGAATGTATCCACGCCTAGATCTTCAAGTGATTCCTCTATAGCCGCTGAGCTCACGTAATTGAATGGACCCTCTATATCCAAGAAGGCCTCAAGGGTATATTGTTTGTGTTCCAAGGACCTCTCAAGGGTTGCAGTGAAGATCGCCTCCTCGCGGTGCCATCCTGGGTAATTCTAAATGATCTTCTTCCTCTTTGGCACGGAATCTGCTACGACCCTGATTCACGATTTTCGTAACTATTTGATTTTCTGCTCTCGAGCTGACGTCCTGTGCTCTGCGACCTGAGTAGGCAGAGGTGACACTCTGTCGAAATGGCTCGTGGCTAAGGTACCGTTCGTCTCCGCCTCCTTTAAACCTGGCAAATCTTGTAATACATTCGAAATCTGTCACAGTTAAGTTGGTGGTAATGGTGAGGTTGAGATGACACCCTTTTTGGTTCGGCTTGGCTCTGAACAGTCTGCCCCATAAGGCGGAGTGTCAACCCTCGAATGAACAAGAATAGTAAAAAGTCTTCGGCCACAGGAAAACCTGTGACTTCCCCCGAGCCTACCCTGCTCTTCCTCGAGCACTAGTGTCCATAAGTCTTTTGCGGTCACACGCAAGGTGGCCTCCGTGACTGCGAGTAATGTGGGCGGTGGTCAACCCTCCCCAACTACGGGGAAACTAAAAATCTCTGCCCCTCCCGAAAGCGGAGAGCTGATCTTCGACTGGCCACTAGATTGGTTAGACAACTCTCCGCACGGCCAGATGCCGTACTCACTCCTGCACAGGTAAATAGCTTGGAGTGGGCTAAGGGCGTCTGTGAGGGTTCCAAGGAACACAGCTTCCTGGTGCCTCTTCTAAGAGGCATAAAAGCTACCCAGTGCTCGGCAGGTCCTGTAGTGATGTCGCGAAGGCCAGCCTAATCATTGACGCATTTGATGAAGGTTCCCAGGATGGACATTTCCCCAAGGAAAAATGGCTCCTCGTAGAAGGAACCCTTCTGACGGTGTTCATGGACATCGTCAACGATAACCCTGGTCCTGGGTCAATCTGCGAATCCGCGGGATGGTTCCAGGGAAGCTTTAAACTTATCGGCTGCTCTGATGAACGAGCAGTGCGATTGTATAAGTCCGCCATGAGTCGGGTAGGTGAGGTTTGGCCGGGGGCCAAACCCAAAGCCGTGGATAGGAAGGATATACCTTCTAGACCTGTCAAGTCCACCTACTGACCCACTGGAGATCCTAAAGATAATCAACCACTACAATCCCTCCATTGCTGAAAAGGATTGGAAGGTGGTCAAGGTTGAGGACCCTGTAGGAACCTCCCGGCAGGTAGTTTTGGTCCTGAACCAGGATTCCTTAAAACCCCTAGAGGAGTCCAAAGGCCAAATTCGGTTTTTGTTCATGAGTGTACCCCTCAGGGTATAGAAAGTGGATACCCTTAGTGGCAAACTGGCCGAGTCGAAGTCGGAAGTCACAGATGTAAATGCTGGAAAGTATTCTGAAACGGCGGTAGATGCTGAAGAAGCACTACTGGATGACGACAGTGGCAGCATCATCGACCTGTCCATCACTAGCGGTGGCGATCACGAGGCAACTGTGATCGAGGTACCCGAAGTTGAAGATCTTGTATATGATGCAAGTCCTGCAGATAAATCTTCATCGCAGTAAGGCAGCATCTGCCAACCTCATTCTCCATCTTGCGAAGGGTAGAGCCGATGTGACCCTGATACAAGAACGAAGGAAGTCAATGATCGTATATGTGGTATCAGGTGCAATGGATACAGGACCTTCGTCCTATCAACCCCAGGTAGGCCAACATCTTGCATACTCATTAAAACAAATTCAATGCTACTTTATTCCGATTAATGTGTCAGAGCTGGAAGAACTAGTTGGCAAATTTACTGATGCGTGCAAGAACGCGCTCAATGAGTGCTGTAAGACCAGTGGTTATTATGCTGCCAAGGGTAACAAAAAAGTCATTGGTGGAACGCTGAGCTTCAGGATCTAAGATTGCCCATTAGGCGGCTTTTCAACAAGGCCAAAAAGAACGGCGATCAAAGGGGTTAGGATGTTTACAGGATTAGTCTTAATCTAATATATAAAGTTGATATCAAAAAGGCCAAACGGAAATCCTGGCGAAACTTCTGTGAATCCATTGAGGGAACCAACCAGACTGTACGCTTAAGATGCGTGCTCGCTAAGAACCCACCGTGTGCGGGGTTCTAAATGAAAGACGATGGAGCGTGGACGTATTCGACTGAAGAGTCTCTTGGGATTCTCCTGGATACCCACTTTCCCAACGATGATAGGAATGCTGGCCATCAGCCAGAAAAAGTTCACCTAGCTTAGAAAAAGTTCGTTCAATAGTGAGCAGAAAGAATCTGATATGGACCATTAGATGCTTTAAGCCCTATAAATCGGCCGGACCTGACGTGATAATTGCCGCGCAACTACAGGAGGCACTATACCAATCTTGTAGTTTGTTGGAGGCAATCTCCAGTGGCTGCCTTATGCTGGGATCCATTCCTAGCATTTGGAAGCAAACAAACCAAAGTGGTTTTCGTCCCGAAAGCGGGCAAATGCTCTCTTGTCAAACCAAAGCACTTTAGACCAATCAGTCCATCATCCTTTGTTCTTAAGACATTTGAAAGGTTACTGGACATTCAGGTTCGAAGTAATCTTCCACAGAATCTACTATCGATTTCTCAGCATGCCTATATCGAGGGCAGGTCAACTGATACGGCTATCCACTCTATAGTCTGAATAATAGAAAACTCTCTTGAGAATAAGGTCTTCGATAGTTTGGTGACACGCCTAGTTGGGAAGCTTCTGTTGGATAGATCCGTCAAAGCTGAATGGGGCGGTGTTACAATTGCTAGGGACGTTAACAGGGAGACACCGCAGGAGGGAGTTCTGTCTCCACTATTATGGTTAACTGCTGTCAATGAACTGCTTTTTGAATTGGACAGGGCCGATTGCCAGGACTTTGCCTATGCCGATGGTACTGCAATCATCTGTACCGGTAGAAACCTCAATTTACTTAGCATTCATACAACCAGCCTACTTAGTCTGACTTCGATCTGGACTGCTAACAACGGACTATCGCTTAGCCCACTTAAAACTGAACTAATCTTGTTCTCTCGGAAATATAAAATACCCGAATTTGAACTGCCGTCAGTTAATGGTGTACAATTATAGTTGACCGAAAAGGGTAAGTATTTGAGAATAATTCTCGACAGAAAACTGTCTTGGAAACCGAATGTGGAGGAGAGGGTGAAAATGGCGTCTATTGCTCTTTTCTGCTGTAAAGGTGCGATAGAAAAGCGCTGGGGACTGTCTCCTAAAATCACCATGTGGATACGGCAATAGTCAGACCAAAACTTCTCTATGGCATCGTAGTTTGGTGGAGGTCCCTCCAAAAAATATATTCTGAAATTCAAAGATCAGCACTGATTAGCGTTAGTGGGGCAATGGGCACAAACATATCCATCATGGCCGAATCGGCAGCCGGTAAATCCCTGGTGAGAATTAGAGATTGTGGCGTCATGATATCGCTACATTCCGGACACGCTGAAGTGCTACACTGGATGAATTATATTCCCGTAAAACGCACTACTGTATCCCCTACCTTCTACCAGCGACAAATCTATGGACTTCTATTCCGAACAGGAATACCTGGGAAAAGTCACTGGAAGGGGACACCAGTAGTATCAGATTTTTCACCGATGGATCAAAGTTGGACGAGGAAGTAGGCTGTGGGATCCATTCACTGGACCTACATGTAAATATCTCCTTCAAGCTGCCTGGTCACAGTACTGTATTTCAGGCGGAAATTACCGCCATACTGGAGGTTGCTGAACTACTGAAAAGTAGCGTCACAACGCTCCGGAGAATATGTATCTACACAAACAGCCAGGCTGCCATAAAATCCCTGGAAGCCATGTTTGCTACGTCCCTGGCGGTGAAAGAATGCCACTCATCACTTAGGGTGATGACAGAGTATAGGGTAGTGTACTTCGGCGCAGGTTCTTCCGGCAAAATAAGGTGTTAGTATGCCAATCTCTACCTGCCGTTTGCAGATCAGGCAGTGGGCCGATAATCTGTTCAAGGACAAGTGGAGGCTTACTTCAACTTGCAAACAAGGCAGGGCCACAGGTGGACAGGAAGAGAACTAGGCAACTATTTAACTTGCCGAGAGGCAGGTTATTCACAACCATAGGAACACTTATTGGACATTGTCTTGTAGGAAAACACGCCCTAAGATTGGGACATAGAAACTCCACTCTCTGTAGGTGCTGCATGGAAGAGGACGAGTAAACGACGAAACACCTTCTCTTGGATTGCCCTGCTCTGGCAGGACTGAGAAGTAGAATATTCGGAACACATTTAGTTAGCACCGTATCCCTACAGGATGTTCTTGTAGGTCTTATAGAAAAATTCATTGAAAGGGCAAATTGGCTAGACTACTAGACAATAGTTGCTATGGAGGAAACTGCAGGTATCACAATGGGCTTCTTTAGCATAAGTGTGCTAGACAGCGTGCTGTCTTGCAGCGTTTTCAAACACCCAACCAAGGACCTCTCAATAGTTCTGACGACTTCGTGCAGGGCTGTGTCGGTTGAGCGGCCGTTTAGATATGCATGTTGGCTGAGTGATATTTTTTGCGATCTATCCGTCTTCTTGCGGATGTGTGCATCGATTAGCCTTTCAAGCGTTTTCAGAAGAAACGATGAGAGGCTGATCGGTCTTAAATCTTTTGCGCTCTCATGACTCCGTCTCCCCGCCTTGGGAATGAAGACCACTCTTACCTGGCTCCAACTCTTTGGTAAGAAGTTAAGAGTCAGGCAGGATCGGAATATAATGTAGAGCCACGGCCGAATTATGACCTCCGCGCACTGCAGGATCTTTGATATAATACCATTTAGGCTCATAGATTTATATGGTGAGAAGCTATTGATGGCCTAGGATATTCTGTATGGACTGATTATATTCTCTATACCATAAGTATCCAAGTATTGGGCTGATAATGTCGGTGCCTCCCTGGATGTGATTTCGCAGCCCGGGAAGTGAATTTTCAGGAGAAGAGGACGAGGAAACGACGAAACACCGTCTCTTGGATTACCCTGCTCTCGCAGGACTGAAAAGTAGTATATTCGGAACACATTTAGTTAGCACCGTATCCCTACAGGATGTTTCTGTAGGTCTTATAGAAAAATTCAATGAAAGGGCAAATTGGCTAGACTACTAGACAATAGTTGCTATAGAGGAAACTGCAGGTATCATAATGGGCTTCTTTAGCATAAGTGTGATAGACAGCGTGCTGTCTTGCAGCCTTTTCAACCAACCAACCAACCAACCAAGGACCGCTCAATAGTTCTAACGACTTCGTGCAGGGATGTGTCGGTTGAGCGGCCGTTTAGATATGCATGTTGGAAGGTGATATTTTGTGTGATCCATCTGTCTTCTTGCGGATGTGTGCATCGATTAGCCTTTCAAGCGTTTTTAGAAGAAACGATGAGAGGCTGATCGGTCTTAAATCTTTTGCGCTCTCATGACTCCGTCTCCCCGTCTTGGGAATGAAAACCACTCTTACCTGGCTCCAACTCTTTGGTAAGAAGTTAAGAGTCAGGCAGGATCGGAGTATAATATAGAGCCACGGCCGTATTATGACCTCCGCGCACTGCGGGATCTTTGGTATAATACCATTTACGCTCGTAGATTTATATGGTGAAAAGCTATTGATGGCCTAGGATATTCTGTATGGACTGATTATATACTCTATACCATAAGTATCCAAGTATTGGGCTGATAATGTCGGCGCCTCCCTGGATGTGATTTCGCAGCCCGGGAAGTGAATTTTCAGGAGTATCTCTAGCGATTCACTTGAGCTATTTGCCAATGTCCCGTCATCCCTCCTCGCATACGTGGGATTTGAGTGCCTCTTGACCATTATTTGGCTCAGTCTTACTGTATCCTTTGTATTTTCCATCGATCGAAGATCGTATTTTTGCAGTGGCTTTTGATTTATTCTACTCTGTAAGTTTATCCATATACGGCTGCCAGGGGTCCACTTATACAGCTTGCATTGAAAGCTTTGCGAGGTTCTCTTCTTACTGTTGTGAGCTCATCTGTCCACCAAGGTGGATAGGTGTTCTTTGAGCGTGACTGAGGACATGATACTTTGAATGCGGTATACATGGATTACTCCAACTTGGATACAGCTTTTTCAATGTGTATAGTGGTGTAAATGAGCTGCGCGGACTTAGGAAGCTTACTTTTCAGAACCCTGTTAAACTTGTCCGAATCAGTTCTCTTGGGGTTCCGATGGCATCTGATCGAAGTTGTTTTCGTAGAAATGTAATAATGGCGTTCAATGTATTGATGTTTCCTATAGGGCGTCAGGAGAATGCGTCATGTAGCAAGGCGCAATGTAGAAACTCCTACATTCTGTTAGCTCTAATTTAGAAACGGTGAAATCTGCTGTGCTAAACTGGGGGCAGATGAAAATGTTTAAATTGTTTTTTGCAATTAGACATGATCTTGGCATACCACTGTCCTTTATATAGTTGGACTAGCGCAAAGTACAGTATGCAAAATAGTTGGAAACATTTCTAGTGAAATTGAAAATGTTACTGTTGAAAATTTTGTCATTTATTTTATTTATATTTGGTCTTGAAACACTTTTTTCCTACATTTTGTTTAAATTCTCCCTGAAAATTAATAAATATTAAATATTTTGCAGATCAGATAGGAGTAGCCCGATATCAGATAGGATTCAGATCAGATAGGAGTTCAGATTCAGATCAGATAGGAGTAGCCAAGGCGGAGGCGTCGCTATATATGTTAGAAATGAGTTTCCCTGTAAGATTGTTAAAAAGTCACAAAGTGGAGATGCTATTGAGTACATCTTTGTGGAAATTAGTTGCTCATATAGGAAAATTCTAAGTGGTGTAGTGTATCGCCCGAATAAAAGAATACGTTTTGAGGACTTGTTGGATAAGATTGAAAACTTGGTCATACCGTACAGTGATATCACGGTTTTAGGAGATTTTAATAATAATATCTTTGAGAAAACTCATTTAACATCTACAACGCAGTCATTTGGCCTATACATATTCATAATAAAAATGGATGTATGTATGCATGTGTGTATGTTACGAATAGACTCGAAAACGGCAGCAAGTTTACTATATGGCCTCAATTGATCAGCAAATGTTTCTCCTTCAGGATAATATTAATACTCGTATATTATATGATAGAAGTGTTCCTTTAAAAAAAAAGAAAATATTTGTAAACCAAAACCCATGAATTGACCATGAAATAAAGGGTCTAATGAAAAGAAGGGCTGATGTTTATGCGAGATAGAACAATTTAGGATACCTGAGCTTCATCAAGTTTTTAAGCAGCCACGAAATAACGTCACCTCACGGATAAAATTGGAAAAAATTAATTATTTCAGTGGAAAATTTCAAAACGCCTTAGGCGCTAGTGACACGTGAAAGCAATTGAGATCAATGGGGATAGGAATCCTATTGTTGATGATGTGGATATTGAGCAAATTAACGAACAATTCGTAAACATACCCATGCGAGAATCCAACCTGCGATACTATTACAACACACCAAACACCATATGCGATTTTTTGAAATGTGAATTTGTAAATATGAGTCAATTGGATGTCCTTCAGGCACTTCATTCAATAAAATAAAATGCTATTGGAACTGATCCCAGATTTCTAAAAATACTTTTACCACATATCTTATCATATATTACCCATAATTTCAACGCAATACTACGAAAATCATGTTAGTATGCGAAGATCATACCAGTTCTGATAGGCGATGAAACTTATAGGCCAATTGCTATTTCACTGTATTTATCCAAAGTGTTTGAGAAGATAATGAACGAACAAATGGTAAATTTCGTCAACAAAAACTCGTTGCTAAATTGTTTTCAGTCTAGGTTTCGTTCAAGTCACAGCGGCACAGCTGCAATGTTAAAAGAGCAGATTTAGATGATAACAGGATGTATTTTCTTGTGATGCTCGACCATTCTAAAGCATTTGATACTATCGACTATAAGCTATAAAAGTTTTTTAATTTCTCAGAAAGAGCGATAATGTTAATAAGATCATACTTATGAATGAGATCACAATCCGTCTCAATCGGAAATCGGTTGTCTTCGCCTTTTTATAATTTACGTAGAGTTCCACAATGCTCTATTTTGGGACCCCTATTGTACTCAATATATTGCAATTTTCTAAAATGCATATGTATGCTGACGATGTTCAGCTTTATTTAAGTTCCACTGTCAGCAGTTTATCTGAAAGTGTCAGACATTTAAATATCGACTTAAAAAACGAAAATAATTGGGCTAAGGATAATGGGTTAACCCCAAATCTGCAAAAGTCCAAGTTGGTACAATTCATCAATAATGTTTCCAATATTGCAATATCATATTGTCGGGCTCGAATATTTAAATTGTCAATTAAGATAAGAATCTAGCAGTTGGTTTTAATAATCTGCTAGTATGGAATAGTCAAGTCAGTGCAGCTACCGGCAAAACGTATGGAGTACTGAGAAATAGTTATGTTTGTCAAAAATTTACTCCGCTGAATATAAGAATGCTATTAGCAAAAGCTTACCAAATTCCAAAACTTCAGTATTCTTGTGAACTATTCTGTAAATCTGATAGCAACACCAAGTCCTGATTGTGTGTAGCGTTCAACAGTATTGTAAGATATATTTTTGGTTTGGGCAGAAGTGATCATGAATCTGAATTTGCTAAACACATCTTTGGAATTTCTTTTGAAAAATGCCTTATCTTAAGAACATTGAAGATTTACACGCAGGCACCACAATATTTGTGTGTATATTTTACGTTTTCCCGATCCAGTTAAGACACACTACGCGTATATCTGGTCAACATTTCTTTCTTAATGCAATACGTCTTTGGAATAATCTCCTGCATAATATACTAACAATAAACAATAACGGGCAATTTTAGACAACTCTATAAACATTTCGTCCAAACATAATTTTTAATTTTAATTTTAATTTTAACTTTTTAATTTGTTTCCCCCTTATAAACGGTTTTCCAATTTGGATGATATGATTTCTTTTTAAAAAAAAAAACACTAATTGTGAAGGAAATTCAAATGTTTTTATTTAATGTGAAGTACAACCGATACAAATAAGTTCTGAATAAAACGTCTTTCAAATGGCTTCCACGTCGTCTTTTGCAGGAACGAATTCGATGAACCCAATTCTCGCGCACTTTTTCCAGTAAATGAAGTCGTATGTCATATATAGCACGTTCAATAGTGACTTGTAAAACCTGAAGAGTCTGGTTTATTGCCGAAGACCAATGACTTAAAATACCCCCACAAGAAATAGTCTAATGGTGTAAAATCACAACTTCTTTAAATTTATGTTGCTACCTCCTTAAAATATGTTGCAAATAAAATAACACAAAATTACAAAATATATTAATTAACTCATTTAAAAAACTAACCAAGCGCATTGAATTCAGCGACAAGGCTGAAGTAAAGAAATAAACAATACAGTCCGGTTCACTTACTTAAAGGCACTAAAAATTCCATATTCCGCCGCCTGTATCTTTTGCAGTTTGTAACCGATTGCAGAATTTTAAAATGGAAATGGAAGCTAGACATCTTGGGATATAAAAAAAATCATGACAATAGTGGTTTCTTAACTGAAGAACGTTTTTTGAGCAATTTATAAAAAAAAGTCCAAAAATGTCCTATTTTTTTTTGGTTTACTTGAATAAAGGCACTTTAACTAATTTCAATGAAAAACAGTTTTTCTTGATTTTTTTAAATTTATTTTGCTCTATTTAAGTACTATTAGTAATGGATACAACCCCCAGACGTTTTCGATATTGTTTAGATCTGGCGAATAGGGTGACCAGTCAAGAATTTTAACATTTTGGCTTGCAATGAACTCCTTTACTACTCTGGCGGTGTGTATAGGGGCATTATCCTGTTGCAATATTCAAGATATGGGACCAAATAGTTCACTGAATTTCGGAAAAGTCGATTCCAATAACGTTTCATAGCTTGTACAAGTCATTCTTTCACCTTGAAATTCAAGGTCGATGGTGCCATAGTACGTAACAGCACCCCATACCATAACGCCGCCCTCTCGGCTGTGATGTCGGCTCAAAAACGCTTTTCTTTGCGCAAATCATGGAAATAATAGTTGTAGCCATCAGTCCCATCCAAATTAAACTTCTTCTCATCCGTAAATACAACGGTTCTCCAGTCATTTACATTACCTCTTGGCTGCACATCCCATACCATGTAGTCTCTTACGAATTGAAGCCGCTTTTCCTTACGAGGAGCATTAAGTGGCGGCTTTTTTGTAATTTCAGGTATTTAGGATAGTCACAGTTCTTAATTACTCTGCGTACTGATGACTTGCTCGCTTCCAATCCAGCTTGAGATCTTATTTTTGAAAAGGATAAGGCAGAATTAGAAGCAATTCTGATGGTTTTTCTTTTCTCATACGTAGATAAAAAAGTTTTAAATTTTTTAATTTTTTTTTCCATTTTTTAAAATTTTTTGATTTGCCATTTTGACTCGTAAAACGATTAAGATGTAATAAATTGTAATTACCAAACGCTCCCCACAAAAAATCATCGCTTGCTTTAAAAATGATAAAGTGCCTTATTCAAGTGAACCAGAAAACAATAGCACATTTTTGGACTTTTTGTTTCTAAATTGCTCAAAAAAAAGTTCTTTAGTTAAGAAACCACTATTGTCATGACTTTTTTTTATATTTGGAGATCTCTAGCTTCCATTCACATTTTAAAATTCTGCAAGCCTTTACAAATTGCAAAAGATACAGGCTGCTGAATATGGGATTTGTAGTGCCTTTAAATAAGTGAACCGGAGTGTAATTTTGTTATTCATATTAAGTTAAGGAAATGCTTTATTGTTTTTGCCCAAAGTTCATGCTTTCAAGTTATTTCTTATTTGTATTCATACAACAGATTGAAAGAGATAATTTTTTAAAAAATACAAAAATTGTACCATGAACTACCGCATGAAATACGTGTCACGTAGAATATCAGCAGTTATGTTTACAAATTTTCTCACAAAACAAAGGAAAACTACCAAGTAGTGATGTGCGTTTCCGCTTATTTTAAGAACTGGTTCTGTCGAGTCCGGTTCCCAGAAGAACCGGGTATTTGGACTGTTTCCGATTCTCAGCAAACTGTTGCCCCAAAGAGACTTAAGTTAACTTAAGTGAAGTACCTTATTATAAGATTATACAATTTGTTAAAAATATACATTTGTATACCCTCACCCAAAGGTTAACACTTCCGTTGGACACGAGTCCTCTTATTCAGGAACCTTTATAACGGTTCTTTTCAACCCTTTTTGTAGTTCCCGCAGAATCATTTTGGTGGCATTTTGGAACCATTTTCGGCTCTTTTAATCGGGTTTTTCGAAAATTGACGGTTCATTTCGATTAGGTTTCGGTTCATTTGGACCCATCTTTCGGATCTTGTCAGCCCCGGTCCGGTCCTGGCCCGATTCCTCGATTTTGTGCATCATTACTACCAAGACATGAAAATTATATTTATTAAGAGATTTTGGTTTTTATGTTTATTATCGTGATCAGTAAGAGTATTATATTACTTTATAATTGGTTTGTAACTTAAAATTGTGGCTTGTATTCAATATAGGTTATGTATTTGTACCATTAAGTAATACAATTTTATTGTTTAGAAAACATACATTCTTACATATATTATTATTTATTCATACCAACACCATTTATTATATATGATGTAAATACTATATTTGATGTAAATACCAAATTACCCTAGGCCCTAGGTACGTTTGTGCGAAATTCGTTTCAGAATTTCTGAAGGCGATTGAGCCCAGTAAGTCTGCCAGTTTTGCTGGCCGGCTGGCGTAAGTTTTACAAATTATAATAACATTGATGACATATTAACTTTTTTGACCTTTGTCCACTTGTCTCTATGGCTGGCAGGTCAACACGATACCTGCCGTAAATCTATAGTGATCACAATGCAATTATGTCATTGGCTATTATTTGCCCAAACATACTATGGATTTGAAAATGGGTGTTATAAATACGCCTTTTCTGGCACCTACCATACAAATCGACAATTTTAGTACAATATCAAGTTTCTCCTAAAACCTTTTTCCGATATACATATGCATGTGAATAACTTGTAATCAGGTGTGAGTAAATAACCTGTAAATTGGCGAGTTTCCCATTCACATTGTGGTACCTCCCAAACAAACGTGTGAAAAACCGGACGATTTGTGGACTAGATAACGCTAGACAAGCACTACCGATCTTACCCCATTAACGACCACAGGCAAATATGCTAATAATAAGCATATACAGGTAATTTGTCCAAAGGCGATTTTAAGGGGTGATGAGAATAGGTTTTGGACTACAATACACTCCACTAATCTCAGCATCTTTGGAGTAATTTTTTCTACATCCTACCTTGAAAATGTTTGGGCAAGCGTATGTTCCTGTGGTTTCAAAAGGGCTAAAAGAATTCGTTACTGGACAAAATTTTGTCAAAGGAATCTTTGTAATCAAAAATCAACGGTTCGTACCTTCGATACAAACGTTGGCCGAATAATTAGCTGCTTCCAGACACGGTGTAGTTACAACAATGCAACCGATCTTAGTTAAATTTGGTATTAGACAAAATTTAGGCATTTAGGCAAAATTTATCAATCTGCTATTGAATTTGTCCGAATTTTCCTCATTCGTTTGAGTGTTAGGTTAGATCATGTGTTAGTGACAGTCGATGAGCGACTCATTAAGATGTATTAGACAAGTGTCATACCCCTGGCTAACGAGATTAATCGTCAGCCCCACCGGATATCTATTTAGTTTGCTCCAATAAGCTGTTAGTCCATCTAAGATAATTCTGACAGGTCTCCAAATATGTAGGATCCTATAGTAGATATCGTCCTGCAGGGTAGTGGGCTTGATAACCGCCAGACTGCCAGAGAAGGCTATTATCCCTCACCCAGTCGAGCACTTCCCAAATAGCCAACCTGAAACGCGCTACAGTGATCAGGGAGTCTACGAGAAAGAAACAATCCTAGCTACCTAGGGTAGACCCCATTGTATACCTTATTATTCATTTTCGACCAATCCATGTAGAAATTAATATAACTGTCTTTACCAGGAAGTCGTTTGTTCCAGGAATGTCTTTCCGCTATGAGAATGTGATATTTCTGATGGAATAGTGGTTCCGATTTCGAGTAATCGAGAAATACGGGAATGTTGGGTGCACCTTCCAGCACTGTTCAATGACCGACTCCGACCATGCACTATTGTGAGACTTGTCTTAGCCTGATGCAGATATGGAGCAATCAGCTTACTATAATGGCTATCGGCAGCAAGTACAACATTACATGCAGTGCTTCGCTTGGAGGGATGCACAGAGCACCTGCGATGCACATCGTCGCACATTCTCTGAACCCTAGTCAGTAGTGCACAGTAGGTACGTTTCCCAAGCAACACGTTTACGCCCTACATCATTATTGATCTCACCACCGCTGTATAGATCAGATAAGCAATCCTCGGAGAATGTCCCTATTTACTGGCAACCTATAACCCTCATGGATTTCGCCCTTTCCACTAGATTGGGTCTGAAACTAAATTTTCTATCCAAAATAACACCTAGGTATTTTGCACATGCTGCAATTTTAATTTCAGAACCACACAAAATGATAAGTTCCACGGTAGGTATTTTATACCTTCGGTAAAAAGAATCAGCTCGTACTTACCAGGGTTTACACCTAGCCCATTTTCACCCACCCATCTGCCCAAAGTCCGTAAGCTACCTTGGAGAATGTCCTATAGGGCACTGGGACACTTTACCCGTATAGCTATTACCACATCTTCACAAAAGCAACATTTTTACACCCGCATTTTCCACTTGGGAAATATGAAAACGTGGGAAATAGAAAACATTTTTATAATTTGAAGTAAATCCAAAGTTTTGAAAATAAAATAATATAAATGCTAAATTTTGGAAAATAATCAGAAGTAGTCTTTGAAAATAGTCGGATTATTGTTTGATTACTTTTAATTCTTTTTGATTATTTTATGGTAATTTGAAGTAATCTTGATTACTTTTAGATACATGGTAATTGTAATCAATTAGTAATCAGAAACTGTTTAATTGAGGAATATATAGTCAATACAATTCTTTTTAAAGGTAATCTAATTGATTGCTAATCGTAATCGAAATCTAACATCTATGATATATGGATTTTGAGAGATATGTCCGTCAACGGCAATTGTAAAGCGTCCATTACCTTTTAAAAATAAATATGTTCCCATTACATACCTTCTCGTACTCACTGTGTTCCGCATGTTAAAATTTTTACACTTACTGACTGGGACCTACTGTTTTCGACCAGTCCGAGGCCATTTCGCTGCAATTTACTCGATTTACGAACGACGGTCACCACTACAATATAACTTTTTGAAACCGGTTTTTGTAAACGGTTTGTTTTCAAGAATGAAACTTATAATTCAGGTTCTTCAAATTTGGAACCGATTTTTCTAAACAGTTTTTTCTGGATTAAGTTTTATAATCTAGTTTTTGTAACCGGTTTTCTTGGAAATTGTTCTGATTTAATATTTTATTAAACCGGATTTTTGGAACCGGTTGTTTAAATGGTTTTACTGGTTTTTCGTGCCGGTTATGTGTACTGGAGATGCTTCTTAATTCCAATTTTTGGAAAATGATATATTTACTTGAAAAGGTTTTTGAAACTGTTCTTTTGGAACCGATTTTAGAAACTATTTTCTATAAGCCGATTCGTTTCTCAAACTTTTATATTCGAAAAATTCAACTGTGCTCTATATTGGTAGTATTTCTTATAATTTGTGTCAAAGATTCTGAAAATAACTACCAAGCTTTTGAATAATGACTATATCAACCACATCAAACGAACGAAATTAAAACACCATATAGCTGCGTGTTTCAGCAGCTTACGTGAGTCGTGTACTACAACTAGAACTACAACTTTTAATCGTTTTAATTATTTTCTAATTTTTAGCTCGCAGTAATGAAAATACAGAAAGTAAAACTCTCAAAATTAAATGCTCCTTAATTTGAGCAGTAGAAAAAATACTTGGCAGTTTTTACACCCTCACCCATTTGGATGAGGATTTATATCATTTAATACGGGAAAAAATGTAACGCATAGAATCAGCCATCAGTAACTATCAACCCTTAGTATCTGTGGACGAAATTCGTTTTAAGTCTTTTTAAGGCGAGTGAACCATGTCTATCTGGCTGGTCACCACGATAACTGAATTAAATCTTTACCGATCACACTGATAATCTGCCCGTGACTATTATTTGCCCAAACTTAGTTTGAAAATGGGCAAGGTGACCACGCCCATTCTGATACTTTTACATATTTATGAGATTAGCTTTATCTCAGATATTTGTTATTAATTTGTAACATTTTACTTAGCTTGAGAAAATTGGCGAGGTTGCAACGACCATTTTTGTAACTCCGATACAAACGATATGATAAACCGCGTAAAAAATGTCCGGTCTTAACAAAATTAGGAATTAGGCTTCATTTTGCCAAAAACCAGTCAAATTCTAAAGCAAGAGTTGCTTTGCCATGCCATTGTGGTACCTCGAATACCACTTTCCTATTGTGGCCAGTTTTCCAATCCCATTTGGTTAACTCCTACACAATAGTTTGACGACCTTCCGGTAGATCGAGACAAATTCTCCCGTGGAGCAAAACCGATCTTAATGAAATTTGGTACTAGGTAATATTTTGTTAAAAGCTCCTCTGTAATAAAAATTAACAACTTTGCCTTGCCTATTTTCGCACCTTCCATACAACTTCGTGGCGCATAATTGGTTTGTAGACACGAAAAATGCCCAAGAACATAACTGATCCCAATTAAATTGGGAATTCCATAATACTTTATTTTGGGGAACGAAAGTTACACAATGGACGACAAGAGGTGACAGACAATTTTGCGCTGGTTTCTTTTGCTTTTAATATATGCTTTAATATATGTTGAATTGATATAACTGAGTTGGAAGGGACGCAGTTTTCATATTTTGAAAAATTTAGAAGAAACTATAATTACAATTGTTCCAGAATTTTTTTTGCAGATAATTTTAACACTTTAGCTCATAATTAAACCGGTGATATAGTGTTATTTACAAGTAATACAACAATCGTCCAATACAACAACTCCGTCCGATTGATTCATGTTTCTAACGAAAATAAAATTTAAAAACATATTTAATGTTAAATCTATTTGAAATTCAATAAGTTTTTGAATTTTCAGCTTTATTTTGAGAACAACTCTGTATCTCTTATTTTTTTTTATTAATTTTAATGTAATACGCATACAGTAAATAGCTCTTAATATTACACGGAGAACTTACAATCTGGTACCGCTATGAAAAGCATATTAAATCGCACGCCCACTCTGGCAGTACTAAGAGCAACTCAACAATAGTTCAGAAATGTCAACATATACGAATGAGATGGATGCACAAGAGACGTATGATCGAACGAGATGTATAAAAGAAAAGGCAGTGGTTCACATAGTTCCTTTCAGAGAATAGTTCCATAGAACTATGTACATAGTTCTTTCCGGAACTAATCAACTCTACCAGTCAGGCGATAACCTCTCTATTAAAATATCCTATACCGAATTTTGGCCAAAGACACGCAGGGCTTTAGTATGACCTCCAATGCGTTACACTTTTTACCGTATCAAATGATATATACCCAATAGGCGAGGATATAAAAATAAAGACACATAAATCGGAGCCAATATATTAGGAAAGAGAATGTTGATACCGTAATTTGCACCATTATCTTTCGTTTGACACCAACATTGGTAAACAAGTAGGAGTTGAGACAATTCTCGCTTAGTTGAGAGTTGGTTGTCCCTATAATGTGGGATGATATACAAACATAAATAACTACTTGTGGTGTGGAGAAGGGTGTTGATGTTATGCCTAAATAACCATATTCACAACCATCCACCATAATTATTAATTTCACATTATTTCTTGAATAATTTCTTTTTCATATAAAAATTCTTTTTCATGGAAATTGATCGTGAACCGAAGAATTATTAAAAAACAAGACATCTTTCAGATCGAGTAATAAAAACTAAATCGGAAGTAATAAGCCGACGGTACACTGTAACGCCAAATGGCTTTCGATGGAAGCTTGCATGGGAAAGAATTGTGAATATTGATGGTTATGGCAACGTATTGTTGTGGATGACAATTCTCGCATAGTTGAGATATGTTTATCCCTATAATGTGTGATGATATACCTAAATACTTGTGGAGAAGGGAGCTGATGATATGCATTGGTGGGCGTTGAAATAGCTATATTCCCAACCATCCACCATAATGATCAATTTCACACATTTCTTTTTAATATTTCTATTAGAATTTTCTTTTTCATAGAAAAAGTACTTTTTAATTGTTATTGATGTCGAACCAAAAAAATACTAAAGAAAAAATATATTTAAAAAAAGTTTTGAATGTAGTATAAAACTTCTTGTGCAGGCTGTTGACGAATCTCATATATAAAGCAAATGTATACGACGGCATGCTGCTGGAAAACAACAACTCCATCTATTGCAAATAATGTATTTGGATTTTTAAATAAAACATCTGTTTTCCCATACAGTATTACCTACTAGACAAAGAAAGAGCTTTAGGGACTGTCACGAAATTGCGCATGCGCTAAAACCAGTAATATTTCGGAGCTTTGTCCATTCATTCGACTCAATACTTTGTCCCAAAGAGCGTGTGACAAACATTGAGTGGAAGGTTTAGCCTATATTTAAACCATTTTTTATTGCCGAAGGACATTTACTTCGTATACCTATATGAAAAAGAGAAAAAGGAAAACGAGGCAAGAACATGGCCCGTTTGTGCTTACCCCATCGAATGGCTTAACCCAAAGGCATGCTCTTATCGTCGGACTTCATAACACAATGAAAGGTGAAATACTCAAATCAGTACAAATCGCGTCGTTTAACTGTAAAGACGGTATAATAGAAAGTCGTCGTGACGGAGTTTAACACAAATAGCAAATTTTATATCGAATACGTTTAAAGTTTCCCAATAGCCGGAAAACACAAAGAAATTTATTAAAGAAAAAGATACATGTATGTACATAAATATTGCTGGAAAGGAATTAAATAATTGATATTGAAAACGAATTTCGATAATATGACATCGAGACGTTCGACAACAAACGCAGTCCTAACAAAGTGTTAATTACGTTAAAATCGTGTTATTCGTCGCATGTTCGGCTACAAATATCTCTCATCAGTACCGTGGGCTACGTGGAAGTAATTGTCGGCCGGGAGTGTGTTTGCAACAAACAGTTGATTTCAACCTTAAGACATAATTTTGCAATATGTTGTATAGTTTAATGCTACAAATTAAAAAAATTTAATATAAGTTGAGGTGAAAATTAATTGAGCAAGTCAACCGAAGAGCCAGAAAACGCAAAGAGTGATATACTACAAGGCTAATAAATAATGTATTAACAAAAGGTTAAAATGCTACAATAATTCAATGATTTTGGTAATTAGGTCATTATATTAAACTCGTTCATCCGGTATTTTACCACCGAATCCTTTTTAGGTTTAAATGCTTTATGTTTAACTTTCTAGAGGTTTGCATAAAATAAGCCAATTAAGTTGTATGTCTGAATATGCTATTGCTATTCTCCGTTACTTATATCCTTTGACTGTTTACAACTTTTTCAAATTATGAAATATAACCGGTTGTAAATAGACCAGAGCAGACCGACTAAGTAAATTGCTTGTAGTGTTGAGGATTGCTTACCTGAAAGACACTTTGGGGTTAACTTTAAAAGCGTCTTGGAGTGTACAAATATCCTAGGAAAAAAATAAATGTAAGGCCGGTTGGTTGATTTTTAAATTCAATACCCACACCTGAAACTAGGGAATTTAAAGTTTACTTTAAAGTCAACATGAAATAGTCAACAAAAATATGGAGTTTATGACAAGCTGCTCGCAACTTATTCCATTACATTTCTCAATGCATTTGCAAATATTCGGATGTATAGACGTCCCTTGTGGACTTTTCGTTTCAAGAACATTGGAATGTACATAAATACATTCATTCGTATGTATCTACTTTACAAATTATTTCACGTGTCTATTTCTTATGACGCAAACCAGAAAATGTTTCATAAATTTGGATAAAGAGATCTGTCAAATCCAAATATTTGTAAAAGCATTTAATAGGATAACAAATTGCTGTAATATACTTTACACCAGTATCGTAATTGATTCAAATCAGACGAGAGGTGTCCCGGTACTTTTGATAATTCTGCGTATTATTGGCCGAAGTTATATATTTGCGAAATCTCGAAAAATAGATTAAATGTTATTTAGAGCCAAAAAAAATAATGTAAATAGAGAAACCTAAACAAGACAACTAATCATATTCATATAGGTTTGTATGTGAATACGTGATAGTATATCGTTACCTAAATATACAAAGGCCCTAACTCATTTGTTTGCTGATTCCTACAGAACACTTATTGATACAACAAATGTAGAAATTATGAGCAAAAATAGCTATTTTTTTCGTCATCTTATAAACCACGTTATTTGTGAATTAAGGTCTTTGAATATACCAAATACAGACATTTATATGCAGCTGGACCAAAAAACCTTACTTTAAAACTTTGTTGATGTCCATAATAATGGTAGGCTACTTTTCCCTAAAGTCTTAGATAAGACACAATTTCTTTACGAATGACAAGCATTCACGAACATAGTTTCGTCGTAGCAACACACAGTATTTCATGTTTGTACTCTCACTATCTAAAATGCTGTCATGTGAAGAAAACAAAACTTTTAAATTATAGATATTACAACAGTTTTATATATTGGGATGTATTTTTTAAAGTTTGACAGATTCAACGATTGGTAATAGTCTCACAACTTGTTAAATGATGACGTTTCTCGGGCGGGTAAATGTATCTAAAAAAAATCAACTCAAATACAAATTTCGTGATTTAAGCAGTAGGTTTTTATTGCTTTAGAGAAAATCATTCGATAACATTTCATATTTCTTAAATTATCTGCCTTACTTCATAAAAGTTAAGCATTGAATGTGGCATTTGTTAGCATCGTATCATCCACGTTAGTAAGACGAGTTTAATGCTACAAAAACAGTGTTTTTCATTAAGCTTCCAGTTTCATGTGCTGCACAGATAAAAACTAAAAACATTTGCATTTCTTAAAAGAGGCAAAAAAACATAGATTGAGTTTTAAGTTACTTTAAACTACCTTACATTTGTTTCAAAAACGTTATTTAGCTGCGGTAAAGGGAATGCCTAAATATACAAAACAATATCAAAAAAACTTGTTTTTAATGTATAAATTGAAAATAATATAGTTTCTATGTGTGTACAATTCCCGAATAATATGTGTGCCTTAAACATTTATAAAGCCTTTTACTTTGGATTTTGGGGGGAAAAAACAGAAAATTGTGACCAATAATAAATTTTCATCAAATTTTGACATTAATGGAGTTAAAGAGTGAACCCCGTACAAATACACAAATATGATACACATTTTGTGTTTGCTTTTATATAATTCAAACCCAATTTGTATTGGCCGTCGGTGGTGCAATGGGTAGTGTGCGCGCCTCTTGTACTTGAGATCCTGGGTTCGATCCCCGCTCTGACCACCTAAAATTTCTTTCGACGGCGGTCACCTCGCATAGTGACGGCGACACTATCGAGTATTTAGCCATGAAAATGCTTCTCAAAATACCGTTCGGAACCGGTGTAAAACTGTAGGTCCCAATCAGTGAGTATAAAACTAGAAAGCGCACAGCTTACTGGTTGTGAGAAGCTCTCCCAGATTACTTAATGGGATGTAATGGGAAAACACTAAACACTACTATTTTCGGCAGATACAACATTTAATATAAAAATACGAGCAACGGAATGTAGTTTGTTCAGACCTACTTTGCAGCGTTTACAAAAAAAATATGATTTTGTTCGAAAATGACGAGTTTGTTTTTTTCAAAATCTTCTTTGCCCATCAATGTCTTCCTTAAAATTAAATTCTGAACTTTACGTCTGGGCAACTAACGATCTGTTGTGGTACCTATCACTTTTAGAATTAGAATTTAATTAAAATCGGTGTTTAAGCATTTTGAAATCGATAAAATTTAAGGAATCAGCATTTAGAAAAAGTAACTTATTAATTAAAATTCCATAAAAAGGTTTACGTACAATTCTAGATCCAGTAAAAATTTTGAACAAACGTTTACATTTTAAATAAAGGACATGTTTCAATTTGTATTAATGTTGTGGAACTCAAATAGCATTTATTTTCTTCACATGTGGAAGCATTACAACAGCTGATTTCATTTTGCTTCATGTCGTAGTGGTCCGATCTTGTCAAATTCAAAAGCATTACGTGTTTGTACTTTTTTGTTCAAAAGTTGAAACCGCCGGATACTAGTTAAGAACTTCTTCAGAAGTATGTGCCATGCGTCGGTAAAAACGGTTTAATATGTTGCATCGATAAGTTTATCGAAAGCTTAAAATGGTTCCCGTCCATAAGAATACAGAAACAAAAATATTTAGCAATAGTCGTACCTTATTTGGGCTAATGTGGATATTATTTATCGATATGTTACGTTATCCAAATAATGCTAATGTTTACAATGTTTTTAGCCATAGTACAATCATTAGGAAATTTCTCAAATACGCTTACACTCACTAATGTGGTAGTGAGTGATACACTCTATGACAGCAGAGACATAACAATCAGTCTGTTTCTGGTATCACAAGCTCTTGTGTAAGCTCTTGAAGAATCATCTCAATTATTTATCACTATTTACACTTTTGTGTTTTTAGCTATCAGATATTTCCCAGTTAGCATTTGGAAGATCATGGAAGATCATAATCTGCCAACTGAGTCTTCTTCAACTACTTTTACTGATTATTTTGCTGCTTAATCAGTTCCGCAAGTGAAAAAGGAGTCGAATATGAGTCATGTTTATGCTTTTTACAGTGTTTTATTGAACATACACTAACAAAATATACAAAAATCAGAAATAAATCATGCGGGTGTTTCAAATATGCCTGTTTTGAGCGTTGTTTTGGAATGATATTTCGCGCATCAGGCTGATGGTAAAGTGCTCGTTATGTTATAGCGGGACAACTTGCATTGTTATTGAAGCAAGAGTCCAATAGTCGAAAACCAAAAAGGGATTGAATAGAATTGAAAAGATTGGCTAAAAAAGAAGCTGAAAAGCTAATGTGTCCAAACTAAAAACCAATAAATTCTGAGGAATACAAAAACGACTAAGAAATGACTCGAAAAGATTCGGAAATTATTATAAAAACGACTAACAAATGACTCAAATAAGACTCGAATATGGGTACAAAAACGACTGAGAAATGACTCGAAAATGATTACAAAAACGACTAACTAATGACCCAAAAACGACTCGTGAATGATTACATGATGACTCGAAACTGACCAGAATAGCGACTCATAAAAGAGTCTTCAAGAAGAGTCGCGGGTAGGGTACCGTTTTCTCCCGACAAAACAGTCTTTTATGATGAGAAAATTAGCGCATTTATGCTCGTTTTTATCGCGCAGGAGAGTCATAAAAGACCCATATATGATCTAAAATTTCACAAAATGCTAACTGGGTGTACTAAAGTAAAATGATTGACACAAAGAATCATACAAGAGCAGCAACTTAGATCAGACAAACACATATTGATGGATTGGACGGTTATGACACACACTATTACATTATACATTACACCAAAATTAGCGAGGTTCTAACCAACGGAAAGAACATACACAATGTGCTCCCAACATTATGGGCAAAGCGGTACACCATCAATCCCAATACTCACAATTACGTTCATATTCATTGCGAACAATTCTATAGAAAAGTTCTTTGTATGTGTTCCAATGCATTCAGAACAAATTGTCTGTTCGACTTCGATTTATCGATACGTAGAGGGATTTTTTTTGTGGGTGTGGGCGATTTTCCTGGAGTTGGCCATGCGTCAGCAACACCATCAAAAGGAGAACACGAAAAAATTTACATATTAATATTCAATTCCAAAGTAAGAAGGTAATGGCCGGAACATCGGTGCGTATGTACAACGTATATACGTCTGAATGAATGAAGAATTATTGCTGCATATATGTCTACCATGCATGAATGCATCAAAGTTACATATCAACACATGTATATTTGTACATCACTGTTCATCGTTCACATTTTTGTTTGTTTGTGTGTGTGTGTAAAAATGTGCATTTTCTACGGATTGTGTATTGCATTTCGGTTAAAAAAAGTACTGTGAGCTACGTTGGAGTTTTGTGTCGAAGCTGATGCAGATGCTGTGTTTCATTTAAAATTTTTGCATTAATAAATGTGCCCCCACGGAAATCAAAGTGTATACGTTATAGTTTAATTGGAAATATGTGAAAAAATTCGTAAATACATATAAATATTTAAATGCAAATAAATAAATAATATATATAACAATTTTTTCATCATATATATATACACATATACATATACATAATAATATTATGTATGCATACAATAAACCACGATCCTGCAAGTACAGGCATACGTAAATGCATAAATTGATCATTTAACTATTTATACAACATTTTTTTATCTAAGAAAACAAATCTACAGGGAATGTTTTGATATATGTATGCAAACAATACGACATGGTGACGATGGATGCAGAACATGGCGCGAGCAAGTAAGTAAATACGAATTTAAGATATACAACAACATTTATTTTAAGAGCCATATACTATATATTTTAAGAAATTTCAGTCATTTTATTTAATATTAATTACATTTGATTTCAGTGGATTAATGAGGGTTAACAAAGTTGTTATAACGGTAGCCTTTTCAGTTGAGTTGTATCGTTTGAACTTGTGGATTTGGATGTATAATTGTAATGTTGTGCGGTGATTGTGATGATGTGCAGTTAAACGACAAAATATGGAATTTACAAAAGGTTGTACTGAAAACGCTTTTGCGACATGTCAAAGTAATGGGTCAAATGATCCATATTTAAAGTTGATAATATAAGTAGGTTCAAAACGAAAAAAAATTAACACTTGAAATACTTTTTCAGAGTTTTTGATGACTTCTCGTTTTGGATATAACATTTTATGTTTGATGCTATGATTATAAATAAACACTACAGGCCTTATTTAAGAAAAGTTATGAGATGCTCGAGAGATTATTGATCATACCAAAAACGTCTCTCAAACCCATCACAACCTTTTATGAA
The DNA here is from genome assembly GCA_963931995.1 of Phaonia tiefii. Taxonomy (NCBI): domain Eukaryota; kingdom Metazoa; phylum Arthropoda; class Insecta; order Diptera; family Muscidae; genus Phaonia; species Phaonia tiefii. Next base: position 191,206,413 of record OZ008369.1, read on the forward strand.
TAAGGAGGTACAAATTCAGCACTTTAAAACAACGAAATTGTACAACCTCCCACTGTAAATGCTCATATCAAGGAAGTGTGTGATTCTGTCATGACTATTCAAAGGTAAAATAGTAAAATCACTTATTTTTAAAAGTAATTATCAAATTTTCATACAAAGCAAAACAGTATTCCAAAGTGAGTTTAAATGAAATGAAAAGCTTTTAAAAGATGATGGACTCACACTAAATCAGTTGCTATGAATGCGGATTCACATCCAAGAAATAACAATTGAATTTGTTTTTGCCGCGTAATTGCACTTCAGCCAGGCAATCACTTGTTATTCAAAATTTGAAGACTAATTACATAACTTTTATACTAACGCACTTAGTAGTAGACATTGAAATCACATTCTCTCCATGATTTAGTAAATGTAATTAACTTATTGTACAATGTTTATTTCGCGAAAAGTGTATGGGTTGAAGTTATTCGTGCAACAGTTCAAAATTGTTTTCGTAAGGTAGACTTTACAGTTGGTGACCAGATGTTTTCTGCAATAAAAACACTTTACCTTACACATGTCACGAATTTTAAATCCCGCGTAAATTTTTTGAATTCTGGTTTGCTATTGTAATGGAAAATTATTATTAAATGAAAATCCCCTTACTAAACTTTAAATATGAATTTATTGAAGTTGTTCTCTTCGACGGATTGATTTTGATGGCAAATTCGATTTCCAACCAAGAGAGATTTCACTGTATGATCCAGGTCTTGAATTTGGTTATATTCTTTGTTCATTTTAATGTAATGATATTTCATTACATGACCATTTCAATAGATAAGAATTTTCAACTTTGTTAAAATGGGGCTGGTTAGTTTAAATGTAAAGTCATCGATTTTCTCGTATCCGTTTTCACGATGAAGTATGTCCGTGGGGTATCGAAGGGTTATTGTCGACTATACTTATATATAGACATTTATTCTGCAGAAGTTGCCACTTTTTAAACTGGGTTTTTGCAAGTAAATACAGGGCATGCGTAAGTTAAAGTTGGTCTTACAACACTCAGAAAATTGTTTAAAAAGAGGCTGTGGCACCCTTGAATTCGCTGTTGCCCCGTTGAAGCATAATTGATACGGTTGTGACGGCGGAATCTTCAATTACATTCGATCTGTCAAAAAATTTTTCTATAATTTCGGTTGCCACAATCGAATTTGACATTAGTTCGGAAGCAACAACCGAAATTGGTACCCAAATTGGTAGCAGCAACCGCCTGTGGCAGCAATTTAGGCGATATAACTGAATTTAGAATAACTTGGGGTCAATTAGGTTGCTATAGCCGAATTTGTCATGAATGCTGTTGGTATAACCGAGTTTATTTTCAATTCGGTTACGACTACACAATTCTATATATTTCAAAGCTGACGTTTAAAACTCCAAAAACGAATATTATAAGTATATTAAAAAAGTTAAAGAATGTACAATTGTTGATGTCAGGGTGATATCAAGGTTTTTTGGTGGTTATTAAGGAAGGTAAGTAAAAACGTTGTAATTATGGTTTTTGTGTTAAAACGGCGTCTTTGAAATCTTTGAATTTATCAGCGTGCAGAGCAGGCAGATGTCAACAGTTTTGAAGATTTCCAACGTCAGTCATTTGAGATGTGCTGCCATAGCCTGTACAATGAACGATTTATGACCTAAATCAATGCGCACAACACGTCATAATTGGTGCAGGGACCCATAGTGTCCGGGACTTGGAATACGGGCGAATGTGAAATGTTAAATGAGTTTGTTATTCTAAAGATAATTCCTTGTAAATTGCATTATTTGTAATTGTTTATGGGAAGACACGAATAATTACTCACCAGTTTCAAACGTCAGCTGTCTCCTATCTAAATTCGGTTTTGACAACCTCTAATTCGGCTGCAACAACCTTTAAATCGACTGGGACAAACTCTAGTTGTCACAACCAACCAATAATTAGGATATTCGGTTGTGGTAACCTCTAATTTGGTTCTTCCAACCTCTAATTCGGTTTAGACAACCTTTTATTTGGCTGTGATGGCCTATAGTTTGGTTGTGACAACCTCCAAATTCGGTTACGGCTAATTCGGCTACCTCAACCGAATTTTTCTGTAAGTAAATGCTCTTGAAATTTGAGGTTTCGTTACTTATATTAAAATAAGACAGCGAATCGTCAAATTTGAAGTTTTTGTCGAGGACAAACCCAATATATTTAACATCTTTCTCGAATGGAATGCTTTAATTTCCGAATCTAAGCTGATGAATTGGCAACTGTCTTAGTGAATTATTACAGGGGAGATTGACTTTTAATGGAATTCCGTTTAATTTTCGAAAGTACTTACAACATATTGTAAGATCTTATTTAATTTTCTTTGTAAAAGCCACGGTCAGTTGGTTGAATGTGATGTTTTTTAAAAATTTGGGGGAGTTAAATTCGACATACCATTAATGCGAAAACATAGATCCTTTGGGTAGGACCGTATTATTCGTTGTTTTAGAAGATAGCCCTCCGTAAGCAGAATCAACAAAATTGGCCAACGTTGTGCGTTGTTTATATAAAATAATGTATTTAATCATGTGGCCTGAAATGTGCTGCTTTCAACATTCAAGTTGTTTATTAGCTAGTAGGTACGATTTTTGGAATAATTTTCCCATATTGCGTAGAAGACTGATAGGCCTGTATCTCTTAAGATCTTGTATCGTTTTAATAGGTATGGGGTTTAGAATGTCCTTAAGTTTCTTAAATAATCGTCTATAGTAATTTTAAAAGTATACTGTTAAATATTATCACTAACAAGTTTCCAACCTTAATTTTAAATATTATATAATCCAATTGATTTGGAGGATTTTGTATTTCTTCGAGAGTTATTTAGACAGCTTCTTCAAGGATTATTTCATCTGCTATAAAGCGATATATGTACTTCTGAATTGATCTGTTTGTCTTTCGACTGTTTGTGCTCTGAGGCAATGTTGTTGGTTGATGCGAACGTAGTACCTACTAACACTATAGTATTGGACTGTAAATAAGGATGATAAAATTTTTATTTGATTTACCCCGTAAGTCTGTACTTATCTTTAATTGAGAATCTGTTTCATATCTAAGTACACGATAGTAATGCCATCACTAAGCAAAAGAAATGTAAGGTGGTCAGAGGAGGGATCGAACGCACGTTCTCAGGTACAAGAACCGCGCACACTAATCGATGCACCGTCGACGGCCACTAGCGTTCATAAAAGGATTCTTAACTTCCTGAATACTGACGATCACTTCATGTAGGTATTCGCATTGCAGCGTTTACACAGACACAGGTTAGGGCATTAGAAAGATTAAAAAATATATAAAAATTTGCCCATGAAGGGACTGATGCGAGTCTTCTACAATCCTTGAGCTGTGCGGTTTCTGGGTTTGCACTCCGTGATTAGGGTATTTTAACGAAACGTTCGCACGTCTAATTATTCGCAGTTCGTCAGAGCAGAATTCGAATCAACGTTCTTATGTACAAGAGTCGCGCACACTACCATTGCACACTACCAGAGCCGGTAACCCCGATTGTTCTATCGATTATGACAATTAAGTTCTACAAAATATTCCAGTTAATATTTATTGTTGCGGGGAATCTGCCCCAGCACTCAGCTCCCAGTAGATTGTTAATCAAAGCAGTGAATTTTAGGAATTAATAAATTTTATTTCAATGCTTATAATTAAGAGCAGCATATTCCATGACTGGACGACGTGGAAGTCGTGTCGATCGTCTCTATGCTGGATTTGGAATTGGATCCGCAGATCTAGTTCGAGATCGTGCATCGCGCAGCAATTGTTTTTAAGCTGATCGTTGCTCTTCACTTGCAGATCTCCTTTGAAGTGTTCTATTATTGGTACGACGTGTACTTCGAACTATATTTGTTCGAGCAGGTCCTGGCATTTCCTCTCAAAATTCAATGCATTTATTGCTTTGTGTATTTAAAAATTTAAAATGCATTTATAGAAAAAGAGTGCAAATTTAAATACGACGAAAAAAGCACCTTGCTAACAGCACACAACAACAAAACATACCTAACTTCAATGCATGTGCACGTGCAAAAAATTGAATGGTCACACAAATAAAATGAAGATCGAAAGAGAAATATTAAAATAAATGAAGAAAACAAAATTTTATTAAAATCCAACCACTTCTCTCTTTTCATTCGAAAAGACATACATACCTCAAATAAAATTCATAATAGACCGAAGTCAAATTGGAAAAAAAACACGGACAACAACAATTTTCCACTATTTTTTCCACTATATTTTTGTTCACTATAAATCAATGATGAAAATATTTACATGGAAAATTTCCAAATTTTTTATGAAATGAGTGTGCACAGAAATAGTAAAGCGAAATGTAAAAAAGCATGTATTCGGCTCAACATTCAAATTAGAATTACCTAATGTCATTGTACACATTTGACATTACGATACATGATTTGAAAAACTTTTCAGCTGACAATAAAAAATCCCCATGTGGAAAATGGCGGTCATTTTGTTGTGGGAGTATCTAGGAAAATCTTTAAAATGCCACATCTTCTGAAACACTGGGCTGATTTCGTGCAAACTACACATAATCCCTCTGGGACCATCCTCAACGTACCCTGAAATTTTGGTTGAAATGGGTCGACCCGTTTCCGAAGTTAAATGTACACTTCTTTTTATATATACAGATTTTTTTAATTGTATTCAATAAGTTTTGGAAACGTGAGCGTTTATAAACACATTGCAATAGAAGGGGAAATAGGATAACCATTCCACACATGTATAGTATGTCGATGTATGGTAATAATACAAGAAAAGATAATACACACACAATGTGTTACTGTTAAATTCATAGAGTAAATCTTAGTAGAGAAAATATTTGGTTCATCTGACGTTTCCTTCCACACTCTTCGTGATGCGGTCGGTGTGATAGAGCGATGTTTGACGAAAAGTGGCATACACCAGGTGGAATTACAATAATTTCTTGCTTTAATTTTTCATGTCGTTTTGGTGAAAAACTGTGAAATTTAAATATGTTTTACACTTTTTTATTGACTGTTATTGTTGGAATATATTTGTGTTGTATTTAACACAATAATTGTAACACACAAAACGAAATGCCGCACAGTGACATTTCGGCGGAAAAAATAGGGTTTTTCAACTTTCCAATTTCAAAATTTTAATGATTTGGTTTTGTAAAGAAATATTTGGATAAGAAAAATTCAACAAGGTTTTTTATGAAAATTGAAGTTTGTAGTTAAAAAAGCTAACAGAAGCCAACGGAAATTTATTCAATGAAATTAGATTAAAATTATTGTTCAAATAAAGAACTTTTTTGTGTGTAAGTTTATAGCTATGGCTTTTGTTTTATTTTTAATGAAAATAAAGTACTTATTTTTATAAAAAAAAATTATTGAAATTGGAGAAGTAAACTAATTATTATAATTTATCAAAAATTATACTAAAAAAATATCAACTTTTCACTTTTCGATGGAAAAAAACTTTATGTGCTTTGCCTTGCTTGGCCCTCTAACTATAAAAAAATTAAAGGTCCGAGTCTGTACTTTCAATTAAGAACAAAAATATAACCGCCAAATACCGTCCCTTTTAGTAACATCGATTTTAATTGCAAAAGTCACTTCCAGTATTTCATACAAATGATCAATAAGACAAAAAAATTGGGTATACTTTCAGGCTTTCGGGAATTAAAGCTTGAAACGATTTATAAGTGAAACATTATTTTTGTTTACGAATAAAAAATATAGTTTTCACGGCTTAAAATATATTAAATTTCATTGATATACTTATATAGTTCATATTAATATGAGTACGTTTTTATACAAAGTATTAAGCGACGAGCTTCTTAACAGTGCTCGCAATGTTGATTCATTGACTGAATATATAAAATTAAAAACAAAAAAAAATTGCTTCCCATTACATCCCATGAAGGAATCGGGGAGAGCTTCTCACAACCAGTGAGCTGTGCGCTTTCAAGTTTTATACTAACTGATTGGGACCTACAGTTTTACACCGGTTCCGAACGGTATTTTTGAGAAGCATTTTCATGGCTAAATACTCGATAGTGTCGCCGTCACTATGCGAGGTGACCGCCGTCGAAAGTAATTTTTTTTAAGGTGGTCAGAGCAGGGATCGAACCCAGGATCTCAAGTACAAGAGGCGCGCACACTACCCATTGCACCACCGAAGGCCATATTGCATATGTGAAAAGAAATATATCGCAGCGGTTTTTACCTTTATTTAATAAAAGGTGGTTTGTCGCAACTCAAAACATTGCTCGTTTTTTTGCAAGCAATTCAGTTTGGCTTACAAGTGAGTTACAAGAGTTGAGGAATGTAGTGATCGCGCGAAACGGTATAAAGCTGCAGCCTTGGTGTCACAGTTCCCACAACAACAACTTTCCCTGGCAAGTGAAATGATTGAAAAAGAAAAAAACCCGCAGCCCTATATTGATTCTTCAATTGTATTAGCATTAATAATGGATGCTGATTTAACAAAGATGCAATGCAATACCATAAGAAACGTTTTGAAATCTGAAGGGTATAATATTCTTCCTCCTTATAACAAGCTATCGACTGAAAAAGAAAAATGTTATCCCGAAAACATTAACGTAACGGAAACAAGCGCATCAGTCAATCTTCAAAGTTTGCTGGACCACACAACAATCCGAATTTTTGAAACTTTTTCAGCAGAAACATTGGAGTCGCTGTCGCCGTGCATCTACACTCTTACAAGTAAATGGGGCTGCGATGGGTCATCTGGGCATGCAGAATACAAAAAAAATTTACCCAAAGATGTGAATGATGGCAGTATGTATTTACTATCTATGGTCCCATTAATGCTGCATATGGTCCCAAATGCCATGATTGGCAGACATAACCCCCAAAATCGATTCGCTTATCTATTGTTAATCCTTATAAGTTGAATTCTTCCTGTATTCGATTCTTATCTTCTTTTTGCATATTATGAATAAGTTAACTATTTTCTGCAGGAATATCTCGATTTCCAAGAGCAGTCCAAGAGCAGTCAAGTAGTCAAATGCGTGGACAGGCGGAGTTCCCAATTGAAAAGCCTAATAATTGGTTGTGCTTTTGCAAGAAATGATATCAAATTCAGGAAATTGTTTGCCCCAAATAAACATTTCCAGTATGACCTTACGGCAGATCTGTACCCTGAGAACCAATTTTTTGACAGGAAGTAAATTTAGGTGTTACCACCGAATTCCGGTTCCACAACCGAATTGTGGCTGTTACGACCGAATGTTGAAATTCGGTTGAAGCAACCTCGCTTCATAATTGATTCGAATGTGACAATTGAATCTTCAATTACATTTGTTCTGCCAACTAAATTTTCTAAAATTTCGGTTGGAATTAATTTGAATGCAACAACCGAAATTGGTACACAATTCTGTTGGAGTAACCGAATGTGGCATCAGTTCAGGTGCATCTACCGAATCTGGGGCCAATTCAGTTGTTGTAACCGAATTTCTCGTGAATTCTGTAGACACAACCGAACGTGAATTCTCGTGAGTTCTATAGACACAACCGGTTACCACAACCTAGTTCTTTGTATTTCAAACCTGACATTTCAAATTCTGAAATTCTGTCGCGGCGATATCAAGATTTTTAGTGGTTATTAAGAAAAGTTGGAAGTTGTTGGTTATTAGGGTAATATTGGAAGTATGGTTTTGAAATACAACGTCTTAGAAAATGTCCAAGCAGATATCAACAGTTTTGAAGTTGTCAATGTCGGTCGTTAGGATATGCTGCAGTCGTCTGACTATAAAACGGTTTAGAACATAAATTAAAAGACACAACACTTCTTGTAATTTTTTTTATAAGAATACAGGAAATAAATCATCACTCAATAATAGCCAACTCTCTCAGTAAATTGATTATATTTGGTGTGTTGCAGATGGGTATTAATTTAATAATACCAGATTGAGGCAATGGCTCAAACCAACCAACAAGAAACCAGCAACGGCATTTTATTTTTTACGTTAAAATTTTTGTGTAAAGGTACCATAAATATATACTAACAATAAAATACTTATATAACAAAAAAGTCCAAAATACGTTTCAATTTCACCGGTTTTCATCAAAAGGACATGATAAATTTAAATTTTTGTAATTTGTAACCGTCTCTCGAACCGACCGCACCACGAATAGTGTGGAAGGAAATGCCAGATGAGAAGAATTGCAGCTCTACATGATATTAATCTACTAAAAAGCAATCAAAAATAATTTGTGACACTATGTAACTTCGGTTGTAGAAATTTCTAAATCGGCTGTGCCAACCTCTAATGAAGTTGTAGCAACCTCTAGTTCAGCTGTGACAACCTCTAACGAGGTTTTGTCAACCTCTAATGACGTTGGGACAATGCAACAAGTGACGCCATGAATATTGTTGACAAATCTGTATAACCTCCACTTCGTTGTTTGTTTTCCGAAAATCTGGATGACCCATCGCAACCCTGTGTGCATATCATAGTCACTTCTGATATAATTTTGAGAGCACCAGAAAACCCAATTTTTTCATCTACATCACATGGTATAATTTTAGCACTGGTAGCTTTCAAAAATTTAGTGGATGGGAAGCAACCCCAATGTTCTTCAATAAGGGCATTCCTTACAATTTTATATGTGTTCCTTAATAGGCCTAAGTTTAGAAAAACCTCCACCGAATCATCTTCTGTAAACTCAGTAGCGGTCTTTGGATCAGTTATACTTTCTTTCATTCCACTTATTATCTTCTAAACGTGACTACCGTTTTTTGGTTGAGTACTTCGTAGCACAGGTTTGCATGTATCGTTTATTACAGTCGCTTAATGAGTATTATCTTTATGTTGACTTTAACATCGTCGTAGTCATGGTTCGGGCAGCCACATTGCACTTTCTCAATTTCCATTGTCAGCTCCGTCTTCGAACACTCTTCATACTTCTTCAGAAACTTGTAACATGCATTCTTGAATTTACGTGTGTTTTTATTATGATTTAACAAACTTTTCTATTTTGCCAACAGCATTATTATCTCCGAATATGTTTTGATATATCTTACTTTAATATGATCTCCATGATTATAAATATTGAACTTCACTTTTTGAATTCAAATATAAGTAATTTATAAAATGTATCTTACAGGTATATAAGTAGCCACACCTGATCTGGTATAAAATCGTGAAAAACGCTCAATAAAATAAAAGATTGTGGCTAAAACATTCATAATTAATTTCAAAACACAGTTTTGCATAAGATTGATAAACATTACCGGCGAGAATACAGTGCGGTTGGTACCAGAACGTACGTAGGTGGGTTAAAAAGTTGGTAGACCTCTTTAATAACTAATTTTTGGCAATAATAGTCTTACCTATTAGGTTATTTTTTTTATCAGACACGTAAATACGTTGCGACGGGTGCCACTTTCCAACTGGCGGATGTCCTCGGAAAATATAAAGCTGACATCACAGCTATCCAGGAAATGCGAAGGATAGGATATGTTTGCACCAGAAAGAAAAACTGCGGTATTTACTACAGCTGCCATGAGCGAACGCATGCATTAGGGTGCAGATATATATTTGGCAAGAGACTATGATACTTAGTTTCAAGGTTCAATCCAGTGAGTTAACGCATAGCCACAATTCGCATCAAAGCGAAATATTTCAACATCTCGTTAATTTGTGTGCACGCACCGACAGAGGATAAAGATGATGAGGTCAAAGAATTATTTTATGAGCATCTGGCGAACGCTCGCCTAAACGCGACATTAAGATTATTCTAGGCGATTTTAATGTCAAATTGAGAAAGGAAAGTGTCTTTCGAGCAACCATCGGTAATCACAGTCTACATGATACCACCTCCGATAATGGAGTAAGACTGAAAGACTTCGTCGATGCAAAGAACCTTTATAAGGTGACCTGGACATCTCCTGATCAGAGGACGAAGAACCAGAATGACACTTGGTAATAGATGGCGGGAACTCTTCTATTGTAATGGATGTACGTGTGATTTGAGGTGCCAATATCGACTCGGATCATTACCTGGTGGCTGCGAAAGTTCGCACAAGAGTAAGCAGGGCGAAAAACGTTCAAAGCCGAACACAGAAAAAACTAGATTTTGACAAGCTCTATCAATGACAAGATATCAATGTCCTATCAAGAAAAGCTCTCTCTCCTGCTAGGGCAGAATACCCCCTCCCGAGAACCCAGATGCGCAGTGGAAGCACATCTCCCATTCTTTGGAATCCGCTGCAAGGACTGAACTTGGCTATCAAAAACCGCAGAAGAATAAGCCATGGTACGACGAAGAATGTCGCATTGCAACTGATGAAAAAGACGCTGCACGTATGGCAACGAAAGAGTCAGTTACAACGCGTGCTGGAAGGGAGCGGTACCAGAGGCTGAAAAGGGAGGAAACCCCACTATTTAGACGGGGAAAATGGCATTGGGAGCAGAGGGAGAGTGATAAAACCGAATTATGCAGGATGAATGGTGAATCCCGAAACCTTATCTTTCGCTGATATTCGGATTTCCCAATCATGCGAGTAGTGGATAGATCTTTCTTTAGATTTTCGAGTGTACTATGTCACATTCCAAGTATGTGTGACCCACACCAAGAAATTTGTGGCCAATTACTTCAATATTTGAGTGATATTCCAGAACTTTCCCAAAACATGCGCAAAGATATGAATTGCAGTTTTGATTACTGAATTTGACAAATTCAACATACATTGAAATAGGTAAGACCCCATATCGTTTGCTCCACGCTTTACAATGGTTACATTCCATATGTAGCATAAATCAATTTATGTTGCCCATCATGCACAGTAGCACCACAATAGTGACTTGTAAAAATCATAAATCAAAATACATTTGTATTACTTATTGCATCTTCCTTGTCTTTTTCTTGGAGTCGTTCAAATAATCTGAGTGTCATTTTTAATTTGAAAACTGCGTATACATTCCACATATCAAGCTGATGATTCCTAAATTATATATCCAAGGTTATAAATATATGTATCTTTATATTTTGTTGTGGTAATAACATTTTTCAGTATATAATCGGTATAATGCTACAAAATGTCGACCATATTGAAAATATAATTGAGGTATAGGACGACGACTGTAAAGACTCTTGTACTTGGGATTACTGTCTATATGCTCCATTATAACATTATTTTTATCCGTCGATAGTTTGTGCGGTAGATCGTGTTTGCACGTCTGCCATCTGTAATACGAGTAAGTCTACCAAACTTTTGTGCTATTTTGTACATATTAACAGTTTTAATTTAGTTTGTTTCTCCAGACGTATATAATAACGTATTCGGGATTTAATGATTTTCAAGACTTTCAGTCTTTTTTTGTCTCACTGTCAATCATCTGCGAAATACAGAGACGTCGTTGATTATACCCACCAAGGCCCCAACAAATTGTAAATACCTTTTTTGCTGCTCCTCCAAAATATGTTCACTCATTTTATTTTGGGACGAATAATACTATGGTAGTGTGCGCGGCTCTTGTGCATGAGGACGTGGGTTCGATCCCTACTCTGACCACCTTAAATTTCTTTCGACGGCGGTCACCTCGCTTAGTGACGCCGACACTATCGAGTATTTAGCGTCTCCAAAATTCCAATTAATGGTTTTTTTTTTTTTTTTATTTTTTCAAGTAAATATGCTTAATACTATAAATAAACAAATAGTATGTTATGGAAAACCATTTATATTTTATTTTTTTTTATATGACCTCATGTTTGTGATGAGTTTACCGGAGTCCATATGGCAAAAATAAAGTTAAAAAGATGACGTTTATATATGTTTCGTAATACCTTGTAATAAAACTAATATGAAAATAAACTATCCTCTTGATTTTTTTTGGTTTTATGCAGTAACATTTTCTGGAAACACGTGTGGTTTTGGCCACTTCAAATTTAATATGGACGGATATGCAACACAAAAGTATGAAAATGATAATGTTTGCTCACACCCCTAGTATTTCACTCTAAATTGTTTACAGTTTATACTCGTCAAAAAACAACACAGGTAAGATAGGTTTTTCAGGATAATCAATGAAATCTGTAACTCAAGGTACATTTGCATCACAATAAATTTAGGAAATGGAATTTAACGTTTTATTAATGTTAAAACGAGAATATATAAAAAATAAAAAATTTGTTAACAATCCTTATATATGGTAATTTTTTTCCAATATTTTGAATGAAACACACAACTAGTAGGTTATCAAGAAATTATCTGCCTCCCAGAGTTAAATTTCATGACTTCCCAGTGGTAAAGATCATCATTACTTCAGCGATGAATTCCCGATGATTTTGTAGCCCGAATGAATTTACATTCTCGATCAACTTTCAACTTTACATTTACCCAGGGGTGTCATAGGCTGGTAAAGTACATCGCGTTCGCTTACGGTGTAATCGAAACGAAAATGAGGTGTCATTGACACAACCTGATTAATGAAATAGGAATAGGAGTCGATTATATTATACCTCTTACTATATTAATAAGTGCGGTTAAAAATGAGGTCTGATCCAGAATCAGCATTTAAAAGTAATGAAATGATGTATTACATTTTATACCTCCTTAAAATATGCTATAAAAGGAAATCAACGCCCATAATCAAATTGAATTTGCTCCTCATATGCATGGAATTTCACAACAATACTGAATTTTCCAAATAAAGGACTTCGCAAAAAAGAAAAACGTAACTCTTCTTTTTTATGTCTAATTCTACTAATACACCACATTCGTTCCCAATTACAGCATAAGCGAGTTCGTAACTGGGTAAGTCTGTATTTTGTTTCCAGATTACGTTGGTCATCCTACTCATTCGTTCATCCTTACAGCGTAAGCAAAGATTGAAATAGCTATTTTTGTACATTACCATTTGTTTCGCTTTGGATCACTTTACATTTTTCTAATATATCATCATTTGATCATCGATGATTTTTAAACGATGATTTAAAAAAATGTGTAATATTTTACCACACTGGGTTTCTAATACTATCTTACTCTCGTAATTGAATATATCATTACACGAAAAGTTTTTTGATGTTATTATATATAACTCAGGGGGGTTTCTATGGAACAGTTGATCGAAAAGGTACTAGGGAAAGAAGGCAGACATTATAGACCATGCAGCAAACTAAGTTTAAATATTATTTGATTGATACTAATGACAGCTAAATTATGTTTTATGTTGTTTCCATCGAACGAAAATACGCATTTCCTTTTATTTCTGTCCGTTTTATGTTCAACCAAAGAGTAAATTACAGGAGCAACTCGAACTCGATGAAATTGCATACTACGTCGTCGTCATCAAGAGTTTTTGGAGAGAGGCATAGCGGCTCTTGTCTATTTCTCTGTGATATAACTATACCAATTTTATGGTACAATTACATAAAGTAAGTAAAAAGTATTAAGTTATCAAGATATGACGCTTGAGGCAAATGCGTTTGAGGAATCGCGTCGTCTTTTTGGTTCTCATTTACGAGTGCCAAATGGCGCACTACTTCTGGTCGTATGCTTATTGATCGTCTTTGGGTAATCGAGGGGGTGTCTATGGCAGAGCTGATCGAAAAGAGAGACCAAAGAAGACATACAGGTTACAGACCATGCAGAAAACTAAGTTTAAAAGTGTTTGATTGATACTAATGAAGGCTAAATTACGTTTGCATCGAAGGAAAATACACATTCCCTTTTATTTTTGTCCGTATTATATGCCAACCAAAGAGTAAATTACCAAAGCAACTCGAACTCGATGAAATGACCTACTACCTCGTCGTCATGAAAAGGCGTCGAAGAGGGTAATGGAGGCTCTTTAGTATTGCTCTGTGGGTAATATGTGAATCAGTGATGATATTTGATTATTTTCGAGGGGACTTTTGGTATTCTTCCGTAAGTACTTGTTTAGCCGTAAGAGTACTTTTTATAAAATAATTAACTAAATCTGTATTTATACCGACAAATTAACGGGATGTTTTGTAGAACATATAAACAAATGTATTTGATCTGCGTACGGACTCTCAATCTTTCGGTGTAAATGCCGTGAAAGCTTTAGTTAGCGAGTCATATTACACAAAAAATAACAATAGATAAATCTTTCATTCTCATTCTGCATGGGTTTCCAACTCTGTGTAACTATTCCTCCAACTTTTCTAATGACCTTTCTTGTTTCCTGTCCAAGAAAACAGTTGTTACAGACTCTGTGTATATTACTCCATGATTTGCTCCATACTTGTATTGATCGTATACGGTTCTATCATCGAAGACGCAAAAACTATAAACATAAACTGCAAACTTGTTTCATGGCAAGTGTCGTGATCTTACTTCGTTGAAATCTGATGAGCTACTAAATGAAATTTGTTGTTGTTTGATATTTTCGCTCTCATCAGTGATGGGAAATGTGGTGCAATTGCCAAAAATTTGTTATCCAATTTTTCTAATTCCATCACTGATATTACCGTTTCTTAGACTGCAGAGACTAATGAATGGATTGCGAATAATTTTCAAAACAAGAAATTAAAGATAATAAAAACTAAAAGAAATTTATTTCAACTCTGCTGTCCATCGAACCCCATTATCTCCCGTTATGTAGTAGGACATGCTACCAAGGTGCTAACTAGTTTTCCTTCCAGTTATCACAGAACGGATTCTTTGCAGTCAAATATTATATGTTTAAAGAAGTTTCCTAATGATCAAGAAAGTGTGGTTTGACTTGGTTTTGTTAATGACAAACTTTTTCATTCTATAATATACTTTTATAAGTAATGTAAATAAAATTTGAAAACAAATTTCAGTCGTGTGAACCGACTAAAACATACCCTCACCCTAAGTCATCGATTGCGTACGAGTTCTATTAAAAAACACGTATTTTCGCCCTTACCTTGAACGAATGATATGCCCGAATGATATGACAATATGCCCGTTTTCAATAGCATACTCACATTGCGCTAACTATTATTTAATACCCAATTTAAATAGTTTCCTAAGCGGTTTTGGGGATTCACCGTGACTACCAGCCAATTGTCCGCCAAGTATTTATATGGGAGGTACAAATACGAGCATGTTCAAGTTGTTCATTTGATATTATACCGAAGATTTGACAAAATATTGGTTAGTGCCAAATATTATTAAGATCGGTTGTGGTTTACGGAAGATATCGAGTCGGCCAACCTGAGCTTTTGTATTTGTATGGGAGGTACGAAATTGGGCGTCGGACAGTAGTCAATTTTTAATTACACAGTAGTTTAAAGCAAAATATTGCCTAGTACCGAAATTCATTGCTATAGGTTGTGGTTACTTTTTTATGGGAGGGACCTGAGTGGTTTTTGCAAACCTACTATTTTCAAAATACCATTTGGAACCGGTGTAAAACTGTTGGTCACAAACAGTGACAAACAGTGCTATTCTCGAATTCGAGACAACCGGCATTCATGAGATTCTTGGCATTGTCATTTCGATTACCTATTCTGGCATTGCTCTGTGAAGGCGAAAGCTTATTTTGTTGTAAAAATTATGGCATTGTTATTAAACCTAAAGAATATATTATGAATAGCTTTTGTATTTGTTGAAAACTCCTGAAATTCATAGTTTATACATCTCGCAATGCCATTCATTTGCCAACATATACTTATAGGAAATTAGAAAAATTACTATATCTCTAAACCTGGGCACCCAATCAAAAAAATAACTATTTTTTACACGTTTCAAAAGGTTTTAGAATACTTGGCCCAATTCCCATCGCAATTTTTTTCCAAATATTTTTCCGATGTTAATTTCACCAACTTTTCTAAAAGCCTTGGAACCTACTAAAAATTGTCTATTTTTCCCTTTTTTTTGATGTTTATTTGCAGAACATTTTTGTTACCATGTGGTATTATGAACACAAACAAACACAATGTATATCACTGTGTGTAATTTTTTAAGTCATGGCAAAAAAACCATATACGGACACCAATATGTGATAAAAGACTAAAAAAAAAGACCCGTGTCTCCCAATTTTTCCCAAAGTCATGCACTTTTTTTTTTATGGGCCGCCAAAGATTTGGGGCCTCGGTATCATTTTCGTAAAAATGTGATCATTTTCTCAGGCTCATATCTTGCAAACCGTTTAGAATTTCGATTTACTCTCTGAGCTCTTGTCATAAAGAACAAAAATTGCGAACATATAAAATCAAAAAAACTTCACCTTCCAGATCAAAATCGCAAAAAACTTAAAAAAATTCGATTTTTTTTTTTTACCTTTTTTCCCGTGTTCAGGTCCATAGGTAGCAAACCGTTCAAAATTCAAGGAAACAATCAACTACAAAAAATTACCTAAGATCTCAATAAACAAATTTCTAGAACATATAAACTTTCTAGAGATGATTCTTAACACTGTTTATGTAGCACGCAAAAGTGAAAAATTTGCCGAAAATTTTTTAATTTCATTTTTTTTACTTTTTCTCCTGTTCACGTCCATAGGTAGCAAAAAATGAAATATGCCTGGCCAGAACCATGTGCATTCTTCAGTCTATGTTGTTGTATTTGTTCATCCACACTTCCTCTTGGCCTCCACGAGTTACATTGGAATTTATTCAGAGGTGAGCGTGAATCCCAATTACAAAGAAAACAAAAGAATTTTGGGAAGCCGCCCTTATCGATGATCCCTTGCAAAATGTTGATGACCTTCAAATCACAGCAAATCTTCCATTTATTTTTCCTAATATTTGATTTTTTCCATTATATCTTTCAATGTTTCATAGCTTTCTTTCATGTTGATACCCATTGCTAGCGGAATGGAAGGTTTTCGGTTCGACACATGCAACAAGACTGCTTTCAAGCTTGAAACAGAACCATCAATAAATAATCTCCACTCACTAGCGATGTAGTTCATTCCCATTTTTACCACCAAAGCTTTTATATCGTTGCAGTAAGCGAACGAATTGTCATCATATAGAGTGTAGAGCATCTGAAATTCAGCTTGTCGTTTGCGGTACGCCGTAGAGTTAACATTAGCATGTGTGAGTTTTCTTTGCTTTAAAAAAGCTGTCAAAAATATTGCAAGTCGCTGCGATAATCCCAATATGGCCACAATGAAATCCATTTCCATTTGTGTTATTAGTTGTGGTCCATCTCTTCCCTGTTGGGGCTCATAATCGGTATCAAATGGATCTTCATAAGTAACACCACTTGCTGTACTCATTGCTGTAAATTCTGTAGTACGATCTGGAGTTGGCGGCCTTGGTGATACAAAATTTTCAGGTGCAAGCACTGGTAGTGTGGCTGTTGCAGTTGCTTTATAAATTTTGTTCTTCTCAGAATGTCGATTTAGACGACATGTGTAATTTACGCATGCATAGCAACTGGTTGCATCGTGATCACCTGGGCGATTAATCCAGTTTACCGGCTTACAATACTTCATAGTACCTCTGCCTCCACTCAACCATGCCATGAGATTGTTATAACATTGGCGACACACTGTATTAGGTGTGTAATTTTCACCGGTCAAGTCCACTTCCTCGAAAAACAATGTATATGCTCTTTTGAATTCACTAGTTAAAAGATTATTTTCCTTCTGAAATCTTGTAGATGTTTTTTTCTGGTTTGATGACCGCAAACGTAGCAAAATAAATCAATATTTTCACACTGCATATTGAAATTGTCAGTTGCCAATGTTGTGTGCGAATTATACTGTAGCACTTTCACTTTTTTTACTTTCACTTTCACTTTATAACTTTCACCGCTGAGCTCTCGTTGACGTCGCGCGTGTAATGCCTCGATGTGAGCGTCGTGTCGCTTTTATATTGTGTGCTGCGTCCCTTGTTGCGTGTGCTGAGCTTACTGCATTGCCTGTGCTGCTGCTGTCGGTGCATGATCGCGTGATACCTAAGCGCTACCTAAACGGTGTTAACCCTTGGACAAACACATGGTTCTGGCCAGGCAAATTTCATTTTTTGCTACCTATGGACCTGAACAGGAGAAAAAGGTAAAAAAATGAAATTAAAAAATTTTCGGCAAATTTTTCACTTTTGCGTGCTACCTAAACAGTGTTAAGAATCATCTCTGGGAAGTTTATATGTTCTAGAAATTTGTTTATTGAGATCTTAGGTAAATTTTTGAAGTGGATTGTTTCCTTGAATTTTGAACGGTTTGCTACCTATGGACCTGAACACGGGGAAAAAGGTAAAAAAAAATCGAATTTTTTTAAGTTTTTTGTAATTTTGATCTGGAAGGTGAAATTTTTCTGATTTTATATGTTCGCAATTTTTGTTCTTTATGACAAGAGCTACAACTTTGCCTCAGAGAGTAAATCGAAATTCTGAACGGTTTGCAAGATATGAGCCTGAGAAAATGATCACATTTTACGAAAATGATACCGAGGCCCCAAATCTTTGGCGGCCCATAAAAAAAAAAGTGCATGACTTTGGGAAAAATTGGGAGACACGGGTCTTTTTTTTAGGCTTTTATCACGTAGTGGTGTCCGTATATGGTTATTTTTTTTCGTGTTGCACTGTGTATGTATATGTAATATCTTTACGCTTGTCACTCGGCCGAGAATACCACTGTTAGTCTCTCGGAATGTCCAGGTATATATATCTGATTACACTGAAGAACAAGTTTATGGTCACGCCGTGCTCAGGGATCAAACTGTAAGTATGGTCCCCTGATTCCAAAACTGGTTCCATTTTTTTGCTAACAGGTCATATATTTTAAAATAATGAATATTCTGACTCTACCGCGACAAAATTAGTACAGGTTGTGAGCAAGTTATACTTGCTGATTTCAAAAATGTTACCTTTATTTGAATGACTTGCTTGGTTTACTAGATAATTCGAAAAGAAAACTTAAAAATTCAATTTTTCATTCAATTTGTCACTAGTTTTTTTTATTGCTTTTGAGATATGACGAATTAAAAAGCGGTCGAGGGTGTTTTTGCGATTGTTGAATGCCCATATTTTTATTATTGTCGATGCCTGAGGAAAACGATGTACACGATTTCTGGCAAAGCGTACATGGCAATTCCAAAAATGCTATTATATTTTCCGAGGCACCTGTGGTTTCAGAGACATCGTTACTTAAATGTTCGAAAAAATTTAAATTTCAGTAGTTTTTAAAGCCCGTAAATACGACGTGTTATGTGTAATTGAAGAATGCTGGAAATGAAGTATTTTCAAACATTCAGTTAACGATATCCATGAAACCACAGGTATCTCGGAAAATATAACACATTTTTAGGAATTACCATGTATAATCTACCAGAAAACGTGTTTCAATAGCGCCTCGGTGGCCGTTACAGGATAATATGAATTTCTAATGTACCAAAGGCATGTCCAGAAATTTACAGTTGCGTTTATCTCCATAGCACGAGTGAATGTCATAAACACAATAGCCTGCCTAGCTTTTGTGTAATGTCGGTAGCTGAGTGTGAAAGTATAAAATTGAGTTAAGAATTCCACGATGATCTTCTTAGGCGAAAGTGACGGCTGAAACAATTTTGGTTTCAGTCGGCTGATGCTTCTGGAAGTTGTATCCCTGAACCATTTGACTCATATCATTTCATGTAGTATTTCAAGTTCAAAATACATCCTAAAACTCTCTTTGAGGTGAAAAATTGCACATAAGTGATATTTGCCAAGTGGAGTATATCAATGGGATAACTTTTACCAAACTGCAATAGATATAGTACCAAAAATACTGGATTAGTAATTGGGATTTTATCTTGTTGAAAATCATGCAATTATATATGCCAGAAAGAACATTTAAATTGTAATTAGGGCTTGAAATCATACATAAACTTGAACCTGGAATCATGAAAAGTATATTCATAATTGGAAGTGTGGTCCTGAATCAGAATAATCAATTATTTGACCAAGCCCGTGGGAATAGATTTATAAAATGTGTGACGTGTGTTCAATTTATTGATATACATATTCATATCTTATAATACTATATATTGATATCTTATAATCCTATATGTTGATATCCTATAATTGATCCGTAGTGGTTTTTCATTTTCGCCTGTTACTAGACGATATAAGAAGAAGAAATAAGGACAGAAATTGAAGAACCAATTAGTAGCAATAACATTACCTTGAAAGTTGGAAGCAATTAGTATTGGTTGCAATATATTTTGATTGAACCACCGATATTTGATACTACCCCGTGAAGTCGATATAGCCTAGGACCTCCTGATGTCTTTGATTTCAAAAATAAAAATGGTGACGCGTCATAACGCCCATGGACATAACGACCATGGGCTTTATTTCCATTTTAGGTGCGACATAACGCCCATGGGCTTTATGTCCATTTTAGGTGTGACGTAACGTTATGACGCGTCACCAATAAAAATGTATATTAGTACCGACGATCTGCCGTGGATGAGGACAACAACGTCAGCCTTGAGATCAAGCGGAGAATTGTGCTTGCGAATAGATGTTATTTTGGGCTAAGCAAGCACTTTAGAGATAAAGCCCTCTCTCGAGAAACAAAAGTCCAGCTGTACTCAACCTGTCTTGCTTTATGGCGCAGAATCCCGGGTCCTATCGCAAGCAGACGAAATGTCTGTAGGAGTCTTCGAGAGAAAAATACTCCGAGAAAATTATGGCCGTATAGTGCACAACGGCGAGTATCGGCGACGCATGAATCACGGGCTGTATGAGCTTTATCCTGATATTGACATAGTTAAGCGGATCAGGATAACGCGATTGCGCTGGCTAGGCCATGTCAGTAGAATGGATGAAGACGAACCAGCACGAAGGGGTTTCGAAACCGAACTCGAGGGAGACGAAAAATAGGAAGACCAAGACTCCGCTGGAGGGATCAGGTTGACGAATTCATGCGTATACTTGGTATAGCCAACTGGGGAGATAGGGCGAAGGATCGAACTGGTTGGCGAAATATGTTATCTTCGTTTTGTAAGGTCCCTGACCTCCCGGGGTTGTCCGAGACTTGATAAGTAAGAATGTAAGTAAGTGTTAAGTTATGACTAGGGCAACCAAAAAACAGCTCCGAGAACTATGTTTTAAGTACTTAAAAATTGCCCGAATACCCTTAAATTAAGCTGTCAATAAACTAAAAAAAAACCAGTTCATATTTTAAAATTTTTCTAGTTTTATTGATTAAGAACATTGTTACAATGAATTAAAATTTGTTGAGATAAATTTTCAAATAGAAAACTTTGTCTATTTGAGCATATCATATTTTGATATATAGAAAATGTACGTTCGACGTCTACTGACCTTATAGGTGCATATTTTAAGTTCATTATTTGTTCTGATGTATATTTTAGCTGGGAGTTATTATTCTCGCCACTATAAACATCAGATATATCCTTAGTTCTAGAAAACCCCTTATTTTTGAAAATAACCGATCGTAATTTCGCATTTACTTGGTACGGTATCGCATTTAATGGTATCCATAACAATATTTACTTGAGATACCAAGGATATATTTTTTATTTCCAACTTGTTGATGACTTCTGGCAAAAAATCATAATATGATGATATACTCGTATACAGCATTTGGTTACGAAGCTCGCAATCTTTAATTAAAGATTGACATATTCGAACAGTTGAAGAATCAGTGCATCATTAAAGTATTTAGCGTAATAACTTACTGCCTTTATCCACGTTCCCCCCCGAGTTGTTACGGGTTCGGGAGGAAGAGGCAATGTGGTGCAGTTTCTCGAAGTATTTGAATCCTTTCGGGGGACTCAAGAAACGTTTTTTATATAAATAGGTCAACATTTGAGTAAAGGGGTCTGTACTGATGTCGGTTGTAAGTGTATTGGCTTTATAATTGGGTGGACGGCTACATCTCAGAGACAATTTTTCTCTTTTTGATAACTAATACATATTCTCAATAGGAAATTGGGCCCTAGAAACTCAGCGATAGAGTACGAAGTATAAAGATAATTCTAACGCCTCTGGATAAAACTGATGTGAAAGTGAAGTTGTAGATGTAGATGTAGTCTCTGCAATCATTACATTAAAGAAATTTTAATATACAGCCAAACTTGCACTTAAGGTCAAACGGTTGTTTAAATAATATTTCAAAAAAATAAGCAACTATTTGTAAAATATGCAAAAGTAGGCAAATATTTATAAAATATGAAACAACAAGCAACTATAGCAATAATTAGCAAAAATAAGCTCTAACAAATAAAGCTAAATATACATTTTTTTCCATGAACAGGATTTGTATTTTGTCCAAATTGTTTTATCTTTTAAAGAGAAAAATATGCACTTGCATATTTTTGGTTGGCCTAGCTATGACCATTGCGGGAGAAACAAAAAATTTTCAAATAACGCAAAATAAACTAAAAAAATATTTTGGTCGAAAACATCCGATTTTAAACAAAGTCCTAATTGTAGTCGTAGTCTTCTAAATTTTTAAGCCTCCATCTCCGACTTCAGGGAAATATCTCAGACTCCGACTTCAGAGAACTGGGCAGAACGGGGATTCTGCATTAGGTTCAGATGTGCCTCTTATCTTCTAGCTTCAATTGTGTTCAGTATCCACTTGAACCTTGAAGTATAACAGGGATTGTCGGGATTGATACTTCCGATGAGAAATTTCTGTAGCTCTCAGTTGCATGGTCTGCTTCAGTTATGAACGGATTCTGCTACTCTAAAGGATAGAGAGAGGGACAACCACTTAGTCTCAGATCACGTCAAAGTTTAACATGTCATTAAGATTAATATGTGTGTGTAGAAAAGTAAGGATGCAGCAATATAATCGGGAATTGATGATATTATGAAATAAAATATAATTCCTAAGATCTGACTAAGTAACATTAAAAACTTCCATTTTATCTGTTAAGCTTTTATAAAAGTTGCGTTCTTTGCTTAGAATTAAAATTTGATACACAGTATTCAATGTCTTGTGGGAATTAAATTGGGTTCATTGAATTAGCCCACATTTTCTATCCTAAGGATGTCTTATCATTTTCCTCTTGGAATAATACAGGCCATATAACATGCATATGTTTATATAATGTTTATTTTACTTATATATGAACACAAGTATTTACTTGTTTAATCACAATGTTAAACAAAATATCTTCATATTGGAAATATGGATAATCACAAATACAAAATGAGAAACATATGTACATATGTATTCAACTTTGGACACATGCGTGTTTGTGATTTGTGATAGGAAACATGTTCGTAATGTGTTTCCATAGTCAACTAAGAGGAATGCCATGTAGGATATATCACATTTCACTTCATATTTGAATAAACAACATGTGTATATAATTCATATTGGGTGTATGAACATTTTGGTCCAAATTTTTTACCAACTTGTAGTTTATTAAAAACTGAAGCTTAAACTAGTGTGTGTAACGGTATTAAAAACTTAGTTTAAAAGCTCAATCCTTTCCATGGTGTATGATATTAGTAAGATATAGATCATAGATATAGGCTTTTGTATTCTGTAGAAAAATTCAGAATATTATACCCCTAATGTACATAGCATTAGATGCGCATAAATAATAATATATATGTACATGAATATATTCTGACTATATACTATACATAGTTACTGTATGTAACATATGTATTTTCCGTGTTTCCATTAGTTGATTTTCATCTTAAATTAACAGTAGATAAATCATGTAATATGTGTCAGACGTACATATTATATAAGATCTACATAATATGCACGGTAATTTTTGTAGAGTAAAAAAGACAAGAATTGACCATCCCTTGAGCTAAACCAAGACAATTAGGAAATCGGATAAAAAATTTAAAGCACAAAAAAATTAGCATTTTACTTTTGTATATAGTTCATAATTTAATATAGAATTTATATTTAAAATACTTCATAAAATATCCTTTAAATACAGAACTTTTTTTCCGAGTGTATTTACGACCGGCGGTCGCCTTTAAATATCGGTCTGAATAAATTTAAAGAAAATCAAGATTAGCGCTCTAAACAGTGCCGTACATGCCTTGAGAACTGATTCTCTCGATCAATTTCTATTGTTCAAATTATTGTTATTATACCCCTCTTTTCGAAGAACCGATAAGGATGCATTTGCACAAAATAACATTAGTCGCGGTAGAATTAATAAGTCCGTTCAATCAAATTCTCCTGTAAACTCTCACGTATCATATTCCAAAAATTCCTATGTTCAAGTTCGAACCGCCTTGCCTTCTAATTCTCGTGTTAATTTTCAATCATCATATGCCAATGTTGTAAGGGCTAATTCTTAGAATGAATACAACACATCTCAAAACATACCAAAAAATCTACATTATCGAATAAACCATGATCATTCAAACTCAACTGTAACCTTAGAAATACTTAAAGGCCTCAGGGGGTTAATGGAGCAAAAGCAAAAAATGACTAGCCTCCTTATGAGCTTCATGTCCAAGTTTGCCCAAAACTCAAATTAATATGTGCCTGACTATAACTTTCTGGAATGCCAATGAAGAAAGGCCAAGGAATGCCAATCAAGAAGGGCATCACGTTTGTTCCACAGAAATTTAGGTCACGAACGTAGTTATTGAAGACAGGTCTGGCCCTATCACTATATCCTCTATATCTAGTCCCCCGAGACAGACAATAAAGAAAGAACAGTAAGGCTCATTTTTCTTATCTCTAGGGCACAAATTCCTAGCATGTGGCAATTTCATTGCTAAACATATAGCATGGGGGCGCCCGTCTTATAACTCCAAAGTGGCGGCAACTACTTTTGTCAATTAACCATTATCTCTTATCATTACTTCCTCAAATACTCCCACATATTGGCCAACAGATATTAACGAAATATCCGATCTGATTGATTTCTGTATATCGAAAAATATGTATCCTGCCTGATTTTTCTTTAGATCACTCACCTCTTTTATTGACAATAAATTCTACACAAAATCTAATGGAATGTTAATGTAAGCTTCACACTAGAAGAACAAATTGGCAATACTATAAAGAACTCGTCAGTAAATCTGAAAGTTCTTCTCAAAACTGAACATGATATCTCAAATGCAATAGACCATATAAATCTCTGCATTTAACAAGCTCCGTGGAACTCTACTCCAGAACAAAGTCTCTCGCTACTCTGTGGAATTAAGGAGAACACTTACCGAAAAACGCAAAGCTCGTAAGCAATTGCAAAGAACGCGAAACCCTTAACGCACTTACTTTTTAAGTCACAATACCATGCTAGTGTCAGTTACAATTATTTGAATTTTGAAATTTTATGACCGATTTTTGATAGTTTTTGGTTAATGTATGAGAACTTCATACTACAATCTTACTAGTCATGAACATTTCTCTAATTGAAAAAATAGTTGGTTTTTATTGGAAATAATAGACAATTCAGTTCAACACACCCACTAACTGGCATGACTAGTTTCGAACTCCGTGACAAGTACATCATCAGATGCCTAAATACTGTGCCTGAATTGATACCATCGGTTGATCATCAATGGTATATATACAAACTCAATTCTGCAATTCACATGTGCGAATTAGTATCGATCGAAGAACCTTAAGTATCAACATCACTGAAAGGCCTATAATTCCAACAACAAGAACATACAGAATTTTCAATTAGAAAAATGTTCATGACTTGTAAGCTTGTAGTATGAAGTTCTCATACATTAACCAAAAACTACCAAAAATCGGTCAAAAAATTTCAAAATTCAAATAATTCATATTTTATTATTCTACAGACGGCATCGAACAATGAATTTCATCGAGTAGTAGTGATTGATTCTAGAAAGGATCCATGGAAAATGCTTGTTATTTATCCTCCGTTATCGGTCGGTTGCACTTTGTCCATATTTTTTTGAATAAATCGTTAAAACAAGTAATGATTGTAGTATTTTGATGCCAATCTAAAAGTTTTAAAAAATGTATTGAACACCAGCCGGAGAAAATGGAATTTTATAGCTTTAATTAATTTAATATTACAAAAAGTTTTCTCTTTATAAAAAGTTAATTTCTAAGCCTAAAACTTCAAACGCCAATTAAAAAAAACCTTAGTCAATCAGACCAAACCCAACTAGGGGTTTTCTTCACTCACCAGTAACTATTAGTTGTTTGAGTCTCAAGCGTATCAAAATGTTTAGGTTGCAAAATGATGCATAGTGTAATTTGTGTCAGGCATATTAAACACAAGTAATGAAGGACAAATTAGAAATAATCAAGCAAACTTCGTTGGGGGACTAACGAGTCAATTGAAATAAAGCTTTTTATTTTATTTCATATGAATATATTCTATTCTAACTTGCGAAAAGGTTTCATTAAATTTAGATCACCCGACAATATAAAAACAATAAAATATATTGATTTGTTTTCTATAAAAATGTATGTGTCTTGAACCGAAAAATTATTAAAGAACATAGCATTTTAACTGAGACCGGAAATTACAGTTATTTATGCAATTTATATTTTATTAAATTTCTACGAAGTAATTGTTGTATAATCACATGAAGTATTAAAAGAGATATGGTGTCCCACAACATCCCCTGAAGGGAATGACAGGAGCTGAGCTGATGTGCTTATTCTAGTTTTTAGACTCACTGATTGGGACCTACAGTTTTACACCGGTTCCGAACTGTATTATGAGAAGCTTCCACCATTACCATCACTAAGCCAGGTGAACGTCGTCGAAAGAAATGTAAGGTTGATTGAACCCACATTCTCATGCACAAGAGCCGCGCACTTAACCATTGCACTACCGACAGCCGGATATGAAATATACGAATCGGCTTCTTTTTTCTTGTAATTTTTTATAATAGTATTTAATTTTTATTTAGATTTTGTAAATCTGAAACAACATCTATTTACGATGTTTATTTATTTACTCATTAATGAAAGTTATTTTTGATTTCATCAGGGATGATTTTTATTTATTCGGCCTATTTATTGGTACTTTTAAATTTTATTTTTCAAGCTTGAGGCAAGCTCTCTAAAATATGTAGTTTTTTTTTAAAATTAGTTTTGCATATGTATTCCTATGATTCCTGGCAAACCGTATATCTATTTCAGATCTAGCCACAGATCTTCATCAGCGGTTGTTTGGAATGATGCTTTGAAAAATTCATCGAACTAAATGCAAACGAAATATCATTTGAATTGAGAATTCACTATAATGCAAGTGTTCGAAAAACATCGCAAGCAAAACACACAAGAAAGCATTTGCAGAAACTTCTTTCCATCTCCAGAGAACCATCGGTCCACATTGTACATTTGTTTTGTTGTTGCCTAAAAGACAACACAATTATTATTTTTTGATTTTGATTTTATTTTTTTTCTCGGATAACAGTTATTGGTAACTTTTATTTATAAAAATCATTGATAAACATTAGTCATTCACTTTTATTTTTTCAGTGACTTTTATTTTTTAAGTTACAATATTAACCTCACTTTTATTAAATGCAGTCGAGGAGCAGCCAGTACAGTCCAAAAGGAGCATATATTCGTGATCACTTTAACACGAATAATCGAAATAGCCACATATTTTTACAATCATCATAATATTTAATTTAATTTTGAAATTACAATTTTGACATCGCACCTGTTGGTCAAAAAATTTTTTTTAAAACTAAGTTGTTATATATTATTTTTTGTTTGCGCTATTTTATGTACATAAAAGGGATGGATAAATTTTAATTTTGTTTGCTCTTTGGTACAAAATTAAAACTCTCATTTGCATCTCTGATTAATATACGATAACAATTTAATGCTTGCTAAATTATATTCCAATCTTCGTATTGTAATTCTCACGATGTTGAAACTAAAAGCCAATTTATATTAAGACTTGCACTCCGCTATGGTTTTATCATTAATATCTGTCTTCAATACGTGTTATCAGAAACAAAATAAAATAAAACTCTAAAATGACTGTTATTAATGGAATAAATAAATAAAAATCAAAAATAAGTGTTATTTCGGATTTATAAAAAAAAATCGAAAATAACTTTTTTACACTGAAAGAAAAACGCTTCGTCGCATGGATGGGACATTTTCGATAATGTTTTTACGTTACTATAGTGAAAAGTGTCGTATAACCGACAATTTGGTAGTCGCTGCATCGAAAAGTTTCGTACATAATTTCTTTAACAATTTCTAATTTCGTTGCTGTAATAACTTACTTTTTGTTCCCGCAACAATTTTATTTAATTTGAATTTTCTAGAGAAATGGGTTACAAATTAAAAAGAAACTGTAAAGGCATCTCCTTCTTTTCATAGTTTATGTTTATTATTTATTGGCCTTAAGCTTGATTTGGAAAACTTTGGGAAGTTTATTATTTATTTATTATGGAGGTTTGATAACATTTTTAGTTGACGTAACAATTTCGTTATTGTAACGAAACTAATGTTTGTGGAGGTAAAAAGAGAAAAGCAGCCGAAAAAATGATTAAGCGTAAAAATGAGGTCACCAAGAGAAAATGGTGAGCGTGAGTGGTGCGTCACGTACACATTTTAAATCAGTTCCTTTGCAATAACTAAAAGTGGTAGACATATTTCTCCGCCGGAATAATTTAAATAAATTTGTTAAAAAATACTAAATAATTATACTTGTATAATTATGTGTTTGCTTTGATCGTTTGTGTTACTTGAGTATCTAAAAATGAAACAGGTAACTAAACAGAATGCAAGGAGCAACACGACGGCAAAGAAAGTGACGGATCGATAATTCGGTCGCTCTTGTTTCGTTGTATTGGTATTTGGATTAAAAAAAATCGAAACCCATACATACAGTTTGCGGCCAGTCGTAGTCAATGGAGTCAAAGTCAAAGAAAAAAAGTGTTTCAAGTAAGGTGAACATAAAATGTGACAATTTAACGAACAATCAAATGAATGCAATCGAAATTCTAATAAATTTGGATAAAATAAATGAAAGAGCAGTTGAAGAAAATGCTTACAGGCCAGAGCGAACACTGGCTTTGATTGACAGAACTGTCAACACATCAACAATTGCATGATTTAAGTAGTAGAGTAGAGCTTGTGTTCATGGTAAGTACAGACATAGATACAGTCATACATACATAATAATATTAAACTTTTTTAATTTTTTAATTGCAGGACCTGAATTCGACGGCCACAATAACTCTCAACCCCTTGACTACCACAATCTTCTCCAGGCGAGTGTTTCAGCATGGAATGGGTTTAATATATTTATATAATTGGGATTATTTTCGGAACAAGTACTCAAAAAATTGTTATCAAAACACCTGCAATGTAATACTAACAGTGTATTTATGTACAATTGCCAATAAATAATTTCAAACACATTTAAATACTGTCATTGCAACAATGAAACAAAATCATTGTTGTAATGAAACAAATTTATTGCAACAATGACTCAAATTCGTTGCACCAAGGAAACAAGTTCATAGCCGCAATGAAAAAAATTCTTTGCAGCAATGAAGCAAATTGACTGCAGCAATGAAAGAAATTCATTGCTGTCATGAAACAAATGCATTGCAACAACAACTATATTTTCACATACTTTCCACAGTAACGAACAATTTGCGGTTGATAAACCCATTTTCATAGCGGGAATGAAACTGTACGTTACCTCACTTTCGATGACAAAAGTTGTTGGGGTGATGAACATTTTCATCACTGTGACGATGCATTTCCATTCAGTGTAGTTGTGTTTGATCTGAGTTATTTTTAAAGTTGTAATTCCATTTAAGCTAACAGATCTGGTTTTTTCCGGTTAATGAAAAATAGTGAACAATATATAAATTCCGCGGGTGGGAGTCGAACTCACATTCGCTGGACAATCGTTTCGATAATTGTGA
Source organism: Phaonia tiefii (assembly GCA_963931995.1). Taxonomy (NCBI): domain Eukaryota; kingdom Metazoa; phylum Arthropoda; class Insecta; order Diptera; family Muscidae; genus Phaonia; species Phaonia tiefii. The sequence goes on from OZ008369.1 coordinate 191,236,200, forward strand.
AGCATAATCTTCAGCAGCGTCTAGCGTCTAATATTTACCTATTGAGTAATTAAATAAAAGTGAAAAAATAGCTATTAGAATTTTGTTTTTATAGTAAAAATTGTAACTGTTTGAAATATCGAATAATAAAAACTAAACCGGAAATAATACCCAGACGGTGCATTGTAACCCCAATCGCATTGCAATCAGTGTTCCATTTTTGAAGCAACAAAATCTATGCAATGAAAGCCGGCATAGGAAAGAAACTTTGTGAATAATGATGCTTATAGCAAAGTATTGTGGATGTTTTCGCATAAGTGAGGTGTTGAGACAATTCTCGCTAAGCTGAGTTTTATTACTGCCTATAACGTGCGGTGACATATCTAAAAAAGGCACGTCCGCAGGGGGCCCCCACTGAAATTATATCTTTAAGTGGTGATTTTGAATGTAGTGCTATTTTTCAATCAAAATTGTTTTAATTACATTTAATGACCTGGAATATAAAGGAACGATTGTATTTTTCAAAATTGTAATTGTCACCATTATATGTTAATTTGCATATGTTTGGATCAAAAAAAAGTTATTTAACTTTAACTTATAATTTTTAATACTTTAATTAGCAGAAGTTTATAAATGCTTTGGCAAAAATACAACAATCTATGCAAACGTCTAAAACTGTCTCGTCTTTTATACAATTGGTGTACCATAACAATTTGTAGTAACATTCACAATTTCTCATTTAATCTATTTTAAACTGTTTAGTGTAAGAAAGTGAAAATATAAGCAGCCTTAAAGCCAACAGAAACTATTCGAAAGAAGTTACGTAGACTCAAAACTGTCCAGTTTAAAACAAGACCTAGTATATGCAAAAAGTGCGCATTGTCGAAAACAAAATATAACAAATTAGCTCTTCTCTCGTATGCAGTGTATTTTTCTGGGTGGAATCCCTAAATCGTGTTAGATTACCTCCGAAAATCTCCAAACAACTACTATTCATCCCCAAAAATATGTTAATCTACACGGCCGTATTAACACGGGGTTTATATACAACTAAATCGTTGCTTTATTTATTATTTTTTTTCGAACAGAGTTTAACATTTTAATCAACTGTTCTTTAATCCGTATTAAAATGCATTTTATCTCCAGTGCTTGAGGATATTTAATATTAAAATGTTTACGTTTTCTGTTTTCCGATATATTTTGGTTGTTGTGTGACAAAATACGGCGCTACAGAGAATGATAACAACTAAATTTGATTTTCAAATTTCAGATCTGGCAATTGTTTTAAATTTGAGATAGTGATAGAGAGATGAGACGGAGCGAGCGACGAATTTGTTTTGCCGGCCCCTTATTTAGCGTGTAAGAGCTAATGGTCTCCCATAGAGAAAAATTGCACAATCTAATATTTATCGGCCCAGTCCGATCTGTTTTGGTACACTTTCACAGTTCCCAGATCTCACATCGTGAGCGCTGCATCCGGTTTTTTAAGGGTGCAAGATCAATTTGGGGTATAGTGCTGATGATCGTCTGGGTTCCCAAATTGGAAATTCATGCATTAAACTATCCAATTCGTGTTATAAAATATTTGCTAATTTATCGCATACATATATCACGAAAGCACGTTCCAGTACATACATACATGATTTTATTCTCCATGCTATGTTGTTTCCGAAATATTTGTATCCGATATTTTGCGCCATCGTCGGTATTTCCTTACGTTGTTTATAAATATTATAGTGAACTTCAAAAATAATAAATTTTTTGAATAGTATGGATCAGTTTTTTTGATACAAACAAATAGATGCAAACAAATTTGGCCTCCAATTCAATTCTGATTAATTCATTTATCACTACACTGCACACTGGTCTAAAATCAAGTTTTATTGGCATATATTTAAAAAAAGTTTTAATAGTTTTTAAAAAAAGAATACATTTTTAAAAGCTGACATTCTGGACGATATAGAAATCATAAACAAAAAGCTTTTCTTGAAGTACAATTTCAATTCAGCGTCATACAAATTAAGCGTTTTTTCACGAAATTCTCCATAATTTATTTGTGCTTACAGCATGTTTATATTTGGGGCTCTAGATTAATGCGAATTTAAAAGTAAAACATTTAATAGTATGATAAATAACGGTCAAGGGTCTTAGAACAAAACCATTTTATAAAAAATAAAAATTCTTTATCCATTGTATTTGTTATATTGTAGTTTGTTATATAGCATTTTTATATAATAAAATCAAAAATTGCTTATATTTCATGGAGAAAAAGTTATATTTGTGCATGCTTGTGCATGAAGCTATGAATGCAAGATTGCTTGTTAAGGGATCCCCTACAATTTTAAATATGCGGTGTTTGCAACTTTTTGCGCGTTTTCGCAAACAAGGACCGTTATCAATTGCTAAAAATTTAATTTTTTTAGCTTTTCGACTTAGTCCTCATGATTAAAGCACATTCGGTTAGTAATCAGAAATATGGTTCTAATAGGATGGCTGTTGGTTTGAAAAGATTTATTATTTCTGGTGGAAATAAATTTTGTTTGTTCTGCTATTTTATTTTAGAGATACATAAATTAGACAAAAGTGAGTCCGAAGAATTCATAGCTCTATTAAACGCATTAGTTATATTGCCTGAAACTAAATTTTTGCGAAAATGCACAATAATTACCAAAAAGATAATCTATTATATTAAGGGCACTTTAAGAAGCATTCGCAAACTAGATAATGTTTAAATTCATTGAACATCCACCGAATACAAGTCCTTTAAGGTTAGGTTTTTACAGAATATCACACCACATTTAACACATAATAAAAATAATGAAAAAGTCCCAATAAATATCTGTTTCTGACAACGAATTCTTTTCAAATATCTTTCAAATTGTTTTATATATGACAAGCTCTATTTCCACTGTTAAAATCTCAATTCAAAATTAAAAATGTTTTATCGAATGAACTTGAAAACTTGTGATCGAAAACCTTAACTGTTGAAAACAATTTTGCTAGCAGCATATTATATAATGGTGCATGAAAAGCCGTAGTTACAATGCAACCATGAATTTTGTAATTCAAGCCCTCTCATTCACACTCATGCTATTTCATATAATGGCTTTAATTTTTTTTTTATTCAAGTGAAATTCTACTCCAGCAACAATTTTGTCCGAAACACTATTCTACCAATCACAACTAGATGAGACTTTACATCGAATTTCGTTGTAAAACTTAAAAATAGCAATCCCAATTAAAATAATTTTACTCTAAAAACTGCAAAAAAAAATTAAGACAAGAGACGAAATGCACACGCATTTGGTTTTTGTTTTAGGTTCCGATAAAAATAGATATTTCTGATTACTAACCGAATGTGCTTTAATCATGAGGACTAAGTCGAAAAGCTAAAAAAATTAAATTTTTAGCAATTGATAACGGTCCTTGTTTGCGCGTTTGCTAAAAATTCAATTGCTAAAAATTTAATTTTTTTAGCTTTTCGACTTAGTCCTCATGATTAAAGCACATTCGGTTAGTAATCAGAAATATCTATTTTTATCGGAACCTAAAACAAAAACCAAATGCGTGTGCATTTCGTCTCTTGTCTTAATTTTTTTTTGCAGTTTTTAGAGTAAAATTATTTTAATTGGGATTGCTATTTTTAAGTTTTACAACGAAATTCGATGTAAAGTCTCATCTAGTTGTGATTGGTAGAATAGTGTTTCGGACAAAATTGTTGCTGGAGTAGAATTTCACTTGAATAAAAAAAAAATTAAAGCCATTATATGAAATAGCATGAGTGTGAATGAGAGGGCTTGAATTACAAAATTCATGGTTGCATTGTAACTACGGCTTTTCATGCACCATTATATAATATGCTGCTAGCAAAATTGTTTTCAACAGTTAAGGTTTTCGATTACAAGTTTTCAAGTTCATTCTATAAAACATTTTTAATTTTGAATTGAGATTTTAACAGTGGAAATAGAGCTTGTCATATATAAAACAATTTGAAAGATATTTGAAAAGAATTCGTTGTCAGAAACAGATATTTATTGGGACTTTTTCATTATTTTTATTATGTGTTAAATGTGGTGTGATATTCTGTAAAAACCTAACCTTAAAGGACTTGTATTCGGTGGATGTTCAATGAATTTAAACATTATCTAGTTTGCGAATGCTTCTTAAAGTGCCCTTAATATAATAGATTATCTTTTTGGTAATTATTGTGCATTTTCGCAAAAATTTAGTTTCAGGCAATATAACTAATGCGTTTAATAGAGCTATGAATTCTTCGGACTCACTTTTGTCTAATTTATGTATCTCTAAAATAAAATAGCAGAACAAACAAAATTTATTTCCACCAGAAATAATAAATCTTTTCAAACCAACAGCCATCCTATTAGAACCATGGCCATCAAGTATTGGTTTATATTTAGATGACGTGGATAGTGCCTGTGATTCTGACAAAGTAGAAAATGCATACCCGTACTCTATTGAATTGGAACTAGAAGAAGACTGCAAACAAATATTCTTCAGTTTAATAAAAGTTAAAAAAAAACAAAATTTTTTTTTTTTATTTTGTAAGGAAAAAATTTTTCTTCCGCTGAATACCTAAGCTTAAAGCTCCAAATCCAAAGCCCCAAGTCGTTCATCTGTTTGTGTGGAAAATAGCCATTAAAACTAAATTGGCCGTTAAAGTATGAATACCGAAAAAATATTTCAAAGTTCTTGCACTTTAAACTAAAACAACGCCATCTAGTGCAAATAAATAAAACTATACTATGATATTATCCTTGCACATATTATATTGAACACACATATCAATATCTTTTAAAGTTTTACAAATGATGTTTGAGTCCATAAAGGTCATACAATTAGTTTTAAATTATACTCCTGTGGGCGTGAGTGGGCGTGACTCGATCATCCCAAAAATTTGTGAATATCATATTAGGAGCATGGCCTACAAACATGCGAAAGTACAGGTCTCTATGTACATTAATCGAATATATGCCAAAAAAAACTTCATTTTGGACCAGTGTGCACTGGTTGCAACCATCATTTGAGTTGGTATTTCATACTGCCCAATTATTTTTGAAATAATTTCATCAATTTTGTCATACGAATGAGGACTGAAAAATGTTTTTTTTTATGCAGAAACTAATGACTCTTTCTCCATTGTATTTTCGTTCAGATGTGACATCTGTTGTGCTAAAAATATATTTTATTTCTATCAGGTTGGTTTTTGTTTAGAACACATATTCTTCAAATTCCACAGCAAGTTGAGTAGTAATTGTAATTCTGGAAGCAATCGATAGTGGCTCAATATATTTTAAAATGTGTTATTTTCTACAAGGGATAGTGGATCATTGTGCCAGGAGTAAAATGTAGTACTCGTTCCCAAAATGTATTTTTATTTAATTTGTTTGAATTTTGATACTTGCAGTATTAATCAAGTTTTGCCTGGGGTTGCTTTAGGTGGCACACAAAATATGAAGTAATTTTGTACGAACTTTTATAAGTGTTTAAGCAGCTTTTCCATAAAATTTGCTATATTTTCCGAGCCAAGTTGCTAAACAAATACATTAACAATAAAGTTGAAATAGTTTAATAGTAACAGCTGACATGTTTAATTGTGTTTTTTATATCATTTCGCTCTATTGATATAAAATATAGTAGTAAAGTAATTTTATTCGCAATAAGTTTTTTTTTGTCGGGAGCCGCATGAAAAGAAATAAATATTGGCGAAACAACAAAAACTTCATACTCCCAAAATGAACACAGAATACCATAACCAACCCCGGGCCTTAGTGACCTCGATCGCGGTGGCTCATCAAGTGATGGAAAATTGCAAATTAAAAACAAGAACAAGAGGTTAGTCCAATATTTGTTGATGCATCTCAAAGCTTTGGAAACGGTACAAATTCAAGCGTACGCCAATTGGAACTAATATAATAGACTAATATAAGTCTATGGTCCTCTGCGAAGATGCGATCAATATGCTGAAAGTTCGGAACCAAAATTCTTCCCTCACTAAGTTAAGGACATATAAATATTTATACTAGAGCTTTATAGATTACCTAAACTTAGCTTTAATGTAATCTCAGATGAATTTTGAATTGAGAGGTTTGAGAGATCATTTCTCTTACAAGAAACGCCTCACAAATCTCTGACAAGGTTTTATGAATAAGGCGCTAAGAAATCGGCCACTGATGATGCACTCCATATGATCGTATTTGACCGAGATCAAGTTTCAAAACGAGAACGAAAAAAAATTCGATATTTTTATAACATTGTAGTCCCCGATTAAAAGTAACAGAGGTCCAACTCAATATGTCAAATGTTCCATCTTTGGCCATGATTAAAGTCACTGCCATAGAGCTTTCACATTCACTGTCTGCGCTTCATTAAAAAAAAAACTACCCACGAAGGCTCGGTTTAATGCCACAATTATAGAAATAACGACGTTAAAAGCGCCAATTGTCGTCCACGTTGTGTTTCTAAATCAACCAAATACATCACAGCTAATACATAATTTTGATCTACAATTCTCAAGTACTGCTGCTGCTATGCCAAAATCAGCTGTAAATTGTCTTTCGCGCAGGTATCAAAGGGAAACGACGATGACATCTCGAATGAAAGGTACAATACTTTGGTACAATTTAGGCTCTCCAGAGATGCCAAAAAAAAATGTGATAGGCGTAATAGGTATAATGCTCAAATTCCTATGCTATAATTCGCTCTTATATGGTTTTCCTGTTATGCAGTGGAATGCCTAAGTCATAACTACAGAATCAGCTGTATCTCAGTTGGAATTGTGTGTATTTCTACGTCATGAAATATTTTTAAATCTATGTACGTCATAAGTTTCGAATTGGAAACTACAAAATATACTGATAATATGGACAACACACGTGGAAGGAGTGTTAATTGGAATGTTAAAGTCTATAGAGCATGTCATATCACTAAATAGTCCTACAAATGATATTGAAAATATTTCGGTATCAATTAAAATAAACGGTCGTGATTGTATATTTAATGCTGCTTACAGCCACCGTTTTACAAGCAACTTTGTGGACGACAGAAATGACAATATTTCAACGCGACTTTTTTATATTTGGTGACTTTAATGGCCGCCACAAGATTTAAATTTGCTCTACAAATAACCCCGCTGGAATACCCTTGCACACGGTGCAAATTCAATCCAATTTTTAGGTACATTATCCATCCAGCCCAAGTCGTTCAATCAGAATTCGTCTCAAATTCAACCATCCACTCTTGATATACTTCTATCAAACTTTTCTTTGCCGTTTTCACCGCTACGAATATGGCCTCACGAGCTCGATTCAGATCACGTACCTGTTTCTTTTAATATAAACGGAAATACTAAAACAAATAACTCAAACATAAATTTATACTGGTCAAAACCATATAACTGTGGGTCAAACTGGTCAGCCATATGACTGTGGGTTAATAATGAACTTACAATACATAATTAAATATATGCAATATTGTAGAAGATAATGTTGAAATTGTTTTGAAAAAACTTGAAAATATTACTCAAAGTGCTCATCACCAGGTGCCTACTGGAGTTTCTAAGAAACAAATTTGATAGTAAAATTAAAAGATATTCTGACTTAACCCCTGTAAGCAATAGTCCGACTGTTGAGCAACCTTATCAATTTCCACCGTCAAAGAGATAGAAATACAAACTGGTAAAATTTTAAATTAAAACTTCCAACGGGTTCACAGAAATTCTGAAGAATTTCTAAGGCAATCTAAGATAAAATACTTAAAAATAGTATTCTAAATCTTCCCTTTAACAGTGGAACTATTAAAAGCATCAATGACAAAATCAATGCTCCAGCGGACGCTTTCGGAAGAAACCACTTAATAACCCACAATAGAATTTCTCCATTTTTTAGAAATGTAGCAGAATAATTGTATGTCTTTGAATACAGAACAGATTTAATTCTGAAGAACTAATTCTGAGGAAATATTTGTACTTTTGTTAACTCTGACAACCAATCGGCTTTGATGTGGTATTCTTCTGAAGAATATTTTTAGAATATTTGCTAATATTTTTAATTACGTGCATTTCCAAAGGATATTTTCCGGAAGATTTTAAACAGGCAAAACTTATACTGATTCACAAAAAAGGCAAGGACACACATCTACCGACAAGTAATCGCCCTAATCGTGGTAAATAAGTTATTGAAAAAATCATATTATTAAAAAAATAATTTTTTATTTTATTTAAAGAAACAGTTTCGATTACGAAAATTGCATCAATATCCATCAACATGTCATAATGTCAGGGTCACAATGTCCATGGACATTACGACACTATAAAAAGTGTCATAAGGTCCATGACCATTATGACACTTTCCAAAAGTGTCACAGTGTTATTTAAAGAAACAGTTTCGATTACGAAAATTGCATCAATATCCATCAACATGTCATAACGTCCAGGGTCACAATGTCCATGGACATTACGACACTATAAAAGTGTCATAAGGTCCATGACCATTATGACACTTTCCAAAAGTGTCACAACGTCTATGGACATTGTGACCCTTCTGGAGTCCATGGACATTAAGACACTTCCAAAAGTGTCACAACGTCTAAGGACACTCCTACAGTAGGAAAAAGTGCTAGAATTGTTTTATTTTTTTTTTCATGTGCCCTTGGTTTAATTTTTGGGTAAGCGCATAGATCTTGTTGTCCTTGGCGTTTTGGGTTTTACGTCTTTTTGGAAAAACACTCAAATGTCCAGCCGACGCTTGTGCTAAAGACACTGAGTGAGCGAAGTCCTCATCTCGAATAACCTCAAGGAATTGGAAGAATCTCCCGTGCCGTACCATTACTCGTGCCAACCTTCTGCTCTAATTGCAATACTGTGGGGAGAACACACTGAAGAAGAGGCTGAGATAGAGCAGAAGGTTGGCACGAGTAATGGTACGGCTATATTGTTTTGTAGAGAAATATTTTCGCTTACCTTTACCATCCACTGCTTTTCAAAGTACTTGAAGAAACTTTTGAAACTACAACATTACATGTTTGGAAATAGCACTTGTAGCGAATGGAATTCTCATAAACATTGTTTTGTCAGAATATTTGTTTTTCATCTGTTAAAACAAGTAATTTAGAATTTTTACGAAATCCCGATATGAATTCAAACTTTAAACTTAAATTTTCCACTTCCATTTTTTTTAATTCAATCACTTCCAAATTAATCATGTACTCTCTTCACTGATCTTTTACAGACTGACTGCTGCACCTGATGACACATTAACAAACTACAAACGAGTAACGGTATTTTATTCAAAAGTGTTGCTTTTGCATTATTGTGGACATTACGACACTCCAAAAAGTGTCATAATGTCCATGGACACAATGACAACGACTTTATGGACATTGTGACACTTTTTATAGTGTCGTAATGTCCATGGACATTGTAACCCTGGACGTTATGACATGCCACCAGAACTATTGCTGCCGGACTATGTCAAGGTTCGATGCTCTCGCCTATTTTATATTTAATATTTACGTCGGATTTTCCTGTCTTCGTGAATCAGAACATAGATTTTCATGATGACGATGTCGCATTAATGTGTAGCGGAAAAGTGTGCATTAATTGGAAAATAAAGGTGACCCAGAAAGAGACCAGTGCAATACTTTTCCCTTGTAATAAATCCCCATAGCGTATTCCAACTATACCTCTGAAACCGCAAGGTAACCAATCAGCTTAACTGACAACAGCATATACTTGCACGTGATATTGGACTCCAAACTAAACTTGAAATATCATTGATTTTGTTTGGAAAACGGCTAAAATATGTTGTCGTTTCTTATTTCTTTTGCTGGATGGACGATGTTTTTGAATATAAACTACAAACTATTATTGTACATTGTACATTTTACCCATTATACCTGTTTGAAAAAGAAGCTAAGGCTTACACGAAAAAATTGCAGATAAATCACAACAAGGATTTAAAAATTATACAATAAACTGGAGAGAAGGTATTCTACAAATCGCCTTCGTCCAAATACGGACACAATACTCTCGAAGCACATATAATTGATATGATTCCGATATTTAGTGAAAATTACAGCATTCCAACTTCGAACTTATTAGAGATGTACTCGAGTAAATAATCGGGGTTCTGTTTGTGTCTCCAAAAATACTTCTAGCATATCATTCTCAAAATAAATCTTGTAAAACATACTAGCATTTTTTCCTAATCCTGTGATATTTTTTTAAAGAATTTGTTCCCTCACCTTTTACTATATAATACCGTTTCTAGTACTGAAATACAGACTTTTGTAAAATCTCATAACTGAATATTATAAGCAGCATGAATTGAATCAAAATGTGAATGCATAACATATAAACAGATAAATATTTCCCATTATATCCCATGCAGGGGCAGGAGGGATCTTCTTACGATCAGTGCTCTTGACAATTTGACACTCACTGAAGAAATCTAAGGTGACAAAACCCCACATATACAAACTTTAAAAATAAATTATTATTGAACGTTAAAGTGATATCGAAGATAGAAATGCGATAGTTCACTACCTTAACCGGAATAAGCTCTTCTTAATTTTTGTTTGTTTTTCTTGAATACAAGATGGATCAGCTAAGCCGTCATCAGAAGAAAATCTTCGTCTGACAAACTCATTTTGTTTTCGTTTTATTATTTCTGGTATACGACCACAAATTTAAAAAATTACGCAATTTGCAAATTATTATTATTTGAATATACTGCTTGACCAGAAAATAGAAGAATTACAAATCCTATTCTAATGGTTTATAATCTTATTTTCATTTTAGCAACTCTATTAAATATTGGCGTGGTAATTTCTGTATTATTTTAAAATCAGTCTTTCTTTACAGATTTTTTGCGTGTTTTAGCCGTTTTTTCGACCTATAAAATGCATTCCAAATTTCATTTAGATTGGTAAATGCGGCACATATCAACGGCTACCCAACTTTTGAAACAAAAGTACTAGAATCGCTGTTGTAAAATTTCCTTAGAAAGATTGGGATTTAACGAAATACATAAATTCATGAAGATCGGAAGTGAAAGAGAGATACCAAAATGGGCGAAGCAAAATTTACAATGTTCTTAAATTGCCTAAATATTAACGTACATAGAGCTGAAGTTAACAACATTTATAAGAAAACTGGTTTAGAAGAAAATTGATTTTGTATTGATTACGTCGAGTTGTATGGGAGATACCTGAAGAGGCACTGTCTCCAATTCCAAGCTATGTTTGGATAAATAATAATTGCCCCGCTTTTATGGGGTTCTTTCGGGGTTTAGTATATCATTCCAACTTGAATCTAAGATTACCATATGATTTTGTGTAAAATAAAACGTTTTTTCTATCAATTTAGTAATACTTTAAGATGTCTTTATATTTAAGTTTTTATTTAAACCGAAAAATTCCGTTTTTTCAGACAATAAATATAAAATAAATAAAAAAATAAATAAAATAAATAATTTCCCATTACATCCCAAGAAGAGATAGGGGAGAGCTTCTCAAAATCACTGAGCTGTGCGCTTTCCAGTTTTAACTCACTGATTGGGACCTACAGTTTTGCCTCATTAAGCGAGGTGGCCGTCGACGAAATAACTCTTCTAGTTCTAATAAAATAGACAAACGCATTTGTTTTGTTTAGGGAAATTCCAAAAAAAAATCGACACAAAAATCAGTATTTTCGAACCCGACCACTTTTGATTGGTATTAAATTTGACAGTAGTTTCTCCTCGTTCATACGAATTCTGTGAGTCAAAATTAAAAGTAATGTTTGTTTTATGGTGCGTAAAAATACGTATTGTATGGCACTTTCTGAAAAACCTGACTTAAAAATGGTATAACTGTGGAATGCGTTGAGGGATTTCAAAATAACCCATACAACAGTTATGTCGTTGTGGTTCAATGTTATTGAAACCTCTAAAGTATCTTTTTTTAAAAATCCTGTATTATTTGATTGAGTTATTGAAGTTTTTATTAAAACAAAAATTAATTATGCTTTGTTTTTATAAAATTTTACCAACATCGTGAAGCTTTAGTAAAATAAAATAAAGCTTTAGTTTTAATAAAACTTTAATAACTCAGTCAATTAATACCCCATTTTTAAAAACAAATTTGCGTTTTACTCACTAAGAAACATCCGTTTTGAAAAATGTGAGAGTATTATGGGTTCTTTATGAAATAATGTGTGAAATCATGGCCGAAGTTGAAAAATGGCGAAAAAATTAACACATATCTGTTTGCTGGACAAATACACACAGACTTCTTATATTTTCTTGAAAAATCTATATATCGTTTGAAAGGCCCAAGTTTCTTCTTTCTAAATCCCCTTAGAAAATGAAAATCGGTTGATAATCAACTAACTTACAGGCTTATAAGTGCGCAAACGTACGCAAAACCGGGGTTTTAACCGGTTTTTAAGATTTTAGGGGTGTTTGGGAAATTTCACCAGCAGGTTCTTGTTTCACTCAACAATACCTACAAGAAAAATACTACCACTTCCCAGGTATTTCTACTTTAGTATTTGTTGTAACTGTGTTATACGTAGTCACTACTAGAAAAATCGAAACTAAAACAGCAAAACTCGAGCAGTCTTTACCAAACCTTATAAAGGGTCCGCCAAATAACTTTTTTTTTCGAAAATGCTATAAAAAATAAACTACTGAATATTTTTTCAAATTTCTCTTTTTATTTAAAAGTACAATCCTTCCGGTTAATAATGGAAAATAATTTCATTCAAATGGCTGCCTCGGCTGGCCATGCAGTAGCTTACACGATCGGTCCAATTTTTAAGCACATTATCGATTGTGTGCAGCTGTATTTCACCAATGGCTTCACGAATATTGTCCTTTAAAGCGTCAACGAAAACAAGCAAAATTGTCGCATTTGGGGCACAGAAAACCCGCACGCATACATAGAAAAGCCGATGCACCCAAAACGAGTCACTGTTTGGTGCGGATTTTGGTCCAAAGGCATAATTGGGCCATTTTTCTTCGAAAATGAGCAAGGAATGGCCGTTACAGTCAATGGCGATCGTTATCGGGTCATGTTGAACGAATTTTTGGTCACAAAAATTGAAGAGGAGGATATTGGCAACATTTTGTTTCAACAGGACGGCGCTACGTGCCACACAGTCGAAGCTACACTCGATGTTTTGCGCCCTGATTTGGAAGATCGCAATATCAGCCGCAGGGCTGATGTCGTTTGGCCATCTCGGAGCTGCGATTTGACACCGTTGGACTATTATTTGTGGGGTGCCCTCAAAGATAAGTGTTACACCGACAAGCCAGAGACAATTGACGCTTTAAAGGACAATATTCGTGAAGCCATTGGTGAAATACAGTTGCACACAATCGATAATGTGCTTAAAAATTGTACCGATCGTGTAGGCTACTGCATGACCAGCCGAGGAAGCCATTTGAAAGAAATTATTTTCCATTATTAACCGGTAGGATTGTACTTTCAAATAAAAAAAGAAATTTGAGAAAATATTCAGTAATTTTTTTTATAGCATTTTCAAAAAAAAAAGTTATTTGGCGGACCCTTTATATCTATTGATCCCATTGAGATCCCATTATGAAATTTGGTTATGATGTAGGGAAGAAGATGGACTTTCTTTTTGGTAGGGGAAATCAAAAATTAAATATTCGGTATGTCAGGATATTCAAGGATAAACGATACTTTGGAGTTTTCAGTATCCATGAACCACAACGACATGACTGTTGTATGGGCTATTATTAAAGCGGGTTTTGCAGTCTTTAAAATGATATCCAACATTCTGAGATCTATTTACGCATTCCAAAGTTATACCAGTTTTAAATCAGGTCCTTTTTTCAGAAAATGCCATACAATACGTACTTCAATGAATCATAAAACAAAAACTACTTCGAATTTTGACGAAATTCTGTCCACATTTCATTCAATTCAATAGGGGTTGGGTCCTGGACTGTGTCGAAATATTTTGAAATTCCCCTTTATTGAATTCGAAATAGATTTTTATTTTATATTTATTTTATTTGTTTTCAAACAAACCACAATTTGTATTCAAAGTTCATGAATAAATGAATAAAATTATTCAAACTGAAATGAAAAACACGTAAATAAAAAAAGATTTTATTGATGAAATCAAATATAAATATTTATTTTAGTTTTTATAAACGCATTCTGGTACAGGGTGGCGCTCCAATTGTGCTACAATAAGAAATTCGAATAACTTTTTATTTGATCAATGTAATTCATTTGATTTTTTTTTGTACAGAAAATTCAATTTTGTTTTATATAACTGAAGATGATAGACCGTAAATAATCTCCATGCTCATCAACGCATATGCGATATTATTCATAGCTTCCTGAAGTGTTAAAGTCTTGGTCGCTTGAATTATTGTTTTAATGGGCTGCTTCAATTCATTCAAATTCCTCGGTTTCGTTTTGTACAGCTCTTGCTTGTCATAACCCCATAAAAAAACTCTGGCAGAATGTGAGTTCCTGGATATTAATTTGTTTGGGAATTTTCGTGGGAGGGTCGCCATAACTGGTGGAACCAAATGCTGTTGAGACGGATACGGCCCTGTTCTGGGTAGAAAAACTCCTTCAACTGCTTTAAATAACGGTCCCCATTGACAGTTACTGTGACACAGTTTTCTTGAAAGAAGTACCTTGATGAAACTGCGCAACACACACAGTGACTCGTTCTGGGTGCAGTTCTGTCTAATAGAGTGATTTTGCATTAGATTCAATCCATATACGGCAATTGTGCTTGTTTGCATTGCCGTTTAAATCAAAATGGGCCTCGTCAAACAAAAACAAACAATTTATCAAGTTGTTGTATTCTTCGTCCATTTCAATAATTTGTTGGCAAACTGCAGGAGAATAGGCAAATTCAGACGGTTTAACTTACTTGTAATTTCGACTTTGTACGGTAACAAGTTTAGGGTATCATGAATTATCCGTAGTAATGACCGTCTGCTAACTCCTATTTGCGTCGATACGTTTCGATTCGAAACCCTTGGATTTGCCTGATTTGAGGATGATACAGTCGCGATTTTGTCTTGAACCCGAGCATAAGGATCACGATGGTACGGTATTCGTGCGATGCTTCCAGATTCGGCAAACATGTTTATCCACCTCATAATGGTTCATCTATTCGGGGACCGCTATATATATTTGGACCGCTGCACTATCCAAATCCTCTTTTCGGTATCCCAAGCATAAATTTTAATAAATCTAAATAGTACAGAAAAAAACTTGTTACGTTTTGTTTTGGTAGCAAGATTCACGCGTCACCCGCATTTTAATTTTATTCAGGAAAAAGTTTAATATTGGAACAATTTTATTTTGGAAATGAAAATAAAATTTTAACCTAAATGGTTTGTACACTAACGACCTTATTCATAACAAGTAAAAGTGTTAAATTCGGCTGTGCCGAATCTTTGATACCCTCCACCTTAGTGTTAACCAGCAAAATATTAAATTTTAAAAGGGACATTTTTTAAAAAAAATAAAAATAAGCTTAAAAATAAAAAAGGCATTTTTTGAAGAACTGTTTAAAAAAAAAAAAACAAGCTGGGACGAGAGTTGAACCAACAACCCTCAGACTCCAACGCGCAACCCTTTACCCGTCAGGCCACACCGACCGTAGATGAAGTGTGACAAAATGCATATACATGTATGAACACATGAAAGTACATCTAAACATTCTAAAGTACTTACCTATTATAAAGAACAACAAATATTTTCAACCTTTTTTAAGAAAATGTACTTTTTTAAAAAAAATAAAAATAAGCTTAAAAATAAAAAAGCATTTTTTGAAGAACTGTTAAAAAGAGTTGAACGAGAGTTGAACCAACAAACCCTCAGACTCCAACGCGCAACCCTTTACCCATCAGGCCACATCGACCTTAGATGAAATGTGACAAAATTCATATATATGTATGAACACATGAAAGTACATCTAAACATTCTAAAGTACTTACCTATTATAAAGAACAACAAAGATTTTCAACATGGAAATTCACCACACGGCAAAAGGAGTAGTTTAGTATAAAACTACAAAAATTAATGTGAAAATTTTATGAGTTTTTTTACGTTTGCAATCATACAATTTTTTCCAATGGACCAATTTCGCTGATTTTCAATACCAAACTGCTCAGGAATACGTGGAACATTCTGGCCAAAAACCAAACCGCGTTATCGCCGATTGAAGTCGTGAGAATGTTTTCAGCAGACGGACAAGGCTATATCGACTCCGGTTGTTATAAGGATCAAGAATATATTTACTTTATGGGGTCGCAAAGCCTTATTTCTATATGTTACAATCAGAATGACAAACTGATATATACCCTCTATCACTTACAGTGGAGGGTATAAAAAGTTGTCATGGGTTTGTTAAAGGTTTAAGAAGGTAAAGCCCAAAAATTGTATTCATAATCGAAATATTCCTCTTTTAAGAGTTCTCTAACGTCGCCATTTTTGTTGAACGTTTAACCCTTCTTTAAGGCTATTTTATCCGCATTAATACACAAAAAAATTATTGTTTTACATTTCACACGTGTCGTACTTGCAGCGTTTATAGTGTCACATTATCCTGCTAAGGAGCCACATTTTGTTTACATAGTGATGTATATAAAATCAAAACATTGAAACAACAGCCTATTATCCGGTTTTATATTCGACTACCCAAAACTGAAATCCAATTCAATTTGATTTTTTTACACTTCTTCCAAATTTATGAAATTGATCTTTTTATTGAATAATTCTTTCCAATAATGTTTAAAACGTTGCAAAAATTAATTGAGGCATTTAAATGAAAAAAATTTAATTCGGTTTATCGGTTATTGTCCATCTTGTTTTTACATCACAAGCACTGTGAGAATACATAAAACAGGGTTGTCAGTCAATTATCTGTTCCCTAGTTAAAATACTCATTATGAATACGGTCTAATAAAACCTTCGCTAAATCTTAAAGGTTTCAATAACTGAGCTAATTTTATGATTTTTTATGAATAAGGCCGTAAGGCTGTCCGAACCAAGCGGCCCGAGTCAGGTATAAATGCGGCCGGAAAATATTTAAAGTTACTGTGGCAAGAGTGTGACCAGATATAAAAAATTGTTGCAGCTAAATCAAAAATTAATTTATGGAATCAAAATTGTCAGATTTTAAAACTATTTGGTGGCAGACCTCTTTTCAAAGACCTTATAGTTCTGATAACAAGAGTGTAGGGTCAACATCATTAATTTCAAACATTTTATTTACTCTTTGTACATCAGACAGCAAAGGTTTCAACAACTTTAAATACAGTGTGGAGCGCGGTAATTTGCTTATTTGGGAATGAAATAAAAAAATTATGAACTTTAGAAAAATTTATTTTATATTTTAATTATATTGAACAGTAAGGGAATTTGTAAATTATATGGGTTTAAATAGTATATTTGGCAAATGACGACCTTCGCTATCCATACACTGCTGCATACGTTTTCTGAAGTTTTAATGAACTCTAAGGGCCAATGATGCCTACTCGTGATATCGCGCATCACACAGTGCGTACACCAGATACATTCCCTGCTGTTCTCAATGAAGTTACCCCATTTACAATTGATTGCGCTACACTGCAATGATCGAGTGCTTCAACACAAAATTACCTCTCCTGACGTGTCCAATGGATGATGGTAACTGAAAGGACAAACAAATCTCCCGTCAGCCACTATAAGCCACGCACACTCTCCACTCTATTCGACCAACAGTGCCGCCACAGCCTGCAGTGGAAAAAAACAAATTACCGCGCTCCACCCTGTATAATATATTCTTATCGATGTATTAAGTTTTTTATATATTTGCTTGATGGAATGATCCTGTCATTGCGGCAATTTCAAAATGAGTTTTTACGCTAGCCGTTGTTAATCGACTAAAACTTTAGCAGACGGTTTAACATTCGAGTATAAAAGAAGAATAAAAATAAAAAAAATATAAATTCAACAATGCTAAAAAAATGCCAAATGCTAAGTGGAAAATTTACGTCTAAATCAAAATAAATAATGCTAAATTTAGCAGCAAAACTGCTAAAATGATCACACTGGTGGCAAGCAATAGAAACTGAACAGAAATCTCTTTCGTTCTGTAGTCAACCCTCTTTTTGCTTGCGTTGCTCTCTCAGCTACGCTGTTCTCTTGGTGGCTCAAGTTATATTTTTCTCAATAAATATGTATCAATTTAATCATCGGTAGCTCATCGATTCCTTTTAGAGTTTCCAGTGATGGTAAATTTACTGAGTTATCATTTAAATATGTTTCCAATTTAGCTTAAATATATTGTGTCCTAATAAATAATCTATATTTTCCGAGCTTGAGGTCATATCTGTTTTTTTTTTGTATTTATTTTCTCGATATTTCGCTACTCCATTGTGTACATTCACAGAAAAATTCGGTTGAGACAGCCGAATTAGCCGTAACCGAATTTAGAGGTTGTCACAACTTCATTGGAGGCAGTCACAACCTCATTGGTGGTTGTCACAACCTCATTAGAGGTTGACACGACCTTATTAGAGATTGACACAACCTCGATAGTGGTTCTCACAACCGAATGCAAATAGTGTCACAAATTAATTTTCAAAGCTTATTTATTATTACGTAATGATTTATTATCATGTAATGAATTTTGTCATTTTGCTGTTTCCATTAAAAATAGTCCACATAATATAATGAATTTTCTATGACCTTTCTACCAGAATCCGTTGACAGAACCCCATCATTTTGAAAAAAACTCTAATTTTGTCTCACAGTTAACTATTACATAGTTAATTCTTTTCAATGTTGGTGTAACAATTGTTTGTAGCATTTCTAACATATAACGACGATTATAATTATTTTCTTTATTCAAAACCGATGCATCCTGAAAGTTTGGTTAATGACTTAAACTAGCACAATGGGATGTTGAATGTTGTTTTATGTGTAGAAATGTGCCTGTATTTTTGATCTGATTTGTGTCCTGCAATTCGTGTCTTTAGTTTATTTTTTATAGTCCCTACATATAATTTGTTATAAATCTACAACGATTTACGATTTATTTTTTCCTGTTTTTATATTTTGCAATTTGTATTATTGCTCGTCAGCTATGGTAAAATATTTCTGGAATAACACTATAAGTTCTGCCAGTGTACTCCATGGAAACAAACCGTTGGGACACACTTGCTTTATACTGAAGCGACACATTTTATATGGAGAAAAAAGTGGAAAACTTACCACTCTGAAAATTAATCATGATACACTCTTAAAATATTAGGGTTCGTTAATTTGTTCTAATTCTTCTTAAAATTTAGGCATAATAATTATCACACATATATACTTAAGACCTTCGGAGACTAATTCTAAAGTTTCCTGACAAAGTTATTTCTATATTTGTGCAACTTTCACCATGTTTTGTTTTTTTGAAATTGTTTTTTAGCATCTACAAATCTAAAAGTAACAATTAATTTGGTTGCCAATTTGTTATAGCTCATTCATGCTGATTCCGATAATATTCTTGTAAGTTTATGTATGTATTGCTATATTCTTAGCTTTTAGGATAATTTGAATTTGAATTTTTATGTTAGTTTTTGGTTAATGAGTATGAGAAATTCATCCTACAAGCTTACAAGTCTTTGTTTTTGAAGGTGTATTTCAAGCCTGACATTGGAATGCATATTCGACGTCGGGAGCGAAGTGAAAGGGAACCTTAGATGATTAAGAGCAATAGAGGTTTCCACCCCTCCCTTACCAAGAGACAGTGAGGGTTCGATGGCAAAAAAGAGTGGTAATAATATCAGAAATTCTAAACTATTTGTCGGATCGCGTAAGAATGTACCAGAGATGTGTAGAGGAGGAGCTAAGCTTTTAGGATGTTCTATTCGGTGAAACCCTGTTGTTACACAGAGTTTGATTCAGGGTGTCAAACTGGACCACTTAGGTTTATTGTTTGGAGACCTGTAACTTCTATAATATTGAACCGATTTGTAAGAGTCGTTCCTGGCAAAATCCTCTAAATGACATTCGCTAAACTGTGTGATTATCTCTTACCATTTAAAATATATTGGCAATCAAAAATAACAAATGCCAAATTTTTCTTTAAATTTTTTTTATATTCTGTTACTATCTCGTCTCTTTTTATTCAAATAGTAATTTTGAAAACATCCATACTGAGAACGCTTCTGAAAGACATAACTAAAAATAATTTTTGAATTATCTCAACTCGTTTGGAAGTGACAAGTTAGTTCTCAAACTTAACGATTTTTTTAACCTCAACAAATTTTACAATTTTACCAAAAAGTTATCGTACCATTCATATTTTATTGTTCTTTTTGAATTCTATTAAGAATGAAGTATAGTCTTTCAAAAATTTTTGAAAGATAGGCAATTTTGTTTAGTAAAATCATTTTGCGAGATTGCCAACAATTTCGATTGGTGATGTTTAATTTTTTTTTTGTATTAAGTTTCTAGATTAAAATGTTTTTAAATATTTCCCATAAGTTGGACAACCTACGCATAAATGTGACCACGAGAGTAAAATATATAACAGAGTAAATTTGTCTTAAAACATTTTTTTCGGATTAATAATCTCATTATTCTCTCTTCATTTCTCAAAAGCTATCAATTGGATTTGATTTAGCACATATTGAGTTAAAATGGGTGGAAATTTAGTTGTAGTTGGAATATATTTAGACTAAGCTAAATGCAAACAAAAATCTTTGAAGCGACGCACAGAGGGTTAAAATTTACCAAAAGTGAGGGTTAATTAAAAAGCTTAAGTTTATCCTTCACAGTCTCTTTTGGTATTGGATGATAGTAAATTAAATTCTACATCACCTGTTGTGTTGACATGTGCGTTCTGTTAAAGCATCTAACCATACACGTCACAAAAACCTCGGCGCGCTTCTGCGGCTGTTTGGGCTTTTCGGAAATAAAAGAGCAAAATTGGTCATTTCGATCATCCATATTCATCCATAAGATTAAAATTAAAACTGGACACTAAAAATAATGGGGCATATTACAAATTTAAGCTGGAAATATCAGCTGTGTAATTGTATAACAACGAATTTAGTTTAGCCATTTAAATCAGATGTTACTTCCTTTACTTACAATTACGCATCGATATCGATTTAGACAAGGCAAGTAAAGTTTTGCTGATGCTAAACTGAAATTGAAATTTTATAGAAATGACTTCGCATTTTCAAACGGCAAAAGAAAGTCAAAAAACACTTTAATGACCACAGATTTGACAACAGGGAGGAAATATTTAAAATTACGGTTTTCAATAATGTTGAATGTGTTACTTATAGGCACAATAATATCTCAATTCAATACACGTTTTACATTTCTGTCAAATATTTATTTTTCCAACATCACTATTTTTACTCATTGTAGATGCATGAGAACGTGGATTCGATCTCTGCTCTGACCACTTAACAAAAAATTTCTTACGACGGCGGTAACCTTGCTTAGTGACGGCGACACTATCGAGTATTAAGCCATGAAAACGCTTCTCAAAATACCCTTCGGAACCGGTATAAAACTGTAGGTCGAAATCAGTAGGCACAGGTCACTGGTTGTGAGAAGCTCTCCTTAATCCCTACATGGGATTTAACGGAAACCAT
The DNA here is from genome assembly GCA_963931995.1 of Phaonia tiefii. Classification (NCBI taxonomy): domain Eukaryota; kingdom Metazoa; phylum Arthropoda; class Insecta; order Diptera; family Muscidae; genus Phaonia; species Phaonia tiefii. The sequence goes on from OZ008369.1 coordinate 191,257,823, forward strand.
GTATTTATATTTTTAGATGAAGCAACTTTACTACAAAAATGTAATCAATTCCAAAGCAAATATTCTGATATAAAAAGTCATACCGTTTGTTTTCAATTTATTAATACTTATTATCTTGTTCTATCTAAATTGATAATATTATTAGGAAGTGGGATTAAATATTTTCTGCTGCGTTACACACAATACCTAGTAGTACCTAGCTTTACTTTAATATGCTCTGTAGTGGGCGATCAAGACCTGATGATGTAGTTTATCCCATTTAATTTTTTAGTTTAGTTTCAATAGTGCCTCAATTACACTTTTGCTCTGTGGCCCTTGGATACATAAATACGCCGCTGTTAGTAAACCATGACTTTACTTACTTCGATGTCGTTATTTGAAATTGTCGCTCTCATAAATGATGGTAAATGTGGTGCAATTGTACAAAAATTCTAATCCCATTTTTCTAAACCTATCACTGATATTGCCATTTGTTAGACTTCAGAGTCTAATCGGGGCTGCAGCGACTAACCCAGAAAGTACCACAGCAATCGGATTCGTTTCATGCTTATACTGGTATGTTCGGGTCTCGCTAAACTTGTATTTTCTGCGTATATTAATTTCGAATCTACTTAGGTAGTTTATATTTATGTTGTGTGTTGTTCTTGAAACTACTTGAATTGAAATGATATCGGTCCTGCTGTCACATGCGCGTTCAGATGTATACTTGGTACTCAGCTCTTAGCGAAAATTTCTTCAGTAAAATCAATTACAGGGTTGCTACACCGAAGTTATTTCGTACGAAAACAATTCGTCGATAATTGGTTTGGATCGGAATTTTGACATTTCGACAATTTTTACAAACTAAAGTATTACCACCTTAGTTACAAATAAAATGGAGTGCGGAGAGGAACTACTAATGAAACACGTATTCGCAAGGTAAATTAAAGATAGGTGATAATTCTCCGTTTAGAGATTAATAACAAAATTGGTTACAAAAATTTAAGCTTAAGTGAGCGTTAGCCAAATTAACTCGCGCATCCATCTATGATAGAAACCAATCTCATTGATAAGAATAAGTGTGTTTTTTTTTACCACGTTGTGTTTTTTAAATATATTGTTACGAATTTCCTTATTCGTCCTTTTTGCGTTGTTTTATTCCCAATAATAAAACAAGGTTCGTTTTAAATTACGATAATTACAACGGTTTAACTTCATTTTATTTTACTTATATAGTACAACAGTTTACTTTATTTACACCACTTTAATAAGTCTTATATTTTACTATCAATTCGCGTTGCTCACTTTACGGGGTTTAATCACAAACTGAACTCTCCACTCCAAAGACCTCCGCTATTTATACCAACTCACCATACTCAAATGAAGGTATATCTAGCGAATTCAAGAACCTTCTAGAATCTTGATGTTGTTGTTGTTGCTTATCTTTGTAGAACAATCTCGAAGGGCGGAGAGTTATCTTTACTGAGGTGAATTCATGCTACTGGTTTAGCGAGCTGGTACGTTGTTACAATGCATACTTTCAGGCGCAGCACTAACCGCCTGTTATTTACATACTGTTAGTAGAGTCATTAACAGCAAGCAAAAGCTTTTACTTATTCGTAACAATATCTTAATTAGTATGGGGTAGCTGAACCCCTTAAGCGTCAATTCAAATACCCATTTAAATTCCGTCATGAGCAAAATTACAATGTGGTCACATGTTCAATTTTCAAAAAATGGCAATAACACATTATCTTAGCTAAATTTTGTTATCATTTCTTTTGAGTGAAAGCGATATCAAGATCCAGAGTCTCAAAAACATAAATTTGCAAAATGGCTTACACCTGGTAATTTCATTTAAATTATTTTATTTGAATTTTAATTTTTTTTATGTTAGTTTTTCATACTACAAGCTTACAAGTCATGAACATTTTTCTAACTTGTTGGTTTTTGTTCGAAATAAAAGGCAATTCTGCTAAGCACACTCACTGGCATGATTAGTTTCGTATTCCGTGGCAAGTTCATCATCAGATGCCTAACTAACTACTGTGCCCGAATTGATACCATCGTTTGATCATCAAACGTATATGTACAAACTCAATTGTGCAATTCAGCAATTCACATGTGTGAATTAGTATCGATCGAAGATTCCTAAGTATCAACATATACTGAAAGGCCTATAATTCCAACAACTCGAACAGAGAAATTTTTTCCACCACGTTCTTCTTTTCCTCATTCGTTCTCGCATTGTTGCAGTGCTTTGAGGTGAGTTTTAATCCATATCACAGAGTTGTATTTTTCCATGGTATAGCATTTTTGATGACCGGGCTAGTGTCAGTTACGTTTAATTTAATTTGATTTTTTTCACCGATTTCATTGTTAGTTTTTGGTTAATGTATGAGAAATTCATACTACAAGCTTACAAGTCATGAACATGTTTCTAATTGGAAAATGGTTGGTTTGTGTTGGAAATAATAGACAATTCAGTTAAGCGCACTCACTGGCCTGACTAGTTTCGAACTCCGTGACAAGTTCATCGTTAGATGCCTAACTACTGTGCCTGAATTGATACCATCGGTTGATCATCAATCGTATATGTATATACAAACCCAGTTTTGCAATTCATTTCAGGTTTTGTCGTAAGCCTAATAAATATTTAAAAATATTTTATGCAACAAAATGTATTGTTATACCTTAATAGAATGGATATCAACAGCTTACACCAAACAATTATGCAGTTGGAAAGCATATTCTTATGGTCATATGTTTATGACCAAATTTGGATGTAAGGAAAGGAATTTTTTTAAATTCAGTGTTCGTGAGTAACATAATATTATATCGCGAAATTCATATACAGAACGTAAGTTCGTAACAAATTTGTGCGGTACTATAATTTTTGTAATTTATATATTTTTTGTAGTATTTAATATATTAGTATTTACCCGATACGGATTATTATACATTTTTTTTAAAGATACGAACTATTTTTTGATATGTACTTGTTGGTTATGTATCAAATAATTCTCTATAGGGTGCATTTAAGACAAGGATAACCAGAACAAAGAAAATTTCCTGGGACAGGGATGTATCATCAGTAAATGTGCAAGCTATGTTCATCATATCAATCACTTATATTTATATTCATTGCATCATATGCAATGCGTGTGATATATATACAGTTCATATTTGCTTTTGTCAGTATACCAAAACAGAATTGAATATTACAAATTATTCGATTCGAATTTCAAATACTTTTATTTAAATACATGCTGAATTCTGTTTTGTGCACAAATTCTACGAATAATGGAGTAACAGCATGCGTAAATAACGTAAAAAACTTATGGGAGAAAAATATATAGCAATATATTGGTATAATTGCATTTTATTTAAATAAGAATGGGATACATGTGTCCCGTCAATGTTGAAAGGGTTAAGCTTAAATGTTGTATAAACATTAATGGCCAGTTTTTAAGTGGGTAGTTAACTATCGGATTACTTAATCTTAATTCTAAGTTAATTAGAGGTTAACTTTGCGTTTTGTTTTTCAGTGGTGAGTTAATGTAAGCCGCCATATTCTCAACTAATATGGCAACCCTTGAATGCTTATTTGAAAAAACGTGTTTTTTTGGAATAAATACCAAAACAACAAAGGGGAACAAACAAAATGTATGTAAAATAAGAAATTGATGCATAAAATCAAAGTCATTTTAACAAAAATGTATAAAAACTATATAGGCGCAACAATTTAACGATCTAGACTCGACGTATGTGTACAGATATGCAAATCTGAAACATGTATTTTATACAATCTTCATTTCTCACTTTGACAGTCAGCAATTTAATTGTCAAAATAATATGGTTCTGACTTTAAGTTAACCAACCAACATTGGGTGGTTAAATCATAGTTAAAAAATGACTTAAAAACACAATTCACAATTTAACTAAGAAACGAAGATCACCACTGACTGAAAAACTGACCATAAGTGTTTCTGTGATAATTTCTCGCTCTTGAGTGAACTTTAAACTGCTGACGCTATTATAGAATGAACATATGTAAAAGTTTGTATTCATTGTAAATAAAGCAGATTTCAGTTTATATGAAATTTTTATAAGAACTACGTGTATAAAAAATATCGAAAATTTAAAGAATTTCGCTCACTTTTCATTTGCTTGTGGTTCGACTATGGAGGCAACCAAACGCCACTGAATTACAAATTAGTATTATGTAAAGCAACTTTTGTCAGTTACTGTAGATAACAGTGATGCCCGTCGATAATAGTGTTTTGACACTTCGGCAACTCTAAATATTGGAAACAAACGTCAAATCTATAGTTTTGAGAAATTAAAGTGTCTTTCACGAAAAACAAAGAAAAACTTTTTACATTACAAGGACGGTGAGTTCAGTGAAATTATTTTTCCATGAGATAGACAAAGCACGAAACATGGTATGGAATGAACAACTTGCCAGACATTTTGAAATCTTTCAAGAAAATGTGCCAGATTTTCAACAAAAAGATTTGGGCTGCACCCGAGCTCCGGCAATTTTGCCGCTACTTGGTTCAGTTTCACGTAAATAGTATTGTATTATACACAAATTGTTATAAACATTACAATTTAACAACAAAAAATGAGGATTTATTTTAAAATCACAGATTTTGACCTTATCCTTCTGCTGAACTTTTTGGTATGTTTTATAAACTACTAGCAATCACGGCAGACTTCGTCCTGAATTTTAGTAGAGGGAAAGAAAATAGTAAAAAAATATTACATGAGGTGTCAGGGGACACCCGGTTGGAACGAAGTTCCTTTCGCTATATATTATGTACTAGTTAGCTAAAACACGCCTAAGGCGCCCGTTGACAAGTGCGATAGTATAAGTAGATCTTTAAAAAAATACTTTTCGTAAAATGATAAACTTTTTTCAAGAATTTTTTTTATATAATGGATTATTTTAAAAATTATTTTATATTTTTAGGTCCGTTTTGTAAGAATATGTATCATATTTTTCCCAAAAGCTCCTTTTATAACGAGAGGTACTTCTTTTATTAAAAGCTAATGTTTTTTTCAAAAAAGGTACCATTTTTAAGAAGAAGTACTTTCTGTTTGAAAAGGCCTTTAGGGTATGATATTATTTTACAAACAAGTACTTTTTTTAAGAACAGGTACTAGTTAATGAAGTGGTGCTCTTTAGGAAAAGGTTATTTTATAAGAATATGTACTTCTTTTCAGAAAGGCTACTTATCTCAAGAAAAGGGAGACAAGTACAGGTACTTTTAAGAAAAGGAATTTTTGTAAAAAAATATAATTTTTTTAAGAGAAGATATTTTTTTGAAGAAGAGGTTTATTTGTAAGCAATGGTAATTTTTTTATAGGGTTGGTCTTTTTTCAAGAATAGGTAAATTTTTAGAGAAGGTACTTATTTCAAGAAAATTTATTTTGCTTCACAAAAAAGATACTCTTTAAAGAGAAGGAAGTTTTTGTATGAAAATTCACTTTTTAAAGAAAAGGTAAACTAAGATATTTTTTAAAAAAATGTACTTTGTTTAAGAATATGAAGGGGTATTGTTTTGAGAATATTTACTTTTTTAAGAAAAGGCACTTATTTAAGAAAATTTCATTTTTTAAACTTCTTTCGCTTTGGCTTTTCTAAATTTACTTTTTATTGGGTTCAAAACTACAATATATACTAAATATTGGTTACAGGCTACTCCTAAAAAACTTACCATTAAACACGAAATTTCCCAACACATGTTAGTCTAGACACAAACCAAAGCAAAAATACCCAATATAGTTGATAATGCTGGGTTGTTTCATAATAGTGTTAATCTCGCAACGTGCGATACGGAACTTCGTTCCAATAATTTATAGCCTATAGCAGTTAGTGATAGCGTAGCTTTCTACTGATGAAAGAATTTTTAAAATCGGATGAGTAGTTCATAAGATTACCCCATACATACAAACTCACAAACACTTCCTCTTTATAATAGTAGTATGTATATATATAAATACAGATACAGCAACCAAAAGTTCATGGTTGATTCAAAATTAATCAAAGTTCCAATTTTTGTCCCAACCAGGTTAAGGTTATTTCTTCTTAGTGGTCATCGGTGGTGCAATGGTTACTGGGTGCGCCTCTTGTAGATGAGATCCTGGGTTCGATCCCTGCTCTGACCACCTTAAATTCTTCCGGCGACGGTCACCTCACATAGTAACAGCGACACTATCGTATATGGAGCCATGCATAAGCTTCTCAAAGATACCATTCGGAATCGATGTAAAAACTGTAGGTTCCAATCAGTAAGTATAAAACTAGAAAGCTTGTTGTAAACTTGTTGTGAGAAGCTCTACTAATTCCTTCATGGGATGCATTTTTATTGATTCTTCTACTGAAATGTGCATTAATGTGAATGGAATTCCAACAATATTTGTACACTTTATAAAAACATGTGGGGAACACAATATAAAATATTAACCAAATCTTATGCAAATCCAATTGGATGTGTAAAACTACGTATGTCCGCAATCTTGATGAGTTTTTCATACATTATAGCTGAACAACGTGAACAAGACTACATTCGTATAAGATTAATGGTACCTTTTCTGGTAATTTTAGAATAGAATCTTCAACAAATATATTTTCTCTTCAAAAATTATCTACGCCCTTATGCAACGCTCCTCGCCAAAAAGTAAAGGTTTTATTCTTTATTGCACTCGAACTTAACCCATGTCTAAAAATTAAGGTTCGTACTATGACATTGTCAAAATTTTTGTTTAAATATCCTCAGTTTTCGTTACCTCTGCCAACAGAGCATCTATGTAGTTACTTACGCCTGCTTCTGTTTCTTTTTGAAATTTTTTGTTAGATTTTATTTAAGAATATAATTATAAGTAGACCAAGCTAAATGAAAAAAAATCTTTGAAGCGATGCAGAGAGGGTTGAAAATTACTTAAAGTTAGGATTACATGAAAAGCTTAAGATTATCCCTCACTGTCACGTTTGGGATTGGGTGAAAGTAAATTAAATTCTACATAATTTGTTGTTAAAATTACTGCTTTGAGTAACTTACTTTATTAGCAGTGAGCGGTCAAAGTTAAATAAACTTTTTTTTTTACGTGCGTGGTTTAAATTCAAAATTTGTGTATTTCGAGAGTTTATATTTTTTTAATCAGTCTACAGTGGAACCATAACTGCAGGTATTTATATACATATGTATTTATGTACATCTGTTCAATACTATTGTGACCACATTTTCCTATCCTGTCAAAAGCCTTTCAACGTTTACTACACGATCAAGTAAATGAGTTTAGTACAGAGAACAACCTACTTACAATTACACAAACTCGATTTCGTCCAAAATAAAGTAGTGTTAGTGCGCTGATTAAAGTATCTGAGGGTTTTCGCTCCCATTTGGATGATAACAATATATCGTTCCTTATACTATTGGACCATTCTAAGGCCGTTGACGCTATTGGCCATAGGATACTTTTGCTTAAAATCGAGGGATGTTTCATTTTTCTCCAACGACTTTTATACCTATGTCGTCGTATTTAAACACTAGATGTCAATCTGTATGCTTTGGGAATATAATTTCCCAGACCTTAACAGTGACAAGAGGTGTGCCAAATATTTAACATGGTCGGATCATGTGCATGTAATTAACGGTAGAATATGCGGAACACTTCGAAATCTTTGGTGTTCACAATGGTTTACTCCATTTCCTATGAGGATGCTATTGGCAAAAACTCCAATACTGTTAAATGGTTGCAAGCAATTGCAGTTGCAATTCTGACGCTAACCGGAAATTAAATGTATCATACAATAACATAGCGCCATACTTTTTGACCCTAAGCGTTTTGATAGTTTCTGAGTTCTCGAAGCACATTTTTGTAGTTTCATTTTATAGCTTGTTGATATGCAAATCCTTTATATATTTGAACAAGATAATACAGTATACTGGTTGGACGGTTTATCTCTATGAAAAACTGGTCTTCATGAGATCTATCAGACACAAAGGACTTTTACAAACCAAACATAGTACTCATTTATTTGAACGCCACTTCATTAATAACATGATTCGTATGTACTTGGAATCAATTACGTTTATTTTTACAAACCACCAGCAACGCATGGCAATTTAAAACAGCTGTGCTTAACAACTTCAGAAATTAATAATATATAATTACTGAAAACTATCTTGAAATTTTAATCTTTTTGGCTGCTGTATCTGTATTTATATATATACTACTATTATAAAGAGGAAGTGTTTGTGAGTTTGTATGTATGGGGTAATCTTCTGAACTACTCATCCGATTTTAAAAATTCTTTCATCAGTAGAAAGCTACGCTATCACTAAGTGTTATAGGCTATACATTTTTGGAACGAAGTTCCGTATCGCACGTTTCGATATGGGGTCTAAATGAAATAAAAACCCAGTATTATCAACTATATTGGGTATTTTGCTTTGGTTCGTGTCTAGACTAGCTCATGTTGGGAAATTTCTTGTTTAATGGTAAGTTTTTTAGGTGTAGCCTGTAACCAATATTTAGTATATATTGTAGTTTTGAACCCAATAAAAAGTAAATTTAGAAAAGTCAAAGTGAAAGAAGTTTAAAAAATAAAATTTTGTTAAATAAGTGCATTTTCTTAAAAAAGTAAATTTTCTCAAAACAATACCCATTCATATTCTTTAACAAAGTACCTTTTCTTAAATAATATCTTATTTTAGAGAAGTACCTTTTGTTAAAAAAGTGAATTTTCATGCAAAAACTTCCTTCTCTTTAAAGAGTACCTTTTTTTTGAAGCAAAATAACTTTTCTTGAGATAAGTACCTACTCTAAAAATTTACCTATTCTTGTAAAAAGACGAATTCTCTTAAAAAAATTATTATTATTATTTTTTTTACAAAAATTTCTTTTCTTAAAAGTACCTTTCTTAAAAATTAAACAATACTTTTTCGTTTCTTGAGTTATGTAGCCTTTCTGAAAATAAGTACATATTCTTATAAAATAACCTTTTCCTAAAAGAGCACCACTTTAACTAGTACCTGTTCTTAAAAAAGTACTTGTTTGTAAAATAAAATCATTCGCTAAAGACCTTTTCAAACAGAAAGTACTTCTTCATCAAAATGGTACCTTTTCTTAAAAACAACATTAGCTTTTAATAAAAGAAGTACCTCTCTTTAAAAAAGGACCTTTTCGGAAAACTATAATACATATTCTTACAAAAAGGACCTAAAAATATAAATCTTTTATTAAAATAATCCATTATGTAAAAAAAATTCTTAAAAAAAGTTATCATTTTACGAAAAGTGTTTTTTTAAAGATCTACTTATACTATCGTATATGTCAACGGGAGCCTTAGGCGTGTTTTAACTAAGTAGTACATAATATATAGCGAAAGGAACTTCGTTCCAACCGGGTGACCCCTGACACCTCATGTAATTTTTTTTATTATTTTCTTAAAATTCAGGACGAAGTCTACTGTGTTTGCTAGTAGTTTATAAAACAAACCAAAAAGTTCAGCTGAAGGATAAGGTCAAAATCTGTGATTCTAAAATAAATCCTCATTTTTTGGTGTTAACTTGTAATGTTTATAACAATTTGTGTATAATACAATACTATTTATGTAAAATTGAACCAAGTAGTTGCAAAACTGCCGGAGCTCGGGAGCAGCCCAAGAACATGAAAAACATTTTTTTTGGCAGACCGACCTATGGGCCCACAGGGTCCAAAAGACTGGTCCAGTTAGAGTCGGCTAGAAATAGCCAATTGTGGGTACTCAAATGAACTGTAAATTCATCACAACTTTAACGGATTCTTTATTTTTCTGAAGCGGATCCTGTGGACCCGGATAACCCCAATTTACCATATTATTGTGGGTCGTGAGAATTGGAAAACCCCAAACCTTTCGTGTGGGGACTCAAATTAAAGGGAATGATGATTCTGCTTTATTGCTAGTCATTTTGAAAACATTAAAGAAAATTTTCCAGATCTTAAACAAAAACGTACTGACTAAAGAAAAATAATGTTTTTTTTTTGGAAAAAAGCGCACAATTTTTGTTGAAAATCTGGAATATTTTTCTTGAAAGATTTCAAAATGTCTTCATTCCATACCATTTTTCGTACTTTGTCTTTCTTATGGAAGAATAATTTCACTGAACTCACCGTCTTTGTAATTAAAAAAGTTTTTCTTTGTTTTTTCTGAAAGACACTTTAATTTCTCAAAACTGTAGATTTTTTGTTTGTTTCCAATATTTACAGTTACCGAAGTGTCAAAACACTATTATCGACGGTAAATCACTGTTATCTACTGTAACTGACAAAAGTTGTTTTACATAATACTAATTTTTACTTCGATAACACCGTGGCACAAATTTCAACTTTTTTGTCACCCATGAACAAAACTATATAAAAGTGAAATTAGAGACCATACGTAGTATAACTGCATACTTAGTTTTTCATTTTATGATCTTGTCTCCTTTGTTTTTAATTTTGAAAGAATATACATGTTTGAACAATTTGCTACCAAATAAAAGAGGATAATCACTGCTATTTAATAAAAATTTTTGTTTTAATCTATCTGGACGAAAAACTACGAAAAATATCCATTGAAAATGTTATCCTTGAAGGTTTCCAATGGAATTATCTTAGAAAAATATATGTTTAAGCCATTATAATTCTGTTAAATATATTTTAATTTTCATGCTTTTCGCTGCAGTATTTTAGTATCAACAACAATTTCAAATTTCTCTCTTAAAAAGTTAAATGTGAAAATAGTTATGTAACACCTCAGCAAACACCCAATTCTATTCTCACCCCCGCACAGTGGGTTGAAACATAGGTAAACTGGGGTTTAATTCAGGGAAGCCTTATATTAGTATTAAAATATTTTTTTGTGTTTACTATACTTGAACAAGATAATCTAAATACCATTTGAAAATATTTAATGGATATCAGATTTATTTTATTTTAAATTTTATTTTATTTGAGTTTATTTTAAATTGTAATCCGTTAGTGATTGTCCTCAACTACTATATGATAATTATCGTCTTCATTAATGCTATCATCAGTGTCATCATGATCATCTTCATCAGCATCATCATCATTATCATTACCTTCATAATCAACATGACTAACATCTTCTGGTATATGGTGTATTTTTATTTTATAATTTGTGCTCTTGCTGGTTATTAATGGATCAGAAGTTATAAGAAACCTATTAAATATGTCTTCATTCGTCTTCTCCCGACTGCATTTTCGAGCATAGTGTTCCCAATAATTTTTAAAATCTTTATTTCTCGCTTCTTGGGCTTCTTCAGATAGCTGACCTATTGGCAATATAGCATGCGATACTATTTCTGGCCCGTGAATAAAGAATTTATGCAACGTAGGAGGCATATAATACCAAGGGTATAGTTTGCCAAAATGCCTTGCGGTAATATGGCTGAAATTTCCAAAATTTTCCACGTGGATTTCGTGACCACACGATACAGCAATTAAAATCACATGCAATTCAACATCAACATTTGTAATACTTGCAGAAACTTCTGGATTCTGAAAGAAACGCCTAGCAGTGTTGCCATCATCAGAATTTCCAAAACCCGGCTTTGGTTGGTCAATGATCAGTCCAGTAAGTTCTCTGAACTCTTTTTCAATTCTTGATTTGGTATCCGCAACAATTTGATTTTCAGTACCAGACCTAGCTGGCCATTTTTTAATTGGAATTTTGTATGACAAGTGAATAAGGCTTTCGAAAAATCGTATCCAACCATGCAAGATAGATAAGCCAAACTTTATACTCTCCGTATTTGCATTTCTCGCAATCATTGTATCAATTGAGTTAAATTCTTTACTCGTTGCACCACAAAGATAACACCTTTGTGTGGATAACGTATCTGTAATTGAATTACAAACTTTCCCGTCAATCACCACTAACATTAACTTTTAATTAACTTTTATTATTCTCTCCTTTAGTTTAATGGTAGAGTCCACGAGAGTTTTAATTTCTTTTTCAAGCTTTGCAGTACTTGCTGTTTCTTTTGAAAATTCTATTTTTTAGGTTCTGCAATACCTTGTGGAAGATGGGCGAGGATTTTGCCAAATTGGTTTGCCATTACAAATTAATTTCAGTTGTACAATTGATGTAATGAAAACAGCAGAATCAATAGCATCAAATCCTTGAAATGCTTGTTTATAGGATCTATGTCCAGAGCTGCCATCAAAGCCCCATTTAGTGTATAAAGTTTTCTACGACAGATCTCCATCGTGTAAAGAATCAAGCTTAGAGTTTGTTAACTCAGCTAGACGTTCAATAGTATGATCTGCTGTTTTACAAATTTTCAACTGATCTCGCTTTGGATAGCATTTTTGTTTAGCTTGTTGAACTACGGTGTATGAAGGAAATGTATCGGGAGTAGCCGTTATAATTATATTGTATTGGCTTCGTGTTAATTTTGCGTCTACTAGGACTGTAAGAGCTTCTTCTGCACTCAGTTGCTGTGATATACTCACGAAGGATTTTTTATACTGCGTCGCTATTGTTGGCGAAGATACAATTTCTTTTACTATCTGTGGTGCATGAATTTGCCCAGAAGCTCTCAGACTCATTTGTGTAGCATGACACAAAACAGGGAATGGGAAACTATCTCTTAGTTCTTTGCTTTTTTTGGCCTTTGGCGGAGGCAAAAACGAAATTGAAGAATCCAACCAACTAGCATTATAAAATAAATAAATAAATGGTTTCCCATTACATCCCATGAAGGGACTAGGGAGAACTTCTCACAATCACTGAGCTGTGCGCTTTCCAGTTTTCACTCACTGATTGGGACCTACAGTTTTACACCGATTCCGAACGGTAATTTGAGAAGCTTTTTCATGGCTAGATACTCGATAGTGTCGCCGTCACTATGCGAGGTGACCGCCGCCGAAAGAAAATTTGAAGGTGGTCAGAGCCGGGTTCGAACCCAGGATCTCATGTACAAGAGCCGCGCACACTAACCATTGCACAACCAACTAGCATTATGTTTGAAAAATTCTTTCTCCACTCTATAACATTTTTCCCACCGAGTTGTAAAATTAGAGCAAAAGTGACTAAATCTTTTCATAAATTCGGGCATGTCTAAAGGCTTTAAACGTGTGATTATTTCGATTCTCAGAAAATTAATTTTATGTTGATGAGTTTTCCATTCGGAGTTTTTCATAATATTATAAAGTTCTCTGCGAGAAATGAATTCAATGTTGGTAAATTGTCCTAAAAATATAAATATATACATTATCATACAGTAAAGCAGTAATATCTCATATTTACAAAAAACAATCAAAATGCGAAAATACATACAAAAACAAAATAAAATATAGTGAGTGAACGATTAAAATAAAAGTTATAATAAGATATACTAGAGTATTTGTGTAACACTTATTTAAAAAAAAATTATATGTTAAATTAAATACCTGAAGTTGTTGCCGAATCCATTTGCAAATATACTAAGTTTACAAAAACAAATGGTAAATTATGCTTGAAATGTCTTGTGCTCCACTTTTTACAACACTTTAAAATCGCACAAAATAATTGAACTTTGAGAGAATATAGCACAAGAAGACAATAAAGAAGACATGTGTTGTTGACAGTTATTGATGTTTAATTTTGTCTACTTTAATCGGGTACCGATCATTTTTATCACAGAGTAGCATAAATTTTTCACGTAATACCCTGTTTGGATCCAAAATTCGAAAATAAATTTTTTTTTATTGATAAGTATATTGATAAGAATAAAAATTATTATTAGCTCGCTTCAGCTAGTGAGTTTTTAAACAAAAAATTAATTACAAGGTGGCGCAAAAGTAAACTTCCGATGTTTTTGGCTGTAATTTAAAAAAAATGAAAAACTTTGATTCTTCTTGTGGATTATTTTTATTTGGTCTTTTAATTTTTTTTACATCAAGTCGAGAATATGATGTCATGTAAATGGCCACCGCCACAGTTGATTGTCATTTGAGCCCTTTTTATGGCATTTTCCATCACTTTGGCCAAAACTTCCGGCGATAGGCCCTCACATTCTTGACGGATATTGTCTTTAAGAGCTGCAAGAGTCCGAGGCTTGTTGACATAAACCCGCGACTTCAAAAAGCCCCACAAAAAGAAGTCTGGAGCGGTCAAATCAGGCGATCCTGCTGGCCAGTGCAAATCGCCAAAACCGGAGATTAGGCGCCCGGGAAATGCATCCTTCAGCATATCGGATGTGGCACGTGCAGTGTGTGCCGTTGCACCGTCCTGTTGGAACCACATGTTTTCCAATCCAAATTCATCAAGTTGCGGCAAAAAGAACTCGTTGATCATTGCTCTGTAGTGATCACCATTCACAGTAACCGTTTGGCCCGCGAGGTCTTCGAAGAAAAAAGGTCCGATGACTCCTCCAGTGAAAACAGCACACCATACAGTGACTTTGAGCGGGTGTAATGGCTCATCGTGGGTTACACGCGGATTTTCAGTGCCCCAGAAGCGTAAATTTTGCTTATTTACTACGTACCCGCTAAGATGGAAATGGGCCTCATCACTCATGATTATTTTTGATGAAAAATCATCTTCCTCTTGGTGGTGATTAAGGATGGCTTGAGCGTATGTTAGACGCGATTGGCGGTCAGCAGCTCACAGCTGATGCACCGTCTGGACTTTGTACGGAAACATCTTCAAATCATGTACCAAAATTCGCTGTAAAGACCGTCGACTGATACCCATTTGCGTGGCACGTCGTCTGGTCGATGTCGACGGCGCATCCATGACATCCTCGGCTACAGCAGCAATATTCTCTGCAGAACGGCTACTCCGCGGTCTGCCACGCCTGGCAGCATCTCGTGTTGTGCCAGTCTCTTCGAGGCGAGCGGCTAAACGTCGCAGTGTTTCACCAGTAGGCGTTGGACGGCCAGGAAATCTGCGACGAAATTCACGTTGTGCCAAAGTCACCGACCGATTATTGGTCAAACAAATAGTCAGCAATATTCCGCGTTCTGGAGCAGTGTAGCGTAACATTGTTTATTAACGTGTATTTCGCATGTGTTTACTACACAAATGTCAAAACAGAACTGACATTAGGGGCCAATCGCAAAATTTATAGCATTTTCTGATAGGAGGATTACTTTTGCGCTACCTTGTATTTTGAGTTCATGCAAAAACCTGCAAGATGTATTTTTTTAAATAGAAAGCAGAAACCACGTAATTTTAGACAACAGAAGCGTTTTTACCGGATGTCACCCGGAAATACTTTAAAATGCAACATTTTAATCAGAAATTTCCTTTTTTATGACTTTTAAAAAAATAATTAAATTATTGTTGTAACTATTATCTAAATAAAGTTATATTATATATTTTGCTTAATACCTGAAGTTAATGGATAAATTTTTAAAGACGCTTTTGCCTCAAAAGCAGATGGAAAAAAACACTTGAAATTTCGTGGGCTCCACTTTATACAACCAAACTTTAAATTCTCACAAATTATTGAACTTTGAGAGAATATAGCAGAAGAAGAAAATGAGGAAGACTTGTTTTGTTGACAGTTATTGATGTTTAATTTTATGGTATCAATAATTTTTATCACAGAGTAACTTAAATATTTGAATTAATCCTCTGTTTTGTACTATTCAACCCAATGTGCCACGTACAAACATATATATGTACATGAAAAACTAGTGACCATAGGTAGTAAAACGGCATACTCAGTTCTTTATTTATGGATGTTATATCGTTTCTAAATGAGTATATATTTAAATAAAAAAACGTTTTTAACACTGTGATAAATGATTTATTTTGAGGAGAATCAAATGGGGTTTATTTCTCGATTGTGATGAGTATCGGTGTCGCGACATATATGTGGGACGTGAGTGGAGTCAAGTGGGGGTTTTCTAAGACTTTTAACTAAGGCTGAAAACACACCGGATCAGTCAAAACGTTTTTTTTTATCAAACAAAATTAAATTTTCTTCGGAAAACACCGGCTTAAATTTTTCAAAATCTCGAATTTTTTTTAAAGGCTTGCTTTTCGAATAAACGGAACTTTTGCTCGTAGTATGTTTCAAAATTCCGTACGTGTCGTTTTGGATGTCTGTATACCAAAATTGACTCGAAACTTTTCAATATTTGTGCAAGTCGTCTTGCTTGAGAAACATTTTTGTTTGACGTTTGTTGTGCAATATTTCGAGGCTCATAGACGTTTACATGAATACCACAAATATTTTTAGTATTATATGTAAATAAACTATATTATTTCTGATCATTTAATGTATTAACAGACATGTATTATTTTGGAAAACATAAATATAACACAACATAGATTTTGACTTTATATATGACCACGCCCCTTTGTCCAATCACGCCCATATTTGCAGCAGATCTTGGAATATGTACACCTAACCAACATTCCCATATTTTGACAGTTAATTTTTGTCGTCGTTAGTTTGCCTGCGAAGTTTCAGCTCGATTGGATCACGGGAAAAGGGTTAAAAATCAATGCAAAGTTTTTTCGGTGCGCATGCATGCATAGATACATGCATACAGACAGGTGAAGTTAATATAAACAATTTCAAATGCAAACTAATGTAGGAACATAATCACAAAGACGTAAAAATTATTATCCTTAAAATTTAGTGCAATTTGCCATTGTTGCCAGATCTTTTGGCGATTTCATTTCTGGGAAAAATTTCAAAATTTTTCTTGCGGTCTTTTCTGAGAATGTTGCATACAAAAAGTACAAAAATATTGAATTTTCTCCCCTCTCAGTGAGTCACGGGGGAGAACTTTTATTTTGCTACCTTTTGTGTGGGAGGCTGACCGATTTTAAGCGGCTTCAGTTAAAATCTATTAAATTCTCAAACGAAGTGGTCGAAATATTAGATTAGCGGGAATAACTAACAAATTTTAATTGTTTTGGTACTTTGTCGACCAGTTTGTACGAAGTGTCGCTTAAAATAACTTAATATCGCTTAGGTTGAATATTTTAGATAAGCGAGCTGAATAAACCATACTAAAAAAGTTAAGTAACAATTCAGGTGTGAGAAAATTCAACATTTCTATGTTCTTTTCTCACCCCAAAAAAGCACTACTTTGAATGGGTGATGGAAATTTTTTTAAAAGTCGACCTATACAAGGGCAACATTATTTTTTAGAAACAAAGTCACCATTAAATAAACTTGATGGAAGGAGCTTTTTTCTAGGAATTGAAAATTTTTCTGTTTCAAACATTATAGGTACAAAATTAATGTATTTTTCTAACAGTAGTAAATACATTTAAAAAAAAGGGGGAACGCATAGTTCACTGATTATGGACTCTTCGCTAGCTACTCAGGGGCAAGTAAAGAATAATTAATACTTAGATTCATAGATTACGTATTTATTTCTTGGTTAGTTGTGATATTAAATAAACTTGTTTTAAATATACATATCAAGGTTTATATGTTTTAGTTATAACAGCGTTGAAACATCAACTTTTTCAAATAGATGAAACATCAACTTTGGTTGATTAATTCAAATAACACTTTATGAACAATATACAGCTATGGTGCTAATATTTTATTTGTGTTTGTTCAGTTTCAACGGAGATGTAGATAATACACGTTGTTTAAACGTTGAAGTTGTACTTATTTATTAATAACAAATAGATTTATATAATCTATCGAAATCAATGATAGTGATTGTGTTTGATAGGGTATCGAATTTGGTTTATTGCTTAATTTACATCATTATTTCGGTACCACTTAATACTTATAATATCTCTTTCAGAATTGCTGATGAGATATCTTTTCCACAAAAAGTATGTGTATACAACCGCACACCGCTGATTCGTCTGATCGAAATGACCCGTTAAATCGATTATTCGAAAATTGGAAGTTTTAAAAAGGTGGCACTTTGTTTTACTAAAAAAACCGTTTTGCCGTTTTGTTTTGAACACTCCAATAATGAGCCAACTCAGTCCAAAACAGTCGAACTAAACATATCTTCAATCAGTGTTACCAGAAGCCGGCAAAAAATTATGCTAAAGGACCCACAAATTGTTCAACAAGGAAACAAATAATGCTAAAAACACCAACAAAATTGAGCAAAATGCAAAAAATGCTGCTAAAATTAAATTAATGATTTTTTTTATATATTTGCGTTTGTGTCTATTATTTAGTACCTACTATACACACCGGTTCACTTATTTCAAGGTACTAAAAATTCCATATTCAGCAGTCTGTATCGTTTGAAATTTGTTACCGATTGCAGAATTTTAAAATGGAAATGGAAGCTTGACATCTTGTGATATAAAAAAATCATGACAATAGTGGTTTCTTAACTAAAAACTTTTATTGAGCAATTCATAAAAAAGTCAAAAAATATGCAATTTTTTTTGGTTCACTTGAATAAAGGCACTTTACTATTTTTTTATTATTTTTATTATTATTTGTTGTAGGTAGCGTTTGTTTATTACAATTTGTTACATCTTAATCATTTTACGAGTCCAAATAGCAAAACAAAAAATTTAAATCTATCGGAAAAAACATAAAATCGATGTTTACTGTTCTGAAGGATATTCAAACCGCGCAATAGCTAAAAAAAATTGGACGGAGCCCAACAGTTGTCGACAATTACATCAAAGACCCCGAGGGGTATGGAAAAAATTTTAAAGGAAGGGTTTCATTGTCTTTATCTATTTATGAGAAAAGAAAAATCATCAGAATTGCTTCTAATTCTGCCCTATCCTTGCCAAAAATAAGTGCTCAAGCTGGATTGGAAGCGAGCAAGTCATCAGTACGCAGAGTAATTAAGAGCTGTGAGTATCTTAAATACCTGAAATTATAAAAAAAGCCGCCACTTAATGCTTCTCGTAAGGATGGGCTTCAATTCGCAAGAGACTAAATGGTATAGGATGTGCAGCCAAGAGGTTATGTAAATGCCTGGAGAACCGTTGTATTTACGGTTGAGAAGAAGTTTAATTTGGATGGGCCTGATGGCTACAACTATTATTTCCATGATCTGCGCAAAGAAATACGTTTTTTGAACTGACATCAAAGACTAGAGGGCGGCGTTATGGTGTGGGGTGCTATTACGTACTTTAGCACCATCGATCTTGAATTTCAAAGTACAAAAATGACTGGTGCAAGCTATAAAACGTTATTGGAATCGGCTTTTCCGAAGTTCAGTGAACTACTTGGTCCTATATCTTGGATATTGCAACAGGATAATGCCCCTATACACAACGCTAGAGTAGTAAAGGGGTTCACTGCAAGCCAAAATGTTAACATTCCTGATTGGTCACCCTATTCGCATTTTCGAAAATGTCTGGGGTTGGTTATCTCGTAAGGTCTATGAAGGAGGTAGATAATTTGATGAAAAACATGCTTGGAATCAAATTTCGTTGGATTACATAAATTCTATTAACCTCGCAATGAAAACCCGTATATTTGAAGTTATTACCCAAGTTGTACCCATTACTAATAGTTCTTAAATAAAGTAAAACAAATTAAAAAAAAACAAGAAAAACTGTTGTTCATTAAAATTAGTTAAAGTGCCTTTATTCAAGTGAATCAAAAAACTTGCACATTTTTGTACTTTTTTTTATAAAATGCTCAAAAAATGTTCTTTAGTTAAGAAACCACTATTGTCATGATTTGTTTATATCTCAAGATGTCTAGCTTCCATTTCCATTGTAAAATTCTGCAATCGGTTACAAATTGCAAAAGATACAGACTGCTGTATATGGAATTTTTAGTGTCTTTAAATAAGTGAACCGGATTGTATGTATATCATACAGTTTTAGGCGTTTTTAAGCAGATTTTTGTTTACAAATTCGTATAATTTGGTAAGCACAGAAAACATTTTAAAATCAGTATTTATGATTCAAGAAATGTCATGAAATCATTATCATAAAAAGGTCTGACTCGCTTTAAAATCTTCCGATGATTTATCAAAATTTTCTTGGGTGTTATTTATAAGACCCTTTACATTTTGATTTTGTACATTTTAGCTACACTTGTTAGTAGTAGGTCCTGAAAGTTGAATCTGGGAGGCCCATAATGGTTTTATATTTCCTATATCTCCACGATTTTGACATTAATGAAAACTAAATTCCATTCCTTACATGCTTACACAGTGCAACACATAAAATGTGCACTCCGATTTGACTTCAATTTCAGAAAGTACTTCAAAATCGCAAAATGTTAATTTTTTTTTTAGATATTTCTCCACATAATTTATCGTAACTCGAACATTGCTGCTCCGAATTTGTTGAACCATACCACATTTTAATTAGCTCAACAGTTTCGGAGTTACCAACAAATTGTGACAAAGGAATATTTTTACTTCGTTAAAACGTCAATTTTACTTTCTTTAAAAAATTATGAAACATCGAAAAGGGGAAACACTGTTTGAA
This sequence comes from Phaonia tiefii, assembly GCA_963931995.1. NCBI lineage: Eukaryota > Metazoa > Arthropoda > Insecta > Diptera > Muscidae > Phaonia > Phaonia tiefii. The sequence goes on from OZ008369.1 coordinate 191,278,197, forward strand.
TTTTATTACTTTATCATTAAGTTGCATTTCTTATGACTAAAACAAGTACATGGATCATGAAACTAAATGGAAACACTTGCTGAATAACATAAAGTGGTTGACATGGCGCTTATAATAATGCGTATTTTTCAACTGAATCACCTAAGAAAAATAGTTCGCAAAATTTTCTGAAATGGATTTTTAACCCTTTGTTTGAGAATTTAACGAGAATGCAATCGTATATAAATAGTCTACTGTTTATTGCTTATTTTTGATGTGTAAACATCTATACGCTGGGGGTAAAAATCTTTTTCACAATACAATCACAAATTTCGAGTAAGATGTGCGATGTAATCGTTAACCAATCGTAAAGCGTTATCAAATCGGTGTGAGCTATGTATGAGTGTATTAGTGTAATCATACTCTGCATACAATATACTCAAAACCATCTAGTGTGCAATAGTAGCTACTAACTTTCACTAATTGTCGTACATTATGTTATCGTAGGCAAATGAAAACAAATAAATAAAATGAATACAAAAACATTTAATTTTAATAACTTTTAAAAAGATTTTTTGACCTTTTAATAAGAAATTTACTAAAACAAAGCAAAATAAGGAAAACTAAAAACTAAACTTGTCAAACTATAAGTCTTCTTCGTCTTTGAGATTGTCATTCATACTTAACAGCTGCATATAAGCACCATCTAGTGTGCAATAGTAGCTACTAATTTTCGAAAACCATTGCTGTAAAATAACTACATGCATTACATTTCAGTAAACAGCTGATTACTAACTTGTCAACCGCAACAAATACAAAATAATAAAATATTTTACAAAACACCAAAAAAAATAATAACTCAGAACATAAAACAACACAAAGTGTATCAAAGCTGAATGGAGGTAATGTTAATTCTAACAAAATTTCTATTAGATTCCAATATAAATTAAGATTATAACATATCTTCATTACGTACTGTTGCCTTACTCTGAAGCTGGTGCACGACAATTGGGTAACAATCTCCATCTCATGCCAATTATTATGGGTGGAGATTTTAATACAAATTTTGCAAACCCACAGTCGCAAGCTTTATCAAAATTTTTATTTGACGCTTTCCACTTGCATATGATCAATTCTCCACAAACCCCCACAACTAACAATTCCACTACTATAGATGCAGTTTTCCATGGATTTTTAAATACAATCGAGTCAAAAATTTAAATATATATCTTATTTTAGTTACCATAAGCCAATATTAACTATTTGTACTTAATGGATTTACCATAGATGGGCACTTTGCAGTACTACTAAAATTTCAGTAAAAATAATTCTTTAACTAGTAAATTTTTACTGATTACTAAAATTTTTTTCAGCAATTTTTATAAAGTGCCTACATGACTATGATGAGGTGCATTGAATTTTCAGTAATCAGTAATGCCCGATTACTGATTATTATGAATACGGCCCTATGATTTGACTGGTAATGCAAATTAAATTTCATTATCAGTAAAAATTTACTGAATTTTTTCAGTAATCAGTAAATTTACTGCTTACTGTAATTTCTAATGCAGTACATATTTACTGCAGTGTGCCCATTTACTAACCAAATAAGTTAAATAAAACAAACAAAAACCAGCAAATTCCTATGTATTTACAATATTGAATAATTAAAAACATATACTAAAAGCATAAGTACTTCCAACTTAAAAAAAAATTTTCATAACTAGATGTTTACACATCTCCCCTGTGATCGGACTCACATTAATTTTTTTTATTCAAAAAAACATAAAAAAATATGAGAAATCCGTGTTATAAAATGCATGTGCATTTTTAAGCAATCTTGTATATTGTATATCGCAAAAAGTGTTTGAGATTGATTGAATTGATATGAAAACAATAATTACTCACCATTGTGAAACCCAAACTAAAAAACACAATTCTTGTCAAAATGATATACTACCTTCATATACCTTATACAAGTATTCATTGATTTTGATCATCCACATCTTGTTTTATTCATAAGATATGTGGCTTTATCTTAAAGTAAACAATTTAAACGCTGTTTGTTCAATTAAATTGTTCATTATTTTTTAAAAAGTAAAAATAATATACTTATATTATCGAAAACAAAATATTTGTTTGTTACAATTTTTATGATAACTCATTTTAAAAAGTGGTAAGATAAAAAGTGATATAGCGTAAGATAATGTGAAACTAAATTTTTTTACATTTGTTTCTGTTGAATTTGGATCAGTCATTTTGATATGATTATGATAAATTATGTGGAGAAATATCTCAAAAAATTGAGAATTTCTCGACAATTTTACGATTTTGAAGCATTAAATACCGTCTTTTAAACAGCAACGCCATGTGTGTTCTCAGTCTGAACATTCGATATTTATTCAAATACAGTCATTAAAAAGAAAAATTTAAAAAAACTTTGTTAAAGAAAATTTGTTAATGGAAAATTGAGCAATATCTAAACAATTATGCTCAAAATTTTACAAAAAGTTTGAAATTTTGGAACTATTTCGCGAAAATTTAGCTAGAAAGCATTTAGCATCATATTTCAACAAAATTGTGCTGAAGCCAAAAAAAAATATCCTAAAAAGTATCAATTATTCCAAACTGGCAACACTGCCTTCAATACATTTTTTGCCTTATAAATCAACATCGTTTTGGCTGTTCTGGTGTGTTGTTAGCCTACTTTGTTCATTGGGGCAAAACATTTGGGGCTCATAAATTTGCGGTGTATTTCTTGATGACTTTTTTATATTCATTCGAATTCAAGCGAAATAAGAATCTAAGGAATTTCATAAAAACCCAGAGCGAACGGAATATTTTCACTGTGTGATTTTTATTAGTTAATTTAGCGTCATCATAATTTTAATCAATGTTCTGATTCACAGTTGGAAATGCTTGTGAAATGAGCACAACATGTTGCGAGAGCGTAAAATAAGTACATTTGTCTTTAAATGGTTATTGCATCTTTATACCTTTATTTCTAAAACAAAATCCACAATAATTTTATTGCATTTAAAATCTTAGGGCAACAGCACAGTGGTATTCAAGATGTAGTTGAATAACTTTAACGATTCCTCATAAAAGTTATCCGTGAAAAAAGCTGTTCATATTTTAATATTCCTATGTATTAAACTGTCTGTGTTCACGTAAATAACGTCATAACACCTGCACCACTCAAGGCATTTTATTAGATCTTGGTGTATGAAAAATTTGCATTCATAAATTCATCGATTTGAGAGATAACAAATTTTGTGTAGAGAATTGTGTAGAGAATGTCTCACAAACAGTGAGTCAAGCGCTTTATATTTTTAGACTCACTGACTTCTTCCCTGATTCTGAACAATTTTGCAGATGCTTTTTCATGGATAATTAATCTATTGTGTGACTAAAAATGTTACCTTCGCTTGACGAAGTAAAAACTGACCAGTGCGGGAATTTAACCCGCAGTCATATGTACCAGCGTCGCACTCACTGACAGTTGCACTGCCGACAGCCACAAAATTTATTTATGTTTATGTAAATTTGTTTAGGTTAAAAATTATGCTATCTAGAAATTTGATGAGTCTTTTTCCTTTCAAAAACTTGTTATCTCTGATTTATGGGCCGATTTGCCTTATATTCAGGGTACGAATAATTTATGTAGAAATTTAAGTTACATGTTGAAGGCAATCGATGAACGTCTCAGGCTTTTTTTGGCCATTTTTATACAACGCACTAACGAGATTAAGCGTTAGCCCCGCCGAAGGACCATTTTGTTTGCTCTACGAAGCTCATACTCTCGTCTATCTGAGCCGTTCAGTGAATTCTCACTCTTTCTCTCCTTTTCCCGTCACAAATGAAACAAGCATTGATACCTTGGGCCTGGCTACATACGAAAAGTGCATGGCTATTCTGCTCTCCACGATTGGGTAGATTTGTCTAATGTGTACACAATCTCTCCTGTATCATGATATAGAAGTGCTCTTGCATGATATTATTACAAGCCTCTATGGGCATGCCAGCACGTTCCAATTCATGTAGAAAGTTTAAGCTAGTCCCTGGTCTAGCCAGCTCAGCCGCTCAGCAGTTGCCCGATTGCCCCTGTGCCCATCCACCCACATGAAGTCAATATCGTATCGCTGAGCCATCTCGTTAAGGAATATGCGGTAGTACTGGGTAGATGAATCCAGGAATGCTGATTGACTAAATGACTCTCTGACTGCCAGAGAAGACATTGGCTCCTGCTGTACTAGTATCTATCAGCCAGCTAAAATCTTAGATTTATGTATGATATGCTATACAGGGTGTCTACGAAGAAGGGACAACTCTTATTCCCTAGGGTAGACCCCGTGGCCTACCTGACAAATGCAAGAATGTTTGGAGTACCTTCCAGTACCATTCCATGACTGTTTTCCACCATGCTCCATTATTAGAGTTACCTGCCTATAATTCTAACCGGTAACAAGTATAAAATTGCATTCAGTGCATCAGTGGGGGTGGTGCGCTGGGCACCCGTGATGATCATCGTCCACATTCTCTACACCCTAGTGTGTAGTGCACAATAGGAGGGTTTAGCAGTCACCTGCCACCACACGATGAACTCATAGGGTATTATCTGTCTCAACAAGGCATTATAGATCCATTGAACAGTCCTCGGAGAATGTCGCCATTTACAACCAATGGCGCTCTTGCAGGTGTATAGGGCTATCGTCGCCTTATTCGCAACACACTTTGCAAGCTTAACTTCATAACCACTTAACTTGATAGCATCCACGATAGGTCTGCTATACCTTCGTGTAAAAGGACCAGCTCGATTTGGGCGGGCCCATTTTCACCCGAACATCGTCCCAAATTCCGTAAGCTACCTTGGCGAATGGCTGTCGTTAGGAAACCCGCATAAGCTAACATTTTCGTAGCGGCATTTTTGAGAGTAACCAGTATTCGATTCAGCACAATAGTCCTTAAAGTGGACACAAACCTGTCCTTGAGGAATACCTCTGGCAGCATACTGTGACACATTTCCTGGTGATCATTTGGTATTCAAACTTTATATCCACATTCACTTTAAGAGACTTATACCGCAGGGAGTGATATTACTGAACGCACCCTCAATGTAAAGAAAGCTACCAACGTATACTCCCTAGCAGTATTATATATGTAAATTAATTCATTTCACTGTTTAGTTTTTAAATAAAATATAAATTTATTCTTAACACATGACTTTATTGTCCTACTGCTGCATTAATACTAATCTTTTTATAGCAAGAAGCATAATTGAAGTTCTGTATCATGTTGCATTCCATTCAGGAATGCAGTCATGTTGTGGGAAACAAACAAAAGGGTTTCCCATTACAATTAAAGAATTCAAACAATAAATTTGGCAGACGCTGCCGTAAGCACAAAGTAGTCTGCGCGTATAGCCCAAATTAATAGGAAAAAATAACTTAAGATATGGGGATGGTATGCCAGGGATGGTACACCATATCTTAACTCTGTAAGATGTTACGTTTCCCAGAAGGTAGGCTGCCAAATTTCAAATAGAAGTATAAGTACATCCTCATCAGTATTAAATACATCAAATATTACATTTCGTTACATATTGCAATACACAAAACTACGTTATTTAAGATTTTTGTGCTGTTTTCCCCCTTTTGTGGTACAAAATTGACATAAAAAATTCGAAAAAAGTTGCAAAGTAAGGGACTACAATCGGGATCCCGGAAATTTATTTATTTGTCTAGCTTCCCCGGGAAATTAAAAAGCCTGGGCATTTGCATTCCCTATTTACATATCAATATTGTAGGTGCTATTTGATTTAGTGGAAAAGTGCTCGAAAATTGGGTTCACCGAATTCGTTCCTGCACGAAGACGTGGAGGCCATTTGAAAGACGTTTTATTCAGACCTTAATTGTACTTCACATTAAATAAAAAACATTTGAATTTCCTTAACAATTAGTATGTTTTTTTAAAGAAATTATATCACTCAAATTGGAAAACCTTTTATATTGGAATAATTATAATATTAACCTTAGAAATAAATGTAACCTTTATAAAGTTTTCTTTCTGAAACTATTATTATTCTATTCCAGTGAATGGTAAATCAGTAACGGTGGACAATAGTATCAACATTTTGCCATATTATATTACTGTATTCACGATTAAACAGCACAAATTATTCCAGTTAAGCGTTCATCGAGAAAGTAGCATGTTGAGTTGTACGATTAATTGTGTTACCTCGATTAATCGAATGGATGCCGTTGTATACAGGGTGTGTTTTTATGTTCTAGGCCCATGTTTTTGACCGTCATTTCTGTTTGGTTGACATTTGTTAGTTTGTATTTGACAGTTGGGGAGAGCAGTCGATAACAATATATTATGGAGCATCTAACGCACCAACAACTTGTTGAAGATATTAAAACATTTTATCTAAATAATCGTTCAATTGTAAACTCGCGAAGAATTTTGAGGGATTTTTTTGATTTAAATAATGTGCTGGTTCGGATTCGGCAGAAGCTAAAGCACAACATTATTGAAGAAATTGGAGTATAACACCCGTAATATTCCCAAATGCTATGCAAATTATATTGCATGCGTTGGCATTCAGAATATGTGTTCCGAATATATTTATGTGTACAAATACTTCCGAGAGGTTCGCACATTACTATAGTATACTTAAAATGTTTATATACATTTAATGACTAAATTAAACGAAATACGAGAATGTATTTATTTAAGGCCATGATGTTATATCAGGGCAAAAATCAAAAAAACTTCACCTTCCAGATCAAAATCGCTAAAAAACTTAAAAAAATTCGATTTTTTTTTACCTTTTTTCCCGTGTTCAGATCCATAGGTAGCAAACCGTTCAAAATTCAAGGAAACAATCAACTACAAAAATTTACCTAAGATCTCAATAAACAAATTTCTAGAACATATAAACTTCCTAGAGATGATTCATAACACTGTTTAGGTAGCACGCAAAAGTGAAAAATTTGCCGAAAATTTTTTAATTTCATTTTTTTTACCTTTTTCTCCTGTTCAGGTCCATAGGTAGCAAAAAATGAAATATGCCTGGCCAGAACCATGTGTTTGTCCAAGGGTTAACACCGTTCCATAGTACCTGATTTTATATGTTCGCAATTTTTGTACCTTATGACAAGAGCTACAACTTTGCCTCAGAGAGGAAATCGAAATTCTGAACGGTTTGCAAGATATGAGCCTGAGAAAATGATCACATTTTTACGAAAATGATACCCAGGCCCCAAATCTTTGGCGGCCCATATGGTTATTTTTTTTTCGTGTTGCACTGTGTAGTTTTGACGAATGCAAAAATATTTGTCTGCAAAGTGAGACTCACACTAAAAGGAGTATAAAATAAACATATTATAGAGAAAAAATTTAATATTATGAACAAGGATTAAGCGTTTGCATCATTTTTTGAGGAAAATCCAAAAATTGGATAAACAAATCTGAATTTCTTTTTCATCAAGTTTATACTATTCCATTCACTCTCCGCAATTGCAAATATTGACATTTACAACGATTTCTCTAATTGTCTAATATGACCATTAGTTTGCACTCGTGTTGGTTACCATAATGAATAATTTGTTTCTGTTAATTTCAAACCCACGGAAGTTTCCAAAATGGTAACAAGTTCCACTTACCAATATCGAAACATATGGTCAAACAGTAACAGAGCATAATTGTTTGATCCAGACCCACTAAATAAATTTTCCATAGTGTAAATGAACTGTAAAGGTGCAAAAGTTAATCCAAAAGGAAAAAATTTAGAATATTCGATTAAATGATACTCTGTTGATACTATTTATATCCGGCAATAGTTAGGGTAGTAAGCCAAGACTAGATACACGAAGTCCAGTATGATTACTAATCATTGAGCAGTCTTACTTACCGAAATTCTTATTTTTCAACTCCAATACGGGGTTTTCAGTTATGAACTGGAGAGAAGATCTGAACCTACAACCATAGATTGTATACTAATTATACGAAGCGATGCCCAAGCTTGGTATCCCTTCAAATATGATACACCTTTGCAGAATGACACTGATTAACACCAAATCTTCTTTGAAGATTTTTAACGATGTTAATGAACCATTTGATAACGCCTCCTTCAAGGCGACAACCTACCGTGCGAGCTCTTGCGAATGTTCACATGATGAAATTAAGGGTTGCCTCCAACAACGGAACAATGCGTGAAGGTCGACAACCAAACTGGGTAACCCCAGATTCACCACAAAGAAAAACAACTACGTCAGCCTAGAAATTAGATTAGATATTAGTTTAGATAAATCTCTCCCTCGAGAACCACAAATCCAGCTGAATCAGACGACTGTACTACCTGTATTATTGGATGAATCGGGGAAACTTCAGAAGAAAAGTGTACCGAAAAATATACGTGGACAGTTTCACAGCTCCGTGCTTTTAGAACTTTTAAAAATCAATACAACTCCTGACAACTACCATCTGTTTGTAGACTCCTGTAAAATTCTAACCCATTGCGTTATTTAGTTTGTGTTTGACATGCATTGAAAGTAGACAACCACGTGAATTTCGACGAGTTTGAAGAATGAATTTCGTGTGCTTATAAATCATTATTTTTTGCGTAAAAAACCATCACCAGTTTTTCTGCCACAAATTAGACGTAATACAAATAAAAATTGGTGAAAATTGTAGTATTCTTCAAATCAAAATTAATTTATTGCATATAAAGTTATGTCAAAAGTCATAAGTGCAATTTGAACCGAGTTCAAAGTCAGATTTTTCAGTTCGTCTATCGCTCACTCTCTTTGAAATTGTACCGGTATGAATTTTGCAAGTAAACTGTAACTGATCGAGTATATAACATATTACACGAATGTTTGAACATGAAAAGCTATCCGAGCGATGGGTGCCACGATTACTAACACTCGACAATAAGAGCAACCGAGTGACCACGTCAAAGGAGTAGTTAACGATATCCAACCGCAATCCGATAAAGCTCTTGAGCCGTCTCGTAGCCGTGGACGAAGCATGAATCTACCACAACACACCTGCTATCAAGGAACAGTCAAAGCAGGTGACTATTCCGGGTGTACCAAAGAAGGTCAAGGCGAGTTTTGCGGCCAACAAGATAATTTTTTGGGTCGGTTCACATCGAATTTTTTCAATCGAGTAATCTCTTTACATGTGGAATCACATATGTCACACCTTTGGGCTCATGTCGTTTCTGTGATCGCATTGTCAAATTTTTCCGGCGATCATTACTAAGATTGGTTTTTCGCTCAGTTTTACGAAGCTCTTTCCGATTGGAACTACAGACTTTATTAGTCCGTTTACTTCCCTCTCAACTCGTTCATTTTCTGTTATCAATATACTCACTGACTCTTTGGCGAATTACATTTTTTGTAGGCTGTAAAATCTTGTAGATGGCTGACGAGGGTTTTTCCGATCTCAGTGGGACAATGCACGTTATGAAAACAAAAGAGTCAATAGCACCAGGGCCAATGAAAGCTTGCTTATATGAGCTATGTGCAGAGCTTCCATCAAACCCCCACTTAGTAATTATTGTTAAATTTGCTATTTCTTCATTATCCAAGGTGTCTATAACAACTTTTCGGAGCAGCACCAGACGTTCAACCGTATGGTTCAGAAGGTTTGTCTAATATGACCATTAACTAGCGATACCTGAGTAAATGAGGTTCAAGCTTAGGATAACATACTTTCCCTCGAACAGACTGCCTTACTACATTATGCTGGTGACGCGTAAGCTTAGTTTCAATCAAAACCACAAGCGCTTCTTCAGCAGTCATTTGTTTTTGTTTTACAAATGTATTTATACTTTTCCTAAATTTTGCTGCTCCGGAAGGTGATGAAGTTGTTTGACCACTTACTCGCAGACTTATTTGTGTAGCATAACTCAATGTTGTCTCTCAAATTCTTAAATTTTTTCACCTTTTGTTTTTTTCCGAACAGTCCTAGGAGCGAACGCGGTCCCCTTTATTTGTTATTGACGTATCTACCCAGTATCTACCCAATATCGGTTTGGTCTCAAAATTTTCTTCTCATGCCTGTTAGATTTTGCCCATCGAGCCTTAAAATCAACGACGAAACAGCTAAATTTCAAATTGAAATCATTTATATCCTCAGGATTCGATTAACTTATCACTTCTTGTTTCAAGGTATTCAGCTTCTCTATTAATTGAGAATCCTCAGGAGTTTTGATAACACCATAAAGTAACGCCGAGAAACGAAACCTTTTTTAGTTTGTGCCTAAAATATAAAAATCATTCATTGAATTATTTAGAAGCTTCGACTACTATTTTATTGAATCCAGTACCAACAAACGAAGACGAACAACACATTTAATAAATCAATACCTAACAACAATATAACAGACACCGATATGTCATTACGGTTGCTTTTGTTGTAACACAATGTATTCAGCCATGACCACTCGCACCCAAGTCTATATGTCTATAATAGTTAAATTGCAAGTAACATCATACACAGATATATAGTATCTGTTATTTAAATTAAGTTTACAAAATTTGTCTAAATTCATGTGTGCGAAGTCCGAATAAATCTACCCCACACTTTATATAAACCAAACAAAACAACGAAACAAACAAACATACTTTTTTGTGTAGAGTGCATATTTTATTTCCTATTCACAATACAAATAGAAACAATAACAATATATGACAATATAAACGAAGACAAAATAGAAAACTAGACTCACCGTTATTTCTCTCAGTTGTCACGATATGAGACTTTTTACAAAATTTGTTAAAATTCGAATTGGCGCAGAAACGCACAATATGTTTTTCTTGATTTAATAAGTGCAGATGTTATATTTCATAAATATATTAATTTTTTTATCAAGGTATTGTCCGGTACCAATTTAAAAATCTACTTATATTTCAAAAATGCCTTAAATTTATACATTTCTCAAAATAATCTGAAAAAATTAGACATAGTTATTGTAGACAATCAATTATTTTGTACAATGCCTGAAGTTGGAGGATGCTTAATAATAATTTGGCTTTTAAATGATTAAAAGCAAAAAACTTGAAAGGAAGAAATTTACGAAGTTTGAGTGAACACAGAAGGTGAAATAATCAATATATGTTATCGATTCTTGTAACCAGTTATAGTGAATTTTGTGTACAATTATCGAGTATAAAACTTTAGTTGCAGATCTCAATTTTCATTTTTCAATTAATCTCCTTTTTGGGGGTCCAATTCCCATTTTGAGGGGGAACAACCAACTGATAGTTAGGACCGACAACTGGTGGAACAAAACAACAAATTTACATATACGTACATAAATTAACTAACTCCAAATAGATTACATAATAAAATAAGAAAAATCTCCACCACATACCTCTTGGAATACCGGAAATAATTAAACGTGGGGTGCACGACATCCAGCGTTGAATCGTTAAGACGTACTTGTCCGAAAACAGATGCAAGAATTCTTGAGAATTTTGTGACTAATTAAACACTTAACTGGCCAATAGGAAGTTGTAAACCCTACGATTCATATGCCCCTGACGGCATAGCTCCAGTGGATTTACAAAGTGGACTACATATGGCAGCACGCGTACATAAAGGGTAACGTAGGGAATCCCCTCTGCACTTTCTAGTGAGGTTTATTGACAAATCTATTTATTCAAAGAAACACTCTTTTGTCGCATTTATCGATATACAGGGCAATTGCGCAAATCAGTTCTAAAGGATTGCGCAAATCAGTTCTAAAGGATCATTAATTTATCTATGAACTACTTACGTGAAGGCACATAATCTCGTCCCTGGGCCACATAGTTTTAACAAAAATTTGAATATGGTGACTCTCCCAAGGGGGAGGGAATAAGAACGAGTAGAGCTACAGTGGCTCCATACTTTGTTCGCTCGATAGTGTTCTATTGCATAGTTGTTTGGTAGCCGATACTTGAAAAATCTACTAACATAAGTCTGTTAACAAAAGACTTGAGAACAAATTGAATAACTTAGCATTGCTTATGGTTTGAAGTATTAGTGGTAATAGGTTCCAAAGACGAGAGTGGACTTAGACAATTGTATTTCGGACATCGAACATTTTATTAGTGTTAGTTTTACTTACTTTCCTCTGCCACATCTTGCGAATTGAATACGGATGTTGAAAATATTTTGTGTTTTTGGTAGTTATAGTTGAACAGGGTTGTTCAATTGGAAAATTTAATAAGAACATTTTGATATCTGCGGCAATGCACAATTGAAGTCGATTAAACTACACCCAGTTCTACTTTCGAGGGCAACTTATCCAATCATATCGCAGACAAGATAGGCTGGAAGTGACGATATCCGGTAATAGCCTGTATTTCGGCTTATAGACTGATGCCTCCAAAATAACTAGATGGCAAAGTAGGTTTCGAAATGTATTCGAATTAGTGGACGGAAAGCTTGCACAAAGCTTATTGTTAATTCTTTTAGGCAGAAGTCATGGGAATCGGAGAAGTTTCCCTTACAGTAAAGCTGCTATAAAATCCCTGCAATCTGTATTCCTGACTTTAAGAACTGCAGCTAAAGTATAAATGAGAAAACCATGTAGCTTGGCATCCACTTTATATGGGTGACGAGCACAATAACATTTCAGGGAACACTAGAGAGGATGAGCTGGCGAAATTACGAACTACATTACCTGTTCCACTCAATATGGACCATGTGGAAATTACCCTTTATGCCACACGAATTATAAATGGTTTGGAGACACAAAATTCAGGATCAACAGCCACGTATGGCAAAATTGGAAATCGTACGCTAACTTTGATATCGAGTCCTAGATAGAATACCTTTAAGCTAGTAGTTGCAATCACAGGATATTGGGTAATAGGCAGATACGCGTCTAAATTTGGAATATCAGCTGATGTTTACTGCAGACGCTATGGGGCTGGAGATAAGTATGGTTCAAATGACCATTTTCCTCGCATTGCCGTTATCGGCGCAACTATATGAGATAACAAAATTCTGACGACTTAGTTGCCATAGAAAAGTAATTTTCAATAAAAAATTAAAAACTTTTAGCAATGCGGCTCAAAATGGGTTAAGTCCAATTTGAAAGGGTGTCGAAATCCTCATTTGCGGTTTATCTTCTGTTGTATGTTTGAGAGTATGACCGTTCGTGGGGAGGATATATCTCCCTATTAGTAATATAGCCCCGGTTAAAATTGTAGATTTAAGAAAAAATTTAAAAAATAAAGTGAAATGGAGAATAAAATGAACAGCAAATACAACATGTATAATTAGAATGAGAGCTGAAAACTTCTTAAATTTTGTATCTAGTTTTTGTTTTATTAAATCAATGGAGACAAGATAAGCAGTACAGAAATGGACTTAGACGTACTCTAATCCTGAGTAATCCAGCGGTTGGGTCCCAAGTCCATTTCAAACATTTCATTCAAATGTTAGTATATTACATTTTAAGAAAATACTGCTCAGTACTGAAATCGGTTAACCGAATTCCCCTCGATTAATCGCATGCCGGTTTTTTGAAAATATCTACATTTGGAGAAACTATTTCCGGGGTTTTCGGGATTTCAACAAATTTTGAATAGCTGCTTCTACCCTTCTCATAGCTCCTTAAAGGTAATCTTCTCGTTTTGGTCCTTCCAATAATGTTTGATCTGAAACTAAGCTTGTTATCCAAAATTACACCCAGAAAATTGGCACACTCTGCAGGTTTAATTTCAGAGGGTTCATTGTGGGTATTTTATATCTTAGGGCAAAAATTACCCCCTCGGTATTGGGCGGGTTTACACTGAGTACATTTTCCCCCGACCATCGTCCCAAAGTAGAGGCAACAATTTTGCCAACAGAATCTTCCAAATTGACCAGTATTCCATTTAGTGCAAGGTGTTACAGAAGTAGAGACAAGACCCCACCTTGAGATGTGTCCTTGGTGCAATACCGTGCTACATTAAAAAATCACCTCTCAAGGAGGGTCTCGGCCCCCCTGCGTACGGGCCTGGTTTGAAGATATACTTGAAGAGGTATGCCAAATATTCTAGTGAGCATTGCGTATACTAGCCCCTTAAGATCGTGGCTCACCCATAGGGTTGATAGCGCCAAGGCTATCGCTCAAGGAATGGTGTGTTTCAGTTATTTCATAGAAGCACTGGTCAGTCTTTCTCACATTCCGTCAGACTAATTCCGACTGTACAAAAATTTTAGTTAGTTGATCCGACTTAAACTTACCCGCGACTTATCCCATCGGTAAACCGAACGACCACCCAGCTTTTAAATGTGACGTACCAGAATCAGCCTGGTAGCCTCGTTAATTTCCTCTAGCTAAATAAACATTAACAGATTATTACCCAGTGGCTGACTTGAAGTTAATCACATTATACATCGAAAAGGTTTTTGGGCAAATATTGTTTTTTAATAAATATGTCGATTTGCATTTTCAATCCCAAATAAGATTGGGCATACAATAGTCGCTGACATTTTAGTGTACGGCAGTTATTGTGTAGACCAGCCAGACAGAACGACAGATGGATATGGCTTAAAAGTCCTAAAAACTTCCAAAACAAAGTTGGTATAAAGATACCTTGGGTCTGTATGACCCCTTCACTTTCCTCTGTATAACATGGTATATACACCCATCCCTATGAGTGAAGGTATAATTAAATAAGACTTTATATTTGGCTTATATGTAGATATGACACCATCATTGAATGCATATGCAAATTCCAACATTTGGCAGAAAAGCAGTTGTGAAAATTGTATTATCGCAAATCTGAAAATCGTTGGGAGGTGATTGTATTGTGCGTGACCATAGCGTTATATTTTGTTAAATACTTTACACATTTCTGTCGTAATTGTATTCTTTTCCAAAGTTGTATATACTTTTATTCAGAAGTTTTTGAATTTAAACTGGAAAAAATCAATCCGTCAAAATAATATATTCTTTGTAAGGGTAATTTTTTCCCACAAAACGGTACTAAGTATATTTTTAAATTATCACGTTCTTGGTGAGCCAAGAACACCCAAAATAAAACTCACTCTATAAACATACATTATCCTACATACAAGTGTTTGATGTAATATTACACTGATTTTCAAGGACGTCTTTGGGCGTTATTTAAAAGATTAATGGATATTAGCTTGTATTTATTGTTATATGAATTTATAAATATATGTATGATTCTTCCTTAGCAAATGTACATATGTCGGTGAATTTTGATAAACACTCGGCTTTTGTAAATGCGTATATATGTACATTATTAGGGTTTTTGGAAGTCATGTGGGATTATTGTCTTTTAGCGCACCGTTACTTCTGTGTACAAAACAAGAGAAATTTATTGGTGTTTTGAGGTTACTACAAAATGGAAATGGTATTAATATAAAATATCACAGTATTTATGTAACTGCATATAATCAGTTCCATAATGTTAAATTTTTGGATATTTGCACATATCGATACAATGTTCAAGCTGCTTAAACTAACGTAAGTGTTATACTAGAAATAATTTTTTGATTAGAAATATAAGTAATACAGTCAGTAGTATTCAATAAAATTCCTTTTAAATCTATTTGTTTCCAAATGAGACACTGTGATTCATCCCCAAGGAATGGACACTAAAACGGAAACAAAGGGGATTTAAAAACAAAAAAAATGTTGATGTGTTAACATCTAAACGCACGGGTAGCGAACACATTCAAACAAAAAAGCACACAGATTTGTCCGGCTGCGATCACACAGATTGTTTGGCGTTAAACTCCTCCGAAACGACTAAACCGATTTGTATGAAATATTGTGTGGATATCGGGTAGGTCTCAGAATCGGCCAACATCTATTTTAGACACAGATAGAACACAGATTTGTCCGACTGCGAAACACAGCTTGTCAGAAAAAACACACACTGATGTAGCGGCAGCGATTTACGTTGCCTTGTGTGGCTGCGGAGCACTCTCAGAGCAAAGAGAATGATGATAATGAATAAAAATGAGATAGCAAGATAGCAACAAAAATTGAGTGAACTTGTGTAGCGTGTGTACGAACATACCAATATATGTATGTATATGTGACTGTTGCTTTGCATTCTTGTTGTTATTTGTGGGAATAAAAACAAAGTATTAAACAAGACATGTGCTTGCACTTGTCTGTAAATAATTTTATGTGGCCGTCGATGGTACAATGGTAGTGAGCGCTGCTCTTGCGCATGAGGAAGTGGGTTCGATTCCTACTCCGGCCACCTTAACTATTTTTTCGACGGCGGTCACATCGCTTAGTGACGGCGACACTATCGAGTATTTAGCCATGCAAAAGGTTCTCAAAATACCATTCGGAACCGGTGTAAAACTGTAAGCCCCAATCAGTGAGTGTACAACTAGAACGCGCACAGCTCGCTGGTTGTGAGAAGCTCTCCCTAATCCCTTCATGGGATGTAACGGGAAACCATTTATTTATTTTTTTCATTAATATTATTGAAATGAAACGTCATCATATGATTGAACGCTGTTTTTTATTTCCCAATGTAAAATTTACTAATGTGTTCATAGAAATCGAACAGGTACCGTGTAACAAAAAGGTGTTAACACATCGCCTGTGAGTTCGAACACTCATTGCATTTTATTTATATATACCCTCCACGCCATATGAATAGCAAATTCCTGAACTTTATTTTTTAAATCCCAATATCTCCCGAAACCGATGGGTTAGAAACTTCGTTTAGCGATAAGCAGTGGCTTACCAGACACGATCGTCGAGCGCATGTGAGTTCGAATCGGCTTTTAAAGGGTTTTCTTAACTAAACGAAAAACGAAAGCATGACGAATTACAACTTTCTAAAAATAACTCAGATCAAAGACAATTGAAGTTGAGAATTCGTATGGTAGGGCCAGACGAAAATTGGAACACAAACAACAATAGAATACTTGGATTGTACAAGGTGTTTCAAAAGAAGTCATCCGATCTAGTTTGGCTCTCATTTTTTTTCTAAATGAAAAACTTCGATTCTTTTTTTTGATTATGTTTATTTGAACCTTTAGAATTTTATTGGTTAAGTTGAAAAGATGATATCGGTTAAATGGGCGCCGGCACAATTGATTACCATACGTGCTCGTTTTATGGGATTTTTGTTCATTATGATTTGAAAATCATAATGAGCGATGAGGCTCATTTCCACCTCAGCGGGTACCTGAACAAGCAAACCTATCGCTTCTGGGGCACCGAAAATTCACGAGTGATGCACGAGGAGCCATTATACCCGCTCAATGTGACTGCATGGTGCGCTGTTCACGCTGGAGGAGTCATCGGCCCATTTTTCTCGAGAACGCCGGTGGTCAAACGACAACAGTGGACGGTGCGCCCTATAGGGCCATGTTAACCGAGTTTTTTCTATCGCAATTCGACGAATTAGGACTGGAGGACATGTGGTTCCAACAGGACGGAGCTACGGCACACACTGCGCGTGCCACAACCGATATTCTGAAGGCGGCGTTCCCGGGTCACCTCATCTCTCGTTTTGGCGATTTGCACTGGCCCGCAAGATCGCCCGATTTAACCGTTCCAGACTGTGGGGATTTTTGAAGTCCCGTGTTTACGTGAACAAGCCCAAGACCATGGAAGCCCTCAAGGTCACCATTCGACACGAGTGCGAGAATCTGTCGCCCGAAGTTTTCGCCGAAGTGAAGAAAAATGCCATAAAACGAGCCCGTATAATCATCGAAATCGAACAAATGAGAGCCAAACAACATCGGATGCCTCTTTTGAAACACCTTGTATAAATATATCTTTATACACTTCGGCACCAGTGCGTGTAAGTACAACAGCAACGGCTAGTGATACGTGTGAATACACACTGCAGTGGCTTAACAAGCGAGACGTCGCTGAGGATGACGCTTCACAAACATTGAAACGATGGACCACCGGCGGCATTTATATTTTTTTCACTAACCGGAAATTATATGATATGTTAGCTTAAAAGGAACTGCAACTGTCTAAAAATAGCGCATGTGATGAGAATCGTGCGATTTGCTCACGCGATTCATCTACGATTCGAAAACTAAAAACATCTGTTTTTACTCTCAAACAAACAAAAAGAAGAAGAAAGAGCGTATTAAAAATACTAATTCTTACAATCCAATTTTTAGTAACCTTAAACACTGTTTTGGGTGAATGGTTAAGCTTGTAATGCAGAAATGCAATTTCATAAACATTTTCCAACATATACCGAAAGAAACCAAAAGAATAAATACATAAATAAAATCAGCTGTATTGTATTACTTACCAGTGTTCAAATGAGGACAATGCTTAATAAAGTAACTAATGTATTGTATGAAAATTATTCGTAAACACTACGAGTGTTTATCAAAAATGAAAACAAACTTGCTAAATTTTATTTGTACATCATTGTGCTGCCTCTTTGATGCTCCGTTTATGAAAAATTATCCAGTTCACCAAGTGATTCGCCGTGTGATCGCGGGCCGATTGAAAAAATGAGGTAATAATATCACAGCTTTTAAAGTATTGCTTTGATAATTTTGAAATGTACAAGACATTTAGAGAGAAGGAGTCATGCTTTCAGATCATTGCCTATAGAGGCACCCTGTATTAACACAGTTGGTTCCACATGGTGTCAAATTTTACCACTTTGGTGCTATTGCAACATTCAAAGCATTATGCAGTTAAAGGCCGATGACAAATATGTTTTATTTTTGAGAATCTACTATGCAAGGGAATACCTTTTATCCTTATCAAGATATTCTCTATCAAAGTTTAAAATTGTCAAAATGAGTGAAAACGATATTTCTCAAAATACCACTAAATTGGTAACACTTCCATAAAGAATCCGCTTTAAAAACACAGGCAGCATTTTCTGAAAATATGAAATTTTTTATAAAAAAAAATTAAATTTCCATGTTTGGCAAAAATTTCGCTCGGGGTTTTTTAAACATGTTTTTTTTATTCTTATTGTAGATGGAAATGTTCTTAAATTCAGGCCAAAAGAAAGAGATCCTACGCGTAAAAGAGCTCAGGAGAGCGTAACATTAGTTTGGGATTAATAATCTCTAATTTTTTTATACAATTGGAAAAAATAACTTAGTTGGATTTAAGTACCGTCAGTGTGTACTAATATAAATAGTTTTCCAATATGAGTGATATGATATCTTTACAAAAAACACACTAATTGTTAAGGAAATTAAAATGTTTTTTATTCAATGTGAAGTACAATCGATACAATTAAGTTCTGAATAAAATGTCTTTCAAATGGCCTCCACGTCTTCTTATGTCCGAACGAATTCGATGGACCCAATTTTCGAGCACTTTTTCCACTAAATCAAGTCGTATATCATAAATAGCGCATTCAATATTGACTTGCAAAGCTTGAAGAGGGTCTGGTTTATTGCTAAAAACCAATGAATTCAAATAACCCCACAAGAAATAGTATACTGGTGTTAAATCCCAACTTATTGGAGGCCATTCAGTGTCACAATTTCTAGAAGTTATCGAATCTCCAACCGATTCCCGCAATGATTCGGTTGTTGCACGTGCTGTGTGGCACGTTGCCGCGTCTTGTTGGAACCAGATGTTGTCAAGATGAACTTCCAATTTTCGCCATAAAAAGTTGGATATCATCGTTCTATACCGCTCTCCATTGACAGTAACAGTGTTACCAGCTTCATTTCGAAAGAAGTACGGACCGATCATCTCACCAGACCAAAAACCACACCAAACTGTCAATTTAGGTGAATGCATTGTTTGTTGATGAATAATTTGTGGATTTTCTTCGCAGCAGAATAGAAAATTTTGTTTATTTGCCGCACCACTCAGATGAAAATTCGTTTTCAAGTTGCTCCAAGACAAAATTAGCAAATGCATGACGTTTACGGTAGTCCAATGGCTTCAGTTCTAGAGTGATAAGAATTTAATACGGATGCAAACCCAAATCCTTTCTCAGAATCCGCCAGGTTGTGGTTTGAGACATTCCCAATTGTTGATAACGTCTTGTAATCGAAAAATTGCGATCTCTTTGGCACTTGGGCAATATGCAAAGAAAATGTACGTTCGTAATTTGCAACAATTCGACGAATAGCGAGCACAAGTGGACGATTATTACGACAATAAAATGGCAAAGGGCACGAAAATTTGCAACTGGAGAACGGTTATTTTGATAAAAAAATTTAATAATTTGTAACCGTTGTACTTGCTTATATCTTTCCATGATGAAATTGTAAACTTTACTGAATACTTATACAATGAATAGAAATTACAGATCATGACATACTACAAATAGCCAAAACGTCACTTAGAAATCATATCACTCAAATTGGAAAGCCATTTATTTTAACTGAAATTTTTAAAAGATTTTTCAAAAATTATTTTAGTGTTTAAAGTGTAAAAAAAAAAATTTAAATGTGGGTTCATAAGATACGTCGAACTGGCCTAATTTTGGTGAAATCCTCTTCAAATTCTAAATGCAGTGGCACAGTCTGTGCAATTGTTTTAAATAGCCCAAACCAATAGCAATAAATTCGGCTTTTAAGCCTATAATCCATAAAATTATGGTTGGGAATAGCAGTAGAGCATTCGTGCCATTAACATCGATGTATTGAGTATTTTTTATATAAATCGTATTTATTTTATACTTTATAATATACATGTATTTGCCTCAATGGTCTAAAATTTACATATTAACTTAAGTACATTTTTCGCCCAAAATGATTTGAAGTATCAGCAAATAAAAGATCTTCAATTTCTTTCGCTTGAGGGTCGCCGTTGTCTACATGGATATTGTTGGTAACCATTTCGCTCTAATTTAGTATAGTCCCGAATCCGATGATAGCAAAAAATGGTGCATTAAATCTGAATTTTGACACATCTTTGTACTCTTGCGAGGATTAAATAATCTGTACTGTTTGACACCTCTGTTTTTGGATTTTTGCTCTTCTTCCATGAGTTCGCCTAATGCTGATATTCCAAATTGAAGACCATCTTTATTACTCGCGGCTTCACTAGAGACGTCATCAAATTCAATATTTTTTCCCACATATATTACATCTCCAGAACGACCTTACACCAGTCATGGCATTGGCTAGTTTTCAAATGTAACAGAAAGGACACTTTTATTACTTTTCCGCATATTTCCACGTAATTGGGAATCACTGATATCATCAACCAGTCTGTGGGTTGAATTTCGATCTTCCTTTACATATTCAAAGCGGGTTGGATGGCATATTAACTTGGATCCAGGTATTGAATTAATCGAAATATATTGAAATTAAGATTCAGTTGAAGACGATGGTGAGACATTATATAATTATATCATCATATATATTATTATTAATGGTACAAGTAATGGCAAAAAAATTGCTGAGAAACCTGTTTATATTCTGAAGACCATGTTGATCCATCAGAGCGCCAATTACATATTGAAGTCAGCTCAGAATTATGTCATTTGGCAATTTGTTCTACAGAAATTTCTGATAGCTGAAGCTGTATTTTCAAGAAATTGTGAGAGATTAACGCTGGCATTAGTAACGGCACAGTTTTAACCCTGGTAGCTTATAATACTTTCGAAAATAGCAAAAATCCTCACAATTTTTCAATAAATGCCTTCCTAAGAATTTCATATTTATTCCTCAAGAGCCCTAAGTTTGCAACTAGCACCAGCGAGTCTGCCTCGGTAAAACCAGTAGAAGATTTTGGAGTTTGTATAATTTCTACTATTCGATCTAATATTTTCAGTAATGCTGTTGGTAACGCATCCACTATTCAACCTGCATCTGTGGGGTGAGTTTTTAAGAATGACGATTTAAAATTTTCTATTATTAAACTTCTTCTTATTCTTAAACTTCTTCCTTGTTTGGATGACCAAAATCTTTTTTGTCAATTTCTATTGACCAATCTTTAAAGTTAACCAATCATCGTAAGTTTTTATAAATTTATATTTTGAGTTTTAACAGTCATCTATTCTTTTTACACTTTGAAAAGGTTTGTAATTTTCACGTAAGGGTTATAGTTCAGCCTTGTGCCATAAATTGCGCCAATGGTAAATATAAGGGTTTCCAACTTCTCTCATGGACACTTGATATCCCAACTAACATAGCAAAGAATATTGTATTTAATTTCGATTTCCATGACGATATTGCTGTAATTAAAATTGCCACAGTTCACGTTTTCACAGAGGTCCTTCTCGATACCATAAGTAAAAAACAAACTTTAGAAATAATTTTACTGAAGTAATTATTTACTACTTTACACTGGTAATAAAAAGATCAGTGACTTTTAATACAAAAAAATGTTTTTTCGTAAAATGATGACTTAAATGGGACACTTGGAGTATTTCACAGGTGGCGTGAAGTACCCAGAGTACACAGAAACATTATTACAGGTTTGGGAACTTTAATCAAGTGCACGGAATGTGCCACTGCAGGCAAAATTAAGGAGGACTTCGCCAAAATTAGGCAAGTTCGACGGATTTTATGATCCCAAACTATTGCTTCATAAAATAATGAAATCAGGTAAAAATATGAAGTCTTTTCCAATGTCATAGTGTAGTTGTCCTCCTGAACGATGCAATCGTCTGGATTCAACAAAGGCAAAATCATGTCAAAGTGATAGGTCTGCGAGTGATGCCTAGACTTGTTGTAATACCGTACAAAGGCAAATTATTTACTGTTGGAAATGTAAGCAGCTCTTCTATAAAAGAAGAACTATCCTTATTTCAAAGTTTCATTAACTCTCTTAGAAATAAAATAAATAATTTTGGAAAAATTTTTTAAAAATATGATTTTAATTATATAAGTATATATTGACTGTATCTTACTAATTTTTGTATATGTTATAGACCAGTGCACGGCGAATTAAATACAATTAAGCTTTTTTATAAATTGTAAATATATATAGATTTTTTATCCGTAAAAAATCTCCTCTAAAAATTCGATTATTATTATACATTTATGCATAGGATCTATTTACTTTTTCATTTCAATCTACAATAAAAATTTATATAGGTTTCTTGTGAAAAACTAAAAAAATGCTGAATGAATCAAATTCCACCATTGAGAAGTTGGCATTTCTAAACACCTGGAGATAACTTAAATAGTTTAATAGTGTATTCTTTACTTATGTATTCCCAACATTTCGGAAATATTCGTTTTCCTCAAAGGGCCGAGTTTTTAACAAAAAGCTGAAAAAACTGCGAAAACTTTGACAATTTCAAATTTTGGTAAAGAATATCTTAATAACGTGTAGAAATTTGACACCCTCTGGCACCATCTGTGTTGACACAGGGTGTCTCTGGAGGCAATATTCTGAAAGCCTGACTCTTTGTATAGAAATGTCTAGGACATTCTAAAATAATCAGAACAATATTTTAAAAGTTGTGATATTATTACAGTGTTTTTGCTAATCGTCCTAATAGTCTAACGGTTGATTTTGTGTAAAATTTTTAGTTAATTAAAACGCGCCACTTAAGTTGCACACCTGATTAAATCTTTGGTTATATCTACGTAAATGAAGATTTAGATTAGTTTAGTTTGTTTATTTTGGATTTCCTGCACAACAAGATTAAATCTTATAACACTAGTCAACAGTCAAAATGTACTCCGGATGCCATAATTTTTTCTGTGTAGATAACCTTGAGATGAGCTCGAAAAACGCAATAAAAATTTTTTTTTTTCGTTTGGTTTTTTTTTTGTTTTTTTTTTTTTTAAATTTTAAAAATTTTTTTTTTGGTTAATTTGTTTTTGTATGAGAAATTGTTTCAGCAATTAACAAAACTTGCCAAAATATATACTAAATGGATGGTAGTAGACCCCAAAATATAAATAATGTGCGTCTTCATTCATCGGCTAGCAATAGCGGTCGTAATTGGTTGTTGAATCAGGAATTTTACAAAATTTTACCGAAAATTTACAAGTGAAAGCCCCTTAAAGCATTTTAAAAAAATATTAATTCACAGAGTGTATTTTTTTTTGTATATTATACGCAATGTGGCAGGTTTTAGAAATCGAACAAGCTACTTTTTAAGAAAATCCATCAATTAATAATGAAGTTGTGAATTTTTTCGCTAAAGCCTTCAGAATCTACTTTTTAGTTCCAACATTGCATTTTACCTTTGAAATTATCTCACTAGTCAACCAAATGAAAAAATGTCATGTACTTCTAATGAAGTATTTTTTTCTGTGTAGATAACCTTCAGATGAGCTTGAAAAATGCAACAATCGCAGTGAGGGATGGCTCAATGTATGCGCACCTTTGCTGGTATGTATCACTTATAGATATTGCACTTGGGTATGTTTACAAAATAATAACGGAAGGTAGTAATGTCACTACGCAGCAATGCGTTTTGTTGGTCACTCTGCTACCTCTGCAACTACCTTAACCACTACCTGTTGTGCCTGATTTTATTTTAGGTATTTAAGGATGAACATTGCCAAATATCACTTACTTTCGCAAGTAACCTCAAAATGAGCAAACGTTCGCGTGGATTTGAATGCAATACCAATCCAAGTAATTTTTGTTACATATGCGGAGAATACGTTTCTGAAAAAAACAAGCGTTGTTTTTCACCTAAATTGAGAGATTCATTTGAAGAGACCTTCAATTTACAGGTCTCAAACATAGATGAGCGGTGGACACCAAGTGCTCTATGTCCAAGGTGCTACGTAGAGCTAGGTGACTCAAGGTAAGTGTAGATTACGAAATTCAAGAACATATATAACTTATTATTGAAATTCTTTCAGACGACAGCCGAGAATCATCATCCCAATGCTTTGGAGAGAACCGCTTTGCCATGTAACAGATTGCTACTTCTGTCTTAGCAAAAAAAACCGGCGTGGGAAAAAATATACGATGGACTTACGCTGCTGTTTCAACAGTGACTTTTCCAGTGCCATTTTCCGAAGAACCAGTGGACCCGCAACCGTCCGTTTCAAGATGGGCATCTAATAATGAGGCGATAGATCCAACATCAGATCCGGAGACAGTAGAAACCACATCAGAATGCGAGTCAACATATACATTGCATGGAGGTCAACGCTTTTGTTCGCAAGCAGAACTGAACGATTGGATTAGAGAACTGAAACTCTCCCAGGAAGATGCAGAGTTGCATGCATCGCACATGAAACAGTTCGGTTTCTTGGCTCCTGGTGTGGTGACAACAATCTACAGGAAGCGTCATGAACCATACGCAAGGTACTACACAAAAAAAGGCAACATATGTTTTTGTAAGGACATTCGCGGATTATTTGGTGAACTCGGGTACTCTTACCATCATTACATCATTACACCAGGAGGAGTTGGACAGAACGAGTTAACTTCATCCCCGGCAGCGACAATGTGAAATATACACCACTCATAAAAAAGGAAAATGTTTTTCTCCCACCTCTTCACATAAAGCTCGGACTCATAAAAAACTTCGCGAAAGCTCTCAACAGAGATGGTGAAGCGTTCGCCTATTTAAAAACCATTTTCCCTCACCTTTCGTCGGCAAAGATTAAGGAAGGCGTTTTCGACGGCCCGCAAATTAAAAAGTTGTTGCAAGACCAACAGTTTGAGCACATTTTATCACCAAATGAAGCTGCACCTTGGAACTCATTTCGGCAAATTGTTTCCGGATTTCTTGGAAACAACAAAAGCTCAAATTACAGAGAGATCGGCGAACAACTACTCCAAAATTATAAAAAAATTGGAGCAAATATGTCGCTTGAGATACGTTTTCTACACTCGCACTTGGACTTCTTTGCGGACAACCTGGGCGATGTGAGTGACGAGCATGGCGAGCGTTTTCATCAGCAAATGAAAGAAATAGAGCACCGATACCAAGGATTTTGGAACGAAGCTATGATGGGGGACTATATCTGGTTCCTGATAAGAGAAACAGACCCACAACAATATCAAAGGTAAAATGCAATGTTCGAACTAAAAAGTAGATTCTGAGGGCTTTAGCTAAAAAATTCACGATATTTTTGTCACCCAACAAATTTTAATTTTTTTTGTAATAAAAAAGAAAAAACCTTACCATAGACAAAGTTTTTGTTGTATTTTTCAAGCTCATCTGAAGGTTATCTACACAGAAAAAAATACTTCATTAGAAGTACATGACATTTTTTCATTTGGTTGACTAGTGAGATAATTTCAAAGGTAAAATGCAATGTTCGAACTAAAAAGTAGATTCTGAGGGCTTTAGCGAAAAAATTCATAACTTCATTATTAATTGATGGATTTTCTTAAAAAGTAGCTTGTTTGATTTCTAAAACCTGCCACATTGCGTATAAAATACAAAAAAAATGCACTCTGTGAATTAATATTTTTTTAAAATGCTTTAAGGGGTTTTCACTTGTAAATTTTCGGTAAAATTTTGTAAAATTCCTGATTCAACAACCGATTACGACCGCTGTAGCTAGCCGATGAATGAAGACGCACATTATTTATGTTTTGGGGTCTACTACCATCCATTTAGTATATATTTTGACGAGATTTGTTAGTTGCTGAAACAATTTTTCATACAAAAACAAATTAACCAAAAAAAAATTTTTTAAATTTAAAAAAAAAACAAAAAAAAAGACCAAACGAAAAAAAAAAATTTTATTGCGTTTTTCGAGCTCATCTCAAGGTTATCTACACAGAAAAAATTATCGCATCCGGAGTACATGCAATTTTTTTCATTTTGTTGAGTAGTGTAATCGAAAACGGGAAAAAGTGTAGTGTTACAACTTTCACGTAAAGTCACATAACCTATGAACAAAATGAGACGTAGATCATAAAGATCGATGAACGCACAAATTTATTTTCGTTTGTTTGCTCCCTTACTTTCTTGCGTGGTGGTTCGCCTCCTTGTTTGGAGTCTGTATGGGATGAGATCTGTCTTCATCTGAAAAAAAATCAATTGTTTTTAATCAGTCAGTTAACTTCAATTTTGTGACCAACCCTCCCATTGTATACTCTTCTTCTTCATCTTCATTGTCGGGATGGTACATCTTTTGCGACCACCAACAAAATTTCAGCCACCAGAGAGACCAGCCTTTTGCCATTAAATCGGGTTTGCATGGGCATGGCCACTTCAAGGAAGCGTTCGCCATGTTCATCCGACTATGAGGACAGCTACCTGCTGAAGTATTCGAGATGGTGATGCAAGAAGTGAATTTTGATAGACATGATAACTCCAATTTTCTGGAAGTATTGCAACTCCTTGGTCATTATGTGCTCGTTTACTTCCCAAAAAATATCGTATGACTTTCCTCACTGCCGTCCACGCAAGGTAATCCTTACGGACTAAAGCGTCTTTAAATTCTTTTGATTTCATGAGCTTCCCTATGTCAGGCCCATTCGGAACACCTTCCTTCAATTTTGTTTCGCTGGTTTGCGGGGAATATTTTTCAAACAATCGAGAATTTTCAGCTGATTTACAATGGCTTTGACGAAATTTTTGATGATTCTCAGTTTGTCATGGAGATGGGTATGAGGACATTGGCACGAGTGGATTGTTGACGCAGTTATGTCCTTTATCCGGTAAATCACGAGCGTTTGGTATTGGTTTCCTTTAAAACGGGTGTCCAAAAGAGACAAGAAACACATGTGTTTCATATAGACTCCTTGGAGACCTCTTAGCATCGCCACGACTTCAAGATCAATATCAATTGTCGTCTTCGATATCCGGTGACTTCGACATTAGGGTCCAAATTGTTGCCTTCTTTCAAAAGCTGGGCAAGTTTTTCTGCTTCACGTTGAGACAAGTTTAGTTCTCCAACAATCCTGTCCATTCTTACTTGGCATATTTTAATTATTTTGTTCGATGGACCGGCTTCTAGTATTGGTTCATAGGCGAAATCTGATTCATCCATTATTGCAATAGAAAAATAGGTTTCTCTGTCAGGACTTGGAAGCGGTGGAATTGGTATTTGATCCGAATGCGGAATAGGTGTTTGAGCACTTTTAACTGAGATGTAAACTCTTTGTTGTCTAATACCTTTACGATTTACTCCACATATCTTGTTTGCACAAGCATAACAGTTGTCGGAATTGTGCTCTCCTGTATCAGTCAAAATCATTGGTACACCAAAATAAAGTGAACGGCATGTGAATGGTAAGAGCATTGTAGCACTTTTTACAAATATTTTTGTGGGATCCACGGAACGCCGCGAATTATTTTGGAATCAAACTAAAGTTTAAAACCACACTCCACTTGCTCAGTGAATGATCCAGTATTTGTTGAAAGAGCTTTTTATCCACAAACGTAACAAAATAAATTGAGTTTTTCTGGACTATTTGCCCTCATTTCGATTTTATACTTTCGTTAGAAAAATGTTATTCACTTTTATAAAACCGAAGAAAAATCACTTGTACTTTTCACGTTCATCTGTAGGCTCTTGTTGAATGACAAAAATCGATCAATGAACACCTAAAAATGCTATGTATTTTTCAATTTCATAAGTACGGATGCATCTGCTACGGGAACATATGTACCTGTTTCAGCTTCTACAAAATCAATAAAAAAAGTGCACTTCCCTTGTTACCCTTTAATTGAATGCCAACAGAGTAGGTACCGCAATCATACAAATGAAATAACCTCTTCTTTATTAGGTTTTTTTTTAATCCTGAGAATTATAAAAAGTCATCATCGTTTTTACCAAAGAATTTTGAACATATCCTTGAGCAAATTATTTAAATTCATTCAGTACGATTAGCCATATACATTAAGGTGGACCTTGAAATGACATTTTTGCGATATTTTGGTAGATGAGGGCTCTATTCCGTGCCTTTTTGAAAAAAAATGACAATGCCGAAAAAAAAAATTAAAAAAAAAAAACATTAGGGGTTGCGCACGAGCCGAGAAAAAGGTCCACTTTGCCAAAATTAGGGGGGAAATTGCCATAGGTCATCAGGGGTCACCCGTAGGGGGGAAGAATGTATGGCCGACCCCCATTAACTTTTTACCGCCAACATTTTCCCCCAAGACACCCACCCCCTATCTCCTCCCCTTAGGGGGGTCACCATACAAAAATGGAGGTTGCTCAGTATTTTCGAAAAACACCATAGGTCATCAGAGGTCAACCCTAGGGGGGCAAAATATATGACCGACCCCCATTAACTTTTCATCCCCAACATCTTTTCCGAACAAACTTACCCTCTATCTCCACTCCTTGAAGGACTCCCCATACAAAAATACTGAAAATCTATGTATTTACAGTTGCACAATATCGAGATTTTTTTGATTTTTTTTGATTTTTTTTACAGAAATTCCACCAATATTCAAGAGTGGTCATTGTTTGGAAAGTCTTGAAAAATTTGAAACGCACACGTGCTGAATCAGGTACATAGGCACCCTTAGCAGATGCCCCCATTCATCAGTACCTGGCAGTAAAATATTGCAAACTACGTAGTAGTTTGTTTTCAGTAGATTAAGGGAATTGTAATTTCTAATTTTTCTGAGTTTGTTGCAGCAAAATCGGAGTCGATATATCTCGTTTCCTCGACATGACCCAGCGAAACGCTGGGACACGTATAACTTTTTTTGACCGTTATAACTTTTCCCGGTAGTCGGAACTCTTGCCGATGTTGGCTGTCGCATAGTATAATATTTAAAACCCCCCCAACATCTTTTCCGAACAAACTTACCCTCTATCTCCACTCCTTGAGGGACTCCCCATACAAAAATAAAAGAAGCTGTAATTGAGTAGTACTACTAAGCACTCTTAATATAATATAGTCAAATTAACATATTTTTGTTCGCTGATGGGTATTTCTTGCGGTAAGAATCGATAACATGTAGTAAATACTGTTTCTCTTCTTCGCCTTGACACAGTATTCTATTATAATCTTGTATCATTTTTACTCCTCTTTCGGCAGTGTCGTTCACAACGCGCAAGTTATTTACAATTCTACGACCTTCTTGATAGTCTGCGCGAGATTTCCAGGATGCTGGATTTGCAAGAATGAAATCTTGCGATATTCCAAATCGTACAAATAAATTTTTGGTATTATGAGAGACGTAGTTGCTCAAGTCTTTAGCCAAGAATTCCTCATTCACATCTTTGAATTTCACCTCGATTTTTTTTAACGCTGGTGCTTTTGATTACGACGCGAGGAGCTGGGGGAACCGGGTCGTCTTCTTCATCTTCTTCACCTTCATCGTCTTCTTCATCTTCTTCACCTTTTTCGTCTTCTTCATCTTCTTCACCTTCGTCATTCTCATTTTCTAGCAATGCTTGGGCCATTTTGACCTTCAACTCATTTGAAACCTTGTCATCGAAAAAGGCAAGGGCTATGTGCTCATCGGCGAGATACCATAGGTGACCGATAAATTTCTTTATCATTACCCGAGATAAATCCTGGTCAACGGACTTGTACTCGACGATGTCCTTCAAAAACTTCCAATCTTGATTCGGCGCCTCAGCTGCTCGAGAAGAACCAAACCATGCCTTGACGTAAAGTCGCACCACAAAAATACAAACGTGTCGAATACCATTCAATTCACATACAGATAAGTGAAAAGTTCTCCGAAACAAAAACATCTTGAGGCTGTAAATGGCTTTTGCCATCCATCGAGCATGGGAAACGGGTCCTGGAGGTCGGAAATGGTAATTCTCAAGTTTTTCACCCAGAAACAAAAGAATTAATTGTAGCATTTCTTTGTAGTCATCGCGAGGGTGTTTCTCCTTCAATTGATCTAAGCAAAACTTCTTTATGCCGACCTGCATTGCCACAGGAATTTTTCTGACGACTTGATCGTCTATCAAGCCAGAATGGAATGGTTTAACCTTTACAGCGTCCCATTCCTGTTTGAAACGGTCAAAGCAAGGAACGCCTGGTGCACTGGTCTTTCCCATTTTTGTCTCAAAAACTTCCCTTAGCACCAGTTCGTATACGTGGTGTCTGCAAGGTAAATATAAGATTTCTCTCTCCAACAGCCGCTCAAGAGCAACTGAGGCTCCGGAGAATGGGCCACTGTTCGTTGATGTCGTGTCGAAAGAAAGTCCTTGTATTCGATGTGTCATATGCCAAGATGCCAACAGTTGATAAACGGCATGTGCTATTCTCCGGCCTTTTCCTTTCCCATCTTCTACTTTGGGAACTCCAAGAAGTTGTTCTTTTTCTCCGTACGAGACAATTACCGGTAGACGGTCCACCTTCATTGTACCCACAAAATCCAAAAGCATTTTGCCATCCCAATGGACTACGAAGGATTTAGCTGCGACAAGCTGGAGATGAATGAAACGCGTTGAAGAATAAGAATTCTGAATGAGAGCAAATAAATCTATGCGATCTTTCTTCTGGATTGTCTTTCACATAACTCAGCATGTTCTCTCGATTTGAACGCCGACATCTCCGAAGCGACGTACGGTTTATTGTGTATTGTTGAGGATCGCGTCCAAATGCTTCTGCCGCCGCTATCATAATGCCGACCGCGTCTCGGTCAGTCACTTTGCACTTGTCCAAAGCTGATAGGACTCGTTCAGTAAAACATTGTTTGTAACCTCTTCTGTCACCAACATTTGACGGGCCAGCTTCTGCCGGGAAGTTTTCGTCCTGTCTCCCATTATCATCGCTTGAATCACTGCTTGAAAATTTAACCACTGCAATTGAACGAATTTCATTTGAATATAAACATTGGACGAACACACAAAGCGCGAAATAGCTTACCGCCTTTAGCGAACCGATCTCTACTAGATTCCGTTGCACGTTTGCGTCGCAACTCTTCTTGTTCTTCGCGCTCAGCTTTTCTTTTCCTCGTTCGAGTATCAGTAGCGTCCACACCTCCCATAGTTCCTGGCCGGCCATCTTCTCTTTGCTTTAGCAGAAACTCAATGTCTTCGGTATTTGTCATTTTCTCAAGGGCGTTGGCGTGTGCGATGTCGAAAAGATTATCCAAGCTATCAGAAAACGTATTCTCTTTTTCTCTAGTGAACTGTCTTTCTGTGAGATGACTTTCTTAAAGCATCCCACTCATCGTGCAGCGCAGCTATTTTTCTTGTAACATCTCCTCTGGCTTTCGTCGGAATAGCTGCTTGGCGCCAAAAAATCATCACTGCGTCCGCGACTATAACCGCACTATTTTTCTTCGACATGTTTCGTTTGCGAATGTTGAAGAAATGCTTTCTTAGCACTTGCTTCTTCGACGGTAATTTGTTCCCCGTAATATTCATGCTTGGATAACCAATCAAAAAAATATCGTCGCGCGATCTAAGTCGTGTTGTCATCTTAACTTTTAAAAAACGGGAGAAAAATCAATTTACTTTTCGCGGTCGTCGGCACTTGTTGAATGACAACAATCGATGAATGAACTGCTATTTATAACTACTACGTAGTTTGCAATATTTTACTGCCAGGTACTGATGAATGGGGGCATCTGCTAAGGGTGCCTATGTACCTGATTCAGCACGTGTGCGTTTCAAATTTTTCAAGACTTTCCAAACAATGACCACTCTTGAATATTGGTGGAATTTCTGTAAAAAAAATCAAAAAAAATCAAAAAAATCTCGATATTGTGCAACTGTAAATACATAGATTTTCAGTATTTTTGTATGGGGAGTCCTTCAAGGAGTGGAGATAGAGGGTAAGTTTGTTCGGAAAAGATGTTGGGGATGAAAAGTTAATGGGGGTCGGTCGTATATTTTGCCCCCCTAGGGGTGACCCCTGATGACCTATGGTGTTTTTCGAAAATACTGAGCAACCTCCATTTTTGTATGGTGACCCCCCTAAGGGGAGGAGATAGGTGGTGGGTGTCTTGGGGGAAAATGTTGGCGGTAAAAAGTTAATGGGGGTCGGCCATACATTCTTCCCACCTACGGGTGACCCCTGATGACCTATGGCAATTTCCCCCCTAATTTTGGCAAAGTGGACATTTTCTCGGCTCGTGCGCAACCCCTAATGTTTTTTTTTTTTAATTTTTTTTTTCGGCATTGTCATTTTTTTTCAAAAAGGCACGGAATAGAGCCCTCATCTACCAAAATATCGACACAAGGGCCACCCTAATATACATTGAAACAAAAAATCAATATTCTTGTTAAAATGAGCTACCTTCTCTTAATTGTGAATAAAACCGAAACGCGTTCATCGATTTTCGTGACCTATGTCTCATTTTACTCGTCGGTTATGTGACTTTATGTGAAAGTTATGTGACTTGAAAGTTTTCAGTAGATTAAGGGAATTGTAATTTCTAATTTTTCTGAGTTTGTTGCAGCAAAATCGGAGTCGATATATCTCGTTTCCTCGACATGACCCAGCGAAACGCTGGGACACGTATAACTTTTTTTGACCGTTATAACTTTTCCCGGTAGTCGGAACTCTTGCCGATGTTGGCTGTCGCATAGTATAATATTTAAAACTGTCGATGAAATGTGTTGACTGAGTCGGCTAAGGCCGAAATCATGACCTACAAATGCACATGCCTATCCTCTGCAAAAATATCAAACAAATCAAATGAGTCTAAACATGAAAAGCCGTACACATACTGAGCTCAAAAACAACTCCTGCCCGTAATGCCAGATTTTGGTTTGCTTACATAACATAAACCATCTTCTTGGACGAGGAAAATTTATCATTTAGTAGAAAATTTTGCAACAATTATTATTTTCGTGACTTACGAAAGAATATGTACCATTCGGACCGACTATGACCGGTGTAATGTCATCCATACACCATACTACTAAAAACATTAGAGTTAACTTATATTGACGTAATTAACGTGTTTTAATAGTATTAACAATGTGTGGCTCATTAAGAATAATTTGTGAGGGGGTGTGCTATGAAAAACCCATAACCATATTTTTGTGTTCATTAAAGTATAGACAAATTCAACCGTCACAGATATTAGAACACCATTGCAACACATTGCACTGTCTTCTCGATTTAAAAACAGAACTAAAGCTCCTCATGCCGCTTGCTTAAAAGATATTAAGCTTAAAATAATGTTAAATGTGTGCTATTCAAATGGCGTGGAGTGTATGTGACCCAACAAAAAAGAACAGATTTTATTTTGATTGTAGAATGTTTCGGTTTGCTGTACGACATCTGACATCGACATTGTCTGAGAATCAATAAAACTATCTGACTTAATCATATTCGCTGCAACACTACATATGCAAAGCTCAATTAAATTGGCTAATGACTGATATGCTTTGTCATGCAAAAAAAAGCCATATTCAATTATTATGGTTGTTCTATTTTCTACGAAAAAATAAAAATTATAGAAAAGGCAAAGGCCTATGAAAGAGTGTAGTTTTCTTACAAAATAGAATAAAAAGAATTAAATCCATTACAGAAATTTCAGTTGGGTGAACAAGCATACACTCACCGTAAGTCAACCATTGGTTTCACATTCAATAGCAAAGAGACATTTCGCAAAATATAATCTAATGCCAAACTTAATTAGGATCCTAAGTGGTTATGGGGATTTGTTGTGCCTTCCAGCCAAGGGTCTTCCAAATATTTGTATCGGTGGCATGGCGAAATTGTTAATTTATAATTACATACTAGCTTTTGATAAAATATTGGCCAATACCAAATTTCATTAAGATCTGTTGTTGTTGACAGTAGTTATTGGTTCGATCAACCGGACATCCGTATGGGAAGAATCACTTCTGTAAGGGAGGTACCAGAACGGGAGTGGCAAAACCTTAGTCAAGGCGGCACTCTCGAATATATAACCATGAAAGGCCTCGCGAAGTACCCTTCCGAACCGATAGAAAATTGTACTTATAGATCCAAAGCACTGAATGTAAAACTAGAAAGCACACACCTCACTGGTTGTGAGACGCCCTCCCCAATCTCTTCATGTGATGTAATGGGAACCATTGGACCATTGGTGTGTGACAGTAGTGTGGGTCGAAAAAAAAGTTGGGTCAGTCAGCCCCAAGATTTAAAGATTATACGGAGGCAATTTCGGAACCACAAAAAAAAATTTTTCTGTGCACCCTAAATACCGCATTTTTTGTTTTTTACATCCTGTGTTGCGATTTAAAGTCCGATTGGAAACCTTTGTTCCGGTTTTGATACGGGCTACATTTCATGCATTAGTAACCTATGCTATCTCGTTTTCTACCACCCTAATATAGCATTTTTTTTAAACAGTAGGAAAGGGCTTTAAAAATTGTGAAATATGTGCCTTGGAAGTACTCATTTTGCATTATAAACAATAAAGTTACAAGCGATTTAAAATTGTAAAATATACTCAAATTGCAATTCGTCTAGTTCCAACTGAGGTTGTTTTCTGTGTCTCTCAACTGATACGCGCCACACGCAATCCCACGGACTTACACCCACTATGTTTTTTTTGTAAATACTGGTTTAAAATTATGCTCCAGGCGTGAGATATAGTAGACAAAACTAAATTACATAAACAAGTCGGCTAGTGGTGCAATATTTTTTTATATTTGAGGAAAAATAATGGTAAAAAGAATGGAGTTTCATCATCTTACATAAATATAGTAGTTCAGGTGGTAGGTGAATGAACGAAAAATACAAGCATTCAATTAGAAAATTGTTAATGAATAAACTATACCAAATAATTAAATATCCACATAAATACGAGAACGTGAATGTTAATTTTTTGATTATATGAAATTAAATTAAATCCTGGCGCGAATCGTTTTTCGTCTATAACTTTATTTGCGGATTCATTAACAGTCCGCCCAAAACGTTCTGTATTTTGAGTATGGCCAGAAAATATATAAATTTATTTAAATATACCCTTGTTTATTTTTTAGAATGTTATTACCAGGTATTTCAGTAACTTCATCAGATGAATATTGATATCCAGCTAATTGCTCATCCCTATAGAAATGTACACATGGCGGCTCGGTTATTTGGAGATTATCCCAATTGTATGTTTCAGTGTATGTGTTGCAATCGCAAATTAATTTGATTTTTTGGTACATTGAAGTCGCGTACTTTTACAGATGATTTTCTCCGAGGTGCTGGTATGGGTTTATAGCCTTGGAATCGTATTGTTTGGTCAGAGTCAGTAATCATAGCAAGAAGAATGTTTTCCGGATGGAAATAGTAACTATTATATTCAATGGCAGGACGAATTATCATTTGGATATTCACTAGTAACTGTTGGATCCAAACTATATATTTAAAAACAAGTCGGCTTCCATGTATTGATTGCGTTTGGCTCTTGATAAGAACCCAGAAGTGTGCATAAACTTTTACTACAAACTCTGCTAAATTCTTCGTTGTTGTTCCGTTGTTAATCCTTCATCGTATAAACCATCGTTGACAGCAACAACCACGCGAAATAGGTAGCATTGATCGCCACGGATGTTCCAGTTATCTATATTGTCCGGCATATGCCCCGTACGAATTGGCTCAAAGCTACTTGTGACCTGAAAATAATTAATGACAATAATACAACGAAGACAAATGAACATATTGTTAATAGAAACCGGCTGCTGCAAACTTTGTTTTGCAAATAAAAGCTCTGCGAACAAATAGGACTGACAATTTTGTGAAACTTACCGCATACTGGCTACATGCCAGAAGCTCAGATCCAAGAACAGAAGGACAAATGCTTGTTTACGCAGAATTTGGTTAACAGTGCTTTTAGTGGAAGCTCGTTGAAATGAAATAGACAGACATTCCACTGTAATGGACGCTGCAAGTATTTCTCCATGCACGCGTTAACTCCTGTTTTGTGACCCGTGTTTACGGCAGTTCCATCGCAACTTATAGCAACTAAAAAATTTGGCTTTTGAATTTCTACCCCTGTACCATTTACTGGTGTTGCATATCCGACGAATGTGGACCCAGGCTATTTCACTATTTTTTACTCAGATGCACTTGATGTCCAACCATTTGCTTTTTTAAAGTTTTGTCTTTTTTTCCGTCATAGGATATGCATTTCAAAACGCATCGGTGGATGCTTCGTCTCTGGTCTCTCTTCTAAATTTAGATCTTTCCCTTTGAATTTTATTTTTGTCGATAATAAGACTGTCAAGGTAAGCCAATAATTCCTTAGAAACATCATCTGAATCATTTCTAGCTTGTTTGCATATCGATAACTTGATAGCCTTGATTAATGTTGTAGCAAGTAAAGATCCAAAATGATCGGAAGTACCAGCGCAATCCAATGCCAATGCATAATTCTGTAATGATATGTCTGATATATTTAATTGGTCTTCCATAGGAGATATGTTGTTATTTTTAGCTCCAGAATCATATTCATCAATTGAACTGGGAACATATTCACAGGAATCAGAATATGCCTGACATGGAGTAGCACTTGAGGTCAAGTCAAGCAGCTCTATATCTTCGTAATCTGGTTGAATCTGGTGCAAAGTTAAAATCCTCGATCCACACTGATCAATAAAAAAATGTTTTACAGTTAGGGGAATCTTTTTCTTATCGGGACATCTGCAATTTTTATTACATTCAATACTGCACTTGCATTGTGTAATTTTGAATAATTGATTCCATTCAGTTTCTACATATTTATGTGGATATTTAATTATTTGGCATCGCTTATCTAGAAGACGCATTTACAATTTTCTAATTGTTGTTTTTCCAACTATTGGAATGCATGCATTTTTCCATAATTCACATAGCACTTCAATATCATCTTGTATATAAGATGATAAAATTCCATTCTTCTTAGCACTATTTGTCTTCAAATAGTAAAAATATTCAACCACTTGACGATTTGTAGGTAATTTTGTTCTGTCTATATCACACGCCTCGAACATAATTTTTAACTCGATTTCGAAATTCGATTCCTTTTTTAAAATTTTTACCACAAAAAAAATTTTATTTTGTATAACAGTAGACTGGCTGCGATTTTAATATTAATTAATACGAAAGACCAAGAAAGACATTCTTTTAACAGTTAAATCACAGACAACTTACAAGTTTTTACATAATTAATTTCTCCAGTCGGAAGTGTGCGAAGGGAGAAGAGTACCGTTTGATAAAACGAAAAGAACAATATGGGTCGGGGTATTTCTGTATTGCTTTATAGTGCGAAGGGAGAAAAGTACCATTTGATGAAACATGAACAACGATGTGCGTTTAGTTTTCATACGACGCCAAATGACAACACTGCACAAAAACAGTATATGATGTGTGGTGTAAGGTGACGTACTTTTTTTAAAACCTCCATAACTTTTTTGCTTGTGAATGAAATTAAATGCTGTAAAGGCAAAAGTTTCATAGTTTTTAGAAGTCTTCACAGGCGTTATAGGCATCATGTGCATATAGGAAACGAAATACAGAATGTTAACAGTCAAAATTGACTTCGGAGTCAAAAGTGCCCAAAGGGAAAAATGGAGCCATTGATAAAACATGATCCTATCGTTTTGATAGGATACCAAATAACAGCGTAGCACAATAAAACCTAAAATGGCGGTATATAGGGTGACCCGATCAAAAAAAGTTTTGGTGCTTTGAAATTTTCTTTGGATAATCTTTAAACGTAGGAGGTGTCCGCCTCAACATATTTTTTTTTGTATGGGGACCGACCCATACTAATGTACATGGTGCTGCAATATATTGCCGGAGCCGTTATTTTTCAGCATGTTCTCCATACAAAAACATCTGAGACTATTCAGCGAGAGTTTGGTTAGCTCCAAAAAGAAGTAAGAACCTATGTATTGAATCACGCTTGCAAAAAATGCAGTGCAGGAATAAAGGCAAAGTAAGCGCTAACACCCTCCTCTTTGACCCAACAGCCCGTAAGGTAATCACTAAATGAGATTTAAAGTCTAGACGCCTTCCTGCGTATCAAACAGTTCCAACTGAATATAACTAATTGCAGAGAAACATCCTGCCTAGGAGTGGACATAAAATTTTGCTCACACTTGCCTTCGTACTCTCCGTGCCTTCAGACAATCAACATTCACCTTTCTGAGAGCTTAAGAATGAGGTTTCACGTTGAAAGAGGAATCAAGACATGCTCCATAACAGGTAAAGCCGTGACTAGTACTGACAGCTTTTCTGTTCTATTGTTCCGTGGGATATACCTGTGCCCCTGGACCCACATATATAAGGATAAGGAGCCATGTTTGTTGTATTTACAGTGTGTTGAAAAATTCATATTGGTAAAAAAATTGAATTAACCCGTGAAAGTGTTCGCACGATGATTTGTTACGATTTTCGGTGTGGATTATCAAGACAAGAGTGTCTCAATCAACTTGTTTCGACTTTTGGTGATGAGGCACCATCAAAAGCCACTGTAAATCGCTGATACCAACAGTTCAGTCTCGGACGCCGTTTGCTCCAGGATGAGTTTCGTGAAGGTCATCCAAAATTGGTTGTTCTGGCACTAAACATCGATGCAGTGCGTGAATAGATAATGCAAGATCTTCATTTAAAATATAAAGAGATAGAGGCATCCTTGCGCAATAGTTGAACTTCAATACATCCGATTTTGCATGAACAAAAAAAGGCTGGTGTCAATTGGTGTAAGGAAATGGATAAAAAGTTCGACCATCGTGCTTCAAAAGTGGTGTATAAAATCGTGACTGGTGACGAATACTGGATCTATGCGTATGAGGCGGAAACAAAACAGCAATCGACGAGCTAAATCCAACAAAAGTTGTTCGTGGACGAAGCACAGCACAGCAAACGGTGGTCGCCTGTTTCTTCGGCAAAATGGGTCATGTGGCCACTGTGCCGATAGAGCAACATAGGAGGTCAATTCTGAGTGGTACATGACCATTTATTTGCCGGAAGTCCTTGGAGAAATTCGTAAAACCAACCGCTAAAGACGAATCTTTCACCATCATTACAATGGGAGCTCTCACTCATCTCGTCAAACAGGCGAATTATTGAGCAGTTAAAACATCGATTTGATGACTCATACTCCGTAATCCTGATTTGGAACTCAACGACTTCTTCTTGTTCCCGAATATCGAAGGTAAACTGCGTGGTCAACGACTTACGAGCGCCGAAGAAGCAGTTGAAGCGTTCAAAAACCATGTTTTGGAGGTGTTTCAAGAGGAGTGGAAAAACGGCTATGACAAATGGTGGGAACAAATGTTAAAGTGGGCGTACCGTCATTTCGCCCAATGTCATTTCACCCAAAAACGAAAATGACATTTCGCCCAAATATGTCAAATCGCCGAAAACCCTAATTACTAAAATGACATATCGCCCAATAGCACTCACATAAGACCCAAAATAAAATGACATACCGCCCAAAAACATTGACGTACACATATTTTGCGCGAAATGTCATTTACGAAAAGAATTACGTTGTACAAATATTACCACAACGGAATAGCAGTAATAGCACCCTACATCATATAATGGTGCTACATGCTGGTTAGTCGTTATGTTTGAAACACCTCCGAGGCACTGCGTTGTAGGCATGAGCTACTAAACTATGGTGTGAAAACGAATGACCA
Source organism: Phaonia tiefii (assembly GCA_963931995.1). Classification (NCBI taxonomy): domain Eukaryota; kingdom Metazoa; phylum Arthropoda; class Insecta; order Diptera; family Muscidae; genus Phaonia; species Phaonia tiefii. The sequence continues at coordinate 191,318,505 of OZ008369.1, forward strand.
ACCCAATGACGTAGGGTGCTTGTAATTTTAAGCGGTAAATTTGCAGGGTTTTTGTTTGAAGAAGTAATGTTTGGTGCATTCCTCAGTCGTTTTTGCCATTGTCGTGTAGCTGTTGAGCCTCGCCGCGTGAGAGAATCAACAGTATTGAGACAAATAAAATAATTGTCTTTAAATACAATTTTTTCTGCAGGAATCAGGAACGTACTCAAAAATTGGGTTAGCCTCGCCGCGTGGGAGGATGAGTCGTGCCCGCGGCGGCCGCTCGTTTCGCGCCGCGCCTGCGCGTTTCGCACCGCGGGCGCGAGCCATCCTCCCACGCGGCGAGGCTCGACAGTATTGAGTCAAATAAAATAATTGTCTTTAAATAAAATTTTTTCTGAAGGCATCAGGAAAGTACTCGAAAATTGGTTTACTCTCGGGTACAAAGAACCCTGGAGAGACTTGCATCGCCAACTTTTTTAAAATCCCCAAAAACACCTCTGGAAGTTACAGAGGCATTCAGGATCGAACAAGGACGTTATGTTATTTTTGTACTAACAATTCGAAATAAATATGTATTATTTACAAATTACATAGAAAATTTACATATATTTCTTTTACAAATGTGTCCATATTTTTGGGTTTTGTGTCATTTTTATTATTTTTGGGGGAAGTGTCATGGATCGTTGTTGGCTTGGGAAAATGTCATATTGCCCAAAAAATCATGTTATAACGCCCAAAATTCCGATTTTTTGGACAACAACAACTAACATTTAAATTTTTTGGGCGATATGTCATTTTCGTTTTTGGGCGAAATGACGGTACGCCGTTAAAGTGTATTGATCATCAAGGGGAATATTTTAAAAAACAATAAAGCCATTTTCATTTCAAAATTTTTGTTATTATGTATTTGCTATTCCCGAAATATAAATAGCAACCCTCTATTCCAACAAAAACCAACCCGGCCTTGTAAGCTTGTAGTATGAATTTCTAATAGATTGACTATAGCTAACAATATGTGTCATTAAATTCAAATTCAAAAACGTAACCGACACTAGCCTTGTCATCAAAAAGCTATATCACAAATAGATTAAGACTCACCTCCAAGCACTGCAACAATGTGGGTAACCAAGACGAAAAGAAGATCATGGAGGAAAACAGCTTTCTGTTCTCCTGTTGGAATTAAGGACCTTTCAGTGGGTGTTGGTACTTAGGGATATTTGATCGATACCAATTCGCATGTGTAAATTGTATATTTCAGTTTGTATAACTATATACGATTGATGATCAACCGATGTCATCAATTCAGGCATACTAGTTAGGCATCTGATGATGAACTTGTCACGGAGTTCGAAACTAGCCATGCCAGTGAGTGTGCTTAACTGAAATGTCTATTATTCCAAAAAGCTTGTAGTATTATTTCAAAATATTTTCAATTCGTTGCCCAAACACAAATTTTTTCTGCTCAGGGGTAAATATACCACTCAGGGGTAAATATACTCACGTCGGTAAAAAATCTAAATTTTGGAAAAGTGGAGCTGATCGGTTTGGCTTGTGAGTATGCATCAATTAATAGTAGTTCATTGTATGTTCACGTTGCAGACGAAATATCACACTTGGATGTTTTAAGTGAATAATCAGTTGATTTTTGTATCGAAATAAAGAGCCTTATCACTAGGGTGTCCAAAAACCCCTAATTTTATACAAACCGGGCTTCGGACTGATCAAAAAATAAATTTTTCAAGCAAGAGGTTTTCGTTTTTAATTTTTGCCAAAAATAACTGCATTTTTTGCCGTCGTTTTATATTCTAAATTCGTTTCATATTCTAAAATCACGTATAAATTTTAAATTAATCCCTAAGGTTAAAGTAAATTTTAGAAGTTGTGTTAAACTTCTCATTAAACTCGAAGCTTGGTAAGCTTATTTAATTCTTATTCAAATTATAAAACCATTTTTAAATTTAGTCTTATTTAGAACCCATTTAATCGTTAAACCCATATTTGGAAAGAGAAGGCGTGTTTTTAATTTGAAATTTCCATTAAAATTTTTAAGTTGCACTTAATATTAATTTCAATTATTTATGTATTTAGTCTAGCACAACAGGAATAAATCTTATAAACTACTGTGCTGGTTATTAGTTATATGATCTCAGTTTCGCAGTGTTTGTAAGAGAAATTTTAATATTCTGAACATTCTAAAACTGATCTGAAATATAAATTTAATTTATTAGATCCTTTTGAATTCTGAATGCGCTGCTTGTTAATTCAAAAAATTAGGGTGAATTTTTCCAAAGACGCGAACCAGATATACAAAATTTATATTTAAACATAATTGGAATAACTATTCTCTTCCGATCGTAGTAGAGTCCGGTTCCATACTGAAAATATTTGTAAATTTGATACGATAATTGTGTTTTTTTTTGTATTTAAATGTAACAAATCGATGGCTTAATATAAAATGGGCCTAACTCGATTTTTTGTTACTGGACAGGAGAAGGAAAAAACTTAATAAAATCCGTAAAATTTTAGATACAACAAAAAGTTTTAATGCAATTTCTAAAAATGTGTTGCTTCTTTTTATTAAAAATTGCATTAAAACTTTTTTTGTATCTAAAATTTTACGTATTTTATTAAGTTTTTTCCTTCTCCTGTCAAGTAACAAAAAATCGAGTTAGGCCCTTTTTATATTAAGCCATCGAAATATTGAATAGAAATTGGTTAAGCGATGTCAAATTACCGGTGGTCGAAAAGTTCCGTCTCATGATGATAGCAAAACAAAGTAGTAGACCGGTTGAACCCAACTCAGGCGCAGATGAAGTAAACGGTGGGTAAACAATTTTCATAAAAGTCACGGAGTTTGCATTAAGCTAAGGTCAGCCAGGCAAATAAATTTGCACAAAATACCATTGGAAACGTTTGACAAAGTCATATGGTTTTGTCAAATTTTTATTTGCACAAAACATCACCCTAAATTATTTTATCTGCATATGTTTTGGCATTATATTCACAAGCCCGATATGTCGACGGAGCCTGAATGTCATATTTGCAATTTTTCATTTATCTCGAACAAATGAGCATATATACATACATATAAGTAGTAGCATATATAATTGACGTCGACCCGTATATTTAGCCCCCATAAATTTAACAAGCCTTCTAATGTAAGTCATAACAAATATTATTGAAGGACTTTATGAATTTTTAATAGGCTTTTTGTTTAAATATTTTATCGATATTTTTTTAAATTATAGACTTATCCAAACTTTTTTAAGTTCTTCGATTATTCTTTTGTTTCCTGTCAGAAAACAAATTGTTATCGAAAATTTTTTAAAATGCAACTTTCGATATCTTGATAACTAAGGGAGTTGTGGAAAATTGTCATCTAATGTTTTTATATTTATTTTGACATGTTTTACACAAACAAGTTTCATATGGAACGATTGAAACTGTAATACTTTCTCGCATATACAGGTTGGCGCCGAATGAGCTATATGGTTTAAATGGTTTATAACTTTTTTATTTATGCGATTATTATATTTCTTTTTTAAATACAGTATATTATTGGGGAATTAGCTTTGAAAAATGATATCCTGTAAGTGATGTCCATTTTCTTGTTCGCACGTACGTGCTCTTTTTTGCATACATTCCATAACTTTTCGCAGAATTTCGGGTGTAATGGCCATGATTTCATTTCGAATGTTGGTTTGGAGTTGGAGTATGGTTCTTAGTTTGTTAACGTACACTCTTTCTTTCAAATATCCCCAAAGAAAACTGTCAGGAGCTGTTAAATCTGGTGAACGTGGAGGCCAGTTAAAATCGCTTGTGCGCGAAATAATGCGTTCGCCGAATATGTTCCTTAACAAAGCCATTGAGGCACGTGCAGTATGTGCTGTGGCTCCACGTTGTTGAAACCACTGGTTTGGATGGTTTTCCACAGCTGGCCTAATAAAATTTTCCTACATCGTCCGATATGCAGCACCGTTGACAGAGATTGAGACACCACTTTCATTTTCAAAAAACTATGGGCCAATTATCCTTTCGGAGGATACACCGCAACAAACAGTACACTCAAATGGGTGTAATTCTCGCTGATGCACTGCTCTTGGATTTTGCGTAGCCCAAATCCTGCAGTTTTGCTTGTTGACATACCCATTTAATAAGAAATGGGCTTCATCGCTCATTACCAAATTGTGAATATAGTCTGGATTTTCCCCTGCTTTTTCGCGGAAACGAATGGCAATTCAAGCCGTTGCTGGTAGTCTGTCGTCTTCAACTCTTGCACAAGTTGAACTTTATATGGGAACAAGTCTAATATCATCAAAATTCTCTGCAGCGACCGCCGTGATAGTCCAAGTTGTGTCGAGCGCCTCCTTGTTGATGTTGATGGACTACGCTGGACGCTCTCCCGTACACGTTCAATATTTTGAGCAGTGTGCACGATAGGTGTTCTTCCTTCCGGCACCAGGAAGGGTTCTTACAGACCCATGTTGACGAAAATTTCGAATCAAATGGTTTATTGCTGACGCTGTGGGTGCAATGCGCACATTAAAATGACGACGATATGCACGCTGTGTCAACACAATAGACCGTTGGTTTAAAAAATAAAATTCAATTATTTGTGCACGTTGTTCGATCGTGTAATGATTCATAATTAATTCCCCAAGTCTTCTTCACAAATTTCTGATAAAAAAATTAAAAAATAATAATTAAAAAAGTTATAAAGAATGCAAACCATCTAGCTCATTCGGCGCCACCCTGTACAAACTTTAAAGGTTCACACAAGAGGATTATATGCCAAAGTTGAACAATCTTCGAGTTAGAAAAACATGCATAATAAAGTATGAAAGATAAATAGCGATAGACGACTGGAAGTATTTAGTACTGGGTTAACAATTAACAACTTTGAGTTTCTTCTTCTTTCTGTCAATAATTCACAATTACACAAAAATATTTAGTTTTAAATAAATTAATAAATAAATCATTTAAATAAATCTCCATTTTACAAATATACATTTGTGAATACTTATATGAATTTCAAACGGATTTTCATACAACGCTTTGATAAATTCACCAATAAGGTAAACAATATTTGTGTATGTTTGTTCTTGCAATTGTTTTACAACAACAAACGGAACAAACATTTTGAAATTTGAATAGAAAAATAGTAGAGAAATGTCATATACAGCTTATTAAACCATACAATCATAGTAGAAAATAGAAATCATATTTCGTAATTCCAAAGTTTCATTAAAATTCGAAAACCATATCATTTTTTATTATTTTTTTTTAACCGGCAAACAGGATATACCAAAGTAACCGGTTCCACCGGTTTTTCGGTTTCAGTTTTGAACACTCTAATGTTGTCACATAATATTCACACTGTTCAAACGTTTGCCAACTACTTTTGCTTACAAACGCCTACGAACTTATATGTGCAAACATTTGTTAGCAAATATTTTGGCGGTCAGACGATTGACAAAACAAGTCGTCAAAATTGTAAGGCATTCTACGCAAAATACTTGACAGTCTGACCTTAGCTTTACACGTTTTGTTAGCGTACTTTGCCCAATGGCAAAACGCACGATTTTTCAAAAAAATTATAGTGTAAAAACTTGTAAACAAAAGCCATCCAACAGGTTTGGTAACGCAAAATATCCGTAAACTGTGCCTGAAAATAAGTCCATACTAAACTAAACCGATATTAAGCGAAACGTAATAGTTTAGCGGGAAATAAAAAAAACCGTCGTCAAAATTGTAAGGCATTCTACGTCGTCAAAATTGTAAGGCATTCTACGCAAAATACTTGACAGTCTGACCTTAGCTTTACACGTTTTGTTAGCGTACTTTGCCCAATGGCAAAACGCACGATTTTTCAAAAAAATTATAGTGTAAAAACTTGTAAACAAAAGCCATCCAACAGGTTTGGTAACGCAAAATATCCGTAAATCGTGCCTGAAAATAAGTCCATACTAAACTAAACCGATATTAAGCGAAACGTAATAGTTTAGCGGGAAATAAAAAAAACCGCTTATAGTCACGACTAATGTATTTATGTAGTTTGATGACACAATGCAACACCGATTCTGTGGTATGGGGTTTGTTAGTTAATTTCGTACATATGTTAATGAAAAATTAAGCCAACAATTTATATTATTTTAATCGCCAGTTTGTCCAATGTAGTTATATAATAATCCGAGAATCCGCACCTAAATTACCACCAATTTACCTCTACTCTGGTTTTTAATCAACTCAATAATTTCGGAAATATTTAGAAAGATTTGTAAAAGTATACAACATTTTTCTGTACGCAATATAAAAATGTTGCTGCTGTTTTAAAATTCATAAAAATTCGAAAACGTCAAAATTGTCCATTCTAGAGGAATATATTAATAGATTATAAAAAAAACAAGCCATATTTCATAAAATCGATTTACTAATTTTGGGTTAATTCTCAATTAAGTGATGGTACATAATTTTAAACAAAACTGTTAAATGAATTTCAGTAATGATATTGTCTATGGGTCATTATCTCGAATCGTGTACATTGGTGTGATTTGAATCTTACTTCCATTTTACTTATTATGTTATTATTATATTTAAATTATATTTAAAAAAGATATAAATTGTTTGCATATTTTCCATAAAAATAAAAATGACTTTGAAAAAGTAAGTTAATGAAAATTACCTGTCCCCTGGTTAGCAAATTAAAAATTAAAATATTTAACATTAAATTTCTATTTCACCAAATTTATAATATTTGTAACATTTTGTCGGTCCATTTCAGCGGAAACGTTCGAATCTGATGCTGTAATTTAAAATATATGTATATAAACCCATACATCATGGTCATATCGGAGTCCGTAGATAAAAAGAGAAGGCAGGAATTTGCTCCAAGTTTCTTGATTCCCATTAACTTAATATTAATCTCCAAATTTTCGATATTTAATCTCCAAATCATCTAAGGATCCCGGTAATCCCCTTATCAAAATCGACGCAGGTTTGTCGCTCTTCGGGGTGAAAGAGTAAAATTGCACCTTCTTCTAGTAATTTACGGATTTTTGCATGATCCTCTATGCTGAACATAGAGTATTATTAACATTTATACTTAATGTTTTGATATAATTTCTATGCCCAAGTGTACGAGCGACACTATTAACAATCAATTTTATATCTATTCCATATATTGTGATGCTGGGTATAGATTTTCTAGCACTTTTATTGGTAACCTTACTGCTTTATTCATAAACAAACATTAGATTAGCTCTAAAGCATTCCTCAGTTATTGAAAGCTTTAAGATTTGGCGAAGGTTTTGTTAGAACCGTATTCATAATGAGTATTTTAACTAGGGAACAGATAATTGACAGAGAACCCTGTTTTCTGTAAAAACAAGATGAACAATAACCGATGACCGAATTAAATTTTTTCTATTTAAATTCGTCAATGCATTTTTGCAAAATTTTAAACATTAATGGAAAGAACTATTTAATAAAAAGATCAATTAATATTTGCTATATGTATTCATAAATTTGGAAGAAGTGTCAAAAAATCATATTGAATTGGATTTCAGTTTTGGGTAGCCAAATATAAAACCGGATAATAGGTTGTAGTTCAATGTTTTGATTTTATATACATCATTAAGTAAACAAAAGTTAATTTTGGTTAAAAATTATAAAAATTGGAACAAAACTATTTGGTTGCTTAGCAGGATAACGCTGCATATAATAATATATACGCTACAAACGCTACAAATGTACACATAATAATTCCAATTGTTTATATTATATATTTATAAAAAAAATATATATTATATATATTTATATAAAAAATATTTTTTTTTGTGTATTAATGCGGATAAAATAGCCTTAAAGAAGGGTTAAACGTTCAACAAAAATAGCGACGTTAGAGAACTCTTAACAGAGGAATTTTTCGATTATGAATACAATTTTTGGGCTTTACCTTCTTAAACCTTTAACAAACCATGACAACTTTTTATGAATAAGGCCGTTTGGATTTTTAGCAATTCAATCTTCTATTAGGTTTATGCTTAGTGTTAGCTGCAGCCTGGATGGTGGGGAAGTCCTCTTTCGTTTGTCGTGCAAGCTTTGTCGACCTTGTACCTCTGCTGGCTGCTGCAATGCGTGGCATCAGTATCTACTTTTTCTTCGTTTTCTTCTATATCTTCATCAATCTGAGACTCGGCGTTGACACCATACAATGTATCATAGTAGTTCTGTCCAATAATGTGACAGACTTTTCGGCATCATTGGGATTGGACTGTTTGGCTTTCTCCATTACGGCCTGAAGATATTCCAGTCTATCGTTTTGTGAGGGTACTAAGCTTTCCAATCCTTTTTTCGTCACTCCCAGGTCCATACACATTGTCGGCCAGTTTGGCGTTTCATCGATGCTTCGTTAATTTTTTGACACCGCAGTTGAACCATCATCAGCCCTTTTTTGTCTTTTCTTCGTCACTTCTATCGTTTGGTCATCCATTCTGATGCCGCGTTGTATTGGCTTTAAAAACTTTCACAAAAAGCGAAGTTTGTTTTTAAAGTCTTTAATCGTACGATTTCTGTAAACATGATATGTTTTGAAGCTTACACTATTCCATCTTTTCATGCGATTTTCCAAAATTTGTTTCTCACAATTTTTTCTAAATTTCCAATTTTTTTCAAGTTATTTTCAAAATTTGTTTTTTTTCCAATTTGCCGACGGCAAAACACAAAATTCGCGTTCAGTTAGCTTAGTACGAACCATTTTCACTTCACTTTAGCACAATATGAACACAGACACAAGTAATTTTTTAAAGAGAGAAACATTCTGACGTTTCATTTCACACTCTTCGTGGTGCGGTCGGTGTGATAGAAAGATATTTGATGAAAAGTGACTTACTCCAGGTGGAATTACAAAAACTTCAGACTTTAATTTTTCATGTTGGTTTGGTGAAAAACTGTGAAATTTAAATGTGTTTTACACTTTTTTTATTGACTATTATTGTCAGCATACATTTGTGTTGTATTTAACAAAAGAATTTCAACACACAAAACGAAATGCCGTTGTTGTTATTGTGTTGGTTGTTTTGCACCATTGCCTCTATCTGGTATTAGTAAAGCAATTATTTTCAACAATCAACATTCATATCACACCAGGCCTATTGTCAGAAACTTGCTGAGCGAAAGAAAAGCTCTAGTTATAAGAATTACTCTATGCTGTCAACATTGTAATCAGAAGTAACCCATACAGCAAACTAAGTTTAAATAGTGTTTTATTGATACTACTGACAGCTACTTTATGTTACTACCTCGTCGTCATCGAGAAAACGCAAGGAGAGGGATACCTACTCTTGTCTATAGCTCTCTGGTCCGTTAAACAAGTGTAGTTTTGTGTCCAGTTTTTGTTACAGCGGAGGTATGTATTTTTATTATTATATATATCAATATATCAATAATTTTCTAAATAGGTCCCATGAATTATACGCAGCTCATTTACGCGATAAATGTCAACTGCGTTACCAGTCAGCTACGTACTCTTATATTCTAACGATACTGACAGAAAATTAACATATTTTATTTTATGTTATTGAAATGAGTTGCGATGAATAGTTTGATTTTTGATTTTTTTCCAGCCAAATATTCCAGCCAAAAGACTGGAGACTTGTTTTAGATAGATCAATCAAATATTTCAAATGTCTGTTGCTTAGAGTGTCCAAAACCGAAACCAAAAATCGATGAAACCGGTTAACCGGTTATTTTGCGTTATTTGAAGTCGGTTAACCGGTTACCCGGTTTTTACTTAATTTGTGATAAATATGGTTTCAAATATGGTTCAATGAGTTATAAAAGTAAATGATTTAAGACTTGAATAAAAATTAGTTCAAAATTAATAAAGATTTAATTAATCATTTTAAAAAAATTATTTAAATTTGAAAACTCAAATTATTCTGTAAATAAATGTTTTAAACTTAACATTAAATCTCTTTAAAATTTGAGTATTATGTTTGAATTTAAATCAGCTTAATGTGAATTTGAACAAAACCTTTATATTTTATACTTATGTATGTTCCAACGCATTCCAAATTGGAATATATTTAAAATTACATAGTAATTGTTATTCTTAAAAAGTTCTGAAACGTTCAATTTTAAACCCGAATAAGAATAGGTGAACAAACGTATTGTAGTTGCTACATATGTAATTTAATTTAAAGCAACAATAACCGAAAACAGGTTGCTTGAAAAATTGATTTTTCGAACAAACCGAAAACCGGGTTTTAAAAAATGACGGTTTTTGGGCACTCTAGTGTTACTACACAATGGAAATAAATTACCAACGATTTCAACGGATTATTCGACTAAACTTGAGGAAGCCGTCAGGATTTTTTTCATATGATCAAGGTCTGTGGTCCGTCTGCGTAAATATAAAGATAACGCATTTTGTATTGGGTCAGCAAAGTAGATACACTAAATATCCGTATTTTCTTTGTCTGTGGAACCTTCGTGCAAAAAATTAACAAGGGAGCAGGAAAGAGTCACCATAAAGCACAAATAACCCTGCAGGAAAAGTTAACGCCTTTCCTGAACTATTGATAAGGCGAGAAAATATCATCCTTCCACCCACCACTACACATTAAACTTGGGTTTTTAAAATTGTTTGCAAAAGCTTTAGATACCCAGTGTGCCATATGAAGCCGTTACGAATTCGAGACAGATCCGTAGCTTCGTACATTTTGTCCGAAACGAACATCCTCATAATAAATCCGGTTGCATATGAAATTCCTCTCGAAAAGGCAGTCGTCTTTTCTACTTTTTGGGATCCGTCTTCACTTCGCAACAGACTTCATATTTCAATCCATTTCGAGTTCGTTTTTTATAAATTTTTTCGGACTCGGAACGAACGATATTTAAGACATTATTAATGTATAATAAGAAATTTATAAGATATGTAAAATTAAAATAGGCAATGAACTATAATTTCTACCTCTAATCCACTGAAGTTTTTCACATACATTATATATTAATTTCATTTCCTTTAATTAAGACTATGGAATTATATCCTTACAGACCTGCAAATAGAACAAATATATCGTAACAAAATAAGCTTAACTACTTAATTAAATTACATAGTAGTTGTCTAAAATTATTTTGAAGCAGACAAAAGCCAATGTTATTGCAAAATGTATAAAAAAATATCATAGATCTATTAATAGGATAATTGGAAGCATAATTTGATGAATGTAATTCTATATTAAATGTATACATATGACCGAGAGAGCGAGATGGAGCATTAAAGCTTATAAGAGAAAGTAACATTAGACAATCAATAGAACCTGATACAATGGCATACAGAAACATTACAGACGCTGTTTTCCTTCTGGCATCTAAAGTTTTTAACGAAATAAGTGCACAGCGACTTTCATATGTTAAAAAAATAAATGTTTTCCCATTACATCCCATGAAGGGACAGGGGAGAGCTTTTCACAATTACTGAGCTATGCGCTTTCCAGTTTTCACTCACTGATTGGGACCTACAGTTTTACACCGATTCCGAACGGTATTTTGAGAAGCTTTTTCATGACTGTATACTCGATAGTGTCGCCATCACTATGAGAGGTGACCGCCGCCGAAAGAAATTTTTTTTTAAGGTGGTCAGTGTAGGGTTCGAACCCAGGATCTCATGTACAAGAGGCGCGCACACTAACCATTGCACCATATGTTGGTAAAGGTAAAATACATATAAAAAATTCGTTGGCCGCCAAATTGAAATCGTTATAGTATTATTAAGGTTTTGTCTTTTGTCAACACAGATATGAATCTGGGACATTAAATATGTCAGTTATTCCCTTTTTATGTTTTACGAACTCGTAACGGGTTCGAGACGAAACCGCGAAATCGTGTACATTGGATAGGAATGGCGATAGCTTTAAATATATTTGCCAATCATTTCCTGGTCTTCGTGCAGAAAACTTAAAAGTGTGTTTTCACAAACCACATGACTCAAAAGAATTTAAGCATGGATAACCTTTGTATCAGTTCCAAACATTTTTTGGGAAATAACAAAGCTAAAAACTATGCTGAAACACAATGCTCCACAAATTCCAAAAACTACGAGCTAGTATGAGTGTCAAAGTGCATTATTTGCACAGTTATTTTGATAAATGTTCTGACAACCTTGGCGATTATTGTGAAGAAGAATGGTAATGATTCCAACATCAAGATTATGGTTGAAAGAAGTCGAGGGCGGTGGGATATTCATACGATGGCAGACTACTGCTGGAACTTGGAATGAGCCTGTCCCAACAGAAAATACCAAAGAAAATTCCCTAACAAAACTATTTTCTTAACTAATATGTTTTATAATTACATATGTAACTTTATTATTATTTTCAACAAAATGAGATACCATCACTAAGTTGTGAATTAAACCAAAACAAAATTTGTAACATGTCTGTGTTTACACAGAAAAAAATATTCCCGAATTAATTTCAATTACTGATTTGCTTGAAAACAGAGATAAAATTCAATTATTTCATTATTTGACTTAATCATTTGAATACTTCGTTCAACAATTTTACATTTTATAAAGCGAAGAAGATCAATTAAAATTTCACTGGAATCAAGTACTTGTGTACTTGAAATTACAACATTTTTTATATGTTATTTGAGGTTTTTTTGTTCGATTTTTAAGGCGAATTTTTGTTGTTGTCAGGGAGAACAAGTGGAAGATGCGCATCACCAAAAATCCGTTACAAACGGTGTTTTGTTATTGCAATCGGCACTCGTCAACACAATGACAGCAACAAAACATGTGCTACAAAATTATTGCGAAATCAAAACACATCTTTGAGAATTTACAAATAAATGTTCAAACGAGAAAAAGGCATACGGAAATTAATTATAAAAATAAAACATACTTCATAAGTAAAAAGTATAATTGAATTTTTTTAATTTTTATTTTTGAATCCCTGTAAATGATTTTCTTAATTATTATTTAATCAAACTGAAATTAATTATAAAAATAAAATGTTCAAAAAATATGAGATGTTGGTTTTTCTTATTTTGGGTGTTAATGTTAACCATTAAAAATTACCGATTTCGATTGAAAGCGAACACCGACTTTTGATTACCAGAATACTCAAGTTGAGTACGTTAGTAATCAAAACATAATTTCGATTAAACGCTCACTCAACTTGATTACGCGCGTAATCAAAACATTATGTAGCTTTGATTAAGCACTCACTCAACTTGATTACACTCGTAATTGAAATTTTCCATAAAAAATTGATTAAAGTCATGCTTAACTCAATTACTAATTTAATCAACAATATTAAGAAATTTTGATTAAATCTGTGCTCAAATAAATATTTGCTTTAATTGAAAACTTTTCAATTACGATCTTACAATTCGAGTAATTGAATTTACAAAAATCGTCATTGGCGGAAATCCAAGTATAAAAATAATTGAATTGACAAATATCGTAATTGATTTGAGCATTCGCTTTTTTCTGTGTATAACAAAATATGGAAAGAAAATTTCCATTTTTTGATTTTTTATGAATTTTAAAACAAAATTTAAATGTTGCATAAAAAATGTAGCTTTCGGTAAAATGTTCTGATTATTTCCAAGAGTATTGAGGTAATTCAAAAACAGTGTAGAGGTAATTTAACTTCGGATGTTTTATTTAACCAAATCGTACAAAGTGTTCTAGAGTTATGGTAAAATATGTTTATGGCTCCAACCAGAGGCAATTCAAATAATGTGCATTATACGATTATATCGTCGTTATGTATCTAAAACGACTCCAAAAAGTTACGCTGCAGAAAAGAGCTTAATTTTATTACTCTGTGTTATTTGATAATTTTAGTAATACATATTCACCATTTTAGTAATGGTCACACATTCATTCACATCAAATTTTCCAGCGTTTAATTGTGCCACTTCGCTGAAGAATTTACTCATGTCTGCGTTCTATAAAATACAGTTAAGCAAACGCAAGTGACCACTGGTACGCTTTATGTGATTAACAAATTAAGTGAAAATATAGACACATGATGTGCTAATGTCCAAAATCTTCTAATACGAGATTTCAATGTGAACATGTCTTGCGATGTAAAATATCCTTTAAGAATTTTTCGTTCTTATACTAAAAATGATTCGCATTTAAGCTGAAGATAGAGTGCTGAATAAAATTTACTGATAAGTGAGCTAATCTAGTAACACAGCTTTCTTGAATAAAACTAATTTATAGCGTATTAAAGAACTTAATACCTACATAATACACTTTTTTTCTATACCTACAACCTAATCTTAAAGAACAACAACCAGCTAAGTGGCGACTACAACCACTTTTTGCCATGAATCTAGTTCATTCACTTTGGTGCATGTAAGGAAAACCTCAATAAAAAAACATGACTGTGAGTATAACGATGTGCCAACATTGTTGCCTTCCCCACCCCATACACATAGCTTACTTAAGACGATGTATAATATTGTGTGAGAGAAGAGGTTGTAACTATTTTCAAAATAACCACTTACCCAGTTTTAAAAAGTTATGATGACTGCCTGCCACGCATTATTTTGATATTAAATGTCAACATCATCAACGTTGGTATGAGTTGTTCCGTACTGTGTATGCAAAATGTGATTGTCCTTAATTCAGGTTCTTATACGTACATTGTGTACGTCATTTTCGGTTTAATTTAGTACTAGTATATCAAAAACTTAAAATTGTACTTTTGAAAAATAACGAATACTTTTACGAATACCCCATTCTTCCCACAAAAATTAATTTCGTGGCCGCCATAACGAATATTTTAATGTTAAATTATTGGCAATCGTTCTTGTAATCGTTTACAGACAGAGCATAAAGTCATAAGTATATTTGAATTGCGGCCTCTCAGCTAGGCAAACTATCATACTAGGCACTACACCACGTAGGGTGCATATACTGAAAATTCAGGCCGAAGTGTTGGTTTTCCGTGCTTTAAACAGACTAGGTGTAATTGCAAAGATAGACATACTTACTATACATTATTGGAAGGGATAGTTCTTGTTCTACTGAAATATGCATAAACATGGATATAATTTCAAAAATTATTGTGCCCTTTACAAAAGAATGTCGTGAAAATTGTAAAATTTATAATATTGAATAAATTAGTACGAATTAGCGCTATAGCACCGACAGTAGGTCACTATTTGTTTAATAAAATGCTATTGACAGTTTGAGGCAAATAGTGAAAGAACAATGAGATTTTTAGTTCAAAAATGTTTTATGAAAATTTAACTTTTGTTACGTATTTTAATCTGACAAAATCTTTTTTTTTAAACAAAACTTGTGGATTTTCGAAAGTTGTTGGCTGTGGGTGATTTTTCCAGGGTGAACAAAGTTACATTCGACAGCATTATCAATGCAAATTAATAAAATTCAAAAATAATAGCAAAAGATTAATGTTATCTTCTCGCAAAATTTTTCCACGTTTGGAGTTATAAAAAACGTTAACGTTGAGAATTTGTCACTTCCAAACCGTTAGATAATTCAAAAATTATTAAGTTACAGATCTTCAAAACATGATCAGCACCAATGTGGTCCAATTTAGCAGTCAGTATCGAATTTTGCGTAACTACTAGCTACAATATTTCGAAATACAATATTCTAAAAGCCTGCCTCCTCCTCTACATACCTCTAGTACAACATTATAGAAGAAAAAAATTATAATTTCTGATATTATTACCACTTTTTTCGCAATCGGTCCCCTGTGCGTTATATGACCCAATGTTAGGTACTCATCCATAAACCCGCTATATTATTCCCTTAAGGGCTGATCAAAAAGTCCGGGACTTTTCGAACTTTCCTCGTAGTTATATGAAATGCAGCACTGCACCCATCAAGTACCACCTGTTAATAGACTAATGTCAAATTTTGAGCAAGTTCCGTCATTTAAAGCAAGTTCCGCTGTTTAAAACATACAACCTCGTTAATTTTTTTAAAAATGGAAAAAAGTAAATTTCTAGTGCTCATTAAACATTATTTTTTGCGAAAAAAAACCTTGAGTCAAACCAAGGTAAAGCTTGATAAATACTATGGGGGCGTGCACCATCGATTTCAATGGTAAAAAGTGGTTTACTGACTTTCGTTGTGGACGCAGAAGTACAAATGCCGCTGAACGTTCTGGACGGCCAATTGAGGTCAATACACCCATCGAAAAGTAAAAGTGCGTGAGATTGTTGATGCCTTACGCATTTCATATGGCAGTGTGGTTTCGATTTCAAATCATCAGCTGGGTTTAAGAAACCTTTCTCCAAAATGGGTGCCGCGTTTGGTCTCAATTGACCATAAACGCACGGGTACAGACGTGCATAGTCTCAATGGCAAAATTCCATGAATTGGGCTACGAATTCAGGTACCAATATTCTCCGGATTTAGCCTCCAGGGACTATTTCCTATTTCCAAACCTAAAGAATTGGCTTGGTGGAAAGAGATTTAACTCCAACGATGAAATTATTGATCAAACAAATGCCTATTTTATTGACCTCGAAAAATCCTATTTTTTGTAAGGGATACAAAAATTCGAGAAACGTTGGACTAAGTGTATTGAGCTGAAAAGAGATTATGTTTATGTATGCTTCATTCAAAAAGTAACGGACTTATTGATCCGCCCAAGTATAACTAGGTATTTTCCCAACCTTCTTTCTAGTAATATCAGTCTGCGATTACCAGCACCATATGACTCACCCATATCACTCATAAACGGCTTAAATGGAATCTTGATGAAGGAACGAACTGGCAAATCTCTCTGTATTGCATTGAGAAAGATCTGCTCATATACTTGTTATACTTCTTCTATATATACTTCTTCTATTTCAGAATTTTGTTTTCGACGTTAATTGTTCCATTTCCTAAAATTTCTCCAATACATATGTGAGGTATACGTTCTCACTATCATTGCTATTGACCAAGAAAGTGCTCAGAAGACCATGATTTGTTTACCGGACACAATGTAACCCATATGGTTTTTTTGTTATCTTGGCAACTCATCCTGCAACGAAATTCGGACCACAGCAAATAAATCCAAAGATATCTTAGCACCGTAATGGTTTATTGAAAGCTGAGTCTGCCAACTAAACACAATTCACGCGGAAATACCTATCGAAATACCTGTCTGGCATTAACTCGTTATCGTTGGCTGCAAATAAAAGTCAAGATTGAAGTGGAATACGTTTAACCTGGACTTCAATGTAGGTTTCCTTCGCTTACCCAACTTACCCAATGCGCATAAAGTGATTTATATTATCAATTAGTGATAACTATATGTATAGTGTCTTATTTTACTAGCGTGTGCGAAATTTTAATCAATTCCTACACAAAAAGCATCCTTGTATAAAATTGCTCAAATTCATGGTCTGATATCACAAAGCACTGGTTAATATATGATTTGCTATTTAATTTGAAGATATTACCAATAAATGCAGACAACTTAGGTTGACGAACCATAGGTAAATGTGCCTTGCATTTTTGATATATTCCTTAGATCAAGTGTATATGAAGGAGTGTGCCACATATATTTGTAAAAAGTCTGTCAATGTATGTTTTTCCCGAAGGAATCTGTTTCAAAAAGGGAAGAAACAGCGCTTTAAATGCGAATTGCTTTGTTTTCAAATGTGTGACATGAACCCTTTGCTCTTAGTCCACAATTGAAAGCTTTAAACATATTTCTATGAACAACGACTGCAATAATTATTTTTTACATAATTCCATAATTTTACATAAATTTTTACATAATAATAATTTTTCTACATAATTTCCGAGTTTTAATATATAATACAATACAAGTAAGTCGACCTCATCTGCTATGTCGCACAAGTTTAGAAGTAAATACGGCTGCATTACCGAGAATTCCATATAGATGTTAATTAACACCGAATGTGCACAAAATCGGATGACGATCATTTTCGACTGCTCTAGATTCAGTAATAACACAAAGAACCGAAACCCTTTTCGAACCCATTACGAGGCAATACAGGAATAAAATAACGAATCAGTGCAATTGCGTTATGGCTAATCCGTTTCGAACCCCTTACGAGTCCGCAAAAACATAAAAAAAACTAATCAGTACAATTTTTATTTGGCGGATTGGTTTCGAACAAGTTACGACTCCGTAAAAACGTTAAAAAGCGAAATGCGAGTTTGGGGAAGCAAATTTGAAATTGCATGCATCTCGTGAGGAAACAGAACTCGTATTTCGGTCAAGTGGTATCCGCCCCACGCCCCACCCATCACCATCTGGAACCAGACATTTTTACCAGCAAAATTAAACGTCGCAGATTCATTTGTGAGTTGCTGAAATAAAAAAAAATGGGACAAAATACTCAAAAGAATTCAATTTGCCTCACAGCGATATCCGTTCGAATACGTTGCGAGTGAAAAAGCGAGCTTGAAACGTAATCGAATACGAAATCCGTTGACAGTTCGGGACGGGTCCGAATAACTTAAAAATCTATTCGCGATTTGGAGAGGAATTTCATACGTAAACGGATTCGTTATAGATCTGTAAATGATTTGAGTTTCGTATCAAATGTACGAAGTTTAAAGTTCGTCACGAATACGAAACGGATTCGTATGGCACACTGGTTAGTTGTTGTCTCCTCGAGCCCACTTACGAACACATGACACAAATACCTCCTTGGAGACAATTTCTGTACCAAATTCTCACACAATACCTTGATTTGAGAAGCTGAATCTAAAGTCGCCCTTGATTGACATCTGCCGCTGCTTTCCTTTACCATCGATATTGATGTAGAAACAAATACTCAAATACCTCAGGCTCCACTGTCGTCTCCAATTCTAGATTTTGGCAACGATTCGCCAAAATGGGAGAACATACTTCCCATTATGAAATTTGGCTGTAGCACACTAATGGTGATTTCGTTTCTAAAAAATAATGTTGCCCTCGTATGAGGCGACATTTAAAAAGTGTTGCCATCGCCCTTCAAAGTTGTGCCTTGTTTAGGGGGAGAAACGAACATGTTGCATTTTCTCACAACTATTTGCTCCCTTTTGAATGTCTTCATTACCTCGCAATTTTAACGGACTCTTCGTACAAACTGGTCCAATGCCTACCAATCCAATCCCGCTTAGCCAAAAAATCGACCACTTTGTTTGAGGAGGTAAGTGAATTTAAGTGAAGCCGCTTAAAGTACCACTTTGAGTCCAGCAACAATATTTTTGTCATTGTTGATACATTAATTGCCTATATTACTCCGACTACGTCACCGTTGACCGCGACGCATTTAACCCTAGAGCAATCGACAAGAGTTGAATTCCCTCTCTTAGCGTTCTCCTGCGGTCATCGAGGTAGTACGAGATTTCATCGACTTTGAGTTGCGGTTGTATGGAATTCTTTAGTTGGGCATTAAACGGATAGAAATAAAAGGGAATGCGTATTTTCTCGTGTATTAAAATACCGGGGTTTCAATGGTGTCGGTTTTCGGTTTCTTTAAATACTCCGATATTGGAGAAACTCGTATTCTGTTAAACCAAGGTGTAGAAACCGGTTAATAACCAGTTTTGGTGTTTATTACAAAATGGTTAATTATTGTAATTATATTTTTTACATACTATGAAAAAGCTTGGGTCAAACTGTAGGCCCCAACCAGAGTGTGTACGCCTATGCCTTCATGGGATGTAATGGGAAAATAAAGTGTAGGCAATGTAAAATTTGGAATTTAATTTCGCTTTAAAAAATATTTATAGATACTGTAACTCATTCGACCTTAGTTTTCAGTACATTGTCGATTGTTTTGGCCTCTATTTCGTGTTGTAAGGCCTTTGCGTAACACTTATCTTTCAGGGAGCGCCAGAGGTAAACAGAGGTAACGGATTCAAATCGCAGCTGCGAGACGGCCAATGGACTCCTAGTTTCTACTGATTATGCGGTTTTCGAACAAAGTTCGCAGAAGATCGTTTGTAACGTTGGCTGTGTGCCGCGTAGCGCCGTCCCGTTGAAGCCAGACTTCGTGAATGTCATCCTCTTCAACTGTATGGAACAGAAACCCGCTGAGCATGGCACGGTAATGCTCGCCATTGACGGTGACTGCGGCTTCTTGCTCATTTTCGAAGAATAATGGGCCTATGATGCCGCCATGCCTACAACCGCACCAAACAGTCACTCGTTGTGAATGCATCGGTTTCTCCTCGACGACTTGTGTATTTTCCGAGCCATAAATTCGACAATTTTGTTGTTAACGTAGCCCCCGGGGTGAAAATGAGCTTTATGGGAAAAGATGATTTCTCGCTAAAAATGCTCATCTTCAGACAAGCGATCTTCCGCCAATTTAGCGAAGCGAAAACGCAGCGGATGGCCACTAGGTTTCGGTTCTTGAACTATATACTTGGACTTTATAAGCCTTCGTACCGAGGTATTTATTCAAAATTCTGCGAAAGAAATGCGAGAAGTATTCAATTGCTGCAAGCTGTGGCGAGTTGACACACTTTCAGCTACAGCGGCAATATTTTCCACTGGACGAGCACGTAGACAAGTTCTTTCGCTCAATAAGGATCCGAATTGATAAACTCGCTTCACAAATTGATCCACAAAAGGCGTTGATGAAACAATATTTCTTTCGAATTTATTTCGTACATTTCTTACACTTTGAGTTGAAGCTCAGAACTTTGGATGAAAGTTGTTAATATTTCCCAATTTTCTTCAAGTGTAAAGCGGCCCAAGCCTCGAACCTGTAGCTAAAAATCTATTCATAAATGTCAAATTTGCCATCGGCTTCGAAATAACGGGCGGTTCAATTTAAAAATTTTCCATGGACCACCCCTAATTTATTTATTTATTATATCTGTTCTAATATTTAACTTCACAAATTAGGTAAAATCATCGTTGAGTAAATATTCCTTCAGACGTTTTGTACTTATTTTTGGATTGTGAATACTTTTTTTGTTTTATGCATTTCTGCTAACATACTAGTTCATCATATTTTCATCATCATATTTTAATTCTAATTTATTTCGATACTCTCTTATTTTGTTCTATTAATTGAGTTGTTTCCTTTAGTACAATAAGTTCTAAAAGTTAGTAATTTTTGTTTTTCTCTCTTTAAGTCTGTCTTTATCTCAATTAATTGAGTTTCTTGTCGAAACTCTTCTGGTCTAACCGCATAAAGCGGACAATTTTGTTATATTAGGTTTTAAGTCGTTGAAAACACTTAAAAAAAGAAGACGTTTTGTTCCTGAATTCAAGTTGAATTCGTTAGTGCTTTTCTTTTAATAAAAACCTTGACCAGGAGCCAACACTAGTTATTAGTTCTGAAACTTACATCTAAATCAGAGTTGGCAGATATGACTTCTATTGCCTTGGAAAACTTATTTCAGAAAACTATCGGCGAAATAAGTCGTTTGCAAAGCCTTTTGTGCCTATTTGATGTAGTCAGTAACCATAGTGAGCTTTGAAAAACGATTTAGGTTTGTATTTCGTCGTTGTTGAATCAGTTGTGTAAAGACCGAAAAAACCGGTTATTTGGCTTGGATACCGGCCGGAATGCGGTTAACCGGTTATAGCTATATTATATTTACTTACTTTATTGTACTGTTTGCTCCTGGTTGATTATCGCTCTTTACCTATCTACTCTGTTTTCAATAAATTTCTTAGTGTCGATCAGTTATATCATGAATACGCCTTGATTTCACTTAGGCAACATACCACCACCAACGCCGTCAGAGCCGTTGTTACGTTATCATGTTTCGTGCTTAATTTTCTTTACAGAAACCCAACACTAATTAGTTTTCACCATTTTGAGTTATAATTGCATATTGTCAGA
This sequence comes from Phaonia tiefii, assembly GCA_963931995.1. Lineage (NCBI taxonomy): Eukaryota > Metazoa > Arthropoda > Insecta > Diptera > Muscidae > Phaonia > Phaonia tiefii. Next base: position 191,340,300 of record OZ008369.1, read on the forward strand.
GAGAAATTAAACGAGAAGGGGCAAAACTTAATCTATATTCCACAAGTACTTAGGGTATATACAAATTGTTAAAGAACATAACTTAAAGATCGAATAACTCAAAGTTATATCGATATAATACCCAGGCGGACCCTATACGGTACGGAAACAATCGTTGTTTCTTTTTGAAACAACGACTTCTATGTATCGTATCAGTGTTGCCAGAAAATATCAAAAAAAAGAACATACCAAAAAAAAGTGCAATTTACAAACAAAAGTGCTAAAACTAAAACAATAAACTATTGTAGTACTGAGTGCACTTTACGCTTAATATTCGATAAACAAAACACAATTTCGTAGACCGTACATATTCGAGCACACTCACTCATAGGGACGGGGGCATATGTCATTTAATACGGAAAAGTGTAAGTCATATTAGATCTAAGGTATCTATGGACCAAATTCGTTTCGGACTTTTTAAGACTTTTGTGCCATTTCCGCCAATGAACCTTTGCGATGGACAATTATTTAACCAACCTTAGAGATTTCAAATGGGTGTTATGACCACACTCCTTCTGGTACACCCCATACAAATCGATATATTTAGTGTAAGTGATTAGCTGCAAATCAGATATTGGTTAATAATATGTAAATTTGTACTTAACAATACAATAGCTGGGAGGCCGTCCGGTTTATCGATATGATAACTCGTGTAAAATACTTCCTACCTTAGTGAGATTTGTACTAGGCTTCATTTCGTAAACCGCCATTCACTCACTAAAACAATGATGATTTTGCTAAACCCATTTATGTGCCTCCCATACAAAATATGTGCGGCTTTCAGGATGGCCGACATGTTTTCTCCTATAAGCCAAAATCGATCTTAGTGAAATTTGGTACTAGGCAGTATTTTTTGCAAAAGCTACTGTGTAATTGAAAATAGTTGTGGTAACCAGTTGAATATGTGCAAATTTGCCACGGGTAACTGATGGTTGATCGCCTGCCAAAACAAAAATATGAACCTTTTTTTAATGGAACTCGGACCCAAAGGATAACTAAGGGTGAGGCTATGTTCAAGTCGGTTCCACCGACTGAAATTGCTGTACTTGTTTTGAATTAGGTTTGGCAACCAAAAATGACTATTTCAGTACGTTAATGTTTTTCTTAAATTTCGTTTCTGGCATTGGCTTATAAAACCGGTATCGGCTAATACTATGTATATTAACATTTTAAACACGTACTGAAATTTTATCTTTATTTTAAAATTATATTTATTTAAAATAAATTGTTTTATCAAATTTTGAAAAATACAACTTTTAAATTCATATGTAAAATTGATAATTTAGATTAAGTGACACATTTTTGTATACAATTTCATATACGAAAACCATACTTAAATTAGAAAATGTATATCATTTCAAGACTAAAATTAAGAAGCCGTATTCAAATTTGAAATACTCAACCATACAAACTCAAATGCGGATAACAAAGTAACCGCTGTAACAAAAAGTGTTTTTGTTTTTTATACTCATTAAAGTATTCAAATTTGAAATACTCAACCATACAAACTCAAATGCGGATAACAAAGTAACCGCTGTAATAAAAGGTGTTTTTGTTTTTTATACTCATTAAAGTAATTAGGCGGTTGAGTCGTCTATTCCGTTTTGACCAGTACTAAAAATGAGGCAAAATTCACAACCCGACAAATTTATTTTTGTTTGTTAGGGTCATCCGTATCCGTACATCAAAATTAATGAAATTAATAAGAAGTCTAGACCAATATACTTTGCAGTAACGGGTTTTTTAAATGCCAACTAACGTACATATTTAACATCGACACCCGTGATAATTCTGTATATGTTATAAGTCCTGGTCAGAAATAAGCATTATTTCAGAGTTCAGTTCCGCAAAACAAATATACATTTTAAAAAATGCAATTTATCGACAAAAAATACTAAAAATTGAGCCAGAATAGTCAAAAGTTTGAAAACATTGCAAAAAAGTGCTCAAAAGCATTTAGCATGTTTTTTCCAAAAAAAAGTGCGGAAGCCAAAAAAAAAACAGAGCAAGAATTGCACGTAAACTTGCAACACTGCTATGTATGCAATGGCTCTCAAAGAAAGCCTGCATAGAGAAATGCATATCGTTGTTTACGTCAAAGTATGGTTGCGGATGTTTTCGCACAAGTAGTTGTTGAGACAGCTCTTGCTGTGTTGGGTTTTGTTTTTTTTTTTTTGGATTCGTTTATTTAAATGCATCATGTGTACTTATATACTAAAATAAACAATAGTTTACATGTGCTTAAATATACAATGTCCCATTTAGAGAACTCTAGTATAATCTCTTATAATCATATCCTTGTTTGATAACTGTATATTTGTAGGTTTATAATCCATAGCAGTTAATTTAATTAGATCGTAATAAAAAAAAAATTAAAACATCACTTATACATATATCTGTGGTCACAAGTCATAACAGCCTAACTCACTTCTAAAATTTCTAAGAGAGAGCAGTTTAAACTTTAATATATTTACTGGAAATCAGGAGTCGGAGTTTTTGTGATAACTTTGTTACAGATAACAAGGAAACGAATTCTTTTACTTACTACTTACCAAAAAAAATGGTTGCTTATTTAAGCACGGTGAGTTCTCAAATTTTTTTTTTTAATTTTTGTGCTAACTCGAGTTAGGCTGTTATGGTTTGTGACCGCAGATATATATTAAGAGATAAAATAATGACCACAGTAATACAAAAAAAAAGTTTGAAAAAAAGCAGATTTCTGTTAATCCAGCCACCAGAATTTCGTGGTGTTTAATTTGACAATTCTGCCTATATCTTTATTAGGTATGCTAGTGCTATATCTTAAGCTTGGTTCGGTGTCGATGTTGAATTCTATGGCCTTCGTTGTGGTCGTTCTATAATGGTGGTAGAAAATTGGAATTCCATCTAAGTTCTGAATAGCATTTCTGCTGTCTAGGTATACGAACGTTTCCGGTGGTACAAATCCCTTTTGAATAGTACTTTCTATATATGATTTGTTGGTATAATAAGGGACCTTTATGAGCTTACATTCTGAGCATTGAGTACACCGTACTATATGATTACGTATCAGACTTATTATGAAATTATCAACCCTGGTTATGTCGGCCGAATTATATAGTTTTGAGTTAGATATATATTTCAGAAAGTTACTCTGCGGTGATCTGTATAATGATGTGCAAACTCTAAGTATTTGTCTTTCCATTACACGTATTTTTTCCATATATGATGGGGAGGTATTAAACCATTAACAATTCCGTGTTAACAATTCCCTGTTCCAAAACCAGACGTTGACTTTTCAGCAAGATTCAGCACCAGCTCATAAGACTATAACGACACAAACCTGGCTTCAAAATAATTTTGCAGCTTTTATATGCTCTGAAGAATGGCCCGCTGGCAGCCCTGATCTGAACCCTCTGAATTACAAATTGTGGAACGTTTTAGAGTACATGGTCTGGTACAAAAAATACCCCAACATTGATTCTCTTAAGACAGCTCTATGAAGCGTATGGGCCACCTTGTTTCAGCATTCGTACTTACAAGTGTTACATTTGAAATATTTATAAAATATATACATATTTATATTAGATATTTACTATCTAAATATTCTAATGAATGCAAGAACGCAATTGATAATGCATCAATAAATGTAAGAACTAAGACAATCAATCATCCTAAAAACGTATTAAAATCAGAATTTAAATTGTTTGAAGCAACTGGTAAGGAAAGTCCAAATTTCGAGCATTTATATAATGCACTTTGCAACTAAAATAAGATATAATCTTTCAATCGATTCTCTAAATGTTTCTAAATAAGGAGCTTGAGACAAATAAATAGGTTACAAAAACCTAAGATTAATATTCTGTCGTAATAATTATTTGAACTATATTAATTTAACCAGTGTACATATGTATGTATATATTATATTTATTTTTTGATACATGTACAAATGTATACTCAAAACTAGTATTTTAAATAAAGCCTTTAACATATTAATATTTGTTTTTCTTACAATTCTGATCCACGATCCCGGTAAATCAAAAAATGAATCCCGTTTTCCCGGAGTAACAAATTTCCCGGGGAGAAACCCTACGTGTAAAGTTACAAAAAACAGCAACAATTTGTCTGCAACGGTGTGGGGTGAAATAATTCCTCTAGTAAAGACGTTGCAATATATTTATTCAACCACAAAAAATTTGCCAAATGAATTGTACTTCGGCGACTTTTAAGCTTTGAATGGAGATGAAATTTACCGTAAAGGCAATGAATTGTGTCAAAAGAAATACGAGAGAGACACAGTTATTGGATATTGCAATAATAGTTTCTACAATATATTTGAATCCCAGGCTTCGCATAAACTTTCTGAACAATCCACTCAAGGCAATGGCGGCTAGGAATATATTGTAATATCATATAGACCTCTGAGCTATTCTTCTCATCTATCATTTCCTCTAACACTATTTGTGGTGCGGTCGGTGCGATAGAGAGTTATTTCACGTAAATTGACTTACACCAGGTGTAATTTAAAAATTGTTGACTTAAATTTTTCATGCCTTTTTGATAAAAATCTGTGAAATTTTAACGTATTTTGTTTTTTTTTTTTGTTATCTCTTTGGTTACTATATATTTGTGGTGCATCTACACAACAATTTTAATGAACAAAACGAAACTACATTGCTGATTTATTGTTGGCTGGTATGAGCCATTGTCTCTATCTGGTATTATTAAAGCAAAACTTTCCAAAAATCCAACCGCCCATCTGCAGCACACCAAATGTCATCAATTTACTGAGAGAGTTGGCTACTCCATATGTCAATACTGTATGGCTAGGAATCATTAAAGGCATTTTTTCCTTCAAATTTTTAATATTTAAAAAAATGTATGTAACACAAATAATATAGCCTTCTATATTATTTGACATTTATCAGGGGAATCCAAATGAAAGCAAGTGCTCACTTTTTAACGCATAATAGTTTTCAATAAGAGCGCTACAAAAGTTTTTTTAAATAAAACAAAACCGGTTTTAGATACCAATGACATTCTTTATTCCTGTGAAAGTACGGTCGATGCAATTATGTATGGAACTCGATTGGCCACCACGGGCACGCTTGCAGAAGTCCCGACGCTGAACTCAATTTTCGACGGTTTTCAAGCATAAATCGGCCGATACTGCTGCAATTTCACGTTCGATATTCGTACGAAGTTCATCAATCGTCGCTGGCTTGTTGGCATAGACCATAGATTTGACCTAGCCCCACAGGAAGTAATCTAACGGCGTCAAATCGCACGACCGAGGCTGCCAATCGAATGGGCCATTTCGTGAGATAACACGTTCACCAAACTTGGTTTCCAATAAATTGATTGTGGCATTCGCTGTGTGGCTTGTGGCGCCGTCCTGTTGGAACCACATGTCCTCCAAGTCCATATTATCCAATTGGGGCCAAAAATATTCGGTTATCACTGAACGGTAGCGCTTCTCATTCACAGTAATGTGCCGGTCTTGATCATCACGGAAGAAGTACGGCCCAATGATGCCGCCGGCCCATAAACCGCACCAAACCGTAATTTTTTCGGGATGCATTGATGACTCATGGATTACGTGAGGATTGCTGTGTGACCAATAACGCATATTTTTGATGTGTTAACATCTATACACGCGCCTCTAGGGCAGTAAACTATAAATTTAATCCATACGCAAGTGTTAGGTTTGTAAGAGTAAATCATCGTTTGTTTGTTCGTTGCTTGGCAGTCGGTATTGAAAGTGATTATTGGGCGATTTTCATATAATTTTCCCACGCGATTTTCTCCGGAAATTCATAGCCGATTTTATTAATTTTTGGATTAAAAAGCTAGTGCGGGTTTCGACGAAGAGTTTAGGCCAAAAATTAAGGCGATCCGATATCGGCGAGCCGAGATTTAAGTGTTTTAATTTGGAGTAATATTAAAAAAGTGTTTTGTTGATCTTCGGTTTTGTCTTATCATCGTTTGTTTGTTCGTTGCTTGGCAGTCTGTATTGAAAGTGATTATTGGACGATTTTCATATAATTTTCCCACGCGATTTTCTCCGGAAATTCATAGCCGATTTTATTAATTTTTGGATTAAAAAGCTAGTGCGGGTTTCGACGAAGAGTTTAGGCCAAAAATTAAGGCGATCCGATATCGGCGAGCCGAGATTGAAGTGTTTTAATTTGGAGTATTAATTTGGAGTAATATTAAAAAAGTATTTTATGTTGATCTTCGGTTATATCGTACGAATATAACAATGTATGTATGTATGTACAAGTGTCTGTTGCTTTGCATTCTTTGACTTTTGTGGGAATAAAAAAAAGTATTGAGCAAGAATATAATGACACATGTGCTTGCACTGGGTCTTTAAATAATTTTAAGTATTAATATTATTTAACTGTAACGTCATCAAATGATTGAACGCTGTTTTTTATTTTCCAATGTAACATTTACGAATGTGTTCATAGAAATCGAACAGGTACCGTGTAGCAAAAAGGTGTTAACACATCGCCCGTGAGTTCGAACACTCATTGGATTTTTTTTGCGTATTGACGAAGCCATTCAGCCAGAAATGAGCCTCATCGCTGAAGATGATTTTCTGATGAAAATTCGAATGATTTTCAAGTTGTTGCTCAGCCCAATTCACGAACATACGACGCTTGTGGTGGTAAAGCGGCTTCAGTTCTTGCGTCAATTTGATCTTGTAAGGATGTAGGCCAAGAACTTTTCGCAAAATTCACCACAACGACGTCACAGAGATGCCCAACGCTTGAGAACGACGTTTGAGAGACACATTTGGGCTTTCTTGAACTGAAGTCTCAGCGGCAGCAATATTCTCGACACTACGGGCACTTCTTTGTCTCACTGGCACGGGAACATTTTGTACTACGCCTGTGGATTCAAATTTTTCCACTAGACGCTCAATTGTTGATCTGGTAGGACGATTATGACGACCATAAATTGGACGTAGCGCTCTTAAAGTTGAGGCCACTGACTTCAAATTTCGGTAGTAAATTTTTATAATTTCGACTCGTTGTTGGCTCGTATATCTTTCCATGATGAAATGGCAAACTTTACTGAACAGAAATGTCAAAAGAGCGGGAAAAAATATGGAGTCGTTTGCTGTCCCTATAGATTTACTTTTGTAGCGTCTCTGTTGAAAAGCCCGTTATTTAGGTGGACTCAAGGTGGACGAAGGCGAACTGGAGAAGGAAATGCATGGACGAGAAGATGTATTCCTTTCCTTATTTGTTGATAATGTAATAGTGATAAACGAAATACAAACTAAACTAATACATATACCTAAATGCGCGTAAAAACTGAGTTCTGTTATGGATCAAATTAGTAACGTGACGTTACAATGACCTATTTTAGTATACGGATTCAAAAGGGTGTTATAACACTGTAGAACAAAATGAAACTTTTTCGAAAATGGCAAGGTACTGACAACGGATTCTGGTAGAGGGGGTAAACAAAGGTTTACGTGTATCGGCGTTTTGAAAGTTTACATATTGAGGTAATTAAGGAGGAGATTAAAGTTTTCCCCCTCCCACTCTTCTTATGATGAATTGACATTGGAAACCATGTGATATATTAGGTAGGATGTGTTCAGCAAATTTGTGTAAAATTTTTTGAGAAATATGTTTGAGGAACATTTTAACCTTCTAGCTCCTCAATATATGGGTCTTTTATGCCCCTTTTGGGAAAAAGGGTAAAAACACCCCTAAAACAGGGGGTACCGGGTTAAAATGTACAACAAAAATACTTTTCGTAAAATTCTATTAGAAGTCCAAGAATGCACCAAAGCTCAAAACTCACATTGAATGTCAAAAATAAGTCAAAACTGAAAACCCGTTTAAGGGATATTTTTGTGCTTATTCCGAGTTGGATCTCAAATATCCCAGAAAACTTCATTATATCCCACAAAAGTCACCGAACAACAAAAAGCTGTCGATTAATACATATACTTTATCAGGTGATAAGACCCGTGGGCCTTCAACAAAAAACTTGGAAGAAGCAAAATCAAGTCAAACTCAGTCAACCGACTACTGACCCAATTACAAATCGTTATGCAAATACACTATACACTTTCCCTTAAATTTATTTTATATTTATTGCGATACCATCGACTTGACCGGATCTAGACTTTAAAGTTGTTTGCTCAAAATTTTTAGTAATAATTTTGAAGTACCGTTACAAGTTGGTTTTTGTTTTGAAAAATGTCATAAAATTTAATTAAGAAACCTCAGTATGTCCAGCCACAATAGTGGCTCAAAAGAAATCAAATAAAAACATGACTTTTGTATTAATAAAAGTTATTAGTGTAAAAGCGGTTACCAAAAAATTTGTTGGTTTTTGCTCTTTGCAGAACACTGCATTCTCTATTAGATATATAGTATCAAATTTGAAATTATTATAAGACGTTAAATCGCAATTGACTGCTTTAATTATAGCCCGTCTATAATTATAGTAGAAGACTGGGGTCCCATTTTCAGTTTGGATTATATTTAGCTTATCGATGTACAAAAAGGCCTTAAGTGGTGCAAAGCGTTCTTGCATGGTATGAGCTATGTATTCTTCATTTAGATTATTTTCTTTACATGAAGTACATTTTGATATATTATTCGTAATTAAAGTTATTATAAAATTATTTATTCGAATAATATTTGAAGTATTATACAATTTACTCAATTTATACTTGCTTTGTATAATTGCTTTGATGATTTCTGTGAAAGCCCTTAAACATTTTCTTTCAAATGTACTTATCTATTCCATACAAGAGGGTGAAATACTCGTATTATACCCAATCGAACATTCATATGTGATAATGGGTCTTATCAATGATTGCTACATGATAATAATACGCGTTCTAGTTTTACAGGTTGGGTCCTACAGTTTTACACCGTTCCCGAACGGTATTTTGAGAAGCTTTTTCATGGCTAAATACTCGATTGTGTCTCCGTTAAAAAGCGAGGTGACCGCCGTCAAAAAAAAATTTATGGTAGTTACGAAATACTGTTCAGATTGTATTTCATTTATATTATTAGATATTTGTTATCATTAAAATTTGTTATGGTGTTTGGATATTTTCAACTATGGCTTTCGTTTTCAAGAAATTTGTAAGAGCATAAGTATTATTGACCCTTATCGTATTTGCAAATAATTGTCTTGGTCAATATGTTTATAAGCGTGGACTGACTCCAGGAAAAATCCAACAGTCATTTTCGAAACCCCTTGGGTATATTTCCACATTATTTAATAAAGATTCCGAATTTTAATATTTTGAAGATTTAGAAGTTTTAATTTCTTTAAATTCTGCTTTAGTTCTGCAAATATATTTTCAGAGTCTTTTGGATCTGAATAGGTAAATTTTGTTCGAACGTTTTTATTAAGAGCTACTATAAAAATTTCATTTAAGAGTATGCTAATCAGTTTTAATTGAACTTTTAATATATTGAGCGACAATTCAGATAAAGTGTGTTCCAATCAATTGTATTTTTTAATATCTGTATCAATTGTGCAGTTCTCGGAATGAATGTAATTTTCTTATAATTGTATTAGATATTTTTGCATATTCATTTAATTTTTTATATTAAGGTGCTAACTTCTCTATAGTTTCAGTTATTATATTACAAGGTCGATTTATATGGGTGTCGATTACTAGATTTGTTAGATTTCGGTTGGATGGTAAATATTTGTAATTCGCCATCCAATTTCTGTTTGAAATTGTTCTATTTTGAAATTTTTTCGAATTTGTTTGCTTATAATTGTATTTAGGTTTCCTTTATAAATGTTGACCCATATGTGTTATATTGTTACATAAATGAAGGTTTTAATAAACTAATGGTGGAATGGTGCAAATATACTTCGTACATACCCTAAAATAAAAATGTTTAAACGATTTTAAATAATGCCTTTAATGTGGACACGACTATCACTTCATATGGCTTAATTTTCAAAAATTCTTGAATTTTTCTCAAAGCTCATTTGTTTTATTTTTCAACAATTGAAGCATATAATTTTGCCACAAAAATTAATTTTTGGCTCCATAATTTTGCTTTTATCCCATTTATGATTTAATGCAATCATTATGTCCACCCTCTCATTTTACTTAGGAACGTATTGTTAGTAACCTGCAAACCAAAATAAAAACATCTCAACTTTACAACTGCTACAAGCTAAACTAGTTTTGACAGTTATGCTCAGACTTGCAAACATTTGCTGCTACTGTTACTTTTGATGCCTTGGGCTTTATTGGTGGCATGTCTGTGTGCAAATTTTTGTTCGGTTTCCCTAGTTTTGCATCAGCTACAGTTGTTCCGTTGCTAATCCCTTGGAGCATGCAGATAGAGTTGTATGTTCTTAGATATCGAAAACTTCTTCTTTAAAGTGTGAATATTAATAAAATGTGTCATACGTTTTTTCGTGTACACATGCAAACATTAGTACGCGGATATGTAGCTGTAGATCCAAATATCCATTAAAACAGTTACGCTACCGCATATTAAATCCCAGTCCAGGTCCTATGTTATTAAATTTATTTAATGCAAATGTATGATTGTACGTCCATGCGTTGAACATGAATGCCTTGCCGTGAGTAAACTATTGTTCTGTTGAACATGAATGCCTTGCCGTGAGTAAACTATTGTTGTTATAGTACATAAAATTGTATCTACGCGAAATGTGAATTTTTGTGTATTGCAGATCTAATGTTATTTTGCTTTATACTATAAAAAAGAGATTGAAATGGATTCGACTTGACAAATTGAGAAATATTCTGGTAAAGTCTGGCCAAAATCTCTAAGACATAAGGTTACTTTTTTAATATTCCGAAATATTCAGGTTACGAAAGCTTTATAATCATTAGCAGATAGAATGTTGGAAATATTTTTTATATATTAAACAGTGTAAGTACAGGTGAAGCTAATGTTTATTGTCTGACATCATATAGGTATGAAAAACTAAATTCAGTGGAGGATAGATGTATTATTTGACATACGTTTTGTATAAGAATGATTCCCAATTTTTTCAACCCAATATGGATAATTATTGCTTTGGATTTTTATAACAATTTGCACACATATTCTTGTCGTTGCTGCCGTTACAATGCCGTTAATTTCAGGTCAAAATTCCTCATCGTTCATGTTTTATGGCTGTCTAAAACGGTCCATCTGCAGCGTTTTTGGAACAACTTTTGTATGCAACATCAGATTGTAACGATCCAGGTAGCACCTGATAGATTTCGACCTCGTTTTTAGGAATTAAAAATAAAAATCGCAGGTCCTTGTGGACCAAGGAAATCAAAATTTAGAAAATGTATTTTGTCCTTGAATATCCTAGAAATTATCTTTTGATTTTCTTAATTTTACTTTTAAAAAAGTTTGCACACTTTTCTCTATAAGATGTGAAAATTTCAAAATGGGTTCAGAAAATATTGGCGTTTTTATAATTGAAATTTTATACTATGCTATGAAAAACGTGTTTTTTTTTGGCTTGAATTGGAAATTTTAATAATATTATACAGGGTGTTCCAAAAACTTTCCGAAAAAATTAAATGCGCGATAGCTTGGATCAATATGAATATTTTTTGTTCTAGCACCACTGTCCTAACCCGTACCGTCTTCGAGTTATTGAATCTCAAAGATGAATGCATTTGCTGAAAGCCCCTTGTTCTGTCACCCCTGCATTTATTACCGCAACCTGTCTCACGAAGGCGATCAAACGTACTCTTGAAGACGGTGTGGTGGGGAACATCTCTTTGGGGGAAAGCTTCAGCATACATACGCTGCGCTGCCAATGAATTCCCATCAGCTTTGCCATAATAAAAAACGAAATCCGCATACTCAGAATTTGAAAATTTCATCGTGAATCGTATGTAAAGGTACACGAAAACAAAGAAAAATGGAAAAAAAATGTCACAATTTTTTTTGACACATAACTCAGATAAAAATGTTTAAAAAAACTAAGTTGTTTTAAAATTAATTAAATGCATTTAGAAATGCATTATTTTTTGAGACATAGTGCTTGCCCATTTACTGCGCCACAATATGTGATAATTAGTTTAAATGTTTAGTAGAAAGGAATGATACAGAATTGAAACATCAACTATGTTTAAAATAAATAAACATACATATTCAGTCGGGCATTGGTGTCGCTTGAAAATATTTATTTTTGCAGGAAGGTGTTCAATACTAAAACATATCTCCACTATTACCACGATACTTTTTTGTGGTCTTTTTTAAAACTAAATCTAGAGGGGGTAAACTTTTCTAGTATTGGCATAACCTCCCTCCTCTTTCTGTGCATATGTAAATAAATGCCGCTAGATGTAGGTAAAAACAATTAATTCAACATTTTGCTAAATTCTGAATTAATTCAGAAAAGAATGATTGTTTACAGCTCTGGAATTTATGTCCACAAATTTTTAAAATTTATGAGAACCAAATGGAAATATCTCGAAAAAGTTTAGCTGTATTTTTAGTTGACCTTTCGTATTACTATGATTTTAATTTTAGTTTTGGCTTGAGGTCATAAGAGTAAAAAGAAAAAAGTGTCGCATAATTTTCCTTTTCTCACAATTTCTTTCAATTGAAATATTTCGATAAAATTTTTTGATCCTTTGCATGGATCTGATATAAGATAAAAACGCAAAGATTAGTGAAAAAATTTTCCAAACATGTAATGTTCAAAACCAGTTTTCTCCGTTAAATTATATAGACGTAGTTATGCAATAAGAATTAACCCAATGTGGTATAATTTATTTTTCTTTGGAGAACACGGTTTGTGTAAACAGATGGAGTGTTTGGAATATTAGTCGTGGTTTGGTTACAACGGTTATTTAGCGATAAGTCGTGTTATTCGAAAATATGAAAAAGGGTTAAATATGCTAAAATACGTAAAATAAAAACAATATAAATTTAGCGAATATGTTTCGTGTCGCTAAGTCCTCGCTAAGTGCTTCAAACAAAATAAGCGATTATATAAGCAAGCGGTGTAACCAACACACGCTAATTGTCATCTGGAACATTGTTTAATGCCAAACGGAGAGCGGGAGCAGGTTCGATCCTGTCTGGAATTAGCATTGTCAAAATTCAGAGCATAAACAAACAATTGTAATAGACTCCCGAAAACTAAAAACAACATAAGAATTATTCTGGATGAGAAAGTTCTGACCAAAACTGTTACTGCCATGTATCGCCTAGATTAAAGCAAAAAAAAAAAAAGATCATAGTCACAGGTTATAGAAAAAAAATAGAGACCTCTAGATACTTGAGGAGAGCGTAAAATATATTTTGTAAGACCGCTACATTGATGCTATTACCTTTATTTTACATTACCCCCCGCAAGAATCTCGACGAATTTAAGCGTTTGTTTTGTAAATGCAACAGAAATTCATATTTTATTCAAAAAAACAATCAATTCACTTAGTAGCTAATTAATGCTATCTGTTTGATTAACAAAACTTTTTTAAACGACTGTAGTCAATATAAAGAAATCTATTCTCATATCCATGTGTATGTTTATAGAAATATAGAAGTTAGCATCTTATGAAACCACATTTCCAATAACTTTATATTTTTCACTTTCCGAAATAAAATTACGAGAGTAAGGTTGTTAACATTATTCTACACATAACAGAAACTATTAATTGCCCAGCGAGCAATTATTTCCGACATGTCTGATGTCCGAAAGGTCTGTTAAATCTCTGTTATTTAGTCCGACAACTATCCGACAAATCTGCAAATTTTCTGAAGGAATTTTGCTCACCCTCTGATTGGAATTTTTGTGTGTTTGACTTTGTTATGTTTGCATTCCGTTCTCTCCTTATTCTCTAAAGGGATTTTTCTGAAGCAAGGTGTATTATTTGATTCTACATGCATTTGGTGTGGAGACTGAAGGGATAGACAAAGTTTCAAGAAGCCACCACCACCGTCTATTCCAAATTTGCAATTAAACATCATTGAACCACGTTTACTACTCACAAATTCAATGAAACCAGAAATGTCATTACAGCATACTGCACCCTTGCGTATGGTGACTATATCGTTTTTTTTACCACTTTCAAAATCAAAATAGTTTATCTCGAAAAAATCGTCTAAGGAGTGGATACGGTCGTAAAGTTTCCTTTTTAAATTTTTCTCAATGATATTTCGGTTGCCCGTAGCTTTACGAATATTACTTGCAACACCAAGTGTTTGTCTTTGGCTTAAATTGAAATTTGCTTGAATGGTCTTCATGTTATCTGAAGAAATAACTGTATTATTTTGCTTTTGATTGGTAATTACTTTAGTTGCTTTACCTCGAATATTTGAAAGTTCAATAAAATCATTACCATTTTTGTTAGATGAATTATCAATTTTTGATTTCTGAACACTTGACAAAGTAGATGAAACGATCTGTTCTTTAATTTTTAAATCAGATTCTTCGACAACCTTCCCAATATTAAGTACACGTCGGGTCCGATTACATTTGTGTGGCAAACCTTTGCCAATAATTGCAAAACAAGTGGTGCACGTTTTAATATTATTAGAGCTGCTCGATGGGTTTGTAAGAGAAGAATTCCCTGTTGGCCAATAATGAAAAAATTACTTAGTTTATGCATAATTCATCGTAAATTATTATGTGTTGATTGTTTACTGACTCACCTTTTAAGAATCTAGGGTTTTTATTTTTTCTTGCGATTTCACAAAGCGTGCAAAGACATCCATCTGACTTAAATGAACGTACGTCAGTTCTTATCGGGTTGAATTTCATTCGGTTAGCTCCAATCAATTGATTCTCACCAGTTTTATAAATTGTTACATAGCACGTATTACAAACAGCAGTGGGTAATTCTTGCCTCCTTGAATCATAATTAGAAAAAAATTTTTTTACTCGTTCTTCAATTTTGCCATTCGGTGTTATAATTCTCATCTTATTAACATTTTTAAATCTCTAGTACTTTGTACTTTCGAGCAAAATAAACACACTCTTTGTCGATTCTCTTCATGAGTAAGAGCGTTTAATGGCATTATAATTCAATTTAATTTATTTATTTATTATTATATTATTGTTGCAATTCTGGCAACGTCGACATCACATTGAAGAGTATAACCGTAAAAACATACAATTGTGCATAATCTGCTATGAACTCCCATTCCAAAAAAAAATTGTGTCTTTTCTTTCACCCTTTGTTTTTGTTTCGTCTTTTCTGTCTTTGCATACTTTTCTTATCGGCGCATGTTTGTTTGTGTGCAAGATGGTATTTATTCCGTCTGTTCGTTAAACTGAGGTAAAAAAAATATTTTTGTTCGCTATATTTACACGGTGAGTTATAAGACACTTATTATGACATTTCAAATTACTTGAAATTTTTTTTTGGAAATGTGTGTTAAACCGAGCATTCGTTAAACCGGGAATCCACTATATAGTATCAATTGTTGAAACTGAGTTCAGATGCTTATTACTTCTCCAGTTTTTCGAATTTACAAAAACGGTAAAAAGGGAATGGTAGGGCACACTAGAAAACTCGGAAATACAAAATTTCAGACCATCAGTTCTTTATCTCTAAAAGTTATGGGCACTCAAATATGGAAAAACTAAAAAAAAGGCTTGAAATTTACAAGAGTTTTTTTATATTTCATTACTTTTCTACTTTTATTTTTAAACTTCCGATGCCCACTGATATAAAATAAAGTCACTAGACTTAGTAGATATTTTCACTATAAAAGATATGCCCATACTACTATTTGGAAAAAAATTTGTACAGCGGTTCATTTTTGAAACCAAAATTTTCCGATTTTTAAATTTTCGCAGTTTTTTCTATTGCGTTTTTGCGCCGTTCCAGAAAATTGCATTTCGTCAACAGTATTTAATAGATGGTGTAATTTACTAAAATTTTCGCCATGTCACGTCGATGTTAGGCTGCTAGTTGCTGAGAACGATGACCTCAAACTTTTATAGAATTGGCGTAATTTGTCCAAAATGACAGTTTTTCGCGCCTGACATTTGCAATATTATTTAAAACTGGTTTATGTATTGCGTGATCTAAACTTCTTAGTAAATGGCATCTCAACGTTAAGAAGGCGTTAAAATATTTTGAAACGCAAAAATTTTATAAAGAAAATAAAAATTTTCCGAAATTTCATGATTTTGTTTCGCGTTTTTTTAATTATTCCGTGGTTAAAAATCAATGTAAAGTATTGGAAATGAAGTGCGGAGGTAAACTAAAGATCATATATAAATATGGTCCAAATCGGTCCATATTTAGCGGCTACAGCTGCATTTTTCTTCAAACACATTTTGCTTTGTGACATCTGCAGTTATGTATAGATTCCGCCGCGACTGACACCAACTGAAAGGTTTTTTTAAGCTTGATAATAAAACCGAATAGGCATTAAAAAATTTTCGTGATTTTAAATTTTATAGATAAAAAATAATCCTAACCTCAAAAATAATTCTTTTATAATTAAAACCGCCATAACTTTCGCGCCGTTTGCAATAAATGATTAACGCGAATTGTTTTGGTATGCTAAAATATTACCCTTCACTTGATCAAAGCGTCATTCGTGTCATCCAAAAAAAAATTTGGAAAAAAGAAATATCAAAATGTCGATAATTTTTGAAAAAGCCCATATATATACATATAATTCGTTCCAGGAAAGAAAGTTGAAAATACGTGATTTTCTGAATTCACATCCTCCGATTTTGTTTATATTGACAACAGAGAGACTCTATGAAGCCATTAAGAGAATCCCATTATCAGATATTTGAAATTTAAAAAACTCGCGATTTTATTCGCGTTTTTTATTTTTGAAAAACCTAAAAAAATTAAAAAAGTTGTGAAGTTTGGAGCGCTATATTTTTTTAAGTAGATGGACTATTTCAAAAATTTTAAAAGTTTCGGTTGTTTATTTGTAGAATCCGTACTCTAAAAATGAGGGCTTGATTTCAGAAATGCATTTTTATAGCAACTGCACGTTTTGAATGCATTTTCCACTCCTTTTTCCCCCTATGATTTTAAAAAATTTAACATCATTGCAAAATTCAGAATTTTTTATAAAAAAGACAAGTAATCTTTTTTGGGACAAGGCAGCTTACTATTTGTAATGATTTTTTAAAAAAAGACTTACTTGATTTTTCATATAAAATAAAATAAAATTTAATTTTTTTTAGGATTTTGAAAATGTTTGTACAAAATATGAAAGAAATTTATTTGGTATGTAACTTTGAATTGCTATATTTTAAACAGCTTTTGTCGCATTACTATTATTTAAAAAGTTACTGTAAGGTATTGTTGTCATTTAAAGTGTGTTTTTCTAAAATTATGCTGATTGAGAATAATGCAATTACTTGTAATATAAATGCTATTTTTGGATGCACTTTGCAAAAAATTCTAATGTACAGAAAAAAAATTGTTTTTCTTTTGATTTTTTTGTAAGTAGGCTTACTTTTTGATGCCAAATACTTATTCCTAGGAAACTACATGCTACTAGAATTGGATGATGAAATACTTCTTCCCTATTTCATCATGTATTGTGTTCAGCGTGTATACACACCTATGTACACATTTGTACACATGTGTGTACAATTCTGTGACAAGCAAAAGTATTGAAATATTTCACGTTTTTTTTTTAAAAATCATTAAAAATAGAAAAATTCTTTGTCCCAGAAAAAGAGAACATTTATTTAATAAATACTATTCTAAATTTTACAAAAATTTTTTTTTTTGAAAATCGAAGGGGGAAAACGCACTGCAAAATGCACTTTAAAACTGCATTTGCATAAATTTTATTTTTTTTTTTATAGTGGTAACTTTTAAACTGCAAAGCATAAAATAGACAAAAACAGCTTTCAGAAACTTTTTAAATCTTTGAAAAATTCGGTCCACTTATGGAAATGTGGCTCTTGAAAATTCACTACTTTTTCCATTTTTTTAACTTTTTGAAAAATGAAAAACGCTAATAAAATCGCGATCTTTAACAATTTAAAAATCTAAAAACGCAAATGTATATTTGGCTGCATAGAGTCTCTCCGTGCAAAATTTGAAGAAAATCGGAAGACCTTCGGTCAGATTTGTGGCGTTTTCTCATGGAATGAATGATATGTATAACACATGATATACACATTTTATGAAAATTATTTGATTAATAAATTATTAACATAAATTTTAATTAAATTGTAATAGTTTTGAGGTTATAAATCAATTTTCTTAAAAAGGGGCATTTAGGCGATTTTAATTTTGAGTCAGAATATGTTTTCTTGTGTCCCTTAACACATTTCCACAAAAAAATTTCAAGTAATTTGAAATGTCATAATAAGTGTCTTAAAACTCACCGTGTGTATGTATATATTAACCCTTAAATGCAAGTTAACTTTTTCCCATATATTAAATCGGATTAAGCAGTACTAAGGTCAAATCAAGAATATTGGGTTAATATTAATTACACTCAAAACAATTTAGTAACAAAGTTTAACGACAAATGACCTTTAACTTGTTATTTGAAAATTAATGGGATAATGCACCCAAAAGGATGTTCCCCTTTTAATATCAAAATTTTGGTTTTTCAAAGCAAATTTTTAATTGAATGTCGGAAATATCCAAGGAATTATCATCACTTACCAATTGTCTAGGAATTTATAGATGACTCCGAGGCACTACGAGGCCTCTGTGCTGTTGAACAATCTGTGGGAGTGTAGAAAAATTGCAATGTTGAGCTTTAAAATTAATTGATTCAATCCTTGGGTAGGAGGATACATAGAATTATTACAGTATTTAATTTTTTTGCTGCAGGTTGGACTGAAGTTATTTATACGTAGTTTGTAGAGTTAATCATCTTAATACCTAATTATATTCTGAGAAGACAGCTGGTTGCAGGAATGAAATATAAATAATATAGGCCGCGAAACTAGGAAATCTATGTAAGTTGGGGCAAGATCCAGTGCGAGTTTAGGTTAGCTCAGCGCTTAGTAGTTCATACTCTCTTATTGTTGCAATTGGATAACAACACCGATTGTAGGTATTGCCTCACGTTAATCAATTGATGTGCTTGTGAATATCGGCAATTGATGGGGCTTTTGCGTAACGGCACCGAATATCGGCAATTGACGTGGGTGTGAATGTATGCTTAATTTGACAAACGGTAAGCGACAAAATTAGTAATTCTGCTGTTTTTATTGCGATGTGATTGCCGTAAAATGTGAATCAGGCGAACAAATTTTCGCCAGTACTGATGTTTTACCAAATTGGGACTCGGTAGCTTAATAATGTGGATGTTGACAGTTGACAGCGTTCCTAGATTTGTGACAGTAAACAAGTTGTATGCACTCTTATAACTCAAACTCATTTTCATGTGCACGAGCCAGCTAACGAACCTCAACAGACATATAATTGTCGGTCACTATTCAACCATACCTCTGGTGTTGACAGTCGTTTTCCAGAACTTGTTCATAACACAAAGTTATGAAATTTATTGTTATAAAAGTAGAAAAAAGTTTCGCATGCTCTTAACAGTAGTTTCCAGCTTCCAATCTGCCATAAAAATTGGTACTAGATTAAAATCAATTTACAAAAAAAATAAAGTAAATCAACAGGGATATGAACTTGAGTCCTCCGGCGTCAGAGTTAACCCTATTCTCTTTAGGATATTCTGACCCCTAACTTTTGAATACCAAAGAAGAAACTCAATGAGTATGGACACAAATATTTCCCGTAAAATGGTTCTTTCTTCTCAATTGTCAGGTTTGCTGAAAAAACAAACTTCACCCAATACGTAATTTAAGTTCAATTGGTATCTTTAACTTGAAATGGTAGGCCGGTATATAAATGGTACAAGTGTCGTTATTCTCATCCAATAATACAACATGTAAGGAAAGATATAAATCGCCGACTACAAACATACGACCTAGTAGTGCAATTCCCAAGGATCGAATCACAAGTGAACGCCAACGTACTCACTGAGGGTGAAAACATGTGTTTTATATATTTATATATATCTTTGCGCCGGCGTTAGGGTTTTTTCAACCGGATTTGACCAATCGACACATTTTTGGTATATTGCCGTACAAGGTTAAATAAAAAATACTTTTTTACCTAATCATGTGTTCATTTGTCATATTTTGTAAAAAAGATGAATATAGAGGAAATCGTGTAGTTCAAATACATCGAAGAAAAGTTTCACACGGGAATACTTTTAACATTAATTCACGTTAAAGGTGGTGGAAAGGAGCTTAGTGTGAGACGTCGACAATTTTTTCCAGCATAATGAAGAACAGCTCCAAGAGCAGCAACAATATTAGCAGCCCCAATACTCCGCAAGGTGATGCTGCTCAGCAAGAAAAGCAGCCACCACCAGTTAAGGACGTTATTGCTACAAGGTAACCGATACTGTTAAATAGTTCAACGTTAAAAGCGGTTATGATATCTTCAACTGTGACGACCATCTATATCCTGAATGATCTATATCCTGTCTGATCTATATCCTCAAATTGACATAGTTAAGTGGATCAAAATAACGCCATTGCGCTGGCTAGGTCATGGATGAAGATGAACCAGCACGAAGGGTTTTCGAAACCGAACTCGAAGGAAGACGAAAAATAGGAAGACCAAGACTTAGCTGGAGGGATCAGGTTGACAAATCCCTGCGTACACTTGCTATTGCCAACTGTAGAAATAAAGCAAAATATTGAACTGGTTGGCGAATTATGCTATCTTCGTTGTGTAAGGTCCCTGACCCCCCGGTGTTGACCGAGTCCTTTAAGACTAAGAGATTATCTTTTTTCCGGTTAGTGAAAAAATTTAAATGCCCCGAGTGGGATTGGAACTCACATTCGCCGTAATTTATCACATTAAAAAAAAATCTAATAAAAAAATTACAGATAAGTTTAATCAGTTTATTGGAGCTATTTGAGGAATTTAAAAATATTAGTTTTCAGTTAGGTTGACTAACTAATGTTATTTATTTCAATTAAGAATTTCCCACTATGCAAGTGTTCCAAAAACATGGCAAGCAAAGCACACAAGAAAAACATTTGCAAAAACTGCATTCTAGTTATACCCAGAGAACCATCGCTTCCCATTATACATGATTATTGTTGTTGCCTAAAAGACAATACAAATATTACATGCAATAACAATTGCATGCAATTTCCTTGTGCTGTACGTTCACTATCTACAATGTTTAATATATAGATGTGGGGGATTTCACTTGAAGCGGACAATCAAAACCAATTTTTGGAACGAAGTTCCTTATCGCACGTTGCGGGATAGGGGCTACATGAAAAAAATTAAGCAACTTTATTACATCCCAGTATTATCAACTATATTGGGTAGTTTTTCTTTGGTGTGTGTCTAGACTAACATATGGTGGGAAATTTCTTGTTTAATGAAAAGTTTTCTAGGTGCAGCTCCTGTAACTAATATATATCTATGTATAAGTACGTATACTTATAAAAATGAGTTTGTGTTTGTTTGTTTGCATTTCTTAGTACCGCATAGACACGAAAACGGTTGCAATGATCTTGTGAAACTTTCACATAATGTAGCTGTGTGTTCAGTTGTGAAAATAGGGTATTTGAATTTTTTGGTATTTGAAGTGGTCGTGACCCTCCACATTGGACACTATTTTTGAAAACGCAATATTTGGAAGACTGTGTGACCAATCGCCTTGAAAATTTGTGTGGATGCAGGTGGCAGACAAATTCGTGACCGAGTTATGAATATATATACGTTGTTTGTACAGTTCGAAGTAAGTTGGCGGTGCCACGCCCCCTTTTAAAAATCGGTCTGACGGCTTTTCTAATAGACCGATAGTTATGTCAATTTCAAAATGAGGAACTGATGACCTGCAGATAGTACTTGGCTATACTTCGAAAAGATTGGATAAATGGGCGTGGCACCGCCTATATAACTTGGAATTTAAAATGACTACATAGCATGCACTATCGGAGGTAGGAAGATGAGAATTGGTATAAAAGTTGTCCTTACAGTTCAAATTACAGCCAGGGTGATTTTCAAAAATCGCTCTGACGGTTTTTGTAATAGACCGATTGTTATGAAAATTTTACAATTAGGTACTGATGACCTACTGGTAGTCCTTGGCTCTATTTAGATGTGATTGAATATATAACTTGAGATTTAAAATGTTGATATCTCATAAACTATCAGAGGTATGAACATGAATTTTGGCATATACATTAGGGCGGAGTGAAAATATCAGATTGCGATAATCGAAAAGTAATACCTGGGAAAAGTTTACCGCTGGCACCAATAATACGTCTGTAAACTATTTCGTTTCTAGCTTGATGTTCTGTGGTGCCTCAACGGGGTCAAAGTTGAGGGTAAGTGGGTAAAAATCCACAAACAGTCACACACCTGCCCCGGAGTCGCCCATAGAGGAGTAAAATGTAAGACCGACCCCCTTTAATTTCCCTCTTTAACCATTTTCTTTAAACACACCTACCCCCAATCTGTACCCCTAAGGGGGCTCCCATACAAAGTTGAAGATTTAAGGAAATTGTTAAAAATTGGGTGCCACAGTTCCCAGGGTGCCACTAGAGGTATAAAATGTATGACTGACTTCCATTATTTTTCACCACATACATTTTTCCAGAACATACCTGCCCCCTATTTCCAGTCCCTAAGGGGGCTCCCATACAAACCTGACATCACAAAATATAGGAGAACATGCTTCAAAAACTCCAACAACTGCCCCGAAGTCGCCCGTAGAGGAGTTCAATATAAAACCAACACCCATTAATTTTCTCCATTAAACATTTTCTTTGAACATACCTACCTCTTATCTCCACCCACTAAGGGGGCTCCCATAAAAAATGGAAGATTTGAGGAAATTGATAAAAGTTCGCCAACACAGCTCCCAGGTTGTCACTACAGGTATACAATTTATACCAACAATTCCAATTAACTGCTTAAAAATTTGTGACATTTTTTTCAGTGTATTTAGCCAAATATGACCAGACTAATGTTGATTTTGTGAACCCCAGTGCCACATAAGGGCGTGTAATTGAGAAAAACTAATCGAATCACCTCACGATCAGACGAATATAAAGAGATTTGTTTATTCCATTAAAATAACTTAAAACAACATAACATATAACAATTCAATAGAAAATTAAATTAAAATTCAGATAACGCCCAAGAAAAATTATACATGGTAAAGTCAGATTTAGTTTCAAATGTTGGCATGATTTTTCTGGATTATATCCTTGCTCTAATGTATCCATCTCTGGCCTTCTCTCCACATACCGACTGCGAAGACTCAGTTACCAGCTTTACACAACGTTCTACAGCTTGCGTATGACAAGACAATGTAAGAATGGTATCGCTCAGTGTATAACCGGTTTCCGTAACATCTTTGAATTTTTCCTCCAGCCAGGTTCTGTCACTTCTATATTTTCCTAGTTAATGAGATCAATATAGTCTGCAGCTTCAAAATTTATTTCGGGTAATATAGACCTTCGGATGCCAACTCGTGTTTCAAATCTAGCTTTCAACATTTTTGAACTGGCAAGTTCACGAATTTCTTTCCTATCATCACCTAGCATACAAAGTAGAATATTTTCCACATGACCAAAATATCCATTTCTTTGGATAACAGGATTTATAGCTTTTCTTAAATCTGCGTTTAGATACCGAATCAATTTCGTATGCATTCAAAGATGATGTGCTCCTTTGGTACATGACTTATTAAATTTTATTTCAAACCACATTCTGCCGTAAATGTTCATTATAAAATTTGTCAGTATTTGCAAACTTTCAGTCTTTTCTTCCGTCGACACATAAAGTCGCAAAATTCTATTTGCTGCTGTGAGCCATCTAGGGTGGTTTAATTGGCCAGGACTCCAGTTTGCTAAGTCAGCGGAAATCGAACCTGAAGAGATCGCATTCATAATTTCCAAACGATACTTTTGATCCGTGTTTAGCTCATTTATGTTCGTACATTGTAGCAGTGTTGTTTCAGTCGGGTCGAAAGCAATTATTGGCAAATTTTCGCAATCGTGCAATTGCTTGCCAATTGGTCCTGAAAAACTACGAGGACTTTTCGTTTGACCATCCAAATGTAGCGTGAATTTGGCATATAAACCACTGTAAGGGCTTTTTAAATTCCTCTTCCAACAGCCGTATAACTCCTCCATTGCAGCCAGTATTTACAGATGTGCCGTCACATCCAACAACTGCTATCTGCATTAAATCAATTGATTTTTTGGTTAGGTAACTTACTATGCTATTTTTAATGCTGATAAAAGCTCCTGAATCGCATGTTACATGTCCAATATAGTTGCTATTTGGTTCCGAAATAAGAGAGTAATGTTCCTCAACAGCAGTACTTTGGTAATTTCTATATCCTTTTTGTATTACTTTCAAAGTTTTGTCCTTTCTTCCATCGAAGTACAAAGCGACTAATAATATTGTCTTTTGTGCTTCCTGCAGTCGTAGTCGACTTTTTAAACGCTCACGTCGAACTTTGGACCGATCTATAACAAGGTTTGTATATTCGGGGAGTATTAATCTTGCATCTTGTAGCACAGCACATGCAATAATTGCAGCAGACCTATCATACGCATTTGATGTGCAGCGGATTTTGTGGCAGGCTTTGATACCGATTTTATATTCTGGTGTACAACATTTGTCTCTACGATCGATTGCTTCTGTACATAAGCATCATGTCTTGACTTTCTTTCGGCTCTTTGCTGTTGTTTCTTTGTTGTTAGTTTGTCAATGGAGCCAATATTCATTTTTCTTTCGTTTCTTTGCTCTAAAAGAAAATTCCATTCTTGTTTTGAAACTCTGCAGTTTTTGTCGCAAGTACAATCATTAATGTTGCATTACACTTGCAAATATCAAAAAGTTTTAGTGAATTATTTTTAAATTCGTCAACTTGTATTTTGTTGATGTTTGACGGTTCTTCACATTTCTCAATATTTTTCTAAATTTTTCGTGATATGCACAAAGAATCTGACAAATTCTGTTATGTGAGACGGTTGGAATGGATGCCTTTACCCAAAGATTTTGAATGTCGGTAGCAACAATATCTGATATTTGTCTTACAGGTGGATCTTTTGATTTCAGTTTGATCTTTAATTGCTTCCGCACCAACAAGTAATATTTAATGGCATCATTGTAAGTTGGTAACTGATTTTCATTTAATTCTTTCGCATTTCCAAATATGGGATATGTTGACAAACTCCTTGTTTGAGTTTGAGCCATTTTTGGTATTTTATCTATAAGCACTGTATCATAGAGGAAACATACATCCAAATTTAATTTAATTCAATATACATACGAATATGAAAATTCTTAACTTTCAATGTTCTTAACTCACAGAAGCACTTACAAGCTTAACAACAAGATCGGACTGATTGAATTTTTTTGTAAATCGTATGCCAAAAGCTCTCAAGAAGTTTGTGATTCCCCGAAATAAAGAGAAGCTGTTTTTTGTCAACACACACACAATTTTGTTCGAATGAAACTCGTACTATTGAGAGCTAGATGGCGTCTATTTTCGAATTTTATTTTAAAACAAACAGTTTTGAATGAAAAGTAAAACTATTTAACAAAAGTAAAACTAAAATGATCGCCCCTCTGGTCCGACTGCGGCGAATTGTTTGACTTTTTGAATATTTTTCTCCTACACTTTTCCAGTCTGTGATATCAATTTTGTATGGGAGGCCCCTTTGGGAGTGGAAAAGGGGGAGGGTTTGTTCTGAAAAAATGTTTCTGGTGAAAAAATAATGGAAGACAGCCATACATTTTATACCTCTAGTGTCACTCTGGGACCTGTGTTGGCCAACTTTTAAAAATTTCTTCCAATCTTCTTTTTTGTGGGCCCCCTTAGTGGGTGGGGATAGGGGGTAGGTGTGTTCAAAGAAACTGTTTAATGGGGAAAATTATTGGAGGTCGGCCTTGCATTTTACTCCTCTACGGGCGACTCCTGGGCAGTTGTTGGAGTTTTTGAAGCATGTTCTACTATATTTTTCCAGTCTGTGATATCAAGTTTGTATGGGAGCCCACTTAGGGAGTGGAAATAGGGGGCAGCTATGTTCTGGAAAAATGTATATGGTGAAAAAGTAATGGAAGTCAGTCATACATTTTATACCTCTAGTGGCACCCTGGGAACTGTGGCACCCAATTTTTACCAATTTCCTTAAATCTTCAACTTTGTATGGGAGCCCCATTAGGGTCTACAGATAGGGGGTAGGTGTGTTCAAAGAAAATGTTTAATGGGGGAAATTAAAGGGAGTCGGTCTTACATTTTACTCCTCTATGGACGACCCGGGGGCACGTTTTGTGGGATTTTACCCATTTCCCCTCAACTTTGACCCCGATGAGGCACCTAAGAACGTTATGCTAGAAACTCGTGATTTGGTACAAGTTTATAGGTACTATCAGGTCATCTTTTGGTAACTATTACATTTTGAAATTCTGAAAAAAAATTTCCGCATAGAATTTCACTCCGCCCTAATATACATATCGTCACCTAAAATGCAAAAGGCTATGACTACACCTTTTAGTTTTTTTACAGGAGAAGGAATAAACGTTATAAATTAAACACAACTTAAAACTTAATATCCAAATTTTAGATTCAGGCTTGGGAAACCAAGGTGGATTTGTATCTGGAAAGCAAATTAATGGAAAAATGTAGTTTTTAAGAAATATATATATATAATGCTTATTCCTTCTCCTGTAAAATACTAAAAAATTGTAGTTACGGCCTTTTGCATTTTAGGTGACGATTGTTGTTTGTACAAAATGAATCACAGCCAGGGTGGAAGTGGGCGGTGCCACGCGACCTTTTCAAAAATCACTCTGACGGCTTTTCTAATAGACCGATTCTTATGAAAATTTCACAATGTGGTACTGATGCCCTGCTGATAGTCCTTAGATATACCGCTATATTGGATAAACGGGGTGGCACCGCCCATCACAACTTGAAATTTAAAATGGCTATATCTCATTAACTATCAGAGGTATGGAGATGAGATTTGGTGTATATGTTGGGGGTACAGTATGAATTACAGCCACGTTGGAAGTGGGATGTGCCACGCACCCTATAAAAGATACCGTTATAGCAGTCGTAATAATAGTCTGATTTCACAGTATGTTACAGTTGACCTGCAGATACGAATAGGCAATTTGGAAGCAAGTTGACAAAAAGGGTCGAGGTGCCGCCCACACACGTCAAGGTTTGACTATTGAATAAAGTATATTATATCAAACAATTGTCCGTACACCAGGCACTTAAGAACATATTTCAATATAACTCAAAAAATAATTCTATGGCCGATTCGATTTAAATATTTTTTTTCAAGTTAAATGCTTGTAACTTTTCTTTTTTTAACCGCCACTCTTACCCTCCCCTACCGACCGAGAAGGCTACGTCCCCATACCGTGAGGACAGCGTACACATTATAGACCGGTCTATAACGGGAAAGCACGGATCATAAGTTCACATGTTGGAACCAACTACAGAAATTCTTCACCAGTTGGTATTACACTAACATAAAGAAGTATACAAATACATCACGAGATATTAATATAACAAAGACTTCATAATATGTGACTTGCTCCACGAAAAGGGACCTCTGCGCCGAAAATTTTTTTTTACTTTTTGAGTCATTCTTATAGGGGAAAAAATGCTCTTTCAAATGCCGCAAACCGCAAGTTTCTATGTCTTTTAGTTTTTTTTACAAATCACCTGTAAAGATGAACATAATTAATGACAAAATTGAAAAATGTGATATTAACAGATAATATATATAATATTTGAAATTTAAAAAAAAGTTCAATATCAAAGGTACAAAATTACAAAAATATCAAAATTTTATTCTTTTTTACTCCTAACATGATTTTTTTGGTGGTTCTTCTGTATTTTGCTGCTTTTCACCTTTGTCTGTTTTTTTTTTAGGAAGTTCTTCCAGTTTTTTTTTGGTATTTTCATCTCCGATTTATTCACCATTGTAGCACGTTTCTTTATAGATTGTTTATCTCCGTCTTTGTTTCTGGTTTTCACATCAGCTTGAGCTTTTTCAACTGCAGCTGTCTTCTTAGGGAGTTTTCCACTTTTGCTACCGATTTTTTAGGAGTCTCAGTCTTGTTTTCAGTCAGTTTTTTTGTTCTTATTATTTTTGGTGACTGCCTTGTTTTCGGTTGATGTAAATTCTTCGGATTTCGCTGCCTTCTTCTTCATCGGTTTTTGTGGCTTCGGAGCCACATCATCGCACTTTTTCTTATCGAAAACAAGCTCTCTTATATTTTTGTATAAATACCATTGTCTTTCTAAGTTTAATCCATCCGGAGTAATAACGTTAGGATTGGATAAATCTTCGGTGCGTAGATACGTAGCTCAAATTTTATTGTATACTGGCTATCTGCTAATAATTTCGCTTCCACGCCATCCTTACTAATGGTGAAGTGGTGAAAGGTCGTAATTCCAACTAATGGCTTGAAAAACTTCTTGACATATTCAACCCAATCATACCATGTGACGTTTTCCATTGTCCCTGGTTTAGTACAGCCGGAGGGAGAAGAGGCACTCACGCAGTTCTTGATATCTTCGTAAGTATCAATATTACTGATGGCGTACTTGGCTTTAAAAATTCCAAAGTATCTATCTGGCGAAAATTTGGTGTGCCCCGTTAGAAGAAAGTTGAATTATCTCTGTTTGTTTAATCCTCTGGCCACTCTCCACATAAGGTATCCAAGAACCGCATTATTTTTATTTTGCGCAACGCAGTTGTCACTAAATAATATCAAGGTTTTGCCAGGTACAGATGAGGTTGAAAGATGGTGATGCAATAAGCTGATGGTACAATTTGGGCCTTTTCCTATTTCATCTTGTTCAGCAATCAAGTAGAAAAACTGAAAAGAAAAAAAAATGTTAAGATCGTCAAGGTCACATTCTGTGATGAAATTAAAAAA
This sequence comes from Phaonia tiefii, assembly GCA_963931995.1. Classification (NCBI taxonomy): domain Eukaryota; kingdom Metazoa; phylum Arthropoda; class Insecta; order Diptera; family Muscidae; genus Phaonia; species Phaonia tiefii. The sequence continues at coordinate 191,369,239 of OZ008369.1, forward strand.
TTCAATAATGAATGAAAAGGTACCTAAAAAAAAAAGGTACCTGCTTCTTCAATAATTCATTAGTAATGCCGAACACTGAGCACTTTCTACCAGCCTTAAAATATACACTGCCCGGCTGCTGAGGACTGACGGGACAATTGACGTTTTGTGCAAAATCGAAAGACCGTACATTGCCATCTTCATTGGTTTCTGGGCAAAATTTCTTGTAGTAGGCACGTTGACTCTTTGCTTTTTGGGTATGATCCATGAAAGAAGAAATTCGTTTTTCTTTTTCCTCATCTCCGCAATTTTTCAGCTGAGAAATCACCAACGTATTCTCTGTACAAAGAATTTCAATGATTAGTTACACATTGTTCATTTTTTACACATAATAATAAATTATTTTAAAAATACCTCTGCAAACGTCGCATAAGTCATCGGAGGGTTTCATAATGGTAATATATGGAACATAAAGGTTCCAGATTTTCCTGAATGACTGATTACTCAATTTTCTATCTTCTGGTTGAAGTGAAGATATGTACGTTCGATACAAAGAGGATTTTGTTTCAGATGAGGGGAGTTTCATTACTTTATAATCTTTGAAACGAGGCATACGTCCGCGTAATGGAATCGCTAATTGATCTGCCGTACTTTTTATAAAATCTACTACTTTAGTGATTTCTTCCGGGTGCAGTGCGGCCGGCTTAGTGCAGGGTTTGTTCTTCGATGCGTGAATTCGCATCACAACACCATGGCGATCGAAATGTGCGAGTAAACTCTTATACCTCTTCAGTCCACAAACGTGTAGAAATAGAAATATTTTGCGGCAGATGGGCAACTGATGAAAGTAAAAACGTACGTGACCTTTTGAGCTGTCTTGAGTTGACTTACGTCCATGCTTGATTTTCGCCAATATATCTTTATAGGCGTCATTGAAATCGTCATGCCCTTTACCAGACTGAATTTGGCTTAGAATAACTAAATCCTGTTCATCTTTCTGTAATTCCAAAAAGTTATTTCTTGCAAAAACAATTCGTTCTTCCGGAATTACAGTAGTGCATCCATTCGTACAGCAAGGTTTTTCTAAAAACTGCGATAAAGTTTGCTCTTCCTCAATATTTTGAAGAGATAATTGCAGCGCTTGTGAAACTTCTGGCCATGCAAATGCATCCGACTCATCACTGACTATAGGTAAACATTCTTCCAACCAATCGCTGAAGTATTGTTCTTCAACACTCTTACATTCGTCTTCCAGACACATTTTCTTACGTTACTTAAGATTTATTTTAACCCGAAATTAATTAAATAATAGATAAATTAAATAATAATAAATAATAGATTCAATTCTATCGGCTTAAATCCAAAACATTGATAATTTGATAAGGAATAAAACAGCTCTAGTAATTTTGAAAACAAAATTAGCAAAAACAGGTTTTAACTGTTAGAAATATTTTTCATAGAGGCAAAACTGCATAGTGAACATCGTACAAAGTACCAGAGAGTCGAAATACATCGCCAGATGATCAGGTTGAAGGAATAATAACTTCTTTTCGGCGCAGCAAGTCACATATATAATAATTATGAACAAAAAAAAAATGGTTTCCCATTACATCCCATGTAGGGGTCGGGGAGAGCTTCTCACAACCAGTGAGCTGTGTGCTTTCTATATGTAAATGAATATATAGCACTAATGCAATCGGTTCAAATGACAAATTATCCTAGACTTTGTAGTTTCCCAACTACATCATTAAAGTTACGACACATTCTCCTTACTCGATCAAAGGACGCATAATTCGAACGCTGAAACTCGATGTGAATGAATTTATAGTACCTCGTGAGTCTCAATGGGACATTTATGAAAATCTTAGATAACAGAAATTCAGAACATATACATCCATCAATTATCTTGAAAACTGTAATACAGTTTATCATGGGACGTCTACAACTAATGGCCAGTTTTTCAGTCAGTGGTGATCTTCGTTTAGTAGTTAAATTGTGGTTAAACATCGAATTGTGTTTTTTAGTCATTTTTTAACTATGATTTCAGCACCCAATGTTGGTTGGTTAACTTATAGTCAGAACCATATTATTTTGACAATCAAATTACTGACTGTTAAAGTGAGAAATGAAGATTGTATAAAATACATGTTTCAGATTTGCGTATTTGTACACACACGTTGAGTCTAGATCGTTAAATTGTTGCGCCTATAAAGATTTTTACACATTTTTGTTAAAATGACTTCGATTTTATGCATCCATTTTTTATTACATAATTCCATTTTGTTTGTTCCCCTTTATTGTTTTGGTATTTATCCCAAAAACAAACGTTTTTTCCAATAAGAATACAAGGGTTGCCTTATTAGTTGAAAATATGGCGACTTACATTAACTCGCCACTGAAAAACAAAATCCAAAGTTAACCTCTAATTAACTTGGAATTAAGATTAAGTAATCCGATAGTTAACTACCCACTTAAAAACTGACCAAAAGAGTCGGCAATCTGATCAGTGCTAGGCTACTGCTATATGAAGGCAGATTATCGTTCGGGTTCCATTGAAGGTTTCTCAGACAAACAATGAGAAACTGTTTCTGGACCGATTCAATCATATTAACATACAAGTTGTACTGAGGGTCCCACACAACACCCATATTCGAGAATGGGGCGGACTAGTGAAGTAAAAAGATTTTTCGTAATATAGGGATCTGAAAATTCCTTTGCCCAACGCTTAATAAAGTTCAGAACGCAATGAGATTTATGTTTACCATCGTATTTATGTGGGAGTTGAAATTCAATTTTCTGCCCAAGAGAACAATAAATAAATCCACCGATTCAAGAACATTGTCACCTAAAATGTATTTTGCCGAAAAGAATGATGACCTAGAGAACAGCATATGCTTACATTTCGCAAAATTTAACTCCATCAAATTGGCATCGCAACCATGTCTGGAAAGTAGACAAATCCCTCTGAAGTAAAGTATATTGACAAGGATCCTTGTAAGAAAAATAGATCATCACGTCATCAGCGTACATTAACAATTTAGAGTGCATTTTGGAGGCGGGTAAGTCGTTAATGAATAACAAGAATAGAACCGGGCCAAGATGACTGGCCTGAGGCATCCCAGATGACACAAAAATAGACCTTGAGAATGATCGGCCATCTGTTATCGGTTCATTAGGTAAGAACTAATTCAATTCATCATGTTACAATTAAAACCCATTTCCTCGAGTTTATATAATAACAAATTGTGGTTAACTTTATCAAAGGCGTTTCTAAACTCGGTAAAAATCACATCAGTTTGATCTCCATTAATACAGCCGTCAATAATAGAAGAGGAAAACTGAAGCAAATTAGTCACGGTGGAACGACCCTTCCGAAAGCCATGTTGGCATGGATCTAAAATAGAGGAAACAGATGAGAAATTACCTCTGTGACTAAGTTCTCAAAAAGTTTTGGAATGGCACTCAATTTTGCAATTCCCCTATAATTTGCAACATTTACTAAACTACCAGATTGGTGGAGATGGATTATATAAGATCTCTTCCACTGTGCATTAAAATAATATATTAAAAAGGTCAGACTATGAAGCTAAGAAAGAGACCAGAGGTACGAATGAATAAGAATATCATTCAGGTCAGTTTCGAGAGCATCCTAAATATCTCTATCCCAATAATGCATTTTTTAAAAAAATTCAGAATAATCTTATGGAGGCTACTATAATCACTGGAAGGTATAAAGGCACCGATGTCCTGATTCCACGCATTCCAATGATACCTACAGACATGACAATCGATTTCAAAAGACCGCAGTTTCTGATTCGGTTGACATTTGCGATAAACATTAATAAAGCGCAAGGGCAGTCGCTTCAAGTTTGACAAATCGGTGTTGTTCCCACGTACAATATATGTTGCATGTTCAAGTATGTTGCATGTTCACGTGTGGGTAAAGCACTTGAATAAATAGAAAAAAAAAACAAAATTGTGTTTCATTAAAATTATAATTCAGGGGTAACGAAGCGCAAAGGGTACAGCTATTATAGTATAATGGGAAGCTTTTTAGACAAATCAGCACACGATCGGAATCTAAAAAAATACTTCTAACAAATAGTTATTTTACATTCTTCTTCATAAGTTTCCAGTTAACTACAGGTTTATTTGCCCCTTGTCAATTAAACGTGGCATTATCCTGTGTCGGAACGCCAGCAGATCTATCCATTTACTGCAAGCATAATTGAACAAAATAATTTTGTTCACCCTTTGGCATTACAAAAACTTTGAAGGCAAAACGAAGCCTGTCGCATCCAGCTAGTTTAGTATATATTGTAGTTTCGAAAAAGTAAATTTAGAAAAGCCAAAGTGAAAGAAGCCTAAAAAAGAAAATTTTCATAAATAAGTGTACACAAAGTAATACAAAGTACACTTTCTTAAAAAAATACCTTATCTAAAAATTTTCTTAAAAAAGTACATTTTGTTACAACAAATTATCTTTTCTTATAAAAAGTATATTTAGTACGTTTTTTGTGAAACAAAATACATTTTTTTGAGATAAGTACCTGCTCTTCAAAAAAGGACCTAATACCTTTTCTTTTCTTGAGGTAAGTAGCTTTTCGGAGAATAAACACATTTTCTTAAAAAATAGCCTTTTCCTAAAAGAGTGTCACTTCTTTAAAAGGTACTTCTTCTTTAAAAAAGTACTACTTTTTTTAAAAAAGTCGTACTCCTATGGCTTTTTCATACAAAAAGTACTTCATCTTCAAATTAGTACCTTTTGCTTAAAAAAACATTAGCTTTTTAAAAAGAAGTACCTCTCTTTAAAAAGGACCTTTTCGAGAAAATATAATACATATTCTAAAAAAAGGACCTACAAATATACATAAAAATATACATTCTATAAAACAAAATTTTTTCTTAACAAAAGTTTATAATTTGACAAAAAGTATCTTTTCTTAAAGATCCATTTAAATTATCGTATTTTTCAAAGGGCGCCTTAACCGTGTTGGTACTAACTAGTACATAGTATATAGCGAAAGGAACTGACGGGACAACGAAAAATCGCCCAAAAAATTTATGAAAAATTGCTCAAAAAAACCAATTCAAATGTGGGCGAAATTTCAAATGAAATAAATCGCGCGATTTTTCGAAATAATTTTTCGCCTGCGACGCTTGCTTCAATACATTATGAAACAATTATTTCTCCAAACTTTCGCGATTTTTTGACTGCAGCTCTTATTTAAACACAATATAAAATGGCTATAAAGGGCTCAGATTTAATCTTTTTCAAATATTGAAGTTTTGGACTCCTACATGTAATTCTTATTTCATTCTCACTATGATTTTGGGCTATTTTTCATGTGAAAATTTTGCCAATTAATTTGGGCCATTTTTTATGAATATTTTTGGGCGATTTTTCATATTTCTTTTGGGTCATTTTGCATTTATTTTTGGGGTAAACTTCATATGCAATTTTGGGCTATTTTTCATATTTGGACTCAATTTTAAAAATTGGGCGATTTTTCAGAAAATTGTTGGGTCATTTTTCTTTGGGCGATATTTTATGCCGCCTCCCCTGACACATCATGTAATTTTTTTTCATCAAATTCTTTCATATTTGGCTTAACTGTAGTTGCAGTAGGTATGCAACTGAACACGCAATATTTCCTTTCAATCAATTCAATTCAATTCATTTCAATTCAATTAAAATCAATTTAATTTATTTCAGTTCAGTTAAATGCAATTCAATTAAATTCAATGAAATTCAATTCATTTCAATTCAATTCAACGAAATTCAATTCAATTCACTTCATTTCAATTTGATTCAATTCAATTCCATTCAATACAATTCAAATCAATTCAACTGAATTCATTTCAACTCAATCTTGTTCAATCCAATTCAATACAATTCAATTCAATTCAATTCAATTCAATTGAATTCAATTCAATTCAATTCAATTCAATTCAATTCAATTCAATTCAATTCAATTCAATTCAATTCAATTCAATTCAATTCAATTCAATTAAATTCAATTCAATTCAATTCAATTCAAATCAATTCAATTCAATTCAATTCAATTCAATTCAATTAAATTAAATTCAATTCAATTCAATTCAATTCAATTCAATTCAATTCAAATCAATTCAGTTCAATTCAATTCAATTCAATTCAATTAAACTCAACTCAACTTAATTCAATTCAATTCAGTTTAGTTCAGTTCAGTGCAGTTAAAATCAATTCAATTCAATTTAATTCAATTCAATTCACTTATCTAATCTAATCTAATGCAATTCAGTTCAATTAGTTATATCTTTATAAAGTAAAATTTAACTGATGTGTTTTTGAAAGAAAATTATATATGAAGAAGGATAATGGCGTTCTATTTGTTAAATAATAATGATTATTTTAACGGAAAATGTTTGGAAACACTGCATTTACATTTTGTATACTATAAGGATAAAGCTTTTAAGCTTGGCTCGCAGTACACTTCCCCGAATGTTAGCTGAAGGGACCTTTTCTAAAAATGCGTTCTTGGAATGGTAGAGGAGATTGCTATGTAATGGAATCGTAATTACATTGGGCAATGAGATATATAGAACCGGTTTACAGTATTATCACAAACATATTCCTGAAAAATGTGAAACAAAATCGGATGCCGATCCGATTCGAACCCGTTATAGTTCCGCAAAATCACAAAAAGGCGAAATGTGAGCTGTCGAACACACTTCGAACCCGTGACGGGTCCGTAAAGAAATAAAAAAGCGAATCAGTGAAATAGTTATTTGGCGGCTCCGTCTCGAAACCGTTTCGGGTCCATGAAAACACAAAAAAAATTAATCAGTGAAATTGCGATTTGACGGATCCGTCTCGAATCCGTTACGATATCGTAAAGACATAGAAAAGTGAATCAGCGAATTTGTTATTTTTCGGATCCGTTTCGAAATCGTTACGAGTCCATAAGAATTTGAAAAGGGAATCAGTAAAATATTTAAAGTCGTAGATTCGTATCTGAGTTGATAAAACACAAAAACTTAAAGAAAAATACTAAAACGATTTAAATTTAACTGATAACGAAATTTTGTTTTGTAAAATTTAATATATAATATAAGTTAAAAAATTAAGCGGAGTGGAGGTAGAAAATATTGTTCATCACCTATTTTAATTTTAAGTCCGTTTTATTTACAAGAAACGAAGCCGAGACGGATTCGCATATGAAATCTCTTGCGAGTTCAAAGCGATTCCAAACAAGTAGACAAACCGATTTGTTTTTTCGAGAGGAATTTCATACGCAAACCGATTCGATGTGAGTTCGTAACGGATCTCCGTTTGTAAACTTAGTTCTACGATCGATGCTAGGCTTGCGGAATTTTAATGCTCGGTCGTTTAATTTGAATAACGTTCCTCTATGTACATTATGTATGGAAGTCGATTTCTTTTGCATGGCCACCACGGGCACGCTTGCAGAAGTTCAGACGCTGAACCCAATTTTCGACGGTTTTCAAGCATAAATCGGCCGATACTGATGCAATTTCACGTTCGATATTCGTTGGCATAGATCATAGACTTGACGTAGCGAAATCTAACGGCGTCAAATCGCACGACCGAGGCGGCCAATCGGCTGGTCCATTTCGTGGGATAACACGTTCACTAAACTTGGTTTCCAATAAATTGATTGTGGCATTCGCTGTGTGGCTTGTGGCGCCGTCCTGTTGGAACCACATGTCCTCCAAGTCCATATTATCCAATTGGGGCCAAAAATATTCGGTTATCATTGAACTGTAGCGATTCGTAATGCGGCGGTCTTGATCATCACGAAGTAAGGCCCAATGACGCCGCCGGCCCGTGAACCGCACCAAACCGTAATTTTTCGGGATGCAATGATGACTCATGGATTACGTGTGGATTGCTGTCTGACCAATAACGCATATTTTGCTTATTGGCGAAGCCATTCAGGCCGAAATGATTGGACGTAGCGCTCTTAAAGTTGAGGCCACGGACTCCAAATTTCAGTAGTAAATTTTAATAATTTCGACTCGTTGTTGGGTCATATATCTTTCCATGATGAAGTGGCAAACCTTACTGAAGAGAAATGTCAAAAGAGCGGGAAAAAGTATGGCGTCGTTTGCTGTCCCTATCGATTTACTTTTGTAGCGTCTATGTTGAAAAACCCTTTATTATGCAACTGTGATGGATAAGAAAACACTTATCATTTGTTAGGCATGTGTTATATTTTTTCTAGTTATAGATTACATTTTCTTGGTAAAAGATTTCTATAAATTGAAGGGGCAAATATAAATTGTAGTGCTTCTATACCAATAATTATTGGTGGTAAACACTACGGTAGTTCAACCACGTAATAAACAGGGCACCCAGTGGGTAAACCTAATTCGTGATTCTAGATTTTCTCATGTAATTAGTAGATATTTGAGATCGAGAATTATGAAAGTAGTTGCAAGCACCTAAAAAACGGAATTTTCTAATTTTCCTACCATTTATCTGTAGTTCTATACTAATGTTATGAAGAGGAAGTGTTTGTTAGTTTGTACGTATGGCGTAAACTTCTAAACTACTTATCCGATTTAAAAAATGCTTTCACCAGTACAAATCTATCCCAGTTGGAAAATTTGTCTTGAAGGCATTTTCAGTAGTATTTCCGTAGGACAATTTCAAGGCAGTGACAATTTATATAAGACATCTTCATGACAGGTCACTAGTTTTGACATAGGTGACATAAATTGTGAAGGGTCCTTACAATCTACGCACGACCGTCCAACTGACTTGTCGGCACTATGTCATGTCTGACTCTAACTAATCCCAATGCTGAATGCCGAGAGAGGATGTCTTCATCATTTGTCAACTGCGGGCTATGTGTGTGGATTTTAAAATTTTTCAAACACTTCGAACTGAAAAATGTATATTTAATTGTAGATATGAAATATATGCCTTCATTCTCAGAATATATTTGAAATTTGTTAAAAGAACATGCAAATTCTCAGAGCATTATAATTATGTACATTAGGGTGTCCCATTAATAAAATTTTTTTTCTCAAGTTTTACTTGAAAGCTTATAGCGTAAAGTATTTTTGACATTTTTTTCAGATTTTTTGGAAGAGATTTCGAGGTCGCACAAGCCGAATTTCCCCCAAAAATCATTTCTTCCGGACGTTTTTTGAATAGTACTTAAAACTAGGTCAGTAACCACGATTTTCTTAATTTATAAGTCAACATTTTTAAAGCAAAACTTTTATTGTAAAAGTATGTGCATAAACCAACAGTTTCGAAAATAACGCTTTATAAGTTTTAAAATTTCTATGAAAAGTTACAAATCTAATGATGCACTTTAAAAGACGTATAAATTCCAAACAAATTTCGAAAAAAAAATAATTAAATTTGTAGTTACTGTTTCAGAGTTATACCATTTAAAACTTTTTACCCATTGTACGAAACGAATAATATTAAAAACTGTTTGCCATTTTTGCATCGGATTTAGTGAAAAAATCTACATGCGCTAAGTAACGACAAAGAATTTCGTGCAGAAAATATGGGCCTAGCAACATATTGCGGGAACCATATATATGTTTGCCAGCATTGTTTCCATGAAATCAATATCTGGTGCGATTTTGTTATCTCTCAGGTTTTTTCAGCACTTTTTAACAAACAAAGCCACATTTGAGTTAGAAATCATATATTATAGCCGATTAATCATTGTGTCTCCAACATGTAATATTGAATAGCAAACACAATGTGTTTGTACACAAGTATAGTATATTTGCGACAAGCTACATACACGTTATATTGGCATAGAAGCAACAAAACAAGATAGATTTTTAAGCGTGTGGTAAAATCCTTTATTGGAGACCTTGCGATGCAGATCTATGCTCTGCAATAAATTCTGATAATCTGTTTCAGAAGTTGTAACGTTGCTGTAATTGTTAGCCAAGGCCACACCACGTTCTGCAACATCATTTAACATATGGAATCGTTAAACTTTATGAGTTGCTTCGTGAAAGAATTTGCTGGTTTCCCATTTCTCTGGATCAAATCAATAAAAATATATCATGTTTCAAAATAAATAAGGCTGGATTTTGAAATGAACCTTTGGGTCTGTATATTTTGAAGCATGTATTAGTTTAAATCTGCTTTTACGACAAGTCGAAAACTCTGTATTTTTGTTGTTGTTTGAATGCCAATATAACGTGTTTGTAGCTTGTCGCAAATATATAATACTTTAACAAATGATTTTCCAAGCTCGAAGTCTTTGTTTGTTTGTTTATTTATTTGTTTTCAATATTTTCAAACAATATTGAATGTTAAACTGTTTTGACTTTAGACTATTGCTACTCATATATTCCTGAAGATGGTATCCGGTGGATGGCGAAATATTGAAAACAAATAAATATACAAACAAACAAAACGTCGAGCTTGGAAAATCATTTATTAGGTCATAATAAGAAAGGTCGAAAAAATATATTTTATTAAAATTATACTTTAACTTTATAATTTTAATCGCACCAGATTTTTAATTTATGACAAAAATGCTTGCAAACATATATATGGTTCCTGCAATATGTTGCTGGGACCGTTTTTTCTGTATGTAGTTTTTTTGTCGTTACTTAGCGCATGCAGATTGTTTATTATTGCAATGTTTAAAGAAAATCCGATGCAAAAATGACAAACAGTTTTAACAATTATTAGTTTCATACAATGGGTAGAAAGGTTTAAAATGGTATAACTCTGGACAGTAACTTCAAATTTAAATTTTTTTCGAACTTTGTTTCGAATTTATCCGTCTTATGAAGTTCATCATTAGATTTGTAAATCTTCATAGAAATTTAAAAAGTTATACAGCGTTATTTACAAAATTTTTCCAAAATTTACGAAAAAATTTAATACAGGTACCTTTTTGAGCAAAATCATTGCCAAAAACTGGTGATTTATGCATATACAAGAAAAGTTTGGAAAAGCGTCTGGAATACCGGATTTTTGCTGGAAATTCGAATTGCGCGACTTGTAAGGCTCTTCCGAAAAAGCTGAAAAAAATCTCAAAAATACTTTGCCAAAGCTCTCCAATTAAGCTTGGGCAACCAAGAATAAAAAAAGTTTTTGGGACACCTTAATGTATATACGACTCACTTCGTGTCATGTTAGCTTTCAGATTTTCAGAGTACCGTCCAACATGACAGATGCATACAGATTCCAATAAATAAGTATATACAAGATGACTCGAGACACCACTTTTAAGGACGCCTTGGGCAACTGACCTGATGAATGCTTCCTCAAGGAATGCCATGACACCAGTGTTGACAAACTGAGGATGATGCCTACTGACTTTTGACCAAATGTATGAAAATGTCAGGGGGTGTCATGATGTTTTATTATGGATTGGAAAGTCAGCTATAGGCTATATAGCTATAGGCTATATTTTACTTTAATATCCCCCCCCCCCCCTACTAACATTCAGGACGAAGTCTGTCGGGTGTGCTAGTTTAACATAAACGATGTATATCGGTGGAAAGAGCATTTTATCGATAAACATTCATGCAAAATATAAAATAATAAAATAAAAAGAATAAATTAAAAAACTATAATTTTCAAAATAGTTTTTTTTAATGTAGTTTCATTCAATGATCAGTTAGCAATTTTAGCATAAATTCAAATGTGATTGAGTCAAAGTTTGACGGTATCAGCTGTGTGACAACTTCACCTGTTTAATAAGCAAACGCGCAGAGAGAAAAATAAAGCTATGAGGTTTGACCAATTCAAAAAAGCTAAACTTGAGCATTTGCAATCATGTAAATTTTGTTGTTGAAGTGCGGAAAATAGCTCAGACATTTTGCAATTGCTCCGTTGCACTGCCATTCGCACAATATACTGAAATCCCTTAACGTAGCTTTTTACCACTATAAGCCCCGTATTTAATTCTTGCGAAATTTTCGTAAGACATTTTTTCATTTATCTCTAAAGCTAGGCATAGACGAACGATTTATTGGTGCGCTTTGTAAATTTATTGCTGCGCTTTAATGCATATCGTTTCTCCACACACGCTCGAACAAATCATAATTCGGCCGACGTTGATGTGTAAACATATGCTACGAAGCGGATGACGCGCTCGCATGTTCATTTTGTGTTTGAACTTCGGTTTGTGTGCTTCTGTCAGAATTTTGTGGTACAGAATTTTGTTCTTTTAACAATTGGTTTTTCTGTTCATTGGAAACTTAAAAAAAAAAACATGTGCGACGAAGCAGCGGATGACGCAGCTGCGCTTTTAATAACATATACATGTTTCGACATGGAAAATAAAAAAATAGAAAAGAAAAAAATCGAAAAAAAAAGAAAAAGAAAATGGACTGAAGAGTGGCTGCTCGAAAGAAATAAGCATTCCATGATTTTTGTTTTGTTTTTCCCATGATTTTTGTTTTTCTACTTTGTCTTTAAATTTTTCACTTTTTGTTTGCCAAATGGCATTTTCATTTTTTAACACATCAAAAAAATTCTATCATAAACTCTTTGCTTGCCATTTTTTGTGTGCACTACACGACATTTCGCTACAATGCTTGAAGAGCAACTGAAATGGCGAAATGGCTTAAGATTTGGGCAGTAGCCCACACACGTATGATTTGTTTGCAAACAAATTGCAGGTTTTTGAAAATTTTCAAAAACTTGCAATTTGTTCGCAAATTACCCCACAGACGTAAAAAAGCGACCACAAACCCAACAAATTGGTCGGATTTATCGTTCGTCTATGCCTAGCTTAAACGGACAACTTTGTTACAGAGGGTTACCAGATATCTCTGATTTACCTTGCAAATATTTCATTAATAATTCATCTTTGCACTCCATTTAATTTTTAACGCATGTGGTATTACTTTTGCACCCTAAATCAACCAAAATGTCAAAATTCCGGTCCCAAACAATTATCAAACAAATGATTTCGTACGACCCTGTACTTGATTTTGTTTACGAAATTTACACAAAGAGCTGAATACCCAGCAAATGAAAAGTGAGCGAAACTTTCGGTTCATGAAATTTTCATTATTTTTTATACTCGTACTTTTATAAAAGCTGAATACCGTGCTATATAAATGTTCGAGCCTGGCAGTCACTTGATGAAATCGCTTGCTTTTTAATGACATTCAAACATTCAATCGGGGGAATGCATTGAGAATATTTCCATTAGTGTACGATTTCAAAAGAAATTGTTCAAAGAAAAAATTGTACTTTATAAGTACATTGAATTCTCGAACTGAAGTACCTGTAACAAATGTTATGCAAAAATTTTCTTAAAGGGGTTTTTTAATGCCCCATTGTGTGGGCATGTCTTGCGAATGTAATCATAGAATATAATTTTTTTATAGTTTATTACTTAAATTTTTTAGTTAGAAAAATCAGAAATACATTTCTCAATTTCAAATGAATTTTCCAAAGAATATATATATGTATAAAGAATATATATATGTATATATAACTCTATATATATATATATATATATGCTTCGATTTTTAATCTAAAGCGCAGAAAATTCAGAAAAGTTTATATTTTAGGTACTTGGAACAATATTTTTCGATCTCAAATATTTCGAAAGCAAAGCCAACCTAAAAAAATGTTTAGCACCACTGATTTCAGCGTACTCGAGTTAGGTTTACCTACTGGGTGCCCCGCTTGCTATAAAAAATTCGAGCACAGTAATAATTATAATATTGTTTAAAATGTGGAACTCTTTAAATATCAGAATTTCACCCAATTTAAATGAATTTCATCTGTTATTAACTACATTATTGTTCATCAGAAAAGATTATTCTCAACTTTAAATACATATGTGCGCCATTTTTCCTATTCATATACTACAATCGGACACACAACATTTTAAGTTATGTCTTACTGCGATATGATTTAATCAAGTATTATTATATTAACATATAATTATTATTATTTGGTTAAAATTTTTTTTAAACATTTTCATTAAATTTTGGGAAAAAAATTTACATATTGTTTTCCTTACTAAAGGAAAATACCGAAAAATTACCGCCAACCTCCCATTCTGTAAGACAGAAACCGGTTTTACGGAAATCTGATTTGTCGGCTGTTTGAACACTTTAATATTGGAGCTAGCAATGTATGTAAGTCATTGTGATTTGACCAATAATGGATTATATGTCATTATACTTTCTTGTGGCGGTCTGTGGTGCAATGGTTAGTGTGCGCGCCTCTTCTACATGAGATCCTTGGTTCAATCCCTGATCTGACCACCTGAAATGTATTTCGACGGCGGTCACCTCACATAGTGGCGGCGACACTATCGATTATTTAGTCGTGAAAAAGCTTCTCAAAATACCGTTTGAAATCGGCGTAAAAACTGTAGGTTCTAGTTAGTGACTATAAAATCTAGAAAGCGCATAATTGTGTTTATTATTCAATTTTTTACTTATTTTATTAAATTCGTATACTATAATTATAAGATTTAAATGTTGTTGTATAGGATAATCAAATAAATAAATAAATAGATAAATAAATAAATAACATTCTCTCCCCAATTCCTTCATGGGATGTAATGAGAAACTATTTATTTATTTATACTTTCTTAATACTTTAATTTTTTAAAGTTGTTGCTCAAACGTCCGCAATGCAAAATGCTGACATAAATAGGTCAATCTTTCTTTATGACCAAAGTACTAAAAATGTCTGTCTGTGGTTTCAGATTTTATATCCATTTCCCAGTGTGCCATTAAACAACTTTAATATTTGTGTGTGTATTGTAATGACAAGAACAAAGAGAAATGTTATAACTCTAACTTAGAAATAAATATCTTTCAGGATATTTACAGTAACAAAAAACTCCAAATATTGTCTGATAGTTTAATACTCGCGCAGTTTTCGAAAGCTTTCATTTTGCTCTTCTCCTTCTTGTATTATTCATGGCATGTTTCCAAAACTTTTGCCATGATGCGTAACGGCAACATTGACTGGTGCCAATATGAGATGTGTCCCACATACATGTATGTTATATATATACATATCTTTTATATATACACATATAAGACTCCAAACACAACCATGTCGGTGTCTCCTGCCGAACAACACATTTATGCGAATATTTCTTATGGCAACATAGTTTCCGTGGCAAGAGCTGTCACGGTTAGCGACGAAACATCTTCTAAAATATTATTATATTTCTTTGTCGTGTTCTTCATTATTGCCACTTATTTTTGAAAAGATCAAGCATTGTTACAGTTTTTAAAATGTTGTATAGACCTGTTTTTTAGCCCCTGGTTAACTAATTCTTCCACCATATTATATTGAATGCCGCTTATAATCACTTAACTCCTCATTCAACATGGCCGAAAAATTTGTCTAGCAGAGATACAAGAACAAGATATTTCGGTTGAAATGTCATTGAAAATATTATAACGAATAATGAAAAATTAACTGAAGTATTCCGAAACATGAGGAGTACTAGTTTTTAAAGTAGGGTATTGTTGTCGTCGGTGGCGCAATGGTATTGGGCGCGGCTCTTGTACATGAGAACGTGGGTTCGATTCCTGTTCCAACCACCTTACATATGTTTCGACGATGGTATTTTAGTACTGACAGTACTAGCGGTACAGTACAGCGGTATCATCATCAAAAGATAAGCTAAAAAATCTTAAATATTAAATTAAACATTTAAAGGAAAATTATGTCGTTTCCGTTTTACAAATATAACAAAACAAATTCAGGTGAATATATCGGAGCCACACAGTATGTAATTTTTAAGTTGATGTATGAAAAAATACTTGAGTGGAGTTGAAAGGTACTTTAAGGAGAAGTTCACTAAGAAAATCAAGTTCACTAAGAAAATCAAGCAGTAATCCCGTTTCAGAACAAATTTATTTCTTAATAAACTCATTTTGGTAATATTGTTTGGAACACCCACTTTTGTCGTGGAGTAAATCTTAGATGCCATTACTGAAGTAGATGTTTCTCAGTCACTGCGTACAAAATGGCTCAAGGACTCGGAAGAAAGAAATACCTACCATGAACTAACAGCTGACTGCTTTCAAGAAGATTAATATAAGGGATATGGATTTGGTGGCCGAAGGGACAACCAAAACAACAAAGAAGGGATCATTGGTTCACAGAGGTCTTGCTGAATTTCGAAATGATATTTCAAATAAATACAAATTATAATTGGGTTGACATTTTTTATTTAGTTGACAACCTTATCTTGAAGACATTTTATGTATTATTTCTAAAGGACAATGTCGGTAGGTAATGGTGGATTAAATTGTGAAGGGACTGAATGTAAGACCGTGCTGTTGATTAGTCAGCATTATGTTATGGTTCCTATTGCGAGTTACTATAGCCAATGCTGAATGTCTATTGAGGAAATCTTTATCATTTGTCAACTGGAAACCATATGTAGATTTCACTTTTTACAAAAAATTTCAAACTGAAAACTGTACCTACATATATTTATTTGTAGTTATAGAATGTTATATATTTTTAGAATTTATATTAAAAATATTTGAAACTGAGAAGAAGAATTATTCGGGGATTCATATGTACGCCCAGGGTTTATCGTATGATGTTAACAACTCTTCTTTCAGAGTTTATTTAATTAATGGTTAAACAGGTCCAATATATATACTACAATAGGGCGGGTTTATTTCTTTTTTGATGAAGCGTATAGCAAAAACGTAATCTATAGGTGATTTTGAGAAATTTTGCTCAAGAGACCATAGCTCTAAGTCGGATTTGGAGCCCCCCAAAATTTCAAAATAGATATTTTTCCATATATACATAGAATAATTTAATTAAATTCGTCATAAAATCGGATATAATTATAGTAGATTTCTCAATGTGAAATCTTTTTTATTATTTTATATTTTAATTATTATTTTATTATTATATTATTACTTTTATATTTTTTTTATTTTTAGTAGAGATATTAGGAATTTTTTGTCGAAATACCTTTTGGGGGGTTTCAAATCCGACTTAGAGCTTTGGTCTCTTGAGCAAAATTTCTCAGAATCACCTATAGATTACGTTTAAAAAAATTCGATTTTTTTTACCTTTTTTCCCGTGTTCAGGTCCATAGGTAGCAAACCGTTCAAAATTCAAGGAAACAATCCACTACAAAAATTTACCTAAGATCTCAATAAACAAATTTCTAGAACTTATAAACTTCCTAGAGATGATTCTTAGCACTGTTTAGGTAGCACGCAAAAGTGAAAAATTTGCCGAAAATTTTTTAATTTAATTTTTTTACCATTTTCTCCTGTTCAGGTCCATAGGTAGCAAAAAATGAAATTTGCCTGACCAGAACCATGTGTTTGTCCAAGGGTTAACACCGTTTAGGTAGCGCTTAGGTATCACGCGATCATGCACCGACAGCAGCAGCACATGCAATGCAGTAAGCTCAGCACACGCAACAAGGGACGCAGCACACAATATAAAAGCAACACGACGCTCACATCGAGGCATTACACAGCGCGACGTCAGCGGTGAAAGTTATAAAGTGAAAGTGAAAGTAAAAAAAGTGAAAGTGCGACAGTATAATTCGCACACAACATTGGCAACTGACAATTTCAATATGCAGTGTGAAAATATTGATTTATTTTGCTACGTTTGCGGTCATCAAACCAGAAAAAAAACATCTACAAGATTTCAAAAGGAAAATAATCTTTTAATTAGTGAATTCAAAAGAGCATATACATTGTTTTTCGACGAAGTGGACTGGACCGGTGAAAATTACACACCTAATACAGTGTGTCGCCAATGTTATAACAATCTCATGGCATGGTTGAGTGGAGGCAGAGGTACTATGACGAATTGTAAGCCGGTAAACTGGATTAATCGCCCAGGTGATCATGATGCAACCAGTTGCAATGCATGCATAAATTACACATGTCGTCTAAATCGACATTCTGAGAAGAACAACATTTATAAAGCAACTGCAACAGCCACACTACCAGTGCTTGCACCTGAAAATTTTGTATCACCAAGGCCGCCAACTCCAGATCGTACTACAGAATTTACAGCAAGTGGTGTTACTTATGAAGATCCATTTGATACCGATTATGAGCCCCAACAGGGAAGAGATGGACCACAACTAATATCACAAATGGAAATGAATTTCATTGTGGCCATATTGGGATTATCGCAGCGACTTGCAATATGTTTGACAGCTTTTTTAAAGCAAAGAAAACTCACACATGCTAATGTTAACTCTACGGCGTACCGCAAACGACAAGCTGAATTTCAGATGCTCTACACTCTAAATGATGACAATTCGTTCGCTTACTGCAACGATATAAAAGCTTTGGTGGTAAAAATGGGAATGAACTACATCGCTAGTGAGTGGAGATTATTTATTGATGGTTCTGTTTCAAGCTTGAAAGCAGTGTTGTTGCATGTGTCGAACCGAAAACCTTCCATTCCGCTAGCAATGGGTATCAACATGAAAGAAAGCTATGAAACATTGAAAGATATAATGGAAAAAATCAAATATTACGAAAATAAATGGAAGATTTGCTGTGATTTGAAGGTCATCAACATTTTGCAAGGGATCATCGAGAAGGGCGGGTTCCCAAAATTCTTTTGTTTTCTTTGTAATTGGGATTCACGGTCACCTCTGAATCAATTCCAATGTAACTCGTGGAGGCCAAGAGGAAGTGTGGATGAACAAATACAACAACATAGACTGAAGAATGCACCTTTAATTGACAATACTCAAGACATCTTGCTGCCACCGCTCCACATAAAATTGGGAATTGTTAAAAAATTCATCGAAGTGGCCGTTGTAAATTGTCCAAACGCATTCGACTATTTGAAAAGCGTTTTCCCAAAGCGTAGCGATGACAGAATTAAAAAAGGTATTGTAGTAAATTTAAAACGAATTTTTGTTCACCTAATTGTACTATTTACACTATGTTAATGTTTTCTTTTCTGTCTTTATTTTTTGTTTTCATTTAACAGGCGTACTTAATGGCCCTGACATTAGAAAGCTATTCAAGAGCAACTTTGATTCATCGCTTGATGAAAATCATTCAATGGCATGGATTTAACTTCAGCGTGTATGCACCAGAGTCTTGGGAGGGGATCGAGACGCGGAACCGGAAGCAAGAGAATGGGTGAAACAAATGCTGCATTATTTTGAGATAATCGGCGCATCGATGACATTAAAGCTGCATTTTCTTCATTTTCATTTTGACGATTTTATCAAACAACTCCCTACCGAATCCGATGAGCAAGGAGAACGGTTTCACCAAACCACAATGCCCATGGAAAAACGGTACAAAGGCAAAAACCTCGACGCATTGCTTGCAGAGGTATGTTGGTGGAGTCACAAGATCACCATGTATGATGTTAATGAAGTATTTGAAGAAGAAAGAGCTGATGATGGAGGGCAGTCTGGAAGCAACGTGCCTGTGGACACCATAATTGCTGAATCAGAGTCAGATTCGGACGACGATTTGGATCCACAACTAAAGAGAGCGCGATTTGCAAGTCCAGGGCCATCAACATTATAAACATAATACGAATACTTTTTTTTAATATTTTTGTAATAGATAGCATAGTGTCTCAATGTTAAAGCAAATCAAAAACAAATGAAATTAAAAAACGGTGTTAAGAATAATTCCCAGGAAGTTTATATGTTCTAGAAATTTGTTTATTGAGATCTTAGGAAAATTTTTGTAGCTGATTGTTTCCTTGAATTTTGAACGGTTTGCTACCTATGGACCTGAACACGGGAAAAAGTTTTTGGCGATTTTGATCTGGAAGGTGAAGTTTTTTGATTTTATATGTTCGCAATTTTTGTTCTCTCGATCTCTGGAAAAATTTCCGGGGTTCATTATTCATCCTGCACATTTCGGTGTTTTCACTCTCTCTCTCCCTGATCCTACTGCCATTTTTTCTCCTAAGTAGTTGGGTTTCCTCCCATCTCAGCCTCTGTACCGCTCATTAAAGTAGCTGCCATCTATTACCAAGTGATCAATCTGGTTCTTCGTTCTCCGATCAGGAGATAACCAGGTCGCATTAAATATTTTCTTATGCTGGAACCGTGTGCTGCTAACTACGACGTTCTTTGCAGCGAAAATCATTTTCCTTTCCTAATTTGGCATTAACCCTAGTGAGATAACTTACGTTCCTGAGACGTCTGACAAATAAGCATTTATTTATTTCTTTGATTTTTAAGGGGAATACTGTTCGTCGGTTTTGCAGTTTAAAATTTGAGGGCGTTTCTTTGGATAGTATTTTTTTATAGAGCGAGACTTAATCTTAGTAATTTGAAAGGAATTTATTTTAAAACATTTTGGAACCTTTACTAATTAGACCTGAAACTAGCATACGTCTTTAAGACGTATGGTTATCTTTTATGTATAAAAAATAATGTTATCTTTCTAGGGTTAACATCGCCTAGGATAAACTTAATGTCGTGGTCAGGGCAGCGTTCGTATACTTCCTCCAGATGGTCCTAAAATGATTCTTTGACTTCATCGGCTTTATCCTCACTCACTGGGTTGAACCTTGCAACTAAGTGTCTCAGTCTCTTGCCAACTATAAATCCGCACCCGAATTCGTGCTTTCTAATTAATATCTCTTGCCGATAAACGGTAAATGAATCCTTTTATATCTTCAGAGACGTCGTATTTATTATCTGATACTTAACAAAATATTGCAATGTTTATTTATATATATCCAGTTTTCAGTGACATAGATCATTTCGATAGGATAGAAAATGTGAGATATACTCTCGATTATATATTCAAGCTTTGTAGAATTTAAATTGAAACTTTATGTACCAAATCTGGACCAATTATTTCACCTCAGAATGTGTCACAAGGCGGTCAAAGTTCAAAATTAGTTTGTCGCCGCTAAACATAGTATGTTGTTTGACTTTCGACAGATAAGTGATAATGTACTATAAAAAATGAATCAGATATTAGATTTCGTTACACATTTCAATACACACTGATAGAAATTATAAGACAGTATGAAAGAAATTCAATTCATTGGCCAATCAGCTTTCAACAAACAAGGTGTATTATAATTTTTTTCAGTATAGTTGGTTAATATATATGTACGCAACCACTCAGCCACATCAGCAGAGATTTTTTACATATGAAACGACATTGGGTACTCATTTCTGTGTTCTCTGTAAAGAGCTACTTTTGTTTTGCTTCAAATTATTGTAATGTGCGTGAATGTTTGATGTTTTGGTTCTCATTTATTTTGCATTGTGATTCGAAATAAATGATATCATAAATACTAGTTTGTCAGTGAATGTGTTGATATGCCATTCAAGACTTTCATGACAGAGATTTAGTACGTACATATGTATTTATATATTTTGATTTTCTCTTATTTATTTCTTTATTCTACTCTCGCTTTATTTACAGTTACATTAAAACACCGCTAAAGGAGACTTAATGCCGAGATTGTTAAAAAAATAAAATTGGAAGATATTTTAGCTAGTACGACCGCTCTAACCATTATCCATTTTCTCCTTTATTATACAACGATTTCAACTCTAATTGTGCAATGTTCATCGGCTGTATATAATATGAAAAGGCTATAAACTCCGGGATTTAATGCAAATAAGGTGAGTAAAGAATATCAGAATCATTTATTTGTACAAGTTTTTCTTTTTATAAATCATGCTACCTAAACACGTTCGCGTTAAAAGAATATTTAATATCCACTATTGGAAGTATATTAAAAAATAAATACATAATTATAAAAATTTAATTTGCAAAATTTAAATATTAGTACATTCGCGGAAAAACCACACAGAGTAATATACTAAGGCCTAAAACTTTGTTCGGCCCGTTGTTCAACAGACCCTTAAGGAACGTGGTGCATTCTCTAAACATTTTGACTAAATATATAGAAGGAGGTTTAGCGAAAACCCTAACCAGGTACATGTTATAAGAGGCCATCTAACGTTTTTTTTCAACTAGTGCTTATTTCGTGAATTGTAACACTTAGCTCATGTCTGATTTGACAGATAATTAGTTTTATCCTTCCGCTGAACGAATATGGTTGTGTATACGCTTGAACAACGCTTGGAAATAAGGGAAAAATGGGCCTGCGATCAACTTACAGAAGATGCCGGCTTTGCCAAAAAAATCATCTTTTCAGATGAAGCTCATTTTGATGTTGGCGGGAATGTAAACAAGCAAAATTGTCGCATTTGGGGCACAGAAAACCCGCACGCATTCATTGATATTTGTGCCATTTTCCTTCGAAAATGAGCAAGGAGTGGCCGTTACAGTCAATGGCGATCGTTATCGGGCCGTGTTGGACGAATTTTTGTTCCCAAAAACTGAAGAGAAGGATATTGGCAACATTTGGTTTCAACAGGACCGCGCTACGTGCCACACAGCCGGAGCTACACTCGATCTTTTGCGCCCTGTTTTTGAAGATCGCATTATCAGCCGCAGAGCTGATGTCGTTTGGCCACCTCGGAGCTGCGATTTGACACCGTTGGACTATTATTTGTAGGGTGCCCTCAAAGATAAGTGTTACGCCGACAAGCCAGAGACAATTGATGCTTTAAAGGACAATATTCGTGAAGCCATTGGTGAAATACAGCTGCACACAATCGATAATGTGCTGAAAAATTGGACCGATCGTGTAGGCTACTGCATGCCCAGCCGAGGCAGCCATTTGAATGAAATTATTTTCCATTATTAACCGGAAGGATTGTACTTTCAAATAAAAAAAGGAATTTGAGAAAATATTCAGTATTTTTTTTTCTATAGCATTTTCAACAAAAAAAAGTTATTTGGCGGACCCGTTAGTAAACAACAGCTGCTGAATAAACGAATTTGAAAAATTTGTATGAAACAATCACCAAAGGCAAACAAATAAATAATGTTGGAGTTCCACTCTTAGGACCCGAAATAGTGTAAGTCCGTTGAGTATCCTAAAATTAAAAACAGACACTTTCAGACTGTTCTTAGAATTTTGGTGCTTCACATTTGTCTTATATTATTGCTCCAAACCGCCTAGCATATGGACTGCTTGGAAGCAAAACCGCTCAACTCCATCAAACCAAATGTCGAGAAAACTGAAAATACGACGTTAGTGGTATTTTTATAAGGACATGACAAACTTTAATGGCCTTATTCATAAAAAGTTCTAAGAGGTTTGAGAGCCAATTTATCAAGTTCCCTCAAACTTCGCAAACTTTTTATGAACAAGGCCGTAAGTGTGTAATAGTACCTACTAATCATGTCTTTAAGAATAATGTAAGGTGCGGTTAAGGTTCACAAATGTACACGTTAAACCTGGAGTTGGGTGGGCTTGCTTCCAAATTTTTTTGTTTTATTTTTGGAGTTATTTACAAAAACAAATGAAGAAACAAGCAAGACAAGTAATAAAATACATATTTTAATTCAACTTTTATTAATTATTCTGACACTTTTTGATTTATCTTTTTTAATTTTTAATGGTTTTATTGGGTTTTAAATGAGTAACAGATGTTTATTTTTTACTAAAATTTAATTTTCACTTCATCTATTTTTGTTTCTAAAAGACATTATGTCTTCATTGTTCGATTCATATTCCTTAGTATGCCGATCTGCCCTTAATCTTTTATAATATCAGTGATGAATAGGCGGTATAAATTTCATCAGATCCATTATGCCCTTTAGTTTTTCGATTGAAAAAATTCTTCCAGCTGGGTAGAGTTGTGACTGCTCGATATTTTTAAAATGTTTCGTTTATAAAATATAACAATTTTTTTTAATATCTGTGATGCTAGGTGACGAATCTCCTACGAAATTGTAGTTAAATTGTATTTTGTAGGGGTGTGATCTTTCCAATTTAATCCATCGTATTTTTATCTAATTAACAGGTAGTCCGTCAATTGTTTTTTCCATTAATGCATCTTCCAACCGTTTTGTACAAAATAAGTCGTTATGTACCATTTCTGCAACATGAAACTCTTTTTTTTTGCAAGATTTTATGTCAAATGAATATATATTTTGCACTTTTTTACAACTTGACTCTAAATCTGAAATCTGAGCCATTGGGCAAATAGCTATGCCAACTATCTAAAAATTTAATTTTTATAGAATTAGAATTTTGTTGTTTCAGTTCTATCCGATGCATGAATCTGAATATGTTATAATTTAGTTGCAATTTTCGCTACAACTTTTTATAAACATTTTAAGGCATGATGCAATTTCATGAGATCTCCGCGATCTTTCAGTTTCTGGCCAAACAAACATGTGAATCGTAATTAGTTTCAAATCACGACAAGTCTGTATTGGAAACTTTAGCGCTTTCTATAAGTGAAAAGAAAATACCAAAATATTTTCAGATGGTATCTTTGTATCAGCAGATATATGATTCCGAGTATTTTCAGCGTTTTTTAGACTACACTACCGATGATTTAATTCTTACTTGAAGGGCGTCACAAATTTGGCATGTTTCTTTGTACAGTGGTTTGAAATATAATTTGAATTTAGTGGAGAATAAGTTACGATAATACTATTGTATAACTGGAGTTATATTTTCTTTCACAAGTTGTTCTTTGTAGAATTGATGTACGAGTATTTTACCATCATTTAGTCCCGGACTTAAATATGTAGGATGAGGATTATTGCTTCTTGCTTCTGTTTTGTTGGGAATTAACTTATGTGTTTGCATACATGAGTATCATAAATTTAATTGTCTGTGAAATCTTTTCGGCGACGGTCATTTAAAGATGCGTTATGAATTAGATAATCACTTATTTAATAAGTTTGTTTAAAATATCAGTACTATGCATACAAAAATTTAATTTTTATTTATATTACAAATAAAATATTCTTACGAATTTAAGTTAGTTTTATTTTTATTTATTTATTTTTTTAACATTTATTAAGTATACATTCTGCTATAGTATAAATAAACAAATATGTAGTATGAAATAAACTATGTTTTGTACTCTGACCCAAATTCGGGTTCTTTAATACATTTAGTTAATAATATACATTACTTTTTTGAAAATTAATAATTTCAATAATACAATAACGCGTACATAAATAAAGGGTTATCCATTTTGCGGTTTCAAAAGTAAACGTAAATAAAAGACATATAAAATATTTTTTTTCATGATATTTCTTTTTTATTATAAAGTTTGAACGTTGACATTATGGGTGAAACACTAAAATATTTTTTTTCATGATATTTCTTTTTTATTATAAAGTTAGAACGTTGACACTACATCATTTAAACGACCACCACGCGAAGTGTTGCAAGCATTGATTCTTTTGAGGTAATTTCGACCACTTTTTGACACATATTGGGCGGTATCTCAGCCATAACTTGACGAATGTTGGTTCTTAAGTGCTCAAGAGTTAAAGGTTTATCTGCATAAACACGGTCTTCCGCGTAGCCCCACAAAAAAAAGTCTAATGGTATGTGGCTGTGCCAGTATCACCATTTTTGTAGGTTTCAATAATTTTTATGCGTTGTGTGATAGTTAAGCGATCCATTTTCGTCAATGTCAGACTTTCAACTGAAAAGAAAAAAATTGGTTTAACAACTTAGTTTGACAGATGTCGAATTCCTGCCCTATACTTTTGAAACCACGAAATGGATAACCCTTTATAAAAACAAGTAAGTATAAATGCCCACAGGTCGACTTCATACTATTTCTTTAACGCAAGATCTTTTAATTCTATTTATTTAATGCAACATAACGTTCATGCAATACCTTATAAATAAATGTGGGTATTGTTGTTACTTCAACTTCCTTTACGACTATTATAATTTTGCATCCACTTTAAAAAATTTTTTTTCGTTCAACCGTACTCTTTGTTGAACTATTCTCATTTTTGGATTCAATTGAAGATAGTATAATTATTCTTTGTCTGCTTACAATTTGTATAGGAGAACCCTCAGAGGTATCACTTTGCAGAATATTACAAGCGTAACCATCCACTTCCATTTTTAAAAGTGGATTTTTTAAGCAAAATAAACATGTCATTGTAGAAGTGCTTATTGATTCACACTTAACTTCCGCGGTTGTAAAAGCAAGGATAAATAAAGTATCAATTTGAATAAGAAATGAAAATTACAGTTACCTTATCGAATGCAAACATTTCATAAAAGATTTGCAGGCATTGTAGAATATTCATGTAATTGCAGTAGAGGATGTAACACCAAGAATTTTGTATTAGTTTGGACTCTCCCCATGTCAGATTCAACGCATATCTTTAGTAACAATAAATTTAAAGACAAAAACCCAAAAGCAAAACCTTTGACTCTCACAGAAGCAACCACCTAACTATAAGAAAAAATTTAAATCAGCGGTTCTACTGAGTTTACCTTTTTATTGTACCGCGATTGCAGCTTTGCAATAATTATTCGGACGCTATTTTCTTCGAAATGACTTAGCCTATGAAAATATATACAAACAGGACACGTGAAATTAATATGAAATGGTAATGAGTTTGCTTCATAGAGCTGTGCCTGTTATTTCGACATGACAATTCCGATTAACAACTGTTTAATTAACCGTGGGCCAATAAAATGATTGAATGTTGAAGTAAGTTTCACATCTGTATGAACCAATATCAGTATAATTTGATGTTGATGTTTTTTGGGGTATCGGTGGACCATGGGTGCTACTTACATTATTAGTAGTATGGATGCTCTTTGCTATCATAATCAAAGAGAATGTGTCGTTAGAGGAACTTTCTTACGATATAGAGTAGATTTGCTTCCAAGGCAAAAAACTGGATTTTTATGGAAACAAAAACAAACATATAATTTAATAATACTAATTCTCACTGTATTGAATGGGGATTTGATAAATAGCACGTATACTTTTATCAACTCCCTAGAGCTAAAAAGAAGGAAAATTTAGTAAAGTGGATTACGGCGGTTTTTCTTCCACGCTGTTCATATTACGGACCAAATTTTTAAAAGTAATTGCGTGGAGTTCTCTTTAATGGAAATGCTTAGCTGTCCATAACTTGTAAACTGATTCGACGTTTGAGCGACTCAAGTCCACGTAAAATATCCCAAGTATCAGGAGTGATTTTGATGTATTTGACTTTCTACAGGTACCTTTTTAATTTATTATTCAAGCTCAAGAAATTTTGCAAAATGCATCCGCTAGCTATTTCAGATCTAGTCTCAGACCTTCATCAGCGGTTCTTCGGAATAATGCTATTGAAAAATATATTACACTAACTGCAAACGAAAACTTATTTTTATTGAGATTTTCCCGCTGTACAAGTGTTCCATAAATATTTGCAAGTAACGCGCACAAGAAACCATCAGATCCCATTAGAAATAATTGTTACTGTTGTCTAAAAGTAACAATTGCCTGCAGTTGCCCCATGCTCTACATTCAAATGCATAGCCCATGTACAATTATTAAATATGGTTTAACGCGGTACACTGTTCATTCAACAATTTCAAAATGTATTATTTATTTTGACAATCAGTGGTCCAATGTTTAGATAGACGGGAATACTCCTGCAGATACCACAGGGTTTGATACGTCCTTATTTAAATATTGAAATAAAGCAACAACGCAGTAGCTGCATATGTTGAATCAACTACATATAAAATACCACCGCTCTAAAGCTGTTTTTGCAGCTTTCCTGCTCATATAAAAAAATTTGCAAGAAATACCGTCTTCCTCCAAGAACCCTGGACAAATAATGGCAGAATTTGTGAATTAAAGCTACAAACTTCTCATTTCCAAAGCCATAGGCACACTGTGAATGTGTACGAGTATAAACTTATTCTGTATAATTGTAGCGGTAGATACATTGGCCGTCGGTGGTGCAATGGTTAGTGTGCGCGGCTCTTGCACATGAGACCAAGGGTTCGAACCCTGCTCTGACCACCTTCACAAAAAAAAAAAAAAAATTCTTTCCGCGGCGGTCACCTCGCATAGTGGAAAAGCTTCTCAAAATACCGTTCGGAATCGGTGTAAAACTGTAGGTCCCAATCATTGAGTGAAAACTGGAAAGCGCACAGCTCAGTGATTGTGAGAAGTTCTCCCCAATCCCTTCATGGGATGTAATGGGAAACCATTTATTTATTTTTTTTTTAGATACATTACGATTACCAGTATGATGAGTGTCAGCCCACTTGGCCTACTTGGCCCATATACTTGAAGATACTTGGCCCCGTCCGTAACATCACTAAAGGTAGACATGAGGTCCTTGATATCACCTCCGTATCTTAGGAGACCTTTGAGTTTATCAAGGGATCTAAGGTGTTGGGTGCATTCGCTTTACGACCCTCGTAACATATAGTTTTTAGTCTTGCAGATCATCGCCACTTTGTCGGTTCCAAGAGGCGTTCGAAATTATGCAAATCTCTGAACCAGTTAATAAAACATCACTTGATTCCGAAGTGTGAAGACACCTTCGTTAGAAAGTCTTTTAGAGAGATTATTTTAGTGGCTAAATCGTCAAGGGCCGAGCCAGAATGTGTACAAACTTAAACTTTAAGAATATAAGAAAAATTTAAAATCTGCGAGGCGGATGCATTGAAAACATTTCTGCGATGGCTTGGTAAACGTGTCGGAGACTTTCAGACTGCGCAGATTCTTTTCGACGACACCCACCTCGTTGGGATATCTAAAAGACCAAAACGGGCGGTGGACCACACCAACTGTTGAAACGTTAGACCTCCTGCTTAACACACACTTCCCAGGAGACATATAGGCAGACTCACCGACCAACCACGTCATCTCGCACGTAGTGGGAAATACCGTAACTTTAGGCCACCTGCAGTGGGCAATAGGAAGTTTCAACACCTTGTAGTGACGGCATAGCACCGGTGTAGTTACCAAGCGGATTACATATTTTGACTTTTGAACCTTTATACGAACTACATAAAGTTATCCTGTATTAAAATTAGATGGAGAGAAGCCAAGGCGGTATTCATTATTACTATGGGGAAATCGTCACACGTTAATCTAGAACACCTTAGAGCCATCATGGATGATTGACTCATAACTCCGTATGACTATAGAGACTTCTCATCTGTCCACACGCTGACAAAAAGGGCAAATTATGAGCAGAGAGATGTGGAAAATCTATGATAAGAGATCAAGGGGTGGCTAGTAGTATTTGGCAATATGTTGATTTCCAAGTGTTTAATAGCATGCTCGTAGGTTAATATCGATAGTAACGATAGTATGAGCAAACATTAGTTCCGAGTAGGAATAATGCAATAGTTGCATCTCTGCATGCTAATGTGTAAGTAATAAAAGAAAGATCCAGAGCCCGAACAGAGGGCCCTAGGCAATGTCGACTTCACGGTGCCCTAAGCAATTTCTGTGGTTTAACCCTCAAAATATATGTCAGTGCTATACCAATTTTGTTTCTGCAATTTAACCGCAATGTTAGCATATTAGGATTGAAATACTCCACTTGAAAATTCAGTCAAAAACCAATTAGTAACTAGTGATTACAATATCAATAAAATTAGAATAACGCAAATCTTGTGTTTAAAAGAAAAACTCACTTATGGGAGTGTTTTAGAGATATTTTTCATGTGAAGATGGTACAGTAAATGGTGTGTTGCAGTCACAATTTTTTGTTATTTAAATTCGGAAAATATCGGTCGGATCAATTCAACACAGTTTTTGGCGGCACTTTCGCCTAAGGAGATCATCCTGGTATTCTTAACTCAATCTCGTCCTAAGAGCTCACTAGGCATCTACTCACATACCATTATATTTAGAGTGACTGATGTATTTATGGCAATCACTCATGGGATGGACTAAAATCTAAACGGCAATTTCGTTGCACATTAGGAAGCCATTTTGTGTGCATCGGTCACCGCTACATTATTGATTAATTAGATATGCAAGCGCTTCTCCACGCATTTCCCGTCGGAATCGGTATAAGAACTGTCAGTTGGGTTTTCAATATAAAACGCACATACCACTATTATATAGTGCGTATAATGCCACACTAAATTAAGATCTAGTTGTCAGTATCAAATCCAGAGTATTAAGTTTTGTATATTGAATAATTTTCCTCTTGAAAATGCATCAATTTGGAAGATTAGAAATTTGACCACTAGAAATTTGACCAAATTGAACTGAGCTTCACAAGCCTTTCACTTTATATGATATACCACGGTAATAATATATTTTCAAGAATTGTTGATTGTTTTCATCTGAGTTTCGATGCGCACTTTTACATATGTTCATAATAATCTACTCCTAATACGATTCCGAAGAAATATCTTCTATAAAATCAGCGTAAGTTAAAACTAGGTTTCAAACTAGTATAGAAATTTCAGTCGGGTGAACCGACTTAAGCATACCCTCAACTTAAGTCATCCATTAAAGAAGCGCCCATATTCAATAACAGTGTCACATTGAGGGGAATTTATCGTGACTACCACCCAACTGTCCGAAAAACATTTGTATAAGAGATACAAAAACGGGTATGGCAAAGTAGTTCATTTGTAACTACACAGTAGCGTTTGACAAAATAATGCACAACACCAAATTCCGTTAAGATCGGTTGTGGATTACGAGAGATATCGTGTCGAGCAACCGAACAGCCTCCCAAATTTTGCATGGGAGGAACAAGAATGGGAGGGGCAAAGCAATCATTTTTCATAGAACAGTGCCATTATATTAAATATCGTCAATACCAAATTAGATACAAATTGGTTCGGTTTATCTTGTCGAACAACCAGCATTCCTCACAACTTTTGTATGGGAGGTACCAGAATGGGTTTGGCAACATCACTTTTGTTTTAGTGGGTACTAATTTCCTACCTAATTCCATTAAACTCGCAAGTGTTTTTCGCGATTTATCAGATTACATATTGGTGGTCGTCTGGGGCTTCAATACGATAAATCGCATGAAACAATTCCAACCTTAATTAAATTAGGTATAAAGCTTCATGCCATCAAACGCCAGTCACCGATTCATTTGGCCACACAAATTTCGGTACCACCAATACAAAAGTTGGTTGGCTGTCTGGTTGATCGGCACGAGAAATTCCGCAAAACCGAACTGATCTTTATAAAATTTTGTACTAGATAATATTTGGTCAAATACCACTCTGGCCATTCTGGTACCGCCCATACAAAAGTTGGGCGGGTGACTGATTGATCGACACGATAACTCTTGTAAACCACAACCGATTGTAATGAAATTCGATACTAGGCAATATGTTGCTAACAGCTACTATGATATTAATAATTGACTATTGTGTCACGCCCAGTTTCGCACCTCCCATACATCTGTCGAGCGTATTTCTAAACCACAACCGTTCTTAATGCAATTTGTTGCTGATAAATGTTTTGGCAAAAGGTACGGTGTAATAAAAAATTAACAATTTCGCCATACCCATTTGGATACCTCCCATATAAATGTTGGGCGGGCAATTGGTTGGTAGTCAGAAAAATTTGCAAAAACACTTAGGATCCTAATTAAGTCGAGTCACCCGACTGCAATTTCTGTACTGGTTTCCGAACAATTGGATCAGTATTGTAAACTGTTTCATAAAACTAGAAATTCATTCAATTCGAATACAAACACAAATTTCACAGTTTTTCATCAAAATGACTTGAAAAAATTAAGTCAGCATTTTTTGTAATTCCACCTGGTGTAAGTCAATTTAAGTCAAATAACTCTCTATCGCACCGATCGCAGCACGAATAGTGTGAAACGAAATGTCAGATGGGAAGAATTTCAGCTCTATATTAGCATGTATGCAAATTTTAAGATTAAAGAATCTACTGGGGTGATATTTGTTTATTTTGGAATGAGGGTTTCCGGTTCACGGCTTTTACCATTACTCTTCCTTAATTGTTAAGGAACATCTCATATACGTGATGATGGCATGCAAAATTAATGATTTTTCGCCACTGAAAATTAATCCAGGAGAGTACAAGCCCCTCGTTCATGACCAGAGTTTGTGGAAGTAGTGTCAGACCTCGAGGATAAAATTTTTTCAGAAAGTTCCTATTCGATTAAAGTAATATGAACAGCTTCAACGATGTTTTTCCCGTATTCAATTCAATTTTAGGAGCACCTAGAAACTTCCACGTTCCGTTGTAGCTCACAAGAACTTCTATAAGATAAACATTTGATCTGCCGACTAAATTATATGCCGACTCAATTATATGTGTTTACTATACATGTAACAATATACATACATTCTACATATACCGATACTCTTGAATACCTTTCCTGGAACATACAACTTGCTTTTCGCATTATAATACGTGAAATGGGTTAGAGTGCCTGTCTAATACATTTGTGAATCTCAGTGTCCGTGTAATATTTGCGTTGTCATTAAACTCTGATATTTCTTAACCAAATTTATAGTGCCGGTTATTTTCACGCTACTGGTTTAGAGAAGTATGATTTAGGACTAAATAATGGGAAAAGATCTCGAAGCATCTACTTTAGTCATTAAAATATTTATCGCAAAAGCAAAAAAGAAATTCAGGCCGTAACCGTGTAGTAACACAGACTTCCTTTGTAGTATATCGACGAACTTGTGATTTAGGAACTTCAAATTCATTGTATAATTAATTCACTCACTACTCTCTATTTCCATAGGCTCAGCTTCAATTTCGGATTCACCTTCATGGCGAACTAGAAAAGAGAGAAGATTTAATATCCATGAGAAATAATATTTTGCAGAATTAGGTCCACAGCAGCTCTAATCGAATAACTTAACTGAATATTGTAATTTCAATGTTTTTCCATGTTTCATTTTTCGCGGTTCTTCCTTTTCTTTTCTCAGTTTCGATCTTTCTTCTTTGTATGCTGATTTCATAAAAGTGTCCAACATTGAACCAGGTCGTACTTTCTGTTGCTGTTGCTCCAAAAATTCTTTATCTTCCTCATTTCTCATCGTCGTATTTCATCAGATTTACTTGTTTTCACTGAAAAACCAGACGAATCCAATGAATTGACCATTTTCAATGTAAGATGAGTTAGTTTAGAATAAGAATACGGAACACTCTTATATTTAGAAACAATATATTGCCGATGAAATTGTACTTTTCACTTTCGTAAATACTTATTGAACGAATAGAAGGATGAATGAACACCCATAAATACTACGTATTTTTCAACTAAATTACCTGTACAAAATTGTATACACAATTTTCCTGAAAGTGTGGCATATCTACTTGGTTCAGTTTCCTGATAAAATATTACATTTTGGTTCTTCCATTGTGTGGAAATTTCAACTTTGTACATAATAACATCGAATATATTTAAAGTTCATTGAATGTAATCAAACACATTTATCACTCATTATTATGCAACCCAGATAAACAATGGCAAATCTTGACAAAATGAGATACTTTCACTTACTTATTAATAAAAGCAAAACACGCCCATCCTTTTTCATGACTCTTTTTCACGGACGACGCATGACACATCGCCGATATCAATGTGTGATGATGTTTTTAAATATAAAATATGTTTTACTTTTTTGCCAAAAATTAATATTTTTTCACCATAATTTGAGGAATATTGTAATTAATAATTAATTTCTAAACTTATTTGGTCAAAATCGGACAAGTCGTGATGACATATACATAACTTGTCTAAACCAACTTTGGGTTGCCCGTATTTTTATATTAATCAAAATATGTGTCACCTGTGTGTAAATTGAATAAAACAACATTCACCATACATAATGCAATTGGAATATTTATTCCCTCTCATTCTAAAGGTAATATCCCACTATCGGCGCAATGTACCGATTTTTACCGAATTTTTCAAAATGCGACAATCTGGGCCGAAATCGTGCTGTCTATGGGTAATCGAAAGTACGCCTGGGGGGACCGATAATGCGAACACGCCTTTACTCAATGTCGAGTAATAAAATTGTTCAAAATGCGCCGAATTCGCCGATCAAAATGTTGAAACACTATTGTCGCTGTCACCAATAGACAAATAGCGAAAGGTTCAAGTTAAACCCTGACATGCTGGAATATCTTTTCGAACAGTGATATCTTGCTTTTGGATGTATGGTATGGTTGGTTGAACCAAATCAGTGAAATTACTCTCATTCAATCGCACACAATTTTTTAACAGAAAATTTTGATTTTCGGCTCACGGAATTATCGTAAAGCGCTCTCATATGCCCCATAATCACTTCCCTTTTTTAACTACTCTCTCACTCAAATGCTAAAATTCTTTTTTACTCTTGTTTTATTTTTGAGTTTTTCCTTTGTTTTATCCATTGAGGCCACAATATACACGGGCACAGCAATTTTCTGTTTTTGACAGCAATCCATTCTAATGTCTAATTTACACCGCAGTTTATCGCGGCCAGGTTACCGGTAAACTTGTTCAATAATCTTTGCCGTTATTACCGTCGGTGGTGCAATGGTTAGTGTGCGCGCCTCTTGTACAGGAGATCCTGGGTTCGATTCCTGCTCCGACTACCTTAAAATTTCTTTCGACGACGGTCACCTCGCTTAGTTACGGCGACACTATCGAGTACTTAGCCATGAAAAAGCTTCTCAAAATACCGTTCGGAACCGGTATAAAACTGTAGGTCCCAATCAATCAGTGAGTATAAAGCTATAAAGCGCACAGCTCACTGGTTGTGAAAAACTCTCCCCAATTCCTTCATGGGATGTAATGGGAGACCATTTTTTTTTTAATCTTTGCCGTTATACCACCCAATTTGAGGTTAAATTTACATTTCAGGTGCCAACTTTGTTCTCAGTCCAATTTAGAGTAACTCCGTGCCTATGCCAAATTTAATTTGGCGGTTTTGCTAGTTTTGTAAAAATTTTGCATGTTTTTGAAATAACTGAACCTTTAAAATTGGATCAGTCGGTCAAATCGGGCCAGTCGTCGATCAAGTCGTTCAAATCGGCTTAAAAATTAAACTTCTGTTTTCACAGATTAAAATTGTATGAGTAATCTTCTGGGATAGCGTGGGTTAACAGAGTTAATCCAAAATCTTGGTCGGTTTAAATGCCTTACAAACTAAAGCCCTGTGTGTTGACAGCAATTCAACATAAAACATATAATTTAATTGGATCAATAAAGCACGATAGTGTGACCGTATAGCATCTATTGTTGTCACTTTCTTGGTTTGGCCCATATGCACCGAGAAAGATTGTCGATGATAATGGGAGCACTCAAAATGTAGTTGTGTATTTTTTTTGAAATGTGTACCGATTTAGTCCGATGAAAATCGGTACAGATTATAATATTTGTGTCGATAGTGGGAACTTAGCTTTACTCAATGTTTTCATATAATAACTGAATTTGAATTTTATTGACCGATTTTTGTTAATTTTTGGTTAATGTTGAGAAATTCATACTACAAGCTTACAAGTCATGAACATGTTTCTAATTGAAAAATGGTTAGTTTTTGTAGGAAATATTCACTGACATTAGCACGGTCTTCAAAAATGCTATACCACGGAAAAATACAACTCTGTGATATAGATTGGGAACTCACCTCAAAGCACTGCAACAATGCGAGAACACATGAGGGAAAGAAGAAAAGGGTGGAAAAATTCTGTCTGTTCTTGTTGCTGGAATTATAGGCCTTTCAGTCATGTTGATACTTAGGGATCTTCGATCGATACTAATTCGCACATGTGAATTGCAGAATTGAGTTTGTATATACATATACGATTGACGATCAACCGATGGTATCAATTCAGGCACAGTAGTTAGGCATCCGACGATGAACTTATCACGGAGTTCGAAACTAGTCATGCCAGTGAGTGTGTGTTGAACTGAATTCTCTATTATTTCCAACAATTTTATTATTTTTCAATTAGAAAAATGTTCATGACTTGTAAGCTTGTAGTATGAATTTCTTATACATTAACCAAAAACTCGTATAATAACATTTCCCTGTTCCTATGTACTACAATGTAGTTAACATTTAGTGATAATATTTCTTTCCTTCTACTGCAGCAACAATCAAGACTACTGGATGGCGATATAGTCAGAATTGCTTTTTAACAAATGTCTTTGATAATTGAAACGATTTAGTTCAGCAACTGTAATATTACCTGTCGAATATTTTATTACTCAATATTGCACATACATACATATTTCTAAGTTCTTATTTCCAGAATTGAAGAACACAGAAATATTGTATTGTACACTTTACTAAAGTATCATAAAATTTTTTTGCTAGCAGATGTATTGCAGCTTACCAATGTTAATTTATGTCCTATTTCACCAAAAAAAAGTTACAGCTAACTGACAATTTAAGATTATAAATTCCATACAGACTGACAGTTAAAACTGTTCGTTAGCTCGAACTGCAGTATATCTGGGCTTGGTAAAATCGGTCGATCATCGATTAATTTAAAGTTGTTCTCAATCTGCCGAAAACAACGAGTTCATTTCATTGAAGCAATGGGTAAAATGGTATTAAGTTTAGACCATTTTATAGTGCAGATTTATCTTTAAAACCAATTTCTTTAGCAAGTGGTGGAAT
The DNA here is from genome assembly GCA_963931995.1 of Phaonia tiefii. Lineage (NCBI taxonomy): Eukaryota > Metazoa > Arthropoda > Insecta > Diptera > Muscidae > Phaonia > Phaonia tiefii. The sequence continues at coordinate 191,405,630 of OZ008369.1, forward strand.
GCGCTGTGTGGATTATAACATTTTGATAAGGAGCTTAAGATCAAAAGGTAATTTTAAAAAAACTATGATTTATTTCTTTTATTGTATTGCGTTTTTAAAAGTATTCATTTAATCCACTTATGCATATTGGGCATTCCTTGTCGTTGGCGTTTGATTTGTTTGCCAACTGAACTCTTATCTCTAGAGGTTGGGAATACAAAGAACTTTAAAATTGTTAAATTTACAACTGCTTAATTTTTTTTTTGGTGTGGGATATTAAAAACACGGGTGTGGCAGAATATAACTGTGGTTGCTTCCACATTACCGCCTGTTCACCTTTGCCCTTAATTTGATGTACAAATTTTGCTCGGTAGAGACCACACTTTAAATCGGAATTCAAACTTTTCAACAGTATTAAAATGAATCGCACTATAACTGAATTAAAGATTAGTCACATGGGTAACACCAAAATATAAAATGTAGACTACATGACTGCGCTCTGGGGTTCATACGGCTTAGACCAGCAATATCAAAAAGTTTTCAAAAATGATATGTAAACGAATTAACGCTGTTTCTTTTTCGATTGTAGCCGCTTTAATTCCAACTCTAAAAGTTAGGCTTTAGGAGGTAGGCCACATATGGCCAGCATACTGTTACGAATTTCCTTATTCGCCCTTTTTGCGCTGTTTTATTCCCAATAATAAAACAAGGTTCATTTTAAATTACGATAATTACAACATTTTAACTTCCTCTAATTTTACATACCTAGTACAATAGTTTACTTTGTTTACACCACTTTACAATAAGTCTTATACTTTACTATCAAATCGCGTTGCTTACTTAACGGCGGTAAATCACAAACTTACCTCTCCGTTCCAAAGACCTCAGGTATTTATACGAACTCAATATACACAAATGTAGTTATCTCTAGTGAATTCAAGAACCTTTTAGTGGTTGCTGTTGTTTATCTTTCTACTAATTAATGAATCTACCACTGGAATAATGTAGAACCACCTCGATTATGGAGAATTATCTTAACTGAGGAGAAATGATGCTACTAGTTTAGCGAGCTGGTATACTATCAGGCGCAGCATTAATCGCCCTGTTATTTACATAATGTAAGTCTGGTCATTAAAGTAAGTAATAGCTTTTACTTAATCGTAACACTGCCCCAACTTAAGCTTGTTCGTCCCGAGCAGGCACAACCACCCGTTTTCAATACAGGGCTAGTCGTTCCAAATGCACGATCTTCATTTTAAGTCTTGGACTTTGGCTTTTCTGATAACCTTGTTATTCATATACTATTCTAATTGTATTATTAACAATATTTTAGTATTACATAAAAGTTAAATTTATAGATTATAAAATTATTTTAATAATTATAAATTATCTTATTAATAATATTTCCAATATATTTTAAAATTTTTAAAATTAATTTGATTATGTAAATTCTATATTATTTAAATAATTATTATATATATATATTAATACTTTAATATTTACATGAAATTCGGTCTTCCCAGTCAGCCTGCAGTTTTGGAGATAAACCTTTCTTGCAGTAAACAGATAAACTAGCTGACACTCATGGAATCCTTCGGAATTTGCCGCTTGGTCGTACCTGGCTTTCATCTTATTACTGACCATCTTTATTTTGTTGCGCACAAATTCATGGAGATCATTAAGGTCCTCCGCTTCCTGGCAATTGCTATCTCTATTCGCAGGGGCAGATGCCGGTTTAATACCGAACTCCAAATCTCCATGCAGCTTCAACTCTGTTCCAAAAATTACTCTAGTGGGTGTTCGAGTGGTGGAGTCATGGATGGCTGACCTGTATGCCAAAAGGAACTTTGGTATATGTTCATCCCAATCTCTTTGATCTGCGCCGAACACTCTTCTCAGGTATTCTTCAAGAGTACGGTTGAATCTTTCAACCATGCCGTCAGACTGAGGATGAATTGGCGTAGTTCTTGTATTTCGAATTCCGTATGACTCACACATTTCTTTGAAGATAGTGGATTCAAAATTCCTCCTCTGGTCCGAGTGAAGTTCCGAGGGGACACCAACACGGCATATCCAGCTATCCACGACCACTTTAATTATTGTCTTTGCTTCCTGATTTGGGACAGCGTATAGTTTAGTCCATTTACTGAAGTAATCCATAATCATTAAGACGTACTGGTTTCCTGAGCTACTGACTGGAAACGGACCAGCCACATCCATAGCTATACGCTCAAAGGGTGCATCAGAGTTATGTTACTGCATCTGGCCACAACTACTTCGCGTCGGTCACTTATCTGTCAGACATTGGGTGCAATTTGCTATCCAATCGACTACCGCTTTTTGACAACCCACCCAGTAGAAGCTTTGCTTTAGCTTTTCTATGGTTTTGTTTATACCTAGATGCCCACCATTCGGACTTTATGGAATTCCGCCATTATCTCTTTATCACTTTATCATTCTCGATGTCATGGCGGGTTGGTCTTTTATCTTGTTCTTTTGCAGAAATGATTTTTGCCAGTGTATCGTCGTTTCTTTGTTCCGTTGACCAGTCTTCGTTGGATTTCTGTCGAAGCAAACGGACGTCAATGCGGTTTTCTTTCACCTCAGCTTTTGAGCAGTGTTTGTATTCCAGCTTGCATGGACGACGTCACAGTACATCTGCATGACCGTGTTTCCCTCCTCTTCTATGCTCAATGCTGAAGTCATTGCTCTGCAACCTTTCAATCCAATGAGCAAGTTGGCCTTCGGGGTTCCTAAGTTGCAGTAGCTACCTTAGCACTGCATGATCGGTTTTAAACCGTATAGATCCTTGTGGTAGTGTCTGACTCACTCTATGCCTGCCAGTAGCTCTCGTCTCGTAACACAGTAGTTTCTCTTTGGCTTTGAGAGTATTCGGCTGTAGTATCCAATAACTTTTTCCTGGCCATTGATTACGCGCGAGAGCACACCACCTATTCCGTAGCCACTAGCATCAGTATCCAACACGAATTTCTCCCCAGTAACAGGGTATGTAAGCAAAGGAGCCGTGCGTAAATATTCCTTCAGTTGGTGGAATGACTCTTCGTGTTTTCGCTCCAATAGTACAGCCAATTTTTCATTGTCAATTCGTGAAGACTTGCAGGCAATGTGGGGAAACCTGGCTCAAACCGTCTGGAATACGTGCAGAGTCCTAAAAACTGCATAATTCCTGGAGCGCAGTTTTAGCCAGTCCCTCACTGTCAGGATTTTGTCTTCATCGGTGGAAATGCCACCTGCTGTCACACTATGTCCCAAGTATTTTACTTCATTGTGGTACAGTGAACACTTCCTTGGACTGAGTTTCAATCCAGCCGCGCTGATACGTTTTTTCCTGACAACTTATCCAAGGTGTCATCAATTCTTCGTAGTGGATTGACGTCGTTCAGCTTTCTATAATCCACGCCAAATCGTGTACTTCCATCTTTTTTCTTAACTAGTACCACCGGCGAGCTCCATGGACTTGAAGAGGGTTCGATTACACAATCCTTCTGCATTTCAGCTACAAGTTTATTCACCTCATCACTTTTTATAAGTGGACGACTTCTGGGCGCCTGTTTTATTGGTCTCGCTTCCCATGTGTTGATTTCATGCTTTACCATTGATGTTCTACCTTGGCATTGTGTCATCAGGGCGGAGGCAGACGTATGCTTCCACAGTAATTCCTTTCCTTGTTCACATCAGATGGCTTTCGTTCTCGGATCCACTCACTAAGATGCGACTATAGTAGTTTCTGCTCCTTTTCTGATAGTTTGTTGTAGTCAGAATTAACTTCACAGTTGATACCCGCCTCGGCTGGTGTATATTCTGCAATTTGTGTGCGGTTGCCGACCACCTCCTCGTTGTTGGACAAGTTTAGAACTTGTGCAGGAAAGTATCCTTCATTATTAGTTTTTACTAGCGCTTTGGCAATGATGATGTTGTTGTTTTTTATACTTGCCGGTTCAACTACCCACAAACCGCCGATCTCACAATCTCCCTCCATTCGGGTCCATACTATGAATTGTGAGTTTGGTGGCAAGTTTACATTTTTGTGAGCGATCAGCCTTATAATCTGTGTTATATTGTCGTATCCCACATTGTGTGGAATTTCCACATTTGCCTACGTCATAACTTGCTGCCCCATAACTAACTTGAGGCCCTGAGCAATCATAAAATCTGCGCCAATTATCACTTCATCTACAATGTCGACGATAACAAACACGTGTTCGATGCTCATTTTGGCAATGGCTAACTTTAATTTAACTTTACCATGTACAGTTGCTGGTTCACCCGTTGCTGTGCGGAGTCTTATACCATGTAACGATTCTATTGGCCCATTTATCAAATCAGATCTGATGATAGATTGTGACGCACCTGTGTCCATAGTCAATATGCGCTTCCGACCACCGATAGCTCCGTAGACAGTGAGGTTGTTGTTGTTCTCTTGTATTATCGTATTGAGATGGAGATCGTGGGGCCCTCGGTTGTGGGAATCAGTCCATGTACCTCTAGGCTAGCTCGCTTTAGTTTAACGGAGATTCATTTTATTTATTTATTTAACATATAATATAAGTGGTAGGAAGTACAATCGCATCAAAAAAAAATAATTAAAAAGGATATTGAAAAGAAATAAATAAAATTGTAAACATCAAAACAAAGATAATTTTTATTTTAAAATGTAAAGTCTGTAAGATAAAGATTAAAATTAATGAGCGTTTTAAATTTACTAATGTTGCTGGTTTTTTGTATTAAGTGTGGTAAAGTGTTCCAGAGAGGCATGTCGTTTATGAAAACTTGCCACTGGGATGTCAATGTTTTATATTGAAGGGGAATAAGTTTGTTTCCCCTATTTGATCTTGTAAAAGTTAAGCGTTGCAAAAGATACGGAGGTAATTTACTGTACATGATTTTATGAAGGAGCAGTAGCGTTCGAACTTTAAATAGATTGTCTAGAGAGATACCGTATAGTTTAATAGAATATTGGGAAATATTATCATGTTTTCCAATACCGTACAAATTAGGGCGGGTCGATTTGTAGGGAGTGAAAAAATTCACCAATTTCCTTATGATTTCCGTATTCTATGGGTTATTCCATGCAAATTTGCCGAAGGAACCATACCTCTATCGTTAAAATCGAGTCCCCTACTTTTTGTTGGTAAAATGTTCAAAAGTTACGGGCATTTTTGTCCAAATTTTGGACCATTTTTCCATTTTTTTCATGATTTTGTCCAAGAATATTACTTTCATGGCCATTTTTTTGGCTCAATCCATTATTTAATTCAATTTACAATTCAAAACGAAAAGTTTAAGCCCAAATTTATCGAATTCGGTTGATTAATTCATGCGATATTGCTAAAACAAAATAACACATAAAACCAACTTTTTGATTTTTTTCCCCTTTTTATTTTTTTTGCCTATTATCCAAAAAAAAAATATTCAATTTGAGTGTAGTAAAAGACAAAATGTGAAAAAAAAACATTTTTTTTCAGAAAGTCTTGTTTGCTTTCAAGTCTGGGTGTTTTCGTACGGCTCTCTAATGTCGTCGCCATAGCGCCTTCTACATTCTTTCCTGCAACTCGTTTAGCAGTGGCAGCCAGCAATTGGACATGTCTTTCCGTTCCTTGAATATGTAAAGGAATTTGTGGATCATCGAACGGTGGCACTTCGTAATTTAAATATCCCTCCAAATGTTCATACGAATAACTTTGCGTAAACGGTGGTTCGAATAAAATGGTATCGTCATTTAAATCAATCATATTTGTATATTCCGTACAATTAAAGTTTATAAGAGATTTTTTATAAACTCTAAGTTCCGTTGGGTCGACAATATCTCTTCGGTAATGTAAAATCTTCTTTATGGCAATGTTTCGTTTTTCCATTCTATCATCAAACAACATAGATAGCAAGATATTTTCTGAGTGTGCAAAACATGGATTATCTTGTATTACTGTATTTACAACTCCAAGTAAATTCGGTGGTAAAAATCGTGTCCAAGTAATAAATTTAAAAAGTAATGTACTACCGTATGCGGCAGAGCTATAATACTTAACATTGAAATACATTGGCGTGTATACTTTTATTACATAGTTAGCCAGAATTTTTAAATTTTCAGTTGGATTATAAGTTGTCACATACAACCGTAATAATCTATTGGCTTTGGTCAGCCAACGAGAATGTGCAATTGGCCCTGGTTTTATGTGAGACAAATCCGCAGGAACCACACCATTAGAAATTGCATTGGCCATTAACATCAAGTACCTCGAATCGGTAGATAATTCTTCTGGATTTAAATCACCAGGAGGTATATTTTCCAAAGCGATTTCCTAAAAATCGTTTACCACCTGAAAAGAAAACATAAAAGCTAAAAAATAGAATAAAAAATGGTAAAGAATCAGCTATAAAAATTACATACCGGAAGATTTTCACAATCAGCAATTTTTGAGCTCAACTTTCCGGTAGTTGATCGTGGTTCAGTGGTGGTTGATTTGTCTAAAGTGTCAAACAAATGTCTAAACGGAAGCTCATTAAAGTGCAGAAGACACATAAACCAGTGCAGTGGTCTCTTTAACTGTTTTTCGAATAGTCGCAAAATTCCACCGTGTACGCCAGTATTTGTTGGTTTACCATCAGCGCATATGGCAATTAATGAATCGAGAGACAATTGGTTTTCTTGGAAGAATTCGATCAATTTGTTGAAATGAACTCACCTTTCCAACGCGCCTACTGGCGATTAAACCCGATCGATAGTTTTTGAGTTATGGATGTGAACGTGTAGGTAATATTTCATACGAACGTCAATTTGGGAAAAAATCTAGCAACAAAAAGTAGGGGACTCGATTTTAACGATAGAGGTATGGTTCCTTTGGCAAATTTTCATGGAATAACCCATAGAATACGGAAATCATAGGGAAATTGTCGAAAAATAAATCGACCCGCCCTAGTATACATATAGGAAAATGTTATTGAAAATTGTGTTAAGTTTGTTTGTTCTGACTGAATAACAATTCTCAAATACTGCACAACCATAGAGAAAAGACGGCATAAGATAGGCATTACCATAAATGACGAGACTACTTCAATTCCATATCCGTTTAACTCTATATAGACGTCCAGCGTATAGTTCGATGACTTTCTTTGGATCAAGAGACACTTTGATTTAACCGGATTCAATGAAAGTCCGTTTGCGTTTGCCCAATTCCATATTGACTGAAGGTCAGCATTTACTCTGTTGACGGCTTCACCCAATAATTCAATGGATGTACTAGTATACAGTTGTAAATCATCTGCATACATATGGGTCTTACAATTATGAATGTGCTGCGGGAGATAATTTATATACAACAAGACTTATAACGGCCCCAATATCGATCCCTGGGGAACGACAACAATAGTGGTCGAGAAACATATACCCCCGTACAAACAGATTGGCTGCTATTATACAGATAAGACTTTATCAAGCTGACTGATGTCCTAGAAAAATTAAAAAAGTTCCCAAGTTTAAGTACTAACATATCACAAAATAAGAATGCTTACTCGTTTGTCATCAATAAAAAATCTTAAGTCTTCCACAACAACCGTTAAAGTGGTAACGCAACTGTGTTTTGCCCGTAAGCCAGACTGATTTTCCGAAACCAATGCAGATGATTCAATATACGAATTCATCTGAGCGTGTATAACCTTTCCAAAGACTTTTGATAAGTATGGAAGAATTGCTATTGGTCTATATTTCGTCTTGGATTTAGGAATAGGAATTATTTTTGAATGTCTCCACTTTTCGGTGAAATTTGCCCGTTTATTGCCATATAGGGGTGAGCTCGATCTGCAGTTTCGTGCAATATGACCAGGTTTGACGCAATTGTATCACTTTGGTATGGACTTATTTGCGCCTGATAACGCATTGCTGAGGGTTTGGGTCATTTCATTAAGATCGTTTATGGCACCCTTCAAATCTCCTGCCTCCGACTCCATTTACATTTTTCGAACTCTTTGTATTTGAGGCTTGCACACAAATTTTGCTGTCTCTTGTGTCAATGCGAACGAAGCGTTTTTTTTTGTATTTGATGTCAGGATCACGGATGCCGTTGACGAATGCCTCAATCTTAAATTGATCCAAGAATGGGTGGGACTGTCCAGGCTAGGTCATCAACATCAAACGTTCCACCTCGATTGCGAAGTCCTGTAATATTTCACTATGCTTTTGTACCCGGCCACTTAATTCGATGCGATATAAATCTTTATTGTGATCACCACCATACTCGCGTTGTATCGCAGTCAGTATGTCTGGCACTGACGGGAACGCTCTGAAGGACTTCTGCTGCGTTGCTTTTCAGTGCTAAAATTAGCTCTAATGCTTTGTCGTTGCTGTTCCACAAGTCCTTAATTGCGACCATAAAGACGTTGAGTCAGTCTACCAGAGCCTTCGGAAATTACTCGCACTGGCCCTGCTTGTAACTGGAGATCATTCATCTTTCTTTTCAATACGGTGAAACTTTCCTCCACATCCTGTTCGATCTCAAGTTCCTCGAATTTCTGTTCGACCATTCCGAATTGATCATTAACCTGTATATCCATGTTATTCATTACTTCTAAAATTTCATGTAGCTTTTCGTTTGTAGCGTTTGCTGTTTCCTGCATACTTCTAGAATTTTCACCAAATTTATCGTTCATAATTCTAGAATTCTCGCCAAATTTCATTTCAAGTTTCACGTTAAGTATTCGAGAATTTTCGCTCAATTTCTCCATCATGGCTGCAAACGTCCATATTACCAGTTACTTCCTTTGTTTCGGCGCTTGAATTCTTCTATTAATCGCCGCTGCATCTCTACCTTATTACCAGCTGTCGGTTGATCCAATTTACTCAACTCCTTTTTTAATTGTTCTACCTTGAGTTCTTCAAACTTCATCGTTGCCCTTAATTCTTAATTTCACTTCCGACACCAATGTTACGAATTTCCTTATTGTTTCTCTTTACGCTGTTTTTTCCCCAATAATAAAACAAGGTTCGTTTTAAATTACCATAATTACAACAGTAACTTCCTTTTATTTTACTTATACTCGTATAGTACAACAGTTTACTTTATTTACACCACTTTACAATAAGTTTTATGTTTTACTATCAAATTGCGTTGCTAACTTTCCGGTGGTTAATCACAAACGTACCTCTCCGTTCCAAAGATCTCAGGTATTTATACGAACTCACCATACTCAAACGTATTAGTTATCTCTAGCGAATTCAAGAACCTTCTAGTCGCTGTTGTTGATAATCTTTCTACTAATTAATGAATCCACGTCAGGAATAATGTGGAACCACCTCGAATAGTGGAGAATTATCTTCACTGAGGCGAATTGATTCTACTAGTTTAGCGAGCCGGTATGTTGTTACAATGCATACTTTCAGGCGCAGCATTAATCGCCCTGTTATTTACATAATGTAAGTCTGGTCATTAAGAGTAAGTAAAAGGTTTTACTTAATTGTAACAATACGTTTTTGATCCTAGCATTTACTTGTCACTTCCGTTCATGGTAAAAACTAAAGAAAAGTTGAAATGATAGTTGCAAGTGGTTGGTGGATCAACTTCTACAGAGTGCAAACTTATTACCATATTTTTAATAACAAAATTGCTTGAGTTGAGCCACTTAATGCCATAATCATTGTCTACGCCGTCTCTTGGAAATATTTAAACAACACACAAGGACAAGCAGCTGACAGCAAATTGAACTTATGGCAACATTGTGATATATTAAAGACTTTTATGTAGGCAGTGCAGCAGCAATACCGTCAGCTCAAATAAAGCCTTTTACATGAACTCGGAAATAAAATGAAAAATCATACACTAAGCTCATTTTACTGCCAACAATTGTGGAGAAATAAGAGAAAGAGTATCAGAACATGTATACTAAGAATTAGGGTGTTCCTTAAAATATATTTTTGTTAGATTTTCGTTAAAAATTGGCACTAGTTGTGTCGTCGGACTTCGTGAGTAAAATTTTTTTTTAACTGACTGAAAATGTAAATAAGTGGAAATTGATAAAAAATAAATGGTTTCCCATTACATCCCATGAAGGGACTGGGGAGAACTTCTCACAATCACTGAGCTGTGCGCTTTCCAGTTTTCACTCACTGATTGGGACCTACAGTTTTACACCGATTCCGAACGGTAATTTGAGAAGCTTTTTCGTGGCTAGATACTCGATAGTGTCGCCGTCACTATGCGAGGTGACCGCCGCCGAAAGAAATTTTAAGGTGGTCAGAGCCGGGTTCGACCCCAGGATCTCCTGTGCAAGAGCCGCGCACTCTAACCATTGCACCACCGACGGCCACGAAGTGGAAATTGATACCGATGGTTTAATTTTCAACGCTTTGGAGCCAAGACAAACCCCCAAAAGACATAACGGTTAAATCGAGTTTGGAAGTTAAGTTCATAACGGAAGTCGGAGTAGGGATTATTCCCGACCATAACAGGCGGACATGAAGTCCGTTTTTTCATTTAAAGAATTATTTTCTTCATTTCAACAAAAATTTAAAGAACTTCAACAGCGAAGTAAAACTTTGAAAGCATTGAGCCGTTGCGAAAATTATAATAAAAAATCAAACGTTATAAAAAGTTCAATTAGTAAACAACTCAGACTCATATATCGAATATAATATTTGTAAACTTGTTAGTATATTATTTACAAGGCAGAGTCTTATTTTGAAATAAGTTTCTTATATTTTGACATTTCAACGGCAGTGCGGACTTTAATTAATACTAATAATAATTATTTGTATACATTTTTGAGTTGGTTAGTAATTATTCAGCCATGTGGTGTATTCCGATTAATTCTAATATGTGGGGCGGGGCGGCTGAAATAACTGTTGGTCGGCGATGGCTGATATCGGTTCGGAGTTTTTCTTTGAGAGAGTTCTATATTTGATGGCATACCCCAAAATAAGAATGAAAACTGCAACAACATTTTTCGATAACGCTCTTAGTTATCTGGGTATGGGGTTTGAATTTTAGAAAGATCTATATTTTGTTTATTGGAGTTCTGAAGAAAACGAATTGAAATATTAGTTTCACAACATATCTTAGAACTTAAAAAATATAACATGTAGCAACACTAACATCATTTGTTCTTGCTACAAAGTTGGGTAACAATACATTCAATTTATAGAATGACCTAAATTAAATGTATACATTATTTGTCCATTACTAAACATTTTACAAAATTGTTTCTACGATATGTAAAACAGCTAAAATTAAAAAAGGAACACAAATTACACCAGGGCATGGTAAAACATAGTACCCCCTATGTTTTTAGTTGCTCAACTCAATTTAGACGGATTTTGACAATTTCATACCAATAACGTTTAATTAATCAGGGTGTAATATTCCAAAACTGAATTTTTTAGCTGTGGTCGTTTGTGGGTTTAGCAACAGGCTTGAGCAATCAATATTTAGCAAAATAATAACAGAAAACGGAGTGCCCCGCCACCTACGCTACTCTGGTCGAGACTGAATTTCTCTGCGTATGTGAGTTGTCTACTTATTAAGAATTGTGAGATTACTGTTAAATTTAAAAAAAAAATCCAAGAATGACCAATCAATTTGAAATTAAACACGACGAGTTATGTATGTAATTAGTTGTGGGTTAACAAAGCCAGGCAGCAGAGTGTCGAATGTTATACTGACAAAAATTTAATATGGTTACGATATAATTACAATAAAAATCAACTGAAGCATATTAAAGAGAATTTCAATAGTCATTTTTTGACGTGTTATGAAACAAAGTGGAAAAGCGGACAAAGATCACAGTACAGGTTTAAACTAATATTTAAAGACTTTATGCAGGCATCATTAATGGTTGAGTTTGTAACATCATATCCTCTGGGTTCTAAACAAAAATTTGTTTCAACTACAACTAATGAAAATAGTACATCTGACGACAGTCCAGACCACGTAAGTACTCACAGTAAAGTTGGTCGTCCGCGTAAAGGCATGTCCAGTATTTGCGGGCCAAACGATTCTTCTGAGGAGTTGCCGAAAGCTGCAATCACACAAAGCAGCCATACAGATGAATACGACAATGTTTTATTAGTGAATAAATACTATACTTCATATGATAAGCTTTTAAATGCGAAAACGGAGTGTTATTTTAATAAGATATATGTTTATTACTGATCGAGGTGCCGAAGTGGAGTTGCAATCGTTACTTGAACACACTGCTCGAAAAATATTTAAATCTAAAAAGTTAGAAAACCTTAACGATGATTCTTTCGTCTTAATAGGGAATGGATGGCGCAACGAGACTACAAACTTTTAAACAAAAGTGGTCAAATAAAAATTACCAAGATACTGCCCTGTAGTTGTGAAGGCTAACCACTGGGCTTGAGAAATATCAGGGCCTTTATGGCAGGGGTTAGTCCTCCGCCTATCCACAAACAATGTAAATTCTATGCCCTTTTAACATGTGGATGTCATTACAGGTGGCAAGATACCCGTCACTGCAGTCGCAAGTGCTTGAGATTTCTCATCCCAAAAGGGACCCACTATGTCTCAAGGACGCTAAACCTTGAGAATTTTTATGTTCATGTGAACCTACTATTTTTGAAGCACACAAATTCTTGAGAATTTTCATAACTCACGGGAGCTACCATTTCTCACGAGTCCTTCAATTTGAAAGTAAACACAATTTGAATATAATTTAAACAATTTTTTTTCATGAAAAATTTTAATTTAAAAAAATCTAAATTTCTTAGACAATTTATTAAATATTTTTAATGGTTTTTAGCTGCACGCGTTTTTTATAACTGCAATCTTTGAGGAGCGAAAGCGAAAAAGAAATAACAAATTTTTAACCATCTTCAATGTACTGTGTGGTGCAATGGTTAGTGTGTGGTGGTGCAATGGTAGTGTGCGCGGCTCTTGTACATGAGATCCTGGGTTCGAACCCTGCTCTGTCCACCTTAAAATTTCTTTCGGCGCCGGTCAACTCGCATAGTAACGGCGACACTATCGAGTATATAGCCATGAAAAAGTTTCTCAAAATACCGTTCGGAAAACTGGAAAGCACACAGCTTAGTGATTGTGAGAAGTTCTCCCCTGTCCGTTCAGGGGATGTAATGGGAAACCATTTATTTATATTCAATGTACTGTGTAATGTAATCTAACTGAAAAACAATCTTCATCCTCTTGTAACATTTGTGCACCAATCCAAAGAACATAAATAATCTGAAAAGATTAAGAAAATTCGAATGCAACGAAGAAGTTTGGTTTATCGATATTGCACTGTTGGATACGTTTCAGGGAGTACCTTCTTCACATCGGCTATAATTTGGTCTTGAAGAAAGGATCTGCTAGAGGGTATGACAAGATTTTAAAGCAAAAATCAAAACCAAAAATATTGTAGGAAATGAAGGAGGAACTTTTAATTTCAGTCGACTTGGTTTGTCCCCATAAAAGATGTGGTACAAGCAATGATGGAAACACTGCCAAAGTTTTTTTTTCCAAGCCAGAGTTGTTTCCAAAAGTTTGGGAGTTAATATAATTGTGAGATTTGAGAGCAATGGCAAGTTGGTATGAGATAGACGTGCAGAATTTTGAAATATACAATACTGAAGCATTTAAATATTTAGTAAAGTTATACCCATGGTACAACATGCCTCCTTCTGTACACAAAGTCCTTTTTCACGGAAGTAGCATAATTAAAGCTGTTGCATTGTCTATCGGCTGTTTGCCGATGAAGTGTTTAAAAATTGTACAGCTCTCTCCCTAGTCGTAAATGGTCGTAAAGGCTTCCAACAAGGACATTTTGCATCACTTACTTACTTCATCAGACTCTCAACTAAGCTCTGTAAGGATCAAGAAGAATAAAAGACAAAGATTTATCACCCGGGGCAGAAAATAAAAATTTAAAAAACACTTGTTTTTACTAAATATATTTACGTCAAAAAATGTTGAAAAGATTTAAAAACAAAAATATGAAAATTTTAATTTTAGTAGTCAATTTTGGATTTTTTTTAAATACACCTCACAGTGCGAATTTTAGTCTTAATATACGGAAATATTCTCAGACTCCTTGACTACAATCGGCTTTTTACAGAACTCAAAAATATTACCAGATACAAAATTACTGAATTTTGGCCGCTACCACAAGGAATTCGACCACTGTGCGTGGGTTGCAGTCTCTGTTCGGGGGGTTTGCAATCGGCAATCGGGTTTTTACAGAACTCAAAAATATTTACCAGATGAAAAATTACTGAAGTTTGGCCGCTCTGTTCGGGGGGTTCGCTGTAACTGCTGATCGACCCCGCAGTTGGAGATTTCTTAGGGGATAAAAGTTGTAGGAAAATGATGTATACGCGGACTGAAATAACTAAGCTTCTAAGTCCTGTCTTTATAAGTGTTAAAATAACAGTTTAAAAAAGTGTTTTCATTGTATTAACAAATGTTTTGGATTCAGAATTGAAAACTAAAATGGATCGAATAGACAAATTTTGCGAAAAATTTATGCATGCATCTCGTAACCGATGACAACCTTTTGTTCAGTTATAGCTCATTCGCACTGCAAAATATTTTCCCGATTTCGTATCAAATGTCCTAACAAAATCTGAAGTGTTCGCACTAGTTTTTTCCTGATTTGATTGAAAGTCTAGGCGCATTGGCGAGGTAGTGTTACTACGACAACAAATATACCAAGCCTACAACATAAGGCATTTTGCTTTGTCTGGTATTTTTCCACAATCAAATTCAGCACAAATGTATTCCAAGAATAAAAGTAAATAAAAAAGTATAAACAATATATGTTTCAGAAACAATAAATACCTAAGAAAGAAGAAAAATAAATAAGTCGGCAATTCTAGTGGTACTACCACATCAATGCGCCGTGATTGAAATGGTTGTAAACAAACGTACTATTCGTTCATAGTGTGAGATAAAACAACGTTGCATGAAGCAAATCAAGCATATTTTTTCTGATTCCTAGACAAATAAGCAAAATACCAGATTTGTTGTCTGTCAAAACGTATTGGAAATCAGGCAAATTTTCTTGATTTCTACTTAAATCAACAAAAGTTCCAAAATAAAGAAAATCGATGCCTGTGCGAATGCTGTATTAGATCTTAAAAAGTTTGATTTTCCAACATGTGTCTGCAATGCTCGGCATACATACGTCGGGTGATTCATCGTATCTCATCGACTCATATCAAACTACTTTGTCATTTTTGTTCAGTATCGTTTGGCAAGTCATCATGGAAAGACTCGCATCACAAAAGCGTCTTCAAATTTGCAGTGAATGGGGTCTGGAAAATTTCAATGAAAATCCCGTGTTTTATCGTGAAATTTTTATTTATACAAGCATATAATAAACAAAATTGCTGTATTTGGGCTGCTGAGCAACCCGAAGAATACCAAGAGCTACCATTATATCCATTAAAAACAGCGGTATGGTGTGTGTGGTTTATGGGCTGGTGGAGTCATTGGTCCATATTTCTTCAAAAATGATGGTAACTGTTATCGCTCCATGTCAAACAGTAAATGCCATGCAGTTTTCTTATAACCGATAATACAAATTTTAAGTTCACTTTAAAATGTATGTGTTTTATTTTACATTATAAATCAAACCTCACGGTCAATCACCCGATATATATGTAAATATGTACATGTTTATTTGAACACAGCAATTTAAAATTGTGTGCCTGGAAGTGTCGGAAACGAAAATATCTCCGAAATTATCGCATGATATTTTATAAAATTCTTATTTGAAATATTTTTTTTAGAGCATTTATGTAGAGGTTGACTATTCTAAAGTGGAGATAATTTTTTGATGATATAGACGTGGCAATATTTTGTTCACATAAAAATTTGTTTTAAAAATATTAGGTAGATGTAAATATCCTCAAAATATCGTTAGATATATAACTACCAGAATCAATCTCAATATTGTGCATGGCCGAAATTTTTAATTTTCGTTTCTTTTGAAAGATATTCTAATTTAATGAAAATGTGCTTGTACTTACGTCTGTTGCGAAGAGTATAAGTCCGTATGGAAATTTGTAAAAAAATTTAAAAAAAAAACATTATCGTACACCCTACTAGGTATATGTACATATACTTTTTATGCATTGTGGGTATTATTATAGTTGTTTCATTTTATCAACTTTCTTTTAAAGTTCTATGGAGATTCTGACATGCAACATTGAGCTATATTTTGGAAATATTATATTTATATATACCATATGACTCAATAAGTTTTGGTCAAGGCAAATTTATAAAACTGTTAGTTTAAGTTAGTCTTTACAAATTAGGTATTTTAATAAAGTGATTGGTTTTGACAAACTAAACAAAAGTTGACAAAAGATTCAAAATATTATTGATTCTGTCTGGTTTAACGGTTTCGGCTCCGCTCCTGAACCAAGCGTCAGAAAATTTGTTTGTCATGATAACAATGGTTATTAGATCTAAGTTAAGCATTTTTAGAGATTTCAGACTTCTGGAGTTATCTGGTAGCCAGATATTGGAAGTTGCTTATAAGCAACTTTGGGCCGTTGAGGTAGCATTTCATTGCATTGAAAAATTAAAACAATTTAAAAAAAAAAACAAACAAATAACTCGTTATTTATTTATACCTTACGAACGATACGATAAAAACTAATTTTTACTTGTGTCCGAACATAGGTGATCACCACATTTTACACATTTTGACGGAGGTGTTCTCGTCTTGCAAAGGCGCCATCGACCTTTTTTTCCTCATTTCACCCAATGGCCATTTTCACCATATCTCTTCGAATTTGGCGAATCATAATTAACGTTTCCGCGCTTGGAACTGGGTGCAAAGAGGATTTGAGCTGCGTCGTCTTCTTTTCCTTTGAACAGTGCTCGAGGAGAATGGTGCAGCGTGTAGCAACTCATTTGCTATTTCCATTTGAAATTTAATTAATGGCATATACTTTGCACCCTTTTGAGGTGCCTTCGATACATCAGCCAGGAATTTGTTACTGCTGTTCCCAAACACCAATCAATCAGATTCGGATTTAAATTTGTAATTGCCCATTCGATTTTTCTGACAGTGCCAATGCAAAATATACATATTTCTTTCAAGGATACAAGAAGACTGACCAATTATCGAAATACAGCTTGTATGTTTTAAATTTTGGAACCGATGATGCCAAATATTGGATGATGTCAGATGATATTCGAAGCCCATATGAGGGCCAAGTCCCTTCACAAACACAGAGCGCGAGTCATATATACATAAATCCCGATGAACCGGCTCATTTCCCATTTATGGGGCTTGGCGGGTCTATATTGCTTGAATACTAATCGTACTAAAAATTTAAAGTACAAGGAATATTAATATTCATTTTTAACTTTGTAGAAGCTTGAAATTACCATTGTATGCTATAACTTCCTCATCAACATTTTGGTGTTCTTCTTGAGGAACACTATTGAATTTGTCTTTGCGCATCGACAAAATTGGACGTATTTTGTACAGCTTATGATTGAATCTGAAACTCCAGCCAACTTTAGCTCTTGGGTCCATTCCATTTTGTAATTCGGAAACATAATCACAGCTAAATGTAGCAAAACCCCTAAGTAACGACGCATTTCTTCTTTAGTAACAGGTTTTTCAATAAGAGCGCTACAAAAGTTTTTTTTAAATAAAACAAAACCGGTTTTAGATACCAATGAAAGTCTTTATTTCTGTGAAAGTTTCTTTCGATGCCATTATATATGGAACTCGATTTCTTTTGCATGGCCACCACGGGCACGCTTGCAGAAGTCCATTTCGTGAGATAACACGTTCACCAAACTTGGTTTCCAATAAATTGATTGTGGCATTCGCTGTGTGGCTTGTGGCGCCGTCCTGTTGGAACCACATGTCCTCCAAGTCCATATTATCCAATTGGGCCAAAAATATTCGGTTATCATTGAACGGTAGCGATTCGCTTTCACAGTAATGTGCTGGTCTTGATCATCATGGAAGAAGTACGGCCCAATGACGTGGATTGCTGTCTGACCAATAACGCATATTTTGCTTATTGACGACGCCATTCAGCCAGAAATGAGCCTCATCGCTGAAGATGATTTTCCGATGAAAATCCGAACGTAGCGCTCTTAAAGTTGAGGCCACTGACTCCAAATTTCGGTAGTAAATTTTAATAATTTCGACTCGTTATTGGCTCGTATATATTTCCATGATGAAATGGCAAACCTTACTGAAGAGAAATGTCAAAAGAGCGGGAAAAAATATGGCGTTGTTTGCTGTCCCTATCGATTTACTTTTGTAGCGTCTCTGTTGAAAAACCCTTTATAATCGAGTTCAGAACCGAAGTCTTGACGTGCATATATATTGGTTTCCTTTACGATCCATGCAATCAATGCATCGTCAAAAACTGAACTGAAACATTATATAGGGCTATTCACCGTTTGAAATACTTCTAAAGGTTTTTCCAATAATATGTCTGTTACACCAAAAAGTTTATTCCTCCATCGCAATGTAGACAAGTCTACTTTTCAACAATATGACGCTCGGAACTCTCTGGATACTCTTCAACACGTTCTTGAGTGGTGATAACTTTCTCCAAAATTTCGTTTAAACCATGCTGCAAAAACTCTTTCTCATCATCTTCGCACTCTTCATCAGAAGACTTGTCCTAGTCAAACTCCCGAATGGCTTCTATGTCCGCTTTTCAAAATCCCTTGTGTAGTTTGTTTATGTTCTCGATTTCTATTTTTTGCTATGATCGTGGAGCAAAGGTGCTTATAAGCAACTTCAGTAAACAAAAAAATATAGTGGAGAAAAAATGGAACTTTTACTCATTATTTTATATTTTTTATAACTATACCATTTACAGCCGATTTCACAATGTTCAGTTATCTTTAAGTTAGAGCTAACGTACAGTTGTAGCTGTCAGTTTGTATGGAATTTATAATTTTTAACTGTCAGTTCGCTTTAATTTTGTTTCGTGAAATAGGGTATTAGTAATAAAACTACGAACCTTTGTTTTTAATTATAATTTGTAAATACTTTTCTTTAATTTTTTCTTTCTAAACTAAAATTTTAGCACGCGCGATTTGCTCGACTTCACACTGAATATAGCATCGTAGTTATGTTGATCGCAAAGCAACTGATACTTTTTTGTTGTTGATTTTTTTTATTCTAAGAACTGTAATTTACCAAACCAATGTGTACTTCGATAAGTAAATTCAGTTAGTTTCAAATAAAACGGCGCTAAAAATCAAAGTTGTTTATAAGCAACTGTAGGGGCGAAAGGGTTAAAGCGATAACATGTTTCGGAAACTGAGCTGTATAAAACACCCAATGCAATCTGGTAGTTCTTAGCGGAGGTCAATTTGTGCTAAAGCACGCCTTTTTGAACAATAAAGGACAATATACATTGAGTTAAGTCACTCAGGTAGCCTTTGGGTGATGTCACGTTTATTAGCAAAATGTATTAGAATGTTAGTAGTGTCATAAAACAAACAATTTCTTAGAAAATTAGTTCAAAGTAATATTACTTAGTAATCAATTTATTTTGAACATTCCCAAATAGCTGAAGGCGATGGTATAACTAAATGTGGAAGTTATAATAAGATATACGAAAGCTTCGATCATATTCAGATATTGAGGTACATCTAATCCATTACTATGTAAGTATAGCCGAGGTTCACGCAGCCATTTTCGGGGTAATGTATAAGCACAGATACCACCGTGTCACAAAAATTAACGTTGTTTCTGATCCGTGAACGAAACTATATACTTATACAAGTGATAGTAGCATGCTCAATATTTCATCCTAAGGTTTCGTTTCCGTTTTAAACGGCTTTTAATTTTCAAAGGATATTCAAGTTTGAAAAATGTATTTCTGCTTGTCCCTAGTCGTACAATGGTGAAATGGATATCAGATGAAAGAAGGCAATCTCAACTGTTTATGACTGTTTTGACTTATCAGGAGGAAAATGTCCAAAAATTTCCTTTAAAATGTTTATCCTTGAAAATTTGTAATGAAAAAGTTTTGGAAAAATACATTTTGAAGGCAATGGCATGCTCCTAAACATATATATGATTGGTCTTGATTGTGTAAAGGGGCGTGGCATCGCCCTTATTACAATTAATTTTTAACGACAAGTATGAGTACAAAAACAGATACATGATTTATTAACCGAAATGTTAGAACTATGCTCTCGAAATTCCCACTATGTTTTCTGACCATAGTTTGCCCATATAACACATAAGTTTACAACGATTATATTTCAGACACTGTTTGAGATATTAAAATGAAAATTAGCAAATATGCTAGTTTATTTTTAAATCATGCGGAGAGCGAGCCTTGCTACACCTATTTGTGGAACACTCAATAAATGAAGGTGTTCTATTTTTAGAAGACGATGTATATCGACTTTAAAAGTGGAAACTATCGTAGCTTCACCCTTTTTTGTTATTTTATACGTTAACACTATAAGTAGCGAAGACTGAGGGAATTTTATTCAAAACTGTCGGTTTTGGCTTGAAATTTCGACTGCATACCATACTTCGTATGTGACATTTTTTAACAGATCAAAGGGACTGTCACAGCAAAGAGAACGAAAAACTGGTAGTACTCATATTTCATAATCATATTTTAGAACTGCGAATGATATTTCGTGCACACATTATTAGGTTAGACGGAAATAAGTTCCACGTGAAAAGCCAAGCGCGCTAAGAAATTAAAAGTTGTTACAAAATGTTGTGTCGATGCGAATGAAAATAATTTGCATGCGTGACCCTTTTCTTTAAAAATTCGCTTGTAATCACATAACTTTAATCAATTATATCTCAGAAAGACTTAAGGCAAGAAGTTTTTCGAACTTTTCATAAAAATTTAAAGAGTTAAAGCCGCTAAGCTGTAAAATTTGTTACACGAAATTCTAGATCCTAGATGGTTTGTGGCAATTTTAGTTGAAAGTGTTGCATTTTTTAATATTCTCATTTTGCTTTCAATACTTCTAACGAAAATTATTAACACCCTGGTCTTTCCATTCAAAGAATAATATGTTTATAGAGTGCGTGTTCCATTTCCACAACATTCTCGTCGAAAGTCGCTGAAAGCAAAAAAGGAGTCATATTAGACCCACGGTATATTTGGACCATATTCGGTTTGTGGATTTTGAAGCGTGCCGATCACAATTAAATTTTGTCAGTGACTATTATTTGCCTAAACTTAGTTTAGGTACCACCCATACCAGTCGACATACTTTCAACAAAGCCACTTCCCATTTCTGGTACCTCCCTCACAAAAGATGGGGGACTCCGGATTTCCGATTTTTGCCTCACCCATTCTAGTACCTCCAACACAAAACTTGGACGCCTGTACGGTTAAGCGACACGATATCTCCCTGAAACCACAACCGATTTTATTGGAATTTGGTACTGGAAATGTTTTGTTAAAAGCTACTTTGTAATTAAAAATGTACAACTTTGCCAACTTTCTCCCAATGGTTGACTGATGGTGAGGACATGCTTAAGTCAGTTCAATCGATTGAATTTTCTGTACTCAGTTTGTGATGGACAAAGTTGTCGAAAAATTAGTTCAGCGAAAAATAAAACTCTTAATATGTTGATTGAAATCTACTGTCCGATGTATTTTCCGATATTTTTGTTATAGTCGGATTTTATAATTTTTTTATTAATTGCTGCCATGCATGTTCAATAAGAAATATTGCCAGACAATATTTCGACGATTTTTATGGCCAATCACAAGTCACATTCACTTCACCTAGCACTTTTGACTATCAGAAAGTTTCTGATAGCCTTTCAATGGGGAGGGACCAGAAATGATTCCTTCATTGGGTAGTCCAATCAGCTAACTACGTCCACGCAGTATGTCCTGGGCAATGGCTTTATCGCAAACCTCCGTTCGCTAGCTAGAGTGAGAAGGAGAAACAAATGAGCACCCTGATTGGTTATGCGACCGCTGATAAGTCTTAGGTTTGGTAGGTGACTGATGTCACTGAAGCTCATCAAACTATCGGGCATATTCTCTTGTCCTTAGAAGGCGGATGAACCCACCATATGGGCCAACAGCGGATAGAATCCAAAAGAAGAAAATCCAGGTTCGACATATTGCATCCTCGTCAGCGTCTGATCGATAATAGGCGGCTGCAATCAAATATCCTTGCTGTAGGTAAAATGCAAAAACCCGTTGGACTGGGTTTGCCTCCCGCCACCGTTCATAAGGGCGGTGAATATACAACAACAAAAAAGAAAACATAAACAATCCCTATTTGTGGACGACCCCGCAAACTTTATAAGGACCACGATTTACGGATATGTACTTGGAATGTAAGAACTCTATATAGATCCGGTGCAAGTATCCAATTGGCAGATGTCCTTGAAAGTTATAAAGCTGATATTACCGCTATCCAGGAAAAGCGATGGACAGGACATGGTTGCACAAGAAAAATAAACTGCGAAATATACTAAAGTTCCCATAAGAAAACCTGTTGGTAAAAGACTGCGACATCTAGTCTCTACGTTCACTTCTGTGATTGATCGTATAGCCACAATCCGCATAAAAGCGAAATATTTTTATATTTCCCTAATTTGTGTGTATGCCCCGACAGAAGAGAAAGATGATGATGCCAAAGACATATTCTATGAGCTCCTAGAGGAAACGTATGACCGCAGCCCTGGCCATAACATTAAGATTGTACTAGGAGATTTTAATTCTAAAGTAGGCAGGTAGAATGTGTTTCATCCAACTATTGGCAATTTCAGTCAACATGCTGACAGTTCCGACAACGGTATGAGACTGATTGACTTTGCCGCGGCAAAAAACATGGTCAATAGTGGTACAAGATTCCAATATAAAGACATTCACAAGGTTACTTGGGTATCCCCTGATCAAAGACCGAAGAAATTGATCACGTGGTATTTGATGGAAGGCACTCATCCAATGTAATGGACGTCGATTCTGATCACAGCCTGGTAGCAGCAAAGGATTGTGCAAGATTAAGTAGAGTACAAAACCAGACTCAGAGGAAGCTGGACATCGGAAACCTGCAATTACTAGAAGTAGCCACAGCCTACTCAAGGAAGCTTTTTCAACTTTTGGCACAGAACCCACCCCCTACCGATGACGATCCTGATGCACAGTGGTAACCCATTTCCGACTCTATAAAAACTGCCTCAACAACCGTACTTGGTTTTGAAAAACCGCTTCGCAACAAACCACGGTACGATGAAGAGTGTCGCACTGCAAATGATGAAAAGAACGCTGCACGTATGGCAATTGTTCAGTCAATGGCAACGCGAGCTGCGACTGAGCGATACAGGGAAAAAGGAAAGGAGGCAAATCGTCTCTTTAGGCGTCAGAAAGAGCAGTGGAGGAAGCGCGAGGGTGAGATAATTGACACATACAGAAGGAAGAACGAAGCCCGAAAATCGTACCAAAAAGTCAAAAACGGGACTAATGGATATGGTTCTTCTATAAACAGAAGGACGGAAATCTCATTATAGATGTGCAGAGTATGTTGGGAATATGGGGAGATTATTTCTCCGCGCTACTGGTACCTGAGATATCCAATGACGATGGGACCATCGCTCACAATTTGGATGACGACGTTGATTGCCCACCTGCTAACCGAGAGGGAGAGGCAGAACAGCTATTGCCCAGCTTAAGAACAACAATGACACAGGAGCCGATGGTTTGCCGGCGGAACTGTTTACGGCTGGCGGCGATGAGCTGATAAGGTGTATGCATCAGCTCATTAGCAAAATTGGGTTAGATGAATGCATGCCCGGCGATTGGAGTCACAGAGTACTATGTCTCATATTTAAAAAAAGGTGACCCGAGCCTCTGTGCCAACTATCGTGGAATAACCCTTTTGTCCATATCATATAAGGTTCTATCAAGTACAATGAACGAAAGTCTAAAACCAATTATCGCTGACTTGATAGGACCATACCAGTGTGGCTTTAGGGCTGGAAAATCGACAACTGACCATGTTTTTACGCTACGACAAATCCTGGAGAAGACCCACGAATAACAAATCGACACCTATCACCTATTTGTCGATTATAACGAGACCTTCGATAGCCCGATACGGGAGAAACTTTTGCTGATTTTGACAGATTCAACGGAAATCGAAGGACTTGACAGGACAGTCTGTCAACACCTTAAAGAACAAGCAATTAGTCAGTGTTGCCAGACTAACTTTATTAGTGCAATTCTAGGATATTTTTTATCAATTTGACTGGGACTTGGCATTGAAAATTATCCCTAATTCCAAAATGTGTTTGTCTAGACGTTTTATTAGCAATTTCATTAATATCTTTATTATGTTAAGCGCAATAAACTGTACATCGATGTAAAGGAAAATATGACTCTGAATCTAACCAAATAAATTTGAGTGGACAGTAACATATTGATTTATCAATTTGGCCCTTAGGCCCAATTTTTGGGTGGAAAATCGTCTGTGATTAACGATCAAATATAATTTAAAGCCTGAATCCGTTTTTTGGTTAATAGTTGATTGCTGTCTAAACACGCAAAGTTGGGCATTTAAATTAGGATCAAGTGGCCATAAGTTTTATATTGGAAACAAAAAGGAAAACAAACAAAAGCTTCTTTAATTGTTAATGAGAAAAATTATAATCGCCATAACTCGTAGTGCAATTAGAACTTAATTTCTGCTCAAGTATTGTAAAATTCCAATACATATTTCCTATTTTATCACTCTACTTTTGTTTTGAAAATGACATCAACTTGATGCATTGTAACGATTAGACAATAGACTTAAGAATAACGGTTATTTTTCGTGCCATTTGCCACTGTTGCCATATAGGTAGTAAGATTATTTGACAAAGCACTGAAAAACTCTTTTCGTATTTAAAGTCACAGCAAACATAAATCAAAATCAACTGATTATCAATCTAAATAACCATCCAAATATTAGGCCTTAATGTATTACCTGTTACTCCCGAAAGTCGTTTCAGGCGTTTGTTAACAAAAGTGGAAACCGTTTACATGAAAGCCTTTACTTGGTTAACAGTTTTTGAGTTTATGAGCAATGCCAATCATTATATTTCAAGTTAGATGTTGAAACTTATTAACTTGCAATATTATTTACAAATTTTAGTCTTGAATTTTAATATTGTGTATTCAACAGCATTTGAATTAATTACTTGATGTAAATTCTATGCTGGATTGAATTTCAAGTGATTCTGGATGTTAAGGAAACAGAAATATTGTGCTGACCACCTTGAGGTTACTGAATGGACGTGGAAAATTCGCCTATTTTTAACAGCGGAGTCGCATAGTGCAAATTATTGTCTAGTGCAAAATTCTTACCAGTCAATTATCCCCCAAAACGTTGTACTTTTTACTTTTATTGACTATTTTACAACCTCATGAGGTCAGACGTCTTACACATATTAACTAAACAAATTAATTAAACAAATTTCAACATATTCTTCCAACTTGCCCTATCCTACGCCTATTCTCGCCAGCTGGTAACACCAAGGATACAGAGGGATTCTTCTGCCTGGTCTTTCCAGCGGAGTCGTGGTCGTCCTCTTTTCCTGCTTCCATCGAGTACATCCTGATAACATGGCCTAGCCAACGCAATTGGCCTAGTTTGATTCGCCCAGCTATGTCCACGTCAGAATATAGGCTATATAGCTCTGCGTTCCAGCGACGTCGGTACTCGTCGTTTTCTCTAACAGGACCATATATTTTACGGAGAAATTTTCTCTCGAAAACTCCCTGGTGTTTTTCATCCGCTTGCGATATGACCTAAGTTTCATATTTCATATATCAAGACAGGTAAAATGAGAATCTGATATAGCTTGACTTTTGTCCGTCAAGAGAGGGCTTTGTTTCTAAAATGCTTGCTGAGCCCAAAATAGCATATATTTGCATGCAAAATTCTCCTATCTAACTCCAGGCTGACGTTGTTGTCCTTGTTCACGGCGGATCCAAGGTAGACAAACTTATCTACCACTTCAAAATTAAAGCGGTTGTCAACATTCAAGTGCGGACCAAGTCGAGAGGTTTCTCTAGTCGTTGACACAATCAATTTTGTTTACAATCTACACTATCTTCCACTATCATTACCTCCTGATCTTCAGTGGAAGAATCTGAGTGGAGTAGTGCTGAAAAGTGGTCTCTCCACATTTTGAGGACACACTGCTTCTCAGTCACCAGATTCCCATTCTCGTCCTTGCAGGAGGGCAGCCCAATATTAGGCCCGTTGCTCGATCTTCTTACCCTCTGGAAAATTTTTTTGTATTTTGCTCTAGCAGGAGATAGAGCTTCTGTCGATAGGACACTGATATATCCGGTATTTGTATATCCAGCTTTTACTGTGTTCGGCTTCGTACGTTTGTAGACCTGATCAGTCTTGTGCGAACTTTCACAGCCACCAGATAATAATCCGAGTCGATATTGGCACCTCGAAACACACTACATCCATTACACTAAAAGAGTGCCTGCCATCTATTACTAAGTGATCAATCTGGTTCTTCGTCCGCTGATCAGGAGATATCCAGGTCGCCTTATGAATGTCCTTATGCTGGAATCGTGTGCTGTTAACTACCATGTTCTTTGCAGCGGCGAAGTCTATCAGTCTTATTCCATTACCGGTGGTGGTATCATGTAGACTGTGATTACCGATGGTTGGTCGAAAGACACTTTCCTTTCCTAATTTGGCATTAAAATCGCTTAGAATAATCTTAATGTCATGGTCAGGGCAGCGTTCATATACATACATCCTCCAGACGCTCATAAAATGTTTCTTTGACCTCATCATCTTTATCCTCTGTCGGTGCGTGCACACAAATTAACGAGATGTTGAAATATTTCCCATTGACGCGAATTGTGGCTATGCGGTCACTCACTGGGTTCAACCTTGAAACTAGGTGTCGCAGTCTCTTGCCTACTATAAACGCCCATGGCAGGTGTAGTAAATATCGAAGTTTTTTTTTATGGTGTAACCATATCCTGTCGATCCCATTTCCTGGATCGTTGTGATGTCAGCTTGATATTTTCCGAGGACATACGCCAGTTGGAAAGTGGCACCAGTCCTGTATAACATTCGCACATTCTAGGTACATATCCTTAAATCATGGTCTTATAATGTTTGCGAGGGTCGTCAACAGTTGGGGGGTTTCTTTGTTCATTAATTTTGTAGTGTATTCTCATTGCCAATATAACGGTGGCGGGAGGCAAACCCAGCCCACCGTAGTTAGCATTTTAGCTACTGCTAGGATGATTATGTTTCAGCCGGATCAAACGCTGACCACAATGCAGTGTATCGAAACTGGATTTTGGTTTCTTCAATTTTGATCCGCCGTTGGCCTGGTGTGTTGGCTCATCCGCCTTCAAAGGACAGAAGAATATGTCCATTACTTCTAAGAGCTTCAGTGACATGCATTTCGTCTTCTCACCTTAGCTAGCTAACGGAGGTTTCTGATAAGCCATTGCCCGATAAGCCATATGAGCCAGCATTATCGACATACCAATACCGGTTGAACTATTATCGTCATACATAATTAGACCCCTGAATGTCATTAGTACAGTTTGTGTTTTAAGAGTGGTTAACGGTAAATAAACAAAATAAAATAAAATGACTAGCTAAGTACCAATTTTGATGTTTTGTACTATTTATTTTCGCAGTTAATATACTCAGAACCCGCACAACAAAAAGAAAGACTGCGTTTGACAGTCTTCTTACTACAACATTTATGTACCCATTAACCCTTCTGCACAAATCATGTCACAGGATGGCTACACCTTAATAAAACTTTTAGTATTTCATATTCTCATTAATAATTTTTCTGGACTACCCTATTATCTCTCATTATATTTTAAATATTTTACGTACGCGTATATAATTTGAGGGCCATTTTGACCACCAATGCTCACGAATGCCCTATTGTCCTTTTGAGAAAAGAGTTGTGGCAAAGATCCAGGAAGCAGTAGTAGCCAATGCTCCCAGTTCATCGAAGGTCATTCAATCTCAAGATTCGTGCTCATGCTTTTTGTGTAATTGAGTAAAAGACAAAGCCTCAAACAAGCATTCAATTCGTTGTGATAAATTCAAAAATATTATATGATATTATTAAATATTTATACTTTACAGGCATAAATTGCCAAAACTAATCACATTTTCTTAAGAAAAATGTTGAATTTGTATATTTTAATGTAAAATATAAAAAAAAAAAATAGTTTACCAATATACAGATTTGTTTAGCTATTGGGTGAAATTGACCTACAAATTGTTTATGAGGGGTAGAATCTAAATGTGTGCAAAATTGTTAAATAATTTTATTTCCTCGAGTGACTTCAGTATTCATTTTATTAAAAACAATATTATAATAAATACTTAATTTCTCGGTTTTCCTTCGTTAATATTCAATAGTGCATATTATCACTAATATTAAATTTGATTTAATATTAGTATAAATTGGTACGAATAGTCCCATTCTCTTCTTTGCAGATTGCATCTTTAAAAATTCTAATCATCATAATATCACGATAATCATTCCTTATACTTGGACTTTTAACCATACTCTTTTTAAATCCCCCTTTTTCTCAAAATGGTGTGATGCATTCCGAGCGAAACTACTCATTCGAAGTTCAAGGGATGATATCTATTTTCAGTATTTCGAGAACTGTGTTCAATAGATATCACAAAAAACATAGGTTTTACGGAAGAGCGTTATAAAGTCTTGCTTGAATTTTAACAAAAAAATTGTTATCAAAAATTACTGCTGGCGTATTAATTACTGTAATTGTCTTGAAGACAATAAATAAGTCTATCAAGTGTGCAACGTTGTTTGTTTAACCATACGACCCCATGTTCTGTGTTGACAGATTAATCAACATCTGATATAAACGTATGTTCTTTGTTATAAGATTAATCAGCTTGTGATATCATCATATATGTTATTAATTTGGCAATTTAATTTGCTCGTAAAAATTAAATGTATGTTTATTTGAGGAAACATTTTAAAATCGAAGAAAAGTCTGTTTAAATTTCGCCCAACGGTTGTAACACTTAATATCATTTTAAAAAACTAATAAATTTTTAAATAATCTGGCATCTCTCCTTATTCGAACATATAATATTACCGTCGCGATAACCTCACGCAAGAGAATCATTAATAAATAAATTGACAGTTTTTTATTTCATTCTATTTTATTACATATAATTTGATGTGGGCAATGTTTTTACAAATATAAATAAAAACATGTTAAATTTTATATGTGGTCTTTTTAATGTATATATGCTAATTAAAAGACCTAAACACAATTTCTAATTCCAATCACAAGGGTACATGCGATCGTATTGTGTCTTCCATATTTTTTGGGTGAATGATTCACATTCGACTAAAATCGAAATGGGGCACAGCAAATTGTACCTGCTTGAACCAAAAATTGTACGTGCTTAAATCTAATATGCTTGCTGAGCGATTGGCTAACTGAATTTAGTACATATGTTTTCCTATTAATAAAACCAGTATTATTCGGAAAATTATAGGGACCACAGAAACCATCATTTTGAAAATTGGAGGTAATATGTAAAAGCCAATAGGGTTAATGTGAAGTACAATGTAATATTATCTTTCATGATAATATAACACACATTTCATAATTTTTAAGTGACTGCACAGCATTGCTTAATATTGTATGTTGTCTTTTGCATGTTTCAATTTACTTATTGTATTACTTACTTATCCGGTCTCGAACAACCCCAGGACCTAACAAATCGAAGATATCATATGTCGTCAACTAGTTCAATCTATTGCCTTATCTCTCCAGTTGGAAATACCAAGTGTACGCAGGAATTCGTCAACTTTTTCACTCCAGCGGAGTCTTGGTCTTCCGATTTTTCACATTTCGGTTTCGAAAACCCATCGTGCTGGTTCGTCTTCATGCATTCTACTGACATGGCCTAGCCAGTGCAAGTGCAATCACGTCATTTTGATCCGCTTAACTATGTCAATGTCGGGATAAAGCTCATTCAGCTCATGATTCAAGCGTTGCCGATACTCTCCGTTGTGCACTATAGGGCCATAAATCTTTCGGAATATTTTGTTATCGAAGACTCCCACAGATGTTTCATCTGCTTGAGATAATACCCTCGATTCTGGTCGTGGGTCTTCTCGAGGATTTGGCGTGGCGTGAAAATGTGGTTAGGTTGTCGATTTTCTATTCCTAAATCCACACTGGTCTTGTCCAATCAGGTCAGCGATAATTGGTTTTAGTCTTTCACACATTATACTTGATAGAACCTTATATGACATGGATAAAAAGCTTATTCCACAATAGTTGTCACAGAGACTCGGGTCACCTTTTTAAATATGGGACATAGTACTTTGTGACTCCAATCGCCGGGCATGCATACATATATAACCAAATTTTGCTAATGAGCTGATGCATGCACCTTATCAGCTCATCGCCGCCAGCCGTAAACAGCTCCACCGGCAATGATCGATTGTCCCATCGTCATTGGATATTAGAGAGTAGCGTGAGTGCATTTATTTGGTTTGCCACAAACTGTACTCACATATTACACTCGAATATTTGGGTACAACATAAGTGAATGTTGAGCACAGTAGTATGTGAGTGGGCACTATATGAATGTTTCAAACATTCAAAGAGAAATTAATGAATGCGAATGAATTTGACTTTAAATTAGAATGACGGCTGATCTAGTAAAGGTTGACGCATTAGAACAGCTGATTTTGCATTCTTATGGCCGTATCTGTCAAATTCAGTGTATTTTGTTATTGTACTTTTTTGTTTACTTTATTGGGTCATATGCATTTGTGTTGCATTTGACAGTTAGAGTCATAGAACAAAAACAAAATCCCTGTTGGTGGTGCCCACAATTACAACAACTCCTACTGCGTTAACCTCTACTAGATCAGCCTTGATTATGCTGCCGTCAGACGCACCAACAGTTGATTCAACCTGTCATAAGTTGAATCAACTGTTGGTACGTTTGAGGGCTAGTTGAAGTTAGTTGGTCGTCAGTTGAATGAAAAATCAAAATTTTTTGATAATTTGGTGAAGTTGAATCAACTGTTGGTACGTGTGAGGGCAAGCTGTTCAACTTCATTGTTTTTCTTCATTTTTTCTTGGCGTTGATCAAGCAAACACATACGCTGTGAGCGCAAGAACGTTGATCGAGAGAAATAAATCAATAAATAAATAATAAGAAATAAATAAATAAATAATAAGAAATAAATAAATAAATAATAAGAAATAAATAAATAAATAATAAGAAATAAATAAATAAATAATAATAAATAAATAATAGGAAATAAATAATAATAAATAAATAATAGGAAATAAATAATAATAAATAAATAATAATAAATAAATAATAAGAAATAAATAATAATAGTAAATAAATAACCATTGAATGTTTCACCTGACATTCGCATATAATTTGTATAATTTTTGCCTGTCTGTCAATGTTTTTAAAAGTTATGTTTTTTCTTTAGTATTTTATTTTTCTGTAATTATTTCTTCTTCTTCCTCTAAAATTACATCAATTCTTTGTAGCGCAGGGACATCCGAATTCATGTTGACGCTTCAAAAATAATTTTTAAATGAAGTTGAATGAAAAGTTGATTCAAAAGTTGATTCAAAAGTTGAAACGTGTGAGGAGAATGACCAACTTTCTTATTCAACTCAAACGTCAAAAGTTGAATCAACTGTTGGTACGTCTGAGGGCAGCATTAGAATGAATGAGTTTTCAAGAGAGTAGCAATAATAAAGAGAAAATATTTGGATACACACTGCACTCAGTATGTGGCTTGCGTGTGCATGTATGTGGTGTGCAAATGCGATCATTTACAATTTTTGTTACATATAGAGCCGGAGTAAACTTTTACAAGTTTAAAAAAAGTTTTAATTATTTGAGATTTTAAAATTATGTTCCCATAAAATGTAAATATTTGCCCAATTTTTATACATTTATTCCCTCATATTTGTTTTGAAACGTTTGTCGGATTGGCCGGGTTTTTGAATACTCTAGGATTGTGTAATAATTTTAGTTACAAACTGCAGCCAACACTTACAATATTTACCATTTCTGTGGTGTATGATATAAATTAATGTGCTCCAAATAAACAACTTCTTCGAAAGCAAACGCAACAAATGTAATTTAACGGTTAATTCAATGTTGTCAAAAAATTCCTTGTAAATTGTATTTGAGTAACAATGGGTTGAGGGTTTCTATCATTTAATGAACTTTGTGCGTGCCGGTCATTGATCGCAACTACTATTTTACATTGATAAGTGGCAAATTGCCGATTTTTTTTATATTACATGTATTCTTTTTTTGGTCTTTGCAATCCTTATAAACGCAATCCTTATATAAACATAATGAGTTTTCAAAATCCGAAATTGTAAGTTTTAAATACGTATTAGGTGTTACAACTAACTTCAAATTGTTTAAATATAATTTTAATATACTATAGATTTCGGTTAATGAGTTAACGGAATCTAGTTTTGGGAGAAGCGCAAGAATTAAACAAAAACTTCTGAATGGGCACTATAGCTTCAATTCTAAACGGGGCGCAGCAAAGTGTGGGATACATTTTTTATTATTTATTAAGTTATCTTATGTATAGATATATAATTTTTAAAGAATAAGTACAGATACATATATATGTTTATAAAACCAAAAAATTTTCCAATTACATTCCCTGCAGTTTCACAAGTAGTGGCTGGCAACATTTCATCGACTACATCGCCATTGATTTTTCATTGACTACATCGCCGATTACATTGGTACTCAGTGGTAATCTGTAAGGTAGTGTCTCCAGAGATTTTCTATTGTTTTTCTTAACCTGTCGACGAAATGTTACCGATAAATGCGTCGACGAAATGTTACCCATAAATGCGTCGACGAAATGTTACCGATGAAGTAATCGACGAACAGTAAGGCATTACCAAAGCGGACATCGCCTTGTTAAATTCGCCGCTCAAAAGCATTGCTGGTAGTTTAGCGTGTAGTCGACGAAAGGTTTGTGGTAGTCGATGAACTCATCAGCGTAGAGTCGATTACCAATACTGCAGGGTTGCTATTAACTGGGTAACAATACGCACACACACACCATCTTGTCAGAAACAAATTTCTGCTAACTATTCTCGAATTACTGTACTGTATTGTGTTGTCCAAATGAATACAACGCACACGTTGTACGTTGTATTCGAATACGTTCAATTCATTCTCTTTTCATTTGAATTATATGAATGTTTCACTCATAACACATTCACATTTATTCAATTGAGAGAGTGGCGTGACCTCACTCATTTGTTTTTGGCATGAATCTCTCAAACGCCGTTTTGAGTGCATGCATGCTGATCTCTATTGGATATATCAGGTACCAGTAGTGCGGATAAATGATATCTCCATATTTCCAACATGCTCTGCACATTTGCGATGAGATTTCTGTCGTTGCCTTTACAGAAGAGGAGCCCTGAACCATGTTCATTAGTCCCGTTTTGGCTTTTAGGTAGAATTTTCGGGATTCGTTCTTCCTTCTGAATGTCTCAATTTTCTCACTATCGCGCTTTCTCCACTGCCGTTTCTTACGCCTAAAGAGACGGTTTGCCTCCTTTATTGATGTGTAAACATCTATACGCTGGGGGTACAAATCTTTTTCACAATATATGATTTTACTGGTAATGCAAATTTAATTTCATTATCAGTAAAAATTTACTGAATTTTTTCAGTAATCAGTAAATTTACTGCTTACTGTAATTTTTAATGCAGTACATATTTACTGCAGTGTGCCCATTTACTAACCAAATAAGTTAAATAAAACAAACAAAAACCAGCAAATTCCTATGTATTTACAATATTGAAAGGTTTGATACTTTTAATTGATTAATTAAAAAAATATACTAAAAGCATAAGTACTTCCAACTTAAAAAAATTTTTCATTACTAGATGTTTACACATCTCCCCTGTGATCGGACTCACATTAATTTTTTCCCTGTATCGCTCAGTCGCAGCTCGCGTTGCAGTTGATTGAAGCATTGCCATACGTGCAGCATTCTTCTCATCATTTGCAGTGCGACACTCTTCATCGCACCGTAGTTTGTTGCGAAGCGGTGTTTCACAACCAAGTACGGTTGTTGCGGCAGATTTTATAGAGTTGGAATTGGGTTTCCATTGCGCATCGGGAGGGGGTGGATTCGGTGCCAAAAGTTGAGAAAGCTTCCTTGAGTTTTCTATGGCTACCTCTGGTAATTGCAGCTTTCCGATGTCCAGCTTCCTCTGCGTCTGGTTTTGTACGATTTTCGCTCTACTTAATCTTGTGCGAAACTTTGCTTCTACCAGGTTGTGATCAGAATCGATGTTAGCTCCTCTGATAACTCGTACGTCCATTATATTGGATGAGTGCCTTCCATCGAATACCACGTGATCAATTTATTCGTTCTTTGATCAGGGAATACCCAAGTAGACTTGTGAATGTCTGTATGTTGGAATCTTGTACCACTAATGACCATGTTTTTTCTGCCGCGGCAAAGTCAATCAGTCTCATACCGTTGTCGGAACTGTCAGCATGTTGACTAAAATTGCCAATAGTTGGATGAAACACATTCTCCCTGCCTAATTTAGTATTAAAACCTCCTAGTACAATCTTAGTGTCATGGCAACCAAATTCATGTTTTTTCTCATAGGAACTGTATTATATGTCGCATTTTTTTTCTTGTGCAGCCGTGTCCTGTCCATCGCATTTCCTGGACATCGGTAATGTCAGCCTTATAACTTTGGAGAACGTCTATCTATATAGAGTTCTTACATTCCCAGTGCATATCCGTAAATCGTGGTCCATATAATGTTTGCGGGGGTCGTCAACAATTAGGGATTATATATGTTTTCTTTTTCGTTGCTGTATATTCACTGCCATTATGAACGGTGGTGGGAGGCAAACCCCGTTCACGGGTTTTTGCATTCTACCTACTGCAAGGATATTTATCAGACGCAGACAAGGACGCAATATGGCGAACCGGGATTTTCTTCTTTTGGTTTCTATCTGCCGTTGGTCCATGTAGTGGGCTCATCCGCCTTCTAAGGATAAAAGAAAATTCCCGATAGTTTGATGAGCTTAGTAACATCAGTCACCTTCTAAACCTGAGACTTATCAGTGATCGCATAACCAACCAGGGTGCTCATTTGTTTCACTCTAGCTAGCTAACGGAGGTTTCCGATAAAGCCATTGTCCAGGACATACTGCGTGGTAGTAGTGAGCTGATTGGGCTGCCCTATGAAAGAATCATTTCTGGCCACTTATAGCATATTATGGGAAATTATAGTGTATTATGGGGGAAAAAAACAAACTTGATGAGCAATAAAATAAACAAATTATCTGCATCGATTTTTGTCTCTCGGAAGTGATTTAATTTGATTCCTTGATAGTCGAGATTGTTTATAATATGCCTTTTAAATTAGTGAGCAGGTAATGTGGAATAGAGTGCCACAACCACCAACTTCAGGTAGTCCACATTAGCCGATTAAAAAATAATCAACAACAAAACTTTTAAAAATTATAAGACGTTAACGTATTTACTGAATGAAATTATCATGATGTAATCTAACCCATATGGAGGGTGCAACACAAACTGCACTTAGAAACAACTTAAACCAAACAAAAAAAATTCCACATGATATTATTTTGGTTTTTTTTTACACATTTTTTATGAACTCAGCTCCTGCCGCTCCCATGGTGCCTTATTTCCCTCTCCCAAAATTTTTTCCGAAATTACTTACCCGCTATCCCTAACTCATGAGGAGGGTCCAATAGAAAATTAACTTTTTTCGCTTGTAATGACGTTAATAAATTTTCGTTTTATTGAGCGCACAAATTTCTTTTTTATAATTTAAAAACGTTTATAAAGTAGTTAACAAATGTGAATCAAATAAATTTATTTGTATCATGCGATGGATATTAATTCCGATTTCCGGTCATTCGGACCTGTATCAAATATTTGTTATTCCTCGTGACGGCACAACACTTTGATATTAATTAATTTTATCTATTAGTTTTAGCAATATTTCTAGGGATTGCGGTTAGTCTTCCGATCTTCCCAGGTTTCAGGATGGGTAATAATGAAATCTGTTGACAACCCAAAGCGTGCGAAAAATATTGCTGTGTCAGTTGTGACGTAATGGCTCAAATCGTTCTTCCCGTGTTCTTGATTCACTTATTTCGATGCCAAGGTAATTCTTCTCACAACTTCGAAGCCAGAGACGCGTACTGGACGAGCACGTTCTTGGTTGCCGCTGACTTACCGCCTTACCGCTGCATTACCATCAAGATAATGGATATGTCGACAGAATTTCTTCCACAATCGTTGCGACACAATCTATCAATTGGATCATTATTTGGAGCTTCGGTTGCTCTGGTGGTTCTAAACTAAGTTTTCACGTAAAGTGTATTCTATTCAAGTCCATTCATTTTTATTTGTTAAAATCGAGATGTTTGCGTCAAGCATGACTGAATATTCACCAAGGAACCTTGGGGCACTTATAGATCCGGGGGTACATTTTATAAAAGTTATCCACATAAGAAAGGCATGGTCTTTCGAACTTTACTTTAAATATAATAAGCTCTGCCTGGGGATACTCCCAGGAGCTCTCTGGTCAACGTCTATTGCTCATAATGGAGCTGGCTGTTTATCACAGTAGTGGTTTTTCTCAAAACTAACTCCTCCAATCTAAAAATTCGTGCGTATTTTGCCCACGGATAGATTCCAGTCGGGAATATCTGGCTCTATTTTAGAGATGCCTTACTGATATAGGTCGATAACCTAGTTCTTGACGTACTACTGTTTTTGACGTACCCTATCAGACTGTGCGAATTCTACCAAACTTTATACTGTGCAATCGTTTTAATACCAAGAAATATGTGCCAAATTTAGAAGAAATCGCAACACGGATTCTGGTACCTCCCATACTAAACGTACAACGAGTCTCGAATATTAATCATACCCTATCAGACAGTATAATTTGTATCAAACTTTTTAAACCATATTTTTGAATCGTCAAAAACTCTGTACTAAGTGTGAAAGAAGTGGGATCACGGATTCTTGTACCTCCCATACAAACCGTGAAATGGATCTCGAAGAGGAGTCATACCCTAACACCCTATCAGTCTGTCCCATTTCCACCAAAGTTGTTTTTTTTCGTTCTGTACCGTATTTCTTTCTTCGTCAAAAACTCTGTACCAAATTTTAAACAAATCGGGACACGGATTCTGGTACCTCGCATAAAAATCCCGAAATGGGTGTGCAATATTAATCATGCCCTAGCGCCCTATTAGACTGTCCAATTTCTGTCAAACTTTTTTAACCATATCTTTTTCGTCGTCAAAAACTCCTTATCAAATTTGAAACAACACCGATCATTGATTCTGGTACCTGTCATACAAAAGTTGCAATGGGTATCGAAAGTTTATCACGACATACCAACCTACCGGATTACCCGATTTTTACCAAACTTTCCGGAACATATTTTTTAATGCTGAAACCTCTGTGCAAGAGATAAAGGACCTATAATGAAAATATCGTTAATATTGTTTTCGAAAATATGAAAATTAATATTTAAAGTACCAATTGGTAATTGAAAATAATTAATTATTTCACAACCGTGGATTAGTACTTTGTGCACACTAATCGGCATACAGTACCATCCGTACAGAATCAAATATTTATTTCTTGTTATTCTAAGGAGTTTTAAAAGTATTATTATGCCCCAGGATAGGACTCTCAGTATTACCCCAAAAGTATTCAATAAGATCTTTTATCTGCTGACAATTGGCTATCAGAAAAAATCGACGAGCAGTATTTCCATCATTGGTAGCATAAATAAAGGAAATAATAGATATAGCACGACCATTGTCAACTTTGTTCACTAGGTGCTGTCCTGTACTCATGTTACTTTCTTTAAAGTTTCCCATTGTTCTCATTGACGTTTATTCAAAATTGTGGGAAATTTTGTGAAAGTAATTTAAACCATAGATAAAGTAAACAAATAGATGCAGCACAAGTGTTGGGAATATTTTAGTGTAATGGGTAATTTTCTAGATGTCGATGAAAGCAATAAATGGGATGTTTTTTGTTCCAAAAAAAAAGTCAAAATATATGACAATAAAAATCTAAAATTTCATATCAAAAGAAAAAATAATTTTCAACAAAAATATCAAGAATACAACACGTTACTTAAACAATTGAAAATGTGACAAAATGTATGTGATTTTACATAATAGCATTTGTTTCTCATTTAAAAAACTATTTCAAAGCCATGAAGCCGGTGTTGGGATATCAATAGGAGAAACCCGTAAGACCGCCCAAAGATGAACATCCCGGAACGCCTTTTTAATCGAAAAACTTGCCCGCCCAAAACCTGTAGCAACTTCTGTGGTCGCTGATGCCAAAACCGTTAGATTGTCTGAGCACTCTGAACAAGGAATGGTAGCTGAACCGGAGGAGAACCAATCTATTAGAACATAGACGGTGGGTGGTGACATGACTTTGCAATTCGATGGCCATCAGATATTCTAATTTAAGTAACGTGTTGTATTCTAGTATTCTTGATATTTTTATTGAAAATTATTTTTTCTTTTGATATGAAATTTTAGATTTATGGGAACAAAAAAAATCCAATTTCTTGCTTTCAACGGCATCTAGAAAATTACCCATTACATTAAAATTTTCCCAAAAATTATGCTTCATCTATTTGTTTACTTTATCTATGATTGGTAGTACCAGAACCAGACTTAACGATGTCTATTAACGGCCCAGTGATTGCCCTAAACTCCCTTTGAATTCTGGTTTTTGTGTGAAGATATTCTTCTGCATTCATTTTTTGAAGGGAAGCCGATATGCAATTTGTAAAGTGCATTCTAGAAATAGTATACAAAAGTGAAGGGAGAAGGCTAAATTTGGAGGTATCAACATTTGGAATATATTTCATATTTAGGTTATTCATTTCGGTTGGTTTTGCATTACAAATGAAACACCTACTGCACGTATTCGTATTTGTGAGTACATTAGTGACTGAGTTTTTTTGTTTTTTTTTTCAATAAAGGAGCAATCGAGTTTTTTAAAGTTTTCTGTTACTATTTCGTATTTTTCCCGGATGAGTTGAGGATTTTCTCAAGCAAAATTTCGGACAGCAAAATTTTATAGGTCTGCAATATCTGGTTGATGATGGTGTTGCATTAGACGAAACAACTTCTCCCGATATCGTATTCAACAACATTAAAACATATAAAAATTATTTATTTATTATTTTCTTTAAAATCCATTCCCCACTTTCCAATGAGCTGAAGAATATTTCGGCCTTACTGTAGATCGCATTGATCTAATATTCCTGCTACTGTTTTGCACATAATTTTCTTCATCTCCATCGACAGTAACGGTGTTACCAGCTTCATTTCGAAAGAAGTACGGACCGATGATTCCACTAGACCAAAAACCATACCAAGCTGTCATCTTGGGTGAATATAATGGTTGTCCATGAATAATTTGTGGATTTAGTTTTCTTCAACAGTTTTGTTTATTTATGATTTTCTTAAAAAAATCATTATCGTTTTCAAGTTGTTCCAAGACAAAATCAGCAAATTCATGACGTTTACGGTATCCAATGGCTTCAGTTCTTGAGTGATAACAATTTTATACAGATGAAAGCCCAAATCCTTTCTCAAAATCCGCCAGGTTGTGATTTGATACAAAGCCAATTGTTGACAACGTCATGGAATCGTCTTCAAACACACTTGCCTGAACGGCAGCAATATTTTGAATACTTCGAGAGGTTCTTTGTCTTATTGGTTCTTGAACATTGTATAAAGAAAATGTACGCTCTTAATTTTCAACAATTCGACGAATAGCGAGCACAGGTGGCCGATTATTACGACCATAAAGTGGCGAAAGCACACGAAAAGTTGCAATGGGAAAACGATTATTTTGACAAAAGAATTGAATAATTTGCAAACATTGTTCTTGCGTATATCTCTTCATGATGAAATTGTACACATTACTGAATACAATGTGAAAAAATAACAGATCATGACATACTACAAATGTCCGAAATGTCAGTTAGAAATCATATCACTCAAATTGGAAAACCTTTTATATGTACATATAATAAATAATTTTTTAGTACACCTACTTGATCAGAACAAAGGCAGTAACAAACATGAATTCATCTATGTTTCCAACATTCCAACATTTTTTTTTAAGCGGCTATGACCAGAACTTCCATCCATTCCCCACTTTCCAATGACTGAAGTATATTTAAACCTTGCTGTAGATCGCTTTGATCTCAAGTTCCTTCTGCTGTTATTCACATTATTGTCTTCACATCCACCTCAGCCGAAGTTTCGGATACGTTTATGGTCGGCACTAAATTTTATTTTAAAATTCGCAATGTACGATATATAGGGAAGGAAGACAGTTTCGTACAGTTTTCGTAAAATGTTATACTTTCTCAGTCCAAAACTAAGGCTAGTGCTTTGGATGACGTTAAGCATTTAACGCTTTCTTTTTTACATCCTCGCTTTATTGATAATTACACGAAAAATTCAGACAATTTTATATTTGAATCAATTAAATATTTTAATCAAATTTAAAAACATCAATGAAAATTGAAACCATTTGTGTTAAACGATGCAATTTAAAACGTAATTTTATCCTTATAATCATTTAATAGCAAATATGTTTAAATACATTAACATTTTTTAATATTAAATATACAAACCTGGATGTGACATTCAAACCATGATACAGCTAATACAGGTTGTGTTATAAGAATAACTTAAATTATTTGCTTTTCCTTTTCTTCATTACATGAACAATCAAATATAAATGTATTTGGTTTGTGTAATTTCTGGCTTACTTTTATTCTTGACATACTTTTATGTTAACTTGGACACCAAAGCAAAATATATTTAATTGTTGCCTTGATATATCGGCCGTAATACTGGTATCACCTGTTAGCAAAAACATCTCGATTCGAAGTAAACCGTTGCTTACATTGCGAACGCCTATTGAAAATGTTGCTTGCATTGTGAT
Organism: Phaonia tiefii; assembly: GCA_963931995.1. Taxonomy (NCBI): domain Eukaryota; kingdom Metazoa; phylum Arthropoda; class Insecta; order Diptera; family Muscidae; genus Phaonia; species Phaonia tiefii. The sequence continues at coordinate 191,446,671 of OZ008369.1, forward strand.
TCCGGTTTAACTCATTAACCCTTCGTATTTGTTTCAAATACTATGTTTGTCAATATTGCAATATTGGAAATTGCACTTAATAAACTGCACTTGATAAACAAATTAAGTAGAGAAAATATTTGAGTCAAATCATCCTTGTGTTGGTGTGCTTGTGACACTTTTCGAGCATTTTCATATTACAGAATTCTCAATGCAATTCAGTTTCCGTTTGCATTTACTTTAATGTAGTTTACTATAGCATCATTCCAAAATTATTCAAAAATTCACACAAGTAAAAAACATTTTTTTTAATGTTGTCCATTATTTTGATTTTTAGTCATATGAATACTGATTTAGTTCAATAACTACTTGTATTGAAATTTGCTCCAAAATCTAATAAGACATTTTATTGAACTGATCAATTCTATAGATATTAGATTTTTGTAACTTTCAATAATTTTCTTTATCAAACCAAAAACATGATTTATTAAATAGAAAGTTAAAGTTAGTTAAAATCAAAAAGAAATACAAATTGATAACTCGCTTACAATTTTCATTGTCAATATTGCAAAAATTGTCATCACAGGAAATTCAATAATTTTTGTTATTGAATCCGTGATTTTCGTATTCAAATGATACAATTATTTGTTGTGTTTAGTGTAAAAATGCAATTGATGCCGCTAGCGTCCAGCGACTTTATGCGAATTTTTATACAGCAAAATTCAAACAGATGCTCTTAGCATTTGCAATTGTCATTGTGTTTCTATGTGTATATCTACTGTCTGGTTCACTTATTTAAATGCACTAAAAATTCCATATTCAGCAGCCTGTATCTTTTGAAATTTGTAACCGATTGCAGAATTTTAAAATGGAAATGGAAGCTAAACATCTGGAGATATAAAAAAAATTATAACAATAGTGGTTACTTTACTAAAGAACTGTTTTGGTGCAATTTATAAAAAAAAATCCAGTAAGGTTCTCTTGAATAAAGCCACTTTGGAATTTTTAGTGCCTTTAAATAAGTGAAACGGAGTGCAGTGTATATCACTGGAAACAAAAATAAAAATATAAATGTTGTTCTATTTAAAATTTTGTTAAAAAAATTGTATGCGGGTGTTTTCCATTGTGGAAGTGGTCCTCAAATTTTAAAATGTCTTACTGAATACAAATGTGAATTTAATACATGTAATTAAAATAAATTAAATAAATGATAAATTGATTTTAGTTCGAACATTTGATTATTATTTTAATTCGTTCAAGTAAAATTTTTAATTGAACATCGGAGGTAATTTATCGACATATTTAATGAAATCAATTAAAAAATGTGTAATGGACCGAATGAAAATTCGATTAAAGGATTTATTTTAGTTAATCAAATAGTTATTTTTAGGATAAACGTTTTTTATGATAAATCGTCTCTCAAACGTCTCACAACTTTTTATGAATAAGGCAGTTAATTTTTTTAATTTCTTTTTTTTTTTGATAACAATTAATTGGTTATAAATTGAGCTCAAACTCGAATTTAAAATTCCATTAATTAATACTATCACTTTGATTACTGGCGCAAAATCAGAAATTAATTTAATTGGCTAAACAAATTTTGTAATTGAATAGGATTTGGAATTTTTTCTGTGTAAGCTTTTGCAATTAATAACCATTTAAAGAATTTAATTGTTATGGGTAAAGAGCCATGGCAATTATCCCGGAAATTATCGCGAAAGTCCAAAATGATGTGTATTACACAAATTAATTGATTATTTTAGCTACTATGTAATACAGTGAGGAATCTATCCGGAATACGCTGTTTATTTAAAGACAAACTGCCTTATTCATAAAAAGTTACGAGATGTTTGGTAGATGATTTATCGTACAAAAATCGTCTCTCAAACCTCTCATAACTTTTTATGAATATAGCTGAAAGTTGTTTAAAATATACATTTGTTTATTTTATATGTATTTCCAATACTTATCAATTTACCCACCTATAAAGGGAGTGCAGAGTTAAGATCGAATTCGAATTTTTCTAAAGCTACCATAAGAACTAATATACAAGTATGATGACACAAATTCTGTAATGTTTCATTCCATCGTAGTCGTATATATTGTAGTACGTTTAGGTTTCGAAACCTATTCGCCTTTGTTGGTTCGTACGAAAGAAACCAAGCTATTCACACGACAAAATTACACCGTTCTCCTTTCCTTTTATCCATACACTGCTGTTATATTATGTATATCTTAGATTTTGCAGCAAGATGTGGCGTATGCATTTCAAACAGACATACTATATACAAATATTCGAATTGTGTAAACGTGCAGATGAATGTAAGTATGTCTGTTAGTATGGGGTGGTTATTGGCGCATGCATACGCTAGTGTATATATAAATAGCTTTGTACTCTAAGACTGTGCTGCTTTTCTCACATCCGCTTCAGACGGCACAATGGGTGGTCGTACCTCAATGCCGCGAACTGGCTGTCGGTCCAAGTGATGTATTACTTTATAAACTTCACTTCTATCCAAGTCGATTTTCTTTTCAGGCTTTTGATACTTCATGAAGTTGACTCTACAATTTCAATTGTTGATGGAGTTGGGTTGATTGTTAGTGATTGTCCAGATCCGAATCGTGATTTTTTTATTTTTTGGTATGGTTGTTGTGATTTTGTATTTCGGTTGCAACCGCAGTATCAACAAAGAAAGTAAATAAATTGGAAAAAAATACATTAAAAAATAGAATAAATTAAATTTATTACAGTATTAAATATTGTGCTATATCCATATTATGATTGGAAAATCATGGAAGTATACATATAAAATACATTTAGTGTACAATGCGTGTTATGAGAAATCGTACAATGTGATTTAATTTGTATATTATATTTCAGCTACTCTGACATCAATTTATCTACAGCAGCTAACCAAAAAAGAGAACAAAATCTCCTTAAAATTCTGTGCATCTTTTAATAAACAACTAACAAAACGAAATTAATAATCGTACATCAGCGGTACTTCTGTACACATGCTTCGACTTCGAGAAAAATTATAACAACAACAAATTAGTACATTTTAGTTTAAAGTCTAAAATTATTTTTGGGAATAGTAGACAAGAATTAGGCAATTTAATTACTTTAGATAACAAAATATTGTTCTTTAGTTTCATTCAGAGGAGCCGATTTTATCACTCATACTCCTACCGAAGATAAAATAGACTAAATTAACTACTTTACCAACGCCTATCCGATGTAGCCACGGATACTCAGATGGTCGTGTGAAAGTCCATTTCGACTAAAGCTGGAAAATGACACGACTACTTTATGTTTGTTCTAAATTATGCTGTTGGTCAATAAATTAAGGCCGATATTTTTTATTACTAGGTATTTGTTTTCAAAACTTGTGCATCTGCAAGTTACATATATATATTTTTATTTAAATTATTCACTGTTTAGAAAAAATTTACAGCGAATCAATTCAAAATATATAATCTAAGAAAAAAGTTACAATGGAAAACAAAATTCTAAGTGTGCACTTATATTTTATGAAAACTTTCCAGGAGTTTATTCAAATAGCATTTTGAAATATTTCTTTATTTATTTTGGGGGCCGCAAATAAAGTAATTTTGATAAACAAATGCAGGAGTTGGATGTTTTGATTGCAATACCATTGAAGTCAAAAGGTATTAAGAAAGGAAGTTAGATCAAATGAAGCTAGATAAAGTTGTCGCTCGATCGTAGTCGAAAAGTAAATAACCAATTTTTCAAATGGAAATGATTTGCCTGAGAGTAGCTTCAGCGTACATATTTATGTACGTACATTAGACTGACTCAGTTCTTTCATCAACCCCTAGAAATGAACATTGGTTTGTTTTATGATGATTCCCAAAATATTTCGTGTCTAGCATTAAGATTCCGTGAGCTGGACCATTTTTAAAAATGGTATATTTTTAAGTGTTTCAAAGAATTTTGTACTTTAACTAAAGACAATGTGTACAATATTAGTATCACTGGAATGTTTTTTAATACTCGTCCATTCCTTTTCAGGGATATTCTGCAAAAAAAAAAAAATTTAAGTTCTTAGTAGGGAATATTTTCTGATATAAATCCCAGATTGACATATTTTAATCTTTAGTCGATTTAAGTAAACACGTATTTCAGCTTTTTTATAGTCGCACTAGTTCGCGTTTTACCAAAAATGCAATACGGTGGGAACATTACGTTCCAAACTTGTCAAAATGTGTGTCAAATAATTTCTTTGGTCAAGTAGATCATTGTTGTATAGATATATTTTTTATTTTTTTCATACATTTTTCGACATTTAAATCAAAAAAATCTGCGTACTAAAACTTGAAATAGCGCTTTTTTTTATAATATCCCTAAAAAAAGGACGCACCATAAAAACCTTTTTATATTGTAATAATATTGTATACATTGTCGTTAGCAAAAGTTCAAATTTCTTTGAAAAACTAAAAAAAAATATCTCACGGGATCGTAATGCTAGACACTAAATACTTTGGGTATCATCAGAAAACAAACCAAGGTACATGTTTAGGGGTGGATACAAAACACATGTTGCCTACCGTACAATGTGAGACGGTCTTATGTAAATTTTTTTTCAATTATTTAAAATCCCTATTTTCAAAAAAATAGTCTTTTCAGTTTTATATTCTATATTTCGTGCAAAGTGTTCATTAAGGTGGACCTTGAAATGACATTTTTGCGATATTTTGGTAGATGAGGGCTCTATTCCGTGCCTTTTTGAAAAAAAATGACAATGCCGAAAAAAAAAATTAAAAAAAAAAACATTAGGGGTTGCGCACGAGCCGAGAAAAAGGTCCACTTTGCCAAAATTAGGGGGGAAATTGCCATAGGTCATCAGGGGTCACCCGTAGGGGGGAAGAATGTATGGCCGACCCCCATTAACTTTTTACCGCCAACATTTTCCCCCAAGACACCCACCCCCTATCTCCTCCCCTTAGGGGGGTCACCATACAAAAATGGAGGTTGCTCAGTATTTTCGAAAAACACCATAGGTCATCAGGGGTCACCCCTAGGGTGGCAAAATATATGACCGACCCCCATTAACTTTTCATCCCCAACATCTTTTCCGAACAAACTTACCCTCTATCTCCACTCCTTGAGGGACTCCCCATACATAAATACTGAAAATCTATGTATTTACAGTTGCACAATATCGAGATTTTTTTGATTTTTTTTGATTTTTTTACAGAAATTCCACCAATATTCAAGAGTGGTCATTGTTTGGAAAGTCTTGAAAAATTTGAAACGCACACGTGCTGAATCAGGTACATAGGCACCCTTAGCAGATGCCCCCATTCATCAGTACCTGGCAGTAAAATATTGCAAAATACGTAGTAGTTATAAATAGCAGTTCATTCATCGATTGTTGTCATTCAACAAGTGCCGACGACCGCGAAAAGTAAATTGATTTTTCTCCCGTTTTTTAAAAGTTAAGATGACAACACGACTTAGATCGCGCGACGATATTTTTTTGATTGGTTATCCAAGCATGAATATTACGGGGAACAAATTACCGTCGAAGAAGCAAGTGCTAAGAATGCATTTCTTCAACATTCGCAAACGAAACATGTCGAAGAAAAAGAGTGCGGTTATAGTCGCGGACGCAGTGATGATTTTTTGGCGCCAAGCAGCTATTCCGACGAAAGCCAGAGGAGATGTTACAAGAAAAATAGCTGCGCTGCACGATGAGTGGGATGCTTTAAGAAAGTCATCTCACAGAAAGACTGAGTCCACTAGAGAAAAAGAGAATACGTTTTCTGATAGCTTGGATAATCTTTTCGACATCGCACACGCCAACGCCCTTGAGAAAATGACAAATACCGAAGACATTGAGTTTCTGCTAAAGCAAAGAGAAGATGGCCGGCCAGGAACTATGGGAGGTGTGGACGCTACTGATACTCGAACGAGGAAAAGAAAAGCTGAGCGCGAAGAACAAGAAGAGTTGCGACGCAAACGTGCAACGGAATCTAGTAGAGATCGGTTCGCTAAAGGCGGTAAGCTATTTCGCGCTTTGTGTGTTCGTCTACTGTTTATATTCAAATGAAATTCGTTCAATTGCAGTGGTTAAATTTTCAAGCAGTGATTCAAGCGATGATAATGGGAGACAGGACGAAAACTTCCCGGAAGAAGCTGGCCCGTCAAATGTTGGTGACAGAAGAGGTTACAAACAATGTTTTACTGAACGAGTCCTATCAGCTTTGGACAAGTGCAAAGTGACTGACCGAGACGCGGTCGGCATTATTATAGCGGCGGCAGAAGCATTTGGACGCGATCCTCAACAATACACAATAAACCGTACGTCGCTTCGGAGATGTCGGCGTTCAAATCGAGAGAACATGCTGAGTTATGTGAAAGACAATCCAGAAGTAAGATCGCATAGATTTATTTGCTCTCATTCAGAATTCTTATTCTTCAACGCGTTTCATTCATCTCCAGCTTGTCGCAGCTAAATCCTTCGTAGTCCATTGGGATGGCAAAATGCTTTTGGATTTTGTGGGTACAAAGAAGGTGGACCGTCTACCGGTAATTGTCTCGTACGGAGAAAAAGAACAACTTCTTGGAGTTCCCAAAGTAGAAGATGGGAAAGGAAAAGCCCGGAGAATAGCACATGCCGTTTATCAACTGTTGGCATCTTGGCATATGACACATCGAATACAAGGACTTTCTTTCGACACGACATCAACGAACAGTGGCCCATTCTCCGGAGCCGCAGATGCTCTTGAGCGGCTGTTGGAGAGAGAAATCTTATATTTACCTTGCAGACACCACGTATACGAACTGGTGCTAAGGGAAGTTTTTGAGACAAAAATGGGAAAGACCAGTGCACCAGGCGTTCCTAGCTTTGACCGTTTCAAACAGGAATGGGACGCTGTAAAGGTTAAACCATTCCATTCTGGCTTGATAGACGATCAAGTCGTCAGAAAAATTCCTGTGGCAATGCAAGTCGGCATAAAGAAGTTTTGCTTAGATCAATTGAAGGAGAAACACCCTCGCGAAAACTTGAGAATTACCATTTCCGACCTCCAGGACCCGTTTCCCATGCTCGATGGATGGCAAAAGCCATTTACAGCCTCAAGATGTTTTTGTTTCGGAGAACTTTTCACTTATCTCTATGTGAATTGAATGGTATTCGACACGTTTGTATTTTTGTGGTGCGACTTTACGTCAAGGCATGGTTTGGTTCTTCTCGAGCAGCTGAGGCGCCGAATCAAGATTGGAAGTTTTTGAAGGACATCGTCGAGTACAAGTCCGTTGACCAGGATTTATCTCGGGTAATGATAAAGAAATTTATCGGTCACCTATGGTATCTCGCCGATGAGCACATAGCCCTTGCCTTTTTCGATGACAAGGTTTCAAATGAGTTGAAGGCCAAAATGGCCCAAGCATTGCTAGAAAATGAGAATGACGAAGGTGAAGAAGATGAAGAAGACGAAAAAGGTGAAGAAGATGAAGAAGACGAAGAAGGTGAAGAAGATGAAGAAGACGAAGAAGGTGAAGAAGATGAAGGAGACGACCCGGTTCCCCCAGCTCCTCGCGTCGTAATCAAAAGCACCAGCGTTAAAAAAATCGAGGTGAAATTCAAAGATGTGAATGAGGAATTCTTGGCTAAAGACTTGAGCAACTTCGTCTCTCATAATACCAAAAATTTATTTGTACGATTTGGAATATCGCAAGATTTCATTCTTGCAAATCCAGCAACCTGGAAATCTCGCGCAGACTATCAAGAAGGTCGTAGAATTGTAAATAACTTGCGCGTTGTGAACGACACTGCCGAAAGAGGAGTAAAAATGATACAAGATTATAATAGAATACTGTGTCAAGGCGAAGAAGAGAAACAGTATTTACTACATGTTATCGATTCCGTGGCCGTCGGTGGTGCAATGGTTAGTGTGCGCGGCTCTTGTACATGAGATCCTGGGTTCGAACCCGGCTCTGACCACCTTCAAATTTTCTTTCGGCGGCGGTCACCTCGCATAGTGACGGCGACCCTATCGAGTATCTAGCCATGAAAAAGCTTCTCAAAATACCGTTCGGAATCGGTGTAAAACTGTAGGTCCCAATCAGTGAGTGAAAACTGGAAAGCGCACAGCTCAGTGATTGTGAGAAGTTCTCCCCAGTCCCTTTATGGGATGTAATGGGAAACTATTTATTTTTTTTATCGATTCTTACCGCAAGAAATACCCATCAGCGAACAAAAATATGTTAATTTGACTATATTATATTAAGAGTGCTTAGTAGTACTACTCAATTACAGCTTCTTTTATTTTTGTATGGGGAGTCCCTCAAGGAGTGGAGATAGAGGGTAAGTTTGTTCGGAAAAGATGTTGGGGATGAAAAGTTAATGGGGGTCGGTCATATATTTTGCCCCCCTAGGGGTGACCCCTGATGACCTATGGTGTTTTTCGAAAATACTGAGCAACCTCCATTTTTGTATGGTGACCCCCCTAAGGGGAGGAGATAGGGGGTGGGTGTCTTGGGGGAAAATGTTGGCGGTAAAAAGTTAATGGGGGTCGGCCATACATTCTTCCCCCCTACGGGTGACCCCTGATGACCTATGGCAATTTCCCCCCTAATTTTGGAAAAGTGGACCTTTTTCTCGGCTCGTGCGCAACCCCTAATGTTTTTTTTTTTAATTTTTTTTTTCGGCATTGTCATTTTTTTTCAAAAAGGCACGGAATAGAGCCCTCATCTACCAAAATATCGACACAAGGTCCACCCTAGTGTTCATGATCCACAAATATATGAGTAGAATAGACAGATATGCGGTAATAACTATTTTAATTATCATTCTACGCAGATGTAGAAAGTTTTGAAGTTTTTTTTAACACATTTTATAACTCTCTGATATCAGTGTTTTCCACAAATTATTTCTAAATGTACGATAATTGGTGCTACGAGTACATATGGTTATATTGACATTTGTGAATTAATTTATGTTATTTAAATATTGCATTTCAATTAATTGATTACACACTCCACAAAAATTAGAGGATTGTAAAAAATTAAAAACTTTTGCATATAAAAAATTGTTCGTATTCAGATGTAATGCAATAGTAACAATGATATACATATTCTATAGCCATGCATATTAAAATATTAATTAGGAATAATAAAAATCGTTTAATGGAAATTAACACTTATAAAGAAAACAGAACAATAATTATATGTACGAGAAAAAACATCTTGCCTTACAAACCTTTCTTGTTGGAAAATTTTGGAAAGGCTCACTATAGAATTCCCTGAAAGTTTGAAAGGGTCCTATAGTATTCCTTGAAATACTGCAACAAATATTAAATAGCTAGTGCAACACATAAAATGCAAACTACTTCTCGTGTGAAATTTCTCGAAGTACTTATCGAAACTAACAAACCCCTATTTGGGTTTAGCTGCTGTTCGGATTTTATAGCCTAATGTATATTTTGGCTAAAACTTAATTTTTCCGACGAACACGCAATCTTTATCACGGCTATATCTCGGTAACCATTTGCAATTGGGCACAATGTAGCTATAGACTAGGAAAAAAAAGTGCAAAATAAACTAACCCCAAAATTTTTCATTGAATGCCTCAAAATGACAACAATTTAATTTTTTCACCAGTTGGGTAAAATATAGGCCCCAATTTTTTTCAAGAATTGTGATTTTTGTTTGGGGTCATAATAATTAGTAATTAATGTTTTCATTTTAATTCAATCAATCTTAAAAACTTTCCCACCATGTTATGTACCAAATATCAGATTGACGTGTATTTTACGACACTGATTTGGCAAACCCCTATGCACAATACTGATCATATTCGTCGGAAAAATGATATGAAATTGATGAATGTTTTTTAATAAACATTAGGCTCTTTTTACGAAGGGTGAAATCGAAATATACAATACTGGGCCAATTGTTGTTTGCTTGCAGAAGTTTGTTGGTGGAGTCATAAGATATCCCAATATGAAGATGAAGATGCAGGCACCGAAATAGCGGAGGATGATAGATTTGAAGGACACACCGAAACATTTTCATTTCTCTCTTCGATGTAAAATACAGGTGGAAAATTCATACTTTTTTTTGTTTTGATGAAAATAAAGTAAAAAAAATAGATTTTTAGTTTTCGTGTGAAAAACTGTTATAGGTCAACAGTTTGGTAGCTGTGGAACAAAAATGGTGAAATAAGAAAAAATTAAAATTTTTCGATATTTTGGCAATTTTGAGGCACTAGAACCATTTTTTTGTGGCCGTCGGTAATGCAATGGTTAGAGTGCGGTTCGATCCCAGCTCTGACCGCCATGAATTTCTTTCGGCGACGGTCAACTCGCATAGTGACGGCGACACTATCGAGTATTTAGCCATGAAAAGGCTTCTCAAAATACCGTTGGGAATCGGTGTAAAAACTGTAGGTACCAGTCAGTGAATATAAACCTAGAAAGCGCACAACTCACTGGTTGCGAGAAGCTCTCCCCAATTCCTTCATGGAATGTTTTAGTTTAGTTTTGGGGTTAGTTTTTACACTTTTTTTTTAGTCTATAGGTACATTTGTGCCGAAGATAGGAAAACAAAGTTCCAAACAGGAAGCAAACTAGCAAAACCTAAATAGGGTTTTATTAGTTTCGATTAGTACTTCGAGAATTTTTCCACGAGAACGAGTTTGCACTCGATGACTTCCAAAATGTTGCATATATGCATAAACCCTTATTTTTATTTATAAACTGCTAACTGACCAATCCGAAGTATTTTCTGGGTATAAGTATTTATTAACTACTGAGAGGCACAAAAACGTCATAATTTTAGAATTTGTTTCTTTAACATTATATTTGGATGTTTAAGTTGTTCTCATTACTCTTTGAAAATTATATCGGAATATGATTTCAGCCAAACCCCAAAGAAAGAAGTCTGGGTGACGCGGATACGCATCCTTCAAAATGACAATTGGCGAGTGGGCAATGTGTATCATTTCACCGTCCTGTTGGAACTACATGTTCTCCAGTCCCAGTTCATCAGTTTGCGGAAATACGAAAGTCGGTGATCATGACTCTGTATCACCCACTAATCATATTTACCGTGCTAGTCACGGCTTCCTGGGGAATTAATGTATACAATGACTTTGAGTGGATATATTAGCTCTTTGTGAACGATACATGGCTTCTCAATGTTCTAGGAGCAAAAGGTTTGTTTGCCTATGTGCCCGTTCAGATACAAATGGACCTCATCGGACCAAAATCGTCCACTACGAGTATTATCACAATCATCAAAACGAAGCTGCCATTTGCCGCTGATTTTGAAAGTTATAGCATATTTCTATACATTTTTGGTCACCTTGCACTATAATATAAAGAAATAGAAATATATAAAATAAGGTATAATGTACAATATTTCAATAAACGGTTTACGAAAAACATTTTCAAATATTCGGATAATGTTTGGCAGATTTCTGGAATATAATAAAGATTATTATGATAACTTCCGAGTCAAATATCGGATTGCGCATTGTTACGTCCGACTATAAGTTGTAAGAACATTTGGTTTTTAAATATCATTTACTAATTAATTATACTTATGTACGTAGTAATTACATTTATTCCTGTACAATTGAAAGTTTAACTAAATAAAAAAAAATCATATAGTTTCCCATTATATCCCATGAAAGTACAGGGGAGAGCGTCTCACAAGTGTAGCTAATTCTCTTAATTTGCCGCAGAAACGCTAACGTACTCGTATCAAACGATTTCAATAAATTGGATTATTAATTTATCTAAATGGTGTTTGCTCATATATGAGTACGGTGTTATTAGTTTTCACTTGTTCAGGTAAATAATAATGCGAAATATTTTACTATTTTCAAAATATAAAGCTAAACGTTCTTTACATTTTTACGAGAGTGAAAACACAGAAGTTTGCCAAATAATGCAAACTCACGAAAGGATTTCGGTTTCGTAAAAAACAATCCCTCTAACTTGTTCAAAGAGTTGGTGTGTTGCCCTAACAATAAACTAGTTTTCAGTTATTGCTTTCAATATTATTTATACATCTTGGTTTATGCTTATAGCGAATCAACAAAAAAATTAAACTAAATCTTCTACTGAGCCTATTGGAACATTTGACACCCAAAGGCCTTTTCACAATACTGATTTATAATTTAACAACAATAATTTCGTAAATTCGTACATTTCGAAACATGAATTTTATTGTTAAAAATATCTTTGATTTTTTTTAATAATTATAGAGTTAAGAGTTTGTGGAGTCAGCAACAACATTCAGTAATTTTTGTGCTTAATTTTCTTATATATATACAGTATTTGAGTTGTTGATTTGCATTTCTTTATATATTACTAATGCTAAAAGGATTACATTGTTCGCAATTACAATTAAAAAACTTTGAACTTCTATTTGCTCAGACAATGCAAATACGTGGTTGTGGAATGTCAATTATAGTGAAATATGGGAACGCTTATATATTTCCTTAAATATTGTTTTCAATATTGGTTTACATATTATTTTAAATTTGTATCTTTTGTATGACTGCTGATAATTCTAACTCATGTGGAAGAGTTATTAGTCGAATTTAAACTTTTATAAAATAACAAGTTTCTGACAATGGCTTCTGGAAGAGGGGGTAATAAATATATGCAAGTTTCGGCGTTTTGAAAGACCACGTTGGAATGTTATCTTAGGAGGTTCAAAGTTTCTCACATTTTGACGATACTTATGATGAATCGGTATAGGAAGCTACATAATTCTTACATATTAGGTATAGGATGTATTCCAAAATTTGACTTACGAGCATAATGTTTGTAGAACATTTCTGCCTTTTGCTGAAGAGGGTAAACAACACAACGAAAATGTACAACAAAAATATTTGCCACACATTTTGACGATACGTATGATGAATCGGTATAAGAAGCTACATAATTCTTACATATTAGGTATAGGATGTATTCCAAAATTTGACTTACGAGCATAATGTTTGTAGAAAATTTCTGCCTTTTGCTGAAGAGGGTAAACAACACAACGAAAATGTACAACAAAAATATTTGCCATACAATGCTACTACAAGGCTCTGAATTATACATGGGGCAAGTTAAAATTTAATTCAAATGAAAATAAATACCCTTGACAATTGCACTTAAACATTTCCTTCATATCTGGTAGTTTGGGTTTTCAAATAGTGTATACGTACAGGTTTATGAACTTGAAAGTACTGCGAAGTGAAACCAATCAAAGCCACAAGCCTCTACACATAAATCAAACTTAAAATAATTAAAAGCATTCCCATATTTCATTAAAATTTCAAAATTCAATATTTGTGAATTGCCATTGCGAACAATGGTAAAATACAGCGCAAATTAAAAAAATCCCAACACAGCTTTGAATACTCCCAACCTCAAAATTTAACGTGAATGCCAAAAATAACTCAAAACTGAAAATCCGTTTAAGGGTTAATTTCGTACTTATTCCGAATTGGTGCTAAAATGTCCCACAAAACTGAATTTTATGGGGTTGGTGTGTATGGGTGAGATATTTTACACAATATTTCTCTGTAAGGCACCAAAGAAAAGAAAACTGTAGATATAATACCTATAATAAAAAAAATAAGAGGTAATTTTGTAATGTATTTATATTATGCTAATTTGGCACGTCATACCAAGCAATATGAACGAACTTTATCAGCTGCACTTTGACGGATAAAATCCGTTGGACTATGAAAGAAATTATGAACAAGCTTTTGAATGCGATATCAGATTCCAACGATCACGGTATCACCTGATAGGCTTTAATATTCTCTTTAGGAATAAAGATACAATTGGCAGATCTGATATCGCATTCAAAAGGTATTCTAACATTACCACAGGTATCTCTTTACAAAAATGCTGCAGATGACCAACTGTACACAGCTATAAGTCATGAGTTTCGGCAGCAATGAGTAGAATATATGTGTGTTTCAAGTTTCGAAAGCATGGCTTTGGGGTCTATTTTTTACGATACTATACAAATTTTCAAGTGAAAAATGGCGGGCTCGATTTTGATTTTAGAACCATGGTTTCTTGAGACCATTTTAGAACCATGGTTTCTTGAGACCATTTTCTTAGAATTTGCCGTAGATTACGTTTCTGCTATACTCTTTGTCAAGGTTTTTGGTTCTATACAAATTGACCCACCGTAATGTACATGGTTCCTGCAATATGTTGCTGGGGCCGTGTTTGTTCAGCGTGAATATGGCACCAGACAATAAGACATATCGGTACAATAAAAAAGAATGCGACAAAATTCAGAATATGAGAATGTAATGCATTTAAAAAAACAACAACTAATTTCCCTATTGAGAAACGCAAATTTGGCATTCCGGGGCACTTTTCTTGCATAAATACCCAAATTTGTGCTGACCTGACTGATAATATACTTATAGCTTTCTTTCGTTCGTTGAGTTGTAGTAAAATTCGGAATAAGCACGAAATTAACCTTTAATCGTATTTCCAGTTTTGGCATATTTTCGGCATTCAAGTTGTGTCTTAAGCTACTGTGTACTCAGAGATTTATTGTGGAATTTAATAACAAACATTTTAGCCGTGTTTTTTTAACTTTCCCAAAACAGGGACAAAAAGACCAATATATTGAACAGCTAGTGGGTTAAACTGTTCCACGAAAATGTTCCACGTAGTATTAACTAATTGAGATTCGCTGCAGATGGCAAAAAAAAGTGGCAAAAAAAGTTTTTATAATATCAGAGCTTATAAACTATTGGTCTGATTGTTTTAGAATGTACTAGGTATTTTGTTTCAATTCGATTCATTTTATTAATAACACGTGATAGTTTTTGGCAGACATTTTTTAAGACACGGCTGGAGGGGACGGATTTCGGATACGAGGAAGTGAACTGCATTCGGAGTGGATTTTTTTGGATTTTTCGATTTTTCACAGCCACTAACATATATTTGGATATTAATACCACTTTTTTTCAGTCGCTGATTTACAGCACAAGTTGAGAAACTGTCCGCTATTTATCAATCAATATCATATACTTCCTCTATTTAAAAATACATGTATAGATTTGAAAGAATCGTACACCTGCATACTTGCAGCCCTTGAGGTTGTGATGAAGTTTATAAAACTCGTTTCTATACATTTCTGCTAAAACTCGTCGAATTGTAGGCAGTACCTTAACTTACTTTGTAATTATAATTGCTCATCTGGTTAAACTGTTTGTTATTCAACTACACAGCTGTCATTTCAAGCTTAAATTTGTGATATGTCACATAACTTTCAGTGGTCGGTTTACTTTTAAATTTGCTTTTGAATATGGAGGTACAAAAGGAGCATTTCACCATATTTTGTTCCTTTATTTCCTTTATATGTTTCCTGTGGCCGTCGGTGGTGTAATGGTAGTGTGCGCGGCTCTTGTGCATGAGGACGTGGGTTCGATCCCTACTCTGACCACCTAAAAATTTCTTTCGATGGCGGTCACCTCGCTTAGTGACGGCGACACTATCGAGTATTTAGCCATGAAAAAGCTTCTCAAAATACCGTTCGGAACCGGTGTAAAACTGTAGGTCCCAATCCGTGAGTATAAAACTGGAACGCGCACAGCTCACTGGTTGTGACAAGCTCTCCCTAATCCCTTCATGGGATGTTACGGGAAACCATTTACTTATTTCAAGAAACCGCGGATGCACCCCGGGATATTTAGGAAATGTATGGTTAGGATCCATTAACAGAACATATGTGCCAACTCTTGTTCCCAAAATTCCGTTTTGGAACCGTCATCTGAGGTTGATGAGTACGAAATCAAAGCCGTTATCGAGTCTTGCCGACACATTTCAATTCGAGAAGTTGCAGAGAAGCTGAAAGTTTCGGACACGACCATTGAAAACTATTTAAAATAAATATTCGAAATGTTCGATATAGGGATTCCATACGTCTTAAATGCGTATGCTAGTTTGAGGTCTGATTAGTAATAGTTCCAATATGTTTTCAATAAAAATTAGTTTTAAGTTAATAAGATTAAGTCTTGCCCTATAAAAAAATGCTATCTAAAGAAAAACCCTCAAACTTTAATCTGCAAAACCGGTGTTCCCCTTAAAAATCAAAGAAATAAATAAATGCTTATTTTTTATACGTCTTAGAGACGTACGTCATCTCACTAGGTTTAAATTCAACCAAACTGATCCATTTTTAAAACGCAGTGCCATTCGGGATGGACAATGTCGAAGCAAGATGACTGCGCTCTAACTTCATCAAAGCACAAACAAAAAAGTTTTGTCGTCTATTTGGTGGAATTTTAAGGGATTGGTTTATTTTAATCTGCTTCCCATAAATAAGGGCGTCTTTTGCCAACAATTGACGAACCTTAATTTACTACTGACAGAAACAAAACCTGAATTGGTAAATCGTAAAGGACCGATTTTCCATCAGGAGAAAGCTAGTCTTCGCACATGTTTGTAGATTTAGAAATAAATATTGGAGTTTGGATGGGAAGTGTTACCACTTTAACCTTATATTCTTGATCTGTTACTTTCAGATTTGTATTTATTTCGGAGACTAGAAATATTTTTAATTATTAACCACAACCGAGTTGCTCCAGTATTTTGCCCGGAATAACCAATACTTTTTCTGTATTCTGGGATCTGGGATCAACATGTTATCTCAACGATGGCAGAAGTTCCTATAACACAATGACACTTGCATTTTAGGGTAAAATTAATTCTTTGAATAAAAAATATTAAATTAGATGCTATATTTCTTAATATGATAAAAAATTGTATGTAGATACACAATGTGCACAAAAACGGATGCTGATTCAAAAAAAAAAATCAAACGCGTGTTATCGAACCCATTTCGATCTCGTTGCGAATCCGTAAAAGCATGAAAAAGGAATCAGAGACATTGCGATTTGATGGATCCGTTATGAACTCGTTTCGAGATCTTAAAAGCGTAGAAAAGCGAAGGGCGAGTTTTGGACCCGTTTTGAACTCGTAACGTGTCAGCGAAAGCATAAACACACCAAATGCGAGTTTGGGGAAGAGCAGTTGGTATTGCAAATGCCTTGGTAGGTAACCAAGCGCATGGTGGCCATTATGCTTATATTTATTCATAAAAGTTAACCTTAAACTACAATAAATATATACAATATTAAATACATACAAATAATAAACATGATTCCCTAGAAATAAATATCCGAATTTATAACATGCGATCCTAATCCGCACAAAAAAAACTCGAAATGTATTCGAATATCAAGTACGTTCCTAATTCGAAACGGATTCGAACAATTGGAAAAAGCGAATTGGAATTTAATAGGCAAATAGATTCGTAATGGATCCGCAACTGAGTACCTTTTCCGATAAATGTACAAAGAAACGAGTCCGTACTGAATTCGTATGGCACTCTGGGTAGCAAATTTTGTATTCATATACAACCGTAGCGAAGATAGCAAATCAAAACAGTACATACATTTGTACAATTTATTTGTACAAATTTGTACAAGAAATTTTTCAGATCCAATTTAAAATGTATATGCCAGTTAAGTCATAGAATACCTCATTTTACAAAAAGTGCAGATAGCACATTTTAAACGAAAGCCGCCGATATGTTGCTTGATTCACAAATAAAACAACTTGGAATAATACATTTTATATCACTTTAAAAATTCGCTACCGAAAGATAGTCGAATCTCGTTTCACCCTATATCTTCACGTTCACGTCCCCTTGGAGACATGAATGCAATTTAATTTATTTAATTAACATTACTGTGTTGTTTTTTGCAATTCTTCAAGTAGTATAAGTCTGTGGCTGGATGAGTTTGTGGACGTATATTGTAAACATGAGTGTTTCATGATGATTTCTTAGAATTGTTATTGCCGATTGAACTTTCGAATTGCTTATTTCATGGTGAGCATATTTCTCGTTTGGTTTTAAGGTAAGTAAAAATAATAATGACATTGATTTTTACCCACCCTCTTTCCCAGCGTATTGGATGACCACATGATGACTCGCGATGTTTCATTCGTTTGGGGTCTGGTCTTTTAAAATATTTAATGGTTGGAGTAACTGTCGGTCTAGCGACAAAAAACATATTGTTAAGCACTCTCTGATATTAACGAACGTTTGCTATACACGTCGATGGGAATCCAATTTAGGTTGAAATTCGTATTTTGATTCAACGTTGAGTTGAACACTAGTGGCAGTATTGAGATTTTTTTTATCTTGCATTACCTTATCGAATGCAAATGCAATTACCATTGTTCGCAATTTCTACCCACCAATTCTGCATTTCCATTTGCTGAGACAATTCAAATGCATGGTTGCTTTTGATATATTAGTTTGAAGTTGAACTTTTTTCGAATTAGTTTGATTGCCGGTAATTTCACTTTGAAGTGTTTTGTATTGACTGGTTTGTGACTTTGATTGGAGTTGCCTTCCATTTCTTGTCAATATATAATATCATAATACCAAATAAATCGCCGGCAAATAATAATATGCTTTTAAACTAAGCACAATTGTACTTATGTTTTTTTTAATTTGTATGCACCTTTAGAGGTAATTTCAATTAAACTACTAATTAAAATTGCCATATACACAATAATAAATAATTCAGATAATATGCCGTGATTTGCCTAGGTATATTTTCTTGAATGAAACACAAAATCTTATTTCCTACAACTTAGGCCATTTTTCACTACACTATCCCACATTAATTTTACATGTTTTGGTTTCCAAATGTAAAAAAAATATTCAATTTTACGAAAATGTTGTGTTAAATTAAATTGTTGTGTTAAATGCCCAGCAAAAAATTGTGCTAGCCAAAAAGCAGTAATGGAAGCATGAATCTCGTCGGAAGCACTTGTCAATGCGCTTATAGAAGCGCATTTTTTTCGAACTAAGTTCCCAGTTAGAAACAGTCGATAGTGTCAACTAAATGCAATGTATCCATTGCTTTCGAAAAGCTCTTTATAGATTGTAAAATAAATAATGTGGTATCATGTGCTTATTTTAATTTTGTTTACTCTCTTGATATTAACGGAATTCTGCCTCTACTGCATTGTGATCGTGTTTCAAAATTTATTTCGTTTGAACTATCTTGGTACAGTTTTAGTTATTTTATTTATACTTTTGTGCTAATTCTCAGAAGTTCTTCAGAGCACCATATATAATATACATTGCGATCTAACTTTATTGCATGTATAATTCAGGAAGCAGTGTAGAGCTCCTACAAACTCCAACTGCTTTCAAATTCTCAATACGTTTTGCTGGCAAGCCAGAAAATTGATGTGCTGACCTTACAAAGCGTATAATTTCGACGTCTAGGAAAATGAAAATTACCTGCAAGAAGATCACCATCCTCATCTTTACAAGAGGGGAGCTCCGTAATATGGCTGCTAGATTGGCTGGGGACTAAATTATTCGTTTGATAACCTGCACTAAAATATTAAGTAGTTTAATAGTTGTAATCGATTTTACCTTACTTATTTTCCTATTACATCTCATGAAGGGATATGGAGAGCTTCTTATATTTATATAAAAATAATAATTAAATATTTACAAATAGAAAATTAAAAACACTCTCATATCCATGCTTCAGTAGAATATCTGAGTAGTCAACCAGTTAATATAACTCTTGTATCCTGGATATTAATAAAATATTAATTACAAAGTATAAATATTAAACGGGAATCTTCGATAATATAAATTATCATTGTTTTAAAAAAATATTTAAAAATGTTTGGTTGATCAAAACGTTATTACATGATATTTGGAAAGCCGTGTGTATACTCGCATCGACAACCTTAATAACTACGTCTGCGTCACTATATAAACATCTTGACACAATTGCATGCCACAACGACCATTATTAAACTTATCACGGAGTACGGAACTAGTCACGCCACTGATTGTGCTTTTTTGAATTGTCTATTATTCCAATAACACCAACTATTTGTCACTTCGAAAAATGTTAGTGGCCTTGTAAACTTTTGGCCGTCGATTAATTTTTACCCATTATTCGATTGAATAGCCCAGTCCATGTCCTAACACGATCTGATAGAGCTATAAAATGAATTATAAAACTAATGGATAAAATCTATAAAAATGGATGTAAAAGTAAGATAAGTAAAACAAAACTAAAAACCAAGCACGTCATGCATAAATATATGTAACTATTGCGAAAGCAAAAAATTAAAAGCATTAAATGCAAAAACATGAACATCTCGAACACAACAATTCAAGAAGTAAATAATACATACATTTCAGTTGGATGAAACGACATATTTATACCCTCACCCTTATGCATACCCTTCCCTGGGTTCGATTCTGATTTAAAATTATTCATCCAATATTATGAGAAATACCAGAGATGAAGAGATCTTTTGAAAAAAATATAGCTGTCGACCAACTTTTAAGTGACGCGGAGTGACTTATTGCCCAATATTAAACTTAATTATCCATCCAACAATGCAGCGGAGGTACCAAAATGGGCGAGTCAATGTCACCAATCTGTGTTTCACAACACATTACGGGAGCTATGCCTTAGACCGGTTAATTTTTGCATGGGAGGGACCAAAGCGCGAGGGAACAAATTTTCGATTTTGAATAGCCGATGGGGTGTGTTATGTAGAATTTATTGTGTCGACCAGTCGCTCACACAACTTTTGTATGAGAGATACCCAAATGTGACCGGCGTTTGGAGAAATATAGTTCAATAACAAATTTTGTTCACATTGGAGTGTTTTACGGCAGGTACTGTGCCAGCCAGACGACGTCCCAAGTTTTTCGTCGGAGGTACCAGAAAAGGCTAATTTGCCAATTTTCTTTAGTAAAGTAAACATTTGCAGTATAAAGTATTTACCAACACCTAAGTTATATAAGTATATAACGGAAAAGACTTTTGCAAGAAAAATATTTTGTACTCAATATGAAATATATGGTAGGTTTCAGAATGAGTGTGCCCTCTTCATTGTGGTCACTAAAGATCTGCAGCATTTATTGCGTTGAATAACAACCCAGCAAGACAGACAAACGGGCATTGCCCAATGGTTTTAAAAAGTAGTAAAACGAATTTAGTTTACAGATACCTGGGGTCTAACATGACTCCTTGTATGCGTTACAATTTTTTCGTTCCAATGATAAACATATACCCCTATCTTTATGGGTGAGGGTATAAAAAGAATGAAAATCTTTATGATAAAGATGACATTGACGATAATAATGATATTAGATTAAGCAAAAGACAACAACGAACAATCAACGTCAGTATATGGATGTATAAAACAGCTGAACAAACCTGAATGCAAACTTAAATACCACGATAGGTACAAAAAAAATATACGAAGAGACACTGAAAACAAAGTACATGTATTTGATGAAAATGAGATAAATATGTACCTGGAGTCGTAACCTAAGAATGGGCTTTCAAATGTACACCTTTTCAATGCCAATTTATTATGTGATGATGACAGGGTGAGATGCGAAAAAACCAAAAGAATTGTTATTTATATGATTGTATTTATAAAGCAATGTATACGGTAAATATGTATAAAAGATTTATGAAAAAAGATGGGCGAAGGGAATAAAATACCATGATTTGAAATGAAAAAAATTAGATGTTTATCAAGAAAATAAAATTACGTAGGTTCATATTAAAGACCGGAAAAAAACATTTTTTTCGTTACTGCTACTACTGATTACCCGTAATATTAATGACTGAGGTTTATAAAAGGAAGAGGAAGGAACATTGTAGGTTTTAGCTTAAGGCACACACTCAGTGGGAGCACCAGGCCGTTTGCAGGGAAATAAAAATGAAAACGCCTGAAGGAACTTATGAAATATCGCAATAAAAATAACATTGAAGAAACAAAATGCCAATCAAGGAAGTAAAGGAATTAAAAACACAGAAGGACCCACGGACAAACAGGCGAATAGATGATTCCATGAGGAGGGTGAGCAGTGAATATGATATAATATTAAAATCAATTACCCCAAAGTAGAACCGGTAATAAGCTCAGCTTGAGCACTTAATGTCTCGGCAATGAATTCATCATTGTAGGCATCCTTAGGACGATACCAACGACGACCACCGGGCAGCACCAACGGACGATCAGAGGCAGGTGTTAGCGGGCCAAAAGCACGTTTCGAACGCTTTGGATTGCTTTTACGCTCCAAATGCTCCTCGAGTTCTCCAATCACATCATGATTCTGTTCAGGATTTTGTAAACGCCAGGAGTTTTTTCAAAATTGTCGATGTATTTGTTGTGGAGGTATGTAGGTACATTAATTTATATGTTTTCGTTGTTGGTTTTTATACATAGAATTTGTGGCAAAGTTATCATAATTTTTCATCAGTTATTGTCGGATGTTAACATTTTTTATTTGTTTTTGTTTAATTATAAAATATTCCAGAAAAAATTATTGGGTTATTTTGGGTTTGTGATATAGGTTAATAGTATATGGAATAATTTTAAAATTCGCAGAAGAGAAAATAAAATAACATAAATATTATAAGATTTTTTTTGTTATTTTCTTTAAATATTTTAATTTAATAATATTGTATTAAGATATAACATGGTACTTTTATACATAGTGTTTTTTATAAAGTAACAATTTGTGATCAACCATTTAATCTTTTTATGTATTCTTAGATTTCAAAGTGTACTTTATTATGTCGCTGTAAAAAGGAAATTCTCAGTTTGTACTCTCATATTTATGTTATTTAAAAGTGTAGTAAAACAGTTTGTTAGCGGCCTTAAACTTTAAGTTAAAAGTACTTAAATAAGACATATTTTTAGAATCATTTCGTCTCCTATTGTAATTACTAAAAATACACCATCATTTCAAAAGCTAATTTAGCTAATTTGTTTTGACATCCTACAGCTAAGGCTTAGTTGAAGCACTGGTCACTTGAAATTCTTTCTTTGGCCCAAAGGGTCGTATAAGCTAGTAAGTGCCCTTAGTTTCCCAGTGCATTACCGTACAATCAGTTAATTGTGCTCTTTCCAATTTGTATACTATCTGATCACGCAATACAGTTTTACAACAAGTCGGAACGGTCATGCATTGAGATGTTAGTTAATAGTTAACTACTCTATATTATTGCCGGGCACTAGCGAGGTGACCGTCACCTAAGAAATTAAATATGATCAGAGTGTGGATTGTATCCTCTTTCTACTGTGCAAGATTTGCCCACCACCGACGCACCAATAATAATTATTTAATAGTTAATTAGCGCCCGTAGGTGGCGCAATTTTATATTAGAACGTAGGTTCGGTCCATGCTCAAACCACCATATATTTCTTTCGACGTCGGTTACTTCGTAAAAAATCACGAAGAAGCTTATCAAAAGCCGTTCCGATCCGGTGTAAAAATGTAGTCGCAGTCAATGAGGGCAAACTTAAAAAGCACACAACTCACTGATTGCGAGAAGTTTTCACCTAGTTTCTTCATAGGGTGTAACAGGCAAATAATTATTTATTTAAGTACACAGGGAGAGACTGTACAATATGTCATCGTCATTATGTAAAAATTAATACAACTGGGACACAGAACCCATTTTCCGTTCAAAAACCCACTTTTTCCACTTCACAAAAAATTATATACTATTCTATTTTCTATAGCGTAAATTTATCACAATTTACCACGACCGAAATATTTTCAATAAACACACGTATTAATAAAGTATAGATTAATAAAAACAAAATATGAGCTTTAAAAAAGTGTTAATTTTGGTCACCATTTGTTAACATAAGAAAAAAGCTAATAAAAGCAAAGCAAAAGAGTTAAAAAGCTCCTATCCGCTACCAAAAAAAGGGCTAAAGTGGCAAAACTGGTGGTAATACAATAATTGACTATTCGTTTACTCCGTTTTGTCGAAGATAACGTACAAGACATCGTCGCCTATAATGTCGTGTTACACACAAATGCAAACACTCTTGAAAGACAATGTCATCCTGCTGGGCGGCACATTAAACATTAAATAATAATACTGACTTAATTTAATTAAGCATGAGAACCAACAAGTATTCCAATTCTCTCGGGCTGTCAGTGGTGATTCAAGTATTGCCAGAAGCTCTCAAGAAATGATAAAAAAAGAGAACAAATTAAAAAAAGGCTAAATAGCTAATCTGGTAAAAACATGTCTAAAGACACAAGCTGCTGAACAAGTTTTCTATTAGTCTGAACAAAGAGATCAACAATAAACAAAATATAGCTTTTGTTGATTAGTGTATTTTGCATAGTTGTCAAGAAAGTTGAAGGCTACAATGCCAAGAGTGCCTCCAATTTCTCTATAGTGAGCCGCAAATTGGCAAAAAAGTAGAAAGGTTTCAAATATTCTTTGACATTTCATCATGGTTTCAACTAGACATTAAATAGAATTATGAAATGAGAGAAGAGCTACAATATAGTCGAAGACTGCAAAGCAAAATTTAGAACAAAATCCTTCCATTTGTCGCATAAGGTGTTATGTTACTATTATAATAATAATAAAGTAGGTATATAGTCAGCGTATTTTTTTATTTCCAGCTAAACTAATTGTTCGATGACTCTGTATGGGGAGGCGCTTAAAATCGCTTACCTCTTCATACAAAGTGGTAAAAAATTTTTATGGCAGGGAATAAAAATACAGGCCTAATAATAAAAATAAAATAGGAGCTTCGCATTGAAACCGAATACTGCCTATAATTAAAAATCTTTTCGTTCTTTTTTTTTAAATGAGCCGCCACATAGTGGATATTAACAGTTTCCAGTCACTAAACGGATGAGCGAGTTGACAAATCTATATATAAATTAGTCTATGGTTCCCGTTAGAGTATTGTAACGCCATGACTGTACTAACTCGGACAGATTTATGTTTTTTATTTGTATTCTTGTTTCGGTTGTTTGGACTGTTACGCTATGGCAGTAATAACTAGGACGATTTCTGAACACTGGGTGGAAGGAACGAATTCTAACTATTCGGTTTTTTGTTACCTTGCCTTTATTTTTTCGTCTGTTAATTATGTATCCTTTGTTAGTTGTCTAAATATATTTGTGGTGTGAAGCCTTTTTTGTGACTAACGTGTACTGTTATATGTTTTATTTATTGATTTAGTGAAGTGAACTGTAAGAAATATTAAACACAGGACGAATTTTCAAGTTAAAATAATGTCACGTCAAGTGTTTAGGAAAAATTAAAAAGGAGGCTCGGACTATTTTTCTATTTTCGGAAGGATTTAATGTTCATGTAGTTTTACAGAATTTAAATTATTTTTTCCTTTTTACCATTATTTTTCCTTTCTTCAACATATTACCTGAAGTCTTCAAATTTCCTTACCTTGCATTTTATTTAATTTTTTTTTTAATAAATAATTTACTGAAATAATTTTTTTTAACCTCAGATAGCACAACAAAAAGGCCTTGTCGTAATTCGGTTACATTCGAAGTCGGTCTGAAATCGGAATGAAATTTGATATCACTTCAGAAGGCGTTACATTTTGTTCCGTATTAAATGATATATACTCCCATCCCTATGAGTAGTAAGGGTATAATGAAATTTACTCGACAAACACAAAAAAAAACAAAAGGAATTTACTGTCTGTTTTCTGTTTACAAATTCCTTTCGATTTGCAGGTCAAACAAAAAAAATCTATATATGTATGTACATTGTGTATCTCAGAGAATGTGTAGACCACTCACAATGCAATCGAAAGAACCCCCAGAAAATGTTTGGAATTGGTGGGCAAATGTGCAGAATATGTTTTAAACTCCTGAAGGAACTGAAGGGACTCTGATGAAAGCCTAACAAAAGATAATTTTTGCTTATATTTTACTTTTTGACACCTTACGCGTTGTTGTACGACGGAAAAAATATTAGAGCCTTAATCAGTCAACCATAAGTGGTATAGAGAAATGACGTATAGAGAAGCGATTTGACTTAGTAAATTTACAAAGTTTGGTTTGTTGCATATGGACGTTTCATGTTGCAAAGTATTGCTTCAATAATACCAGATAGAGGCAATGACTCAAACCAACCAACAAGAAAACACCAACGGCATTTCGTTTTGCGCGTTAAAATGTTTGTGTATACACATAAAATATAATATATAAATTTAATATAAAATATAATATACATATAAATATAACAAAAAAGTCCAAAATACGTTTAATATTAACAGATTTTCATAAAAACGACATGAAAAATATAAGTCAATAATTTTTGTAATTCCACCCGGTGTTAGTCAATTCACGTCAAATAACTCTCTATCGCACCGACCGCACCGCGGATAGTGTGAAATCAAATGTTAGATAAAAAGAATGGCAGCTCTATATGACATTACTCTATGATTAGTAGTGGTAAAAAGTAAGCTGTTTCAAACTAACTTTTTGGAATTGTGTGTAAAGTTCGTATAATTGCAAATATGTAAATTTAATTATTCAATATACAGGTTAAGCAATGATTATTTATGTACAAATATTGTGTTTGATTTTAGTTTGTATGTTATTAAATTAATGTATTTCAAGTATTCGTCGAAAGCAGCGAAACTGATTACCAAAACAGAACAAACCCCTTAAAAACAACGAACAGGGTTAAGCAAAACCAAGAAATGCGTTTACGTTGGATGACTGTTGTGCCGTTTTGGTATTTTTTTGTTTTTGGGTTCGAGACTTATTTTTCGCGAAATTATGACCAGTGCAGTGTAGCACAATTCCGCCAAAATAGTTCAAATGCTTCCTAATTTTATTGTAATTTTTTAGCACAATTTATAAGCGCAACGAAAATGCGTACTTGTGTCAGTTGCGGGATATGTCAAAGTATGTGTATTCGTCTCTTTATCTCTTCCGCACTTCACTGTCAGTGTACAAATTTTCAACTTCTTCCGTTGCGTGAAGTTTGATTATTAAGGAACAAAATTTAAATATCAGTCTCTATAAAATTGCCATTGAAAATGTTTTCTAACAATTAGGAATATAACTAAACTTTTGTAAAGTTTGCTAAAAACGATTATGAACAAACTATAAATTTGATGTTTTGGACGGGAAAATATGTAGGTATTTTAACGGGGACAACCAGTATGACGTAAATCAGAGACCGTACAAAAGTAAAGCGTTACGAATTGTCTATTACGAAATCAGTCCACTTTCAAACGAAACCTCCAATATTAGGTTTTTTTATTACATACAATTTAATTTTTTTTTACTGCAGATCGGAAAACCTTATAAAATGACAAAGAATACAGGTTTGGCAGCTATATGTTAGACTTCTGCTCAAGGTAAGACCTTACTTAAGGTATGAACCGAGAATATGGCTTCCAAAACTGCATTCGTTACCATTTTACAAGCGTTCCGTTTCTGCTCCTGTATAGAAATGATAATTGTAGTTACGTTGTTTTACATTTGAGATAACGATATATAATTAGATCTCGCTGGATCTAATTGTATCTCACAAAACATTGCCAGTACATCATGAATTGACTTACAAACGAACAACGCTTTCAAATCATCGAGTTTTATTGTCAAAATTTACTGCTCTCCGAAAAATGTTCTTCGTAAGTTACGTTCATTTTATTGTGTGAGGCTTATTTTTTAGCTCAATAGGTCCGTCAATAAACAGAACTGTCAAATTTTGTCGGAAGAGCGGCCAGAGGCTCTTCAAGATCTACCAATGACCATTGAAAGATTCAGTATTTGGAGCGGTTTATGGGCCGGTGGCATCACTGTCCGTCCTTCTTGAAAGACGATGATGACCGTTACGTTACAGTCAATTGAGCAAGGTACCGTTCGATTATCACAGACATTTTTTTTATCCCAAAATGGAAAAATTTCACTTGACTGACATATGGTTTCAACAGGACTGTGACACATGCAATACTGCACACGATAGCATGGACCAGATGAAAGACGAGTTTGGTGAGCGATTAATCTCACGTTGTAGAGCTGTTAGTTAGCCGTTTCGTGCGATTTGACCCTACTATACTACTTTTTTGGGAGCACATGAAGCCCCTCGTCTATAGGGTCCACTCAACCACGATTGCTGCGTTGGAAGTCAACATTACATGTGCCATTGGTGAGATACCGGCCGCAATGTTAGCAAAAGTGTGTCAAATTTTTACTTTCAGAATGGACTACATGAAGCGTAGCCTTGGGCAACACTTGCATAAAATAATCCTTAAAAAGTACATGGCAGGCATTGATTTATCGATCCAAAAAAAATACTTCATTCACTTCAATTGACAATTTTCTCCTTTCAAAAAAGCCGAGTTCATTGTTTTAATTTTAAGTCGTCAAATAATATTTAGTTTCCCAAATGCAGGGGGGTTCCACAATACCAGAATATTCCACAATACCCGCAGTTACTCCACGCCTACACTTAGAATTTCGGATCAATTTTGATTTTGATGCTGTTTTTGTTTTCTGTCGGACTATTTTACTAATTTTCGCCTATAATTTGGAACTGTCATTTGGAATTTTATATTTGAGTGGCCAAAATGAAAATATACATACGTCTTACAGTTTATAGCACATTTAAAAATTTTTGTAATCAGCTTAGCCCTTCGAATACGCTGATTTATAGTCATTCTTGAATTGCCGACCCTGAGATTCTTAGTATATTTTTTTAGCCAGCTGTTATATATCGAAAGACTTTTGGCTGGAAAATGTTCTCTGTGCCCAGTTTGCAAAACCTAATTATAATTCTTATGTATAAGTATATTTCTACAAACAGTCAAATGTTCCATAATATGCTTTATAAGAAATTAAAACCATTTCGAAACTCCTTGTATAGAAATTACATTAGAGCAAAATAATCTCAAGGTGTATTTGGTTGACGTAAGTAATTCTAGATTCTGTCATAAATATAAAGCTTTTCGGAAATAGGGGAGGTAATAAAACCAGAACGACAATAACTACGTCAACAACAAGAAATGTTTGCTGTTATTATTTGTTTGTAACATACCTTTTGTTTTTTTAATTTCTGTTCTTCCTCAATTTGATGGATCTCCTCACCAATCCGCATGCTGCAACTGCTGGTCGGAGTCGTTTCCTGTTGCTTAATTTGATTCTTGTCAATTGTATCACGCGCTTCATTAGTGTCATTCGCAATTTGTTCGTTAGCTTTATTATCCTGCTCTCGCTGGATGTTGGCGTTCACGCTCTTCTCTTCTGATTCATGGTAGTTTTCTGTTTTGTTGTCATTTTGTTTAATATCCGTATTTATATCATTTTCAAACTCTGGCAGCATAAACCAGGAGAATGATGAATGAAGCCGGAAACAAGATGAGCATTAGCAACCAAGAGAAGGTATGGAGAATAAGGGAAAAAGATGATTTAATTTGTAGGATACAAAAAGTAACTACGGTAAATGCTTTTTATGTATTAATATTAAGTAATTTTCCAACAGCCCAGATATTTTACAATCTTGATAATGTGCTAATAAATTTTCGTTTTTTGGGTCACATTGTGGTTGTAACGATTTCTGTGCAAGCTGTCGTTTGCTTAACTTAAAGGGGAACGAAACATTTCAATCACTATGAAATAATATAATAAACATACCGTGTTCCTTTGCCTGCTCATCGTCATTTTCCAAACTAATTTCGCGCGCATCTGGGGATTTCTGCCTTTCTTGTTGCAGTTTAAAGGATGGCAACAAACCAGCCAATTGACGTGTGACGGAATCCAGTGTCGATTGTATAGTACTCGGTAGGTTAGAAAGTGCAGCCAATTGACGTTGAACATCGACTAATTGGCGTTCCAAAGCTAATTCTTCCTCCGTCTTTTTGGTTGTGTTTTCTTTTATTACGTTCGTAGTGATAATTTCCGAATTATTTTCTGTTCTAGAACTTTCTTCATCTTCGCTTTCTTTTGTTTCGGGAGTAGAATCCTTTTCCTTGTCAAATTTTTCAAATTCCTGTTCATCGAAAGAAAGTTCAGTTGGGGGTTCATCTACGACAATTGTTTCTTCCAAATTTGGAACTTCCGAATCAATCGGTGTTAGTGTGTCATCTTCCGGCTCTGGTTCAGGCTCTGGATCGGCTAATGGCGGGGTTGACTCTTTTTCCGGTGTGATTTCCTTGCCTAGTATCGTCTGAAAATGACATAAATATCTATATAATAAATAGCAAATCAGCACTGCTATGATTTTGTGCGGGAATATATTGTATTCATTATTCAGCTTATAAGACAAACTTATTATAGATGCTTTAAAAATGTCTGGAAGCAATTCATCACGTTCAAGCCTTATTTTCAGACAGCATATCGTCACCTTAAATGCCCAAATTGAATATAATACTCCCCGCTAAAATATATATATTTAGACTTCCGAGTTCCTAAGATAAGCTATGGAAAGAACGCGTTTAAAACTGAAATACTTTGGATTTTATAAGGTTTTTTGCTTCTCCGGTAAAATTTTGAAAATGAGGGTTACGTCTTTGGGCATTTTAGGTGACGATATGCAAAAATGAAGTTGTTTTCCTCCACTACTTACTCTTTGCGAGAAGTCTTTGAACATAATACTTGTCCATAAGTACCCAAACTAGTGGACGTGACCAAAATAGGGTGACAAAATCGTTATAATACTGGAAAATTATTATATATATATATTATATCGTTACATGGTAACTGGAAAATTATTTTTAAAGAAGTAAACTTTTTATTCATATTTTGTTCTCTTGAAATGGGATGTTATTCACAAAGCTTCTTTACATACTTTGCTTTATATACCAACAAAGAACTATCTGTAAAGCCGATTGCGTACGTGCACGAGGAACGAGGAGCAACGTATTTTGTTAATATTTTCTGCATAAAGGAAGATAAAAGACCCTAGAATATAACTCAATGGTTCACATTTATTTTTAATTTATAATTTACTGTTCCCCATGGTTCGATCGATTTTACTATCAGATCCAACACATAATAGTTCATTTGTGAACAAGAAAGCGATATAAGCAAATGTGTGCGATGACAAAGTAGATCACTATCAACCTTTCTTACCGATTGAATAATAGGCATTTAGAAAAGTGTATATAATCTTCTTGGAACTAATAGTCTCTTCATAACAAAAAATGTGAGTTGATTTCGTATGGAAAATATATGTCAACCATTATTTTTGACCAAAGCATATCAAATTCTGAGTCTATGCGGCGTAAAATGTTGTTTTTTCACTACGTTGTTTATCACTTACTGTTTAAAATTATAGTTTTTCTATAAAGTCCTCGTGTAGCATTCAAATATATTTAGTTTCCCTTTAATAACAAAGCCTCTTGTGAATAAACCGAATACATAACTTTGTTACAAGTGTTTTTGTGACAGAAACTAAATTATGATTACAGTGACTAATATTGAATACGAATTCTAATATTGTACTTTTTATTAGTTGTATCATCCATTTCAGATGAATGAGGTTTTTGAAATACTCAAATTGGTTAACACAACTTAATTTCTGCAGTAGCAACTTGTATTTAGTAAGACCTATTTTTAATCTATCAATAACATCGACAAATAATTGTGTTGTCTGACAATTACGAATTCTAATCAAAATATAGATTTTAGCATGGAATTTCTAATGCCTGAATTGATTTCCAACTAATCTTTTCCGTGTGTGTCTGCTGATGATCGTATGTCTGATAGATCCCTACATATATATTTGGCAAATGTGCTATGTGTATATGGTTTGTAATTTTATATTAACCGACAAAATGTTTATAAAACTTACTGGTGATGCAGGTGAGTCTGAACGCGATCTTGGTGCTGACTTAACAATTTGAACTTTATAAGCATTGGCCGCACGCCTCTCTTGTTCAATTTGGGCCTTACTTATCGGAATAGGACGATCTGGCTTTTGCAAAAACGTCGTCCATTTCCGATTTTCGTGTTCCTTTTCTAATTTAGTCTTGGTAGCCTCCATATTAAGGGTGCGCAAGACATCGCTACTCATGCAAACGCCTGGCTTCGGGAAAAGTCTGTAGAAATTAATACTAAATGTATATTAGGAAGTCAAAATTATATGTCATGCGACAGAATAATATGGTCAAATAAATACAAACCCAATTGTATCGTGCTCTTTTAAAACTTCCGATTCACCTGACAACACAGCAGCTATTTCCTCTTCAACTAGCTTACGTTCTGATTCTTCCGATAAAACTGAGCAAGGTCTCTCCTCAAGTTCTGGCAGGTATTGTAGATTATGGTCAATACAGGAATCAATGGGTTCACTGCAAGTGATATACTGATGTTCAAGTGGACTCCATAACCCCCTGGGTTCATTAAGGTCAATCGGATTCAGAGATTCTCTGGGGTTCTCCAAAAATATGGATGGTGGTACCATGGCTGTTACATCCAGGAAAGTTGTTGGTTTTGAAACAGGGAGAGGGTTGGCCTTGGGGAACGCCTTAGG
This sequence comes from Phaonia tiefii, assembly GCA_963931995.1. Classification (NCBI taxonomy): domain Eukaryota; kingdom Metazoa; phylum Arthropoda; class Insecta; order Diptera; family Muscidae; genus Phaonia; species Phaonia tiefii. The sequence goes on from OZ008369.1 coordinate 191,479,013, forward strand.
TATGGTGTATTCCTCTTCATTTTCTCTGTGATAGAATACAAACTTCAATATTATTGAAGACTGTAATGATATAATACCTACCTTTGAACGCCAAGGAAAAAAACGTTGCCACAGCTTTTTATAATCCTGTTGGATTCTTCATGCGACAAAGGAGAGGCTGGAGTATCATTAATGCGAACAATTATATCGCTAACTTGTAAACCAGCATTTTCAGCTATGCTGCCTTCGGTGATCTGAAAACCAGTGTATGATATTACAGGCTAACGAATTATTTGTTGTTTTAGTAAATTATGGAGCAGTAACAAGAGTTGATATAAACACTATAGGGATTTCAATACGACTATGCACGATAAAAATAGTGTATACATTTAGACTTATAATTTGTTTTTTTTATTCAACTGTAGTTGGTGCCACACCTATCAGTGCTTTCAAATGCCAAAAAAAATGGAGTAATAAATTTTCCTATACTGGAGTGGAGTAAGAGCAAAACAAACAACATAAGAACAACCACAACATAAAAGGAACGCCCATAGGTGTGGTCAGTGTGACAGGAAAATCTTTAGCAAAAAAAGTGGTCCTGATGGTAAATTACTTGGAAGAAAGTGCATAACGTATATTCCCGATGAAATGTATAAAGTTATTTTAAATCACGAGTGAGTTACAAAAATTTACTAATAGTAATAGTAATAATATTAATTTACTTCCAAATAATAGGTTCTGTGTTATGGATGATGACACTTGGGTTCTTGTTTCACAATGGTTAAAAAAAGCGGAATTTTTGGATTTAAATAAAAACACGCGTATTTGTTCCAATGCGATGAAATAAATAACATAAAGCGTTTTATGTTGTATTTAATCATTTCGATATTTTAGATTCAAGGGGAGATGAGAGAGCAAAACGCGATACAATCCCGCCAAAAGCTGGACGGTTGTTCAGGAGTAGAGAGTGCACCCCGGGAATGCCCGCACGGTTGTTTTTTAGATTTTTTTACAAGATTTTTCAAATGATCATCGTTGGGTTACTCTACTAACTCAAAACTTGTTGCTGCAACGAATACATCATTTTTCCATTTTCGAGAAAAAAAAAGTTTAATAATGTAATAGTTAAGCTTTGAGGTTTAGGCATCTATGCTTTTTTCAATATTTTATTTATTTATTAGATACTGTATTTAGACAAACATTTAAAGTTGCTACAACGTATCAGTCATTGAAGTGTCGAAACTAATTTGTATGTGATTTGTTTTTACACCAACGTTTACTAGGTTTTTAGGAACAATGCTCCAGCATATAACGGTAAAATTGTCAGAAACTATATGCTGCGTCATTTGTCAAAAGAAAAATAATAAATTTTAAATTTTCCATGAAATACCAAAATTTCCAAACTAGCTACTCAGACCAATGAAACATATTAACCGCAACAATGGAACATTCATCACAGTAATGAAATATATTCGTAGCAGTGACGGAAGTTTCCAGGTTAATGAAATTATTTTCGTTGCGTTGGTGTATCTTCGTATATATCTAAGCAATAGTTAGATACTTTTACAAAAACATATAAATTATAGTATAAAACTATTTCCAAATTTGGCATACAACGCTAAGGCGCTGATGAGAACAGTCACAAACTTGGAAACAATCATCCCCCAACTACAGTACAAAACCTGGTTCCGATTGTTCACATTTTTTTTTCTAATGGCAGAAAGAACCGTGATGTGTATAGCTCAAAGGAAATCGAAAAATATTCTGTTAAGAAGTAATTTCGGATCGAATCATATATAATAAAAAACAATCATCAAATCCAAATTAAGTTGTCTTAGATCCTCGTTATTTTTAAAGTTGTAATTTTCTTTAGGCTAAGAGATCATGTTCTCTCCGGTTAGTGAAAAAAATGTAAATGCCGCGGGTGGGATTCGAACTCTCATTCGCTGGACGATCGTTTCGATGTTTGTGAAGCATCATCTTCAGCAGCGTCTGGGGTGTGTATTCACTCTAGTCACTAACCGAAGACATTTATTTTACTGTGCAGAGTGATTGTTTGTCGCTACTTACACATTCCTTTCCTACTTACACGCACTGATGCCGAAATTTTTGAAAGTTCTATTTATATAACGCACTATTCTAATTGTAGTTTTCTCGTTCTGTTCTGGTCTGACCCTACCATATGATTCAAATGAAGTTGTCTTAGATCCTCGAACCTCTTTTCAAGTCAATTTCTAATAGAAATTTTTTTAACAAAACTTCACTCTTTAGTTACTTTGGTTAGTATAATAATTGTTTAGTGTTCTATAATAGGCGCATACGCTCATACAGAATATATATATTTATATATATATATATATATTAATTTTAAACTTTAATATCTCCTGGCGTTAAAGGGTAACTGAATCATTTTTTATCTTGAAAGAGGTCTTATTTCTCATCTGACTTTTGTAAATACTTATCAAAATATCGCACTGTATAAAGCATATCAAGTTTTCAGCGATATACATATATATCATTTCGAAGTGATACGAAATGTCACGGCAACGCCCGAATATATTCAAGCTTCGTAGAATTTAAACTAAAACTCGAACGAAATCGACACCAATATTTATTTTCACCTCAGAATGTATCACAAGGCGGTCAAAGTTCAAAATTAGTTTGTCGCCGCTAAACAATATAAGTGATAATGTATAGAAAGTCATTAGTCTTATACACATCACTTTTACATACAGTTGAAGTGCATGTTAGGTAAGTTTCACAGAAATTAGGCTGCCAAATTTGAAGTAGCAGCAAATCCTTATCAGTATTAAATGCATCACATATCAGATTTCTCACTGAAATATTAAAGTGACCATATTTTTCTCATGGTGTGCCTAATCGCAAGAAGGGCGAAATTTTGGTAGGTACTCGTATAAACGCAAAGTGACGAAATTTCGTAAACGGCGTTCCTAAACAGAAATATAAAAATGGTAATTTCTACTAAACAGAGCGTTTAATAGCAAAAAGGACAACATTTCGTGATCACTCTTATAAAACTATACAATTTTCCTTATCTCCCAAACGGTGCGTCTAATTGCAAATTTGATGCAATTTTGTGATCACCATTACATTAATATAAACATGACCCCATCCCCTTAAAATTTGTATATCGTTTAAACGGTGCATCTATGTACATACATACAAATAATATTAAGTCGTCTTTCTGTCAAGTGTAATGATCGATGTATAAAACCTTTACAAAGTACAAGAGGTAATAGATAAATGTGACAGGTCTACCAAATTTTGCTGGATCAACAATCGACGCGGTAAGTACATAAGTACAAATCAGTAACTACGATTATTAATAGAAAAGTAGAAACCGCACAGGTCAATAATTGTTAGAAGCTCTTCCCTATCCCTTCGTGGGATGTACTTAACCACTATGACTATTATGATTCATTGAAGCAAAAAATGTGTTCCCAGCAGGGAAGGATAAGTTACATTGCTCATATGTGGACATTATGTAATTGGAGCAATGTGCATTGTTCCGTGTAGTGTTATACGTATATTAAAACCTAAAAAAATTAAAAAAACCAAATGCATTTTGTGTTCAAATTCGTGTTTACATCAGTTTGTCGCATAAACTTCTCTAACAAATGTTTAGTTTTTATTTATACGCAATTTATATTTCTGAGTACTTTAATGTTTCAGTAATTACGGTATCTTCTTTGTATATATATGACTAACCTGACTGCACATTCCCAACTTTTTCATTTCCCGGGAAAGCGAGAAAAATAATAAAATTTCCCGGGAATTCCCGGTTGAGGAAAGCGCCCATCTCAATGGTTGTGAGAAGTTCTCCTCAATCTCTTCATGGTATTTAATAAGAATCCAGTGTTTTTAATGGTAACTAGGAAGTTTATTTCATTTTCTGATCTAAAGTATTATATTTAGATAATGGTTATTACGGAATTTCGTCCCTTTTGCGATTAGTGATATTTCTATACTTCTGTAATGGTGATCATAAAATATCGTAATTACTGCGAATAGGAGCGCCATTTAGGAAATATGGACAGCTATATACTGTTTTGTGTGATCACGAAAATTGCGTTTTTTTGCGATAAGACGTATCGTTTAGGAGGTATGGGTATTTCTGTGCTTCTGACATGTGAGCCAATCAATCGTTAAGAAGAAAATACCCATATCTCCGAATTGATCTAACTCAATTCATAGGATTGTGCCTTTTCCAAATAGAAAACTAATTTACCAAGTAAAATGTATTATTTTTTACTTGGTAAGAATTGCCATCCATCCTGGTAAGACACGGAAATAAATTTTCTTCTGGGCGTATTATTGTATATGGTGTCATTACTTGAATAGAACTGAATTGATTTTTGTTTGGGTTGCATATGATGAGTAATACAATTCTTGACAAGACGAAGTACCTTCACTAAATTATGAGTAAGAGCGAAACGCGCCCACCGATTTTTATGATCCATGCCTCATTTTGTTCATTGGTCATGTGACTTTAGGATAAACTGATAAAACTTTACACTTGTCGTTCATGAGCATGAGCTTGGTCGATAACTCTTTATCTGACTGATGAAATAATATTAATTAAAATAATACCAAAAAATTTTGTGAACATGAGATAGAGTAGCGAACAAGTTCGATTACATTCTTGTTTTATTCAGGAAGGGTTGTAGACCGTCAATAAACATCAACGATAGCTGATGTGCATGCTCATGAATGACCAGTCTGTGTCTGTGGTTCGCTTAACGCATCATCCGATAAATTTCCTTTAAAAAAATTTTCAATTTATTTAAAATTTTTCGTAATATGTAAAAATCAATCACCTATGGGTAAATCAAAATATTTTGTGACTTCGCAATCCATGCATTAAAACTGTGTGGATAGAACTGAGCATATAACTAGTACCTACTGTATCACTCTAAATACGAATTCCTGGTTTTCATTAGCAGCTTCCTAAATTCGTTGGTCCTAATTTTGCTACCACAAGTTACAATTTGCATAACTAATGCGAAATTATATAATAAATCGTTATTTATGCCAGTTATTTCGGCAGGAACATCAACATTAGCAAAGAACTTTCTAGCCATGTTACCGTCAATAGTTGTGCCATAACCTTGTCTGACGTAATATATATAATTCTCTCTCCGAATTGGATTTGCGATTTTTAAATCCGTTTTCTTTTCTTACTTGCCAAGTTTTAAATGGCAAACGATATGCTATGTGAATTATACATTCAAAAAACCGAATCCAGCAGTGGAGAGTTGATAGCCCATACTTGTAGGAATCGGTATTTGCGCATCTGTTTAGATTTGTATTGTTCATTTCAATTGGACTTGCATTGCTGGGGAAGCACGTACTAGCTAAATTCCTGTCCGTAAGAATATTTGCAACGGACTCATAGATCATTGTACAGTTCATAAGAAATGACACCTCTTCAAATTTCCTATTTAATTCATGTAGTTCGCATTCCAAGTTGGCTATTTGTGTTTTTATATCGTTATTTTTTTGAATAACTAAAGTCCTATTTTCCTTAGACATTATAATTTTTATTGGTCTCCAGAAAAAAGTAGATGAAGGGCCTTTGTTTACCCAACGAGCTTTTTTGGATGACGAATCAAAAAAAAACAATTATTTTGTCATAAAGAAAAAGTTAATATATTATACTTTTACTCTCTCAAGTGGTACAAATGCAATGAGAAACATATGGTATGATAGTAGATTTAGTTTGTAACGGCTACGACGCGAACTGACACCATTCTCCATTTGCAAATAAGTGACAATTTTTCTGTGTACTCTTTGGCATCACAGAGCTTTAATACACTTTTTACTGTATTCCGCAAAAGTGGTTTCAATTCAACTTCTGCAGTATTTTCACAAGCTTTGACCGGCGGTACTACATTGTTTTTAAATTTTTGTTATCGCATTGAAGTCTGGAAAAAGTTTATCATGGTGTCGATTGACAGTTTCGCCAAAACGTTGTACTTTTTTTCTGATAGACCATGGTCTAAATAAAGAGTCAATGCCTGCACTGAAAACAAGCTTACATTGGAAGCAGACATAAAATTCAAAATACTGGGAATGTCATTATCACAGCATATACTGAAGAATTATCACTCAGCTGACTTTAACAGTATAAGGGTAATGGACTAACTGGCGCTTTACCCTGGAGAGCTTTTACATTCAAAAAAGCTTGACAACAGCTATGATGTTGACGTTTATTGTCATCATCAACAATGACATACAACATAGCCGATGTATTTTTTTATATCATTAAAATCGTTCCAAATCACATTTAAATTATACTTGCAAATAGACAACGGAAGTGTATTTACCATAATAAAAATAAAATGGACTTTAATCTTTTTTAAATTCGAGAATATGAACATTTTATTTTGAAAAGTGTATATTATTTATTTTGAATAGAGGATCAACTGTTGTTTAATTTACAAAAACATGTCTTCTAAAACAAAGTTAATATTTATTTTGTGTGTATATAATAAGGCATATAATAAGGCACTTATTGGCCAGATTCGAAAAATAATTATATCTAAAATGTAGTAGAAGACGTATCGTTTCCAACTGTGTATTAGAGTGCCCATAAAATATATAGAAAAATGGAAAAGGGATATTTTTTCCGCTCACCGCGAATTTTCTAATAGATTTGGCATAAAAAATAACATACGTGCAAAAAATTATTCCATTGGATGCAAACCGTCGAGTAAATGCCATAAAAATGGCGTAAAATTAGTTCAACGCTTTTATGGCCTATAACTAGTAATCCAGAAGACTGTCACAACATTGTACAATTTACACCATTTTACAATTTTGACCTTTCTATGATCTTTTGTGGTGGTCTCAGAGGTCAAAGTTGAAATTTGAGGCGCCAAATTATTTCAAATTTATTGATAAATCTATTTAGGTTTGATTATCTCCAAAATGTAGAGTGTTTGTTATATGTATCTTGATGACCTATTTTTTCAAATTTAATAACATTTTTCCTTTCAGATCAACATGCACGTCACCATCAAAGCAGGACAATGCTATATTCAATTCATTCAAATACCAGAGATGTCGAAGGAGTTTGTTTTGCACCGCAACCCCTATATCTCTATCAATTACCTTAAAGTTCTCTAGATCCGGTAAAAGGTTTATTTCATAACCAGGTGTTTTTGGTGCCACTTGACACTAAAGCCAGTATTTTAAGCATATGGTAACGACGAAAATTTTAAATATTCTAATATATTCCAATTTTTGAGCTGAAATTATAATGATTTCCTTGATGATTTTAAAAGAACATATAATTAAATTACACACTACTTGCCGAGATTGAATTGCTTTCTAAAAGGAAAGATTTTTAAAGAATATACAAGGTGGCGCAAAAGTAATCCTCCTATCAGAAAATGCTATAAATTTTGCGATTGGCCCCTAATGTCAGTTCTGTTTTGACATTTGTGTAGTAAACACATGCGAAATACACGTTAATAAACAATGTTACGCTACACTGCTCCTGAACGCGGAATATTGCTGACTATTTATTTGACCAATAATCGGTCGGTGACTTTGGCACAACGTGAATTTCGTCGCAGATTTCCTGGCCGTCCAACGCCTACTGGTGAAACACTGCGACGTTTAGCCGCTCGCCTCGAAGAGACTGGTACAACACGAGATGCTGCCAGGCGTGGCAGACCCCGGAGTAGCCGTTCTGCAGAGAATATTGCTGCTGTAGCCGAGGATGTCATGGAAGCGCCGTCGACATCGACCAGACGACGTGCCACGCTACAGAGCATTGATCAACGAGTTATTTTTGCCGCAACTAGATGAATTGGGATTGGAAAACATGTGGTTCCAACAGGACGGTGCAACGGCACACACTGCACGTGCCACAACCGATATGCTGAAGGATGCATTTCCCGGGCGCCTAATCTCCCGTTTTGGCGATTTGCACTGGCCAGCAAGATCGCCTGATTTGACCGCTCCAGACTTCTTTTTGTGGGGCTTTTTGAAGTCGCGGGTTTATGTCAACAAGCCTCAGACTATTGCAGCTCTTAAAGACAATATCCGTCAAGAATGTGAGGACCTATCGAAGTTTTGGCCAAAGTGATGGAAAATGCCATAAAAAGGGCTCAAATGTCAATCAACTGTGGCGGCGGCCATTTACATGACATCATATTCTCGACTTGATGTAAAAAAATTAAAAGACCAAATAAAAATAATCCACAAGAAGAATCAAAGTTTTTCATATTTTTTTTAAATTACACCCAAAAAACATCGGAAGTTTACTTTTGCGCCACCTTGTATAACCTTTGCCATCCACCGGGCATGTCTTATAGCGCCTGGCTGAGAAATTTTGTAATTTGGAATTCCTAGTCGTGACTAGTACTGCCACTTTATGCTGAATTTGATCGTTAATGAATTCAGTTATTTCGTTCCGAATGTCATCTGGACAATGTGTGTTAATATTAGGATCCAGAGTGCCAGATTCAAAATGATCGTGCTGGATATCAGGCCAAGCAATGCGAAAATTTTCAAATAAAGTAATTTTTGGACCAGATGTTGTTGTGATGTGATGACGACATCACAAATGCAGCAAATTTCTTCCTCGGTTTTGTTCGACAACAGCAAAAGCTCATATTGATGAACGGGTTTTGCTATTTGTTATGTCAAAGCACATGGCCATTACGTTATCCTCTACCTTCCAGTCTTCTAGTGCTGAATATACACCGTGGGCTTCAATAGCACCAGTTTGTCTAGTTACTTCTGGTAGTCCTAAAACTTTTGTTTCACCGCATACTCATGACTCATACCGGTACAGTGTTAGTATTATTGCGGCTCCTCTGTTATTTACTTGGAACCTGTCTAAAGGTTGGGTCATTCCAGATTCAATAATGCAGTGAAGTGGTTCTAACTTCACACTACTATTTGTTTCTTTTGAAGGCAAATATACAGAAGCATCTGATTCTGATTCTTTTTTGAATTATTCTTTATATGTTGTTTTACAACATCTAAACAGAATTTTTGACCGTACCAATATAAGCGACTTCCGATGACTGTTGAAGTTATTGTAATGTCTTTTTTTTTAACACTATTCTTTCGTTTGGTCGGAATTTCAAAGGACCTATATATTTCGATCAATTCATTTGTTATAACAGAAGCGCTGTCTTTAACTTTCATCCTTTTGTCTTGTATTAAACGACAGAGTCTTCCAAAGCTATATTTTTTACTTGGAAGCATTCTTCCATCAAAACTGCTTTCTATCTTCCTACAAAAAAGCATTAACCCGATCGTTTTATGCGTAATTTACACAAATATTTGGTTTTAAATACTTACCAATCTATTAAACACAACTGGATGTAACACTATTTTCCATTTTGAAAATTTAAATATAAAAGAAATATGAAATTTATTTCCCAAAAAACTCACTTTCTTTCAAAGGTTTCGAACAATTAAATAGAAAGAAAGTCAAAGTAAATTATAGTTTATAACACTGTACAAATATACGGTAAACGCAAATCAGCAACAATGCAACAACAACAGGGATTTGGTTTTTGTACTGTGTTAGTCTTATGTCAGACTCAGGTGATTAAAAAGATAATGAAAACATCAAGAGCCTATATTTTTCAATTGATTGTCATTTGTCTGTATCTTTATATTGGTGTTAGGGATGCAAAATGAGAATTTGACATAAGAAAAAAACACACACACATATTTGTACCATGGTTTATAACAACGCCTACTATGTTTTTATTTTTTTTTGAATATGTAAGGTTTATTGTTTCAGGGTGGCTTTAAAATTTAAACAAAATTTAAAAAAGACTGAAATCAGAGACTCTTTAGTCCCGAGAACAACTCAATGGATTACCTAATGAAGTTAATAGAGGTAATTCGAATATAATATTTCATAATGTACACTTGTTCAGAATATTTAATAACGATAATTTTTTTAATTTATATTTCGGTAACTCTGTCATGGAATAATCGATGTGATTTTCAAAACTATTTTCTTTTTTTTTTAAACTACATATAAAAGTTTATATTTTGGCAATAATCAAACCTAAATAGATTTATCGAAAATTTACGAGGGCCGTTTGAAAAAAGTGTTCGCCACAAATTTGAATTTCGACCACTGAAAACACCATGAAAGGTCATAGAAAGGGTAACAATTTTTAGGAGAAAAATGTTTGCCTGTATATTTGTAATAGAAATGTTTATTTTGTATTTTTGTGAGTCTTCTGGTTTTCGAGTTATAGCCTTTGAAATCTTTGAAGTAATTTTGCTCCATTTTTGGGGCCAAAGGTCGTGGGTGACTGACTGGCCGGTTTGCATACGATGGCACAAAAAAAAAAATTTTCACCAAAATTCTAGTTTATTTTAGAAATTGAGCTCTTCTGACCAAGATTAATGCTTAGGATCAACATTTTTTGGCATATATTAACAAAATTGTTGTCTACAATTATGATTTAAAAATGTATAAAAATCAACCAGCGGAAATTTTCCCATACTCAAAAATTTAAAATTTTGTTCAAAAATCATTCATTTTCTGCGAAGGTATGGTAAATGCGATACCCAACAAATTTGTAAATTACATTTAATACCTTTGGCAGGCTTCAAAAAACTGCAATGTTGAATTTCTTCATAACAGGACATGTAAGAAACTACAGAAAGAATGATGGTACATTATGTAACAAATTTAGTTTTTTAACAGTTTTAAAGTTTTCTACATTTGAGAAGTTGGCGTTACCAATCGGTTTGAAATAATTTAAAAATGTTTTCAACTTACATTTCGCTGAAGTCATGCAAATAAAATGTGTTTTAAACTATGGCGATTAACGATGCCATTAAGATGAAAATGGGTGCCATCGAAGAAGATGATTTTGTTCGATAACTCTTCGTCATATTTAAAATATTTCTCTGCAATGAAAACGTGTTGTTCTTTAAGTTAAAGTTCTAGTTTGTATAACCCTGAACTGTCAGATGTCACTCTGCCTATTTCCTTCAACAACAACCCATTGCCGCACACATTGCGCGAAATTCAAATCTTCTGACACGCTCTGTAAGGTCCACCTAATACCCATGTTATAATTTAAAATTGCCGGATATTGAAAAAGTCAAATTACTTTTGACATCGAATATGTAACAAATTAGAATATAAAAAAAATTGTTAAAACATAAATAAATTTTTTCGCATTTGCCACGAGAGAATGTGAAATGATCAGGCGTTGATTTGTACGTCCTCCGACTATTACCATTTGACATTTAACCAATAAATAATGGCATTAATCACATTGCCAACTTCCGCTCATTCCTCTAAATCACCAACTGCAAAGCGTTTTCACTTTATTTCAAATAAATAGTATATATGTATGTTGGGGAGAAACTTTTTATTTTTGGCGGTTCATTGTTATGTTATTCGCATTTTCGTTGTTTTGCTTTAGGCCAGCTGAACAGGGCTGATTGGTTGGTCATCTTATGAATTCATTGTTGTTTATCTTGCGGTGTTAGCGTTTAAATGACAATTATGTGAAACGCGTGCTAAATTGCTAAGAATACATTTTTGCGGGAAGATAAAAATAAAGTGAACGCAGCGATGTGATGTGATGGCACGCTGCGCCACTAGATGAAGTAGCCTTATGGCGATGCGAAACGAGCATATGATGATATATATATACATGATATAATATATATGAGGCATCAAGAATATTCACATAATAGTATTTTCAACTATTGAAGTAGAAAATTTAAATCGTGCAAAAAGGCAATAATATTTATGTGTATATCTTTGGGATATTCAATAAATGTTAATCCATATTATGGGCATCGATGTGGATAATAATAATGGAAATGAAAAAAAAAGCTCACCAAAAAGACATTTACATAAATAATACACAGTTTGATCCGAAAGTTCATTCGGGCAACCTTTTATTGTCAGCGTCATAATTTATGTCAACTTCTCCATGACATTTATACATTTATTTGATGTATGATATACATTATAGAGTTTTGAAATTGAATTGTGTGTAGCAGAACATGTGTAAATTACGAAGTGATTATGTTTGCAGTGTGGATGCCCTTGTCAATGGATGAACAATTAATAATCTCAATGATATTATTATGAAACTATTATACGAAAAGTGGCAAAAGTATTAGACAAATTTTAAATTAGTCTCATGAAATGGAGCAATATACAACCACTTTAATTAAATTGTATATAACAAATAAACATACTCTCATTTACAATGTATAAGTATATAAATTACTGTCTCGTACCCCTACATTCGGAAAAAAACATTTCATAAATTTTATGAAACGCTCTCATTAATCAAGTTAGGATATTATTTTACATTTGAATCTTCGAAATAATAATATGTAGACTTCGAGTTTGACTTACTACTTTAAAATTTATATGCTCCCGATAAGTCAATCACACAAAAAATTATAGAATTTGCCAGAGTAGCAAAAATATCATAAATTCTCGGTAATGTGTAGTGTTGAGTTTCGATAAACCGATTTATTGTGACCTCGGGAGCTATTCAGATTCAGATTTTCTTACCCGGTTTATAAACAATTACAATTTTGGATGCATAATTGCTAAAATTTACTGGAAGCAAAATTCCCACCGATTTAACTCATCCTCCACTTGATCCTTTAGTTTAAATGGAATATTATATTCTTTTCTAAAGACAGGTTTAGCATCTGGTTTTAAAATTATCTCTGCTGTATAATAATAATCAATACATTGGTTTGGATCAGAACATAAAATTTTTTGAAATTGCGACTTTATTTCATCTAGCACTTTACCCTTTTCTACTGTATGAACTGTGCTAATATTATTTACATCAAATATTTTTTCCGAGTTTGGGTAGAGCACTGCTAACCAGTTTCTTCCCAGAAGTAGTTTAAAATCTCGTTCATTGTCAATTACTCGTACTACCATATTTAATTTCTAATCTTCATTACTTAAAATTTTGTTCACATTTATAAAAATTTGACCTATGCATTTTAATGGACAGAGTTTAACTTTGATTGTATTGGTTCTAGTTTGCAATATTTAAATAAATTTAAATTCTTCACTTTAGACATAATAGTCATACAAGCCCCTGTATCCACCTCCATTTCAATTAACTTGCCTCCAACCATCAACTCCACGGTCTTTGCTCCACAAACCGATTCGCCATTTACTTTATATACAGGATCATCACATGTTACATTGGTTATACTTGCTTCGTCGACCATTTCGTTAACAATGTTTTACATGACGATTTCTAGTTTGACCGTTCTTCTTTGAGTGTCATTGTGATGAAATGTGTCCTTTTTTGTTGCAATGCAAACTACCCATGCTTTACAGAAACATTGGTCCAAGCTATGACCCATTTCACCACATCGTGTATATGTTTTTTTCTTATGGCCGTTATTTTGATTACGTGACTTGCTGCGATTCTCTCGTATCGAACACGTGTTATGAAATTCTTTTTTTACATTTCACGTATTTCATTCTCAGCCATTTCCCAACTTAAAGCCATTTCACACGATTTTTTGGAACTTAGTTGATTGTCTCGAACTTCATAAACGAATTTGTCACGTAGTGCACGATCAACGATATTTCCAAAATTGCACTTTTCTGCAAAAGCCTGTAATTCGATGATATACTGTCTCATTGATTTCTCACCTTGCTCGCTATTATAAAATTTAAATGACTCTGCAATTTCGTTTACAGAAATGGTGCAAAATACACTTTTAAGCCCTCCAACAGATCATTATACCTTTTCAAGCTTGGTGAAAACAATTTTCTTAAAACGGGTATGCATTGACACCAATATATGTTATGAAGAAGGCCACTTTTTTTTGTCGTCTGACACATCATTAAGAATAGAATGGGCAAAATATTGCCCATTACATAGGGATCCATGTGACCAATCACCTTTGTAACTTTTTGTACCGGTTGTCCACTATTTACAGATTTTATAACTTTAGAATTTGACATTTACCTTTTTTATTCTTATTCTGATTTTATTCTTATTCTTTTACTATTACAATTTTTCGAATTGTCCTCGCCTTCAACTTAATATGTATCTAGCACAGAGCAATAGAAAAGAGCTTCCATGCCTCTCTTCATGTTCTCTTAAAGACGACGAGGTTGTAGGCCATTTCATCGTGTTCGAGTTGCTTTGGTAATTTACTCTTTCGTTGGCATAATACGGACGGAAATAAAATAAAATGCGTATTTTCGTTCGATGCAAACATAATTTAGCTGTCATTAGTATCAATCAAAAACTTTTTGACTTAGTTTGCTGCACGGTCTATAATCTGCATGTCTTCTTTGGTCTCCCATTCGACATCATTTCCCTAGGTGCTTTTCGATGAGCTGTGCTCTAGTTTAATTACAGTTTAATTATATTTTAATTATAAACAACCGGTTTTTGGATTTGTACAAATATTTTTTTACTTAGAGAGAAATGATGAGTACCGTTCTGCGTCTTACATCAAACTGCACTAGCGAGGAATCGACACACCAGAATGTACGAGTACTACACAATGCATTATAATTACATATTCCAGAGCGGAATTCCCAGGAATTTCGTTACTTTTCGTTTCCCGCTTTCCCTTGAATTTTATCCGGGAATCCCGGCAAATTTCCAAACGATACAGGGATATATTAGCAAAAAAGTATAATCTAGCAAGCTCTGTTGTACTAGGGAATTCGATATGATTTAAATTTTTGTGTTTTCGTAAAATATTAGTATCAGTTCAGTGAAATACAAACGATTATTCGTACGAATACGACATTTTCGTTAGTTGGCTTACATTGAAAAATGTAAAAATGTAAAGTGTATCGTTGCAGCAATGAAGTATGTTGTACAAGATTTTTTGAATGTTTGTCGTTGCGTTGCTCCAGCAACTCAAATATTGTTGCTGCAAAGAATACATCAATTGTGCATTTTGGAAAAACTTTAGTAATGCAATTGTGGCCGTCGGTAGTGCAACGGCTAGTCTGCACGGCTCTTGGGCATGAGAACGTGGGTTCGATCCCTGGTCCGACCCCCTTAAATTTCCTTAGACGACGGCTACCTCTCTTACTGATGGTGATACTGTCGAGTACTTAGCCATTTAAAGAGCTTCTCGAAATACCGTTCGGAACCGGTGTAAAACTGTAGGTCCCAATCAGTGAGTGGAAAAGTAGAAACTATATTATAAATTACAAATTTAAAGTGGAAAACATTATAAAATGGGCTGAAAAGGCTGCTTGATTTTAATGTATCATATATGGATGATTAAATTTGTAAACCAGTTTAATACATCATTGAAACATATTAATCGCAACAATGGAACATATTCATCACAGTTACGAAATATATTCGTCGCAGTGATATAATTTTTCAGGTTAGTGAAATTATTTGCGCTTCTTCGGCGATGTATCTTCGCATATATCTACGAAATACTTTTAGATTTATATCAACATTTCCCAAAAAAATATAAAGTTGTATTTTGAAAAAATCAGAAATAATTTAAAACAATTTCCAAATCTGTCCTAGAACGCTAAGGCGCTGATGATAAGGGTCACAAATTCGACTTCCGCCAACGAGAGTTACAATTCTGGTTAAGACTGTTTACATTTTTTCTAATAGCAGAAAACCCCCTGATCTTTATAGCTCAAAGGAACTCGAAAAATATTCGTCTAAGAAATAACTTCAGATCGAATCATATATCATAAATCTTTCCGAACCAATTTTCAACTCAATCTTCTACTGTTTAGTAACTTTCGTCCGTATTATAATTTTTTTTAATATTCTGCCGCATTCGCTGATACAAAATATGTGTACATATTTCTAGATATATATTTTAATTTTAAACATTAATATCTTTTTTTGTTGAAGGGTAAACAAATCATTGTGTATCTTGAAAGAGGACTTATTTCTTATCTATCTTTCGAAATATGTACTTACCAAAACATTGTAATGTTTAAAAATAATTTTTAAATTTAGATAATTCAAGATTTCAAAAAGTTTTCAATGATATGTATGTATATAATTTCAATAAGATATTAAATTTCAGAGATACTCCCTGATTATATATTCAAGATTTTTAGAATTTAGACTTAAAATGTATGTACGAAATCGACACCAATAATTTCACCTCAGTCACAGTGCGGTTAAAGTTTAAAATGAGTTTGTCACCGCTAAACAATTATCGGTTGAATATATATAAACGTAACATAAAAAATAAATGGTTCCCATTACATCCCATGAAGGGGCCGGGGAGAACTTCTCACAATCACTGAGCTGTGCGCTTTCCAGTTTTCACTCACTGATTGGGACCTACAGTTTTACACCGATTCCGAACGGTATTTTGAGACATGCTATTTGTAATTGGACATATAAGTGACAATGCGATTAGATGCGATAGATTTACTTATAGATAATTTGGTGTGAATGTTAGGTAAGTTACACAGAAATTAGGCTGCAAATTTAAAATAGAAGTACATCCTGCATCAAATATTAGATTTCGTAACACATTGCAATACATATAACTGAGTTATTTAAGATGTTTGTACTAATTTTTCTCATTATGGTACAAAATTGACATAAAAAATTCGAAAAAATTAAAAAAATAAGGGACTCATATTTCAAACGGGAATTCCCGGGATCCCAGAAAATGAATTTATTTCCCTCCACTTTACAGGGAAATAAAAAGTCCGGAATTTGCATTCCCTAATTATAGTACATTTCGGAGTTTATATTGGAGATCACCGATCATATTTTTGGTGCATAGTCGATCGGTGTGGAATGCATATTTATTTATGTGAAAAGTAGCCGATGTCACGCCTTGGTTTGGAAAAATAAAAAGCTTTATAACGGATAAACTGTTGAGCATATTCACTTGAAATTCTATAATGTGTGTGCTGCGATGGTGCTCAAAGTATCCAGCTCCAAATTAATGGTGGACTGAGCCGCAGCAAAGGAACAGGTTAATCGCTGCAATAGTAAATCAGTACGCCTTGTTCGAGGAACAAAATTCCACAGGTTATTCAATTCCATTAAGATTCATTTGATACCATTGCGTCGATGGGATTTCCATGCTTCCATACGAAATGTTGTGCACGATAGATTCTAGATTGTGGTAACTGGAAAATATGAAATATTAAGCATTCGGTTGTACCAACATTGTGGCCGTCGGTGGTGCAATGGTTAGTGTGTGCGCCTTTTGTACTTGAGATCCTGGGTTCGATCCCTGCTCTGACCACCTGAAATGTCTTTCGACTGCGGTCACCTCGCATAGTAACGGCGACACCATCGAGCATATAGCCATGAAAATGCTTTTCGAAATACCGTTCGGAACCGGTGTAAATCTGTAGGTCCCAATCAGTGAGTATAAAACTTAAAAGCGCAAAGCTGGGTGGGTTGGGTGACGCTTTCCCCGATTCCTTCACGGGGTGTAGTGGGAAACCATTTTTTTTTTTGTACCAACATTTTGTGGATTTGTTTCGGTTGTCAAAAGTGTTGACAGGGGTCACTAGCTATTTTGAGTTTGATAAAGCAATTCGCAAATATCCGAGTCGTGCAAAAGGTGATGCAGTCCTCGTTCCACATTTTCGAGCCCAAGGAATGAAAATATTCTGAATTCAGGCTCGGGATCTGGTAGTGAATTCAACAAGAAATGCCGACAATGTAAACATGTACAATATTGTGTCTGAATATATCAACAAGACTGGAGGATTTCAAATTAAATTGCAAATTTCAGTGGAGCAAGAGTGTTGCTTCGCTCAAATATTACCGTTGAACAAGGACTTGTTTGTGAATGGTGCAATTGTAACTGTCACTAAAATTGTTTGGCATTTATTACGCTGTGATCAGCTGTACGATGCCAAAGCTCTATCTGTTCGCATAAACTTTGGCAGAATGGAATTAAATAGATCACGCCGAAGACAACACAGATTCATCGCATGCACGAAACAAAGTTCATACTACATGCTGACAAGGTCAGGAAAATTTTTTCTAAATGAAAAATAGTTGGTTTCTATTGCAATAATAGACAATTCGGTTAAGCACACTCACTGGCATGACCAGTTTCGAAATCTGTGACAAGTTCATCATCAGATCCCCAACTGCTCTGTCTGATACCATCGATAGTTCAACAATAGTGTTAATACAAACTGAAATATGCCATTTAATTATGCGAATTAGTATCAATCGAAGATCCCTAAGTAGCAACACACACTGAAAGGTCCATAATTCCAACACAAGAACATAAACCTTTTTTTTGCAGTGTTTTCAGGCGAGTTTTTAATCTAGTACATATATCACAGAGTGGAATTTTTCTATGATATGTCATACTCGTTTATGTTTTTACTTTGGTGTTATGAAAAGTCTCATACATTCGACTATTTGGTTGTGGCTGCAACGAAAAATTTCATATATGATTTCTTTGACAATTTTTCGATTCGTTGCTGCAACAACAAATTTTTCGTTGCTGCAACAGTGTATTTAATATGAATTATGAATAAGAAATGGTTGACAATTAAAAAATTCTATGCGATATAGACTATTGTTATTTGGGATATCTCTTAAATTGTCAATAGTTTATTTTTTTCGTGTTTTGCAACATTTACAGCTGATGAAATAATTTTACTGCTGCAACGAATCAGTTGTTAGTGTAACGAATCTAACTTTTATGAGAATCAAGAGAAAGGGACTCGAAAGCAGGAACGAACGTAAAAAGGTAGCAAGAGAAAACAGTCAGCATGCGTCACGTACACAAAGTGATACCTTATGTACTGATTTATCTGATTTTCGCAGTTTTTTGAGGTTCTAAGCAGTTTATACGAGGATTTTACATAGCGAAAAATCATAGTGTAGTTGTGTTTCTAATGACAATATGGTCGCTCATGTTTTGCTGTATTGGCATCTGAAATCTGGGAAATATGAAAGATACGTTTGCCTGCACTAGAAACCAACGACACACGGGATCTCATATTTGGTGCTGGAACTGAGTGAAAGTACCCACAACACAATAGCAAATATAAGATTTCAGAATACATACTTATAATGGAACTTTGCCAAAGGAGGTCTTGAACGGAGATCAACGTTACAGTAAACCCCTAGTCGCACTCTAGCTTATGTTTGTCGTAAGTACATACATAAAAACATCCAACTCGTTTAGAAAACTTACAATAAATAGTTTTTATTTGTAGAACCTGAATGCGATGGCCACAATAACCCTTAACCCTCAAATCCCACAATTGTTCTTCAGACTATGGTTTTAATATGGGTTAGTTATAATATATTTAACAAATAAACCAAATTTTCGAAACAAAAGAAATTATTATCAGCAAAGACGAAAACATAATTTCCATTTACCGCTAATGTAGTAAAAAAATTAAATTGACAATACATTACTTCAAAAACACTACACAAAATTCATTGCAGCAGTGAAAGGAATGCGTCATAGCAATAAAAGTAGTGAAACAAATTCATTGCAACAATGAATATCAATTGCATTGCAGCAGTAATGAAACAAATTCATTGCAGTAATGAAACAAATTTATTGGAGCTATTACTCAAATTAATTGCAGCAATGAAACAGACGAAAAAACGAATCTACTATGACTCTTTCTATACGTTACATTTGTCCTTATTAACTGATGTATACCCACATTCCCATGGGTGAGTGTATTAATATATATGGATCTGAATTGATGTGTGACGTGTACACCAAAATATCCCTATTGCTTCCGTTGCATTAGCCGTCCTGTTTAGGTCGCATAAAGAGATGAAGCACAATTTTAGGAAGGTAACTGAACTTAAAAGACTCTAGGTAAATTACGAATATACATGTCCGACGGTTAAGTAATATAACAACAATTTACATCTACGACGGAGCTGGAATTCCTTCGTTTTAATATTGATATAAACGTCTTATAAAATTACTTTTGATTGCCTTTTATTTGATTTTTCAGGAAATGCAAAATAATCTGATTAAAATATTATCAATAGGTAGGTATAACAATTTTAAATTCTACATATTAACAGGTGAACTGTAACAAACCTGCAGTCTACCATATGTCTCCGTTCTAATGGCATAAATTAATATAATAATAATTATTTAAAAAATTTAATGTATCACGTTTGTTAAAGTAGACTGAACAAAATAAAATAGTTATTTAAACAAAAAAAGTAGTTATTATATGACGTTTTTAAGAAGAACGTTAAAGTATAAGATAACTTATCCTAGCACGATACACACCAATAACTTGGACCGCATTGATCTTAAAATGTAAAAAAAAAATTATAGATATGTATACAATTTAAAATTTGCGCTGCCCGTTGGAGCCGATTGCAAAAAAATGGTAATAATACTAGAACATCTAAACTATTTGTCGGATTGTTTAAAAATGCACTAGTGACGATTTCGATTTGGAGACATCCTGTTGATGCTGTTGACACCCATTTAAAAGATATTGGTAATCAACAATAACAAATTTAAATGTTTTCTGAATTTGAATTCTATGACCGATTTTGTTAGTTTTTAGTTAATGTATGAGAAATTCATACTACAAACTTACACGGTCAGGAACATTTTTCTAACTGAAAAATGGTTGGTATTTTGGAAATAATAGACAATTCATGTAAGCACACTCACTGGCATGACTAGTTTCGAACTTCGTGCCTAATTTTTTCTGTTTTTTTTTGTCAATAGCTTATCTATTTTTAAAATTTGAAAACACCGCCATACTGAGAACACTTGTGGAAAAAATAACCTAAAATAAGTTTTGAATTATCTCAAACCGTTTGGAAGAGACAAATTCTCAAAGTTAACTATTTTTTACAATCAAAAAATTTCAATATTTTATCGAAATGATACCAAAAAATTAGATAAGGTATTGAGAATGCTGTACAATGTAAATTTTTTCACATTGATAAATTTACCTACAGGCAGCAATATTCGGATTTTTTGTTTAAACCAATCATTTTGCGAGATTGGCAAATATTTCGATTGCTGATTTTTAATTTTTTTTGTATTAAGTTTCTGGATAACGATGCTTTTAACGATTTGCCATAAAAAGTTATACTTCCTACGCATAAATGTGGCCACGAGAGTAAAATATTTAAATAGTAAAATATTTCAAACATTTTTTTCGAACTAATAGTCTAATTTTCTATAATCTTTTTGACTAATATTTGTCAAAAACTGTCAACAGCATTTTATTAAACAAATAATGAGGCATAATGTGTGATAAAGTCATCATGATCGCACTCATACGCTCAGGCCGAAGCACTGGTTTTAGGTGTGTTAAACAGAGTAGTTGTATGTAATAGTATAGATAGACATACCATCAATTTTTGGAAAGGATATTTCTTCTTCTACTGAAATGTACACTTTTCACAAAAATTTTAAATACTGTTAAATGTTTCAAAATAAATTTAAAAAATTGGAATATTGAAAAAACTTATGCAAATTCGATTGGAAATATATTCCTACATAAGAGCGCGTGAGCGCTTTTGAGAAATAGTGAGAAAAGAATGGGTGTAAAAAATTTTACTTTTTATACATATTTTACTGTAATGACTATATATTTACGAAGGTAGGATTCCCTCCTTTTTTGGGAAAAAGTTTCTAAATATTCTTTGCAATCTCCCAAAATAATTTTTTCTTTAAATATTTTCGATTTTCGAACGTTGTGGCCGTAGGCTAAAGTTGGTGAACAAACTTTCATTGGACATCTGGTATTATCTTTAAAAAGCGAAAAACTGTGCTTCTTTTTTTATACAATTCAAAGATAACAGAGAAATATTAATGGTAACTTTCGGTAAAATTTTGCAATTATTTGAGGTTTAAAAAATCTTTAATTTAGGCAAATTGTCACTTTGAAATAATTCAACAAACATTTTAAGTTTTTTCTGAGAAGTGTTTTCAATACAGCAGAGTTTCCAAATTAAAATTTGAAGGACAATGGAGGGAGGACCTATTAAAAATACATTAAAAAAGTCAGAACAAAAATTTAATTTTTATATTTTTTATTGTAAATATCTTTTGAATGGTAACAGCTAAATCAAACACTTTAGCATATTTTATATTTTCCGCTCTTGAAAGATTTCTACAAGAAAATCATTTTGAAGGTCGAAACAAAATTGTCTTGAACTTATGAACAGTACCAAAGTTGTCCGATTTTACACCCTGTACCAAATTCTGCGTGTCAACAGGGTGTATACAATTCCAACATCCTCCTCCTCCTCTACATATCCCTTTGACACCCTTAAACGATCCAACAAAAATTTTAGGAGGCCGTTGAAGTTTCGATTCCTACTTTTTTTCGGTAAAATAAATGATAGGGTTTGGTCAATATGGGGTGCAACCGACCACCCATGCATGATGAGTAGAAAGAGCAAAATATATTTTAAAAACTTTTAAAATTTTGTTTACGCCAACATCATGTATACATTTTTTCCCCAATTTGTCTAGTAACTTTTAATTTGTTTTTCTTGAATTCTACATGAAAATACTCTGAACTATATCAAAAAAAAATAATATAAAGCTAATTCGCGAACCACAATAAGAAATTCAAAATACTGCCGTGAGAAGAATATGCTGAGTAAAAATTTTGAAACTACATTTTTCTAATCATGCTCAACAATATTGCTCTAGGCCGGTAGGGGACTATAAGTACCCTCGTATTAAAAAAAAGTTTGACGTTGCTGTAATCAGCAATTCAATTCGCATATTTTGAGACCTCAACGATTAAAGTTCTCAAAAAACGAGGATTTCAGTACACCCTTTTATACAAGATATTATTGTACTTTGGCATAACCATCTCCTTCCAATAACAAAATCAGAAAGCCTTAAGTTTTATTTTTTAAAACACTGCACAATCTACTGGCCAGGTAATATATTTCTGCCCTTGTAAATTAACATTGAAAATGGATCATTTGGCCAAGAGCAAGATTTCAATTATTATGACAGTAAAGCGACAGGTTACTGTTTTATTTTGAGAACTGTATTTTTTATTTATGTGTTATCGTGTGTAATACATGGAATATTCAACTATTTGTTTTGTACCGTATATAATCACACTTCTTTGTACTTTTGTAGGTTATGTTTCATTCATTTTTAGAGAGAAATATGTATACATATGAATGTAAAATGATGTGAACCCCAATACACCTTTCTCTTTATAGTAGTGACGGACGGAATATCATTTTCTCATTTCATTAAATTAATTAAATCGGTAAAAAGTACCCAAGGACTTGACAAATAAAACAAATTGTTTTTACTTTAAGTTTAATCCGTCTCTCAATTACGTAACATTGAAAATGCATTAGATGCATTTTATCCATCAATATGTTTCTGCTTTTTTATTCTTCAATAAACACTCACTCGTCACAAATACAGATAAAACGATCGGGGTGGGATTTGGGAGTTTGGTTTTGGGTCTTTATCACAATTACGTTCAACGATTATTGAAATGGAAATCATTTGTTTGAGATGAGGGTTTTGCCATCCTAACCTTAACCACCGTCAACGGATATTCAAAATCCGAACCACCGACGAGACTAAAACCCCATGGCACGTTTTCAAATCGGCACATTTTAATATCAATCACCATTTTGATAAATTGATTGAACACTTCACTCTAAATAATTTCAAACAAAAAATATAAAAAATTCTTTTGCAACTTAGTTTCTCTTTTATGCGTATATTAAAACTGAATAGAGAGAAATTCTGTTTAATTTTATAATTAACAAAAACCGTATTGACTGCAATCAATGTAATTCCGTACTAAAAGCTCCAACGAAACAAAAACGAATACGCAAACTGTAGTAATCGACAGTTTGCTTTTGTGTAATTTGTTTTTCTGTTGATCTATTCTACTTCAAATCGATGCAATTTTTTAGATTTCGGACATTTGAAATCTGTTGTTTTGCTGTGGCTGTAAATAATCAACATATAATTGGATGTCAGTTTGATTTGCCCATTTTAGATGTCATAAGTATTTTGTACAACTCTTTTATAATAATAGACAACCTCACTAAATCAATTAAGAATATAGATTATCCCCGAGCGATATCAATCTGAAACCGGAAATTGTCATATAAAAGTTTAAGATAAACACAATTGTAATCGTTCCCCATATTCTATACATAACACAATAAGCATGTAACAGATAACAACAGACAACAACGGGGAAAAAAACCATGTTTGCAAACATATACATCGTTGCTGGGGGTATTTTTTTAACAGTGTGCATACGTTTAATATAAAGGCAAACATTTATGAAGTGGGCTTATGATATTACGAGCTCGTTTTAAAAAGTAGATATATTTAGCGCAAATATTACAATATTATTAAATATGATAATATTCGCCCATTTTCTGCATACCGAATTTTTGTGAAATGAAAATTTTTCCCAAAAACGTTATTACCACAAGACATTTTGTGAAAATGTTTCACAATCAAATGTTGTTGTGAAAATAACTTTTTCTGTATCATAAATGAAAGTTACGTAAAATAGAACATTATAGAATGAAAACCAAGTAGGTTTTTTCTTAACTTGCTGTTCAAAAGTAAGTGTTTCTCAAGCCTTGATTCGCAAAAACTCATTAAACAAAATATTAACAAATTCTTTTTTCCATTCAGTTTTCATTCCACATTTATACCATCCAAAATTATATAATCCACATTTATAAAATCCAAAGATGCCAGGGCCATAGATTTAAGAAATACCATAATCAGTTTATTTATTTTTCAACATAAATACAACAGCTTATAAAGACTTTTCCAATTTGAGTGATATGATTTCTAAGTGACGTTTCGGCCATTTGTAGTATGTCATGATCTGTAATTTTTTTCATTGTACTCAGTAGTGTTTACAATTTCATCGCGAAGAGATATACGCAAGAACAATGTTCACAAATTATTAAATTTAATTTAATTTAATAATCGTTCTCCAATAGCAACTTTTCGTGCCCTTTTGTCATTTTATGGTCGTCATAATCGACCACCTGTGCTCACTATTCGCCGAATTGTTGCAAATTACGAGCGTACATTTTCTTTACATAATGTTCAAGAGCCAGTAAGACAAAGAACCGCTCGAAGTAATGAAAATATTTGCTGCCGTTCAGGCAAGTGTTGTTGAAGACCGCAATTTATCGATTCCACGACGTTTTCATTAATTGCGACTGTCTCAAACTACAACCTGGCGGATTTTGAGAAAGGATTTGAGATTGCATCCGTATAAAATTGTTATCACTCAAAAACTGATTTGCTGATTTTGTCTTGGAACAACTTGAACAGGATAACGATTTTCTTAAGCAAATCTTCTTCTCCGATGAGGCTCACTTTCATCTGAATGGTGAGGTAAATAAGCAAAATTGTCGATTCTGGTGAGAAGGAAATCCACAAATTATTCATGAACAACCATTACATTCACCTAAATTGATAGTGTGGTGATGTGTTTGGTCTGGTGGTCCATACTTCTTTCGAATTGAAGTTGGTAATATCGTTACTGTCAATGGAGAGCGGTATAGATGGATGATATCCAACTTTTTATATCCGAAATTGGAAGAAGTTGATCTTGACAACATCTGGTTCCAACAACATCTGCCACACAGCACGTGCAACAACCGAATTATTGCAAGAAAAGTTTGGAGATTCGATTATTTCAAGAAATTGCGATATTGAGTGGCCTAAAAGAAGTTGTGATTTAACACCATTAGACTATTTCTTGTGGGGTTATTTAAAATAATTTGTCTTTAGCAATAAACCAGTCTCTCTTCAAGACTAACAAGTCAATATTGAACGTGCTATTTGTGACATACGGCTTGATTTAGTGGGAAAAGTTCTCGAAAATTGGGTTCATCGAATTCGTTCCTGCAAAAGAAGACGTGGAGGCCATTTGAAATACATACATTGTATTCAGATCTTAATTAGATCGAATTGTACTTTACATTAAATGAAAAACATTTGAATACCTTAACAATTAGTGTGTTTTTTTTAAAGAAATCATATCACTTCAATTGGAAACCCCTTTATAAGACAACAAAAAAAACTCTTCTTTCCTAAGTTATATGCTTTTAAATCAGTAAATGTGGATTTATTCACTCAAAGTCTAAGTGAGGAACGGGGCAACTCTTTCATATGGAGTTTTGTTTTTGGCGCATATATGAAAGTAATAATTTGGAAGTTGCATGAAGAAATGTAATAACGTAATGTAAATAAATACTTACGACGAGACCAGCCGGCATTTTTATATATTGGAATATTATGTTCTTTGAAATTCAATAACCGTTCTGTTTGTTTTTGTATTCGTTCGTTTTTGACAACAAAACATATGTTTTGCAATTCAACTGTGTAAAAACAGCCACTTAAAAAGTGAGTGCGAAAAGTTAAGTCTCAGGACACAAAAGTTAAATCTCAGTACACTAGATACTAAGAGGACATGGAAAATCATTCGTGGAACGTATGTCAACGTATTCTGATAGAAAGGTCTAAAAAAATATACGTGTATCGGCGTTTTGCCAGATCTGATCAGAATTTATTTTAGGGCTGGTCAAAGTTTCCGCCCCTCGGAACTTTCCTGCAACATATCGGCATGCAAAATTGTGTGTTCCTTACTTCTGAGGTACAAAATATGTTCAGAAGTTTTATAGAAAAGATTCAGATAAACATTTTTGAGGAACAAATTAACCCTCTAACTGTCACGTATAACCAAAATTTTTACTTTTTTTTGAAAACTCGCAAAAAACTGCTGCAAAATGACGGGGGGCGTGTTCAAAATGTTCTACAAAAATTAACGCCATAAAACTCCAAAACACAAATCTTAGTGCTAGGTAATTGCCAAGTGAATCTGACGAGCACGGCGACAGATTTCAACAGGTATCAGCGCAGTTGGAACACTGGTACAGTGACAAAAGATTGGATACTATTTTGGCCGACCTATGCTGAAATCTGAAAATGGAATTGGAAACTGGAGTCTACACATTTAATTCTTCTAAATTGTTGTAACACTATTTTTATCTTATTTTTAATATGTATTAAGCGTTTTATTTATGTGTAATATGTTTTAAAATTCATTCAACACAATTAAAACCATTTATTATTCATTATTATGCAACCCAAACAAAAATCAAAATTCTTGACAACATACGACACCTTCACTAAATTCTGACTAAGAGCGAATTTAACATTTTCATGATCCAGGTCTAATTTGGTTCATATGTCATGTGACTGTAGTATTAACTAATAAAACTTAGCACGTTTTGCTGTTTGTTATGTTTAATGATTTTAAAAAATAAAAAATTTGAGTTTTTAAGCAAAAATTTTCTTTTGTACCATTTTTTTTTAACTGAGAACATACAGAATTAGTGTACAAATAAATTAAAAACTAATTAACTAAAATCTCTAAAACAAACATTTTAGTTTTAGAGATTTAAAAAACAGATAAAAAAAATTGATGCCGTATTGAAGACACTCATTGGTTAAATCCTCCTAAGGAGATAAACTTTTTATTATTTTCCGATTGGATTCCGAATTATAGTCACTTTTTTACTTTAACGATTTTCTTACTTTGGCGATTTTTGAAAAAAAATCTTCCATACAATTAAATTAATGAAAACCGCTTAGAAAACGCAAAAATTATTTATTTTTTCAATTGGACGCTCCGTTTTGGAGATATAAACATGAGAGCATTTTAGCGATTTTTTGTTTGAAAAATTGTAGTTTTAGCGACTTTTTTGTAAAAAAAGAAAAGGGATGCCATATTGAAGACGCCCATTTGTTAAAACCTCCAACGGAGGTAAACTTTGTATAATTTTTTCGATTGGACGCACCGTTTCTGAGAAATAGCCAGTTTTTTATTTTAGCGATTTTCTTATTTTGGCGCTTTTTTTAAAACAAATTCTTCCATACGAATAGGACCACTTTATGAAAAACCCTTAGAAACCAGCAAAAATTGGTTATTATTATGTCATGGGACGCTCCGTTTCCGAGATATAGAAATTTTTTCTAACTTCTTCATATTTTCGATCATTATTTTCCCCATTTTCCTGAGGGTAATCGGCAATCGTGATGAGTAATTCCCCATTGTCCTCCATAGCTACCCATTATTTTCCCCCCCATGGGTAATCGTGATGGGTAATTCCTAGTGTTTTCAAAAACCAGGGATTTTAAAATGTCGGTTTTCGGTTTCTTCGAATATTCCGATTTTGGCCAAACCGGTTTTCGGTTAAATCGAGTTGTAGAAACCGGTTTCGGGTTTTATGACAAAATGGGCAACTAAGCGTTTTATAAACATCGTTTATTTTTAATTCGACTCTTTGAATGATGATATCGACTATCGAGTACATAACCAGGAAATTATTTGACAAGATACCGTTTAGAACCGGTGTAAAACTGCAGGTCCCAATCAATGTGTCTATTCCTTCATGGGATGT
Organism: Phaonia tiefii; assembly: GCA_963931995.1. NCBI lineage: Eukaryota > Metazoa > Arthropoda > Insecta > Diptera > Muscidae > Phaonia > Phaonia tiefii. Next base: position 191,507,425 of record OZ008369.1, read on the forward strand.
CATGGGAAACTAAATTTGAAATTTAATTTCGCTTTAAAAAAAATACTAATAGACATTTTTTCCCAAATTATGATTTTATTGGTTATCCATTCAATTTGTTTCGCGTTTTAAGGCCTAAAAGGACTCGGGATTGTTTGCGTAATACTTATATTTTACGGCGCTCCAAAGATAATAGTCTAACGGATTCAAATCGCCAATGGACTTCCAGGTTTCGGCTGATTATGCGGTTTGCGAACACAGAGCGTACACAGTCGCCTTGTTTTCAACTTTTGGGAACAGAAAATCGTTGAACATGACACGATAACGCTCGTCATTGACGGTTATGGCGTGTCCTTGCTCATTTTCGAAGAAAATTGGGCCTATGATTCCGCCTGGCCAAAAACCGTGGATGCTGCGAATTCTTATCGACGACGTGTGGATATTCCGAGCCACAAATGCGACAATTTTGTTTGGTAACGTAATCCCTGGGGTGAAAATGAGCTTCATTCGGAAACACGATTTTTCCGTAAAACGCTAAAAATTTTGCGAAAAGAAGTGCGAGAAATGTTCAGTTCTGAGAACGGTGGCGAGCTGACGTTGACGGCTGTTCAATCACACTTTCAGCTAAAGCGGCATTAATTTCCACTGAACCCACGGGACGATCACGTACACGATCACGGCACTCTATTGAGTTGACGACTCAGAATTTTGGAAGAAAGTTTTTAATTTTTAGAGCGTAAAGCGACCCATTTTGAAAATGTATAGCCTTTAACAAATAATTTCTCGCTTCCTAGCTTGGAAATGGGTCATCTGCTTCGAAATACCGGGAGGTTCAAATTCCAAATTTTACATGTCCCGCCCCTCCCCATACACATTTGATTTACCAATTAGACAAAATCTTCGTCGTGCAAATATTCCTTTAGACGTTTTGTACTTCTTTTTTGAGTGTGAATACTGTTTTTTATGTATTTCAGCTAGCATACCACTTATGTTGTCAGTAGATCCAGAACTTAGATCTAGATCGGAGTTGGCAGATATGACTTCTAATGCCACTGGACAACCAATTTCAGCAAATTATCGGCGAAATAATTCGTTGGCAAAGTGTTTTGTGTCTGTCTGATGGGTCCAGTATAGTGTATTCAAAAAACCGGTTTTTCAAAAATGCCAATTTTCGGTTTTTTCGAATATTCCGATTTTGGCGAAACCGGTTTTCGGTTAAACCGAGGTGCAGAAACCGGTTAATAACCGCTTTCGGTTTTAGAAACAAAACGAACAACTAATCGCTTGTACACATCGTTTAATTTTAATTCGTCCCGTTGAATTTCGAGATCGAAAATACCGTTCAGAACCGGTGTAAAACTGCAGGTCCTAATCAGAACGTGTGAGTCTTCCTGTCTGTAACTTTTGGGAACAAAAAATCGCTGAGCATGGCACGATAACGCTCGCCGTTGACGGTTTCGGCGGCTGCTTCCTGATTTTCTTAGAAAAATAGGCCTATGATGCCGCCATGCCAAAAACCGCACACAAAAGTCGCTCGTGGTGGATACATTGGCTTCTCCACGACGACGTGTGGATTTTGTGAGCCCCAAATGTGACAATTTTTTTTGAAAACATAACCCCCGAGGTGAAAATGTGCTTCACCGGGAAATATGATTTTTCCGTAAAAACGCTCAAAATTCTGGGAAAAGAAGTGCCAGAAATGGCGGCTGTTCGAAAACACTTTCAGCTAGAAAAGAAAAAACCGTTTCCCATTACATCCCATGAAGGGATTGGGGAGAGCTCCTCACAACCAGTGAGCTGTGCGCTTTCTAATTTTTCACTCACTGATTGGGACCTACAGTTTTTACACCGATTCCGAACGGTATTTTGAGAAGCTTTTTCATGGCTAAATACTCGACAGTGTCGCTGTCACTATGCGAGGTGACCGCCGCCGAAAGAATTTTTTTTTAAGGTGGTCAGAGCAGGGATCGAACCCGGGATCTCATGTACGAGAGGCGCGCACACTACCCATTGCACCACCGACGGCCACTTTCAGCTAGAACGGCAATATTTTCCACTCAACGCACGGATCGAGCACGTACACGAGTAGTGTCGTCGACTAAGAATACGGATTGACGAATTCGCTTCACACATTGTTCCACAAACTGCGTTTATTTCGTAGATTTCTGAAAGTTTACGATGAATACACAGTACTTTGGAGGAAAGTTTCTAATATTTCCCAATGCTTTTTCGAGCGAAAAGGAACCCATTTTGTAAATTTCTAGCCATTAACAAGTAATGTGTCACTTCGTAGATTTCAAATTGGTCATCTGCTTCGAAGTAACGGGGGGTTCAGATTCCAAATTTTACATGGCCCACCCCTTATTCATTTTTTTCAATATTTGACTTCCCCAATTAGGCAAAATTATAGTTGAGTAAATATTCCTTTGGACATTTTGCACTTCCTTTTGGAGAGTGATACTGTGATTTTTACATTTCTGCTAATATACCACCTGTGTTGTCACTAGTTCTGTGTCGCCTGATGGGGTTAGTAATCAAACTGAGTTATGAAAAAGACTTTAGATGTGTAATTCTGCGGCGTGAATTGTGTAAAAACCCGGTTAATCGACTTGAAATACCTAGTGAAACCGGTTCTTCGAAAATACCAATTTTTAGAAAACCGACATACGGATAACCGACAGAAATTCGGTTAACCGGTTTCGGTTTTGAATACAATAGGCAAGTAATTATAATGAGCTATGAAAAAGACTTTAGGTGTGTAATTCTGCGGTATTATTTAAGTTGTGTAAAAAGCGAAAAACCCGGTTATTCAACTTGAAATAACCGGTGAAACCGGTTTTTCGAAAACAGCTATTTTTAGAAAAGCGGCATACGGTTATCCGACCGGAATTCGGTTAATCGGTTTCGGTTTTGAATACACTAGTAATTCCCCATCGTCGTGGGTAGCTACCCATTACTTTCTCCATACCCTGTGGGTAATGGGTAAATGATCGATACCCATTCCCAACGGCAATAATAATGGGTTACCCTGGGAGTAAATGGTTACCCACGAAATACGAACCCTGATTTGGGCTGAATACAAATCTATATAATATTCAATGCAAATCTGTACAAAAACATCCTATGGTCTCTCCAGAAATGCACCAGCTGATGCAGATGATTGTTTTGCATATTTTGTTTGGAATTACCAACTCAAAACACCCGCAAAGTTGTCAGGTGCTGCATTTACGAACGTGCTGCACATCAAATGCAGAGCAGTAATTTATTTAAATGCAATATAAAACAATTACCACTTCCCTTATGGCCTTCTCCATATGCTTCCTCACATGACTTTCTGCGCTCCAAGTCCGCCAAAGCCCCAAATCCAAAAATTTAAATTTTCATCTGAATTCGTGGAAGCTGTTCGGGAATAAATAAATACAATTTTCTTAATGACCACGAAACCACAAATCTAAAATTGTTTGCTTATCTTGCAACATATAACACCACATTTTGACAAATCCTACTTACTTGGGCAACGTCCCATTACTAAGAAATTCTGTGACCTATTTGGAGAAGAAAAATAGAAATAATTAGCAAATATTAAACACAACCTGTTTTTTGTTTACTTACCTTTCACACTGAAAAAATATTAATTTCGTTTTGAAAATATCAAATGAAATATCAAAATATTTGTTTACATATTTTGAAACGACTCCTGATGGAAATTCAAAACTATGCAATAGAAATTTTATATTAGTATAGAAACCCGTATTCATTTTAGGAACATTTCATGAAATTAGCAACATTTGTTGAACATAGTACTATAAGTATACTTGAATTCAAATCCACGAAAACACAATATTCGTTATCCGAATTGAATTTAAAGAGACTGACATTCTTATTTTGAGTTAAGATAATTTTTATGTGTACTACACAATTTAAATTCTAATTCCTAATTTTTAATAAAAATTAACTCGTACTGAGTACATAGTCTGAACTAGTTTTAAGTTCAATTCGAACTCAAATTTAGGATATGCTGTTTTTTGACTGTAATCCCAACATTGTTGTTTAGGAACATTTTATTGAATTAGGAAAACTTTTTGAATTTGGTGGCAAATTTATATTTTTAAATTCGATTATTTCAAAAAGTTATATACGGTGCGGAGGGAGGGTTGCAACGTTCGAATTATCGATTGTGCGGATTTGTCAGTCACGATGTCGCAGTGGTCAAGTGAGCATCGTGCGTTCGCTGTGGAGACATTTTTTAAGAGTAATGATTCCTACGTAATTGCTCGTCGACAATTTTGTTCAAAGTTCGGTATACGGCGAATAAGTGATGGACCGAGTGTAAATTTAATTCGTTCGTGGGTGCAGAGATTCCTCGCAACTGCTTCGGCTATGAATGCCCCACGGCCAAGGCCCAGTCGATCTTCAAGGACTCCCGAAAACATTGAACTGGTTAAAAGCAGATTACGTGAAAATCCGCTTCTTTCAATACGGAAAAGAGCAGCCTCAGTGGGACTTTCAAGAGCGATTATTCATGAAATTTTAAAAAAGGATCTAAAGTTCCATCCTTTTAAAATTCAAATCCTTCAAGAACTGAAAGAAAGTGACTTTGATTTACGCAAAACTTTTTGTGAAACGATGTTGGAGCGTTTTCGCTCTGTAAATCCCATTTTTTGGGCGACGAGGCTCATTTTCACTTAAACGGCCACTTCAACAAGCAAAACTGCCGTTACTGGTCTCCAAGAACACGCAACCCTCGATTGAAACATCAAAAACCATTACATTGCCCCAGGGTAACTGTTTGGAGTGCCTTATCCACTCATGAGAAAATTGGAACATTTTTTTCGAAAATTCTCGAGGCCAGGCGACGAATGTAAACGATCATCTGGATGACATACTCTTTAAAAAATAAAGCCCGCATTTCCATTCCATCGTTCTATGCTCTTAATAAAACTTTGTGTAAATTATTATTTTTTTTATTTTAAGTTTGAAAATATATATCTGCTACCAGACACCCTGTATAAGTAAATTTGAACTTATGTTTTACCTAAAATGTAGGATATTTTTCTTTAATTACAAAATGTGTTTAATGTACCTAATCCAAGAAAAGATGAACTTAAATTGTGTTAAAATTTCCATATTTTAAGTAAAAATTAACTTGAATTGAGTACATACTGCGGAGAGTTGACTAACCAACTAGTGGCCAGTCGAAGATCAGATCTTCGCTTTCGGGAGGGGATGAGATTTTTAATTTTCCCCGTAGTTGGGGAGGGTTGACCACCACCCATGTTGTTCGCAGTTGCGGAGGCACCCTTGCGTGTGACCACAGAAGACTTACGAGCCCTAGTGCTCGAGGAAGAGCCAGTACGCTCGGGGGAAATCACAGGTTTTCCTGTGGCGGAAGAGTTTTTACTATTCTTGTTCATGTTGTTTGGGCCTCAACTTGTAGCCGCTATCTACGTCCGTGAAAATGCAATGTGTTCAAACAGAGGGGCCCCGTAGTTGTCTATGAGGCAGGGAGTTCCACGCGAGGGTTCAGAGCCAGGCCGAACCAAAGAGGGAGTCATCTCATCACCACCAACGGTGATGGATTTCGAACGTACTCCAAGACTTGCCAGGTTTTAAGGAGGCGGAGACGAATGGTACCTTAGCCACGAGCCATTTCGAAAAAGTGTCACCACTGCCAAATCAGGTCGCAGAGCGCAGGACGTCAGCTCGAGAGCAAAAATCAAATGGTTACGAAAATCGTGAACCAAGGTCATAGCAGAGTCTGTGCTGGAGATTTTTCAGACATATATAAAATAATGAGGCAGATATTCCGACACCGTTAATCTCAGCAACAAATGATGATCTAGAATTTCATACTCTGAAATTCAACCAGCTTGTTCAGCAAGCAGCGTGGCAAAGCACGCCATATATAACGAAGAAAGAAAGCACACATAGTAACCCAAAACAAATAAAGTTAATGATAGATACTAAGCGGAAACTGCGTAAAAGATGGCACGAAACCAGATCTCCAGCAGATAAAAGTAATTTAAATAGGGCGAAACTTACTGAAGAGAAAAAAAAAAGAAAATACCAGAGCCTATCAAAAAACAAATCACAACTTTACAAATCGAGAAATCATTCTGAAGAACCGATACAGCAGACGCACCCACTTAAAAAACCAGACGGATCGTGGGCTAAAACAGCCATGGAGAAAGTTTTCCTATTCGCCGATCACTTAAAAGAGTTATTCCAACCTAATGACATTAATAGCAATATTGATGAAAACGATCAAATTGTCCCAGTCACTCGGATCGAAAACGATGAAAATGACATAGTATAACTCCAAGCGAAGTCAAGAGGGAGATAACAAAACTAAAATTCAAAAAGGCACCGGGGTACGATTTAATCAATGCCGAGGTTCTTAGGCAACTACCATATAAAATGATAATTTATTTAACAAACATATTCAACACTGTTTGTAAACAACAGCATATACCAAGTCTCTGGAAAGTTTCCACCGTGATCATGATTTTAAAACCCGGAAAATGTCCGCACAAACCACCTCATATCGACCAATCTCATAGCTATTTGAAAGAATATTATCAAACCATATGAATGCTATAATAGAGAATACCAGCACTATTCCTAGTCACCAATTCGGTTTTAGAAAAAGACACTCTGCAGTACAGCAGATACATAGAATAACAAACGAAATTGAAATAGAATTTGAGGAAGGAAAAGTGTGTTCCGCTATGTCTCCCAGGCTTTTGATAAGGTCTGGCATCCGGGACTGGTTGATAAGCTACCCCAAACTTTTCCAGCCCATCTATTTAATATTATAAGGTCATATATTTCCGAAAGATACTTCGAAGTTAGATATGAGAACCAATACTCGGAACTTATGGAAATAAAAGCGGGTGTTCCAAAAGGTAGCATATTGGGACCAATGTTGTATCTTCTCTATATTAAGACATTCCGCACACATCGAACACGATATTAGCCACATTTGCCGACGACACGGCTATAATATCTAAAGGCCCATCAACAGCAGAAACATCAGCGTACTTGCAAGCTGCAATGGAAAACATTTCCTTTTGGGCATCCAAATGGAAAATTAAAATAAATAAGGAGAAGTCTCTCCACTTCAATTTCTCACTGTCAGAAAACCAAACGTCCCTGTTAAATTTAATAACGACGATATACCGATATCAACGTCTGCAAAATATCTAGGAATGACGATCGACTCGACTTTATCTTGGAGAGAACACTTGAGGAAGAAACGATTAGAGCTACAAATCAAATATAGATCCTTAAACTGGCTAATAGGAAGGAGCTCCACCCTTTCAACGGACTGCAAACGCCTTGTATACCTACAGGTATTGAAACCGATCTGGTGCTACGGAATCGAAATATGGGGATGTGCAAAGAAATCCCACACAAAACAAATCCAAGTATTTCAGAACAAAGTCCTAAGGAATATAGTAAATGCTCCATGGTATGTAAGGAATGAGGATATACATAGAGACTTAAACGTGCCAGCAGAACATGACATAATCAAAATCCATGCCCAAAAACATACACAAAAGATGTCCACACATGATAACTCTGCAGCTCGGCTTGTTCTAGAAGAAGTCGCCCCCAGGAGATTACGACGCAAAAAACCACAAGATTTGATCAGCGAGAATAACAATTGAGGATGTTTTTATTATAACGTTCTTTAAAAAAAACACAAATAAAAAATGTTAAGTTGTAATATAAAAGAAGAAATCTGCTAGTTGGTCAACATAGGACCAGTCCCAGAAAATAAAGAAACGAATAAAAAAAATTTAGAGTTACCCAGGATGCACCGCGAGGAGGCGATCTTCACTGCAACCCAAAAAAATAAATCTCTATTTCGCATTATATAAACTAAAATCTACGAAATATTTACTTAAATTAAGTATATTTTTGCTCAATATAAGTACCATAGCACTCACTTCTAAGAATTTTTAATGGAAATATTGAGTTCAGACAATTTTTACGTATACTCCGGTCAAGTAAAGGTTTCTTGACTCAAGTTAAAATTCCTAATTTTAAGTAAACATAATAATGTGAACTAAATTTTAGTTCACTTTGAACTCAAATTTAGGACATTTTTTTTTTTTTGAGTGTGTACATTAGGCACACACTTGATCCATGCTGCCAATATTAATATGATGTAAATTGTAATCCATTGTTGGGACGTAGTCTAATGCCAGACGGATAAATGATATTCGATTAGTATTTTATACAGCTGTTCTTGCTTCACTGGTTGTTAGCCGTTGTTCTTCATGTATTTCGTTGTATTTCACATTTTTACTCTGTGAAGATTTCTCGTAAACGTGATACTCGATATCTAGATTGTTCGTTTTCTGCTGCGCGATCCTGTTGAGTTTATTGTGAACGCAATGCACGCACATGATTTGTTTGTCTTGCACGGCGGCCAATATTTCCACGTGATCGTGTCATTCTGTTTAAATATACATTTAATGTACTTATAATTGAAATACTAAACTTGAACAAATATCAGTATCAACATGTATATATTTTTTTAAAGTAATTTATGAAAAAAGGGTATACAGCATGCTGATAGCTAGTAGGTTTTGCTTTAACATATATTTTTTTAACCTTAATAATATTGGATGAACTTTAAAAAAGTTAAAAATCGCGCCATCTATAGGACTAAAGTGAAACTACACAGAAACACTGCTCACGGTCTATAGAATAAGCGTATAAAACGTGTAGAATATCCCTGAAAAAACTATATGCCAGGACTAGAGTGTCCGAAACTGTAAAACCGGTTTATTGCTAATTACCGTGTGCCGGTTTTTTAAGAAACTTAATTTTCGAACAAACCGGAAACCGGTTATTTGTCGTCGGTTAACCGGTTAAGCGATTTTTTATAATTTGTGTTAATATTCTTAAAAAAAATTAATAATAATTGATATGATTTTCGAATTTTTATGAAATTATGGAATTAAGAAATTGGAATTACTCAATGAGTTTTAAATGTCATTTCCAAATCATTTTTGTACTCAAATTTCAACATGATTTTATGACGAATAAAATCTAATTTTTTTTTTTTTTTTTTTTTTTTTTTTAAGACCAGCACTCAGGGGATGCCCCCTATAAATGCAATGCATTGTGCTGGCGACGGAAATTTAGGTAGAGGAGGGTGGAAAGAGGGAGTAGTGCTTATTTGCATTTGCCTTGAATCGCTGTATGTCACAATTTGCGGGAAATACACTTGCGGGAAGTTTATTCCACATACGGACCGTACGACTGAAGAACGAATTTTCTCTGTAGTGTGTTGTGCGATCGACTGGCCAATAGATAGTAAACGGATGGGAGTTCCTTGAAAGCCGCGTACTTCTGCCAAATGTCCTCACATCTGGTATAAGTTGACGGATGTCCGAGGAACACGCACCGTGAAAATACCGATAGAACAGTGTCACGCAACCCACATTACGCCGATGCTCAAGGGAGGCAATAGAGCTGGACACCCTACTGTCCCCTATCAACACCTTTGCTCTCCTTTGTACACGGTCCAGCAACTCCAAAGATGACTTTGGAGCACCTGCCCATATATGGGAGTTATATTCCATTCGCGGCCTGATGTAGGTGGTGTAGATATTAAGGAGATCAGATGGAGTGAAGTACTTCTTGCACCGCTTTAAAAAGCCTAGGCACTTCGATGCATCTTTCGACACTTCAAATACATGTTTTGCCCAGCGAGCATCACATTGTATTTTCATGCCCAGAACATCAAGAGCGTCTGATTCCTCAATATCCACACCATCCATAGATAATGACGATACGACTGGGTCAGCTGTCCGCTTGTGCGAAAGCAGACAGCACTGGGTCTTCCCCGCATTAAAACTTACTCTATTCAATCGACCCCACTCAACAATGGCCTCGAGATCGCGGTTGAGTGTTTCATTCATTAATTGACGTTTATCACTAATTTCCTGAAGATTTGGCCTGTGGTCGAATGAATATGAATGACAGAGATTACTGTCATCCGCAAAAGAGTAGATTTGGTTCACAGTCCGACCCAGGAGATCGTCAATGAAAATAAGAAAAAGAGAAGGAGAGAGAACAGAGCCCTGTGGTACCCCTGCCGTTAATTTATGTTCATCGGAAGAGATGCCATCTATAACAACTCTTATAGTGCGATCTCTGAGAAAACTCGATATAAAACGAGTGAAATTATCACCAACACCAAAAGCAGCCAGCTTCGACAAGAGTGCCTCATGCCAAACTCTGTCGAAGGCCTTGGAAATATCTAGAGCCACCACCTTACTCTCACCAAGCCGGTGGATGGATCGACTCCACTGTTCCGAGAGGAACGCCATCAGGTCTCCCGTAGATCTTCTCTTACGGAAGCCATACTGTCGATCATTAAGCAGGTAATTTGACTCGAGATACTTCACAAGATGGTGGTTAACCATGCTCTCCATAACTTTCGAGAGCGCAGAACAAATAGCAATTGGGCGGTAATTGGCGGGGTCACTTGCATCACCTTTTTTGGGAATAGGCTGGACGTTGGCTACCTTCCAACACGCCGGGTAGACCCCAGCGCGGTATGCAAGATTGAAAAGGTTGCGCAGTGGGCGTGCCAGCGTTGAAGAGCACTTACTTAGAACCAGTGCTGATATACCATCCGGACCCGGGGATTTACCTACGTCGAGATTCGCGAGAACCTTTTTAACTCCTCGTGTTCGAAAGAATATTTCAGGCATGAAGCCAGATACCTTATCTACTACGGGGAGTGGTTGATTGCTTTCCGGCAAGGAAGAATTCCTTGCAAACATTTCAGCCAAAAGATTTGCTTTATCAACCGGTTCAGTGAATAAGTGGTCATCTTTGACAAGAGTTGGAATAGAAGAAGAACTATTCTTTATTCTTCTCGCAAATGACCAAAAGTTCTTACTTCCCCTAGGGAAAGAGAGGACATTAGCACGAATACGCTGTTCGTAAAGAAATTGTTCGCGTAGAAGTACTTTGGCACATTCTGATCTTGCCTGCTTGCGTAGCATTTCAGTGTGGACGTTTTTATTTCGACACCATTCACTGAATGCTTCCTCTTTAGATCTGACAGCATTCTTGCATGTCTGGTTAAACCAGCATTTTTCATATGGTTTAACCGAAATGTTTTTTGTCGGAATGAATGACTTCATACCGATTAAAATTATCTTTACAATCATTTCAGCAGCAGCATCAATGTCATTATCTAGAAAGCAAAGCTTCCAGTTGAAATGCTGATAAAAACTGTTGAGCTCAGCCCAACGTGCCCTCTCGTAGGAAAAAGTTGTTCGCTTCGGGGCTGAGTTTGAAACGAGTCGAAGAGCTGAATACGAGAAGGATGCCGAAATGACACAGTGATCCGAATTACCAAGAGGTGCAAGAGTGATAACTTCATACTTTTCAGGGTGTGAAGTTAAGAATAGGTCAAGTAAATTACGGTAGTGCCCTTGAACGCACGGAATGTGCGTCGGTTCATTCACTAATTGCGCCAGGTTGTTGTGCACGGCGAAGAGCTCAGCGTATTCGCCCTCCGGAGTTGTATGGTTCGAATGGGTTAGCCAGGCGGAGTTATGGACATTAACATCACCTGCGACAGCAATTTCACTGTCCGGATATTTCTCCAAAATTTTGGATATGGAGTCAGAAAGGGCGTCGAAGCCATTAAAGGATGCCTCCCTTTCCGCATTGGGACTTCTATAAAGAAATCCGAAGTGAAGGACATGTGTTCCAATCCTAAATTTAACCCAAAGGGAGTTAAATTCCGGATCTTGGGAGTCCAAATGACGCTGACTCTGAAACACTATGCCATTTTTTATATAAACCACAAGGCCTCTGTGGGAAACAAAAAGAGAAAGAACGTGATACCCAGGAACGTGAAAATCCTGTGGATCAGAATCCTCACACACCTGGGTCTCACAAAGAGCTAGAATATCAGGCCGGTGAACATTAATATGGGAGTAAACACTAAAAAAATTCGTTCGCAGCCCTCGTATGTTGGCAAAGTGAAGAGAAAACTTACCTACCATTGCAACACACAAACAAAAATCAAAGCAAAGCCAATGCTATGTGCACAATACAAACAATCATTCCCCCACCTTCCCGCTGTTGTCCACACAATGCTTAGTGTTATGCCTTAAGCACTGTGTAGCAACGAGAAGACGGAAAAAGAACAGTCTGTGCTGTGCGTTAGTTAAGATGGAGGGGGGGACAACACATGCTTGCGGAGAGGGGCATAAAAGCCCGTTAATTAAGAATTAATCATGTTTTTTAAATTTTTTTTTACAAATTTATAAGTGTTAAATAGGTGTTTCAAACTTAATATGATTTTCATACATGAGAATCTCTTTCAAATTAGAATATGATTTTCGAACTGAACTGAATATGATTTTCGAATGTGAGATCGAAGAAAACTTTTAAATTTTATATTAATATTTTTTTTGAAATTAAAACGTAATTGTCATATTTTAATAGAGTTGTGAAATTTTGAGTTTTAAATACGTATGTGTAATGTTCGCTACACAAATGTATTGTAAGGGTTACACGTGAAATTAAAATTAATGCACGAAAAACCGAAAATAAACCGGTTCCACCAGTTTTTGTCAAAATTAAAGAACGAAACGCGGGTTCTGGAAAAATTGGCTTTTCGAACAAAGCGAAAACCGGTTCCTTGTAAAATTAATTCTTCGAACAAACCGAAAACCGGTTTTTAAAAAATGCCGATTGTTTGGACACTCTAGACGGGGCATGATTTGGCATGTTTTTTATACCGTTGGACGCGCCTTCAAAAAGCCTCTTATAAAGTATGATACCAATATTGTATACATTTCTTTGAAAAACTAAAACAAATATTTTGGGAACCATAAAAAAACAAACCAAGGTAAACTTTGAGGGGTGCACAATAAACGCTTTTTCCCCCACCATACAATGTGAGTCGGTTTAATGTACATGCCAATATTTGTTCAAATTGAGTATATCAAACCACGTTTACGAGAAAACTTCACAGAGCAATAACGCGAAATGCGAAATGAAGAACAATGGTTAAGAATAACGGCTAACAAACAGCAATATAACACTAATCGAATATGATTTATCCGTCTGGCATTAGACTACGACCCAACAATGGATTACAATTCACATCATATTGATATTGGTAGCAAGGATCAAGTGTGCTCCCACTGTAAAGTGTAGACATAAAAGAAGAACCTCCAGGGCTATGCAGCGTTAATTGTAAATCAAATCGCCAGAATTTAGTAAACCCCTAGAACCATTACAAATACTATTATATGGAACGATGCCGCAATCGGAACAGTTTCTGCGTAATATAAGAATATACAACAGTAGTTTCCAAATGACGTCATTCGGTTCTGACTAGTGGATTCAAAAACGAAAACGGTTAACCGAATTCCGGCCGGTTAACCGTACGTCGGCTTGCTAATAATTTTTATTTTCAACGAACCGGTTTCACCGGTTATTTGTATCGATTAACCGGTTTTTTCGGTTTTAAAGAATTTTTACACAACTGAAATTACAACACAGAATTACAAATCTAAGGACTTTTCAATTTCGGTCTATGATCACGAAACCCATCAGACAGACACAAAAGACTGCCAACTAAACACCTCGCCGTCTGTTTTCCGAAATAAATTGCCCAATGGAAATAGGAGAAATGTCTCCAACTCCGATTTAGATGTAATGATATTCGTAGTAGTTCACGAAAAAAAATTATCAATCACCAAATTTGTCAACTCAATTGCTTTTGTATTTAAATTCGGTACCGTGAAATAACTCCCAAATGAAATAAATCCCAAAAAAAAAGTGAAATAAGTCCCAACAAAAAATTAACAAAATTCCATATAAATTGGGAATAATATCATTATGAAATAAATCCCAATGCGTTAGGACTTATGTCGTAATTTCTAATTGGGAGTTATTTCATAATGAAATAACTTCTAAGTCGTATAACTCCCAACAAAATTATGTTGGGATTTATTTCATTTTTTTAACTAATTGGAATTTATTGCATTCCTGTTGGAATTTATTTCACTCCAAAGAAGCAAAACAACAATTCTAGACGAATTTTAATCGATGGCACTTTTTCAATTGGATGCTTTAAGCAACTTGGATGCTTTAAGCAACTTCTTTTGATTCATATTGAATATTATGAAAAGCTTTGTATGTCAACCGAGAGGGGGGGGGGGGCGGAGCCGCGACGCGGCGCGGCGCGGGTCCGGCGGCTAGATCGTAATTATTATTACGATTATGTATATGCTTACATATAATTATGAAATAAAAAGCGTTCTCTAAAAGGAAATCAAAAATAAATTGGGAGTTAATTAATTTTTGTTGGGCCTTATATCATTGGGAGTTAATTCATTTTTATTGGGTTTTATTTTTACATTTTGAAATAAGTCCCAGAAATTGGGACTTATTTCATTTTTGCCTTTGGGAGTTATTTCATTTTTTTCAGTTGGGCGTTATTTCATTCTTATTGGAATTTTTTTCATTGGGAGTTATTTCATTGGGAGTTATTTCATTTGGGAGTTATTGCACGGTACCTTTAAATTCAGCTAATAAAGGCCTCAAGTACACAAATTGTAGGTCAGCAATATAATATAATTTAACTTATAATATGCTTGAGTAAATTCAATTCAATGTGCAGATGTGTTGAGTTCGAAGTTAATCAAGAATAAATTCATATTTCAATTTCGTACATAATCACATGGAGTTCGAAGTTAAGTAACATTTAACATTTTGAATTTTTTTTTTGGAATTTTTGCTCTGTTAAATTTTTTGCGTCGTTTGTGCTCTGTGCGACTTTATTCGGCGTTTTTGTTCTGTGGTCGTCATCTTGTAATTGAAGGCATACTGAAAATCCTGAATTATATACATAATTAACACGATTACGGTGTTAAAAATTTTAAATTTAACTTGATAAATTGATTTTTACATTTTACATTTCATCAGCTCCCTTCTGCACAAATTTTTAAGCTATATCACATTTGATGATAAACAAAACCCAACATATCGAGAATTGATTCAACACACAATAGTGCCAAAGCAGCCAAAGCTATACTTTCCTACTAAATTTGACTTAAAGTCCCTCGTATCTAGAATTTTGTACACAAATAACACTGTGATAGTTTTTGGGACTAAAATTTTTAAGACAAGGCCGGAGTAGACGGTTTTACCATAAATTGGGTACGAGGAAACGAACTGCAACATTCGCTTTTAGTGTTACAATTACTGTTTCATACAATTTTTTTTTTATTTTGATCACGGAGTGGATTTTTTTGCATTGTCGATTCTGACACCCTTTTTATAGCCACTAACTTCTATTTGGTTGGTTGCACCGGTACACTTTCTTCACCAAAGTTGTTCCCAACGTCTTGGGCTTCAACTTTAGTGAACACAGCTCACCTCTAAACCCAGGATTTTGGGGCTCTTTGATTCAGAAATTCAGAAATAAGAGAAAACCTATAGTGAAAGGTGATTGAAGTATATTTATTTATTCTCTTCATTTCCAATATCAAATTCCACATAATTATTGGATTTTTTGGACAAAACCACTTTTTTTAATTGGGTTTTAAACCAATGAAAACATAAAAAACTACAAAAAAGTACAAAAGTCTGGCAAGCCTACATATATATTGTATGAAATAAAGCTTACTTCTAATCTTCTAACTCTATGAACCGCGAAATGATGTATTAGCTACCAGCTTTGACTTTGGCGTTCACGTTTGCGGCTACGTTCACTTTCGGGACTTTTAGAATACTACCCTTAGACAGAGTTAGTCACAAAGAACAGCATACCTTTCGTCGTGGCAAAACTAGCCATGGATTTCAGGTGTAGTCCTATCACGCGCAATGTGCCCTCCTGTTCCTCCAACCTAGGAAAAAACAACCATTTATCCACGGTAAGTCCAGTGTTTTGCTTGCTAATGACCTTGAGTATGGCGTCCGATGAAATCTTGCTGTGCCGTAGTTGAATTCTTAGGGTCGTCTTTGTCAGACTTTTTCCGTACCAGGACCAGCGTGCCGTCTTCCTACGGGTCGGAGATAGCATATACTAGCTTTTCCAGGGTTTCCGCGCAATGTTGTGAGGCCAGCTGCAGTATGACTTCCTCTCCTTTGAACTCACTCCTGCCGACTTCTATGGGTGGTCCACCTTCGGCGTTCACGGCATTTTTTTTGTGTTGAATCTTAATGTATGTATGAGAAGTTCATATTACAAGCTTTAAAGTTCGGATACAAAATGTTTAATTTTCGTTGAAATAATAGATTATTCAGTAAAACACAATTACTGGCATGACTAGTTTCGTATATATACCAACTTAATATGCAATCCCTCAGTATCAACTCAACCTGAAAGTCAATTATTCTAACAACAAGAGCGTGGGGTTGTTTTCGTCTATGTTGTCTTTTCCTCTTTCAGTCTTTCACTGTTCCAGTTGATTTGAGGATAGTTAGTTGTGTGAGATTATTTTCCGAATAACCGGGCTAATGTCTTTTATGTTTGAAGTTTTCGCCTAAACTTTTTAGATAACTCAGAAACTCTTGGACAGTCTAAAAAATAACGTTAGAAAAACTTCAATTCAATTTTTTTTGGTATTTTCACTAATAAAGTCGGAAAATCGTTCTGAAGCTATGTTAAAATCTGTTGAACGAGGTTTTCAAAAATCGAAGGTTTTTTAAAAAACACTTTACCAATGAATTTAAAATTTCGACTATATTGGATCATTATACATCAACAATTTTTAGTGGTTATATTTAGTGGTCGAGTTTGAGCTAACTAACAGTTATATGTAAATTTCAAATGTCATATGCGTAACCCGTTACATCAGCTGAATAGTTAAGGATAACCCGAGAAGATGAAATTGGGAATAATTATTACGTCACACAAATTGGGTCGAAGTTGTTCTCAATGACCATTAAAGTTATACCTCAAGAACAATCTGCTAATACTCGTAGGTACAAGAATATGTTACGTAGTAACCGTATGTGTGGTGGATATGACCACGATAAGCATTCATGGTAAATATCAGTTATGAACTATGAAAAATTTACAAGATTCCTAGATAGCTAATAACAACTATTGTAGTTTGATATAGCTAGTATATGCATAATGTATATGAACCTTGTAGAAATCAGTGCGTGTATATAAACGGGGAAATTTGAAAGGCCTTCCCTTAGAAGACATTCTAGAAGGCATACCAGAAGGCTTTAAGCTTTGTAATTTCCAATAATGACAATAATACAAAAATAATTTTTGTAATAATAATTCCAATTTCTTCGGGAGGCAGTATAAAAGTTTATTTAAATGTTAAGTTATATGAAGATTAGAAAGCATGCAACTTGAAATAAAAGTGAGAACAGACGGGGTTGCACTCTAATGTTGCCCCATACAACAATTAAATGATTGTGGAATCCAGCCACTATGTATATCTTGTAGCTACATAAAAGGCCTTGCTTTTCCCGCAATGCCCATACTCATGTATTTATGTGTATGTATAAGTATTATACAGTCTTAAATCCAAGTGCATATTTCTTTCCAACTTCCCCGTAAACGAACACACAAAAACTCCAAGTAAAACATAAAAAAAATCTTAAGTTTTTTAGCATATTTGACGAATACTAAATATAACTATAGCATATTAAAGCAACACGCATGTGGTCGAGCATTCTTGTTTGGGCGAACAGTCAAAGGAAATAATATTGCAGAACATATGGGGAGTTTTTATATGAAATCATAGGCGCCAAAAACTACAAATTTCTCGATTTGCCACTAAATTCGGTATAATCCGACATATGGGTAAAAATGAACGAAGTTTGTTACAGATTTAACTCAGAATAGCACCAAATGAAAAAATTTGAAAAGATCTGCGAAATGCTGATTCTACAGGTTATGGGTAGTTCCGGGTAGTAGTTTATATTACATTATAAGTTATTAGCTCTGTTCGAGGATGGCATGTCCTAATGTCTACTGACACAATAGTCGTGTTTTGGTTACAGGCAAGCGATTGTCGCTTGCTATGTTGCAAAGAAAACCACAATTTAGCGATAAGTCATTTTATTCAAAAATGTGAATAAGGGTTCAAATCGCTAAAATATGTCAAAAAAAATTTGTTTAAACTTAGCGAAAACAATTCTCGTCGCTAAGTTCTCGCTAAGTCTTCGCTAAGTGCTTCATACAAAACAAGCGGAAATATACGCAAGCGGTTTAACCAATACACGCTTAATGTCTATAGACTTTATGTCTCTCCAAAACTGACAAAATGCCCATAGACATTAGGAAACTTTCATTTGTGTCACAATATCAATAAAAAAAGCAGTGACATAAATTCATTAGCATTTCAAATATTGTAAACGTGGTAAAAGTAACGTCATTTTACAAATTCAATATCCAGTCTTTAAGTTGTCTTTGAAGAGAGTGCATTTAAGAAATTGAAATTAATGGAATAATCAAAGTAGGAATAGTCGTGCAATGTAACAGTTTCACTTAAAAACGACGGCTTGTGTGAGGAATTGAGCCTGGAGTTCAATCATAACCACGCGCCTCCAGTGGACCTAATAAAAAAAAATCAAATAATATATAATGTAAAAAGTGATTGTGAAAACAAAACTGTTGGTAAAAGGAAAGCTGTTCGTGAAGTATTCGACGAGGAATGTATGAAAGATTATGAACTTGCATCAGCTATTTCTTTTTCAAAAATTAAGAGACAGCTCCATCGCATCCGAAACAACGGATTGCCGAAGAATTCAACACCACAGCGAGAAGTAAAATCGATGTTGGATGTAGCCAGCCGATTTTTTATTTACTTTTTTATATTTCTCTCGCACCTGCTGTGCCTTAGTATTTCACTTTGTATACAGGGTGATTCAGTAAGTTCCGGACTAATTTCTCCAGCGTATTCCTTGGCTCATTTCATGAAGGAAACTCCAATAGGACCATGTCCGAAAATCAATAAAAATCAATAGAAAAAAATAGAAAAAAGTCTAATCGCCGTGATACAGAGCTTTCGGAAAAAAATGGGGGAAAAAAATTCACATAACCTCAATTTGCTCCGCAAGATGGCTGATGGCAATCGCCTGGCCGCCACGATCTCCAGATCTCAGACCACTTGATTTATTTTTGTGGTGCTACATGAAAGATTGTGTGTATTCTGGGCAGATCCACAATCGTGAGCAGTTACTTGCACGCTTTGAGGAAGCTGCGGTTCGTGAAAAGATGAGTGAACTACACGTGGCGGATGTGGTTCGCAAACGGCTGCAATTGTGTTTATTAGAAAATGGGAACCACATTGAAAACTGCCTTTAACATCAAATGTTTTTTTCCCTATGTGTTTGATTCTTCAGCCAAAAATTTCAATAAAATAAAAAAAAATACGTTACCTGCCATCTGGCTGAGCAAATTGAGGTAATGTGAATATTTTTTCCATTTTTTCCGAAAGCTCTGTATCTTGGCGATTTGACTTTTTTTATTGATTCTAAAAATTTCAATAAAATCAAATCTTACACGTGTTAATTTACAAAAGCAAATAAATATGTGCTGTTATTTCGCATCCAAAAACAAAAACAAACATTTTTGCATTTCAGTAAAATGGTCATAACTTTGGAACGGTAAGACCTCTGGGCTTCGGTTAGGTCATTTTGGAAAGGTAAGAGGTATGGTTAACATAAGTTACCTGCCATCTGGCTGAGCAAATTGAGGTTATGTGAATTTTTTTTTCCATTTTTTCCGAAAGCTCTGTATCTCGGCGATTTGACTTTTTTCTACTTTTTTTATTGTTTCTGAAAGGCCTCTTAAGGACCTTTCCAACAAGCCCAAAAACCTTTCCGACCACTGGCTCAGAAGTTAGCAACTTTACCCTACTACCCTTCGACCACTAATCCGAAAATTTTGAACCCGCTGCCATTTCGCACCCTTGCATTTTCGGACATGGTCCTAGTGGACTTTTCTTCATGAAATGAGCCAAGGAAGACGCTGGAGAAATTAGTCCGGGACTTCCTGAATCACCCTGCATACCAAAGTCTTTTATATTTTTCGCGCACCTCCTCTGCTTTAGTATTGCACTTTGTATAGACCAAATTCTTTTCGTTTTAGATCACACCTTCTAGATTTTCTGTTAATGAGGAACACTTTAAAACTACAAGCACTTTAGAAGTCTTCAGCGCGAAACTGTCTAGGAAACTGGAAAAACACAAGTTCCTTGAGGTTATCCGTGATAAAGACTTTGCTTACTCAGTTTCCCTAGCCCAAGTATGTGCTGGAGTTTTAAATGTTTTGCCAAAAAAAGTATTAACCACAGAATAAAACGGCTAAAAAATTCTATCAATTGACACAACAACTGAATAGAGGTCAAATATCGTTGGCAGATATTTTAATCACATGATCAGTAAAGAAAATAGTATTCTCCAAGAGTGTGAGGTCATAGAAGAAGGCGATGCTCCGGAAACAACAGACGTATTGCAATGCATCATTCGTTTGCATCCCTGTAAACATTTTAAAATTTGTTCAAGCTGTTTGAATATATTAGATCAAAAATCTAAAAGTAACAATTCACCTTTGCTTTATTGTAAGCAAATGGTTGAAACAAACTTAAAAATATATCAATAAATTTTTATTATTTCCATTATAAAAAAAAAAATTCAAGGGTCTTAAAGTGCCACCTGTTCGAGTACTAAAAAATTTGTGCAAACTTTTACTGGATCGTGTTCGTTTACTCCAAAGGTCCAATAAATGAGAGCCAGAGAGCGATAATTTTGACAGTTCGATGTAGGAGATCTTGTAAATTTTGGTTGGAGAAATTTTAGCCAACAAAAAATTTCTAAGATAGAATAGCTGGTTGGTAACAGCTGTTTTATGTAAACAAATGAAAGTGAAAAATAAATTAGCAAAAGCAGAAGTAAGAAAAAATGAGTTTTTCAATATTTTATTTAACATGCAACTGAATTTAGAAAGTAAATGGAAAGCAATAATATGCAGTGTCATTTCAGCAAATTCTGGTGAACCGACGAAGTTATAATTGGACAAATGTGGCAGTAGACATGTAATGTAACTATAAGTCGTTCACGTACTTTTTGTGCAAAATTTCAAAAAGAGATTAAAATCGTTATTTCTCTGTCGAAAGTATATTCTTGGTAATTTTTACTGGGAAAATAAACGAACAAAACTGTATTCGCTTTTACTGATCTAGTACACCGTTTTGCGATATCTTCGCATGGATGTCTATATCACAATTTCGAAGATTTTACTGTGTAAACATTACTTTTTCAACGCCGGTAATGAAACTAACTTACCGGAATTACTAATTCCATAATAGTGCAAATAACGACAGTCGATGGTAATCAGTTTAAACAAATTTTACACTCTCGCTCACACTCCCCATCGCATACTCTCGGCAACTATCTTGTGCAGTTGAGCGTATTTTTGTTCACGCCTATTGGCGTTTCAATTACCAAATTCATGTGTTTTATGCTTTTGTACTTTTTCGTTCACTTTTATCGAGTGCTGTGGAGTTGGAGTTCGCAGTCTTTGATATTTGCTGGAGTCGTTATTGTTGAAGTAACAATATGCACGACTCCGACTTCAAGTTTAGAATTTCCATCAAAAGTGAATATTTTCGAATAGAATAATTTGCTGCCCGATATTTTCGGTACATATGCATTATTACACCGTATTAGATAAAATCAAGCCGTTGCATTGATAAAATCTTCATATCGCTGAAATGGATCCAACTCACAAATAAATTATACTTGCAAATAAACAACAGAAGTTTTAGACATTTACAATAATACAAATTAAAAACGAACTAGAAATCAATTTTTTTTAAGTCGAGAATATAGGCACTAAGGGTGGGATAGAATTGTGTGGAGATATTTAGTACAAGATTTGGATACAAGATTTGGATAACTTTTAATTTTGTGGGGTTGGGGAAACCATTAATGAGCCAAAAAATAAGGGGTGAAGTGTGGGACTGCGAATGGTGAAGGGGAAATAATTCACAATAAACCCCATAGCTGCCCCGGAGTCGTAACTAGAGGTTCGAAATGTATCACCATCCTAATTTTTCCCTCACAGCATTTTTTCCAATCATACCTCAGCCACTAAGGCAGCTCCCATACAAAACTTAAATTTTTATCAAATTTTCACAGCATTAACTGCCCAAACGGTGCCCATAGATTAGTCAAATGTATGACGACTGCCAATATGCAACAGTTTCTTAGAGCATATGTACCCTCTATCTACAACCCTTGAGGTGGTCCCCATACAAATTTGTTATTTTTTATAAATTTTTGTATGAAATCAGTTCCTGCCATGGTGCCTCCTATAGGGGTGAAATGTAGGATCGGCCCACTTATAGTTCTCTCTTCTAACAGTCATTCCGAACATACTAACCCTCTATTTGTATCCCATAAGGAAGGTTCAATAAAAAATGTAATTAAAAACGACCAAAACCAGAAAAAAATATGCACAAAATAATATTTTCGCTACAGTTTTTCGTATTTATTGACGATAATAATTTTTCTGTTTTATTGAAAGTAAAACGAAATGTTTATGTAGATCGTGACGGTCAAAAAATGTTGGTCGGGGAAAAATAGTGGGGTCCGTCATACATTTTACCCGAGTCCGGGCAGTTGTGGTGCTTGTTGTGAATTTGTAAACCTTCACAACCACCTTTGACCACGATGGGCAGCCATTTGACTCCACCCCACCTACCACATTTTGGGATCATAATTTTTTTCTGTTTTTTATTTTAAAAAATATTTCTTCTAAATCCAAATAAATATTTGTGTGTTGTGCTACCAACAATGTCATACCATATGCAGTTGCAATTACTTCATTATTGTTAAAAATTATACCTATTTTGACCTCCAACACCGTTTTCAAAACTTCTTATGTATCGCCAGAGCTAAAACTTCATGATATCCTCATGTATGCATTTCAGAATGAAATTATGAAACTAATTGTGGGCGAATGTGTTTCACGCTTCGGTGGGCGTGGTAAACGTACATCTATGCCTTCATTGACATCCTTTGTACCACTGACCTACTCTTATTGTTAAATTACCGGATATATATTAGTTGTCCTCTATTTTCTGGACTAAGAATGCATTCGATGTTCAGTGTGATGTGAAACAATGTTGTATTTTGTTTGTTTTGTCTGCTGCAGAATGCAGGCCTGCAGGCCTGTTACAAAATTGCCATCTATCTGATAAAATGGACGCATGACGTGAAAACTTAAATTCATTACACAAGGAATGAAATCATCTGATGTTGCTTCAACTTCGTCGTCATTAGGCCCAGTTACAGTGAAAGACTGTTGCAAGTTGTGCGTGCATTATGATAATAAACGATATGGAAAGGCACGGCGTCTATGCTCGAAATGCAGGATGTCTGTAGGTGTTTTAAGCTTTATTTTTTACCTTTTTCAATGTTATAGTTAGAAATAATCATTGTAACTGGTAATTGATATAATGCGTATAGAAAACTCAATGTTTACGATCTTATTACTCCCCATATTTTAACTGTACTGAGTACTGTTTTTATCTCCAATTGTCTCAAATATCACCTCACACACTTCAAAACTTTAATTGACTATCACACAGTACGCCCTTGACAAGGGCTTCCCAAATCATTCAGGCCTACTCCTCCCCAAAGGCAAAAGACCATAACAGAGTCAGAGTCCAAAACGTCAGTAAGACGTGGAAAGGATACAAAGTTTGGAGGTTTTTTTAGACTACGCTGCATCCACAGAAATATTTTAGATATAAATGCATTCACAGAATCAAAAGCTGTTAAAATAATAGTATTTTCACTTGGAATCCGTAAATTTATCATAAAGAGCCTAAATAAATATATTTCAACCTCTGTCTTTACTTCGAACAATCTTCTCAGAATATTCCCCTTCGAAAGCCAACGAACCTCTGTATGGAAAAGCAAAGTTTTGTGATCCGCGTTAAGCTCCATACATAGGTTTTCAAATAGACGCGTGCTTAAAGCACTCCTTTTGATTGTGTTAACGACGTCTATGGCACATTTTAATACGTCTTTTATTTCATCGGGCAATGTTTTTGCCGCAAGAGCTTGTCTGTGAATAACACAATGTGTAAAAATGATACCAGCATTTTTCTGCTTTACAAGCTCTGTAAACCCAATTCGGCTACCTATCATTGAAGGTGCTCCCTCCATCCCTACAAATACCAACGATTTTCGTCCATGGAATTTCATTCACCTCTAAGAATTCCGACAAAGCTATGAAAATATCTTGCCCCCTTGAGTTCGATGTAAGGGATTTGGAAAACAAAAGTTCCTCGCAGATTTAATTTTCCATGATGTATCGGCAGTAAAATAAAAGTTGGCAAGAACTTGACACATCCGTCGTCTCATCGCACTGCAAAGCTATGAAAGGTGACTGCTTTACCTGAAGAATCAATTGCTCCTTAATGTCCTCTGCCATATCATATATTCGCCTTTTGACAGTGTTGTTCGAAATGGAAATTTTGGACAATTGTCTAACAGCATTTGCATCCATCATTTTACCAGCGGCAGATAAAAGGCACGGCTTAATTACAGTCTCTCCAAGTGTGTGTGCCTTTTTATTATTAGCAATAATTAATGCTATCTCGTTAGAAGTCTCCATTGCTTTCTGCGCCTCCACATTAAATAAAGCAGTTGAGTCCAGTCTCATTCTTTTTAATGCAGCAGTCTTGTTAAAAAAAATCTCAACTTTTGTTTTCTAATTCTGGATGCATTGTTGTTAGGTGCCTCTGCAATCTTATGGGTCTCATTGAAAGAACTTTGTGGCAAATAACACACTGTGGTAGTTGTTCTTCATCCTTGAATATAAATGTGAAACCAAATCATTAAAAGAAGCCTCTTTTTGGTTTTTGATGTCATTTTTATTACTGCACACAAAATGAAACCAAAAATTTATTTAAACACATTTAGTTTCTTTTCAATTAGAATGAATTTATATTGTTGGGCCACTCACCGGTTAAGATTGGTATTGTCCTGGGGTTTTGGCCGGAATGCCGTGCCAATAGCTTCTTTCTAGGTTGGTGGTTGGCCGGAGTGCCTTTCCAATAGTTTCTTGTTGGTGGGATATTGTTTGCTGTTGGTCAGCTGATGTTGATATTGGATTTGAGCAATACACTTTTGGTGTTATTGCTTGTTGCGTCAAGTTTTTATCCACAATTTTATTAATAATGAAAACACTTTGGTTCTTAGCTTTTAATTAGATAACAATTCAGTTGCATTTATTCACAAACTTTTGTAACTTTTAATTTGGCCCAAGTAGTTTTATTTTTAGGCTTACAATTTTTACTTCTATCTTTTACGAATTTAAAGACGAGAATGAATAACGTTTATATCAAAGCAAAGAAGTAAACAAAATTTGCATGAAATTGGTTGCTATTTTTAGTAGCACAAATCATCTGATACTATTGTTTGCTAGCGACCACCTATGTGCAATGGAGGCAGTTGGCTCCTGGCGACGAATACATAAAATAATGTTCATTTTAGAAGTAAACAAGCATAAAACTACTGAAACAAAAACATATTCTACCATGTTGGTGATAATGTCTTCGCGCCCCCCAAGAATTTTCTAAAAACTTGATTGCGAGAGATTTATATTACATAAATATTGTATGCATTTGGCTCATTCGTCCCATCCCATCTCTGACAAGAAGATTTGACACTCATGCCTGGTAGCAGGAGTTTGTAACCCTAACCTACAGATATATCTATGTGAATGTAGCAATACCGAATACTTTTGTATCTATGTCACTATGACTTCAGTTTTGTTGTTTATGTTCTTCTTAATTTTTTTGTCATTATCATTTTGTCACTCAAAATTGTCAGTCGCTCCATAGGGGAATTTAATCTTCTATACCCTCACCCATAGGGATGGGGGTATATATCATTTAATACGTTAAAAAAATTTAACACATAGAAGGAGACATATTAGACCGTTAGTATCTTTTAGGACTTTTTAAGACGTTTGTCTGTCTGACTGGGTGGCTTGCTGGTCAACACGATAACTGCCGTAAACCTTTACAGATCACAATGAAACTGTGTCAGTGACTACTATTTGCCAATATTGAGTTTGGGATTGAAAATCGGCTTTGTGACCACGCCCCTTCTGGTATCTCCCATACAAATCGACACATTTAGCACAAAATCATATTTCTTTCAAAACTTTCTTCTGGTAGATGTGATTAGCTTCAACTCTCACACCGGTTAATAATCTGTAAATGACTGGAGGAAATGGGCGAGATTGTCACGCCCATTCTGGTACCTCCCATACAAAACAGGGTGTTCGTCCTTGGTGTCAATAAGGTTTCACGTTATCAAACGCCAATCACCGAGTAAAACAAGGGTGATTTTGCCACGCCCATTGTGGTACCTCCCATACAAAAGTTGTTTGGCCGTCTGGTTGATCAGCACGAGAAGTCCCGCAAAACCGAACCAATCTTTATGAAAGTTTGTACTAGGCAATATTTAGTCAAATAAAACTCTCCTATAGAAAATTAGCCTTTTCGCCATACCCATTCTGGTACCTCCCATATAAAAGTTGGGCGGAAGACCGGTTGATCGACACGATAACTCTCGTAAACTACAACCGATCTTAGTAAAATTCGGTACTAGGCAATATTTTGCTAAAAGCTACTGTGTAAGTAATAACAGACTATTGTGCCACGCCCACTTTCGTACCTCCCATACAAAAGTTGGGCGTATTTGCAGTTTGCCGACTCGATATCTCCAATATATCATAACCTATCTTAATAAAATTTGGTATTGATCAAAATTTTGGCAAGCACTTGCCATGGTCATTTTTGTACCTCGCATATGAGAATATTCGGAGGGATGCTAACTAATTTGGGTATTCAATAATATGCTATTTATTTATCAGAACTCGCACGCAATGGATGACTTACGGTGAGGGTATGATAAAGTCGGTTCACTCGACTGAAACTTATGTACTGGTTTTTAATTCACTTTCCTTTTCGCCCTGGGCAATTCGACACCAATATCGAACAATGTCTAACAGAAACCTACTATAAGACACGAAAGCATGCTTCAACAGGAAGACATATCTGATGAAAACGTTCGACATGTTGATCAAATTCCGTTGAGAACTGATTTTCCAAGAAGTCCATATGAGACTTCGTTTCTTATATGAAGGCCAACAAAATTACCTAAAATTTTTATTCTGCAATCTTGGTTCACTAAGATTTGGAAAAATTTACTTCAAAAACTCGACACCTTGCCCATTTTTAATATGTAGTGGTGGCAGAAGCATTTGTTCTGGTGGTACCACGTGTTACTGTATAATTTTGCGAAAGCCTAACTCCCTGTGAGCTGTGGATTCCTAAATATTTTTTTGGGCATACTGGTTGCCACGACATCTACTGTCCCATATGCATAAAAATCATGGATACTTTTCATATCCAGACAGTATTCCAGAGATAAAGGCAAATCCTTTTATATCGCAACATTTCTGCTCTTCGTATTTCACTACCTCCAAGATACGTTTTTAGAATCGTAAGACCGGACGCACAGCGAATACGAATTTAAAGCGTACGTAAATGTACGATACTGGTCGTACGAATTAAGTAAGCACACTGAATACGTTTTTTACGTTAAATAAATTAATTAATAAATTATAAGTTAAATCAATTTCCCAATGTCCATTTTCTTTAAATTCTTATTTCTTTCACTTTTTTCTTTTTCAACTTTTAAGCGAGCACGTGCTTTGGATTGTATTCGTACATCTAAATTCGTATCCAGTGTGTGACCGGCCGAAGACACTTTCATGTTGGCACCATATGCAATAGGAATTGGGTTTTTTGGATTGTCATAAAACGGAAGCTTTGCTTTAAGATTTATTCCATTATGCCACTATTTTGGCAACCATATTATGTTGTCCCGTAGTGCTCACCTGGCTCTAGCCAATGCACCGGAATGCTAAAGTTCATTGAATTTTCTTCACCTATACTAATAATTTCAGAAAATTATTGCCGTGCTAAGAATATCAATGCAAACTTGTATTACCTTTAAACCACAGCATCAAACCGTTGTAGCAATTTCGGTGGATATGTTTTGTCACCCATGGCTCAGTTCAGTTCAAAATTAAGTTTATACATATCGTCCACGTTACTTTTGAAAAATTAAACCAAAAAAATTGATTAAGTTTTCCAAACAATCAGGCAGTTTCATTCTCACAACTTCCTTTGTGGGACAATTAAAAAATTAACCAGTATATAAGATTAAGAGATTATAATCAAATACGAGGCTGCCCTTGCGGCAAAACGCCTACAAGCTACAGGTGAATGGATCAACAGGGATCTCACGTCAAAACACCAACGGAAAACTGGGGCCTTAGTCGGGTACACGCAAGATACGAGTGAATCTGACCGAATACCCGAGATAAGGGTTAAGGCGAACTGCGTGACCATAACGCCAACTAGAGACGCCTGGCCGAATGGGACCCTGACACCAATGCCAAATGGGACTTGCTGCACTCGGATGGGTCAAAGCTAGCAGAAAGAAAGGGTCTAGGATTCTTCATTGAAAATCCAGCAACCGAATCCCACCTACGCCTCCCGGATCATAATACGAACTTTCAGGCGGAAGTTCGGGCGATTACGGAATGTATCAAGTGGCTCGGCGATAATTCAGTCCCAGCCGAGGCAAATATATTCACAGATAGCCAAATGACAATAAAGGCAATATCGTCGGAAACTGTCAAATCAAGAACGGTCCTTGACTGTAAGAAGGTGATAAACGATTACTCTATGCACGGCAGACTCAACATCATCTAGGTGCCGGGGCACAGCGGAGTTTTCGGCAACGAGAGAGCGAACCTCCTGGCAAAGAAAGCCAGGGAACTCCAAACGGTGAGCCTAGATGGAGCGAAACCCTTTGGGGTGACGAAGGCTGAGTTAGGTAAATGGGCGGAGTCGGCACATATAGCCCAGTGGAACCGGGAATCAGTAGGCAGGACGACAAAGATCCTATGGTGAGACCCAGATGGATTAAGGACAAAAGGTTTGCTGAAACTGGGTAAATCCGAAATGGGCAAAGTGATGAGAGTCTTAACGGGGCATTCGGGATTACGAGCCCACCTGTACCGTATTTGCCAAGTGGCGAACAGTGAGTGCAGGGCATGCATGGAGGACGATGAGACGTTGGAGCACTTCTTATGCCACTGCCCGGCCTTCACACAAGCTAGATCCAGATATCTTTCGGATAGTACGATACCGGACATGGCCAAACTTGTGGGTATGGACTGGAACAAACTAAGGAATTTCGTGAATAGCACCGAATTCCTATAGGGGTTATAGTGAAGTAGTAGGATAAACTTAGAGCGCACAACAGGTCGAACTTAGCGGCTTAAGTGTATGTCTTACTGATATGGGAAGGTTTAGAGTGCTCCTTCTGAACACTCAACACCGCACCCCTCTTTTTAAACTAACTAACTATGTCTCCTTTTAAAAGGTGTGTCGAATATGTTGTATGATTCTTTTCAATACCTCGACATATCTGCATACCTATCGACATATCTACAAAAGTCTTTATTCCTGTGAAAGTACGTTCGATGTCATTATGTATGGAACTCGATTTCTTTTGCATGGCCACCACGGGCACGCTTGTGGTTTTCAAGCATAAATCGGCCGATACTGCTGCAATTTCACGTTCGATATTCGTACGAAGTTCATCAATCGTCGCTGGCTTGTTGGCATAGACCATAGACTTGACGTAGCCCCACAGGAAATAATCTAACGGCGTCAAATCGCACGACCGAGGCGGTCAATCGACTGGGCCATTTCGTGAGATAACACGTTCACCAAACTTGGTTTCCAATAAATTCATTGTGGCACTCGCTGTGTGGCTTGTGGCGCCGTCCTGTTGGAACCACATGTCCTCCAAGTCCATATTATCCAATTGGGGCCAAAAATATTCGGTTATCATTGAACGGTAGAGATTCGCATTCACAGTAATGTGCCGGTCTTGATCATCACGGAAGAAGTACGGCCAATAACGCCGCCGGCCCATAAACCGCACCAAACCGTAATTTTTTCGGGATGCAATGATTACTCATAGATTACGTGTCCATTGCTGTCTGACCAATAACGCATATTTAGCTTATTGACGAAGCCATTCAGTCAGAAATGAGCCTCATCGCTGAAGACGATTTTCCGATGAAAACCGGAATCATTTTCAAGTTGTTGCTCAGCCCAATTCACGAACATACGACGCTTATGGTGGTCAAGCGGCTTCAGTTCTTGCGTCAATTTGATCTTGTAAGGATGTAGACCAAGATCTTTTCGCAAAAGTCGCCACAACACCATCACAGAGATGCCCAACGCTTGAGAACGACGTCTGAGAGACACATTTGGGCTTTCTTGAACTGAAGACTCAGCGGCAGCAATACTCTCGACACTACGGACACTTCTTTGTCTCACTGGTACGGGAACATTTTGTACTGTGCCTGTGGATTCAAATTTTTCCACTAGACGCTCAATTGTTGATCTGGTAGGATGATTATGACGACCATAAATTGGACGTAGCGCTCTTAAAGTTGAGGCCACTGACTCCAAACTTCGGTAGTAAATTTTAATAATTTCGACTCGTTGTTGGCTCGTATATCTTTCCATGATGAAATGGCAAACCTTACTGAAGAGAAATGTCAAAAGAGTGGGAAAAAATATGGCGTCGTTTACTGTCCCTTCGATTTACTTTTGTAGCGTCTCTGTTGAAAAACCCTTTATCTCTTTTCATGAGAGATTTGGGGTGCAATTTTTTCACGCTGTTTCTAGATTTTTTTTCTTTAAGCGGTCCAAAACAGCATGGATGCCTGAAAAAGGTCGTCAAGAAGATTCAGCAGACTAAAATTATTATATTTGCTCCATCCCACAATTGAATTAAAATGATGCGATTTCAGGGTTGGATTTTAACAGTCCTCAAAACTTCCCTAAATTGCTAATTATATCCACTTTGTGATCTTGGCGGATGCCTACTCTTTATAAAAGACATCTGGTACTCTGCGAGATATGTCGATATAAACGATAAAATAAATGCAGATATAACGAGGAATCAAATCTGCACATTATTTATATTTAAGTTATAATTATTTCCCACTGTGCAACGTGTCGTTTAAAATGTTAGTAATCAACCGCACGGATATCTTTTCATTGAAAAGCAGGCAGTGAGATATATTTAATTAATTTAAATTTTCCTTTTGTATACATTTCAATTAAGAAGTACAATAACGCTGCACCTTTAACATTGTGAAATCAAAACAAAAAACAACGCTCAATGAAAGATGATGCAATACATAGTGCAACAACTTTTTGGAGAATTAATGATACCTTTACAGAATGAAAGCCTTAGGTGAGTATAAGTATACTAAAATCCGGAACTACCCCTCTCACTATTATTTTTAGGCCTGATGAAGTTTTTATTTTGAGCCGAACCAGTATATGCAAAATTTCAAAAAAACTATGTTTGTTAATACCACAGCGAATTATCGAGATGTGATTATTAGCTGATTACTAGGTTGAATTAGTTTGCATATAGAAAAATATTGTATTAACTAAATAAGACTTGTCATATATGTTGACGAATGTGAATTAGTTTTAACTCACTTTTGACATGACAATAGGAGTACCTAGCAGTGAAAAATATAGTAATATAGCTAAAGGCATTTTGCGGAGCTAATATTTTATTTTGTTAATGAACCTTTTCATACATAAAGACATTTGAACATATATCTTCGAACAGACACAACAAAGGGTCATTGGACTGGTTTTGTAATTCACTGAGACTGTATGAGTTTTAACATTTTATTGGCCTAGTGACGGGATGTTCTATCAGGCGAGAAGACTATATGATGTACTTTTATATACCTGCAAAACAAATTTTTCGACTATTTTTTATGAAAACCACTTAAAGTCGCTCAGCTCTCTACACAAACTGTTCTTTCCGTCGTCTTGGAACTTGTTGTAAGCTCCTGTACGACTTCAAATTTTCCACTAGTAATTTGTCGATGTCCCTAACAATTTATGACTCGTTCATATTGCAAATGTCGCTGCTTTCTTTTGGCATTGGATTCTCTCTCGAATTACACTCCCAGGCTATTCAAATACAAACTAGGTTAAAAGAATCAGGATCTGGCACTTTAAATATGTTTTAATGTACATACTCAGTCAGATAATCAACGCTGTATATAAAAGCGTATTGGATACAGCGCATGTTTGAATTAATATATTTTTCTGTTATACATTAGTAAAAGTGATAATAAACCTAAAAATTAAAGAGACAAACAAGAACTAAGTTGGCACAAAGTTTAAAATAATAATATTAAATAATACATAATTTTAGTTTCGTCGCTCACACAATTTTCGGAAGATGTCTTGAATTGTATACCTTACCAAGTTACTGTATGTATTATGATGGCAATCGTTTGCATGGAAAACAAATTTTGTTTGAATTTTGACGCAATGGCATAAGAACGTGGGTTCGACCCCTGCTCTAACCATCTTACATGTCCTTCGGCGACGACCACCTCGCTTAGTGGTGGCGACACTATCGAGTACTTAGCCATGACAAAGCTTGTCAAACTACCGTTCGGAAGCGGTATCAAATTGAAGGCCCAATCAGTGTGTGAAAATTTAGAAAGCGCACAGCTCACTGATTGTGAGAACTCTTCTCCAATTCCTTCATGGAATGTAACGGAGTACGGTTTTTGGTCTAAAACTTCACTGCTGAAGATTTGAGCCTAATCCGACAACGCTCTCGGGACGCGCATAGAGGACAAAGGTGAGTTATATGCAAATTTTACTATTTATATGTGTCTGATGTAAGGATTGCGATGTCAGTTGATCCAAAATTATTGCTCACGGGCAAGACAGAACTTTTGACTTTTGCTATTTTTTTTTGACTTTTGCTATTTATTTTATTTTATATTTTATTGACTTTTGCTATTTATAGAAAAGAGATCTACTAAACCGGTAAACATGTAAACAAATCGTCTGACAAACAAATAGCAGATAGAGAATAATGCGAAACAATGATTTAACTAACAAACGCAGGGGCGTAGTTAAACTAAACATTACAATACAAGGCGGTTTGAAAAAGAACTGAATAGAAAATACTAAAGTTATAAATGATATACAAATTTAAACAATATTTAATAAAGGTAATCCAACATTCCGGGGGCGTTGAAAGGATCTGCTTTCAAGGATTTAATAATACAGCAAGCTTACGAATGGGTCGTCTGAAAACACCTATTGCTGTTTTAATGTCTGCCACTCTGATTTGACCGTCTTTCCCAGGATATGTCGCCACTATTCTACCAATAACCCATTTCATTGGTGGCACGTTGTCCTCATGGATAAGAACTAGTGTATTAAGTGTTATATTTGTAGTGAGCTTAGTCCAACGTGATTTATGCATCATTTCGTTTAAGTAGTCCGTTGACCACTGCTTCCAAAACTGTTGTTTTGCTGCCGTTATTCGTTTCCATCTTTGCAAATTACTTATTTCACCACAGTCAATAGTTGGTTCAGGTATGGAATTCACGGGAGCACCGATAAGTAGATTGCCTGGCGTCTATGATTCAAAATCGTTGGGATCACTTGATAAAGGCGACATTGGTCTCGAGTTCAGAATAGCCTCAATCTCAATCAACGTTGTGGTGAGTTCCTCGAAAGTCATATTAGCGTTTGCCAATGTACGATATAAGAATCCCTTTGCCGACTTAACAGCCGCCTCCCAAACGCCGCCAAAATGTGGTGCTCTAGGGGGAATAATTTTGAATTTAATAAATTTTTTAGTACAAAAAGCAAATATGTTATTTTGAAATGACTCATTCAAAAAAAGTTTCTTGAGTTCTCTTAGTTTCGAGTCTGCTCCCACAAAGTTTGTAGCATTGTCGCAGAATATAGTGGATGGCAAACCTCGACGTCCAATTAATCTCTTCAGGGCAGCTATGAACGCATCCGCTGACAGATCTGATACAGCCTCTATGTAAACTGCTTTCGTAACGAAACAAATGAAAATAGCAATGTAACATTTATATGGCTGTTGTCCTCTAATTTTTAAATATGTTGAGACAGGTCCGCAGAAATCGACGCTGCATCGTTCAAAGGGTCTCGCAGGTGTTACTCTATCCGACGGCAATAGACCCATTAACTGCTCTTGTAATTTTAGTTTGTAGCGTATACAATTTGGACAGGAACGAATAACTTTTCTCGCAATATCTCGAGCCCCAATGATTCAAAATTGTTGACGAATAAATCTAGAAGTGCCTTTGGACCAGCATGATAATTCGTGATGTGTAAATTGCATACTATAACGTTGCTGAAGTGACAGTTGTTGGTAGAAGAAATGGGTGTTTTCGATTTTCTGGAATGTCTGCATTTTGTAATCGGCCTACCACTCGAATAAGAGG
The DNA here is from genome assembly GCA_963931995.1 of Phaonia tiefii. NCBI lineage: Eukaryota > Metazoa > Arthropoda > Insecta > Diptera > Muscidae > Phaonia > Phaonia tiefii. Next base: position 191,541,881 of record OZ008369.1, read on the forward strand.
ATACCCATCAATATCTTGAATAAAGAGACTAAGAGATTTAAGCGTATTTGAGGAGTGCAGAATCAAAACTCACTTTTGATACTGCAATTTTTTTTACACGTCAGCACAATAACTGATTTAGCCTAGTGCGCTGATAGCAATACCGCCGCAAACTGTGTCAACATGTTAAGTAGGACCAGTAGAAGCTGACCTAGAAATATTTTTTGTCTCCGACCCGGCATACGGTTCCGATTCGGTACTCAATTTTGGCAAAAGTTAGTTTTGATTTTTCTACGCATATTTTGCTGAAAACATTACGAAAAACAAACGATTAAACTAAAAAGAGGCTGATTATGTCATTCTAGGGAATAATATTGATGAAAAATATATTTTTTATTATCATGATACTCATTTCTAAAAATCATAATGGTAAAGATTACACTAAAAATCTAATGAAGTAAAGAAAAATCGTGGAGATTACACGAAATCTGATAAAGTAAAGAAAAATTTAAAACCATAGTAATGTATTATAAAAAAATAAAAAACATTAGGTTGTAAGCTTCAAACAATTAAATCCGACTGCTCTTCTTGAACCGCACACACATCATCAACATCTTCACTATCATCCACTTCAGCTGATGTATTCAAAAGATGAACGAAAAACTCCAATCTGGATAGCGACGTCCAATTTTCTCCGAAATGTTTTTTTTAATCAAATTTGTAAGATCTACCAGTCAAATTTTGTACAGCGTCCGTATAGAAGTTATACTTCAAAAATAACATTGATAACAGTGTTGGCGTCAAAACTCACTTTTGCCAATGTCACAAGTGAGTTTTAATCCTCAGGGCACTTTTTGCGTGGGTTTTTGTGGTATTTGGAGGGGGAAATCGAGGAAAGTGATAAGAGGGTTTCGTAGAGGATTCAATACTAAGTTCGAATCTGCAATAAAACCGGTTTTGATGTTTGGTGTCAAAAGTGAGTTCTGATTCTGCACTCCTCATTTGTTATTTGTTGATTTGTAACGAGTAATTTGAAAACTTCATCGAAATAGTGTTGTTGTATTGTCCATATAACACAATGTAAAGCACGATTGGTTTCATCTGGTGTTAGGCAAGCATTCCTTTTAGTTTTATATCGAAATCTTAACATCCAAGCGACCACATGGACAATTTTATGGTAAGAACTAGTGCGATTTATGAAACCTAGAATTGTACTTTCTTCCAAGTGAGCGTTCAGTACAACTTTTCTTACTACTGATTTAACATCTAGGTTACGCTTCAAAAGTGGAGTTGGAGGCCAATGTTGAGATTCCTTCTTAAGAAATGCCGGACTGTAAAACCATATAGAGTCCATTAATTCGTGAATATTACAACCACGAGATATCATATCTGCTGGATTGCATGTTATCGGTGCATGTCGCCATGAAGCTTTTCTAGTCCCCTCTTGTATCTCCGAAATTATATTTCCCACAAAGGTTACAAGTGTAGATGAATGTTTTTGTAGCCACTGTAACACCACTGTGGAGTCCGTCCATAAATAGGTTTCTGAATTATACCTTGCAAACCCTGGGTATATCATAGTGAAAAGTTTCGACAGCAAGTGGGCCCCACATAGCTGAATCCATGCAGCTGGACGAATTAGGTTGTAGAATATATCGAGGTATTTTTAACAATGACAGATGTTGACAGATTTATTTGGAACAGTTGTGTCCCAATCAATTTTAGCAATCCACAAATCTTGCAATAAGACTGTTGGTACGATTAGTATAGGGCAAACCAAGCCTATTGGGTCAAAAATTGATGAAACCAGTGAAAGTATAGCACGTTTGGTGATTTCTGGGTACAGCTTCTTCGGATGGAATGCAAACTTAAAGATATCCGAAATTGGGTTCCATATAATTGCCAATGCATTAGTGACCGAGGTTTCGTTAATGTTTAATTTGATCTGAATTTAATCCACCTTTTGATAATTTGATCTGAATTAAATCCACCTTTTGATAATAATGATGCAGTTTCGAATTTAATTTTCAAAAGTGTTTCCAAATCATTGGCTCCCGCCAACATGTCATCAACGTAGAATTTACTTTTAATTATTTCTGATCCAATTTGATGTTCGTATTCATATTTATCAGCTAGGAAATGCATTGATCTTATGACAAGAAAAGGTGATGCGGACATTCCATAAGTTACAGTATTTAATGCGTATGTTGAAATAGGTTGACGATCACTTCCCTCCATAAAATTAGTTGGAACGGTCGATGGCTGGGATGAACTCGTACCATTCTATACATTTTTTCGATATCGCCTGATAATGCATATTTCAAAAGCCTGAATTGGATGAGAAGTGGAAATAGATCATCCTGAATAGTTGGTCCAGTTAGTAATTTATCGTTTAGCGAGTCCATTGATGACGTTTTAGAAGAGGCGTCGAAAACCACCCTCAACTTTGTAGTGTAAACCTGGATTAACGCGTGTCATATGACCAAGGCTTTCGTATTCTCTCATAAAGGTGATGTACTGTTCCCTTACTTCTTCATTACGTGCCAAACGTTTCTAATTGGGAAAACCTCCTTAGTGCGGAGCTATGTGATGTACCTAAGTTATTTGGATCTACTATAAAGGGTAACTTTACCTGGATTCGATGCTCAGGGGAAAATTCCACGTGTTGTAAAAAATGTGTTTCACAAGCTTCGTATTTTAATTTCTTTACGGATGATCCTTCTTCCTTTCCCACGGTCCATAAGACTTCTAGTTGCTTATTTAAATGTTCGCCTGCTTCCTTCAAGGATAAATCCGTTGTATACGAATATGTATATGATTATTGACAATCCTTTTGAGTTGTGTAACGCCCAGGTACTACGTATCTAAAACTGGTTTCCTGTAAAATTGGAGTTAAGTTTGACTTTATGTTTACCAAGAATATCAAAGAATGCATCGGCTTCAAGAAGCATATCTATAATTTGCGATTTATTGAAATCAACCTCCGCTAAATTAATATTAGAAGGTAACTTCCAATTACTTATATCCAAATCCATCTCTGGCTGATACCCAGAAATGCGTTTTGTGAAAAAATCTTAGTTGAAAGTCTTCAGCAGTATAACGAGAGCGAACTGTAGCATACGTTTCATACTTTATGTTTGTTGAAGAGTTCCCAACGCCAACAATGTTTACAGCACACTTTTTTCTCCCCAAATTGAGTACTCTTACGAAACTTTCTGTAATGAGATTGTCTTGCGAGCACGAATCAAGGAGTGCACGACACAATTGAAACTCACCATTATGGTCTGTAACAAGAATAACAGCGGTAGCCAAGATCACCCCCCATGAGCACGAATCTAAATGAGCATTGACAGAAGCAGTTGACAATTGTTGCTGTTGAACAGAAGCTGATGTTGTTGCTAATGAAATGTTAAATGTAGTGTCTACAGACTGTGACGCTGATACGGGACGATGAAGAAGAGTATGGTGTGACTTACTACAAATTTTGCATCTATTTTTGGATGTACATTTGGATACCATATGACCTTCTGAGAGACAGTTCAAACACAATGCTAATTTTTTAATTGTTGCAAATCTCTCTTCATGGTTCATTCCTCGAAAGTTGTTACATCCACTTAACCAATAATCAGAATTTTTGCAAAGCAGGCATGATTTCTGTTGAGCGTGAAAGGATGAACGATTTTGCTGCATATTACGATGTTGAAAATGATTATTACTAGGTCTGCTGAAATTTTAAGTTGGGTGCGATTCCGTGGACTCCAAAAATTGCCATCTCCGTTCCAGATGTTTACAAAATTTATCCCAAGATGGTAGCTGCGACTAATCCATGTGTTCCCTCCATTTAATTTGAGTGTCTCTGTCCATCTTCTGGCTGATTAACTGAATATTTCCCACCAATTGTGACACACAAACATTCAAGGCAAATGTCAACAGACACTACTCCCTCTTTCCACCCTCTACTACCACAATTTTCCTTCGCCAACACAATGTACTGCATTTATAGGGGCATCCCCTGAGTGTTGGTTTGATAAAAAAAAATAAATAAAATGAGAGCATTGCAAATGTCGTCTACAGTTCCGAGATTTTAAAGATGAATAAATCGCCGAAGCACTATCGACCAAACTTCGTAGCTGAACACAAGATGATTTTTGCACTATTGGTAAATCATAAAGATTTTGAATATGTTCCAGAAAAATTAGCGTTGTATTATCACAACGATCCTCCAACTGTTTCAGTGCCTTCTCATAGTTTTCGGACGAAACTTGAAAGGCTCGAACGGTGTCAAGTGCCGGACCTCGTAGACAGTGAAGCAAGTGGTTAAATTTTCCGTTGGCTTGCAGTGACGGGTCAGTATCAACAAATTGCTTGAACGATGAAATGAAGTTTTTATAATCGGTGTATTTACCATCGAAGGTTGGAAGTTCCAGATTTGGTAATTTACTTGATGCCTGAACCGGTATTGCCATTGACATATCTGCACTTGGTCGTTTGAAGTTATCACCTAAGAGTTGGATGATTTTAGATTTGGTTTTGATACACAAATCTTCAATATCAGCTCTTGCAATGTCTTTAGGGTTTAATTCTTCGATTTCGCATTGTATACTTAACAATTGCTTGAAGTATGCTGCAACTAAAGACAAGCGACACTCCAACTCAGCGAATGACATCGATGACGATATAATATTTTTTGGCGTTTTTAGTAAGTGACTCCAATTCAGCCATGTTAAAGGAACACAGATCTTAATGGTACGAAGATGAATGCAAATTACGACTTTCAATTACTTATAATTGTCTTTTAATAACTTCAAATTCTTTAAATTTTCGACTATTTCAAATGTTTTAATTAGGGTCGTGCCCCACGTTGGGCGCCAAAAATATATGATCTATGGATTGCGATGTCATTTGATCCAAAATTATTGCTCACGCGCAAGACAGAACGATAAAAAACCAAAACGACTAATGATGATGATACAAACAACTGGTACATGATTTTATTGACTTTTGCTATTTATAGAAAAGAGATGTACCAAACCGGTAAACATGTAAACAAATCGTCTGACAAACAAATAGCAGGTAGAGAATAATGCACAGTGATTTAACTAACAAACGCAGGGGCGTAGTTAAACTAAAACATTACAGTACAAGGCGTTTTGAAAAAGAACTGAATAGAAAATACTAAAGTTACAAATGAGATACAAATTTAAACAATATTTAATAAAGGCAATCCAACAATATGAAAAAACTATCTGAAATCGTTAGCTGTGTGATTATTTTATGCAAATATGTATGTAGGTTTATTTATTTTAATAAAAAAACAGTAAAATTGGAATCTAACACTGGTTTCTCCTTTGGGTCAAAGTAGCGCACAAACTATGTTATCGTTAAATTCGTTAATAGTCTCCATTATTTGGTGGAAATTGATAGATACCTTTATTTGGATATATGAATTACAAAAACATTTGTTACGTCAATAACACCCTGAAAACTACACTGTTCGGGGCGGTTAGTAGGCCCGCGCACACTGCTTCTTCCCCATACATCGATGGGACAAAAATAGAAGGAGTAGGCGCCGAAAAATTAAGCTTAGTGGCAAGGTGTATTTGGGTTTAGTTCAAAAACATTGAAGTTTTGAACCTAATTGGAACACCAATTCTGATACCTACCATACAAAGGGTTCAATGGGTCTCGATAACTCATCACACCATAACACCGTATTAGAATGTTGAATGTTGAATGCTGAGTAAACTTGTCATACTTGTAATTTTAGGAAAAATCGACCAAGGGGTGTTAGTACCGCCATACAAAGGGACGAATGGGATTTGGAAATTTATTATACTATAACACCCTTCATGATCGTATGATTTCTCAAAACTTTGCAGGCCCTAATATGTATTTGTATTACTGTCATTTTTGTATGAAATTTGAACAGGTTCCGATCACTTATTTTTGTACCTCTCATGCAAGGGGTTCGACGGACCTGAAAAATCATCACACTATATCACCTAATCAGATAGCTTTTGTGTGACCCATCACCGTCCAATACAATATTTTCACTATCGCCGTGTTTGGCCGAAACTTTGGAGATATCGTATACCTGCTTCTAGTACCTCATATACAAAATGTTCAATGGGACTTGAAATTTCATTAAACAGGAACCCCTATTTCAGCAATTGATTTGCTCCAAACTTTGAGCAGGCTAAACGGTACACCTTTGTTAATTTTGTGCTAAATTTGAGTACAATCGGCGCACACCTTCTGACAACACCCATACAACCAGCTCAATTGTCTTCGAAATTCTGTAACATGGTTAAAATTTTTCAGGTTTTCGTGATGATAATTATTATTTCGTGAGGATAGTAACATATCACAACATTTTTTGCACTCCGAAAAAAACAACTGAACTCCCCAAAATAACACAGAAAGTTTACCACAATACAGACCAATAGTCGACAAAAATTACAGGCGACTCCACATAACTGCCTCTGAAACTATACTTTTTTGTTAATTTGTATATTATTATTAAAATTTTTTCACAAAAATTGTGATTTACCACATGTAAATAATTTCAATTATTGATGTTAAAGTAAATGTATTGGTCTAAAAGAAATTGAAAAATTTTTTAATTATTTTAACATATTTTTTTATATTTTATTGTTCAAGTTCATAAATATACCCAAAGTTTTTCAAAAAAGTAGATGATCGGCAAATGCTTCCTCATGATTCCTGGCAAACCGTATATAAATGTCAGATCTAGCCACAGATCTTCATCAGCGGTTGTTTGGAATGCTGCTTTTGAAAAATTCATCAAACTAAATGCAAACGAAAACTCATCTGAATTGAGAATTTTCTACTATGCAAGTGTTCAAAAAATATCGCAAGCAAAACACGGCCCAATTGTTTGTTTTCCCTTTTTCAGTGTTGCCCGTTTAGGGGATTTACCCCAACTTGGGGATTTTTTTTAAAATAGGGGTTGGCTTTTTGGTATGGGGATATGGGGATTTTTTGGGGATGAAAATTTAAGATGTATTAAAAGCGCTTCTTTTGTATCTTTGTTTGAAAGTTAATGTGACAAGTCTATACTGTTTTTATTAGCGTTGCCAGTAAACTTGCAAGTCGTTATTGCTAAATGTTGTCAGCAAAAAGAACTACATTCACTTGCCAGTTCCTGAAAATATCAAAATGTTTCACTGGCAAGACTGTACGTGATGACAACAATAAAACAAGTAACAAACCATAGACGAATACATACATAGATTCAATTATTCTCTCAATATATTAAACGTCATAGATACGGTGGAAAGTAAACATTGGATGGTGGAAAACATGGGTTCAAAGTCAACAAAAAAGTGCAAACTGCATTTAAATTGTTCAGTTCTACACCAAAACGACAGGAAAAAGTTAAGTGAGCATATTTTGTAACTCCACCTGGTGTAAGTTAATGTTTGTCGAATTTCTCTCATTTCCACAAACCTACGACTAAGAGTGTGAAATGAAACGTCAGATGAGAGAATAAATGTGTGTGTGTATGTATTCGTCTACGTAACAAACTATTTTGATATTTGGCATTACTGAAAAGAATAGAAGCAGTGGAGAAGAGATAACGAGAAATACTAAAACTATTTACAAAACAAATAATGAAAATAATGAAGTAGATGAATCTGAAGATTATTTGACAGAAGTATTTGATATACTAAGCCTTAATGACTTTTAACCAATGTGTACATAAATTAAAGCCAGATCTCATTTGTCATTAGTTTTTTTTTTGTTATAACTAATTATTATTAATAATAAGTTAATAATAATATACATATTAATAATTTAATAATAATATAATAATTTATTTATGTTTAAATTTTTCAATATTTAAGTTTTCGTTTTGTTCAGTTTCAGTTTATTCCAAATAAATTTTAATTTTAAAACTTAAAATTTCTCGAACTTCCTTTAAAACTGTGGGGATTTTTCCGGGGATTTTAGCTTTTTTTGGGATTTTCGGGGATTAAAAATAACAATTCGGCGATTTCGCTTAAAAAAAAACTGCCTACCCTGAGTCCAGTCAGGGGGTATCCATTACACAGCTGATCGACTCTATAGTAGGAAATTGATAGAAAACAGCTAAATCGAAAAAAAATACAAATTCCCTTTTATTTCTGTCCGTATTATGCCCAACCAAAGAGTGAAATTCAACAGCAACTTGAACTCGAGAGGTCTACCATTTCGTTGTCGTCGAGAGAACGTAGAGAGGGTGATAGCATCTCTTGTATATTTCTCTGTGTTTCTATAGACTGCATAAACAAATAGCCACCACAACGCTCAGGCTGACCAAAGCAAATCGAAAAACAGTCTGGTTGATGTTGCTGTAATAGAACAAAATATTATAGTATAAGAAACAAAACGAAATGTTAGGGTGACCATCAATTTTACTTGTATTGATGATACTTCAACATAATTGTTACAACATAATTTTATATGGCGAGCTCATCCGGGAAGCAACTATTTGCAATAATTTGCGGTAATATATAATATATAATATATTATTTCTTATATATAATTATATTACATATATAATTATAAATAATTTCTTATATTTTTAAAATATACATATATTATTAAATAATATCTAAAATTCATTTTTCCTTCGTACCTTTTTTGTTTGTGGCCGTTGGTGGTGCAATGGTTAGTGTGCGCGACTCTTGTACATTCGGAAGTGGGTTCGATCCCTGCTCTGACCACCTTACATTTCCTTCGACGATGGTCACCTCGCTTAGTGATGGCGACACTATCGAGTACTTAGCCATGAAAAAGCTTCTCAAAATACCGTTCAAACCCGGAGTAAAACTGTAGGTCCCAATCAGTGAGTGTAAAACTAGAACGCGCACAGCTCACTGGTTTGCGAGAAGCTCTCTTCAATCCCTTCATGGGCTGTTATGGGACACCTTTTTTCAACTTTTTTATTTATAAATAAAACTGTGTGCTTCTGAATGTTCCCAGCTTTTAATTGGCTTTAATCCTAGAATCAAATATTCTTAACTTTTAGGGGTAGAAACTGCATTACATATGGCCTTCTTTACAAATTAATGTTGTACATCAGCGACATCTATTGGACAAATGTAATACTTATCGAGGCCTATACAACGATGTCTTCTATGTTAAGATCGAGCCCCAACCAAAAAAAAAACTATGAAAAAACAATTTTGGCTCGGAAAGGAAATTTGTTTTTAAATTGTTGCCCTTAATTTTGGGAAATGTAATAGTAAGTACTAGCCTCGCTTTTTGCCAGTAATACGGCAAAAACTTGGCAGACGGCCTATTATTCACTGAGTTGCCCATGTATCAGTAAGGCACCGCTAAAACACAGCAAGAAACTTCTGCGGGCATGCATAACACCCAGGAGTGGAGGAGTTAGTTTTAAGTAGAACCACTACTGCCAGCTAATATGCGGATCAGACGCTGACAAGATAGCCCACTGTGGGTAGGCGGTTCTTGGTTTAATTTGAGTGGGGAACCACGGAGGTATCACTCTTCCAATTTTGCTACTCCTGGGAATATTTCCTGTAGTAAGATACTTAATATAGGACGGCATGCTTTTGCTTTGTCGTAAAATGTTTTTGCTGCTTTTGATATGTTCGCAGCTCACTTTCATCCATGGGGTAGCCTGAGCCAAGTTGTAGGGCCCTACTCTAGGTATTCGCCATGTTTTCACTAATCAAGCTGGCGATGCTTACAGGGGTGGGTTGTTAGCAGTTCTTTTAGCAGCATCAAGAAATTGTATAGCACTACTTTATCACTAGAATTTATGACGATCATAAAAAATTCCCAATTTCGGCAAAATAACTAAAAAATATGTTGAAAATAATGCAATGAGGGACTTTCTTCTAAGCGTTGAAATTCTTTCAGTTGCAAATTTTTCACAAATTTTTCTTTGTTGTAGACTACGCGAGTTCCTGCCCCTGTAAATTGTACCACCAAAAAGATAAATATTAAAAAAAATGTTTTTGGAACATACACATATAGATATAATCGTTGGAAATTTAATTTAAACTGGATTTTAAATATGGATATACATACTTCCGCTAGTGCGTATTTAGTCAGTCACGTTTACGCACGGTTAAATTAGTGGTTGATATAAATAATTTGTTGTAAATATTTTCAATATATGTATGTACATTCTTTCAGCTAAGTCCAGCTGTAAAATAAATTAAAAACACACTGTTTGTTCCTTATCTGCTTGCAATTTGGCTGATATTACAGTAACTACCGATATAGCAGTCTCTTTGCAAACAAATGTGGGCTGTTTTAACAAACGCGATTGCTTTCTCGTTTCTGAATTTTTTTTTTTTTGCTTTTGTTACTAACAAACTTCAGAATCTTCAGTGTGTACCAACTTTGATTTTTAATTTCGGTAAGATTTTCATCCAAAATACTTATGGATAAGTATACATATGCGACTAGGCGTTTGCATACAGTACTTATACATATACATAAGTATATAAAAGTCGGCAGCATCTAAAACAATTTGCAGAGTTGGAAGCTAAAAACATGGGTGTTGCTTTTAGCGTCACTTTTACGATCCATGTTTATCGTTGAAATTGTTAACGAACATAAACATCCGTACCGCGGGAATAAATTTCTTAGTTCTTTGCTTAATATTTAGACGAAATGTAATTACTCGTAACATGTTATATTTTTGTTTTGTACGCGAATTTTGCATTAGTTGTCTTGACATGACAAATAGAAATAGTGGAAGAAACATATCAAATGGGGGTTGGCCAAGATTAAGCGTGCCGCACACTTCACCGCGATTAATTTTACTTGAGTGTTTTTCTGCAACAATATCTACACATATCTTAATATTCTTGGCATAAGGATTATTGAAGTCATCTGTAAATAAATTTCTGCCCTGCATAGCCTTGATTAAATTTATTTAGAATAATACCGGTATAAAAGTCGTTTGTTCGTAAGAGAGTTTCATCAATCAGCATTACTTTGGCACCTCTATCGGATAAGAACGCCTGAATATGATGGATATGCTAGCTAATGCCGTTTGCTATACACAAGCATATTTTTTCTGTCATGTTCTGTCTTCGTACCAACTTTTTGCATACAACTCTTCTTTGTGAAACAAGATTTACCTTAAAGCAGGTAAGATATTTCTACCTTGACAATTTTACAAATAGTAGATTTTTTGGAAAATAAGTATTGGCATATATCGTATATAAATTAATTGGACAGGAGCTACATTGTACTTCGTGCGCGGATATACAGTAATATGCATATAAATGTATCTAGCGCAATTTTAGGGCTTTACATTTGTATCTTCGAAAAATAATCTCTCGCCTTTATACAAATTTATACAAATTTCAAATTTTACCTTCATACATCTGCTTAGAGATGTTTGGTCAAAATTATTTAATCATGAGACCTTTCGATGCATACAGTTGCCCTTCGCCATTATAGCTCTTCGCCTTAAATTAGAATGCATAGTACATACTCCGCGACCAGCTCTTTACGGCAGCCCTCATAAACTCCACATGTTATAACTTTTCCACTATTCGAATTTTGAAAACTTAGGTAACTGTTCAAAATGTTGATTTCTTTGATTGAGGGACACGACTATTTCTACCTTACGAACATCGGCTATTAAAATGCTCCAAGTGTGCTCCAACTTCTAAAAATCTAGGTCCTATTATTTGGTCGGAACTGTCATTAATGTGTCGTCCCCACATTCAATGAAAAATTCGGTTAAGGCAGCCTAATTAGCCGTAACCGAATTCAGAGGTTATCACAACCACACTACAACTCATGATAGCCGAATCAGAGGTTGTCTCAACCGAATTAGAGGCTGCCACAACCTCATTAGAGGTTGATACAACCTCATTAGGGATTGACACAATCTCATTAGGGATTGACACAATCTCATAAGAGGTTGACACAACCTCATTAGAGGTTGACACAACCTCTTTAGAGGTTGCCATAATATCATTACAGGTTGACACAACATGATTACAGGCTGACACAAATTGATTAGAGGTTGACACAGGGGGTTTCTATGGCACAGCTGATCGAAAATGTACTAGGGAAATAATGTAGAATGAGAGATCAAAGAAGTCATAGAAATTTTAGAGCATGCAGCAAACTAAGTTTAAATACTGTTTTATTTATACTAATGACAGCTAAATTAAGATTTATATAGTTTGCATCGAAAGAAAATACGCATACCCTTTTATTTCTCTCCGTATTATATCCAACCAAAGAGTAAATTACAAAAGCAACTCGAACTCGTCATCAAGAGAACGTGAATAGAGGGATATTGGCTTTTGTCTATTTGACTATGGTTGACACAACCTCATTAGGGGTTGGTTCAACTTCATTAGAGGTTGACACAACCTCATTACAGGTTGACGCAACATAATTACAAGTTGACACAACCTCATTACACGTTAACACAATCTCATTACCGGATAACACATCGTAATTACAGGTTGACACAACCTCAGCAAACGAATTAGAGGTTGTTATAACCGAATTTAGATAGTGTTACAAATCAGTTTTGAAAGTATTTTTTAATTATTATAAAAAAAATTAGACAACGACAAAATAATGTAATTTATTTAGGATGCCACTTTCGACCTTTTTTGAACTCCCGGCCATCAATTTTGACGTGTAATATCTGTTGATGTTGGTACCAAAAAGGTTTATATATCGACAGTTACAGCAAATCGCAAGCGACAGACCTTGAAATGCTTCAAAACTGTTGATATCTCCATGGATATTTGCTGCAAAATAAGAAATTTTAATACAAACGCCATAATTACAATATTGTTAATAATCTTTTTCAACACGTTTACTGGCAACCACGAGATAACTCGCAGATTGCGTTCTTTGCTTGGACGCCGATAGTAGTTATCTTGTAATGTGTTTATTTTCTATATTCGTGCAGCTAAGATTAAATTTGTAGTACATCAATGTTAATATGGACAGATGGCTTCTGGGAAGAGAACAAAAAATCAATGCTGGCTTACGTAAACATAAAATATATTAATAAATGAACAGAAAATATAATTATAAAAATTTTATTCAAAACCATCTACGAGATAATTTGTAGACTTTTTTTAACAAAATAAATTCTCTATGCTTTTTGATGATAACTACATATGTACAATAATTAAAGTTTTCAATAACATACTATGATTAAATGAAATTGGCTTTTTAAAGATACCCGTCAGTTTTGATGGTACCTATTTCCACTAAATCACAAGTTACGTAGTCAGTAATTCAGTCAACTACTTACTTTTTTGTTCCAATATCACCGACAATGTAACTAGATAATGGACACTAATTTCATAACTAGCCCAAGGTAGTGGAGAGGCGGAACCAGTGTTGCCAGAGACTGACTAAAAAATTATGCCAAATATCCTCAAAAATTGTGAAAATTTAACCAGCTGTTATATCTAACACAATACAAAAATTTTTTTTTGTTTTAAATAAAAATACATTTATTTAGTTAAAATAAGACTAAATATATTACTTAAATCGATTTATTTCGTATATAATCATTTTGTTACTAAACATTTAACTCAGGCTGCGACATCAAAAATGCGGGATATTCGCGCATAGAGAGGGATAATCGCGCAAAAGGCGGTGTAATCCCGCTAAACGTGAGAGTTAGTTATACCATAACTCTTCGACTTAAAAAGAAGTATTTTTATTTTAAAAAAAAATCTTTGAAAAAATCCATTGTTTTTAACAATTTCTTTCAATCTTCCTGGAATAGAAATCTCCAAGTTTTAGATAATTGCTTTTGGAAACCGTTCCAATTTTCCTAAAGAACATTACTCAAATCGTCTACTTCGCGGAGGAATCACAGTTGTATAATGGATATTTGATGCACTGAAGTTGACACAATAAATATTAGACGTTTCAATTTGGAATAATGTATAAGAAAGAGTATTCACTCTTTTGCGAAGCCGTCGCTTTATCGAAAATACGCTAACATTACATACCTATAAACCTTAAAATGTGGAATTATACCACTATATACAGGATAAATATTACAGCAATAGATTTTTCAAAAAAATTAAGTTATGCCAACATGGTAAACACTGGGCGGGACAATTGCCACTTTTCTGTTCCATGGTATTGCAAGAGGTAGTGAGCTTAAAAAGAGAATAGAATCATGCACACAAAACAATTAACTCAAGATTTTAAGCTATCTGAGTTGACGTAAGCAAGTGTGGAAAATAATAAACAGTTATTCTTTGACAAAGAAAAAATCAAAAGCTTGAAGGGGTGATATGTATATTGATATGTATGTTTGATTTAGTCGTTGTGTTCAACTTGTTGGGCCAACAAGTCGGGGGTTTTGGTTATGCATATCCTGACCGACCATCTTGCCTTTGGCTGGATTGTCCCGGTTTTTTTTTTGGTATTGTCCTTCTTTCTTATCCCGACTTGAGTCTAAAACAACAAAATCATTATATTCAAAATAAAGCGCTTTAGTTCATATATTTAGTTTTATTTCAACTGAATTCATACATTTTGATGTAATTTTTCATTTAAACCCAAAAAATATATTATAACAATTATTATTTTAGCACTAGCTACGTAGTTCAAGCGTTGCAACTACACAAGTATTTGACAACGCAGAACACCCTACGTAACTGCAAGCATGATGAGTTGATTGGGAGGTAGTTAGTGGTAGTAGCTTTGTAGTTGGATACGTAACTGGTTTTGAACCAGTTACCTTTTCTGGTGGGTAACCATAAATAATTTTGATATCGCCGCGACAGCAGCAATTATTGTATGTTATATATGTACATATTTTCCACAAAGCAAATACTATCTTGTACGAGTATATTTTATTCTCTATTTTATGCCACGTAATAGGCTGAAGTGAAACCACGATTGTAATCTTACGATCACTTCGAATATATTCTTTGTACAAAAAAGTCCAAAAGTCCTTGTGTTCTCTCAAATACTTAAGAAGAAGTAGAGAAAAGTATAAGCCGATAAACAATAAATCAAATCAAACTGCAGTAATATGTAGAAACAACAACGGAAGCGGAAGAATCAAACTATGACTCAAGTGCTATCGAGTGGATTGTTGATAGCGGAGCAGCATCACATATGAGCAGTTACCTGCTTTAAGAAAACATGGTGATAATGGCATCAGGTGACTGCCCAATAAACAATATAAACTTAGTTTGGGGTCAGACACGGCAATTTTACATGCTCAAGTTTTTGGCAATTTCTCTTTTGAACTTGCTTTCA
Source organism: Phaonia tiefii (assembly GCA_963931995.1). Lineage (NCBI taxonomy): Eukaryota > Metazoa > Arthropoda > Insecta > Diptera > Muscidae > Phaonia > Phaonia tiefii. The sequence goes on from OZ008369.1 coordinate 191,557,127, forward strand.
TGTCCACACAGGGAAAGTTGGCTTGAGCAATTTTTGCTTTCTTTAGCTTCCACGTTCTTGCTTTATTGACATTCCATTGTATTTCAATAATAAAAAAAATTTATTCGGTGGGGAATTTTTTATATTTATGAATAAAATTGAAGTGAAAGAAAATAATAAATAATAACAACATTAATTGATTGCATAGGAGAAGCTTTTTTTACTACCAACATCAAACATCTAACATAATACTTTTAATTTTTTTATTACCCAAAATTTTATGAACAACGAAACATAAAAAACATCTGCAGCCAACTTCGTTTAAAAAATTGCGAATGGGAAAACAAAACGAAATAAGAGTACGGGCAGGTCTGTATCCCTTCCATTCTCTTTCCCTCTCTCTCCTTTAAACTCAAGAATTGCGCAAGTAAAATTGCCGTGTCTGATCCCACACTTACTATAAGCTTACATTGGGAAATATAACGTTTAAAAAATCTTTATCGCAAGCATTGTAACCTGTTTACGTCCAATAATTATTCCGTGTAAGAAGCCAAGGCTTTTATCTTATACTTGGCGCATTGATTTTGACTATTTTTGGCAAACTGAACGAAGGATTTGGTTTCTTTTGCGAAGTGGTCCTCTACCAAGCCACGCTTAATTGTAGTATACATTCGAAAGTAAAAAAAAAATTATATAAACCATGCAATTGTGTATATGTTGTAATTATGTACTCACTTTTTAGCTATAAAATTTCGCAAAACACGACAGTCTTCCAGCAACTAAAAATAATAAGTCTTCCAGCAACTAAAAATAAATGTAACTTTTTCGAACATTACAAGGTTCTGACAACGTATTCCTGTAGAGCGATTTACGTGTATCGGCGTTTTGAAAGTTTACATATGCGGTAATTAAACTGGCCTGGGGACGGGGGTTAAAGTTTCCCCCTCTTGGACAGTTTCAATATACATACATAAATCGCCATAGGAAACCATATGATCCTTACATTTTAGGTATAGGATGTGTTCAGCAATTTTGTGTAAAATTTTATGAGAAATATTTTTATGGAACATTTCTACCCTCTAGCTCCTCAATATATGTGTCTTTTATGCCATTTCTGCGGAAAAGGGTAAAAATACCCCTAACACATGGGAGTAACGGGTTAAAATGTACAACATAAATATTTCACGTAAAATTCTACTGTAAGTCCCTGAATACATCAAAACTCAACCCAAACGCCAGATATAAGTCAAAAGTGAAATGTATGTACTACCCCTTCGTCATCAAGAGAACGTGAAAAGTTGCATAGAGACTTTTGTCTATTTTTCTAAGCTCTATCCCTTTCTTAAGTAAAGAGATGGATAGAGACTCTTGTTTATTTCCTTCTTTACAATCTCTCGATGCCATTTCACTGATTTCGAGTTGCTGTTGTATTTTACTCTTTGGTTGGACATAAAATGCCCGTCCAAAGGTATATAAAACATGCCATAGCATGTCCTGACATTTCATTTTATCATTGATATTCCGCAAACAAATATAATTTTGAAGTCTTTAGTATGGAGATTTGTCTGATTTAAATGTCAGATTGACATATTTTACTTTTTAGTCGATTTCAGTAAATATTTGTTTGAAATTTTTTTTTTAATTTGCCCTTGTTCAAGTTTCACCAAACATTCAATACGGTGGGAACATTACGTCGCACAGTGTGTCCTTCCCATACATTCGATGGCCAAAAATAGAAGGAGTTGTACGAGAGTAATGAAATTTGGCACGAGTCCCTAATATAATAGAATTAAGAAAATTTCAAAGTATCGACAAAATTGACCACGCCCATCGCCCACCGCCCATACAAACTAAAATCATTTTTGGCTGTTAAAAATTAACTATTGCTACAAATTTCCTGAAAATTGCTGGAAGAACATATCTATGCAACACCTTTTAAAAAAAAATTATTTCATCAACATTGACCACGCCCATCGCCCACCTCCCATACAAATGATATTTCAAAAATGGCATATCTTCTGTAAATTTATAACTAGAATGTTTATTTTTCGCAAAAATGCATACAGCATCTATTAAATGCTGTTTTGAAAATATGAAGAAAATCCGCCCACTGTAACACCCGCCCCCCATACAACCCCCATACAAAAATTTTACAGTTCACTCTATTTAATTTATTAGCAACTTTTTCACATCCTCGTGATAATCTAATTTTTTAAGCTTCAATTTCGTTCTTAATGAATTGATGTATGGGTCGGAGGATATCAACAAATGATGCATTACGTCTTCGTTAGTAGAACAGCGCCCAGTCTTGCGCGAGTTGTATAGCCTATAACGTTTATAGTCTTTGTTCCTCGCTTCCTGCGCTTCTTCTGATAACATTCCTTTGAAAAATAAACCATATGTTAATTCAAAATGTATGAAACAAATCGTATCTTTAACCTACCTATAGGTAGAATGGCCTCAGATACAATTTTGCTACCATGTATCAAAACTTTATGCACTGTGATAGGCACGTAGTACCATCCATACAAATCAATGTACAATTTTGCCGTGTCTAAACAATATATATGGAACTTCTCAGAGTCTATTGCCTGACTGCAACTTATTGTGGACAATATAATTTTTAACCTATGAATCAGTTGTTCATTTACTCCGGTTATGTCAGCTGTAATTTCAGGGTTTTCAAAAAATCGTCGAGCTGTATTCCCATCGTTGCTGGAACCCATTCCTTGTTTTACCACATCAACATTTATTCCCAATACTAATTTAAGGTTTTTTTGAATTGTGGCCTTGGCTTCTTCTTTAATTTGTCTTGTATCTTTATTTGTTCGCCATGCTGCAAAGCTTTTATTGTAAGCGATATGCAATATGCATTCCATAAATTTTATGCGCGCATGCAGAGGTGAACTACCAAATTTTAAAGCCTCTCCCGAATTTGATCTTGTTGCCAATTCGTCTAAATTGTGAATCTGCCTAGGCTTAGCACCACATATGAAGCACACGGACATAGAAGAGCTGCCAGTTAAAGTTGTTGCTATTTTACCATCTATCAATGAAAGTTTATGAGTAATAGCGAATTTCTTGTTATGAACTGCAATAATTGAATTTGTTAAATTATTTATTTAGTGGTTTACTCGGTTAACTTCTTCATTTATTACGCTTGCTGTCTCCTTAACAAATTCAAATTTTAACGGCCTGCAATGTTTCGTTGAAGATGGCTCTAAATTTTTCCACAAAACTTTTGACTCATCGTTCCGTTCAGTCATTACCAATGGCACAAGTGACGTCAAGAACAAACTTTTGTCTGAGAAAGTCTCATTCGCAAAGTTTTGGTGATACTCTGAATGTCCTGATGAGCCATCACATCCCCATTTACTCATGAGTTGCATATATTTTGGAAATGATGCTACTTCATTTTCGGATTTTGACTTCATCAGTCTAACTGCCGTGTGATCCAAAAGCTCCTGCAAACTAACTTTGCTTAAATTTTCCTCTACTATAACGTTTGCTGGATAACACGTTTTTTTGGCCGCCAAAACTTTTTTGTAGCTTGGATATATATTACAACCAATATCTTTTGCTGATCTTCGCAGTATTTCATACTGGTGTATTGTCAATGAAGCATCAACAATTAGACTAAGTGCTTTTTCATGACTAAAACATTTTTGGACTTCATTTTTGTCTCCAATTTTTTTGGCAGCAGATAATATGATATCTTCAGAGTTGTCTTCACAAAATGTAGTCAGCTTTTTCCTTTTCGTTCTTTCATTGCTCTCCTCAAAGGTTTTCGTTGGACGACCACGTTTACCAGGAGTAGACTGGGTTTGCTCTTCGTCATCCACTGTATCATCCACTACTTCATCAGTCAACGTATAAGAGTGTGTTAGCCATTCTTCATTATCACTATAAAATCTTGACGAAGTACGATGACTCTTGTTCCACTTCTTTAAAAATTGAGGCATGAATGTTTGTTTCAATAACCGACTGAACTTTTCTTGATTTATCTCAGACGCGCTTTTATAATTCACGAAAACTTCACCAATTATAAGATCAATATCTTTTTTACATTTAACAACAATTTCCGAAAGCGTTCTGAAAGATATTTTTGACTTTTCCATTGTTTTTAAGAAATTTGCTTTAATTGCTTAATAAACACTCACTTATTACTTTTCCAACTACAACTGGGAATGACAAAGAAGTAAAGAGCATAAACAAATGACTAAATCGATGCCACCAATGATCAATGATTGTTGTTGTTGTAAGAAATATAGCGTTATATTTTTTTAATTTTACAAAACTTTACAAAAATAAAATGCACATCAACATAGGTTCTATTTTTAGAATGACTATATGAACTGCTACAATTTTAAAAGACTCTACACATTGCGTGTAATAATAAGTGACGTTATTATTCATTCAATCCCAACGTCTTTAATAGCTCAGTGGATAGAGTTGGCGGCTGGTGTGCGAACATCTGGAGTTCGAGCCCAACTCATGCTGAAGTTTTCATTATGGTATGTAAAAATTTATTTAAAAAAAAATAATAACTGATATGATTTGAATTTCAGTGTACGAGCACTTTATACACAATTATCTTACAAATATACTATTTATAGTAATAGACATGCACACAGGCAAAACAACAACAAGCAGTAACGAAAGAAAGAGTGCGCAGTTGTTTATGCACGCGTAAAATAACGCATAACGCATATTTTTTACTGTAATTTTTTGGTTTTCCATTGTTTTTTGGCCGCGGGCAAATTTCGGCAGAATTTTTTTTTGGAATCTGTTGGCTGAGACCCTCAGCTTTAATTTGGTATAGGACTCCATGTTTCGCACTGCTTCGCACACAACTAAAAGTCTAACGGAAAATCATAAATGTTTATTTTTTTTGGCCCAAAATAAAAAAAAAAAAATTAATTTTTTTTTTCAATTTTTATTTTTTTTTTTAATTTACATAATGCTTGATGCCTATTTTAAGTGAAAAAAATTTCTATAAGGTACACTCGGTGTATAGTTTATAAGTAACAAGGTTTTAAATATGACATAGAAAACTAACCCATTTGAGACTTGTTCACATATGTCAACTTTGCGCTGCTCGGGACAGAAAAGCAATGGAGATATTTGCATAAAATTTTACACACATGACCTTTAGATAGTTTTTAACCATCTGTGCAAAAATCATCAAAATCGGAGAGCAGGTCCAAAATGATTTATTGCCGCAGCGGACACAGTGTGCGTCGTAAACATACCAAAATGGTTATCAAATCTTTTCTTTTGACAAGGACACAATTGTTGTATAGATATACTGTATTATTTTGTACTACATTTTTCGAGGTGAGCTGGACAAAATTTTTAATATTTAGGGCCCCCGCAGACTGCAGACTTTTTATCGGCCGATAGTTTAGTCGGGTTGGGCTGAAAGTGCGCACATCTAGCCAACTAAACAGTTTGTTTGGTGAACAGGGTGCAGACTATCCAACAGCTGGTCGACGCCAAATCACAGAGCGAACTGAACTATCGGCCGACTAAACAATCGTCATGTATGCGCAGGTGTGTATGCGCCAATACTGATTAAACAGTTGGCCGAAAGATTAGTTTGAATGTAATCGGGTAGCCTATCAAACTTTTTTATCGGCCGATACTGAATCGCTGTATTGTGAGCATATGCATTCCTATCCATTTAAGAAGCCGACCAAACTATCGGCCGATAAAAGGTCTGCAGTCTGCGGGGGCCCTTAGAATTACTCCAATCAAACATTTAAATCAGAAAATCACCGTACTAAAAACTTAAAAATAATATTTTCCCTAAATATCCCTGAAAAAATGGTATGCCCTGATTAAGAAGCCGACCAAACTATCGGCCGATAAAAGGTCTGCAGTCTGCGGGGGCCCTTAGAATTACTCCAATCAAACATTTAAATCAGAAAACCACCGTACTAAAAACTTAAAAATAATATTTTCCCTAAATATCCCTGAAAAAATGGTATGCCCTCAAAATCCCCTTCATATGGTACTAATATATATTGTATACATTGTCTTTAGAAAAAGTAAGAATTTCCATAAAAAAACCTTTTTTAATAGCGGTCCATCTCAATATTTTGGGAACAAAAAACACACTTTTTTCGCCACCATACAACCCAAATACTATCATGCAGATTTAGCACTATTGTAATATTGTAATCTTACGACCTTATTGTGAAAGTTGTGAAACGTTTGACAGACAGTTTATGATACAAAAAACGTCTTTCAAACCTCCCAGCAAAAAAAGAGTATACCAAGAAATAGAATTTGCACCACAACTACTTGGTAAGACGTAGTGCTAATTTAGGTGCAGAAGTACTTCTTTTAATATGACGTTGTCCAACGCAGCACTACTTCTTATTTGACTGTTTGGAAGAGCAGTTTATGCTAACATTTTTCTGCTACATTTCGTCCGCAAACGAGCAACCAAAACTATTATTTCAACATTTTTTAAATTTCTTGTCATTTGAATCTTAAGCTACAACTTTAGGTATTCACTTTGTAACCTTTAATATAACTAAGAATATAACTTTAATATAACTAAGAAATACAGGTGAAAAGAAAGGAAATGAAAAGCAATTTGAAAGAAAGTAAATACAAATTAAAAACAAGTAATATATTTAGGCATCTTTGCACTTCTCCACTATCCCTTTAGCACTTTAATAAATTTGCATCATAATGGATGTGATGCAAAAGTAGATTTTTCGGAGTTGTTTTTGATCAGAATCAAAATTGCATTAAATATGCGCATAATGTTGCAGAAGATGTACAAAAATAATAACTTCTACTAGAACTACTGCATTTTATTTTTGCTGGGCTCTTATAACTTTTATAAATAAGGCGGTTAAGGTTTGGCGCTATTTTAAATATGTTTTCATTTATTTATGTTGATACATATGCTGACTGAGTTTTTTGTTCATTAAAGCATTATAAAAGTTTGTTTTAAGGAGTAGAAGTCAGATTTTACTTCATCAAAGTATTGAATATACATATGTATATGTATATCCAAATGGTGATTAAAGCAGCCTTGAGGTACCATGATAAATGTGACATTCATCAAATGTGTTCTATTGACTGTAGGAATGTTTTCTTTTATCATATCCATAAATTCTAGAACAAACAGTAAGAAATCTGGTTCTCTACCACACAAGGTTGGCCTCATCTTCTAACAACCCGAAGTTTTTGCAAATGGTTTCCAGTTGAAAAGCCTCAAAAACTTATATCCCATTTTGCGGTGAAATTGTTGCTATCAATATTTTGCCTACATCTTCGAAATGCAATATTTCCAGCATCATCCTGAATCATCATCTAGAACAAAAGCTGAAGAAATTTTTTTAATGGTAACCGAGAAATTTTAATTGGCATTTAATTCTTCCCGGCTAAATATTTAACAGTAATGGTAACATCCACACCAAATTTCATAATTGTAGTATTAATCGTTTCTACATGACCCATATTAATCGGAGTTAGTGCCACACCCATTGCACTCGCCTATCTACCCCTTTAGTGGAAGATCCACCCCAAAAATTGGAAATATATACTTCAACCATTTGATTAGGACGCTTATAATTTCAATTTATACCCACAACCCGAATTCAACCTCTACTAATTAGAATTTCCAAATGTTCCTAATTATCTTTTAACTCTTAAGAGTACCATACTTCCTAAATTTCGTGACTATAGGATGACGGGTTGGGTCAAAATAATATTTTTTCTGATTTTGAGCCACGCCCACTTCTACCGCCCCAAGAAGCAAAAAAGACTAATTTGGTCATAACGCTGGTTTCTCTGATTTAGAATAACGCCCATTTCTACCGCCCTTATTTTTAATGTCGAAAAATCCCGAATTTATTATTTTTCATCCTTCAAAATTTGATAATTAAAAGAAACGCGGTTGATAATAATTATAATTGCTCTAGGTTAATGCAACGCCCATTGCTACCGCCTCCAGAAGTTATTTCAGAACATTCTAAATTTAAACAAACTGCAATTTCACTGACTTGGTGCCACGCCGATTTCTACCGCACCAATTGTAATTTCGAATAATCCGGAATTCACTATGTTTTATTTTCTAAGAGGTACACACGCACTAAATTTCATCATTCTAGGAAGACGCATTGGGACAACACTACAATTTTTCTGATTTAGTGCCACGCCAATTTCTACCGCTCCAAATTCGAATTTATAAAAATCCGTTCTTAACTGATGTGTACTCTATAAAAGAAATATAATATTAATAAATATCTGTACTATATAAAAGAAATATTAAAGAATATATACTATAAATATGTAAGTATGTGAAAACTTCTCACATCCAGAAACTGTGAAATAAATTATTCCACCGTTTCAAGACATGTGTCTCTGTAACTCAAAGCGAGAAACAGTAACACTGGTTTCGTTTGATATTGGAAAATTCCAGTCTGCTGTCTAAAATTAAAATTAACAAACAATATTACATAAGCATCAAGCCAAGATGTATCTAGAAGCGCTAGAACAACAGAAAGCCTGTTTTTCTATGCCCTGCTAAACGACTTTGTATGGGGAACTAAGTGATATTATGCGATTTTAAGCGACACTCCATACAAAGTCATCCCAAAATTAGTTTAGTAGGGAATAGAAAAACAAGTTTAGATTTTATTTATTTCTGGTTGTTGTGGTCCGACGTTGTCAAATTCACCTGAATTTTGTTTTTACACAATTTATTCAGTTTTATTGTTTGGTCATGATGTTGAATTTGACAACGTCGTTTCTCCAAACAAAAACAATGTGCCTTCTGACTCACTATTCTGCCATGCATTACTTATTTACTTATCCGGTCTCAAACAAACCCGGGGGGTCAGGAACCTTACAAAACATATATTATATATATTTCGCCAACCAGTTCGATCTTTTGCTTTATTTCTCCAGTTGGCAATGCCAAGTATACGCAGGGATTCGCCAACCAGATCCCTCCAGCAGAGTCTTGGTCTTCCTATTTTTCGTCTTCCTCCGAGTTTGGTTTCGAAAACCCTTCGTGCTGGTTCGTCTTCATCCATTCTACTGACATGGCCTAGCCAGCGCAATCGCGTTTTTTTAATCCGCTTAACCATGTCAATGTCAGCATAAAGTTCATACAGCTCATGATTCATTCGTCGCCGATACTCGCCGTTGTGCATTATAGGGCCATACATTGTTCGGAGTATTTTTCTCTCGAAGACTCCTACAGATGTTTCGTCTGCTTGCGATAGGACCCACGATTCTGCGCCATAAAGCAAGACAGGTTGAATGAGAGTCTGGTACAGCTGGACTTTTGTTACTCGAGAGAGGGCTTTATCTCTAAAGTGCTTCCTTAGCCCAAAATAACATCTCTTCGCAAGCACAATTCTCCGCTTGGTCTGAAGGCTGACGTTGTTGTATTTGTTCACGGCAGATCCGAAGTATATAAATTCGTCCACTACCTCGAAGGTATAACGGTTATCAACGTTCACGCTTTGGACTTATCGCGTGGAGACCCTTTCGTTGAAATCATTAATTTTGTCTTGTCATGATTTACCGTCAGATCCACTTTTGCTGACTCCTTCTCAATTCTCGAAAAAACCGCAGTAACTCTCTAATTGTGCGCCCAATGATATCTATATCATCAGCATACTCGAACAGCATGTGACTTTTGCTGCTGATGGTTTTATTCATGTTGACTGCAGTTTTCTCATAATGATCTACATTAAGATGTACGATAGGGTATCGCGTTACCTGATGCCTCGCTTAGACTCGAAAGGTTCCGTAAGATTGCTAGCAACCTTCACTGCGAATTTGGTGTTCGTTAACGTCATCCTGCAAAGGCGTATGAGATTTGCAGGAATATCAAGCTCAGACATTGCTTCGTAAAGTTTTTTCCATATCGGACTATGAGAGACTCCAACTGAGACTCCAATCGCCGGGCATGTATTAATCTAACCAAATTTTGCTAATGAGCTGATGCATGCACCTTATCAGCTCATCACCGCCAGCCTTAAACAGCTCCGGCGGTAATCCATCGGCTCCTGCGGCTTTGTTGTTCTTAAGCCGGGCAATAGCTGTTCTGACCTCGTCTTGGTTAGGAGGGGGCAATCGACGTCATCGTCCATATTGTGATCATTGGATATCTCAGGTACCAGTATCGCGGAGAAATGATCTCTCCATATTCCCAACATGCTCTGCACATCCTTGTCTTTACAGAAGGGGGACCCTGAACCATGTCCATTAGTTCCGTTCTCGAATTTTTGGTAGAATTTTCGGGCTTCGTTCTTCCTTCTGTATGTCTCAATTTTCTCATTCTCGCGCTTTCTCCACTGGCGTTTCTTACGCCTAAAGAGGCGGTTTACCTCCTTTCTTTTCTCTCTATTCCGGTCAGTTACAGCTCGCGTTGCAATTGACTGAAGCATTGCCATACGTTCAGCGTTCTTTTCATCATTTGCAATGCGACCCTCTTCATCGTACCATGGTTTATTGCGAAGCGGTTTTTCGAAACCAAGTACGGTTGTTGCGGCTGTTTTCTAGAGTAGGAAAAGTGTTTCCACTGCGCATCAGGATCGTCGTCGGGAGGGTGTGGGTTCTGTGCCAAAAGTTGCGAGAGCTTCCTTGAGTAGGCTGTGGCTACCTTTTGTAGTTGCAGCTTTCCGATGTCCAGCTTTCTCTGCGTTTGGTTTCGTACGACTTTCGCTCTACTTAATCTTGTGCCAACCTTTGCTGCTACTAGGTAGTGATCTCAATCGATGTTAGCTCCTCTGATCACTCGTACGTCCATTACACTAGATGAGTGCCTTCCATCAATTACCACGTAATCAATTTGGTTCTTCGCTCTTTGATTAGGGGATACCCAAGTAGCCTTGTGGATGTCTTTATGCTGGAATCTCGTACCACTAATAACCATGTTTTTTGCCGCGGCAAAGTCAATCAGTCTCATACCGTTGTCGAAACCGTCAGCATGTAGACTGAAATTGCCAACAGTTGGATTAAACACATTCGCCCTTCCTACTTTGACATTAAAATCTCCTAGTACAATTTTAATGTCAGCGGTCATACGTTTCCTCTAGGAGCTCATAAAATATGTCTTTGGCATCATCATCTTTCTCTTTTGTCGGGGCATGCACACAAATTAGGGAATATAAAAATATTTCGCTTTTATGCGGATTGTGGCTATACGTTCACTCACAGGATTGAACCTAGAGACTAGATGTCGCAGTCTTTTGCCAACTACAAATCCGCAACCAAATTCATGTTTTTGTTCATGGCAACTGTAGTATATGCCGCAGTTTCTTTTTCTTGTGCAGCTATGTCCTGTCCATCGCTATTCCTGGAACCCATATGTTTGGCTCATCCGCCTTCTAAGGACAAAAGAATATGCCCGATTGTTTGATGAGCTTCAGTGACATCAGTCACCTACTAAACCTGATTTGCTGCTCATTTGTTTCGCCTTCTCATTCTAGATACCCAACGGAGTTTTCCGAAAAGCCATTGCCCAGGACATAGTGCGTGGAAGTAGTGAGCTGCTTGGGCTGCCCAATGAAGGAATCATTTCTGGCCACTCCCAAGTGAATGGCTATCAGAAATTTTGCACCTCCACGGACAGGCCCATGTCCTCTGCCATGCATTAAGCATTTAAAAACAGAAAATCAAACTAAATCTTTAGAGCCGGTTTCAATATATACATTTTCTTAATGTACAGTGCGGCATTAATTCCAGCCGAGGCACATGATTACCGAAATATGTTGCGCAATATCCGGAAAAGGTTATGTGATGCTCAGTAAGCCTAGTTTAGTCCCCACTGCCCTAGCAAAAAAATGCTTGTTGGCGGTTGAAGCAAAAAATTTCAAATACAAAACTTGGTACCGACCTATATTTTCGGAGTTATGGGCCCCAAAGTTGAAATATATGGGAGGGAATATGTTTAAGGAACCATCTTAAGCAGGAAGAAAGTGGATGAAGGAATGAGCGATATGCAAACTATGTTTAAATTGTGATTAATTAATGTCTTTTAAATTACGTTCGATTCATTCTAATGACTTTTAAATTATGTTTGATGCTTGTTTTGTAATCTGCAACTCCAACTCGATGAAATTTCGACTGGCGACGTGACACCCAGTCAAAGCACACTCTGGTTATATTACTGAATGGTCTTAAGCGATTGGTGGCAGCCTTTTGTATAATATGAGGCAAAATATAGGAAAATAATTAAATGATAATTTTCTATCTGCATTTCGGAAATTCGTTGATTGCATTGTGAAAAAATAAACTTTATTTTGTAGGCCATGTTATCAGAATGGATGAAGATGAGCCAGCGCTAAAGATTTTTGATAATGTACCCGATGGAAGCAGGAAAAGAGGACGACCAAGACTCCGCTGGAAAGACCAGGCAGAAGAATCCCTCCGTATCCTTGGTGTTACCACTTGGCGAGAAAAGGCGAAGGATAGAGCCAGTTGGACGAATATATTGAAATTTGTTTAATTTGTTTGTTTAATTAATATGTGTAAGACGTCTGACCTCATGAGGTTGTAATATAGTCAATAAAATTAAAGTAATCTTATAAATATTTTGCGACGATATCATATTCATAATATGTATGTATAGAAAAAAAACTAAACAATTTTTTACAAGTTTTGGTTTAATACATTTTGTCGTTCTCACAATGTTTCGATTTGGGAGTACATTTGACAGTTGAAAATATGTTTTTCTCGCTCAAGTACTTTGCAGACAAAGATTTCCTCACATTTTCTAAGTGAGACGAGAAAAATTGACAGATGACAAAGAGTTCATAAAAAATAAAGTTACAGACTCAGTTCAATCTGACAAACGGTTTTTTGAAGTAACTCACCATGTTTCTGTTTCATATCACATGTTCCATGGGAGAATTTTCCCGATGTGATAGTTACCGAAAATAGGTACTGTGTTTTAAACTAATTTTTATAGAAAATTTAACACTCTTTTCAATGAATCAAACCGAACTCTTCACTTTATTTATTTTGCTTCAAACTACACTTGAACAACAAAAACGTACTCGTACTCAAATTTTTTTGGCGCTCAAGAATTACCTTTAACTACGTAAATTATTCTTGTAAAAGCAAAACTGCATATTGGTAGGGAGCAAAGGGAAATAAGAAAAAGCAAGACGTTAAAACACAAATACAACGCGCAATCTCGACACATAATGGTTAATGGATATTTTCTCAAAAAGATGTTTTGTGACCTTAGGTACCTTTCTGTAGACCAGGTCACATATGTCGATTATTAAAGTCGATAGCATTAAGGTAGGTAGGTTCTATTACATGTCAGCGATCTTCCCTTGTTTAAAAATGTATCAAATTTCTGTGAAGTTTGATATTCGATAGTACCAACCAAGGTTGGCAGAATTAGTATGAGTGATATATAAAGACGTTGGTCGGCCTTTGCTTTGATATACTTGTATTCCATATTCAAACTATATGGCCCATTTTGCAAACTTATTATCCTCGGCCTAATAAAACTCGCAATTATCAACTTTTGTTGTAATCGGTTATTAGTTGTAACCTTTGGAGCCGATAGTACCATACCTGATTGGTACACATTGAATGGGGGCTACCACAAACCGCGGGCCGAAAACACTCAAACTTGATTTGGAAAAGGTCATGTACCAAAATTCGTTGAAATCGGATAATATTTTGAAACTCTGGAGCCGATGGGACCCATCGTGGTTGGTATAATTTGTAAGGGGGCTATATCGAAATACGGATTTGTATTTCCAAATGGCCTACGAAAAGTTTACTCGCCTATACCATATTTCGGTGAAATTAGTAAATAATTTTAACACCTGGAGTCGATATTATCTAGCGTAATTGCTACAGATTGAATCAGATAATATTTATAACCTCTGCGGCCGATAGTATCAAGTTTGGAAGTACAATTTTAATGGCGCCAATATTTAAATTTGGGCCTATAATATGACGACTCATTTTCAAACCCGAACTATGCTGGGCCAAAGAGGATTTCTTTAAGACAATATTATATTTGTAACACATGGAGTATGACGCCACGCGGATAAACAAACATGAACCGATGGCACACTTCAATGTAGTTCAATGACAAGTATAAATGGTTAAACGAAGGGATGGGAGAACAACCGGGCTAGGCTAAAGCGATGCAGAAAGTGATTCTGTTATAATTGGTATATAAATATTTCGTGGGATTTGGTACATTACAAACATCAGCACTAACTCAGTATAATGACGGGCTTACAAATTTAATGTAAATTTGTGGTTATATTTTTTATGAAAATGGTTGGGAATGCCTATTTATGAGGTGAGCTTTGCACAAGTTCGTTGAAATTCAGATAGACCGCAATAGGTTTAAATTAAGTTAAAACTAAGCAAAAATTAGTATTGTTAGAGTATGTAATATAAACGGTTAAGCCAGAAATAAATGTCGGTAATACCGGTTTATTGAAAACCGCCGGTACAATTTTGTAATAGAACATTTGCTAACACGACCGAAAAACAGACACTGATCAATTTTTTCTGTTCGAAATATTGACTATCTGTCAGTATCATAGCTCCACGGACCAAAAGGAGTCACATTGCGCTTGAACAACGTTGGGAAATTTTTGCAAACTTATTTGCGTTTGTTGAAAATATTGTATGGTCCACAAGTCTGCAAAAAGTTCGTATGTAATTTGGAGTGATGGCATCATTGGCGCATTTTTTCGGAAATGCTGGTGGAAACGCCTTTTCATTCAATGGTGAGCGCTACAGAGCGATTACGGACTTTTTATAGGCTGAAATGGATAATATAAACTTGGATAACCTTTGGTTTCAGAAGGCTGGCGCACCATATTGCACAGTTTATCAAACAATCGATCTTTTCCGCACTACGTTCGGCAATCCTGTTATCAGCTGTCTTGTGGATGTCAATTAGCCGTCTCGGAGCTGCGATTTGGAGCCCTTTCGACTTTTTCTTGTGGGGTCCCGTTAAAAGTCGATGTTATGCGAATAATCCAGAAACAATTCACACCCTTAAGGCTAATATCATCCGAGAAATTCATGAGATAGAACCAGAAACCGTTAACAAAATCTGGGAAAATTTTACTGACAGGATGAGCTTCTTCGAAGCCAGCCACGGCAGCCACATGACTGAAATCGTGTTCCATAAATAATGTGAATATTTCTTATTTCTAATAAAGCCATAATGTACCAAATTCAATTAAGTTTAGCTCATTTTATTTAATTTTTAAAAAAATTCTTGTGTTTGGCAACCTTGTACATTTTATATTTCAACGTATTTCTTTAATATTTAATTGTTATTACTTACATTATTTATACAATGTTTTTATTCTAGAACCGTGCCATGGAAATCTGCGTCAACGACAGTGCATCCTAATGAATGATATGGATATCCCTGCATACATGTAAGTAATTGCTTTTATTTTATCGCGGACTATAGTCTAAATATACTTTATGAAGTGTTTTTTTTTTATTTCCTGCTAAACTAAATTTAGATTAAATGGTGAAAGTTTTACAAAATTTCACTAATTCTAAGGATTCTACGTCCGAGTTTGAAAGTAAGTCAGTTTTTGAAACAAAATTTAATTTTAATGTTTCTCAGTTTTCTGACAAAAAATGCTTCGGCCATTCTAAAGACAACAGGCTTTTACTTAGTCTCTATAATTCTAGTATGATTGATTTTCCATTGGATTGCTCTTGCTGCTGGCGGGTTGACACAGGAACATCTGTGAATTACTTTTAGTTGTGCATGGAGTCCCTTGGAGTCCCTCCATCTAATAACACTTAAGGGTCAGTTTAATGCAGATTATGTAAAGGAGCCAGGGATCCAAAGTGTGAAACTCCACTGGTGCTACACCTTCAAGGCCAAGTGATTTGTAGTGTTTCATTAGGGATGACATTACTTACAACGTGCAAGAGATCATAATATGGTGACAAGGCATAACAGCATAACTCGATTTCTGCTCAAATTAAATTTTTCGAGAATCGAGCTGTATATATCGTACTTCACACTACATATGTATGTAATCCAAATATGAATAATCCAATTTGTAGTTCCCAAAATATTGGAAAAGATTTATTAGCAAAGCTAGATCAATCACTACATTACAAATGAAATTTGAACCCTTAAAAAGCTCTCCTAAAAAGTTGCAAAAATAGGCATATGCTGTTATGACTTGTGACCACAGATATGTTTACGGCCCACTTGCCTAGGAAGTCTGTGTTAAGCATGACGTCTAACGATTCAATAGTCGATATCGCGCACCTCCAGTTTTGTTAGCTCATTTTGTTTCACCACAGAGCTTTCCTTTTAGGTACATCGGTTGGAACCGGTAGTGAAAGCATATTCAAGTGATCAGTTATCATTATACCATACACACTTAGTTTATACTTAGTCCAGACAGGCGACGTTCTACGATGTTATCAATATTATGCAACGATGGGTAAAAAACGAATGCTCACTAGACACTAGAGATGGGCGCAATTCAGGTGAATGCCATGAATCACGCGTGATTCATGCGTGAGTAAGAATAAAATCAAAATTTGATCACGTAAGATTGCGTGAGTACGAGTAGCGACAAAATCTTCGTGCTTGAGTCTAATATTTGCGTGAGTACTATCATCGCGTGCATCACACATATTTCCGAATGTTTGCTTTCCTTTAATTTCGATTTTCTTACTACTATGTTAAACACAGTGCGCCTTATTCATAAATCGTTGCGAGAGGTTTGAGATCCGTTTGTTGTATGTCTCAAACCTCTCATAGGGTAAAAACATATGAAATCAACCAACGAGTTGACCGCACCGATTTCGAATTGGATGAAATTTGGTACGAAGGGAAAGTTAAACATAATAATAGCGTTTGCCAACTTTCAGTGTCCTAGCTCTCGTACTTTCAGAATTATGGCCATTCCAAGTTGGAAAAAATCAATAAAAATGCACTCAGATGCCTTAACACAATTTTTTATATCTCGAAAAGTATTCATTGTACGTTAATAATCAAGGGCTCATTTTACAGACAAAAACATGCGCCATTCAAAAAAATTTTTTTTTTAAATTTTCGATCAAGGATAATGTAAATAAAAAAAGGACTAAAACTTCCAAAGGATATATCTCGAAAATCAATATTTTTACAAATTTCAAAAAAATATATGTTAATTATTATTATGTTTTGTACAAGTCTGCCAAATTTCAATGTGGAGTCTTTATTACAACATGAGTTATTAAGAAAAAACCAGGCGAAGGTTTATGTATTTCATGAAATATACCAAAATACAAAAAGGTGACAAATTACAAAAAGAAGGACAAATCAAATGTAACGGAACTTTTTCGACTTTACAACCTAGGCGAAATATTTATTGCCTGTTCACACAAAAAATTTACAAAT
Organism: Phaonia tiefii; assembly: GCA_963931995.1. Classification (NCBI taxonomy): domain Eukaryota; kingdom Metazoa; phylum Arthropoda; class Insecta; order Diptera; family Muscidae; genus Phaonia; species Phaonia tiefii. Next base: position 191,574,504 of record OZ008369.1, read on the forward strand.
ATTTTATGACATGTGGTCGGCTTATTGGCAGTAGCAAATTCAGTCCCTATTTAAAAAACATTTTATGACCCGTAGTTCCCGCAAATTTTCCAATTCAAGAAAAGCAAGGCGTTTATTTTTTTACCTGAAATCTATATTTTGTACCAAAAAAAACAGTATAAATAGTTCAGAGACTCTAAGTCAAACTTCAGTTGAATACCAGATTTCATAAGTGCTAAACGTCAAAGTGTTAAAGTGACTGGATCGTTTGAAAAAGCAAAAAAAAGAGACTAAATATTTAAATAAATTATAATTATTGTCATTACAAAAAAGTCGTGCACAGTTCATTCGGTTGTGGTATTTAAATAAAAAATATGCCATTCAACTCAACATTTTGCTGTAATCCTTTTAAAAAATCCGGTCACACTGGGTGCAATAAAAGTTTAAGACAAGTCCAAGAATGGATGCTACAGTATACTAAGGATAAAAACATTACGATCTCAAATAAAATTTGTGGGACATGTAGAATAAAATTTTCGCATCTGAAAAAATCTAATAAATCTAATTTGGAAGAAGGTCCAGACAAAAACGAAAATGTAGATACTTTCGATTACATTGCATCAGGCACGGAAGAAGATGACATTGCGTCAGGCACGGAAGAAGTTGCTATTTCAAAATTAAACCAATCTTTACCGTATCTGGAACAATCTCCGATAAAAAAGAAGAAGTTACATCAAAAACGGTACAGAGATGCAAAATTCAGGAAAATAAGTGATTCGATTCAAGACAAAATTTTCCACTGTTCAGCACAATCAACTTCGCATATGTGCCCACAATCCGAAATAATAGAACAATTAAAAGAAAAGTTTAAAACATTAACAAAAAATAGTGAGAAAATCCAACTGCTAACAATTTTACCAAAAAGCTGGACAATACATAAAATTAAGGAAGAATTCCTGGTTACAAACTATATCGCGCGAAAAGTTAAGCATTATTTGAAACAAAGGGTGTGATGAGTACGCCTAACCCAAAACTGGGAAGTCCAATTTCACCAGTGACAAGCAGTTTAGTAAAATTCTTTTATGAATCCGATGACGTCAGCAGGTGTTTGCCCGGACAGAAAGATTTCGTGTCTGTTTTTGAAAATGGTACAAAAGTCAGGAAAAATAAAAGACTTTTGCTTGGAAACTTAAGAGAAATGTACGCCTTGCCTTATTCAAGGAACGACATGATGGAATAAAAATAGGTATTTCCAAGTTTTGCCAACTTCGCCCGAGGAATATAATTCTAGCAAATGCGAGTGGATCTCATAACGTGTGTGTTTGTACAAAGCATCAAAATGTGAAGCTGATGATTGATGCTATAAATTTAAAAAATTAACTGCTGGTGTTCCGAATTATCAGCTTGAATGTTGCAAAGATTGTTTGAAACAAATGACATGCATTCCATCTTCTTCAAAGTGTCACCTACGTAAATGTAACAAGTGTCCAGGAATTGAAAATTTAAAAGCAAAACTAAATCAATTACTAGAGCCAAATGATATTGATGAAATAACATATAAACAATGGGTAAGTGTAGATAGGGATAATTTGGAGACCATGATTGGCCAAGCCGACGTTTTTGTGGATTCCTTATGTGAAAAGCTTGAAATTCTATTACCTCATTCACTTATTGCAAAACAGCAGGCAGCATATCTGAGCGAAAGAAAATCAAATTTGGAAGAAAATGAAATGAGTTTGCGATTTTTCAGAAAATGCTTCTTTTACTATTCAGGATGCAGTCCAGGGATTTCACTGGAACAACTCTCAGGCCACTTTATACCCAATTGCTATTTATTTTAAATCAGATGGAAAAATACAACATACAAACTTCATAATAATATCTGATTATCTTGTACACGATTCTGTAGCTGTTCACCTGTTCCATCGCCACCTGAATGTATTTTTGAGAAAAAAGTTTAAAACAACCCCGAAGAAAATCACGTATTTTTCAGACGGTAGAGCTGCCCAGTTTAAAAATAAAAATAACTTTATCAATTTATGTTATCATATGGAAGATTTTGGATGTAATGCTGAGTGGCATTTTTTTGCAACAAGCCATGGAAAAGGCACAAGTGACGGGCTTGGAGGTACCGTAAAGAGAGAGGCACGTCGAGCTAGTTTACAGCGTCCATTACAAGGTCAAATAACTACTCCAAAACAATTATATGAATGGTGCCTGCAAAATCTTTTGAACTGTAATTTCGAGTTTTTAACTCTAAAAGACCACGAAGAAGAAGCACGGTTCCTTCAAATTCGTTTTAAAGATTTGCGTACTATTCCTGGAACTCAAAAGCTGCATTCTATTGAACCTGTAGATAAAAAAAAATTAAAGTCAAGCGTTACTCGGCAGATGCAGATTTTTTAATTGAAATCCTTCAGAAATAAATAAATATGCTGTAATAAAGTGTTTAATAATGATAATACATTATGTTGTACTTTTTATTAAAGGTTTAGCAATGGAGAAAAAGAGTTTAAGCAAAGAAAAGTCGAAAAAGTTCCGTTACATTTGATTTGTCCTTCTTTTTGTAATTTGTCACCTTTTTGTATTTTGGTACATTTCATGAAATACATAAACCCTCGCCTGCTTTTTTCTTAATAACTTATGTTGTGATAAAGACTCCACATTGAAATTTGGCAGACTTGTGCAAAACATAATAAGAATTAACATATATTTTTTTTAAATTTTTAAAAATATTGATTTTCGAGATATATCCTTTGGAAGTTTTAGTCCTTTTTTTATTTACATTATCCTTGATCGAAAATTTAAAAAAAATTTTTTTTTGAATGGCGCATGTTTTTGTCTGTAAAATGAGCCCTTGATTATTAACGTGCAATGAATACTTTTCGAGATATTAAAAATTGTGTTAAGGCATCTGAGTGCATTTTTATTGATTTTTGCCAACTTGGAATGGCCATAATTCTGAAAGTTGGAAGGCTATATGTCTGAAAGTTGGCAAATATTATTGTGCCGATCCATAGATCATGTGTACAAAATCTTATCAAATTTGGAGGTGATGAAGTCAGAAATGTTAATATTTTCGGTTGATTTCATATGTTTTTACCCCATAAGTTCTTATGAATAAGGCCGAGTATGTTTGATAAATGTTGTTCTTAATAAAAAAGGCTTAGTTTGTTTGCTAAATTTATTAAAAAATACACTCTAGTTACCTTATGAATATGTATTCAAGTGTAGTATTATCAAACACATGAATTTGATCCTACGATTTTGAATTTGATCGTACTTAACAACCTACTTTTTAAAATATGGCAAATGGTTCATGTAAAATCAGCGTTTTATTTTGGTGAGTAATTTTTATGTGATTGTCGTGAATCACGATTGATTTGCTACTTGAAACCTTCCATACTTGTATCAGCTCAAAAGTATCTTCTGCTGCAAATCTGATATCAGGAAGCTCTTGTCTATCTTGAGTTGTAACTGCGGGGTATTTTCCCTTGTGGGAAACATCAAAATTAGTGGACAGAACGTGCTCTAAGAACTCTCCACAATACCGTTCGGAACCCGTGTAATGTCAATATCTGGGTGCCAATCAGTGAGTATAAAAATATGGGCTGTCATGGCAAACCATTTTTACACATTCTCGGCGTGCCTATAGAGTTGTAAACCAGAAGCTTGTGATCAGGGGTGTCCAATACACAGGAAGAAAACTGCAGAGTCAGCTTTGCAGTGTTGGAGGTTTATACATAGAAGCTTCAATATTTTCAGCTATATGCTTCTCCACTAATGCGTTGTTGGCCTCTTCGTCTGTGTCTTCTAGAAAGATATCTGAAGACTCAGTTCAAAAACGGCGGTCACACATACATCCATGTATTCCACTCCGTTCAAGTCCGTTGTAACTTCGGAGAACTAGGTATCATTCATGGTCTAATAGTCCACTAGGGCAATAGCATGCATGTTCCTATTTGCTACACAGTCCAACTCTTCAGTTTCTTCACAGTTTCTCTGTGAATCGGAGTGATTTAATTTTAGTGACAACAGGACTTGTCGCCGAAATTTTTCAGCTTTCTAATCATCCAACTTGGCAGATAGCAGTTCAAGATAGCTAGCATTTCGTGGTTCCTTGTATGTCCTAAATTATGTATCTCCAAAATAATTTTTTTGGCAAATTTACTCTACAGTTTCAACAATTACTTTAAGAACTTTGTCGATGAGGTTTGAAAAACAAATCCGAAATGGCTACTATGAATGCGCAATTTGTGTAAATATATGAAAATCGTTAATGCACAAATTTAAAAATGGAGGATTTTATTCGATGTTGCAGCAAATCAACTGAAACACGTTCGTTTCCTCGCGGAAGAGCCATAAAGTACGTCTATACTTCTGCTTGGAAATTTGACTACTGTTTATAGATAGTGTTTGTTCAATCAGTGGAGATTGTTGTACGTGGGGAAATTATAAAAAGGTAGTCGGAGAATATATATTTTTTTTTAAACCAAAAATCACCTAACAACACCCATTTGTTCCTATCTTTTCATTGATTACACTAATGTCACACAACAATTGACATTGGCTGACAGACATCTATAAGCTCACAGACAATCATATACGAGACGCTCCAACGCCCTCATCGAACGTCTGTCAGCTGTTTTGTTGCAACATCGAACTAAAACCTTCATTTTTAATTTTGTATATTTACGATTTTCAAATATTTACACAAATTGCGCATTCACAGTAACAATTTCAGATTTGTAATTTTTCCCATTTCTATTAGGTTACATTTGCATTTCCCCAAAATTTAATCATGAGCTCATTGATGATTTGCAAACTCCTTTTTACCACTGGGTATTTACACAAATTGGACATTCACAGTAATTATTTCGGGTTTGTTTTTCATACCTCAGCGACAGAATTCTCTCTTAAATTTAAATTTTGCAAATTTCAGACTTTTGATTACCTTCAGTCAAAAATTTAAGAGCGAGTTAGGGATTCTCGTATAATACGTATTAATCTATACTATAAACTTGTCAAGATTATCGTGTTCCAAACATAATGGGATTTACATTTTTTGTTTTGTTTACATTTTTGAAGAGTGGTATCGTTTTGCTTGTGGGGTTTTTCTGCTACTTCTTTTTAGAATCAGTGGCCTTTCGTAAATTTTCCAAAGTATAGTTTAATAGCCGGTTTTTAACTTAATTTTTGATCATTCGTACGCCAAATGACTAGCGAAGATAACTTTTGGTATTTGTATGCTTTGTTTTGAGTGAAACGAAAAGAGATCTCGTTTTGCTTAAAAATTTGGTTCAGCGAAATCAAACACGAACGAAACAAAACGTCAGATTAGACAATCGGAAAATATCAATCGTTTAGTTTTTTTACAAATGTGTTTCTTTACGCATTTACAAGAACATTAATTAAAATTATCGTTTAAATGTATATTTCGAACTAAAAAAGTCGCTACACATCGCCCCAATTGCCACGTATGCAATCATTTTAAAAACACTTTAATTATCTTCACTAACTTTAATTTTTCCCACTTTTCTTGCAATTTGTTGTTTGTTCATTTTACTTTGTCTGCAATCAGCTGCTTCCAATTAAACACCTGATAGAGCAGTGTTGCCTGCAGTTTCCTAAATTTTGGTATTTTCCAATAGAAAGAGCTTTTAAAATCAACAAGAATAACACATTGGCAACAATATACTTTGACATAAGGGCAGCTAGTAAAATGAGCTTTCACTCCCGAACGAAAATGAAACATACGGCCTGTTTTTGAACTTGTTATTTCTCTCATCGCACGTCTAGAGCCAAACTGATAAACTCAAATATAAACTTGATCGCCTGGGTAGCAATCGCACGTTTGCTTAAACAAAAAAGGTCGCTGAACAGGCTATAACAGCCTCTTTTTGTAACTATCTTCAAACAGCAGGCGTGCAATTGCTAGACAAGCAATCAGGTTTTCAATTGAGTTCATTGTTGCTTTTCGCTTGGGCATAAAAGCTCTTTTTCTTGGTTGTGTTCCTGTCAAAGAACAATATTACCTTCATGTTTTTATTGGCATTTCTCAAAGCTTTTTCATACAAATATATTAGCATACTAAACGGAGGCAACCCTAGCCATCAGCTCTAAAATCAACAACAGCTGATTGTAGGTATTAAAAAATATATAAACAAACGAAATTAAACACAATTGTTTGCTTTTTTTACCAATTTAAAATGATTTCCTCCGTTGCTCTCGGTTTTCCTATTAAAACTACGGAAAATGATGATAGAGAAAGTCGCCTAAGCCGTAGGATTTTGCGTGATTCAACCAATGTGTTGGAGATTCCAGAAGACCAGTAAGTATATCAGTATAATTTGCTTTTATGAATTAATGAAGTTATATTTTGTAGATTTATTGCAAACTTCCGTGTTAATAAGGAAGTATTTTCGAATCTGTTAGGAGATTTGGGACCGAGTGGCTAGTTCTCTGGGAACTCGTCCATCGAGTCTACCAAGGCACGAAACTGGATAGAGTTGGTCTTTTTTACTCTGATAAGTACAATTGTTATTATCAATATATGCTGTTTCGTTTCAATGTTAAAAATACTTAAATTTTTTTGGTCAAACAATCCATTTTTATTTATTTATTGAAACGAAAACACATCAATATAACCCACACGAACAATTTTTTACGATTGTCTATTTTGACATTTAACATTGTACGTTGTTGACTTATGTGAACCTACATTTTGACGATAACTAAAAGCTTTTATGTTTACACTCATATAAAAGTTTACAAAAACCAAAAATGAAATTCGTTTGGCTCTAGACGTGTGATGAGAGAAAAAACAAGTTACATAAACAGGCCGTAAGGCTATTGTGGAATTTCGTATTACATTTACTACCTACCACTAGATGGCGTGAGGATAAACTAATTGTATAGCGAAGGCCAATAGTGAAAAACAACTTATGTGATGCACATCGATGGCTTAATATAAAAAGGGAATAACTCGATTTTTTGTTACTTGACAGGAGAAGGAAAAAACTTACTGCCTGTTTTTGTTACTTGTTTTTACACCAATCGTTTGCCTAAAGACGATCAAAAAAAAAAATTTGGTTTTCTTTTGCATTTTTTTGAGTGCAAACAAAAATAGCTTTTGTTTTGCCTGTGTATTTTGGTTCAGCTAAGTCATACACAAGCGAAACGAAACGTCTGATTAGGCAATCAGAAAATATCAATTGTTTGCTTTGTTTCGTTTGGTTGTTTTTGGGCTCCATTTCTCTTAAAAGCGTGATGAACACTTCTTTGCTTACTCGAAAGTTAGCAATAAATCTGCAGATAAAAATTTTATAAACAAAAAGAAAAAAAATTGTGTGCAACTACTTACCGGTTATCTGGAAGCTCCAAAACATTTGTCGCATCTCGCAATTTCCTGCGGTTAAGGTCGCTGGAGGTAGTTGTGTCGTTTCTATTTGTCATAGAAAAACCAAGGGCCACAGAAGGAATAACTTTTTATATTTTTTAATAACTGCACTGTAACTTTATTTTTGTACTTTACTTTTATTTTCTCACTTTTCTGTTTGCAAATTGTTTCACTTGTTTTGTTTGTTTATTTTCGTTTGGTTGCAATTGGTTGCAATTGAACAGCTGATGTAGCAGTGTTGCCTCGGGTTTGCAAAATTTTTGTTTTTTTCAGTACAAAGAGCTTTTCAAATCAACACCAATAACACGGTGGCAATTATGTATTTTGACATAAGGGCAATGAGTAAAATAAGGGAAAAAGAGCTTTCTCTCCCAGACAAAAAACATTAATGAACTCAAATTAAAACATGATCGTTCGGGTGAGAATTATCGTCTGCCTACACACAATAGTTACAAAAACAGGCTGTTAATAAAATCCGTAAAATTTTAGATACAAAAAAAGATTTAATGCAATTTTTAATAAAAAGAGGCTACACATATTTGGAAATTGCATTAAAACTTTTTGTTGTATCTAAAATATTACGGATTTTATTAAGATTTTTTTCGAGTTAGGGCCTTTTTATATTAAGCCATCGACATGCTCATTGAAACTGTGCTCGTTTCAATGGCAGACACTTTGGTGCAATAACTGATCTATCTAGTGGCCGTCGCTGGTCGTGTTTGAACTGTAGGACCCCTAGTGTTGATTTTTATAGAATGGTAGGTTGCAATATCTCTTATGAAGTCTGAGTTTGCAATTGTTACGAAAAATGTTCATATAATTTATCATTATTTAATAATTTTGAATTTGTTGATGGATCTCCCAGCCGTTACAAACCCAGTAACCGAAACTCATTGTTATTGATTTAATTTTCAACTAAAAACCATTGTAAACGAAATTCGCTAGAAATATTTAAAGTTGACCAAATCATTTATTATGACTCTATCTGTCACTATTATGTTTTTGTTTCAATAACAATTTTTGAGGACTTTTCAAATAATAGGTATTGAGGGATTTTTATATTTTATGTCGTCCAAAAACTAAAAATCAATTAAATTTTTTACTTTTTCTGAAAAAATTTAAAATTTACCTAAAGACTTTTATTTCTTCTAGGCTAAAATAAAAGTCTATCATATATCGACATTACCGTCATTGCATATATAACAAAAGTATATATAATTTTGATAGTTCAACGAGACGAATTGATCTGACTATATATACCGGTCGTCCACCCATTTCTGTGCAAAATTTCGACACTTTTTACTGGTTTCAGAATGTTTAATTTCAGTTAATAAACATATGATCTAACCCCGACTACTGTAACCAGCCTCCGAATTACATTTTCAAAACCCGGTTTATGCAACCAAATTAAGGTTTTCAGATTTATTTTACCTTTTTTATGATTCACCACACATAGCACTCCACTTTGGCCATCTGAAATTGACGGGTAATTTACGTATACGTAGACGGAGTAACACAGTAACAGTCGAAGACATAGCCATACAAACTCGTCTCGTCGATCCTAGCAATAATATGTACATACACTTTTGTTTAATCCGCAATAACAATAATGCCAACAAATGAAAACAGGATTGTATTAAAACCCAAAATAAATAAAAAAAAAGTCTTTACGTGGAAAGCCCTTGTTTGGTTTTTATTTCCAAAATTAATTTAAAAAGTCTCTAAATGATTTCAACTGTGTTTGAAAAACTACAAACTTGTTTGTAGTTTTTGTTTTGCCTATCAATGTAGCTACAAAATAATTTGATAGCAGAAGAGAAATCTGCTGAGTATTTTTCTACTCCTCATAGAAATGAGGCATTTTTAAAGGGTTTTGCTTTCTGTACTTTCTGCCATCTAAAAATCAAAAACATTTAAAAACTACAGCTCTAGTTGTAGCATACCACGCATATAAACTGCTGTTTTGTTCGTTGTAGTTTTATAAACTGCGTATAAGCTGCTGTTTTGTTCGTTGTAGTTGATATAGCCATTATTCAAAAGATTGGTAGTTACTTATATTTCCAGAATCCGTCACGCACATCATACGAAATATTACCAATAAATAATACGATTATATTTGTGAATAAATGTATCAGAACCGAATCTGCCTATTGAAATCGGTTTCAGAAATTCGTTCCAAAAGAAACGGGTTCAAAAGCCGAGAAGAAACCCTTTTTTCTGTAAATGTAACTTTTACTACAAGTGGAATCCAGTGCACATAACCGGTTCCAAAAACCAGTAAACACCGGTTCCAAACCCCCGGTTAAAACTTTATACAGTAAACAGAACCGATTAACAAAAACCGGTTTCAAAAACAAGAATTTAAAACATAGCCCGGTAAAAAACGGGTTCCCAAAACCCGGTTTTGAAAACCTGAAGCATAGGCTTCATTCAGTAAAAATAATCATTCAAAAAACTCTATCCCGTAAACGTTTTGACAAAATTATACATACCCCCACCCTAAGTAATTTATTGGGTCCGAGTTGAATTTAAAATTGGTGATTTTATTTTTATTAAACGTATTTTCCTGGCCACCTACGTTTTCTTACCCAATCGAATGAGGATATTTCGCACATATTCAATTGCAGAGTGGCATTGGGCAAAATATTGTCTAACACCAAATTTAATTACGATCTTGCGTTTTTGTGGGTGCATCGTGTCTAGCAGCCAATTAATCGCCCAACATTTATCTACCAGGTACCTAAATTTGATTGCCAAGCCGTTGGTTTTAATCTACAAAGATTAACTAGACAAAAGATTGCCCAGTAACGAAATTCTTCAGCCTTTTGAACACCACAGGAATATATGGGGCAATCCAGCTAAAAAAGTCACTGTTGGAAGTGACATGTTCCTGATTTCGATGAAATTTGGTGGAAAGGGAGACGTAAAAGGTATAAGTGAAAATTTTCCCCAAAATTTAATGTTTTTTTGGAATTTTTTTGTGGCGTTTATTGACCAAACACCACGTTTTTCACATATTTTTCTTTTGATAATAACTCGAAAACGGCTTAACTTAAAATTTTGAAATTTCTCAGCCATATTCATAACAGAATTGGTATTAGAAAAAAACAGATAAACAAAAATAGATTTTAAAAATTCTATGAAAAATTAAGTTTTTTCTCAAAAAACATTGTGTAGCAAAAAAGACCTTCCTTCGAAAAATCCGAAAAAAATATATGTGAAGGCTACGTCTTTTATGAACATTTTACCGTTTTCCGCATGGCTATAGAGCAAAAAATAAGAAAGTTATAGACCTTTCTGTAGGACAACCTCAGTAAATCTATATGAAAAATTTTTAAAATTTGTAAACAAGTTAATATTTCTGACTCAAATTAATGAATATTTTTGTTTCCATCTATGTATGTATTTTTAGTCCCTACCCGCGTCTATAGATGTTACCACATCAAAAAATTGCATGACTTTAGGCAAAACTGGGAGACACGGGTCTTTTTTTTTTTGGTCCTTTATCACGTAGTGGTGTCCGTATATGGTAAGTTTTTTTCGTGACGCACTGTGATTTATTGCAAAGTCGCAAGGATAATGCAAAGTCGCAAGGATAAGATAATAAAAAATTTAAAAAGTCATTATTTTAAAATGCGTCATATTTGAAAAAACGGGTTTCAAAATACGAAATGAAAGAAAGGTTGTAAACGAAAAAATATGTACTTAGGAATTATTTTTATATAAATTATAGACAACAATTAGAATCTACATTATCTCCTTCTCCATAGTCATCACGGTCATCATGTCCATCATCATAATCATCATCATCATTTTCATTATCGGAGTTACTGGAAAAAACTATGTCCGATTGGCAACAGTGCATGAGCAATTATTTCAGGCCCATGAATAAAAAATTTGTGCAATGTTGAACCGTCGGCGAAATTACTAAAACGTTCAAGGTGGATTTCGGGATTGCAGGAAACAACTATTAGAATTGTATGCATCCTTTTTATTAATTCTAAGTCGATTTTTGTAATTTCAGCAGAAGGTTCAGCATTCTGAAAGAAACGTCTAGCCGTGTTACCGTCATTGGAGTTTTCAACGCCAGGTTTTGGTTGATCAATAATTAGACCGGTTTTCTCCTTAAACTCTTCTTGAATTCGTGATTTAGTTTCGGCTACAACTTTGTTATCCTCTTCTGACCTTGCTTGCCATTTTTTTTAAAGGCACTCGAAGAAGTTTATCCATCCATGAAGGATATATAAACCAAACTGTAATTGTTGCTTGTTGCATGACATATGTAACACCTTTGGGTGGATGATGTTTCCGTTATTGCGTAGCATACTTTCCCATCTATCAACACTAACATTAATACGTGGCTTACTGCTACGGATCTTTCTCCTACTGAGACAACGGAATTTTTTAAACATTTTATTTCGTCATCTACTCTTTCTTTTTCAAGTTTTGAAGTAGTAGCTGATTCTTTGTGAACTCAATTTTCAGTGGTCTGCAAAATCTAGTAGAAGATGGCTGAGGGGTTTGCAATATTGTTTTGTTGATACAAACCATTTCAAGTAGTATAAGAGATGTATAAAAATTGCACATGGATATATAAATAATAAATGAATAAATGGTTGCCACTTATTATATAAAACGATTTTAGATACTTCTTCGTTGCCTAAAGAATCAACTATGGATTTCTGAAGATGAATTAGACGTTTAATGGCATGGTTTAGAAGGACCTTGTAGACTGATTTGAGAACAAATTTTCTCTGTGGGAATATCATTCTAGCTTAGCCTGTTAAAAATCGTATACGACGAAAATTTTTCTGGCGCAGCATTTGGGATTACATTATACGAATGGGTCGATAAACCCCCTTCAATTAAGACACTAAGAGCTTTCTTTGATACTTACCTTGTACGTTAAAGCGTTTGTTGGAGAAGCTGTAAATTCCTTTTTTATTTTTGCCGTTACGGTCTGTCCAGATTATCTAAAGCTCATTTGTGTAGCATAAGCTAACACCTCCAAGGGTTTATTCTCTCTTTTATACTCTTACATTTCATTCTTTTAGTTTTGTCGCAGATCTCTTCGAACGAAATACGTCCTTGCTTTCATGTTCCATCAAAGGTACATGGCGGTACATGTATTGTGGCTTGTTCCTAAAACATAACAGAATAACAGTTTTAATGAAATCTAAATTTGCAATTATTTGCCATTTATCAAATACCCATTACCGACTAAAACGTACATGACTTTCAACAATTTAAGAACATCATATGTCAAAAACGTTAAATTACGTATTATAAAGGCTGCCCCTAACACAAATAATAAGTAGGCCAAAACAAAAAATTATTGTTTATAGGGTAAACATTGTCAACAACTAGTAATAGAGATGGGCTCGTGGAACAATTTTTTATAAATCACGCAAGATTAATACAGCTAATCTGTAATAAAACTAAAGATACTGTACTATATGTATGCAAGTATGAACAGTTGTTTGTGAATTATTGTAAATTCACTTTTATGAAAATCATAACGGAACCAATTTTAATTGCAATTAATGTGACTGATTAAAGTTTTCGGTGCGTGATTACATATCACTCACTCGTTCATCTCCGACAAAATCAAACACATTGACTACAACAATAACGAAAATAAGGAACAAAATAAAATCAAAAACAAATAAAACAACTATTGTTCGAAACACACATTTTAAGCCAACAAGTATTTTCATAATACCTTAAATATTTAAAGAACGGCATTAACAGCGGACGTTTTTTTCTTGAATATAAAAGCTGAAATTATATACTCTATTATCACAAACTCTTAGAGCAAACAATTCGTAACCTTTTTACTTCTATTCCACCAAATATTAAAAATACTCTAAATTTGTAACATTCTTAAAAATATCAGCAAAAATATTTTTACAAACAAAACTTCAACAAAATTTTCTTAACCATGCACTTAAATACCTGAAGTTGACGGTTCCATCATAAAATGTCCACTAAATAACATTTAAACAGAAAAAAACCAACCCGTAAAAAACACAGGTTTTGACTATAAATTCTTTATACAGGGTGATTTAGCAAGTTCCGGACAAATTTCTTCAGCGTATTCCTTGGCTCATTTCAAGAAGAAAAGTCCACTAGGACCATGTCCGAAAATGCAAGGGTGTGAAATGGCAGCGGGTTCAAAATTTTCGGATTGGGGGTCGGAGGGTAGCAGCGCAAAGTTGCTAACTTCAAATTTCTACTCTCAACCCATCTTTTTCTAGAAAGGCTGCCCTTTCCAGAAATTTAAGTGCGCCTTTAACAAGGTACACGTCTATCCTGCCAAAGACGACCATCTTGTACATCGTAGCACAGGATGGCCTCCTAAAATTTTTTCACTTTTAGCAAAAACACGAAAAAACTTTGTACTTTGAAAGCACACTGCAAGCAATTAGGCAACTTTAAACATTGCTTTTGATCATTAGTGATGCAGAATTAAATCTATTTTTACTCGACACAAAACTTTATTCGAAAACAATAACTAGAAAATATGAATTAATAGCAACTTTAGGTCTGATTCAACCCAATGTGCGTCAACGGAAATATTTCAACATCCTGGGTCTGAAACCAATCCTTAGCAACGCGACCTCTATGGATGGAAGCATTACCATGCTGAAAAATAAATGAATTGGAACCGAAAATGTCCCTGAACTGAACAAAAGCAGTGTGGGGTAAGTCTCTGTAACTGCTTCCAGTCATTTGCTCATTCACATAGTAGCATATGGCACCCCAAACCATTAGTCGTTCCTCTCTGCTACGATGGCGACTTAGAAGTTGTTGCTCCTTCCTAGTGACATGAAAATAATAATTATAGCCATCCAGGCAATCGATATTGCATTTTGTCAGAAAAATTTACCATCTTTCAGTAGTTGAATTGTTAACCGTGAGGAACCGTCCATGGCATGTCATCATTCGCGAACTCCAACCTCTTCTGCTTGCAGTCCGGATTAAGTAGCGGCGTTTTCTGCAATTTTCGAAGCTTTTTTGCAATTTAGATTTTTTATTTTTCCAAATTCTTCGTACATTCAATTTTCTTAAAAAACTAATCGATTTAATTACCCTTGTGTACTCTGTACTTTTCAAGGATTTACAAACTTCTTTAAATTGATCTGTGAGTTTCCACAGGCTTTATAACTATTTTTTTTAACATTTTCCCCCAAAAAAGGAATAAAAAGGGGTGTCATTCTCTTAAAAACTAGAAACTAATGCTATACTTAGAATCTAAAAAGGTATGTATATACAAAACAAAATTATATGGAATTCAAAATATTTACAAAATTATAGAAAAGGGGAAAAATAAAATAAAATACAATTCAATTTCAGAAAAATCATTGGACTGTGTTATACACAGTATTCAATTTATCAAGACTGCCAATACGCCTGTGGTGGAATAATAACTGTCCATTGTCAAAAAGCAATCCATTCCTATCAAGTGTTAACAGGCCTGCAGGTGGTATGTAGTTACGCATTATAAGACCATTTTGTGTCTCGGAACTAACACAGACTTGAACTAGTGAATTCTCCGAATTGACACACCCGCGTAGGAATTTCAGCGCAGTATTTACCATGTATAATCTATTCTATCGAAATCTACTCCGTCATAAATGGTCCGACACGTTGTCCTTCGCCAGTTCCCATCCGGGTTCAAAAAGGGGCGCAGCCCCAAGCATGAAGTCAGAATCTTCCTCACCCAGATCCTCATTCACTCCACCTGGCTAGAGGAGATGGAAAACCAAGCCGGAAAGGCGTATGCCACAACTGGCCTTATCACCTGACTGTATATGAGCAGTTTCACTATAATTTCTAGTCCACTCCTGGGTCTCAGAACAGTGCAGTACGCCATAAAGATGCGCTTCACCTTCCCCAGGATGTGATCGATATGCATGTAGAATTCAAAGTTGCCCGAGTAGATAACCCCGAGATATTTTAAGTTGTCAGTGATCCGTATGGGGGAGTCATCCACCTTCAGCACAGGGACGTAGCCCCTGCAATTTTTGTAAAGATACTTGCGCATACCCTTGAAGATTATTCCCCTTGATTTGTTGACATTCAATGGAATGCCCCATCACCGAAAATATTCGTCAAGGGTACCCAAGTACCCATTCAGTCGAGCATTAACATTCTTCGCCTTGGCGCCAGATGATGCAACCAGGATGTCATCGGCATATATCAAAATCAAATCCCCCTCAGAAGGAGGCGGAACATCCGCGATAAAAATGTTGTACAGGATGGGCCCAAGAATGGAGACCTGTGGGACCCCTACAGCAACTGTCATCTCCTCAGAGAGCGCATCCCTAACTCTCACTCTGAAGTTTTGTTCCTTCAGGAAGCTGGAGACCATTCTGCAGTCCAGTTCGTCGAAGTCAAGTCTAAGCATTTTGTACAGTGTGGCATTTTGCCGCACTGTGTCAATTGCTTTCGCACAACCCAGGCTCGCCGCGATTGTAATGTGCCTATACATGGAGTTTCCGCGCCACATCGTCCGTAAAAACTGATAGGCAGTGTGAGGTGCTGTGACCACCCCTAAAACCGAACTGCGCATCTATCAGCACATCACCATTATAGATTCTCCCGCGAATACCCTTAGCAATAAAAACCTCCAGCAATTTTCCGAGCGGTGATAGCAGCGATATGGGTCTGTACCCGTTCAAAGCCCTAGGGCCAGCGCCCGGCTTTAATATTGGTACAACTTAGGCCTTTTTCCACTGCTTAGGGAAGTATCCTAAATTCACAAAGTGGTTAAAAAAAAGTGTGGCGATAGCCACCCAAGCTGCATTACCAGTTCTGCGTAGGACAAGGTCCGATATGCCATCCAGTCCACACGAGCTCTTGTTCAGTCTCCGTCTGAGGGCATTACCAACATCCACGGGCCTTATCAGCTATTTCGGTCCTCGGCCTGATGCTTCTGCGACACACACTCCATTCACCATGACTGTTTGACCGAACTCGATCAAGGGCCCGCAAACAGCCAGGGTGGACACCGTTGTGGCAACTATGTCCTCATTCCCGCGATGCACCGCAGCAAAGCCCGTGCAATCTCGTTGGCCTTTCCCTCATCATCCAGGACAGGGAGTCCATTTGCATCCGCGATGTCACCCACGTTATTCTTCGTGAGCAATCCAGCAACCATTTGGCCTTCCGATACGTCTGCTCGTTCACCTGAATATTGCTAAGGTAGTCAATCAGCCGATGTGCCTCCAATTCAGCTATGGCGTCGTCAATAACCCGACTGAGTCCACTGATCTCATCCTTAAGCGTCCTATTGCGCTGAGGATCCACAGTCCATTTTCGAAGCTTTATGAACGTAGAGGTTTTTATAATAGTGTGGATAGTGCTTTTGCTACCGTTCACTCCTGCAATGGCTCCAATTTTATTTAAAGTCTTACTGGAATTCGAAGACAGGTGACGAATTTTGCGTTCATCTCGCGCTGTAACCTTTTTGAAAGTCTAACCTTTGCACCGCGTTCCATACTTCTTAGTATTCTGTAAATTGTTGTTCACCACTTTTGGTATCCGACGAATTTTTGCAGAATAGAGCGGTTAGAAAGCTTTTGGTCAGGGTAAGCAGTTAAGGGTTAAAAACTGTGTTTTCAATAAATAAATATTCGAAAAATGTCACAAAACCGTGTGTAAATCAGTAAATATTTGAATCATGTGCGCCGAGACTAATATAAGTCTGGGGTCACACAAGGTAATTTTACTTGGGCAAGTTGTTCTCCATTCTCTTTTGGACTTGCTTTGATGTTCACACAGAGTAAGTTTGGTTGAGTAATTTTTGCTTTCCTTTGCTTCCACGTTCTTGCTTTTTTGACATTCCATTTTATTTCAATTATGAAAGAATTTTATTCGGAATGGAATCTTTTATATTTGTGGAAAAAAATGGAAGTGAAAGGAAAAAATTAAACAATAACAACATTAATTGCGTGCATACGAGAAGCTTGTTTTACTATCAACATCAAACAAAACACTTTTACTTTTTTATTACCTAAAATTTTATGCACAAAGAAACAAAACCTTAAAAGAAATGTCAAATTCGCGTAAAAATTGAGGATGAGAAAACAAAAGGAAATACGCGCACGGGCAAGTCTATACCCCATTCCATTCTCTTTCCCTCTCTCTCCTATAAACAAAAGAATTGCGCAAGTAAAATTGGCGTGTATGACCCCACACTGAGTTAACACCGAAAATCACATTTTTCCACAATTGTTTACGAAAACAGTAGCGAAAATACCGTTCACTTCAACTGAGCCCACTGGTTTCGTTATTATTGCAAAAACAGAATAACCTCTCTCCAATGGCAGTAATACATTTTTGGTGGCATTTGAGTGAAAATGATAAAATGGAATTTAATTTCAAAGGGGTCTATTAAGGGGGTATTCAACTGATCGAAAAGATACAAGGGAAATGATGTAGAATGGGAGAACGAAGAACATAGAGAATATAGACTCTGCAGTAAACTAAGTTTAAATACTGTGTGATTGATACTAAATTATGTTGTATGTTGTTTGCATCGAACGAAAATACACATTCCATTTTGTTTATGTCCGTATTATGTACATGTAAGTACAACCAAAGAGTAAAATCGATGAAATTGCCTACTACCGCAACGTCATCAAGAGAACGTGAAGAGAGGGATAGCGGCTCTTGCCTATTTCTCTATGGGCTATTCTATGTTAACAGTATATGTTTGGAAAAATTAAACACAGGGATCAAAGGCTTTTTGCAGACCGATTAAATTTCAAAACATGGAAGAAAATAAAGTAGACAAACAAAATCGGATCAGTACCATCAAACATTCAAGTGATAAATAATTTAAATCCCGTGATTATTGGAATATATGGCTACTAGATTAGTATACATACATCGAGCTTCATCTTACAATTATTGATGAAAACGTAAATAATGTCATAAGGGAACGTAATCTGTCTGGAAGTGTCACTAAATGGAATGAAAAAATCGGATTTCTCTCAAATTCCAGTTGACGTTAATACTAATACTGCTATTAAAAATTAGATTCTGGAGTTTGATGTATCTCCATTGCTTGCCAGTATACGATTTATGAAATATATTCTCGATATCAAGCGAAAAAATTTGAATTCAAATTAAATTTAAAGAAGCAACTGGTCTTAATATTGACAAACCATTAGTCTGATATGGAAGTACAAATGATGGCAATACGTCTGGATATTTTTTTGGAAATTACGAAATATCATCAAAAAACACTGGGTCGATGAACAGGTACTTCGAAGTTGTCACGTAATATTGTCAGCAAGAGATGTAAACATCCTATAAATTTACGCAAAATTTAATCTTATGAAATCCACACCTTGAAACGGCGGCATTCTTTATATGAATGTAGAGTAAAACCTGCCGTTCATAAAGTTATCTGGCATGCCCGTGAGATAATAGACACAAATATTCTTTAACTGGCCGAACTTACTGAAGAGACACAGGAAGCGAGAAATTCTGATTTCAAGCGGATCCAGATATTTAACACAGGATAGTCTGACAGCTTATAATAGTCTGACAGCAATACCGATGACATTGAACAATAATAATAATGTTACTAACTACGATGATTAACTTTAACAACTTTTTGATATACTAGACACCGATGAATATTTTGCTGATTTAAAATAGTACAATAATCGAAAAAAATATTATAATTTAGCACATTCTTGAATTTTGAATACCAACAATTACAACATGGCCAATTGGTTAGATGGATCGTAGAATTTACCTTCTACATTTCAAACGTACCTCTCTAAAAGCCACATTTTGCAATCTCATTGTAGACACTACTATCTCGTATCTGATCGGTATAGATTTCCATATTGGCCTCATATCGTCGTTCCAAAGTTATCTTCACGTATATCACAAAATCAAAAAAATGAGATACGACTATTTCCTGGGACACTTTTTTAGACCTATCCATCTGTTTAATCCCCACGTCCCTATCTCTATGATTTATGAGATATTATGGAGTCATTTTCTTGTATGTATGTATATCCACTTTTTCTAAAAATGTAATACGTTATGATACCGTATGAACCACTATTGTGGATATATACGTAAAGTACAATAAAAAATATATGCAAATTTTGAATTAAAAAAATTAAGTTATCTTCACGTATGTGAAAAAATATTTGACAGACGTAAAAAAGATATTATCATCGTATTAATATATACCTTTTTTTCGTTCTATGTCTCAAAAGTAACTCCGGATAAAGTCTGTAACATTACAAAAAAGTAACAAAAAAATTGTATACATACAAAATTGAATATTTTTAGCTTATGTTCACGTATGCGCCATAAACAAAAAAAGATATTTCCCAAAAAAATAGCTGTAACTCGAAAAATTTCATCAATGGCTTTGGATATTTTTACTCCAATCGATCGAGAATTTCAGGCTCTAGAACTGACTAAAATATTGGCCCACATATTTCACAGCAATTTTTTAATACAAATTGTTGAAAATTTAAAATCAATTTCCCAAACAAAAAATATTTTAAGATACGTGAAGATATCTTCTGAACGACGATGTATATGTATCTTAAATGGCATTCGGTGGTTTCTCTGGGGAGGCAAATCTTATTATAATTATGAAGCAGAAAAATGCACTGCTTATAAAAAAGTTAGACCATTTTGCTTTTTAAATTACAAATTTCATAAAAAAGCAATTTTAGAGGAAAAAAATTGTCTAGAAAATCTACAAATCTACAGGAATTTAGACAACAATCGTATTGGATTGTTGGAGATATGTAGGAAAAATTGATCTTATAACTATTAACAACTAAGAGTTTTTTTATTTTTCCCCAACCAATAAATATTGTGTATTTTTTACTAAAATGGTTACCATGCCTTTATTTACAACAGGGATGTGATAATATTTTCTAAGTAAGGAGTCAACATATGGGGTTAACAGTTTTTGAAAATAGAATTTCTTTTTATTAAAAAATTGACAATTTTGGAAAGATCCTGCCAGTGAGGCCTGTTGAATGAAATGATTCGGAGGGAGTAGTAAACGTATCTACAATGTTTGTTTTCAAACCATCAA
Organism: Phaonia tiefii; assembly: GCA_963931995.1. NCBI lineage: Eukaryota > Metazoa > Arthropoda > Insecta > Diptera > Muscidae > Phaonia > Phaonia tiefii. The sequence goes on from OZ008369.1 coordinate 191,594,972, forward strand.
AAAAATTTACACCTTCAGAAAAAAACATTAAGGGTAGTATTCTAAAAGTCCCGAAAGTGAACGTTAACGCAAAAGCCAACGCGAACGCCAAAGTCAAAAAATGGTCACTGACATATGCGGTGTATAAAGTTGCCAAACTAAAATAAACAATTATAGATCAGAAAAAGTTTTCTTGAGTGAAATGCGCAAAATGAAAAAGATTACAAAATTTAGCTCATTTCAGTAGATGAACAGATTTTAAGATTGCTATTATTTAAAATACTGCAAATACCAACAATATTCACATAAAATGTGTAAAAAACCTATGTTAGTTTGGGGTTCAATGTCCAATAAATTTCCCCATCTATATTAAATTAGTTGTCTTTTCAAAAACATTGGCGGTATGTAGTGATTGTAATGTATTGGTTCTGTTGTTTATTATTGTCAACATCAACAGATGTCTATAATTTTTAAATATAATTATAATAGTTTTTGAAACGCATTATTTATTTGAACGTTCCATATCTAATTTTATTATCGTAAATAAGAATTTCAGTGCGTAAACATTATAATTGTGAATTATTAAAAAAAAAAGTATGAGTTCTATCCGTTGAATGCATTTCTGCCAAAATTGGCAACTACTTATAAGCAATGAAATGCAAAATACTTCCATCTGCCAATCCTCGATCGACATTTTTCTTTAAATTTGTAATTTCTTCAACTAACCCGAAGAACTGTAGCGTGTTCAATTTGACAGCTGAAGTGATGAAAAACGTTGCGCTGCGTTTTATAAACTACCCATTAAATAACGTAACTCAACGCAGGTAGTCACCGAACAGCTGTAACGTTTTATAAACTACCAAAACGACAAAAGAAACGCGAAGTGACTGATTCACGACTTATAGAATACCAACCTAAATATTAGTATTATTATTAAATTAAATATTGCCAAAAGTTTTCCCCACTCAAATCCATGCCAAGAGTAAGAAATTTACAAAGCAATGTTAGGTTTGTAAAAAAAAAAAAAATAATGAGTGTTCCAACTCACGGGGGATGTGTTAACACTTTTTGTTACACGGTCCCTGTTCGATTTATACGAACACATTAGAAAATGTTACATTGGAAAATAAAAAAAGGGAATAGATATTGTTCTGAAGGTTATTTAGCTATTGAACTTTGTTTTTTCTTACATCTTCTTTAACATTAGATGTAATATTGTTAAAATAAATAAAGCAATATTTAGCTCACTGAAATATTTGTTTTTGTATTGTCATAAACAAAGCGACGACAAGAAATATTGAAAAGTATAGAGAACAGTGTTGCCTGTTTAGCCCTTTTAGGGAATTTCTAGCTCTTTTTTTTTGGAAAAAGGGCTAGGGGCTTTTAGCTGATTTTTAAATTATTCCACTTTTTTAATCTCTTTTTTAAGTTAACTACTTGAGACCTATTAATGTAAATCTCATATTTTATATTTATAATATATATTTCATTAATACTGTGTGTTTATTTAAAATATTCCGATTGTGATAATTGTGTTAAATTTACTCTGGGTGAAAAAGAAATTCAAAATATTGACAGCTGAAAGGTTATGTATGTAGTCAAATATCAAATGTAGAGTATGATCTATGTTTTATATATAGGTTTTACATGTTTTTTGAAACATGAATATAGTTACGGGTTGTTTGCATTTTGGTTGCTGACAATTGGTACTGTTTTGAATTGTTTCCTGTTTCGTGTAAAAACTTCCAAGCAAATGCTGCATAAAAACAAGTGTGAAATTTTGGATTATTTGTCCAACTTTTGAGTAGGCTTGGAGCTAGTGAAAACTTTGATAATACATACTAACCGTACCAATATCAAAATTTTAGTAGATTCAAAATAATTGGTTGAATTCACACACAGCATAATAATTATTTGTAAAGTAATAATACAATACTTTATGCGAAAATTGAAAGTTTATTGTTCTTCGACTATTTTGTAGCTCTTTCCGTATTTCATAACTCTTTGCAACGTCTCTCAGAAAAAAACATGCTGATGAAACGTCGACGCTTGTTTGAAGTATTTTAACTTTGGTTTTGCCATTTTCAGACTTACTGTAGAGACACTAACTCTCTTCGAAGGCGTTGTAGGCTAGAAATTTCTTGTTAACTTTGCAAAGTAAAGAAATAGTCAAAAATGATATTTAGATCCATTTAATGGATAAAGCAACAATCATTTTACCATTTTTATTTCTTCGCTTACAAGTGTACAAATTGAAGCATTGGATATGGCTAAATCATGCTAAGTAGTAGTACTTAAGACTCTTGAGAACATTGTCAAATATAGTATACAAAAACTATTACGTCGAGGTATCCAAAATAATCGTAAATTTTCAAAGATTTAAAATTTATTATTTGTAAAATACAAAGTATTTAAAATTTGCTTAATATTTCCCCATTTTATGGAGTATTGGTAAATATTTTCTGAAAGACATTATAATGAATTTCGAAATGAGGATAGAGCTACGATATTCCGGAAAGTTTCAATGCAAAATTTCAGAATGCTTAGGATTTATTGAAGTAAAATCAAAAACAAAGCCCTACCTCTTATACTTTCCATATACTTTCATAATTTTTTGGTTTGGTTGAGACCCTAAATCTACTGCCTCATAGATATATCGATTGAATCCTCATTTCTGTTTTTGCACCTTGCCGTCATTTTCATATTTCATATTTATTTATTAAATGTGTGAAATATAATTATCTCTGTGAAATATGAACTTAAACTCTTAAATACTTCGTGCACCTCGTATTGCTCATAAATTCAAATTTAAACTTCAAATTTGTATTTAAAAGTTCGATATTTCGTAAAATCACAAGTTTTGAAAGGTATACGACGGATTTATGAGTTTGATGAAAACCCAAAATATATTACTAGACTAGAATGAGTGAAAAAAAATAGTTATAAAATTTGGTACTTATGCATTATAGTATTTGGCACAAAACATATGGGTTTTGAAGAAGAGATTTCAATTTCAGTAAAAATCTAAACTCTTTTTTTGGTTGCAATTTGAGTAGTTTGTGTATTTTGTTATTCACCTGTTTTTTTTTGGTTTTTGCTCTTATTTTGAACATTTAGCCCCTTTTTTAAAACTTCTGGCAACACTGATAGAGAACTTATTTCACCCCTTTTCCGCTGTCAGGTAGAGAATCTGAGTAAAAGAGCCTAAGCGAGTCCTATTCTCTTTATTGAATATTCGCTGCCGCTACATCAATCCCATCTTACTTACTTTCAGGCAGAAACTATTATTGTACAACAACTACGTATATGATGCTAACGCTGTGTGTTGTTTGCATGTGTTCACTTTGATAGATTGCCCAGCCCGTGCCTATACATGCTAACACATCAAAAACAAATGTAAGAGAATCCGAATAAGACCGCTAAACAGTAAAGACCGGTACCACAATTACCAGGTCAGACTGTTCATATATCCATGTACATTATCGTAAAGAAGACAATATTTACCCGCCATATGCTTACAATTTTGAAAATGGCACCAAACTATAGTAACAGTTTCCAAAATATGAAGTTGCATCTTCAAGTGCATTGCGGAACGTGTAGGGGTTAATTGGTTTTTCTGAAAGTTTGTGTGGTACTCTGCTTGTTTTCTACCCAAATCCCGTACCTTCAACTTTTCTTTCGGCCCGGCCTAATGTACATATATCATAATTATTAATGATTTACACCAATTCGTATATTTTTTGCGATAATCAGCGCCAACTTGAATTAAATATTTTTTCTCGTCTTTCTTCCTGCATAATACTTTATTATACTCCTCCACCATTATCACGTCTCTGTCGGCGGTGTCGTCTATGAACATGAATTTTCTCGAAAACTTTTAATGCTTGCTGATAATATTCGCACTGCAGTCACGGTTCCGACGAGCATCGTATAAACTTATACGGTAAGTTAATGCGTTGGAAATATTTTTTTGTTTTAGAAGTCACGATAACGCTCAAGCTGTTCGACAAAAATCGATCATTTACTTCTGCAAAATTAAGCTCAATTTTATCTTGCAAAGGATGCACCTTTAACATTTTCATAGCCGTCGGAGCTATCTTCGTCGTCATCTTCTTCACCTGTGCCTTCTTTAGTTTCCTTTTCACTTTCTAGTTGGACTTCCTTTTCTTCAAGCTCTTCTTCTCCATCATCTCATCATCGTCAACTTCTTATTCAAGTTTGCGTATGAGTGAAGTGCTTTCAAAAAGTTGAAGTCATGACGTGGCGTTTTGACAACTTCAGTACAACTATATCAGAGTTTAACATATATACAAACAATAAACACTCAGACGGCTTCAAAACCATCCAATTGTGATTCGCTGGTCTCATCGCTCAGTTTAGTTTCGAATGAATTTTAATTAATTTTTTCCCATATTTGCTGGAAGTGCCGAAACAGAGACACAACTCTGCCAAAAGTGTTTCCAATTCAATCTTCGAACATTTATATTAGCACCAATTCGTAGATGTGATGTCTACAAGGCGTGAATTCACCGGTGTTTGAATATGTCGTGTCAAAAGACGTGGCTTGAACTCTATTCAAAATGTTTCCTTCTGCCAGTAGTTGGAGAACGGCTACTGCAATGTTTTGACTTTTCCACAATCAAGTTTTGGAACGCCTAATATTTGTCAATATATGACAATAACCGGAAGGCGATTAGTCTTATTCCTTCCTGTAATGTACAGTAGTATTTTGCCATCTCAATGCACTACGAAAAACGTTGCTTCCTTCAACTTCAATATAAAAAAAAAATGCATATTAGTGTTGATAATTGGTTTAAGAAGAGTAGCATTACATGTAAGTTGTCCTTTACAAAATCAACAATCCTTTGTCGATTTGCAGTACAGTATCTTCGATTTGACGAGCGACTCAGAACCAAGTTTGATACGTTGTGGCCAAGTCCTTCAGCTAATGGTGCCATTACATGCATTGCATTTCGGTCTGATATCATCTATTTATCGAAACTAGATACGATCCATTCGTTGATAAATGACTGAGTTGCTCTTTTTACAACTTTCGAAGTCGACGGTAGAGCCTCCAATTCCATTCCATCATCGGGATTCCATCATCTGACGGTTCGGTGGAGGAAAAAATGTATCTGCAATTTAATGAATATTTAATACTAATACTCGTAGTAAAATTATTCTTAATCTAAAAATCGTAATCTAAGTTTTGGTTCCGATATTTTTGGATCCACCTTTTCAATCGCGAAAACATCATGTATTATATTCTTTTTGGTAACAAAAATAATTGATTTCATGTAAAAAAAAAAACTAAAAAAAGCAGTAATAATATCAGAACTTCTAAACTATTGGTTGTATAATTTAAGGATGTACTAGAGATGTGTAGAGGAGTCAATCTGTTAGGATATTGCATTGGTCTCAATATCAAATATTTGTTTTAGCCTCATAAATGCTAACTTTGAGGAAATGTAGCATTAATATTTAGCTGATGTCTTTGAATTTTATTAAGAAATCAGAATACGTTTTTACATTTTTAACCACTAGATATTTAGAATGAAGTCGAATGCAATTTTGTTTTTTGTTTAATTTCCAGACTAGAATGTTTTCAAAAATTTGCCGAAAAACGTGAGACACCCTACGCATATGTAAAATATGTAACAAAAATTTAGTTTAATTTTAAATCATTTATTTAATGACTAACAATCTCATAATTATTTCAACGGCTCTAAAAATTATTAATTGAATTTTATTAAACAAATACTGAACTACAATGTGTGGAAACATTCATCAAAATCGCGCTCATGCGCAGTTATGTGTTTTTAATCGAATTTGCATAAGATTTGTTCAATATTTAAAAATTTATAATTCCTACCACATTTGTACTTTTATGCACTGTTAAGTAGAAGAAGCAATAACCCTTCCAAAAGTGTATAGCATGTCTATCTTTGCAATAACACTTACTCTGTTTAACGTACATACGTAAAACCAACACTTCGACCTGAATTTGAAGTATATGTATATATGTATATGTATTAGGGTGCTTCTTATTTGAGCTAGAAATTATTTTTTTTGAAAACTTAAGGAGGCACCTTCTTAAATGGTTTATTTAGATGAGAAAAAAATCACAAAAAAATTCAGGAATTTTTAGTAACATTTAGGGGGTGCTACCACACTTGAAAGTTTTGCTATATACACTTTATACACTTAATACGTGCCAGATTACAGTAATATGTGTGTTTAAAGTGCTTTTTGTGACCATTTGCCATAATAAGTTCCTAACTCATCATCTACACTCCCTCAATGAGAGTTGACTTCTTTCTATCAGGGAACCTTTGCCTGTATTGTTGTACAAGCAGCAGCAGAAATTGCTTTTGCTCTTCGTCGTTTGTGAGCAGCTTGTTGTATTCATCCATTAAGGCCACTCCCCGTTCTGCAATGTCATTGACAACCTTCATATGCCGAGTGGTGCATTTGGCTGCTTGGTATTCTTCATCTTCGATCCACATCTCAACATCTTTCTCAAGAAACTTTGACGAAATACCTGTGATTTTGAAAAACTGTTATTGGATGATACAAAGTCCTCTAGTTTTTTCGTCTGATCTGTCACATTATTTATGGCACGCACCATCTTACGTTTCGTATCAGAAGACACTTTATCATCAAAGAAGGCTAGGGCAACAAGTTCTTCTGATAAATACCAGAGGTGACCCATGCATTTCTTCAGAGCAACTTGAGAAATAAGTGCATTTTGGGATTTGTATGTATCAATATCCTTTAGAAGCTGCAGATCAAGTCTTGGTGCAAGTGTGGCTCCTGGAGCTTGGTACCAAGCAGTAATATACAGTCGAACAGTGAAAATGCAGATTTCTAGCAATCCCTTTTCCTCTTCCTTTGTTAGCTTAAACTGACCTCTGAACATCCAAATTTTTAATGCATAAATGGCTTTCGCCATCCACCGAGCGCAATGGAGCCCAGCAGGAGCTCTGAAGAAAATCTCTTTCACGGGTACGGATACGCCACCCAAAAACACAATAACCAAATTCAGAAGTTCTTTGGAATCATCGCGAGGTTGAAATTGCCAGTGCACTAACTGCAACATCATCGGAGCGATATGTTTGATACTTTGTAGTATCAATAAATTTCCATTGTTTGTGAAACCTCTTGAAGATTAGTATGTCGGGACCACTTGAAGCGCCAAGTGATGTCAGAACCACAGCCTCCAGCATAATCTCAAGTATATGACGATGGCATGATAACCACAACATATCTTTTCCCATCTTTTGCTGAAGGAGGACGCATGCTCCATTCCATACTCCAGTCTTGACAGAAGTTGTGTCAAAACTCATACATGTCACTTGTTCACACAGTCCCCACATTAGACAGGCGTTGTGTACAGCAGAAGCTGCAGCTTCACCTGTTCCTGCTGGCAATTTTGGGATAGCAAGAAGTTGCTGAACTCCTGTTCCAGATACTAGAATTGGAAGACGATCCACTGATTCTTTTCCAGTGATGTCTTCAAGCATCTTTCCATCCCAATGAATGCATAGAGTAACTCCTGGTTTAAATTCTTGCTTTAACCCTTTGGCAATCTTCTGTCGATACTTGATACGCTCCCGACGAATAGAAGACGGATTGACGTTGTACTCATATGGATTGTGGCCAAGATGTTGCAATACTGGAATTAACACGAGAGCTGCTTCACGATCACTCAGTTTTGCCATATCCATGGTTGCAGCAAGTTTTTCACTTAATACTTGTTTGGTACCTCGCCCACGACGCTTCGGAGCAGATGCTCCAGATGTTGACGGCTTATCATCATCAGTGGAAATGTCATCTTGGTCTGAATTACTATCTTATGTTGCAGATTCAAGAATTGTTTTTTCTGCACGAGATTATTTTGCCTTCTCCTCTAGTTCCCTTCTCCTCTTCAGCTTTTCTCTTCTTTTCCTCATTCTGCTGCTTGCTTCAAAAAACTTCAATACTGCCCATCTTCCCTCTGCGGCCCTTCTCCCGCTGACCTATCAAAACTCTTTATCTTGTGGGATGGTAATAATTTCCATTGCATTAGCATGTGCAATATCGAACAGATCGTCTAATGCTCCTTGCCATGCATTTTCCTTTAACAACACACCTTCTGAACGCTTGGCTTTGTTCTCCTTATTTCTCCTTAGGCTTTCCCATTCTTTATAGAGGCTCTCAAGCTTGGCCACTCCATGTTTCTTGAGTCTTACAGGTACTCCAGACTTCGCCCAAACTTCTAAAACATCTTTCACAGTAGAATGAAATGCATTCTTAATAGTTTGTTTGCCAATGTTTTTATAATGAAAGAACAGTGACAACACTTCTTTCTTGGATGGCAGCATGGTGTTGCTTAACATAGGTGACATCTGACCAATAAGCCATATCTCGGTGTGTTTTCTGGTCGTAGGCGTTGTATTAGACATCATTGACAACCAAATAACTGTGCCTAGCTCAGTAACTGTACTTATATTTCACACTGACAATTCACCTGAAACCCTATATTCCAATGAAAAGATATAAATATTGTTTCTTACCAACAGAGATGTATCAGAACGAAAGAGAGTTAGAGTTTTTTATATATATGTATATAAAGTACTTTTAAGGGCCTTATAAACGAAATTAAAAAATAAGTACTTCTAAGGTTAATAAGTAATTTCTAAGCACCGTACGAACCCTGAGTATATACTCTATATACTATAAATAAAATAAGCTGTGTTTGCTTACCTTCACTGCACTTAGAAAATGTTTTAAGTCGACCGTTCAGTTCTTTAGTTAAAGCCACACTGACTCTATTTCTAAATTTCGTAAAACTTCTTAGCAGAGAAAATGTACAAAAGCATGACGTAATAATCAAAGAAACGAATGTACATAATTATTGAAGACTAACTGTTAAATAACGTATATTGTCATATACATATGTACAAACATCGTTCAGAATGACACCAAAACACTCGACACCGCACATTCTACGTGGTGATAAAGTGTTGCTAAGGGACACACAACACAAGTGTTCAAAAAAACGAAAACACTTGCACGCAGAGAACACAAAAACAGAACACTTTTACCAGAGGGTTTCTATAGTTCTCTTCTCTTTTATCATGGCAAGGTGCCGAGCGTTGAGAAGTGTGCACTGAAACCATTCTCAAAACGTTTTTTGATGTGTAAACATCTATACGCTGGGGGTAAAAATCTTTTTCACAATACAATCACAAATTTAGAGTAAGATGTACGATGTAATCGTTAACCAATCGTAAAGCGTTATCAAATCGGTGTGAGCTATGTATGAGTGTATTAGTGTACTCATACCATAGAGTAAATAGGGGTAGAGAAAATCTTTCACTCACCAAATTTCTGACATTTGTCCTCGTGCGATGTATACGTTTGATGTTGAAAAGAATTGCTTTACTAATACCAGATAGAGGCAAAATTTCACAGTTTTGTACTAAAATGGCATGAAAAATTAAAGCAAGAGTTATTGTAATTCCACCTGGTGTATATCACTTTTCGTCAAACATCTCTCTATCACACCGACCGCATCACGAAGAGTGTGAAAGAAAACGTCAGATGAGACAAATGGCGGCTCTACTTCATATTTACTCTATGACTCATACGCTGCATACAATATACTCAACACCATCTAGTGTGCGATAGTAGCGACTAATTTTCAATAATTGTCGTACATTATGTTATCGTAGGCAAATGAAAACAAATAAATAAAATGAATACAAAAACATTTAATTTTAATAACTTTTAAAAAGATTTTTTGCACTTTTAATAAAAAATGTACTAAAACAAAGCAAAATAAGGAAAACTAAAAACTAAACTTGTCAAATATAAGGAAAACTAAAAACTAAAACTTTTCTTCATCTTTGAGATTGTCATTCATACTTAACAGCTGCATATAAGCACCATCTAGTGTGCAATACTAGCTACTAATTTTCGAAAACCATTGCTGTAAAATAACATTACATTTCAGTAAACAGCTGATTAATAACTTGTCAACCGCCACAAATACAAAATAATAAAATATTTTAAAAAACACCAAAAAAATTATAACTCAGAACATAAAACAACACAAAGTGTATCAAAGCTGAATGGAGGTAATGTTAATTCTAATAAAATTTCTATTAGATTCCAGTATAAATTAAGATTATAACATATCTTCATTACGTACTGTTGCCTTACACTGAAACTGGTGCACGACAATTGGGTAACAATCTCCATCTCATGCCAATTATTATGGGTGGAGATTTTAATACAAATTGTGCAAACCCACAGTCGCAAGCTTTGTCAAAATTCTTATTTGACGTTTTCCACTTGCATATGAGCAATTCTCCACAAACCCCCACAGCTTAATAGATTTTTAAATACAATCGAGTCAAAAATTTATATACTTATTTTAGTTACCATAAGCCAATATTAACTATTTGTACTTAAGGCATTTACCATAGATGGGCACTTTGCAGTACTACTACAATTTCAGTAAAAATAATTCTTTAACTAGTAAATTTTTACTGATTACTAAAATTTTTTTCAGCAATTTTTATAAAGTGCCTACATGATTACGATGAGGTGCATTGAATTTTCAGTGATCAGTAATGCCCGATTACTGATTATTATGAATAAGGCCCTATGATTTTACAGGTAATGCAAATTAAATATCATTATCAGTAAAAAATTACTGAATTTTTTCAGTAATCAGTAAATTTACTGCTTAATGTAATTTTTAATGCAGTACATATATACTGCAGTGTGCCCATTTACTAACCAAATAAGTTAAATAAAATAAACAAAAACCAGCAAATTCCTATGTATTTACAATATTGAAAGTTTTGATACTTTTAATTGATTAATTAAAAAAATATACTAAAAGCATAAATACTTCCAACTTCAGTACTAGATGTTTACACATCTCCCCTGTGATCGAACTCACATTAATTTTTTTTTTCATTCTTTCTCCACTTTCCGTGAGTGGGCCACAAGTAGATAACCAGCGGGCCGCGCTTTGGCCACCCTTTCTATATAGGATTGTAGGGTAACGATAGTATCAAACTTAACAACCAGGTAGCACCCCCTAAATATTATCCGATTTGCATAAAAATTTTACTGAATTTTTTTTCACATAACAGAATAAAATGGGAGGGTGCCACGTAACAAAATCAGAATTTCAAAAATAAGGAGCACCCTAATATGTATATGTACATATTATGTACCCTTCCAGGTGTACTTACAAGAGTGATAATTCCCGTACGACTTGATCGCAAATAACTTTTCCCTGGATTTTTTACTTCATAAAACTATAACCTAGAATTATAATGGGCTATGCTGTCGCTGTATTTGGGTTACCCCGCATACAAAATAAGTAAAATTTCTTATTTTTGTACCTACCAGGTGTTCTGGCTAGTATAATAATTTGCCCATGACTGCCAGTGAGGCCACGAATCAAAAATATATTTATTACTTTATGCTTTATGGCATTGTTTACACAAGTGCCACAAAACATAAGACGTTGACAGCAATTCCATTTGTGTATCTTCTTTTAAATCTTATGAAAGCAGATTTAATTCCAATATAAATGGATTTATTTGTTTGTTTATGTAAATTATCCTAATATTATTAATTACAATCAAAAAGTTGGAAATCGAGACAGGGTCGGAGAGTACGGTTTTACCCTAATTCTGCATCATTACTTTTTGAGTTACAATGTCGGTTTCATACAATATATATTAGTATATAGGCTTGCCAGACTTACTGTTTTCAACAGTACGCGTACTTTGTTGGTTGTTGTACTGTCTTCTACATAACCCATAAAAAACTAGGCGGGTGCACATTTTTTTACATCATTCTGCCTTGTTTGTTGTTTTTTCTGTTTTTTTTGTTCAAACCCAATTAAACAGTGTTTTTATCCAAAAAAAAACCTTTCAGTGTAGGAAAAAGTAAATTGAATGAATTCAATCGGTGTCAATATTCGTTTATTCTTAAATTCGAACCCTTCAATTTCGCTGAATTCATCCCTTATGGAATAATAAGGCTGTAAGTCCGACTCTACAAGTTTTAAATGAATAGACCACCCTTCTCTCAAATACTTCAAAAGTTGTTGGAAAACTTGTCATGTACTACTGCACTTCCGACATCTTGTGTGTCATCCACAGGTAGAACATTTTTACACAATAGGGCATTGCATTCCAAATCAATATATTTGTCCAGATCCGCTAAAGGATTACCTTTAAGAGGAGCTCTAAATAAAGTACAAGCAATGAATAAGTCCTTGCCAGGTTTTTATATGGCATTTACTTTATACGATAATTGTCTCAACATAACTCTTTGAAGACGTGTTGCTATTCTATGCAATGGTTTGCGAAATAGTGGAACTAAGGGGTTGCGGTCCGTCTCAACAGTTTGATAAATGTACTGATAATAGCGAGAGCACTCAAAAAGAATTACAAATAACTCATTGTCAGTCTGTTCATAATTTTCCTGACTATAAGTTAGAGACGCAGATGCGATGCTATTGGATTCTTACCATGCATTATTACTACCCCGACTGCAAACTTTGATGCAACCACTGATAACGTTAATGGCTTAGTCGTATCATAATACATCAAACCTGGTGCACTAGTTATTTCTCGTTTCAAACTCTCAGATTCTACCTGTTGTTCCCTATTCCAACACCAAACAGTGCCTCCTTTGAATAGATCTCTTAAATTTGTAATTTATCGTACCTAAAAACGCTGAAGTTTCCACAATAGATTTAATTCATCTCTCATCTGGCCTCACGCCATCTGAATCAAAAATATGCCCTATGAATTTTATTTCAGTTTTCAATATTTTCCATTTATTCTGATTCTAACACGTTGTTTAATATTCTGTAATGTTTATCCACATTCCGAGCATTAATCAAAAAATCATCCATATAAATCACTAGTCCCGGAATGTCACCAAAAAGTCGTATCATTTCACCGTGAAATATTTATATATCACGCAAAATCATATACCTTCCAAAAGGAGTATTAAAAATGCAAAGCTTCCAGCTAAATCATCCAGAATCCTGAATTGGCATCCAACAAACAAAATAGTTTAGACCCGCTCATTCGAGAGGGTCCAAACAAATTCTCAGACTACCATTTGACTTCGACACCAGTTCGATTGACCTCACCTAATCCGCAGGCTTCTTCACTTCGCATATTGCATTCAAATCCTTCATTCTTGTAATCTATTTCTTAAGTTGTTCAGACAGACTAAATCCAAATTTAAGTTCTCGTAATCCATGAAACAACTCGGACTATTTTTCACAAATTCTGTCACAACTAATTGTGTTGACTGATTTAATTAATTTCAGTTTTTTTCAGGACAAACCAAAAATCCGGCCACTGGCTCAGAAGTTAGCAACTTGACCCTACTACCCTCTGACCTCCAATCCGAAAATTTTGAACCCGCTACCATTTCGCACCCTTGGATTTTCGGACATGGTCCTAGTGGACTTTTCTTCATGAAATGAGCCAAGGAATACGCTGGAGAAATTTGTCCGGAACTTCCTGAATCACCCTGTATATAACTACGTATGTGCGAAATTGTGATAAGTTTTTCACACGTTACAGTTCAATACTTGTTTAATAAATCGCAATTGATAGCTTTTGAGAAATATTGAAGGAAGAATATTAGTCATAAAAAATTTCTTGAGAAATTTTAATTTTTGCTCACATATTTTACTCTCATGGACACATTTAGGGGCAGGGCGTCTCACTTTTTAGGTAAAAGTTTAAAAATATTCCAACCTACAAAACGAATATATAAATATTTTTAAAAATCTCCAATCCAAGTTTTTTCCTATCTCGCAAAATGATTGTTTTAAATCAATTGCCGATTTTCAATCGTTGCTGGCTGTAGGATGAATTTTCCAAGGTGAACAATGTTACATTCGACAGTGTTCCCAGTGTCTTAACTTTATAAAAAATATAAAAGACTGTAGTTCTTTATCAATATATTCAATGATAACAACAATCGATTAATGTTAATTTTCTGTAATAATTGAGGTTTAAAAAAATCCTTCACTTTGTGAACTTGTCAATTCCAAACGGTTTGAGATAATCCACAAATTATTTTAAGGTTTGGTTTTAGAAGTGTTCTCAGTATGGCTGTGTTTTCAAAATTAAGATTTGAACAAAAATGTACAAAAAATCTTAAAAATCGAATCAATATTTTTGAAGTTACAAAGCTTCAATACATGGACAGCGCCAAAGTGGTCCATTTTGACACCCTATACCAAATTCGGCGTAACAGCAAAGTATCTCCTAATGCAATATCTTAAAAGCTTGACTCCTCCTTTACACATCTCTCTGATATTATTACCACTTTTTTGAAATCGACCCCACTGGGCGTCGTTCGGTAATCAATGGAGTACGTGTGAACATCTACATTCTATCAACTACGCAGAAGGCATATGCATATCTTATGGCCCACAAATTTGATGATACCGAGTCAAAGTTAAAGAGACTCTCCGAACAGGGGAATAAATAGGATTGAGAATAAGTATAAAAACGGCTAAGCTAATGACTATTCGAACAGAACGGAATACTCCACTAACATGGTGTATTTCATGTATTCATCAATCCAATGATGGTGGATTCAATAAACAATATAGAATGCAAAATTACCAACGTTGGTGGCTCTGCTACGGAAATGAAAGATCGAATAACTAAAGCTCGTGTTGCATTCCTAAACTTGCACAAAATCTGGCGCAATAAGTGTATATCGGAGAAGTACGGAATGCAAATTCCCAAACTTTTTCATCTTCCGGGAAAGCGGAAAGAATAAAAAAATTTCTTGGTATCCCGGGAATTTTATTTTGTAACTTTTCTCGAATTTTGTATGTTAATTTTACACCACAAAAGTGAAAAATGGTAAAAATATCTTAAATACCGCAGTTACGTATATTACCATGTGTGACAAAATATAATTATAATATTTAATGCATCTAATACTGACGGGTATGCACTTCTATTTTGGCAGCCTAATTTCTGTGAAACTGACCTAACTTTTACACTAACCATATTTAAATCTATTAGTAACGTGGATAAAACTAACGTATTTTTTATAAATTGTCAAATCTGTCCAATGACATACAGGATGATATGTTTATAGTCAACCGACAATTGTTTATCTGCGACAACCTCATTGTGAACTTTGACCACTATCAGTTTCGTGCATAAACTTTTGGTTTAAATTTTACAAAGCTTCAATATATAATCGGCCGAATCTCTGACATTTAGTATCTTATAGAAACTATGTATATCAATGAAACATTTACAATGTCTTGGTAAGTATGTGCAAACATCAGGTGAGACATAAGTTCTTTTTCAATATATACAATTATTTATTTACCCTGCAAGAGATATTACAGTTTAACATTAAAATATATGTCTATAAAAATATGGTCCAAAGTCACAAACTTTTAAATCTCATGAAGTCTGTGGCATCGAAAATAGTATGAGTAATACATTTTCCTCCTATACACTTATAGCCGTTAGAACGTATAAAGTTGTTTGCGAAATGTTTATTACTTCCCACGTATAAAAGATTTTTAAAAACTGCTTTCAGATTTCTATTTTTTTATGATCTCCATTTCTTGAATGGAAAATCGTCTGCCTTGGCCAATGGACAAACCGATTAGGGTAGTTTGAAACACTAGCTATTACCAACACTTTGATATATATCAAGTTGGTGCCGCTTGTATAGGATTTTGGAAAATCACTCGTTAAGTCCTAATTTGACAGAAAACTCACTGTTTCCCGTGTAAAATTCACGATGTTGGCCGTGGTGGTCCAGTATATCGCATGAATCTACTTTTTTCGACAATATATCAATTAATCAAGAGCGGATTTAAAAATACTAAAATGCAAACCAGATTTCGCAAAGCAGAAAATTTAAAAATTAACTGCAGGATTTTTGCATTTTT
Organism: Phaonia tiefii; assembly: GCA_963931995.1. NCBI lineage: Eukaryota > Metazoa > Arthropoda > Insecta > Diptera > Muscidae > Phaonia > Phaonia tiefii. The sequence continues at coordinate 191,610,927 of OZ008369.1, forward strand.
GACCCCCAACGGAGAGTAATATCCATGATATGTAAATCAATAGAAAGTCTGTGATAAGAATTATCATCCCGGAAAAAGAAGTGTCATCATAGTCCACTTTAGGCGGGTAATTTGGTACTTTAATCTCCAGAGAATTTCCAATTGACATCAAGAGAACTAATCAAATTTCGTTGAAATTACGCGATTTTAATGCCTCATTACAATATAATAATGCCGAACAAAGTGAAATGCCTCAAAATACACTTCTGTTTGACAATGTTTTCAACCCCCATTCTAAAATATTTTGACTTTGGCCCATATATATTTTTTACAAGTGCACACGCCTTTCATAGATTATTAAAATAATTATAATATTGACGAAAGTAACCAATTTCGTTACCTTTGTTACACATTTACATTTAGAAGATTGAATTGCAAAAAATCTAATCAGTCAGAACATGGATTTGAACTCTCGTTAACCCTCGGCAATAACAAATAGAAACACTCTCTTTTATATTTTCATAGCAAAAATTTGTATTTCGAAACATGATTAATAAAATTCTATTTGAATTTAAAAGCAATATCGTTGCCTTTTATATCTTTGCGCGGTAATGTCAGCTTAAATATGCAAAAATAGAATTGGTTTTCGATATCATTAAAATATCATGTATTCCTTAAAATTAATTTATTAATTAGTAATTATCCGTAGGTGGTGCAATGGTAGTGTGCGCGGCTCTGAGAGCATAGGTTCGATCCCTGCTCTGACTATCTTAAATTTCTATCGACGTCGGTCATCTCGCTTAATGACGGCGACACTACCGAGTATTTAGCCATGAAAAAGTTTCTGAAAATTCCGTTCGGAACCGGTGTAAAACTGTATGACCCAATCAGTGAGTGTGAAACTAGAACACGAACAGTTCACTGGTTTGTGATAAGCTCTCCCTAATCCCTTCATGGAATGTAACGGGATACCATTTATTTATTTATTAATTACTAATTATATAAATTATTAATACAATTGAATATTATTATTATTTCCATTTCATGCAACGAAGAATTAAGTGTGCACTTCAGATTTCTGACTAACGTGCCAAATATATTGGTTTTCGCAATAAAAAATCTTTCCGATTGTCGTGTATTTAGATGGATTTCATTCAGTGTCATGGATGTCCCTTTGCGAGACATTAAGGGTATAAAATTACTTAAAATGGTTGCAAAATGACCAAGATCTAAATGTGTATAACGTGCCATAGATATTGTTATGAGGCAAAAAATCGCCACAGATTGCACTTTATTTCAACGAAATTTTAACCCGCCTAAAGTGGACTATGATGAAATTGCTTTTTCCTACATGATAATTCTTATCACAGAGTTTCTATTGATTTACATATCATATATTTAGTTTTCGTTGAGTGTCAAAAATACAAAAATCCTGCGATGTTGTTTGCTAAATTTTCTGCAGAACGAAAAAAACGGTGTACATTTTTTGTATTTCTAAACGCGCTCTTGATTATTTGATATGTTGTCGAAAAAACTATATGGCCATGGCCAACATCACGAATTTTAAACGGGAAAAAGTGGACTTTCTTTCAAATTCACGAAACAAAATTAGGTCTTCACGAGTGATTTTCTAAGCGACACCAACTTGGTATATATCGAAATGTTGGTAATGACTAATGGTACAAACTTTCATATTCAATTCACAAAAGTGTCAAAACAATCATCTCCAATTGTTGACGGCCCTTCAAACTGTACTGGTTTGCATCCATAAATGTAGTCTGCCTCTTTCCGAAGACCACTTTTCTCTAAGACGAACCACACGTTTGCAAATGAAGGAAAATCATAAAAAACTTATAAATATACAAGCAGTTTTTTAACAATTTTCAACTTTGAGTGGTTGAAAACATGGGAAGTAATAAAACTATCGTCAAAATCTTTAAATATTCTAACTTCTGTAAGTGTGTATGATGAAACTGCGTTAATCACATTACTTCAGATACCACCAGTTATGAAATACTGAAGGGTGTAGGTCGAAGTTTTAAAGTTTTTGACTTTGGCCCATATAGAATATGTATGTACTACCAGCAGTAATATGCATGGGACAGACCTTTTTCCCCACCATTCAGGGTCACAATATTCCGACTCGCACTCATTGAAAGTCGGAAAAGAAAATAAAATGTTCTCTTAATGGCCATGTGCTGGGCAATCCAACTGTCATTACAAGGTGTCTTATTCAAAGCTTGAATAGAAATTTGTGCACATTTATGACATTCTACCTCAAATCAATTATCGTTTGTTTTCGTGAATATTTAGTCATTATTTTTAAATAAGTTATAGGAAACAATTTAAATTTTCATGTTCTCCTTTGTCTCAAAACATTGTAGCGTTATAAGAATTCGCACTTTGTCCTTTCATGTTATTCATACAATTATATTGGTTAATGGTAACTGTTTTGCTAATACTATTATTGCGTTCTGTCAAGTAAAAACGCTCTTTACCCAAGTGTAAATCGTTAATAGAGTTTTTTTCGTGCAAATTTGTTTTATTTATGTTTTGTTTTATATTTATGCAAATCCGGATGCTTAAGAAGAAAAAAAGAAACATGAAAGTTTCGTTTTTATGTGAGCTGCTTGCGTAAAGTCGAAACAATAACATCGGGGGAAAAGAATGAAAATACATTAAAATTATATGAAAGACAAAACGAAAGAGGAATACAAAACTTTTTGTAAACGGGAACAAAGGGGAACACCGAAGGACTCTACAATTCGGAATGAAAATTATTTTTAATTAATTTTAGCTTAAGGAGAATGTCATAAAAATGAATAATTCATATGGGACCAGGCGAGGGCGTTAAATCGAACATGTTTATACATTCATATATATTACTGTACATTTGTGTTTGGTTTATATATTATAAGGGATTGTGCACAGTACACAAACACATTTATACTAAAATTTGATTGATTTTCTTATGTTGTACCAAGAATTTGTATATAGTACATATGTATATAGCATTTATAAGACTGAAAAAAGTTTGCGTAAAATCATAAAATCTTGATATATCGAGAACGAAAATTATCAATTCACAACAATATGACCAATTTTAGCTATTTTCCAAAATGTATGATCATTTATAGTATTTATATGATAAATATACACGTCATGACTTGATACTAACTGGATTTTTCAATGGAAACTGAAACTTTCGTAGTATGCAGTTTTATATAAAGAAATGTCTCCGATTCAATTCTGTAAACATTTTCTGAAAACAAACATTTTACAACTAAAGGTTACCAAAGGGTTATGAAAACAGTGGAATTTTTTGATGAATCTCAATGATGAATGGTTTTTGAAAACACGCCTTGATTGCTCTGCATTCTCTAAAAAATCGAAAGCAATTTAAAAAAATTACGACTGAAAGCCCTCATCTAATGAGTATGTAAGATGTAAATTAATTGTCCTATAAAATCTAATTAATTTCAAGATCCAGTTATTAGGCCCTACGCTGTTAATTTTTTTCAATGTATTTTCGTTAAGAAAACGTAAACTAAGCGACCAACAAAAAAAAAATTTTACGAAATTTGTAATGGAGACATTTTGGAACTGATATGACACAATTTTAGCCTAAAAGAAAATCGAAGCAAAATTAACAATTTAATAATAATGGTCCAACAATTTTGGGTTAAAATTACATTTTTTTTTGTTTTCTCTTATGTATGCATCAATATTAGGGCGGGTCGATTTGTAGTGGAAAAAAAGCAGTAAAGCGCGTAAGCTGAAAATAATCTACGAGCAATTCTAAGAAAATTTGCTGAAGAAACCAATGATCTAAAATCAATTTGGAGCTAGCGAATTTTAACCTAAAAATTTGAGTAGTATTTTTTACACTTGTTAGACAAACACAATCAATAGCTTGTTACACAAATAGTTATAAATTTTATTGATTTTTCAAAATGTGTACGCGCTTGGGTAAAGTTTGAAAATGATCATACTAAAATCCACTTAAAGGGACATGCTTCTTTAAAAAATTCAATGAGTGTTCGAACTCACGGGCGATGTGTTAACACATTTTTGTTACACGGTACCTGTTCGAAAATAAAAAAAGAATAGTTTTTGTGGTGAAGGCTCTTTTGCTCTTGCACTTTCTTTTTCTTACATCTGCTTTAACATTAGATGTAATAATGTTTAAATAAAAAAACACAATTTTTAGCTCACTGATATAATTGTCTTTGTTTTGTCATAAACAGAGCGACGACAAAGTATTGAATAGTATAGAGAACCGCTGTAGCCAGAGACTGACTAAAAAATTATGCCAAATCTCCTCAGAAAATGTGCCGTTTGCAAAACCATTATGCTAAACTTGACATTTTAGTCTTTTTGTGATTCTGTGTCCACAACACACAGTCTTATCTGCATTCGAAAATTTAAACAGCTTTTGCGATCAAAAACCGGGACACAATGGGTAAATTTTTTTTTAATTTTAATTAAAAATCTAAATAAAAATACATGCATTTAGTTAAAATAAGACTAAATATATAAATAAAAGCGATTTATTTTCTATATATTCATTTTGTTATTATAGATTCAAGTCAGGCTGCGACACCCAAAATGCGGAAATTCGTGCAAAAATCGGGATAATCGTGCAAAAAGCTAAAAAGTGAGATGATTGGTCAGGTTCTTAACTCTTCAACTTAAAAAGAAGTATTATTTTTAATAAATCTTTGAAAAAATAGAACTGTCCAAGTTCGATGTGGGAAGCCGTCGCTTTGCCGAAAATACGTTTACATCGGTATGTAGAAACCTAAAATATGGAATTATACCACAAGATACCGATATATATTACAGCAGTAGAATTTTCAAAAACAATTAAGTTAAGAAAATTTTAGTACTAACAATTATGCCGTTTGCAAAACAATTGTGATAAAAAATTACACTTAAATTGAAAAAATTTACACACATTTTCTGGAAATTGTGCTAAACGCACTTGGCATAAGTTTTCAAAACACAAGTGCCAAAACCAAAAAAGTTATGCAAAAACTGCACAAATTATGCCAACGTGGTAACACTGTAGAGAACTTTTTCTGAATAACAGAGCGTAAACGAGTCTTATTCTCTTTAAATAATATTTCTCTATAAATGCACCATTTCGACAATGTTATAATAAATACATAAAACAATACAAAAAGCATAAATGATTCAAAAGTCATCAATGTTTCTATTCTATACTATACAATACTCTTTGCCGACGACGACCTGCTTGTTTGTTCGCTGCCGCTACATCAATACCATCATACTTATTTTCAGGCAGTGACTATTGCTGTACAACAACCACGTATGTGATATTAACGCTGTGTGTTGTTTGCATGTGTTCAGTTTGATAGATCGCCCCACCCGTGCCTATAGGTGTTAACACATTAAAAAAGTATTCGTTTCAAGATATTTATTTGGAGAATTAAGAAATACATTAAATTATCCAAAACTTGCTTTTAAATCTTGTTTGATTTCAAGTCGGGCTATTTTCCTCAGGCTTTCGATTGTCACATTCATAACGGCTTCACGATTTTTTGCAGTAACTCGCCTGGATACAGTGGTTCACTGTTGAATAATTCTTTCTGTCTCTTGAACATGGGATGGAATTGTTGGGTCAGAAATTGGTAAAGTGTCAGCCTCCAAATATTTTTTAGGCTCTTATAATATATTGCCGTCATCTATCTCGATCATACCAACATAATCTAAGCAATCAAATTTAATTTTAAATTTCGTGTATACTCTTAGTTAAGTTGGATCCTGTAGCTGGTCACGATAGTGCAAAAATTTTGTAATTGCTAATTGGCGAATTGGTTTCCGATCATGGAATAATATATGCAGCAAAACATATTCTAGATTATTTCACGCAAATGGGAGGGTAAACAAAGGGTTTTTCAACAGAGACGCTACAAAAGTAAATCGATAGGGACAGCAAACGACGCCATATTTTTTCCAGCTCTTTTGACATTTCTCTTCAGTAAGGTTTAACATTTCTTCAAGGAAAGATATACGAGCCAACAACGAGTCGAAATTATTAAAATGTACTACCGAAATTTGAAGTCAGTGGCCTCAACTTTAAGGGGCCTCAACAATCAGCGATGACGCTCATTTCTGGCTGAATGGCTTCGTCAATAAGCAAAATATGCGTTATTGGTCAGACAGCAATCCACACGTAATCCATGAGTCATCATTGCATCACGAAAAAATTACGGTTTGTGGCGGTTTATGGGCCGGCGGCGTCATTGGGCTGTACTTCTTCCGTGATTATCAAGACCGGCACATTACTGTGAATGCGAATCGCTACCGTTCAATGATAACCGAATATTTTTGGCTCAATTGGATAATATGGACTTGGAGGACATTTGGTTCCAACAGGACGGCGCCACAAGCCATACAGGGAATGCCACAATCAATTTATTGGAAACCAAGTTTGGTGAACGTGTTATCTCACGAAATGGCCCAGTCGATTGGCCGCCTCGGTCGTGCGATTTGACGCCGTTAGATTATTTCCTGTGGGGCTACGTCAAGTCTATGGTCTATTCCAATAAGCCAACGACGATTGATGAACTTCGTACGAATATCGAACGTGAAATTGCAGCAGTATCGGCCGATTTATACTTGAAAACCGTCGAAAATTGGGTTCAGCGTCTGGACTTCAGCAAGCGTGCCCGTGGTGGCCATGCAAAATAAATCGAGTTCCATACATAATGGCATCGAACGTACTTTCACAGGAATAAAGAATTTCATTGGTCCTCCTTTTTGGCGTTCGCTCAAAAAAGATGTACAAATAGACAGTCAAAATTTCTCTTCACCCAAATGCCAACAAACAAAACGAGTGAAACCCTAGCATTTCTCTGCCCTCTCTCTTACTCTCTTCATTGAATATTTGAATACATAAGCAGGTTTTTGATAGTGTTATTGTATATAACTATACAAATTACAACCGTGTTGAAATAAAATTACAAAAACTATTCAATAAGTATGAAATAATTACGATACGACACGAGAGAGAAATGCGTTTGAGTGAATATCTGGCACTTTTTGGTTCTCTTTTACCAGGGTTGCCAAATTGCGCACATCTTCTGGTTGTCTAATTCTTGATCCTCTTTGGTTCGCTTACGAAGCTGTCACTGACATTTCTGGTTTAGAGTTGCCCAACTACAATAAACAATGATAGATTAGAAAAAGTTATCTTGTGTGAAATGCGCAGAATGAAAAAGATTAAAAATGTAGCTCTATTTCAATAGATCAACAGATTTTAAGGTTGCTATTATTTATAACACTGCAAATTCCAACAATGTTCACATAAAATGTGCAAAAAACCTGTTATTTTGGGTTGCAATGTCGAATAAATTTTCCCATCTATAACTATATTAAATTAGTTGTCTTTTCGAAAACACCCCATTTGTCGGTATTTAAAATGTATTGGTTCTTTTGTTTATTAATGTCAACATCAACTGATGTCCCTATAATTTTCTAAATATAATTATAATAGTTTAACAACGCATTACTTAATTAAACTTTCCATTTCTACTTTTATTATTATAAGTAAATAAGAATTTCAGTGAGTAAACAATATAATTTTGAATTATTTTTTAAAAAATTTGAGCTCTATCCGTCGATTGCATTTCAGCCAAAATTGGCAACTACATATAAGCAGTGAAATGCAAAAAAAAAAAACAAAAAAACTAACACGTAGAACTTTGGGTGTTCCATTTGACAGCTGAAGTTATCAAAAACGTAGCTCTGCGTTATATAAACTACACATTTAATAACGTAACTCAACGCAGGTAGTCACCGAACAGGTGTAACGTTTTATAAACTACCAAAACGACAAAAGTAACGCGAAGTGCCTTATTCACGACTTATGGAATACCACCCTAAATAAAGCATAAAAACATGCAAAGCTTCAACTGTAGTGGTGCCCATAGCTGATTACATAATATAATATTTTGTTTTTATATTATGAATTTTGCATACGTAAGTTCAGCTCGCATATATCACATATACATTTAATGACCTCCGTGTGCTTCCTGATTGGTATACATATATGTTGCAAATTCAGTGAGTACGGTTAGTGTAGCACGGTAGTCTTTGACTTCAGTAGTGTACATATTTCATTTTGACGAAGCAACACGAGGAGAGTGAATAAAATAAAACACAAGCAGAGATCATCGCTTGATTTCAAATTTCAGTTTTGACTTTGGGATCACTCAGATGTGTTGTTATTTGAGTGAAAACTACAGTAGTTCAGTGAGCAATGAAGTGAGTGCAATAAAGTAGACGAAGAAATGAATGTGTTGATGCAGATGTTTTACATGTGTCTGTTGCAAATTTCAGCTTTGACTTTGGGATCACTCAGATGTGTTGTTATTTGAGTGAAAACTACAGTAGTTCAGTGAGCAATGAAGTGAGTGCAATAAAGTAGACGAAGAAATGAATGTGTTGATGTAGATGTTCTACATGTGTCTGTTGCTTTGAATTCTCTTTGGTTTTGGGGGAATAAAACGTATTAAGCAAGAAAAATCTATGTGCTTAAATACTTAAAATGTAATTTTAAGTATTAATAAAGGGGTTTCCAATAAGGTCTTGACAACTTTTGTTTAAATAAAACGCAAACCATTTGACATGTTTCCAAAACTTTATAATCGACTTGAAAAAACTGCGCGATAACGATCGCCATTCACAGTAACGTGACGATCGTTATTGTCGACGAAAAAATATGGCCCAATGACGTCGCCGGCATGCAAACCGCACCAAACAGTTATTTTTTGTGGATGATGTGGTGATTCATGAAGCACATATGAATTTTCACCAAACCAATAACGTATATTTTGTTTATTGACGAACCCATTGAGCCAAAAATGAGCTTCGTCACTAAAGATGATTTTGCGGTGAAATTCATCAACTTGGCGTATCTTCCCCAGAGCCCAATCGGAGAACGTACGTCGCGTGAAATGGTCGACTGGCTTCAATTCTTGAGTCCGCTTGATCCTGTATGGGTGTAAACCAAGATCTTCACCCAAAATTCGCCATTAAGTGGTCTTGACGATGCCCAGTTCTTGAGAACGACGTGGAATCGACTGATTTGGATCGTTTGCTACGGACGCCTGAACGGCGCCACTTCGGCCAACGCGTTATATCACTGGCACGGCAGGACCACACAATGAATATGTAGACTCAAATTTTTGCACTAAACTTGTTATTAGTTGTCTACTAGGTGGAGAATAACGACCGAAAATTGGAGTTAACGCTCTTAAAGTTGCGGTCACCGACTCCGAATTTCGGTAGTACATTTTTATAGTTTGCATAGGCTGTTCGTTCGGAAAGTAACTGTTAGATGATCAGTGAAATAGTGCGTTCACAAATTAAATTCAAAGTTGTCAAGTACCTATTGGAAAACCCATTATTATTTAAATGAAACGTCGTCATATGATTGAACGTTGGGTTTTTTTCCAATATAATATATACTAATGTTTTCATAGAAATCGAAAAGGTATCGCGTAACAAAAACGTGTTAACACATCGCCCGTGAACACTCACTGGTTTTTTTTTTCATTTTCATATTCCTTTAGTTTACCATGGCGCTCTAGATTTAGGAAAAAGAATATAATTTTCAAAATTATTTACAGCACTAAGCAAACTAATCTCATAACAAATTTCAAGAACCATCCAGTAAGTGAGGCCAATTTATACACAAGAAAATATTATTTATTGCACTAAAATCACTACTAACTTAATCAAATCATACACTAACATTACTCCAAGATTATGTATGTTCAATGGACATTATTCATAGAACTTTCCCTTAGTTTCCAAAACAAAATGGTGACAAGTTAAGGTTAGGATTGGGGAAGGAGATTCACATAGGTAAAGTTAATCTATTAAATTCTGTATTAATTTGCAGCAACTCAAGGCTAAAAAGTAACTACATTTACCTCAAAAGATTGATTTACATTATTAAGGTTAAAAAAATTGTAGTTATATTCTTCAGACTAAAATATGTCACTCAAATTGAAATCGCGTGGTATAATCAGCCACCTCTATCATATTAGCTGCGTAAACATCATAAAATTCATCAGCACTATAAAGCACGACTGTACGCTGATGATGTTCAGGTATACATTAGTTTTGGGACAGAATCTGTAGATTAATATGTAAATGTGATAATCGCAAATCTGCATAGAATTTACACTTGGGCATCAGCAAATGTATGCTGTTAATCCAAGAAAATCAAAAAAAAAACGTTCCTTATTACCCATGCAAGTACCGTAAATTTTTGGCAACAACCAAACCATTGAAATTGGTAATATCTTGGAATTGTATTAAAAAAGACTTTAACGTGGTCTTACCTTATAAATAACGTAAGTGATGGCACTTTTTCAATGCTAAAAATTTTTTGGCAAATACAGCATTGTATGTCTGTTTTTTTTTTTGTATGGTTGCGAACTGTTTGCTAGCTCTGATGCACAAAATAATAGAAAACTTAACGTTATATTCAATAACATTAACATTACGTTTATGGTTTAAAGAGACTACTTTACGCACTAAGAAATATTTGAACTAATTTTGAGTTAAAATTAACAAAAACTGAGGGAAGTTGAAATTCAAGCTAAAAATTACGCCAGTTTTAAAATGTAGTTTAGTTGAACCTACACTGAGTATACATTGAACTCATTTCTTCAAAATAAGTACATTTGTAGTCAAATTTGGTTTAATTACTAACAAGTAGTACGAATGAACTAAATTTTAGTTAATTTAAACCGTATTCGAGTAAACATTTGACCCCAATTTAGTTTTATTTATTACATTTAATAAATTATTACCCTAATATATTACATTGTTATGTGCAAAAATAAATATGTTTATACAATATTGAACGAATAACACGTAATATAATTGATTACTCCGATCAAGTTAAAATTCCTAATTTGAAGTTCAAAATAACTCGAATTTAATACATATTGATAACTAAATTTATGTAAGTATATATTTTACTTTATTTAGGCTATGTTGTGTATGCGTAAAATTGTTGTTTGGGGTAATTCTTTGAATTTTTTAGAATTTGTTGTAGGTTCTATGTACATTCTTACCATATTTATATCCATCTTTTTTTGTTTCTAATTAATGAAACATTTCCTGAAATCTCAGTTTTATGTTGCTTACAATCACATTTAAATACACGATAGCATTATAATAACGTAGTACGCGTCAGAGGTCGTTAATGATTTGTCACTGCTGTAGACTTCAACCACATTCGGTCAGTATTCCTGTGAAGAAATTCATTAATGATTAGATAAAACTATGACACATTTTGCTACCAAATTTGTTCGTTTCTACAAAGGACACATACGTCTATTCTCCAAGTGGCAAGAGATTCCTTTGATCGAGTGTATAAGACGACACAACAAACACTTTCCTACTTACAAAAATTCTGCAACACTTATATAATGTAACTTCGTAGATTCTGGGTCAATGGGAACGTATTCTTTGTTAAAAACACGTAGAAACTAAATGTATACTTACAATTCTTTATGAAATTGTCAATTCACACTTTTTTTGAAGAAAGGTAATAAGAATAGGAAAATTCAATTTTGTTTTCACAAATAAATGGTGTACATACACTGCGACACAGTGATAAATATTACAAATTCCTAAAGCTGGACGATTTCTATTGGACAATGTATAGTCAAAATCCAGCTACCTCACCGCAATAATTGGCATTCATATACGAAACAGCATTTGCAAACATTCGTATATAACTTGAGAATTGTTGTTGATAGTATGTTTCGTACTTTTGGTTTAGGTGATAATGCTACCTGTTCTAGTCTTCATCGAAAAAATTACAAACTTGCTGGAATTCAGGCGAAATTAAAGTAAAATATAGGAAGAATAAAAATTTAAAAAGATTGTCGGCCCGACCCATGGGACACACTGGGTACAAAGTAGGGATACCTAGCAAAGGGCAAGTGCGGATACTCAAATTAATGTTATACTTCGCACGAATTTAACGGTGACTTTCCATTTTTCGTGTGACATGTCTGAGGTCAGATATCTATATTATGGCATATTGTAAAGTTACAGGCATAACCGACTTAGGGACTTTCTCCTATTTCCGAATAGTTTGTTACATCATCATGTTCTAAGCGTAGAAGGCCTTTGGCCGTACTTAAGGATTTTCTCCTCCGGGAATTATTCAACACCGGCTTTGTGGCTTCGGGAGTTGTTTTTTATCTTACAAATCATCGCTGGGCTTCCAAAAAACCCTGTCTTTTTTATCAAATTTTCAGGAGACTAAAAATCAAAATTGTTTCTTAGACCATTTGTTCGACTACGTATACCTTAGTAGTACTGCTAACTTCTTAACTAATCCACGTATGACTAGTATGGCTGCAGAACAGTATTTTAATAATAGTAGTTCGAAGGCCCAGCGCCGAAATATATCTGTCTGGCCGGCCTGCGACCGGCATTTGAAGTTTACTCCTCTGGGAAGGTTTCAACACCGTCTTCGCAGAAATAAAGTCTAGGGATCATTTATTTGGATCCACAAATATATGTACACAACTATAAAGACACCACTAAATTTGTAAAAAAAAACCTTTCATTAATGTTCCCACAGTTTCCTGTTTCTAGCCGTCCCTAAATGGACGCGATTTTTTGGACAATGTAGACCCATACGTCCGAAAAAATAATTTTTTTTGTTGTTCTTATATTTTTCATCACTTCCATTTTTATACCCTCACCCGTATGGATGGGGGTATATATCATTTAATACGTAAAAATATTAAAAATTAAATATAGAAGGAACCAAATTATATCCTTAGTATCTTTGGTGGCCGTCGGTGGTGCAATAGTTAGTGTGCGCGGCTCTTGTACATGAGATCCTGGGTTCGAACCCGGCTCTGACAACCTTCAAATTTTCTTTCGGCGGCGGTCACCTCGCATAGTGACGGCGACACTATCGAGTATCTAGCCATGAAAAAGCTTCTCAAATTACCGTTCGGAATCGGTGAAAAACTGTAGGTCCCAATCAGTGAGTGAAAACGGGAAAGCGCACAGCTCAGTGATTGTGAGAAGTTCTCCCCAGTCCCTTCATGGGATGTAATGGGAAACCATTTATTTGTGGCCGTCGGTGGTGCAATGGCTAGTGTGCGCGGCTCTTGTACATGAGATCCTGGGTTCGAACCCTGATCTGATCACCTTCAAAAACAAAAAAAAAAAATAAAAATTAATTCTTTCGGCGGCGGTCACCTCGCATAGTGACGGCGACACTATCGAGTATATAGCCATGATAAAGCTTCTCAAAATACCGTTCGGAATCGGTGTAAAACTGTAGGTCCCAATTAGTGAGTTAAAACTGTAAAGCGTACAGCTCAGTGATTGTGAGAAGTTCTCCCCGGTCCCTTCATGGGATGTAATGGGAAACCATTTATTTTTTTTTATCTTTGGACGAAATTCGTTTTATGACGTTTTAAGACGTTTGAGCCATGTCCGTCTGTCTGTATGGCTGGCTGGCTGGTCAACACGATAACTGTCGTAAATCTTTACAGAACATAACGAAATTTTGTCAGTGACTATTATTTGCCAATATGATTAGCTTCAACTCCTAGTACCTACTTAACTGGAGGAAATGGGCGAGATTGTCAAGCCAATTCTGGTACCTCCCATACAAAACAGGGTGTTCGTCCGGGTTGTCAATCCGATAAATCGCGTGAAACACGTACGACCTTAATGAGATTAGGTATAAGGCTTCACGATATCAAACGCCAATCACCGATTAAAACAAGGGTGATTTTGCCACGCCCATTGTGGTACCTCCCATACAAAAGTTGTTTGGCCGTCTGGTTGTTCGGCACGGGAAGTCCCGCAAAACCGAACCAATCTTTATGAAAGTTTGTACTCGTCAATATTTAGTCAAATAAAGCTCTCCTATAGAAAATGAGCTCTTTTGCCACACCCACTCTGGTACCTCCCATACAAAATTTGGGCGGATGACCTGTTGATCGACACGATAACTCTCGTAAACTACAACCGATCTTAATAAAATTCGGTACTAGGCAATATTTTGCTAAAAGCTACTGTGTAATTAATAACTGACTATTGTGCCACGCCCAGTTTCGTACCTCCCATACAAAAGTTGGCCGTATTTCCGGTTTGCCGTCTCGATATGTCCAATAAATCATAACTGATCATAATCAAATTTGGTACTGATCAAAATTATGGCAACAACTTGCCATGCCCATTTTTGCACCTCGCATATAAATATTGGGAGGGAAGAAATTATTTTTATTCCAGGGGCTAAGCGATATGCAGCGCTTACTGTAACCGGTCATATTGCTAACCAATATGGCAACTCTTGTATTCTTGTCGAAAAATAATATACATTTAACGTTGTTATAATGCCGTTATATACTCAAATACATATGTACGTTTCGTTATAAATATACTCAAATCAAAATCATGCATATTATAGAAATGTAATTTTCTCTTTTTTAAAGTTAATAAGGTGATTATCAAAAGCATATCCTTCTGATGATTTCTAGTCAACTATAATTGAAAAATTTAAAAATGACCATGGCCTTATAACACTGTAGTATGAATTTCTCATACATTAACTAAAATAACTAACAAAAGCAGTTATAAAATTCAAAAACGAAACCGACAGTAGCCCGGTCATCAAAAAAAAATTGATGCAACAGAAAACTACAACTCTGTGATATAATAAAAACTCACCTCAAAGCACATCCATCAATACTAGTATGCAAGAGGAAAAGAAGAACTTGGTGGAAAAAAGCCGTCTGTTTTTGTCTTAGAATTATAGGCCTTTCAGTGGGTGTTGATACTTAGAGATCTGCGAAATTGTATACTCGTAATTCTGTTTGTATATATACGATTGATGATGAACCGATAGCATCAGTTCAGGCACAGTTGTTAGACATCTAATGATGAATTAGTCACGGATTTCGATACTAGTCATTCCAATGAGTGTGTTTAACTGAATTGTATATTATTCCAACAAAAACCAACCTGACCTTGTCAGCTTGTGCGTCATTAAAATTCAAATACAACAACGTAACTGGTCATCAAAAAAACAGAAAAATTCAACTCTGTGATACAGTAAAAACTCACCTCAAAGCACTACAACACTATGAGTATGCAAGAGGAAAAGAAGAACATGGTGGTATACAGCCGTCTGTTCTTGTGTTGGAATTATAGGCCTTGCAGTGTGCGTTTTCACTAGGAATCTTCGATCGATACTAGTTTGCATATGGCAATTGCATATTTGGGTTTGTATATATACGATTTATGATCTTCCGATAGTATAAATTTAGGCACAGTAGTTTGGCATCTGACGAAGAACTTGTCACGGAGTTCGAAACTAGTAATGCCAGTGAGTGTGCTTAACTGAATTGTCTATTATTCCAAAAAAAACCAACAATTTCTTAATTAAAAAAATTATCTTGACCTAGTAAGCTTGTAGAATGAACTTCTTATACATTTAAAAAAAAATAAAATTGAATATATTTAAACTATTAAAAAATAAAATTGAATATAGAGTCATTCTATATGAAAACACCGAAAAAAATGAAAAATTGTTGCTGGACCATTTTGGATTTTCTTAAAATCCAAGAGGATTTAATTTTTGCACACGGCACTACCGGTTCACGCAAAATAAAAAAAATAAAAAGTCTTGTTTTTGTGCGTAGTGGATTGAGCTGCTAGAGATATCTACATGATGAAGGCATCGTTTTAAAGCTGTAGGATCATAGTTTCTATCAAAAATATAAAATTTGACTTAATTCATACACCCGAAAAATAACGTGGTATTGAAAATAAGCATATTTCATTGATTTTTTGTGTTTTTCAATGGACTCCAGTGTCGGCGCTAATGAATATAAAAGCATAATAACTCTCAGATACAAATGAGACACGTCGGAGAAAAATACAAAATTAAAATTGGCTCAATCTGGCAACTCGTTATGAAAAAATCGTTACTTGAAATTTTTAAATTTTCAAAATTTGCATATTTCAGGCTACAATTTGGTCATGTTTGTTAGCAGATACAAACTTGAAAATTACAGAGTACTTACTCCCTACTTTTAACTTTATAACACTTCAAGACCCGTTTAGTTATTTTAACTCCTCTCGGTTTTACAGGGTTTTAAAGAAAAACCTTTTGATTTTTTTTAATGTATTTTTATACTTTCCTCAATTGTTATATACAGAGAAATTAAAAAAATTACATAGCTTCACTAAGTAGGCGGCGATATTTGCTTGTGAAGAATGAATCATTTAGTTTTTGGTATTTTTCAATCGATCCACAACGTGGTGTGCTTAGTGAAAATATAATTAAAAACAATGGAATGCTCGATAGGCTTGTTTGTATAAGAAGACTGTCATAAGTTTTTGTATTCGCGATCATCGGAATTAATAAGAAAAGATGTATTAAATGAAAACGATAAATTTTTATTAAATAAACGACTACAAATTATATCAATTGTTAATATTTGCACATATCATTATAAAAAATATATAACGTATTATTTCCACGCATTCGGAAAGAAGTGTTGCGATCCATTAAAAGTTCATAAAGAAACAATTCGTAAATCGTTGAAAGAAATAACAGTAAATTTTTGTGATGTAAATAAAAATGCAGATCTTATACCCGGCCAAGCAATTTGTTCACGTTGTATCGAAGAATTAAAAAAAAATAAGTCAGAAGTAAATTCTAATGATATAAATGAAGTATTTACTCAGAATTTTGATGGTTTCGATGTTTCCTTTGAACCTAATCATGTTGCTCTGGAATCATTGAACAAGATATGCTCTATTTTGGACGAATCGCCTATTCCTCCTATCCAAAAATTAACTGCATTAAATAGAAAAAGGAAAATTGATGAAAAAGTAAATCAAATATCGAATAAAATTAGAAACAAATTAGAGGCTACTTTTGAAGTAAAAGAACGCATACAAAATAAAAAGACTTTTAGTGATGAAAATAGTGATTTAGAATATTTGGATTTAATTGAAGAATTAAAAATTAAATTTAAAACTTGTAATACATTCGCTGAAAAATACGAAATTTTGAGTTTATTACCAAAAAAGTGGACAATATCTAAAATACAGTCGGAATTTGATTGCAGTGAATATCTTGTACGGAATGCAAAAAAATTGCGTGAAGAAAATAGCGTATTACCAAAAATTAAGTGTAAAGAAAGTGAAAAAAGGATGACTACGGAAACTATTACAATGGTCACAAATTTTTATGAAGACGATGAAATTAGTAGAATAATGCCAGGCCAAAGAGATTGCGTAACTATTCGAAATAAAAATGGCGAAAAATCTAAAGAGCAAAAACGTCTAGTACTATTTAACCTTAAAGAAATCTACGTAAAGTTCAAAGAAACTTATCCACTTCTAACAGTAGGATTTTCGACTTTCGCTTCATTACGTCCAAAAAATTATATTTTAGCCGCAGCAGCTGGCACCCATACTGTGTGCGTTTGCTGTATTCACCAAAACATTAAGCTAATGTTAATGGCATGTAATATAAAATTGACTTACAAAGATTTACTTAAGAAAATCGTTTGTGATGATTTGAATGAAGAGTGTATGCTTTCTTGTTGCAATAAATGTCCAGGTACTGATGCTATAAGCTCTTCACTATGGGACGAAAGTGAAATATTATCTGAGATAAGATACAAGCAGTGGATTTCAACAGATCGTTGCACTTTAGTGACTTTAGTTAAAACAACTGACGAGTTTATAAGTGAGTTGAAACAAAATTTAATAGCTTTAAAGTCTCATAATTTTATTGCAAAAAAACAATCTGAATACCTCAAAAATTTAAAAGAAACTTTAAAAAATAATATAGAGTGTATAGCATTAGTTGATTTTTCCGAAAACTATACATTTGTAGTACAGGACGAAGTACAATCGTTCCACTGGACAAACGATCAAGCAACTCTACATCCTTTTGTAATTTATTATAAAGAAAATGGATCAATCAAAACCGAAACATTCTGCGTAATTAGTGATTGTTTGAACCACAATACCATATCATTTTATTCATTTCAAAAAACTTTCATCGATTATATAAAAAATAAGTATCCCCAGTTTAAAAAAATCCATTACTTTAGCGATGGATCGGCAGCTCAATACAAAAATAAAAAAAATTTTATCAACATTTGTCATCACAAACACGATTTCGGCTTAGAATCAGATTGGCACTTTTTTGCCACTTCTCATGGCAAAAGTCCTTGCGACGGAGCAGGAGGTACAATTAAGCGGACTGTAAGGAAAGCAAGTCTACAGCGAACTGCGGATCATCATATCCTAACACCTACAGCAATGTTTGATTTTTGTTCCACCGAAATTCGTGGTATAAAATTTTTTTTTGTATCCATTTCTGATGTTGATGCTATCGAAAACTTTTTGTCAAAAAGATTTACTGATGTTTGCACAATAAAAAATACAAGAAACTACCACAGTTTCTCTCCGATTTCTCGCAGTCAGTTAAAAGTACGAAAGTTTTCAGCTTCTGATAACTTTGAAACTCCCAATATTATAAGAACAAGTACTTTATTAAAATAAAATAAAACTTATTCCACGATTCTTAATTACCCAGATTTAAACTGTAACTTTTCTACTTTAAATGATAAAAATATACCATTTGCTTATTTTCTGCCACCACTGTAAAATTTTTTAACATAAAAAATCTACTGAATTTATTAAATATTTTTTTTAGTCCATAATTATTCTTTGTTACTTCATACTACTACTTGTTTTTATTTTAATTGCTCTGTATATAACAATTGAGGAAAGTATAAAAATACATTAAAAAAAATCAAAAAGGCTTTTCTTTAAAACCCTGTAAAACCGAGAGGAGTGAAAATAACTAAACGGGTCTTGAAGTGTTATAAAGTGAAAAGTAGGGAGTAAGTACTCTGTAATTTTCAAGTTTGTATCTGCTAACAAACATGACCAAATTGTAGCCTGAAATATGCAAATTTTGAAAATTTAAAAATTTCAAGTAACGATTTTTTCATAACGAGTTGCCAGATTGAGCCAATTTTAATTTTGTATTTTTCTCCGACGTGTCTCATTTGTATCGGAGAGTTATTATGCTTTTATATTCATTAGCGCCGACACTGGAGTCCATTGAAAAACACAAAAAACCAATGAAATATGCTTATTTTCAATACCACGTTATTTTTCGGGTGTATGAATTAAGTCAAATTTTATATTTTTGATAGAAACTATAATCCTTCAGCTTTAAAACGATGCCTTCATCATGTAGATATCTCTAGCAGAAAAATTTTAACAACTCAAACCAGTACGCACAAAAACAAGACTTTTTATTTTTTTTATTTTGCGTGAACCGGTAGTGCCGCGTGCAACAATTAAATCCTCTTGTGTTTTCGGTTTTGAGACCCTAAATATCATTTCCACTTAGTTTGAGTAAAATCTAAGATATGCCAGCTTTGCCGATTTGATGATTTCATACAGAATAACTCTATATTTAAACTATTAAACTAACTATGAAACAAAAATGATCACTGACTTAAACACTAGTTCTAACTATAAAATTTAATATTATTGTGCAGAAATCAAAATACAGTCAAACTCGGATTTGTGAGATTTCAAGCGACCGAACTTTTTGTTCCATTTATGGAGTGTTCCACTTATTGTACTTATAGTTTCCACTTACAAAGGCTGTTTCAGAAATATTACACTTGTGGGTTTGCACGTTTGTAGATTTTGTTAGGTTTAAACGGAAAGTGGAAAGAAAACCATAATCTTTATATATAATAAATTCCTTTTAATATAAAGGAAAGCGATATTTTTTGGGTTTCCTTGAGCGGAATCCTGGAAAATCTGTTGTTCATCAAAACTCAGTTGAAATCACCATCAAAGTGTTTTTCTGTTTCAAAATAGAAGACAAGCATTTAAAGCCTAATGTCAGTGTGGGACTTTCACCCATTAAAAACTGCTATCGTCTGTCCGCACGGATTACAGCCATGGAATCACCGCTAAGTTTATACATAGTCAGGAGGCCGTCTTGAGCGTTAAGATCAAACTATGTACTTATAAAGTTCAGCGTGTAGCTCATACTTTATTAGTCACGTTATTAGGGACTGCACATGCCAGAACTTTTTCGTTTCCCGGGAAAGCGGAAAAAATAAATAAATTTCCCGGGATCCCAGGAATTTCCGTTTGAAATGTGAGTCACCTATATTGTAACTTTTTTTCGAATTTTTTGTGTCAGTTTTGTACCACATAGAGAAAAAATAGTACAAACATCTTAAATAACACAATTATATGAATTGCAATGTGTTACGAAATCTAATATTCGATGCGAATACTGACGACTATGTACTTCCATTTAAAATTTTTTTATTTATTTATTTAAATTATTTATCTATTTGAATTTCTGCACAAGATTAAATCTAATAATTATAGTACAGAAAGTACGTATTAGTTACACTTTTATTGCGTTACAACAAGAATACAATGAAATAAAAATATAGTGTAAAATGATAATAACAAATATATATAAAATAAAAAGAAAACACATATTAAAGGCAAAAAATTAATTTTCTAATTAAAAAAAAAGTCCAGCCTAATTTCTGTGAAACTTACCTAACTTTCACACCAACCATCTCTAAATCTATAAGTGATAAGGATAAAAGAAATACATTGCCACCGCCAAGTATAAACACTGGGAATTATTTTGTGTTTATTTGCGTCGTTTATCATGTCACATTGTCCAGTCAAGCCACCAAATAATTTCGTTACAATTTGAAATTGACATATTTAAATAAAACAAATTGTATATCGGTCTATCGGTTATTGTTTATATTGTTTTTACATCACAGCCACTGTGAGAATACATAAAACAGAGTTGTCAGTCAATTATCTGTTTCAATAATTAAATTACTCATTATGAATACTGCACTAATGAAACCTTTACTAAATCTTAAAGCAAAAAAAAACTGGTAAATGTTTTATGGCTTATTTACTCTTTTTATGAATAATGCTGTAAGTGTTTGACTAATTACAGTAATAATCGTACAGTAATTTTCATGGCTAAATACCCGATATTGTTGTCATCGCGAGAACTGGGAAGTGGTCAGAACAGGGATTGAACCCAGGTAGAATAGAATAGCTGTGCACACTGCCACAGCACCATCAATAGATCATCGTCGTATAATCGTGAGTTTGAATGATGATGATGAACTTGCCACGGAGTTCGAAACTAGTCATGCCAGTGAGTGTGTTTAATTGCATTGTCTCTATAATTTCCAACAAAAAACATTTTTCAATTAGAAAAATGCTCCTGACCTTGCCTTTGTATGCTTTTCTTTATTTTGTATTGCTCTAATTACAACTGTCGGTCAAAGCAACTAAAACGTCTTTTGACAAAATACATCGCACACAATGCAACAACCTTTCGGCTTCAAAGCTGAGCGAAAATGAGTGATTATACGGAAATGAATCTCCGTGTGTAGCAATGCATGCATCAACAAATACACGGTTGAATCGCGATTCAGAGTCATCGTCTATGACACCATTACGTAGTGGTGTGCATCTGACATTAGTCGTAGGCATTTAGAGTGGAACCTCTGTATGACTTGAATGTTTGTTTTTACCGCAGAACTCTAGAGCTGTCCAGATATGTTTGATGATTGCTCCCTACAGCAGTAATTTGTTATCTAATAATAACTTAGAGTTTCGTCCCATAAGCCAGCACATAGGTGATAATTTAAGACCAAGTTGTTTCGTTTTCATTATCATGTTTCCGCCAAATAAGGCGTCGGTCCAGGTGTATACCGAGATATTTTGCACTGTCCGTTTGTGGTATTTCTGTCTCATTGATTGTTACACGTGGACATGCTCCATCATTTCTCTAGTACTTTTTCGATCAGCTGCGCCATAGAAACCCCCTGTTGTAGTCGAAGAAGAAAAATGTTCTCAATTATTTTACCCATCACAGGCAGAAGACTAATTGGTCTGTAGGATTTGACCTTTCTTCGGAATCACTTAAAGCTGCAACGGTAAGTAGCCGACTCTGAAGATTGAGTTTATAACATTTCTGAAATGTGTAATGTCTTTATTTGGGAGTTGCTTGAGAATTTTCGAACTGGTCCGTTAGGCGATTTGATTGGGGGTTTTCTCTCAGTAATTTTGGGGCATTCCATAAATTATAAGGTGAATTTTCCATTGGTGAATGATTGGAAACAAGGAAGTCAAACTCTGAATTGATTTCTTCTGCCAAGTCTTTTTTAATTTTTTTTTCTAGCTCTGCTAATGTGAGTTTTGTCAGCTGGAAATCTCGTTTTTTGCCAAATTATTTTCTATTGCGGTACCACCTCGGGCTGTGTTCGCTGTATGATTTGTGGTATTGATTTCGAATTTTGGTATTTTAATTAAGTTGTTATTGGTTCAGATTAGTTTTATTAGGTGTGTCTCAGAGATAGTGTCAAAAAAAACCGGAATTTTTTGAAACACGGTTTTCGGTTTCTTCGAAAAATCAATTTTTCAAGAAACCGGTTTTCGGTTTGTTCGAAAAATTGATTTTTCAAGAAACCGGTTAACGGTTTTTATTTTGGCAAAAGCCGGTGGAACCGGGTTTTTTCGGGTTTTCTGCTTTAAATTAAATTACACACGTAGAACTTACAATATATTTGTTTAACGTCCATATACATTTTTGCGTGGTGAAAACTCAAAATTTTACAACTGTATTTTTAATTGCGTTTCATTTTGAAGGTATATTTTAAATTATTTTATTCTTTAATATTTCGCTAATCATGGGGTAGCATCGTCGAGAAGATAAACACAATTATTAATTAAAAATTAAATGGGCAAAAAAAAAATGAAATTAAAAATTAAAATGCAATTGTTAATTAATAATTGTGCCTATTTTCCTGATTATGCTACCCAATGGGTAGCGAAATATTGAAGAATAAAATAATTTAAAATAGACCTAACGCTCGAATATTATCATTTGAAATATAATACGAAAGGCCAAATAAATCATCGCATTTTAAAAAATATGTGTCATATTCCAATTTGGAATGCGTTTTTAATAAAAAATTTAAAAGTTTCATTTAAGTTCGCATTAAACTGATGTAGGGCGAGTTTCACACTCGTCATTTAAAAGCTCAATTTGAAAGCTCACAGACATTTTTCATATTATATGACATCTAACTGACAAACATCGGGCATTTAAACTACATTTAGATGTAGAATTTTCAACTGTGGAACTGGCCATTAGAGTCGAAAATCATATTCAAATTTGAAAAAGATTTTCATGAATGTAAATCTTATTAAGTTTCAAACATTTATGGCCGGTTTCACAGTTGAAAATTCTCCATTTAAACGTACTTTAAATGCCCGATGCTTGTCATTTAAATGTAATTTAATATGAAAAATTTATTTCAGTAAGCTTTTAAATTGGGCTTTTAAAAGACGAGTGTGGCACAAAAACGGCTAAAGATTTTTGGCCAAAATTTTCTATATCTCGTTTAGAACCTTAAAATCTAAAATTCCACCAAGGCGCTTCACGCCACAAAGCTTAGTTTGGACGTTATGAGTTGAGGAAGGTAAAAAAGCTAAAAATTTTGGATTTTTTCCATTTTTCTTGAAGTTTTTTCAATTTTTTTTCCAAACGAAACATTGTACTGCGAAGCGCCTTGGTAGAATTTAAGATTTTAAGGTTCTAAACGAGAAATAGAAAATTTTGGCCAAAAATCTTTAGCCGTTTTTGTGCCATTTTAAATGAAAAAGTCGTAAATCTTACCTTTACCACTTATTATTATAATAATTTTTTTTCTCTCAGTGTACGAATGAAATATTCATCTTAAATGAAAGGCTACTAACCCAGTTTATTGTAAAAAATTAAAAAATTCCAGTTTTTCGGATATTAATAAAATTACAGGAAAAAATTCGTAATCAGTTGAAAAATCAATGACAATAAGAACACCCTATAATTCACATATCATGTAATTGAGGGCCACCCTAATGAGCATTTCAGATAGCCGAATGTATCCCCAAATCAGTACATATAATTTGGTACATATATCTTTAAATTGGAAAAACCACTTTTTTTGACATATTGCTAACTATATTACAACCTCATGAGGTCAGACGTCTTACACATATTAATTAAACAAACAAATTAAACAAATTTCAACATATTCTTCCAACTGGCCCTATCCTTCGCCTTTTCTCGCCAGTTGGTAACACCAAGGATACGGAGGGTTTCTTCTGCCTGGTCTTTCCAGCGGAGTCTTGGTCGTCCTCTTTTCCTGCTTCCATCGGTTACGTTATCAAAAATCTTTCGCGCTGGCTCATCTTCATCCATTCTGATAACATGGCCTAACCAACGCAATTGGCACACTTTGATTCGTCTAGCTATGTCCACGTCAGAATAGAGACTATATAGCTCTGCGTTCCAGCGACGTCGGTACTCGCCGTTTTCCCTAACAGGCCCATATATTTTACGGAGAATTTTTCTCTCGAAAACTCCCAGGTGTTTTTCATCCGCTTGCGATATGACCCAAGTTTCGGAGCCATATGTCAAGACAGGTAATCTATGATATAGCTGGACTTTTCTCCGTCGAGAGAGGGCTTTGTTCCTAAACTGCTTGCTGAGCCCAAAATAACATCTATTTGCAAGCACAATTCTCCTATCTATCTCCAGGCTGACGTTGTCGTCCTTGTTCACGGCGGATCCAAGGTAGACAAATTCATCTACCACTTCAAAATTAAATCGGTTGTCAACGTTCAAGTGCGGACCAAGTCGAGAGGTTTCTCTAGTCGTTGACACTATCAATTTTGTCTTGCCCTCATTAACAGTAAGACCCACCTTCGCTGATTCCTTTTCGATTCTTGAAAATACTGCAGTAACCTCTCGCAAATTTCACCCAATGATGTCTATGTCGCCAGCATACGCCTGCAACATATGGCTTTTCGTGTTAATGGTCTTGTTCGAATTTACTGCAGCCTTTTCCATTTTTATTATCTCCATTAAGATGTTGAAGGTATTGCACGAAAGTGTGTCGCCTTGTCTAAGTCCTCGCTTGGTAGAGAATGGTTCAGTGAGGTCTTTCCCCACTTTCTCTGCTGATTTGGTGTTGGTCAGCGTCATTCTACAGAGGCGGATCAGTTTTGCCGGAATACCAAGTTCAGACATAGCTTCGTACAGTTTTCCCCGAATGGGGCTATCGAAAGCAGCTTTGTAATCGACAAAAAGGTGGTATGTATCGATTTGCTTTTCGTGGGTCTTTTCCAGGATTTGGCGTAGCGTGAATATTTGGTCAGTTGTGGACTTGCCTGGTCTAAAACCACACTGATAAGGTCCAATCAGGTTTTCAATAATTGGCTTTAGTCTTTCACATAATACGCTCGACAAGACCTTATACGCGATGGATAAAAGACTGATACCGCGATAGTTGGAACAGACACACGGATCACCCTTTTTGAATACAGGCCATAATACACTGAGACTCCAGTCGTCGGGCATAGATTCCCCCAGCCATATACCGCATATCAGTTGATGCATGTGGGCTATCAGTCCTTCGCCACCTGCCTTAAAAAGTTCAGCGGGTAGGCCATCCGCACCCGCTGCTTTATTATTCTTCAGGCGGGAGATCGCCATTCTAATCTCGTCTTGGGGGGGGGGGGGGGGGTACAATCTATACTATCTTCCACTATCATTACCTCCTGATCTTCAGTGGAAGAATCTGAGTGGAGTAGTGCTGAAAAGTGGTCTCTCCACATTTTGAGCACACACTGCTTCTCAGTCACCAGATTTCCATTCTCGTCCTTGCAGGAGGGCACCCCATTATTACGCCAGTTGGCCGATCTTCTTATCCTCTGGAGAAACTTTCGCGATTCACCATTCATCCTGCACATTTCGGTTCTTTCACTCTCTCTCTGCTCCCACTGCCACTTTTTTCGCCTAACTAATTGGTTTTCCTCCCTTCTCAGCCTGTTGTACCGCTCACTCGCAGCACGCGTTGTAACTGACTGTTTCGTTGTCATACGTGCAGCGTCTTTTTCATCAGTTTGCAATGCGACATTCTTCGTCGTACCATGGCTTATCCTTCTGCGGTTATTGATAGCCAAGTTCAGTCATTGCAGCGATTTCCAAAGAATGGGACATGTGCTTCCACTGCGCATCTGGGTTTTCGGGAGGGGGTATTCTGCTCCAGCAGGAGAGAGAGTTTCTGTCGATAGGATATTGATATCTCCGGTATTCGTAGCTTGTCAATATCCAACTTTTCCTGTGTTCGGTTCCGTACGTTTTTCGCCCTGCTCAATCTCGTGCGAACTTTCGCAGCCACCAGGTAATGATCCGAGTCGATATTGGCACCTCGAATCACACGTACATCCATTACACTAGAAGAGTGTCTGCCATCTATTACCAAGTGATCAATGTGGTTCTTCGTCCGTTGATCAGGAGATATCCAGGTCGCCTTATGAATGTCTTTATGCTGGAATCGTGTGCTACTAACTACCATGTTCTTTGCAGCGGCGAAGTCTATCAGTCTTATTCCATTATCGGAGGTGGTATCATGTAGACTGTGATTGCCGATGGTTGGTCGAAAGACACTTTCCTTTCCTAATTTGACATTAAAATCGCCTAGAATAATCCTAATGTCGTGGTCAGGGCAGCGTTCATATACTTCCTCCAGGCGCTCATAAATGTTTCTTATGTGGTCACTCACTGGGTTGAACCTTGAAACTGGGTGTCGCAGTCTCTTGCCTACTATAAATCCGCACCCAAATTCGTGCTTACGCTCATGGCAGCTGTAGAAAATATCGAAGTTTTTCTTTCTGGTGCAACCATATCCTGTCCATCGCATTTCCTGGATCGCTGTGATGTCAGCTTGTCGGAAAGTGGCACCAGTCCTGTATAACGCTCGAACATTCCAGGTACATATTCTTAAATCATGGTCCTTATAACGTTTGCGAGGGCCGCCAACAGTTGGGGGGTTTCTTTGTTCATCATATTTTCTGCGTATTTTCATTGCCGATATAACGGTGGCAGGAGGCAAACCCAGCCCACCGTGGTTTGCATTTTAGCTACTGCCAGGATGATTATGTTTTCAGTTTCGACCAGAATGCAGTGTGTCGAAACTGGATTTTAGTTTCTTCAATTTTGATCCGCCGTTGGCCAGGGGTGTTGGCTCATCCGCCTTCAAAGGACAGAAGAATATGGCCACTACTTTGAAGAGCTTCAGTGACAGGGTCACCTAATAATCCTGAGACGTATCAGTGATCGCATTACCACCCAGGTTGCTCATTCGTTTCGCCTTCTCACTTTAGCTAGCTAACGGAGGATTCCGATAAGCCATTGCCCAGGACATACTGCGTGGAAGTAGTGAGCTGCTTGGACTGCCCAATGAAGGAATCATTTCTGGCCACTTCCAAGTGAATGGCTATCAGAAACTTTCCACCTCCACGGACAGTCCCATGTCCCATCAAAATGGAAATCATGTTTCTTAATTCCAAAATTTCAATAAAATTTGAAAATTATATCATTTATTATTAACTTTTTTAATGACATTAACACAAATTAAGTAAAATCCCATTAACTGGTTAACCGATGTCAACGTGATGGCTAAGACCGTTGGCAGTCCAGGCAGCAACTTTGAGATTGTGTTGCATTTATGATTAGTGATTAGAGTTGTAATTATACTGAGCGGTGTTCCTATTTGTTGCATGAGAGCTTACATTATCGTTTTTAGATCTTGTAACTGTTGATGTTCCGGAGTATGTGTGTTTGATACCGGTGGAGTGCAATTTCTGGCTACATCTGAATTCAATCTCCTCATTGCTTTGAGGCCGTTATCTCCCCGGGAGTGATTTCAGGTTGGATTTGTGCGTTTTTACTGTTATTGTTTTTATTCCGTAAACTAGTAAAAGTTTTCTTTTGAATTTCCTTGTATACCTGGCATCCCTCATAGTTAACCAGATGTTTATCTCCGCAGTGTACACATTTGACGTAATTTGTCTTAGTCACATTTTACGCATCTTGGTGGCCTATTGCAAAAATTTGTTGTTTGTCCGTACATTTGTCAGATTATGCACTATACTTTGCAATGCTTTGCTTTTGCTGACTCGAACTTTACTTTAGTATGAAGCAGATTACCTATTTTGTCAACGCCTTTGTTGTATTGAATTAGCTTCAGATTAACCCAAAATAGTGGTGTAGGGTAGTACTTTTTCTAGTCTCTCATGTTGCAGATATTGGCAACAGCGTGACCTATTGAACGCAATGGAAGTTATTAAAGTTTCAAGTTAGCTACTTTAAAGAATTTCATTCAAAATACAACAAATTCAAAGATTCGTTATCTTCCACAGATCTCTCCCGTTATCTGACACACAATCAGGCTATGACTGACGTATTCTCCAACTTTTATAAAAATTGAAAATGAAGAAGGCGTAAAAAGTTTTTGTGACTACAAAAAGTGTTCTCTATCTATTTTTGGACTTTCAAATATTTCAATATGAATTCCTACAGTTAATATTAGGGAAATACTTAATCCTACTTTGGAAAAAAACTAGAAATTTGTGATACGTGTTGGTTTATTGCAGGTATTTTTAATGTCAAAATCGTGAATAAATAAAAGGACACTTTTTAGAAAATCTTTGGCATCGAATTGTTATTATATTTATGCATGTTTTCCATTGTTTCTCGAAAAGCTAAATAAATGCCTCCAAGAATGATATTTCAGGGCTTATTACCAAATCAAATAGCTACCCAATCGCGACCTTAGTACAAAAGAGTTCTAAGCGCACCAAGAAATATGTAGTCAAATTTGTTTTATTAGATATCGGTTCAACGATAAGAAATATATTTATTTCGGTAGCAGTACTCGAAAGTGCATGCCCATTTTATTGTCATGAGTTATGCAGATGCATTTATCAAAAATTGACAGTTAGAACCTTGTTCTAAGGTCGCGAAATGTAAACAAAATGCATAAGGGGTCTTAAAAGGCACACTCAATCAAAATATGATAAATCATGTAATGAAAAAAAATTTTTGAAGGCAGCCAAACTGTGTTTTCATTAAAATGTTTAATTTTTGATATTAAAGTCGTGACAAGACGCAAGCACAGAGGGTCTCTGTCAGAGAAATATGGAATATTACAAACACAATTTGAAAAGTAAGCTTAATTTTAATATCGTTCTACGAAGTCTACACCCTTCTACGACGGTGGAAGAAATAGACGAGTTTTTAAAATCGCTAGGTCACGATCTAATCACGAGACTAAGAAATACCCAACACCACTATTTTGGGTTAATCTGAGCCAAATCAAAACAACAACGGAGTTTACAAAATAGATAAACTGCTTCATACTAAAGCAATGTTCGAGCCACCAAAAGCAAAGCATAGCGTAGTATAGTGCATAATCTGTCACATGTACGGAAATACAAAAAATTTTTGCAATAGACCATCAAGATGCGTAAAATGTGACGGAATTCACCACAGGAAGAGCGTAGTGTGAAGACTAGGACAATTGACGTCAAATGTGTACACTGCGGAGATAAGCATCCGGTTAACTATAAGGGATGCCAGGTAAACAAGGAAATTCAAAAGAAAACTTTTACTAGTTTACGGAATATAACCAATAATGTAAACCGTAACATTAAAAACGTACAAAGCCACTCCAGAAGAGATACCCACAAAGGCCAACGAAGCAATGTTCAGATGGAATTCAGATGTAGCCAGAAATAGCACTCCACCGGTATCAAACACACATACTCCGGAACATCAACAGTTAGAAGATCTAAAAATGCTCTTACGAAAGCTCTTATTCAACAAATAGGAACACTGCTCAATATAATTACAGCTCTAATCACTAATCACAATTGAAACACAATCTCAAACGGCTGCCAACGGTCTTAGCCATCACGTTCTCGAACTAAATTTTTTTTGTATAATCACAACATATATGTCTTGTTCATCTCCGAGAGACACCTAATAAAACTAAACTAAACTAATAACAACTGAATTAAAATACCAAAATTCAAAATCTATACCACAAATCATCCAGCGAACATAGTCCGAGCTGGTACCGCAATTTCGATTCGACAATTTATAAAACATACGCCTCTAGATGGGTATAGGAGGAAAAACATACAGCCCACTGCCATACAATTGGAAGTAAATTATAGTCCAATCGATATAGCGTCGATTTATTGCCCGCCTTCGAACTCTGCGACCAAAGCACAGTTCGTCACATATTTCAAATCGTTGTGTCCAACATATTTTGTGAAAGGGCTCTAAATCAGCACAAAGCCATGAAAGCTGAACGTCCTTGCCACTGGAGAGCCAACTTATTGACCCTCTGATCTCACAAAAACCCTTAACGTTCTCAATTTCTTCATTCTAAAAACTGTTGGTAGACACATATGCGAATGATACCCATGCCTTGAGCTATCTTCAGACCACTCTCCAATAATAGCCGATCTTAAATCGTCAGTGGAACAAGTCGAAGTACCGCTTAAACTTCATACTGAGAGGACTGATTGGGCTTACTTGCAGGAAACCTGCAGCGGACCCATTAATTTAAGAACTTCTCTAAAAAATCAATATGAAATAGAAGATGAAATACTTTTTTTTATTTCACACCTAAAACAGCTTTGAAATTAACATCTAATGGAAGTTTATAATTCAACACTGAATGCACCAGTCGAAATAATCAAACTATCTCCACCAAAAGCGAAACTTGAAAATAATTTGGCAAACCCCGAGATTTCTAGCTGACAAAACTCGCCTTAACAGAGCTAGAAAAAAATTGAAATAGGCCTTGGCAGAAGAAACCAATTCAGAGTCTGACTTGACAGTGGAAAATTCACCTTATAATTTAGAAAACCTAGCAAAAAAATTAGTACATCCACTGAGAGAATACCCCCAATCAAATCGCCTAACGGACCTTAGTCAAGAACGGATGAAGAAAGATTTCACTTCTTTGGTGAGCACTAATCAAATGTGTTTCAACCTATCCCGTCAAATAATAGTAACCCTACACAAGTGTGTGATTTTTTATCACAACCAGCCCAAATGGACCTGACAATCAGGAAAACAACCCCTAGTGAAATACAAATTGTGATAAAAAAATCTTCCAAATAGGAAAAAGGCACCAGGCTTTGATCGGATCACTTCGACAATTCTCAAGTATCTCCCAAATAGAGCCATTTCACATTTTAGAACTATTATAAACTCATTCTTCAGAGTCGGATACTTTCCGTTGCAGCTTTAAGTGATTCCGAAAAAAGGAAAACCGCTGGAAGATGTCAAATCCTACAGACCAATTAGTCTTCTGCCTGTAATGGGTAATATAATTAAGAAAATTTTATTTCTTCGACTAAAGCAGGGGGTTTCTATGGCGCAGCTGATCGAAAAGGTACTAGGGAAATGATGTAGAATGAGAGAACAAAGAAGACATAGAGTTTATTGACAATGCAGCAAACTAAGTTTAAATAGTGTTTGATTTATACTAATGACAGATAAAATATGTTTTATGTTGTTGATGTTTTATTATGTTTTATGTACGCAGTCCCTTTAATTTTTGTTGGTATTATGTCCGACCTAAGAGTAACTTACAAAAGCAACCCGAACTCGACGAAATGGCCTACTACCTACTACCCCTACTATACCTAAGTGAGGGATAGCGGTTCTTGCCTTTTTCTCTATTACTAAAACCAATACTGCCCCACAATTCGGCTTCAGAGACAATCACGCAACACGGGAACAGGACGGACAAGACAAAAACAACTGCCTTCGAAAAGGTAATTTTTTAAAGAATGGTACTTCAAGCTTCAAATTTTAAAGCTAATGTTTTTGTTAAGAAAAGATACTATTTTTAAGAAAAAGCCATAAGAGTATGAATTTTTTACAAAGAAGTAATTTTTTTAAGAACAGGTACTTTTTAAAGAAGTGATTTTCAGAAAGAAAACTTGTCTCAATAAGAGAAAAGACAAGGTATTATTTTATTTTTAAGAAAATGTACTTTTAAGAAAAGGAATTTTTGTAAGAAATGTATTTTTTTAAGTGAAGGGATTTTTTGAAGAAATTTTTTTTTTAAGAAATGGAATTTTTTTTTGGAATTGGTCCATTTTTTAAGGATAGGTACATCTTTAAGAGTAGGTACTTATCTCAAGAGACGTTATTTTATTTCACAAAAAAGGCACTCTTTAAAGAAAATTTAGTTTTTTAAGAAAATGCAATTTGCTGTAAGAAAATGTACTTTTGTTAGGAAAATGTACTTATTTAAAAAAAAACCTTTGTTAAGAAAAGGTATTTTTGTAAGGAAATTTACTTTTTTAAGCAAAGGCACTTCTTTAAGACAAAGCATTTTTTTTTAAGAAAATGTACTGTTTTTTTTTTGAGAAAATTTAAATTTTTTAAGAAAAGGCACTTATTGAAGAAAATGTTCTTTTTTATAATTTCTTTTATTTTAGCTTTTCTAAATTTACTTTTTATTGGGTTCAAAAATACAATATATACTAAACTAGGTCCTAAACTAGATACTAAACTAGCTGGACCCGGTAAAGTTATTTTTGCCTCAAAGTTTTTGAAATGTTAAATGGTGAACAAGACTATTTTATACCACTTCTAGTTTTGCCATCTGGTGCAAATATATATAAGTCTCAAGATTTACCCACACGTGAACATGCAACATATATTGTTCGTAGGAAAAACACTGATTTGTCAAATTTAAGCCCCAGATTTGAAGCGACTACCCATGCACTTTATTTATGGCCATAGCAAATGCCAACCGAATCGGAAACTGCAATCTTTTGAAATCGATGGGCATGTCTGTAGGTATCATGGGAATGCGCTGAATCAGGGGATCGGTTCCTGTATAGCTTCCAGTGATTATAGCAGCCTCCATAACATTATTCTGAATTTTTTTAAAAAATGCATTATTAGGATAAAGATATTTAGGATGGTCTCGAAACTGCCCTGAATGATATTCATATTCACTCGTACCTCTGGTCACTTTCTCAGCGTCATAGTCTCACCTTTTTAATAGCCGTATTTTCATTGATTTTCCCCAAAAAGTAATTTGACTCATATCAGTAGTATATGTACCGAACCTCACATTCCTACACTGTGTCAAACAAGTGTTCGTACACCAGGCAGTTGTGAACATATTTCAATGTATCTCAAAATATATATGGGCGATTTAATTAAAATATTTTTTTTATAGTTAGAAGTATTGAACTTAAAAAAAATGATTTTTGAGATATATTGAAATATGTTCTCAAGTGCCTGATGTACGGACAATCCTTTGATATAGTATAATTTATGTAATAGTTAAATATTGACGTATGTGGGCAGCACTTCGACCCTTATCGTCAGCTTGCTTCTTAATAGACTGTTCGTATCTGTAGGCCATCTGTAACATACTGTGAAATTTTCAGGACTATCAAACTGTAATCTTGACTGCTATAACGGTTTCTTTTTAAAGGTGCGTGCACAACCCACTTCCACCGTGACTGTAATTCATACTGTACCTACACCATGTATGCCAAATCTCATCTTCATACCTCTGAAAGTTCATGTGATATAGCCATTTTAAATTTCAAGTTGTTCGGTCGGTGCAACCCCCTTTATCCAATGACTACCAAGTCATCAGTACCACATTGTGAAATTTTCAAAGCAATCGGTCTATTAAAAAAACCGTCAGAGCGATTTTTGAAAAGGAGGCGTGGCACCGCCCACTTTAATCCTGGCTGTAACTTATACTGTACCGACAACATATGTATACAACAAATTTCATTTGCATACCTCTGACAGTTCATGAGATAGAGCCATTTTAAATTTAAAATTGTATGGGCGGTGCCACGCCCCTTTATCCAATCTTTTCCAAATATAGTCAAGGACTATCAGCCAGTTATCAGTACCAGATTGTGAAATTATCATTTCAATCGGTATATTAGAAAAGCCGTCAAGGCAATTTTGAAAAGGGGCGTGGCACCAGCCACTTCCACCCTGGCTATAATTCATACTGTACCAAAAACATATATACCAAATCTCATCTGCTTACCTTTGATAGTTCACGTGATACATCAATTTTAAATTTCAAGTTGTATTGGCGGCGTCACGCCGCTTTATCCAATCACTTCCAAATATAGCCAGGGACTGTCAGCAGGTCATCAGTATTTTATTGGCCCTCAGAGCGATTTTGTAAAAGGGGGCGTTGTACCGCCCACCTACACCCTGGCTGTAATTTGAACTGTACAAACAACTTATATACCAAATATCATATTCATACCTCTGATAGTTCATGAGATACCGCCGTACACATTTTGAAGTTGTTTGCCACGCCCACTCATCCGAGCCCGCCCCTTTATTGTTGGATCACGAATTTTTCTGCGAAATGCATCAGCACAAATTTTTAGGTGATTGGTGGAACAGTCCTCCAAATATTGCGGTTTCAAAAATAGGGTCCAATGGGTGGGGCCACGGCCACTTCAAATACCAAAAAATGTAAGTACCCTATTTTCACCACCGACCACACAGCTTCATTGTGTTAAAATTTCAAAAAGGCCGGTCCAATCGGTTTCGTATCTATACGGTACTAAATAATGCAAACTACTAAACAAACAAACACAAACTCATTTTTATATATATGTATAGATAGATAGAAAACTTTCCATTAAACAAGAAATTTCCCACAATATGTTAGTCTAGACATAAACCAAAGCAAAAGTACCCAATATAGTTGATAATACTGGGATGTAATAAAGTTTAAAAAAAAGTTGTTGAATTTTTTTTTTTATATAGCCCAAAATATTTATTTCCAAAAATAATGTCTCCTACTTAGAATGTAGATACTTCTTTGTGAAAGTTAATGCAACCCAAACGAACCTACATGAAATAAAATCTGGCATACCAGAAGGCCATTGTTGTACACTCTGTTTTCTGCAGAGCTACCAACATGCGAAAATGCTGTAACAACTACATTCACTGACGACGCATCACTGATATCATCGCATCAGGGCCCAATAATAGTATCCGAAAATCAGCAAAGTAATTTAAATGAAATCCAGGATTGGTGTCAGTCATGAATACTCAATGTTAATGCCAATAAGTCAGCGCATGTAACTTTTGCGTTCAGAGCCGGAGCATGTCCACGTGTAACAATCAATGAGGCAGAAATACCACAATAGGACTGCAAAATATCTCGGGATACACCTGGACCGACGCCTAATTTGGAAGAAACATATGATAACGAAACGGAAACAACTTGGTCTTAAATTACTGTAAGTTATTGTTAGATAACAAGTTACTGCTACACGGAGCAATCATCAAACCTATGTGGACATACGGAGCTGAACACTGGAGTTCATCGTGAAAGACAAATATTGAAGTTATTCAGAGTTTCCAATCTAAATGCCTACGACTAATGTCAGATGCACACAACTACGTAATGATGTCCATAGACGAAGACTTTGTTCGCGATATTTGTTGATGCATTTTTTGCTTCACACGGAGATTCTTTCTCGAATAATCACTCATTTTCGGTCAGCTTTCGAGACGAAAGGTTGATGCATTGTGTGCGATGTATTTTGGCAAAATGCGTTTTTGTTGCTATTGGTGCGTTTACACGGGACAGTTTCAGACAAGATAGTTGAGAATATGTATTAGTTGTTACAAAGAGAAAAATTGTTTGGGTGACGTACGCGTCCAGCCAGTTATAAAGACAATACAGTTTTAAGCAACCGCCGACAGTGTCGTTTCGTTAAATTTCGTGCTCTGATTTTTTGTTTCATTGCTCTTTTGCCATTTAGGGTGTTCACGAAGGACTGCTTATCAGCTTATCAGTTCATGTGCTTATCTCGCCAACAACAAAATACATTGAAATAAAATAAGCAACTTTGAGCAACCTGTGCCTTTGGCAAAAGCTTATCAGCTTATCAGCTTATTTTTAGTGTTGGAAAATACCAAAAATTTAACTTGCTGACAACACTAAAAACACGAAGTTTTAGCAAATGTCATCTCAAATTTTATATTTAAGTATTGGTAGCACTGGTATTTACATCTGTTTTTTGTTTATTAAAAAAAAAACAATCAAAATGAGCGCAAGTCGGGGAAACCTATGTGTACAAACGCAAAACCATAAATATTTGCATCGTATACATTTCTGACTACTTACCTTTAATGAATTCAATTTCCAAAGTACTCATATTGACTCTGAAGTCCATAATTTGTTGTTTAATGCTCTGCTTAGGCATTTTACAAACAATTTCAATTGTACATTGATGGTTTTGATTTCATTTATCGAACAGCTGATTGAAAAAAATAAGCAGATAAGCAGATAACCAACATGGAAGGGTGTTCACGTAGCCCAGAGCTTATTTTTCATCTTTTCAGCACATAAGCTGATAAGCAGCCCTGCGTGAACAACCTAATTGTGTTTTGTTTTACTTCTCCAAATTACAATGGAACTGATGTACTCTGCAAAATTGGACATGGATTCATGTTTATATGTTTGTATTGTCAAACAATATTTCAATAAAAATTAGCACAATTTTCAAATACAAATATATTTTTCAATCTGTAAAGTCGTTTACGATGTTTTGCTTTTTTCTCAAATTACTACGAAACGTCACCGATATGGCCGATGGCTGAACTAGTAGAGGTTGGCGCAGTAGGATTTGTTGTAATTGTGTGAACCAACAACAGGCATTTAGTTTTTGTTTCATGACTCTAACCGTCAAATTCAACACAGATCCATATGAACAAACATAGTAAACAAAAAAGTACAACAACAAAATACACTGAATTTAACAGATGGAGTCATAAGAAAGCAAAATCAGTTTTTCCATGCGCCAACCTTTACTAGTTCAGCCATGACCCGGCCGCTAAAGTAAAATCTTTTGCCGAAGTTACTGTCGTTGAAAAATCAGAGACAGTGGCGAGGCAAGTGAGAGCAGTGTGAGGAAGTAAAAACGTATGAATGTATTTCTACTGTCGGAGTAAAACTGTCCCGTGTAAACGCCAGTTATGACCGTTGTAATTAGAGCAAAACAAAATAAAGTAAAGCAAGCAACGGCTGTGAACATCCCACATGGCAGCCCAACATAAATAAATTCCGAAAGGATTTTTTTTTCGTTTCTTCCGCGGATACGCAGACTTCTAGAATTAACTACGAATGACAGAATATTAAGAAGACTCCAACTGACGCATCTAGTAAGTATTCGAAGATATGCACACTACCCACAAAGAGGACCAACACTGGTTGTTTTTCTTCATGTTACGACTCAGGTGATTTTGAATTTTGTTTTAAATTTGTCAAACAATTGTTGATTACAATGACGAAGGAGATAAAAAAAAATAATTCATAATCAAAAATTGAAATTTTCGAGTTTAAAATGCAGAAAATAAAAAATCTTTATTCAAAATTTCTTTATTTTTTGTGCTTGTAATATAAAAATTATGTGACCGGCGGTTGTGCTATCGTAGTGTGCGCAGCTATTCTACATGGGAATCTGGGTTTAATTCCTGCTCTGACCACGTTCCATTTCTTTCGATGCCATTTATCGACACTATGGGCTATTTACCCATGAATAACTTCTCACAATACCTTTCGGAACTGGTGCACAACCGTTGGTCACAAGCACTGTGTGTAAATGTAGAAAGCTCCAGCTCTCTGGCTGTGAGAAGTTCTCCCCAATTCATCCAAGGAATGTATAAGTAATGGGAAACCAATTATAAACACAATATTTTATACCAATTGTAAGAATTGGATTTATAACAAAAATACTTATAGTAGTTAGGCATCTGAGGATGAATTTGTCACGGAGTTCGAAACTAGTCCTGCCAGTGCGTGTGTGTTGAACTCAATTGTCTATTATTTTCAACAAAAACCAACCATTTTTCAATTAGAAAAATGTTTATGACTTGTAAGTTTGTAGTATGAATTTCTCGTACATTAACCAAAAACTAAAAAAAAATAATGCTTAAAAACTCTTAAAACTAAATAATATCCACAAATGCATAAGTTTATACCTATATTTAAGTTTTATTATACTGTGTGTTGTTCTATTTTTGCTTAACATACATTGCAATAAAATGTTTTTGATTTAAATATTAAAATATTCTTTTCAATTTGACGGCTATGACTGGAACCTTTGAACATTTATGCAATTACGTTTCAAATTTAACGTACTTTAAAATATTCGTGCGTTTTTTGTCTACTTATTAATTTTAATCCACTTATATTCCAATACAATACAAGAAATACATTTTCGGACTTCCCAGTGTGGTATATGAAGCCGTTACGAATTTGAGACGGATCCTGATTCGCTTTTCTAAGTTCTTACGAACTCGTTTTCGCTATTTATGTTTTCAGCTTACTCGTAAGGGCCACGAAACGTTTCCCCAAATAGCATTTTCAACTGATTCGCTTTTTAAGTTTTTACGGACTCGTAACTTTTCTACTATTTTACGGACTCGTAACGGGTTCGCGAACTCACATTTAGCTCTTTGATGATTTTACAGACCCATAACATGTTCCAATAGGATCCGAATCCGGTTTTGTGCTCATTGAGTTATAACTGTAAACTCAACTGGCATCTGTTAAAAATCTTGGTAGCTAAGGTAACTTATATGAAAGTGTTGTTTGTATTTCCATCACAAGTGCAAGACAACATGACAGGAAATGTACGGTACAAAAAATCGAGGGATTTTAAATATGTTTTGTTTTTGCAAATTGCGGAAAAATTTAACTTTATTTTTCCAAAGGAGGTCTGGTTTTTGAGAAAAATTTTCATCGCAAATAAAATAATATTAGCTACATACGACGTTTTGATAATACGTTTCAAAACTACATAAATAATACATTTGGGGTTTATTACTATAAACTAAAATACAATATGATAAAAAATTGTAACATATGCATATTTTGGACGCTCCCGTTTGCATACGCTCTAATGTCAAATAAAAAACAAAGAGCTTATCAATACCATGACTCAAATATTTTCCATAGAGTAAATACACCTAGAGGTGCCATGTGTATCATCTGACAATTCATTTTACGCTCTTATTGGTGAGGTTGATGCGATAGAGAGATGTTTGTCGTAAATTGACTTACACCAGCTGGAGTTACAAAAACTGTTTACTTAAATTTGTAATGTCATTTTGGTGGAGAACTGTGATTTTTAAACGCATTTTTAACTTTTTTATTATCTCTTATTTTTCATATGCCATTGTGCTGAATTTAACACAACGAAATGCGGTTGTTGTTTTCTTGTTAGTTTTTTTTTTTTGAACTGATGCCTCTATCTGCTAGTATTAAAGCAATGCCTTTCTATATGCAATGTCTATATGCAACCAAGTCTAATGTCGTAAATTTACACAGATAAGTGGTTATTCGAAGTACTTTTACCTTGGAATATATTCAAGAGCTACAAGCTTCGCGCCGGATTTTTAAATGCCTGTATGGTATTCACTCGTTTTGTCCGCAAACAAAATTGAAATTCTGATAGCGTTTAAGAAGGAAGTCTTCACAACTGAGAGAGTTGTCAAAATTCATACGAAATTCGCCAAAAGTCTAACGGATTGTCCAAGTTCTTACTTTGTCACTTTTATAACCGGATGCAATCGCCGAAGAACTTAATATATGGAAACCTATAGGGACCTACTGGAATCATTAATTTCCAAAAAATATATAGTTTTCGCTTTATTTGTTAAAATGTTTAATAAACTATACTTACATTTTGGGGCAAAATTGCGTGCTGTGCTAAAACCAAAAAAGGAAATGAGCCCCAATTTTGCATGAAGAACTACAACTCGAAATATTGGAGACTATTTGCCATTTCTGGGGTGATTTCACATCTTCAAAAAGCAAAATGAAATTAGGTACCATTAAAAGTGTTGGGAATTTTTTCTCGTTTTTCATTCAACAATTTGGGGAGTGTTAGTAATTTCTAGGGCCTATTTTTAATTTTCTACTTAGTGTGAATTTTTGTAGTACCTTCTGTCTCGTCGCCGCCTTGAGCTCGAATAAATAAAAAGGACTAATAAATGGAAGAATAAAGGAATATCATTTCTGATGAATTTTTGATATCTTTACATAATTTTCAAAATTTTAGAGGGAAGCAAAAATTGGATTCAGAATTTTATGAAGTAGAACAGTTTTGGAAAACAATATTTGATTTGAAGTATGGTAATATTTCACACAGATTTTTGAATTCTTTTGAAAAGGTTTCAGTGGAGGATATACCTTATACTAGAGATTGCATGAAGTCGGTCTTGTTAATTTCAAATAGTTCGCATACTTATTTACATTATGCACTACTTAATTGTTTGCGATATATAACTAAACACATGTTAAACCATGTTTGAATATATTCAATTGCATTTACTTGCTTATCCGGTTTCGAACAACCCCGGGGGGTCAAAGACCTTACAAAACGAAGATAACATATTTCTCCAACCAGTCTGATCATTTGCCTTATCTCTCCAGTTGGTAATACCAAGTGTACGCGAGGATTCGTCAACCTGATCCCTCCAGGGGTGTCTTGGTCTTCCTATTTTTCGTCTTCCTTCGACTTCGGTTTCGAAAACACTTAGTGGTGGTTCGTCTCCATCCATTCTACTGACATGGCCTAGCCAGCGTAATCGCGTTCTTTTGATCCGCTTAACTATAGACGTGTTTTCGTTACACGCTAGCGATTATCGCGTGCTTGCTAGTAACCAAAACGTCAAACTAACGATAATTTATTATATTATATATAATCGTCTTGCTGTAATGCATGGTTTGAAGTTATTCTTGAATATGTGTATATTCTTCTCCTTGTCTTAGGCTAACAATGCCGATATCCAACACTGTTTTTCAGATTTTTTTAATGCTGGCAACTTTCTGCCTTTTTCAACCAGAAATACATAGAATCGTCTTGCTCTAACGCATGGTTTGTAGTTATTCTTGCAAATGTTTAAATTATTCTGCTTAACGATAACGATATCCAACACAGACTGTTAACTTTGTACCTGTTTAGAAGTGAAATCGAAGTGGTAACTTCAAGTGCCGCTTAATATCGCTTAGATCTCCATACAAAATAAGTGATAATCTAAGCCAGTGGTGTAACCAAAACACGCCTTATGTTAATGTCGAGATATAGCTTATACACCTCATGGTTCATGCGTCGCCGATACTCGCCGTTGTATTTGCAATTGCTGTTAATTTAAATAAAAAAAAATATTTAAGACATATGAATGTTGGAAACTTATTTGAATATATTTTAATTTAAATCGTCAAGTTGACGATTTTTCACAAAAATTATCAAAGTATTCGTGCTAAGTTATATGGTTTATTTGATTACTTAACTCTCCAAAATATTGGCACATGTATGTTTATATTTGAACTCTAAGAATTCGTATACATATATTTCATTTAAAGCCATACCGTATCGTTGATGAGCACAATTATGTTATGTCCAATGCACAATTAAAGCATGTGTGGCTGAAAGACATCAAATATAAAATGAATTGGTGCCACACTGTGACATATTTCACCCTCCATGACAATTCATACATGTGGCGCAAACTGAATTGGTCTCATGTGTATTGAAATCTCAACAACGATATCGAGATATTAGGCCTTATCAAATTAAGTTTTGATTTAAAATATGTCGGTGGCCATAGTGTTGTCATTTTATGCAATAGTTCCATCAGAAATAGAATTCAATGAAATTAAAATCATAAACATTCAAAGTCTCATTGAGAAGATATTCCAATTAATACAGCGCGTAATTCGAAAGCAAACATTCTGTGTGCACAATATGTGTACACCAAACATTGAAAGACAATATTATTTGAATACTCGTCCATTCTTTGAAGAATTCTCTATGCCCCACCACGCAACTAATACCGGTTTTTCACGAAACTTTTAAAAACATATACACATAATACATACTACATCTTGATTTTACTTCAAGGGCATTGCGGGGGGTTAATATGTTAATTGATTTTTCTGAAATTTTTTTGCTAACCATCTTCAACTTTTCTTCAACCCGGCCTATTATACATACTTTACTAATGAATCTACCGGAGTAAGTTTAAATTAAAGTAAAAAAATCAATTCAGCTTTAAAAACTTGGTGCTTATTCAGCATATTAATAAAAACATACACATTTAAGCCAAATTGAGCCTATTGTATTGGCCAATTAAGGACATATGCCTCACACTTTCAGAAAACTACGCGAATCATTAGTACTAAGAATACATAAGTTTTTGACTCGTGTAAAAGTGTTAAGTTCCCACTCACTCTCAAATATTGTATAAAGTTCCGCCTACTCTTTCCGGAAAATTGCGCTTATAAATTCTCAACTTTCTCCACCGGACAAAAGCGTAGAGTGACGAGTAGGGTAAATAGGATTATAATGTTGTTTTAATTAAAGGTTTCCATTCGCCATCGACGACGTAAAACAAAGTCCGTAATTTAAGTAATTATTAACGCATATTTCATGACT
Source organism: Phaonia tiefii (assembly GCA_963931995.1). Classification (NCBI taxonomy): domain Eukaryota; kingdom Metazoa; phylum Arthropoda; class Insecta; order Diptera; family Muscidae; genus Phaonia; species Phaonia tiefii. Next base: position 191,653,437 of record OZ008369.1, read on the forward strand.
ATGTTTTGATATTTTATAGCAACATGCCGCCGAGCATTGCCTTTGTACATTAACTTGGGTGTAAAAGTGAAGTCGAATTGCGTTTGTATTTTTATTTTATAAAAGTCCGTCGTTGTTACGGATAAGTATTTGCAGAAAGGCGTATATTCAAAACAAGTGCTAACAATACGCTGGTGTTGTATACATTAATACCATAAATTCTGGGTTACAGTTATTAACCGAGACGTTACAATGCACGTATAATATAAACTGGTACTACTTTTTATTCAATATTGCACTTGGATTCACATTGACCTTTGTCTTACCATTTAAAGAGAATGGAAAGGTGACTCAGAAAATATATTGGTTCTTTCCAGTAATAACGGACAAATTCTTAATTTTTCAGTACGCCATTGTCTTAGATGTATATATAACAGTTATTTAAATACTAACTTTAGATTTTCATTAAACAAATGTAACACAACTTAAATCACCAGTCTGGTGTTAAAATTTATTTTACAGTCGACTCCGCTCAACTGAAACGGCAAAAATGTAATCATTATGTTTCAGTTATCCGAGGTCGGATAACTGAAAAACATTTTAGTAAAGCGTTACTCGGATAAGAGGAAAACGTTTCACTAAAGCGTAACTCGGACAATTGAAATAAAATTCAATTTCACGACCGAATTTCAGACCCTATGGAAATTTAAATACGACCTCTTTCAAATATGTGAATTCATTTTATTCAATTTTTTAAATTTAAAATAATAGGGCAATATTTAAAAAGAAAACAAAAAAATTAATTAAATTTTGTCATATACATATATAGATGAAAAATATGTTATGAAAAATATATAATTTAAAAAAAAACTAAGGAAGATGCATATTTCTAAATTGCATACGTAACAATTAATTTATAATTAGATGTAATTTAGAAAATAATCTCTGATATGACTTTGAGTCATTATTTTTAATTTGAATTAGATATTATAATTTTTATGAAAATAAAGTCTTTTAGAACACAAACTATGTGAAACGCATCTTTAAACGTAGTTGCTTAAAGTTTCGTTAACCTCCATTTCAATCTCATAATTTTCCTCGATGAGTGCAGCACCAATAACCTGTTCAATTATATCATCATCAGCTACGTCATCGCAACAGGTCACATTTTGATCAATGTCAATAAGACCTTCTATTTCATCTACGATTATATTTAAAAGTACATCTTCCCCTACTGCACAGACCATTACCCGACCACTTACAAAGCCTGCTTTTCTGAAACAGTTTTGAATAATTTGTGAAGTTACATCTGACCTTACCTTTTTAACCGTATGTATTTGCAACATTTACAACATATCTATTTTTTTTGCAAAATCTTCTAATGAACATTCGAGGTGCAACAGTTGTTTTGAAATTATCATTTTTCTGTATTAACATTTAAATGTTCTGATTACGCCTTGATCTAATGACTGAATTATCGATGTTGCATTTAGAGGTAATAATTAAATTTTTTTTTATTTTTCAAAATAACAGCGTCAGTAATTTTATGTCAACCAAGAGAAGAATGTTTTTATTTTCTTCTCGAACACTAAAACAAGTTCTTTGATTATTTTCGTCCATAAAAAGCTTGTCAGCCATGCTTTGTTATTGGACGAAGAATTTTCAGAGTCATTTTTGGCTTTGAAATCTCTGGCATTTGCAAATTTGCCAACACTATAAACATATTTCTCACTCCAAGTTGAGTTTGTAAAGGAAATAAGTGTCAGGCGATCTTTAGATATTTTTATCTGCACTATTTGCTAGTGTTCCATCAGGCAGTGCCTTGTAGAAGAGTTTTGATTCGTCTGAATAGAAAATATCTGCTTCAGAATAATCTTCAATACGTGTGGGCAATATATTCGCCTTCCAATTGTTTGCTTAAACAATATTTTCTTTGTTCTTTTCACTATGAAGACTCTTAAAATCAATGTTCTCTCTTTTTTCCATCGTTCTAGCCATCCTTTAGTTGGTACGAACTAAACATCCATCATACCAGCGAAATGTTTAGCCTTTTCCATTAATATGGACCCTGTTATAGTAGCCTTCTTTAATCTCGTATCCTTAAACCATAGAAGTATAGAATCTCCGACATGTTTATTTGAGGCTCTTGTGATCCGTTTCATTGAAATATTTTAAATTTTTTTTAATGGTTCTCCTCACTGTTGCTGGGCTGCAACCATAATTTCCTAAGATTTCTTTTCTTGGCAAGTCAGACTTAATTTTCTCATAACTCGAGTTTTTTTTAGTGACAAATCGTGACAATCGAGTATGAATTTTGGTTCAGCCCGCAGTTGTGTGTTCTCTTTTACATATATAATTTAAGTCACATATTTTTGGCATTAAGCAGGCATTTGTCGCCATCTATTGTTGAAAGTTGTCACTTTTGAAGCGTTCAGTATGTCCATACATAGTTTTCAGTTAAGCGAAGTCAGTTTCGTATAACATGCCATACTTGAGTACAAAAATTCTTTCAGTTATGCGATTTTTTCAGTATAGCGGAGTTTCGCTAAACCTTAGTGAATTTAATGAAGTAAACATAAAATCATACTGGGAATAAAGCTCATTTTCTGTAAGCTGATATTTTTCAGTTAAGCGTGTTGCGCTAAAGCGGAGTCGACTGTAAATGCTAATAGCGTCTGTCGGGATATTTTAATCCTTAGTGTACAATTGATACACTGAAATTTTGGAGAAAATGTATTTTCAACCCAAGATGAATTGCTAATTTTCACCAACCAAAGACAGTTAAAAATTATAAATTCCATGCAACCTGACAGCTAAAACTTTTCGTTAGCTCTAACTGAAGGGTAACTGAACATAGTGAAATCGACCGTAAGAGAAATAATTGGTTAACATTTAATAAAACCAGTGACCAAAAATTATTGTTATTGATTAATAATAATAAAAAAACAATAAGAAATATTGGGAAGGAAATTCGCTAGAAGTAGTTAAAGTGGTCCAAGTCGTATCGTATGAATCTATCTATCCAATTACGCAAGAATCTTTTATTTTCTGAGTTTTATGATAAAATATAAATGGTTTCCCGTTAAATCCCATGAAGGGATTAGGGAGAGCTTCTCTCAAACCAGTGAGTTGTGCGCGTTCTGGTTTTACACTCACTGATTGGGACCTAAAATTTTACACCGGTTCCGAACAGTATTTTGAGAAGCTTTTTCATGGCTAAGTACTCGATAGTGTAGCGGGCACTAAGCGAGGTGACCACCGTTGAAAGAAATTTAAGGTGGCCAGAGCAGGGATCGAACCCACGATCTCATGCACAAGAGCCGGGCACACTACCATTGCACCACCGTCCGACGGCCACAGTTTTATGATAAAAGTAATAATTTTCGAAGATTACAATTATTTGCGATTAGTATTATATCAAAAATCAATCAATGGTTTCCCATTACATCCCATGAAGGGACTGGGGAGAACTTCTCACAATCACTGAGCTGTGCGCTTTCCAGTTTTCACTCACTGATTGGGACCCACAGTTTTACACCGATTCCGAACGGTATTTTGAGAAGCTTTTTCATGGCTATATACTCGATAGTGCCGCCGTCACTATGCGAGGTGACCGCCGCCGAAAGAAAATTTGAAGGTGGTCAGAGCAGGGTTCGAACCCAGGATCTCATGTACAAGAGCCGCGCACACTAACCATTGCACCACCGACGGCCATAATATAACGCTCAGTGATAAAAATTATTTAGATTTTTTCAAATTTATTGATAAATCTATTTAGGTTTGATTATCGGTAAAATGTAAAGTGTCATATGTAGTTTAAAAAAATACACTTAGAAACATATAGTTTATTCGATGGTAGAATTACCGCAATTCAAATTTTAAGTTCCAGGTTATTTTACTTGCCACACATATGCCGTCAATAGAAAACTATTTATTTTTTGTCATCATTTTAATCGATTAAATGGTTATTCGTATTTTTCACTACACAAGTTACTACAGTTACTAAATTTTGGTTTGAATTATTTTTTATATGTAGTTTTACATCATCTAAACAGACTTTTTCACGTACCAATATAAGCGACTTCCGATGAACATTTAATAAGTCTATGGATTTCTATTTTCTCACGTTTTTTTATAATTTTATGACATTGGCGTGCTATATATCAAACAATGTATCTAATAATTTAATAAATGTTCTTTCTCGGATGCAATTTTTCTTTTTTCTTAAACTATTGAAATTATTGTAATGTCTAACAATAGTTTTGTTAACACCATCCTTTCGTTTCGTCGGAATTTCAAAGGACCTGTAAATTTCTAAATATATGGTAAACGCAAATCCGCAACAATGCAACAACAACAGGGATTTTGTTTTTGTAACATCAAAATCAAAAACATAAAAAGCCTATATTTTTCAAATGATTGTCATGTGTTTGTTTCTTTATAAGATATTGATGTTAGGGATCCAAAATGAGAAGAATAAAGTTTAAAACCGTATATTTGTACCATGGTTTATAACAACGCCTACTATTTTAGTTTCTTTTTAATATGTAAGGTTTACTTTGTCAGGGCCGTTTATAACAACGCTTACTATTTTAGTTTCTTTTTAATATGTAAGGTTTATTTTTTCAGGGTCGTTTTAAAATGTACCCTAAATTTTAAAAAGACTGAAATCAGAGATTCTTTAATCCCGCGAACAGCTCAATAGATTATCTAATGAAGTTAATAGAGGTAATTCGAATATAACATTTCATAATTTACACTTGGTCAGAATATTTAATAAAGCTAATTTTTTAAATTTATATTTCGGTAAGTCTGTCATGAAATAAACGATATGTTTTCCAAACTAATTTTTTTTAACTACATATAATACTTTACATTTTGGCAATAATCAAACCTAAATAGATTTATAGATAAATTTACGAGGGTCGTTTGAAAAAAATTTTCGCCACACTATTGAACTTCGACCTCTGAAAACACTATGAAAGGTCATAGAAACGCCAAAAATTTCTAGACAAAAATGTTTGCCTGTATATTTGTAAGAAAAATGTTTATCTTATTTTTTGTGATAGTGTTCGAGTTATAGCTCAAAAAAGCTCTGAAGTAATTTTACACCATTTTTAGGGCTAAATGCATCCGATGGAACAAATTTCTGCACGTATATTATTTGTTATGCCCAATCTATTAGAAAATGCGCGGGGAGCGGAAAAAATAACACTTTTTATTATATGGGAACTCTACTGCACACTCGCGGACGATAGATTTTCGCTCGTTGCTTTACATAGATACAATGAATAGATTCATACTCCTGGCGATTGTGTTGTTGCTTTAATAAGGCATGCCCTATAGGATTTTTTGAATGTTCATCGTGGCGCTGCGTCACTACTTCAAGGTTTGTAACTGCAACTACATTTTAGATGTTTTTAAGATGTTTGTAATCTTTTGTACACAAAAAAAAATTTTGAGGTAATATTGCCTACAAAAAATTTATAACAGTCATCAGCCATTGGCGTGGGTAAAATAGAGTTAGCTTTTTTGTGTATAAGTTGACAAGTTTTCAAAGGTAATTTTTATATTCGAAAAATTACCTATAAATATTGTTGATTTAGCTTCCACACATTGACAATTTCTGAAAAGCAAATTTAACCATAAATTTCGGTTAAAACAGCAGTGAGTAGTTTGCAATATTAACCATTTTCATAAGTTAATAATAATATATTGCTGAATAATCCTTCGCATATTTCCCTCTAAATAGAACCTCTCGCTGTTTAAGTGGTCAATGTATTTATTCATTTTAAAATAAGTTTTAAATGAGTAATTATATACAATAAGTTATATAGAACAGTATGAATATTTACAATATATAAATGGTTACTGTATCAATTTCTTAAGAAATCTCTCGTTGAGATGCTCTAGCGTTGTCTTATATAATTCGCAATTCACAATTGGTGGTGAATGGATCAATGGGTCCCAAATTACTATCAACTGTTGATATTGGTGTATTATTGCAGGTCACCAATGAAAAATTAATGCATACATTCGATTGTCGTACCGAAGATGACCAGTCCATTGAGGACAGTATCCACAGACTGCACGGCATTGTTACTGTTGATCAAAACTCCAGATGTGGTATTGATATTTGAGTGTTTTGGCTAAGCAAACTGCAGTAGAAGCGGTTGCTGTTATATACGGTGTTGTTGTTACACTCATGTCCGCCACTGTTGTGGCTGCTGATGACGACACTACTGTTATGGATACGCCAGTCACGACTGCACCCTTCACTATGTTATATGCTGCAGTTGAGGTTATAGAATTGTTGTTTGAATTGTGTGGGTTCAGAGACATCGATCATGGTTGGACTACATCATTGGCATATGGGTGTTTCATGAGGGAGAGTTATTTTAGAAAAATATGAAATTATTTTGAAAAGTTATATTTTTGTTCTTACCAATCCCAAACTCACATTTTTGTGACATCTTAATTGACAAACAAAAATATCGAAATTTTCTTACAATTACCTATTATGTATTGTATAAATTACTAACCAAATAGGTGAAATGACGGTGTACAAACCAACTACTGCCGAGGATGATACATGAAAGTTTTTTGTATTTCATACAAAAAAAAAATACCTATGCCAGTTAAGGTAGTATAAGTACTATTATTTTTTGTGTGTAGCTATTTATGTGTATCTTTACAATGTTGTGATACAAAATTTAAAAATTGAACAAGTGATGATTTATCCCGCTTTTCGCATTATATACAAAATTATGTTCGGGCGTTTCGTCGTTGTTTTTCAAATTATTTTATTCTTCAATATTTCGCTGCCCTTTGGGTAGCATCGTCAGGAAGATAAACACAATTATTAAGTATAAATGAAATGAGTTAATAATCAACAATGTTTCCATATGTCATTTGTATTGTATTGTCATATGAAATATGTTTTAATTTACAGAAATAGTTTCTCTAAGTTACATCCAGAAAAATAATTTGGTTGAAAAAACATATGTGACTTCCTCCACGAAAAGGGACCTCTGCACCGAAAAGAAGTAATTGAGAAAAACGCGTTTAAAAAAATCGCTTCGTTTTACCGTGTTTTGCGCATGGTTATGCAACTCTTCCTTCAACCTGATCATCTGGCGATGTATTTCGACTCACTGGTACTTTGTACGATGTTCACTATGCAGTGTTGCCTCTATGAAAAATAAAAAAATTTTGATAATTACTTTTTTTTTAACTTTTTTAAATTTCAAATATTATATATATATCCACGTAATCCACGTAAAAACGCGTTTTTCAAAGTGGCATGTCACAGATTTCGATGAAATTTTGGTGTAAAGGGATAGTATCATAAGAGAAAATTTTCCCCAAAATTTGAGATTTTTTAGGGTTTTTTTGTGGCGTTTATAGACCAAAAACCACGTTTTTCACATATTTTTCTTTTGATAATAAGTCCAATACGGCTTATCGTAAAATGTTGAAATTTCTCAGGCATATTCAGAACAGAATTGATATCAGAAAAAAAATAAAAAAAAAAATTCGATTTTAAAAATTGTTTGAAAAATTACCTTTTTTCTCAAAAAACTTTATGTAGCAAAAAAGACCCATCCTTCGAAAAATCTGAAAAAAATATATATGAAAACTACGAATATTATAAACATTTTACCGTTTTCCGCATGTCTATAGAGCAAAAAAAAAGAAAATTATGGACCTTTCTGTAGGACAACCTCAGTAATATCCATATGAGAAAATTACTATAAATTGTAAACAAGTCAATATTTCTGACTCAAATTAATAATTAATTTTGTTTCCATCTATGTATGTAAGTATGTACTTGCATATTCTTTGACACCTACTGCAATAACGGGGTATCCCCAACCAAACAAATAAAGATAAATAAATAAATTTTTCCAATTTATTTGATTGTAAATATTTGGTGTGGTCATATTAAAAAAAAATATCTTATGAATCTTTCAAGCTAAAAAAATCGCATCCATTACAATAGTACAAAAATAATAATGTAATAACAAATACTGTAGGAGTCTTAAAAGAAGAACCTATCTTTTAAAAACAATGCAGCTGAAGCATAGTCCTTTGTTGAGCAAAAGAATACATAATAATTTTCCAAATGTTCATTTGCCCATTTGTACAATTGCTCTGCCGTCAAAATTTCGCTTCTGGTTCCTTGCTGCAAAGAGTACCGCCTGGCTACTCGTTTGAGAGTCCCCCCCCACACCATCACAAGCTCCTTTTCCATGTGCTGTAGCAAAGTAATTCCACTCAGCAGATATCCCAAAATCTTCATAATGATGAAGGATATTAATAAATTTTTTTTTGTTTTTATATTGTTGTGGTGCACCGTCCGAAAAGTATTTGATTGCCTTGACAATAGGAAATGCTTGCTTTAAGAACTGTATCATCTTTTGTTGGAACATAAAAACAGCGACAGTATCATGCTCAAGAGTGTCTGAAACCCCAACGTAGCTAATATGTTCCAGTTTCTTTGTTTCTTGATTTTGATAATATATAACGAAGGGGTGGACTGTTGCTTGGTTATTGTTCCAATGGAATCCTTGAACAGCTTCTTGTACAACGAACGCATAATTTTCGGAAAAGTCGAGCGTCACGATGAATTCGCCTTCTTTTAAGGAATCTTTGGAGTTCCTAAAATACTGGGCCTGTTGTGTTGACACAAAATCATGCACTAGCAATTTGGGTAATTTTTCCATTTAAGATGAAATAAATTTTTCTTTACTTTCAATTAGAGATTTTAAGGTGCACCTAAATAAAAGATTATTAGTCAAATTTGGTGAAAAAAGTTTGAAAGGAAGTATATTTTACCTATCCGTGGAAATCCATTGCTTATAAATTATAGTGTCATTGTCAAAATCGTTAGCGAAAGCTTCTTGTAATTTCTCTTTCAGAAAACTTTTGCTTGGGCAGGAAGAACATTGGCCGTCATAGCACTTTTCATTTGGAACGGAGCATATAAGCTGTCAAAGTAGCAACTTGAATGCATGTTTTCCTTCAATAGGTGCATTCCACGATTTCGTAACTTCCTTCAAATTACCACCTATAATTTTTTAATAGCAATTAATGAAACAATGAAATTTTAAACCAACGTTAATGGTGCATCGGATTTTGGGTACCGTCAATCATAAGCTTGGTGTTTTGATGAACTACGCACACACAAACGGTATGAGTTCCAGAAGCTCCTGCTAAAATACATTGCACTGGGTGCAGCTCAACGAATTCTGAAAATCCAACCTTGCAATCGGGATGTTCAAGTGTAAATAATTTGTACAACTCTCGCAAATTACAATAAACGAGCCTTTTTTGAAGCATTACTTTTTCGCCATCACTGGTTTTAATTGCGCAACAATCCTTCATTCCTGGCAAATCTCTGGAATTTTCTTCGCTCAAATAAAAATTCTTTATCAAATCAGTAGTTTCCTGGGAAAATCTCTGTCTAATTTGAGGCTCAGGTGTTGACAAAATTCCCTTTTCATTTTTTTGCGCCTTGCATTTTGCTACGAATGTGTTGGAGAGCTAAATTTTTTTTGAATTTCACAACTTTTCATTGATGAAGGTAATATTGTTAAAATACGGTACTTATCGTCCCTAATGGAATATAATGGAACCTTACAAATGATACTATAACCTTGTAATTTTAAAATATTACCGCGAAGTGTCTTCAGCCTTATCATAAGCCTTAAGTTCACCATCCTGCTTGGTGGATATCTTTAATTTTGGAAGCTTTTCAAACTTCCTCTTTATGCTTTGTTGCGCTGCTTCTACTTTTTCCGTAACATACCGTGGCCGGTAAAGTCTATTATACATAAACATGCAATAATATAGAATAATAAAATGCAAAATTTGTTTACCTTTTGTCATCAATTTCGGTTTCGTCAAGGGAAACAAGGGCGGTATTTAACTTTACTTTACTTCCGTGTGGGCTTGTTGGTTCGAAGCAATCATTTGCATCTTCAGATTCAATCGAATCCATTTTCCCAATCGCAAGCCTGCACTTTAAGCACACAACTGCATTTTCGGGAACAGACTCAAATTTATTGTTTTTTGATATTTCTCTCAATTGATTATCACTTTAAGTCACTCATTATGCTTACGGGACATATCGACAATCGCATATAGCGATATTTATTTCCTAAAATATTTTTTCCAATACATAGATCTCTTATACAATATTATTTCTAATATACTTATGTATATGCCTAGAATTTGTGACTTTTCCGATATATAAATAAAGAGCAGGTCAGCCCATTTGACCATTAATTTTCAAAGAAATGCCTATAGCAACAATTTGAATTCAAGTTCTGCCAAAAAAGGAATGAAAAAAGCAAGTCCATTTTAGAGTTTTACTTACTAACTAACCTAAAGCTAACTTAAAACTACTATTTACAAAGAAAAACGGGGGAAATAAACAAAAACGAAAAATAAGAATAAAAGCTCAAAGTTATTGGGAGGGATCGTATACTAAATTGTCAGGATTGAAATCAAAAGTCCTGTATCTCCTGTGATACAGCACAAGATCACCATTGGGATTAAAAACAAGTTTTTCCAAGTGCAGAAGGCACAATGGCGAAAAGAAGCCGCTTCCCTGCAACGCGCGAGTGAAATTTACTTCATCAATCAAGCACCACCTCAAAGACCCGTTGTCACTCTCTAAAGCTTTATTGAGGAGAACAATGGCCCGCCTCATCATATAACAGTCTATTCTGAAGACATTGGCCCCTTCATAGACCCGTGAGTTAGCAGGGGTGGAATATTCGCCCCATATATTTTTCTTGCCCAGGAGGTTCAGGCAATACCTAAGTATTTTCCTCTCGAATATTCTGACTCGTTCCATTTGATGCGAGGAAATTACGCTCCACGCTGGGAACGCATATGCCAATCTCGGTCTTATTATGGTCTTATAGATTGCCAGTTTTACCTCGGGGCTAAGTCCCTTTTCCCCCTTTAATAAGTTACCGTACGCCGCAAATGCTTTCTTGCTTTTTGTCAGGATGTAATTGACATGTTCAATGAAGGTATAGTTCTCTTGAAAAACTACGCCCAAATATTTCATCGTAGGTGTGTTGGCTATTTGAACACCGTTAACCTTTATTGTAGGTATGTAGCCTCTCGCGTTTTTGTATAGTTTTCCCTTTTGGCCCTTAAAAATCATGGTGTTGCACTTGGGCACATTTATACGCAGTTTCCATTTAGAGAAATATTCGGCGAGAGTTGCCAGAAAATTGTTCATGTTCTTATTAGCCCTTTTTGCCAGGGATTCCGTGGCAGTGATAAGGATGTCATCAGCGTATATTATCATACTCAGACCCGGGGGTGGGTCTGGTAGATCTGCGAAGAATAAATTATAAAGGACGGGGCCCAGAATGGATCCCTGTGGAACACCAGCTCTAACCTCCATCACTTTTGATTCCTCACTTTCGACTTGCACCGCAAATGTCCTGTCTTTCAGGAAATTGGTGATAATTTTGGTAGTGGTAACATCAAACTTGTGTATCTCTTTCATTTTGTGTACTATGGCATCCTGCCACACAGTATCGAAAGCCTTCTCAAAATCGAGACTAACGGCTATGGTCGCACATCTTCTATTCAGACCCTTGGTGATGGTATCGGCCAGAGAAATTAAGGCATGGTCCGTTGACAATTCCTGTCTAAAACCGAACTGACAGTCCTTTAGAATGTTGTTGTCTTCGATGTGGTCTTTTATTCGTGTATAAACTAGTTTTTCGAATAGTTTTCCCAAATTTGGTAACAATGATATGGGCCTGTATGCACTACTGCTAGTAGGGTCTTTTCCGGGCTTCAATATAGGAACGACTCGGGAATATTTCCATTTTTTCGGGAAATACCCGGTGTTCAAACATTGGTTAAAGAGTGTGGCTAGAAACGTCCAAGATTCTGGGCCAGTCTTTTTCAGTATAAAATTAGATATTCCGTCTTTTCCATGACTCTTCTTACAATTTAGCCGATTTAAGGCATAGCCAACTTCCTCTGGTGTTATGTGCTTGAACTGCGGTGGAATCTCGCCCGTACCATCAGCAGGTTGTGAAATGTTGAAATTAATTATAGGCCCAAGGTCTTTCAGAGTTGTCACAGTTGCCCTAACTGCCTCTTCGGTTATCTCTGAATTACTGCTGCTGACTGTCTGTATCTCAGCAAAATGGTTAGCCATTAAGTCCGCAATCTTTTTCTCCTCTATGACTTTCCTATTGTCTTGATCTATCAGGGGTGGGATTTTACGTCTCTTTGAGATTCCAGCATGCATTTTAATTTTCTGGTAGGTGTTGTTGCCTAGTTTTATTAATTGTAGTTTTTCGGCTCTGATGTTCTGTTCGAATTGAAGAATGGCATTTTTAATAATTTTTTCGGCGTTTTTAATTATGGCGGCCAGAGTTCTTTTCCTGTCTATTTCCAGGGTCCGGTGGAATCGTCTCTGTATTGTTTTTTTCTGTCGTATTAGGCCGAGTATATTATCTGGCAATTTCCGCATATATCCCAGTCTCAGGGTTGTTTTATCCATACTCGCTTCCATGGCTCCCTGAAAAGCCTCAGTAACTGCATCGACGGCTACATCTATTTCCAGTGTACTCAAGTTTCTATCTTTTGGGATGGCACAGACTTCCAGTCCCTCCTTCAGCTTGATGTTATAGCAATTTTTTCTGAAACTTTTGTAGTCGAAGACAAGCACCTTTTCAGCTTTTTCCATTTCTCCTGAGACAAAGGTGAGTTCCACAGCTCTATGGTCAGAGGCATAATCGTAGGTAACGAGTCCTTCGGAGGAAACACTGGCCCCAGACAAGGCCAATCCTACCGAGGTGATAAAGATGTCAATAAATGATCCCGACGTTGGTGTGACTCTCGTGGGTTCCCTTGTGGGTTTGATCTCAAGATTGGGAGATAACATGAGCCATTCCCGTAATATTTGTCCATTTTTATTCTCAACTAATCCTCCCCATTGTGGATGTTTAGCGTTAAAGTCGCCTCCGATAACCACTTTATTCTGTCCGACGAGTTCAGAAATAGCCTCAAGCTCAGATTTGCCTATGATATTCTTAGGACCATTGTAAAAAGAGCAGAAAATTATGCAATCGCCGTTCAAAAGACGTACCCGAATGGTTGTATTTTCCATTTTTCCAGTGTCGAGGTAGATCCTTTCTCCTTTCATGTTATTTTTAAGCAGAATTGCAGTTCCTCCGCCAGTTTTTTCAATTCTGTCCTGCCTAAACGTCTTATATCCATTCGTCTCAAATCTATGCCTAACTCCTAGCCTATGCTCCGCCAGCATTAGGACATCTGGTTTGTGTTGGTCCAGAAATAATTTTAAATAGTGTCTCCGGTGTTTGGACACAACGGAGTTGATGTTTATGAGCATGCATTTGATTTGTCTAGTCATGAAGACGAATGGAAAGGAGTAATCCAAAAAGCGCATTGGTCTTTTCTCCTTCATCGGAGAGCTGTCGATATCTGTTGGCGAAGTTGCCTATTTTCTGCATGCATGTGTAGAAATCTTTTCCCAGAAGTTTGCGGCAATCACCATCAATTAATTTGAAGGTATTATCCGCCAGGGCAGCATCGGACTGCCTTCCGCCTTGCGCATAACCACTATTAGTATTACTCCTTAAAACTCCAGCATACTGGCGTCCATCTACAGCGCCAGACATTGGAATTCTTCCTGGAATTCGGGCCAGATTCTTGGAGGCCTTTCTTTCTTCTTTCCTTTTAAGGATCTCCTTTCGCGTGGGGCAGGAGCGCGAGCTTGCCACATGACCTTCTTGGTCACAATTCGCACATTTGACCGGTAGGCCAACTTTCCTTATCAATTTTCCGGTCAGTGGATCGGTGGTAATAATTTCTTCCGTATTATTTTCCCTAGTCGGGATTTTGCAGTTGGCAGGGCCATGGGGCTCGCCGCATTTAACACATCTAAATTGCATCCTGCAGTTAGAAGAAATGTGTCCGAATCTTTGGCAGTTACGACACTGCACTATACCGTTTTGTCTGTAGCGCCGCACTCGCACTCTACAGTGCAATATGTACTGTATAGAGTACAAACTTTCTATATCCGAATCATTTGCCATGTGGACCAGCCATTGGTCTCCTCTGAGCTTTATTATTTTTAGTATTTGCAAGTTGATCTGAAGGCCTTCAAGGTGCTGCTTCAGGTCTTCTTCTTCGTATGAAGCAGATAGCCCGTCTATCACAACCGAAAACGGCTTCAACTCGTTCGGGGTGTACGTAAAAAAGGAAATTTTTCCAATTTCTAGGAAGTTTCTCACCTTCTGGTGATCCTGTGTGCTATTTACCTTTAGGTTAACTAAGTTTTTGTTGATTATAGTTAGTAAAAAGAGTGTATGTCCCAAAATATCCCTGAGCTTTGCAGCTAAATCTTTTACGTTAACATTATAGATTTTAAATATGGGTGGGCTGACCTTACCTTTTGGATTTTTTGATTTGACATTGTCAATATTTGCAGGATTCTGCTGTTGTCCGGCAATCTTTTGCGCTGCATGTTGTTGCTGTTGTATGTTTGGTTGTATTTGTTGTATTTGTTGTAATCCCTTAGGCGGATCCAGCGGTGGGAAGTCTCTGGCCTTTTGCACTCCCTTAACTATCTGCCAACCGGAATCTACGACTAAACACTTTAAGCACTAAACACTGTCTGTGTGGGGATGCTTACGGGATGTAAAACACGTTATTTAAACAACACAATGGATCGTCGTGATTTCGTAACTGTTCAATTTGTTTCGTATTATTTCTTTATTTGTTTGTTATGACAGTAGGTTTGGTTGGGGATACCCCGTTATTACAGTAGGTGTCAAAGAATATGCAAGTACATACATACATAGATGGAAACAAAATTATTTATTAATTTGAGTCAGAAATATTGACTTGTTTACAATTTATAGTAATTTTCTCATATAGATATTACTGAGGTTGTCCTACAGAAAGATCCATAACTTTGTAATTTGTTGCTCTATAGACATGCGGAAAACGGTAAAATGTTCATAACATTCGTAGTTTTCATATCTATTTTTTTCAGATTTTTTTGGCTACATAAAGTTTTTTGAGAAAAAAGGTAATTTTTCAAACAATTGTTAAAATCTAATTTTTTTTATTGTTTTTCTAATGTCAATTCTGTTCTGAATATGCCTGAGAAATTTCAACATTTTAAGTTAAGCCGTATTGAACTTATTATCAAAAGCAAAATATTGGAAAAACGTGGTTTTTGGTCTATAAACGCCACAAAAAAACCCTAAAAAATCTCAAATTTTGAGAAAAATTTTCTCTTATGATACTATCCCTTTACACCAAATTTCATCGAAATCTGTGACATGCCACTGTGAAAAACGCGTTTTTTACCTGGATTCATATATTATCTGTTTATATCACGTTTCTCAATTTTTTCTTTAATTATGTTCATCTTTACAGGTGATTTGTAAAAAAACTAAAAGACATAGAAACTTGCGGTTTGCGGCATTTGAAAGAATCGCTCAAAAAGTAAAAACAAATTTTTTCGGCGCAGAGGTCCCTTTTCGTGGAGCAGGTCACATATACATATCGGTAAATTCAACAACTTACATCCTGATAAATGAGAAATGTTACCTAATGATAAATTCAATGATACATCAACCAATTTTCAGTGAAATGTTCTACATTGTACCAATTAAATATCTATAATTCTGTGCTACATTATCCATATCTGCTTTAAAGTTTATTCTCTTCGCTATTGGAGTCCTTATTATTAGTAACATTTCTAACATAAATCGACATTTATAATTATTTTCCCAATTCAAAAATGGCACATGTAGACAGTTTGGAAAATGATTTAAGTTTGTACAGTGTGATGATAATGCTGTTTCTTGTTTTGAGTTGTGTCTATATTTGTGATTTAATTTATGTCCTGCAATTCTAGTCTTAAGTTTAATTTTAGTTGTACCTACATATACCATATTTCCCCCATTTCATTTCCTCTACAAAGTATTTTGTATACTATTTTATTTTTTCAATCTCTTAGAAATGTTTGGTCACGTTACTTCTTATTTTCATATTGCCTTAATAATCTATTGACTAACCCCATTGGAAAATTGTTGTCAATTTGTATATTTCTAATTTCTAAAATTCCCGCCACTTATCTTCAAAACTCTTTCTATCAAGTTTCTTGCCGTATTGATAACCATTAGTTTCGGATGTTTCGAGTGATAATTGATAACCCTTCTAGAAGCAGTTGGATTTTGGTGCCAATCCACTAATAAATTCTCCCCATTTCTTATACAAGTGTGGGAGACTTGATCCACACTCTACTTTAATTGTAAACCTAATATTAGGATGCAAATTATTGAATGTTATCAAAATATTATCTATAGCACTTTCTGAAATGATAGAGAATAAATCGTCTAGAGATTTGGTAATCATATTCGGTTTTATGGCCAGCTCTTCTATGCAGGAATCAAGTAGATTCTCCATAACAATATCAGCTACAATCACGG
Source organism: Phaonia tiefii (assembly GCA_963931995.1). Classification (NCBI taxonomy): domain Eukaryota; kingdom Metazoa; phylum Arthropoda; class Insecta; order Diptera; family Muscidae; genus Phaonia; species Phaonia tiefii. Next base: position 191,669,930 of record OZ008369.1, read on the forward strand.
AAGCTGGAGATCCCATTGGAAGACCTTCTTTTTGAAAATATACCTTGTCATCATATCGGAAATAACTGTCTGTCTTCTACACAAAACTTTAATATTTGTGTGCTGTTCTATTCTGTCCCATTTTCCCTCGATAATACGAAGTGCCAAGTATACAGGTATACTAGGAGAAAAAGAAACTACATCGAATGAAACAAATTTGTCCCAATTTTGTGTCTTTAGTTCCGATATTTTACTCTTAAACATGAGTCCTTCATATTGTATTTCGAGTCTTCTGTAATCCTTTGAGTATTGCCGTAATTTACTTACACAACTCATAAGAAATATTTGTGGAAAATTGTAATTTAGTTTGTAAATTATGTGTGTTTTTCTGTAATTATTTTTCAAAACCCATCCAAAGTGAATTTGGTTTGTCTGTTCCTCGACAGGAAAAACACAACTGTGATTTTACTTCGACTGAAATACGGTTATACTTTTTTTGTTGTACAAAAGCTCAAAGAGATGTTAGCTAACAGTTTTACATATGTACATACAATATATGGGCACACTGCGGTTTCTATTTACTACATTCAAAGTAACAGTAATCAGTAAAGTTTTACCAGTAAATGTTTGCTGATTACTGAAAAAACTCTCACACAAAAAAAAAATTTATGATAACGAACAATGTCGCATCCGATGACAATGAATTTTTTCTGTAATATTCAGGCATAGAAATAGTGTATCGGATGTAACAAAACATAAAAACTTCAAATTAATTTATTAGTCTCAAAAAAAAAAAATTGTAAATATTACAAATCTTTAGTACTTATTTTCAAAGAATTCTTTCTGTCAAGCTTTGATTCAACAAAAACATTCCCTGCTTTAATTCAATTGGTATATTGACTAACGAATTAAAATTAGAAATGTTATTCATAAATTTTGAAAATCAACGAATAACAAACAAAAAAATTAGTAAAATTAAAGAAATATTTCTGGCTTTTAGAAAAATTTTTTCTCACTATTGAAGAAAAAATTGGTAAATTGTTCAATTAATTCCTAAGATTTTCAAGTGTTTTTGGTGGATACATACAATTTAATTTAAACTTAATTAGCATTCTGGAATATTTATGAACAAATATTTCCGTCTTTAAATTGAATTTTATGACCGTTTTCGTTAGTTTTTAGTTAATGTATGAGAAATTCAAACTACAAGCTTACAAGGTCAGGAAATTCGAATGGCTTCCATGACTTGCTTTACAGTACCTCATTCTATCTACTCAATTTCGCAGTACAGTTTCGATTGTTTTGTGTCATCTATTTAGTGGTTTAAGCCTCGGGATTGTTTTCGTAACACTTATGTTTGACGGCGCTCCAGAGATAATAGTCTAACGGGTTCAAACCGCAGCTGCGAGACCGTCAAAGGACTTCCGAATTTCGGCTGATTATGCGGGGTTCGAACAAATTTATTTAACACCGGATCCTTGCTCATTTTCGAAGAAAAATGGGCGTATGATGCCGCTATTCCAGAAACCGCACCCAACAGTCACTCGTTGTGGATGCATTGGCTTCTTCTCGACGACATGCAGATTTCCTTAGCCCCAAATACAATTATTTTGTTTATTAACGTTACCCCCGACGTGATTTAGCTTCATCGGAAAATATGATTTTTCCGTAAAAACGCTCAAAATTCTGCGAAAAGAAGTGCAAGAAATGTTCAGTTTTGCGAACGGTGGCGAGTTGATGTTGACGGCTGTTCGAATGTTTAGCTACAGCGACAATATTTTCCACTAAACGCACCGGACGGGCATGTACACGAGCAGTTTTGTCCACTATGGGTACGGATTGACGAATTCGCTTCACAAATTGTTCCACATACTGCGTTGATGGCACACTTTTTCCATCGAGTTGTTTTGGTAGATTTCTGACAGCTTGAGTCGACTACCGAGAACATTGGACGATATTATTATAAATAAATAATTTATTTGAATTTGAATTTTGTTGACCGATATATTTGTTAGTTTTTGGTTAAATATGAGAAATTCATACTACAAGCTTACAAGTCATGAACATTTTTCTAATTGAAAAATGTTTAGTTTTTTGTTTGGAAATAATAGACAATTCAGTTCAACACACACTCACTGGCATGACTAGTTTCGAACTCCGTGACAAGTTCATCATCAGATGCCTAACTACTGTGCCTGAATTGATACCATCGGATGATCATCAATCGTATATATACAAACTCAATTCTGCAATTCACATGTGCGAATTAGTATCGATCGAAGATCCCTAATGGCGAGTTTTTCAGTCGGAGATCATCTTCGGATATGAGTTAAACTACGTTTAAACCAGATTTTAATTTTTTCAGTCAAAGGTAAAACTACGTTTAACTCTCGAATTTGTGCGAGTTAAACTAAGTTTAGATTGTGTTGGCTTTTGACAGCAGCAATGATAAACAAAAGAAGAATTTTGTGTATGTTTTGTGTATGTAAAAACTGTTTTGAAAATGAGTTTTTTCTCGGATGTAGAAGACATTAGTGACCAAGAAAAGTGCGAAGAATTTTGTTATGAGGTTACAAGAAAACAACACACAATAATGACCCGGACAAATCACTTCAATTTGCTGGGCGATAATAAATTATATGTAAGATTCCGTCCAACAAAAGCATCTGCATATGCAGTTATTGAATTGATTGGGTCACTTATAAAAACACATAAAAAAAGAAGCTGCAGCCACATAGAACAAATAAGAACAAACAACTGTTGATATATTTGACATTTGCACAAGGTTGCCATGACAGAGTAAACAAATTGTGATGTATTTAACTTTTCACTGAAAAACAGAATGGGCAGTTAAACTAAGATTAAATCTAATTTCAGTTTTAGTAATCCGTGGTTTAAACTCCCTCTGAAAAACTGGCCATAAGTATCAACGGGTTTGAACACCCTAGATGCTACACAAAGGGTACATTTTAATTTTGAATAAAATTTAAAAATATTAGTAATGTTTAAATGCCGTCGGTGGTGCAATGGTTATTGTGCGCGGCTCTTGTACATGAGATCCTGGGTTCGAACCCGGCTCTGACCACCTTCAAATTTTCTTTCGGCGGCGGTCACCTCGCATAGTGACGGCGACACTATCGAGTATCTAGCCATGAAAAAGCTTCTCAAATTACCGTTCGGAATCGGTGTAAAACTGTAGGTCCCAATCAGTGAGTGAAAACTGGAAAGCGCACAGCTCAGTGATTGTGAGAAGTTCTCCCCAGTCCCTTCATGGGATGTAATGGGAAACCATTTATTTATTTTTGTTTTAGTAATGTTTAAACGCGAATTCCCGGGAAATTTATTTACATATGCAATAGTCAGGGAATTTGCATTCCGTACTGCATACATATTAGCTTTTCCAGTTCACCATTTCAATGCAGCAAGCAATTAATATACAAACCATGTCACATTGTATTCCTCGCACATTGAAATCATACCACAATTTTGACCACATTCCCATCATTCCAAACAAATTTTCTCTCTATTTGTAGTTTTACTCTTTTTTGCCAACATTTATCACATTCATAATCATTCACTACTTTAAAGTCTTACCCATTTTGTCCTATTTTTGTCTCCATTGACAATTTCTAACACCTTCCAACCACTTTCAACCAATTGTAACGGCCACTTGTAGAAAAAAATCCAATGAGTGTTCGAACTCACGGGCGATGTGTTAACACCTTTTTGCTACACGGTACCTGTTCGATTTCTGTGAACACATTAGTAAATGTTACATTGGAAAATAAAAAACAGCTTTCAATCATATGACGACGTTACATTTAAATAATATTAATACTTAAAATTATATAAAGACCAGTGCGAGCACAAGTGTCATTATATTCTTGCTCAATACTTTTTGTTTCATTCCCACAAAAATCAAAGAATGCAAAGCAACAGCCACTTGTATATACATACAAACATTGTCATATTCGTACATACGCTACACAAGTTCACAAAATTTTCGTTGGTCTCTTGCTATCATATATTTTATATACGTATAATACGTAATTTTTCTCTTTTCTCTGAGAGTGCTCCGCACCCACATTTTATTTGACTTCCCTTTCACAGTAATAAAAAACAAACCCGTAAAAAACATAGTTTTTGACTATAAATTCTTTATATATGACCACGCCCCTTTGTCCAATAAGCGCATATATGTAGCAGATCTTAGAATATGTACATCTAACCAACATACCCAATTTTGTTCAAATACCGTTAACAGGACCAGAAATCCAAAATTTTTTCGGCATACATGCATACAGACAGTTGAAGTTAATGTAAAGAATTTAAAAAGGCGTTCAATCATATACATCATCATCATTTAAATAATATTAATACTTAATAACACTTAACAATATTTAAAGACAAGTGTCATTATTTTCCTGCTTACTACTTTTTAGTTTATACCCACAAAAAACAAAGAGATTGCTAAGCAGCAGAAACATGTACGTACAAGCATTGTTGTGTTCGTACATACGCTACGTCAAAGTTTACACGTGCAATTTTGAGAATGCAATTCTGCTGCAATTCTTACGTTGTTAGGAGAGAGAGGGAAGAAGAACGGAACGGGGAAAAACCTATCGAGTTGCCTGCCATTACTTTTGTTTCCTTTCGCAATGAAGTTGGATGCAAAATAATTTGACGTCTCAGTTTAATCGTTTGTTTTTGATGGTTGAAACATATGACTCAAATTTATAAGAATGTCAGAAGCAACAAAATAAAAAACAAGAATTGCAGCAATTCAATGGCGAACGAATTGCTCGTGTAAACACAAATGGCAACTCCAAAAGAGAATCGACAAGAATTGCTTCAATGATAATTGCTCGTGTAAATTCTGATTACACAAGTTCACAATTTGTCGTTGCTCTCTTTCTATCTCATTTTTATATGCGTATAACCACGTCATTATTCTCTTTGCTGTGAGAGTGCTTCGCACCCACACAATACGACTATTCGCTCCCGCTACATCAGGGTGTGTGTTTTTTCGCAGTCGGACAAATCTCGGTGTCGGTGGGTCACCCTTATCATTTAGGGGTATGAAAAAGTGATTATTAAAACAGATATTTTTCGACAATAACTCAGAATCGGCTGAACCGATTTCCATGATCTTGGTATCATTCAAAAGATATTTTAACAGGCTTTATGACACGTTTTTTACAGTGTATTTTTTTATTTTTTTTAAACGTGTCATAAAGCCTGTTAAAATATCTTTTTAATGATACCAACATCATGGAAATCGGTTCAGCCGATTCTGAGTTATTGTAGTTTAAATGGAGCAAAATGAATTTTCCTGGGACAATGTTTATTTATTTTACCTGTAAATATGAAATATAACGGCAATTACTAGAAGTGACACTACTTAAAAAATTATATAAAAAAACTAAAAAAGAACCCTTTTTTTTTTTAGATATGGTATGGTTTCTAAAAAAATACTACACTGTAAAAAAAACCCTTGATCTTTTTGGTTTTTTCGTTAGTTCAAATTTTTTTTTTATTAAATTTTTTACAGTGTATTTTTTTTTTAAACGTGTCATAAAGCCTGTTAAAATATCTTTTTAATGATACCAAGATCATGGAAATCGGTTCAGCCGATTCTGAGTTATTGTAGTTTAAATGGAGCTCTTTTCGACCATTTTCGCGTTTTTTCGAAAATTTTCCCACTGTGCCACGCCCAAAAAATCCCAAAACAGTCATTTCTAAAAATGAGAGCTTGTTTGTATTGATCAAATTTAGCTATGAACAAAATTTCATCGATATCTGAGGTGGTCGGGTTCAAAATTTCAGTTTTATCTCGATTTTTAAATGAAATTCATCATATGTAAAATATAAACACTGTGTACAGTGCCTCACGAAATATTTTATTAGATTTTTTTGTGTTTAAAATTGCAAGTAAAAGTAATATAATCGTAAAAATCTACAAAGATATAAAGTGGTCTCGTAAAGCAAAGAAATTAAAGATAAAATAAATAAAAAAAAGCTGAAAAGATGAACCCCTTGTGATAACCTAAAAATAAACTTAAATTATTGAACTATAAAAAAATTAATTGCATGTAAAGAAAAGAGAATCTCAAGTATTAATACACAAAAAGAAAAACAAATTTAAAAGAGGTTAAAACCTACAAAAAAAATAAACAAAGGGAGTAATATTAAGATTAAATAAAATTTAAATTATATAAAATGTTTCTTTATTATAAGACCATAATTTGATCAGATATTGTTTTTATATTACTCTCACTTTTTTCATGCACAATTGTTTTGTTAAAGCGCACAATTTAAAGTTTTATAATTATTTTAAATAAATGAATACTATATTCTTTTAGAATTGATTTCTTTAATTTACTACACAAATGGTTTTTTTCGATTGAGTTGCGTCCAGCTGTTGGGTAGAATGAGAGATAAAATTTAATACAGTATTTAATATAGTAAATTTCTTATACTTACTGCGAAACTCACACACTTTTTTAAGCACAATTAAAACTTACAACACTATTTATAGTTACATATAAATTATTAAACACTTTACAATTAATTTATTTTATTCACCACGTTCGACATATTCAGGATCACGACGCGACTAATTTTTTGAGGTCTGACTGAACTGAACTCTAAAACTGGATTACTTTCCTGTGAACTAAATCGCAAACACTTACATTTGTCCTTTTGGTGTAAGGTGTATTGGTCATGTCATTATAGCACAGCGCAGTCGCATCATATAGGCACAGCACATTAATTTGTTACTGTGTTTAAACTGACTTCTTATACGGTGGTCACATTATATTAATAGTTTTTCACATTGTTATTTAAACTTAATATGTTTAACCAATTATTAACATTGGGTTTTGTGTAAACTATTAAAATAATAGTACATCTTATAGCAAATATAATGTGAAATGTCTCATTGAAAATTAATAGGGACGTCCCATTAATTTGAGACTGCGATTTCGGTGATTTTTAATATGATCGTCACATTACTCTAATAGTTTTTCACATTGATATATAATAGCTTCAAAATAATTGTTTCAATAGTACGGAACTATTAAATTCCTATTGTTTTAATGTGATTTGGATCAAATTTTGTCCCTATTAAATTAATAGGGACCCTTTTGGCGAATCAATAGGACCTTTTTTTCTGAGTGCATCTATCATCAAACAATTCTACTGCTCAGCCTTAGGAAACTATTGTACAGTTTCTTCTCGCACAGTAATAACACTTTTTTCCAAAAACATTACAATTTTCTCATAAGTTGAGAAAAAATATCCCTAGCGCGGTCATAACGCCCACAAATTTTGGGCTTTGTGTCCTTCCATCTGTTGGGCTTTATGACCGCTCTGAGGGCGGTCATAAGGCCTAAAACCAAAACCAAAAATTTGGGCGTTATGACCATTGGGCGTTGTGACCGGTCGCCTGTTTTAGCCAAAGCACCGGTACTATTCTGCAACGTTGTAGAGCTTAGGCTTTTAGATTATCCAAGGCTTTCAATTCTTTGACTGCTGCTTCTTGGAATACTTATAATGTTTCAAACTCCTTTAATGAATTTAATTTTTCCGACGCGTAAATTAAAATTGTAATTATAATATGTATAAAATATTTTTCTGTATATTGCAATGTCTTCGTCTAAAACTGTTTCTCATCGATCAAATAAAGTAATTTTGCGTCATGTCGCTTCGCGGTAAAAAATTAAAACGTTCAGATTCCATGATCATGCACTGTTGCAAAATAACTAGACAATAATGACAAGAACGACTCAGAAATACGCCAAACATTAGCTTAAAATTACAAGCACCCTGCTCCATTGGGGTGGTCATTCCAGTTTACAACATAGGTTGATGGCCAGGCATACAACGCAGGGCCTCGTAGGTTTTAATGTAGTACCATTAAGTGGTGTAGGTCGATATTACTGCAAGTCCGCAGCGGTATGATTTGTAACACATAATTCTTTTCGTAAAGGACCCTTCGCCCAAAAAATTTGCGTTTTGTCTTAAGTCATTGTTTTTGGGCGATATGACATTTTTGTGGTTAGAGTTTTGGGCGATATGCCAGGTTTTGGCCGGTATGTAATTTTCGGCTTTTGGCGAAATGAGATTGGGCGAAATGACGTTACGCTATATTTTTCCTCAACCTGACCCATTTCGTATGGGAACTAGAATTTTTCTTTCTAGAGTATAAAATGTAAGAGTTGTCAGGAGTTTCCAAGGAGCTTCTTCGCTTTGGAAGTTTGTGTATTTCCATCATGTTCATGGTTAGTATATCCCGAACTCATTTTTTTTTTGATCAGACTGTTCCATCGCGGGCGTGTTTGAGACTATTTTCCAAATCCTTCAAATTGTAGGATATTTCCACGACGGCGCACAGTGTCGTGATTTCCCACTAGGTTGGCGTAGGTCATCGAAGGTAGGTCATGCAAGTTTGGTCCAAGCACGTCAAGGAACAACTTGCCTCCCATATATCCTGAAACAATAATTGCTAGATTTTGTTAAGCTGCAAATCGATTTCTGCCAAATTTGGCAGAATGCATTTCTAAGCTACTTTAAATCATTGCACCAAATAACTGAAATTAAACCAATAACATGAGTGGACTTACAATAACTTTTCAAAGAAATTCTCATAAAAGACACAAATATTGCATGAATATATTATATTCACTCTTTGACTTATGTTCAATGTCATAAATGGCGTACCGTCATTCCGCCCAAAATCGAAAATGACATATCGCCCAAAAAATTTCAATGTTAGTTGTTGTTGTCCAAAAAAATCGGAATTTTGGGAGTTATAACATGATTTTTTGGGCAATATGACATTTTCCCAAGCCAACACCGATCCATGACACATTCCCCAAAAATAATAAAAATGACACAATACCCCAAAATATGGACACATTTGTAAAAGAAATATATGTAAATTTTCAATGTAATTTGTAAATAATACATATTTATTTCACATTGTAAGTAGAAAAATAACATAACGTCCTTGTTCGATCTTGAATGCCTCTATAACTTCCAAAGGTGTTTTTGGGGATTTTAAAAGAGTTGGCGATGCAAGTCTCCCCAGAGTTCTTTGTACCCGAGAGTAAACCAATTTGGAGTACTTTCCTGATTCCTTCAGAAAAAATTTTATTTAAAGACAATTATTTTATTTGACTCCAATACCCAATTTTTGAGTACTTTCCTGATTCCTGCAGAAAAAATTGTATTTAAAGAAAATTATTTTATTTGACTTAATACTGTTGATTCCCTCACGCGGCGAAGGTCAACAGCTACACGACAATGGCACAAACGACCCAGGAATGCACCAACCATTACTTTTTCAAACAAAAACCCTGCAAATTTACCGCTTAAAATTACAAGCACCCTACTTCATTGGGTTGGTCATTCGTTTTCACACCAGAGGTTAGTAGCTCATGCCTACAACGCAGGGCCTCTGAAAGGTTTCAAACATAACGACTAACCAGCATGTAGCACCATTATATGATGTAGGGTGCTATTACTGCTATTCCGTTGTGGTAATATTTGTACAACGTAATTCTTTTCGTAAATGACATTTCGCGCAAAAAATGTGTAGTCAATGTTTTTGGGCGATACGTCATTTTATTTTGGGTCTTATGTCATTGCTATTGAGCGCTATGTCATTTTAGTAATTAGGGTTTTGGGCGATTTGACATATTTGGGCGTTATGTCGTTTTTGGGCGAAATGACATTGGGCGAAACGGCGGTACGCCGTCATAAATATGTATGTCTGCATTAAAATTTTACTAAATTTCAAAATAATTAAACCTTAGAAATGTATTTAAAAGTTTTACCAAAATTTTTCAGTAAAATTTCAATATTTTAAGCCTGTAGAATAATATTTATTACAGATAAATTCATATTTTGTTTGGATTATTTTCGTGATCTCTGACCTAATAAAAGCAACGACACAAAAAATTAGATGAATAACTTTTACATTGGATTCCATTTTTGCTAAAAGGCACACATACTTAAATCATGTGAATCACGTGTGAGTAGGCTAATCACGTGAGGGTGCGTGAATGTGAATCTACCCGCTTGTACAGGTAACTAGTTATAAACTAGAGGAGGGCTAGTTCCAAACCAACCACCACTAGTTCCACTTCAATCCACTTTCAATGTTTTAAGAGGAGAATTTGACGTGGGCATGTTCTAGGCAGTAGTCTATTGGCTATCCGTCAGATAACTATTGAATAGTATTTAACTAGTTCCATAGTAATATATGTATATACTAGTACCAACGAACTAGTTCCGTCGCTAATTCTATCGTACTAGTGCTTATCTGTTCACCATGTAACTATTTACACCTATAGTTCCATGAGTTCATCAGTGAAGTAACCAGTATTCCAATAAAAGAAGGATGTGTACTATTTTCTATGTTTACTAACGTATGTATTTTGTATAAAAATAAAAAAGGTACTTCGTTTAACAAAAAAATTAAATGAAACTAACACAAAAGGTAATTCACAAAAAAAGTAATTATTTCAATATTTAAGAGTTACATACTAATTGATTCTTTTCTCCACACTTTTTTGAAGTACTGTTTTTTTAAAGTTGAATTTCAAAAAGAGGCTAACAACAAAACAACATTCATTGCATGTTTTCGGCAGAATAACGGTGATGCATTTTTGTAATTGGAAAAAATTTTAACGAGGTGTTTTTTTTAGTGTGTTCATAGTGTTTCATCGTTTTCATTCGTGTTGTAGACGACGAAAGTCTTAAACGACTCCCTTCCGATTACTACGGGTCAAAATAGTGTCGATTGGTATCTCTATAGATTACATATAGTCAAAAATAGAACTAGTGATCTTATAACTAGTAACGCATGTAGTTAATCGCCACTTTCAGAGCAAGCGGGTAATGATTAAGTGATTGAGTGACTGTGTTAACATCTATAGCGGCGTATAGGGACTAAATCTATCAAAGTCAGATTTTATGCTGCTGCTAAAACCAGATTTTATGCTGCTGCTAAAACCAGATTTTCTGCGACTGCGAAACAAACGACGTGTTAAACAAAAATGAGCGAGCAAGAGAGCAATGAAAGAGTGGTGTGGCAGGGGTGAGGCAAACGAAATTGTGTCTATAGCGTATGTATTAACATAATAATGTATGTATATACATGTGTCTGTTGCTGTTGTTGAACGGAGATATAAAGCATAGCCACGCAAAATTTCATTTGCAAGCCCATGGGCTTGCGCAGTCGACGTTATGTTGACACACTAATACGTCAGCTACTTCGTACAAAGTATGTGTGATGTTGTGTGTTTGGCTGTTTCGTTGCTGTTGATATGGCAAACATGTGGTCATATGTCACGTATACGTATACGTCAGCTACGTCGGACAAAGTATTAAGCTTTTTTTCACTTCACTGTTTCACGGAACCAGACGCGTCCCCCAGGGTATTATAAACAACCTGAAGAATCATTATCGTACACTGATTTTGCGAAAGTATTTGTCGGCTATAGAGTTGAAAGTAGAATTACCTACGATAACTATTTTAGACGAGCTTTTCATATTAAGAACGGCCTGGAATCCAGTGATGAATAAAACCAATGAAAATTATTTCAGTCACTGCGGTTATAAATCTGCTGAACATTCCATGACAAATAATTCCAGAATGAACTTCGTGCTCCTTGATGTTACACAACCTGAATGATATTGATACCAAATGATATTTCTTTTATAGAATTTCTTTCAATAGATGACAATCTTATTAATAGTGAATTTCTACCCGATGTTAAGCTTGCGCAGTCGACGTTATGTTGACACACCAATACGTCAGCTACTTCGTACAAAGTATGTGTGATGTTGTGTGTTTGGCTGTTTCGTTGCTGTTGATATGGCAAACATGTGGTTATATGTCACGTATACGTATACGTCAGCTACTTCGTACAAAGTATGTGTGATGTTGTGTGTTTGTTTGGTTTGGTTTGGCCAAACAAAGCGAGTCATTTGATGTTCAGCATTGCCCGGTGTATACAAAAAAAACTATTATTTTTTATTTTCCAATGTAACATTTACTAATGTGTTCATAGAAATCGAACAGGTACCGTGTACCAAAAAGTTGTTAACACATCATCCGTGAGTTCGAGCACTCATTGATTTTTTTTTATTTCGTTTCCTTTCGATTTTCTTACTACTTTGTTCAACAATGTGATTTTGGAAGGCTTTTCATACAATTTGACTCTTAAAAACTTCGCTAATGATAATCTGTATTCCAAGGAGTTCAGCTACAAGCAAATGAGTGTTTCCTACGTCAGGAAGAATACTAGTGGCAAAAAGAAGCAGACTTCTTTGAGGTGAAGGCGATATACTGTTGTTCCAGTACAAAAAACTTAATTTATTAAACTTAGGGTAATTTTGTCAATGTCAGGATAAAGTATCTGTTTACACATCGGTACTTTAATTTATCGGAACGATATACTGTCCGTTAAGGTTTTTCATTTTCTCATTCTCCGGTTAATTCAATCGGATGTTATATGTTTTACGCTGCCAACTCTGTTGAATTGTATGACTATGATCATCATAACTGTAAGATATCAGCCGTTTACTTTATTATTATTTTTGTGTAAAGTGTAGTTTAGTCAAATCATAGCGGACAACAATCAAAAAGGCAGTGTTGGACAAACTTCTCAGTTGCAGAGTAACGTTTACTTGCTGACCTGGTGGAAGAACGCAAGTCAATTTTAGAAAACCAAATACTTAAATCAGAACAACATGAAAACAAAACAGCTCTTGTCAACAGTTGTCAGCTGTTTGCATTAACCGGCGTTAGACCTCATGTTAGCGTTATCGGCCAGATACATTTTAAGTATACATTAAGAAAGTGAAATTCTGCTAACCTGCAGAAACCGCACATTGAGAAAGTGACCCTTAGGGATTTATTTACATTTATCTAAGGGATTTTTAGTAAAGTGTAGTAGTATCTAATACGTGAATTTAATCATATTTAACATACGTAATATATTTTCCATTATATTTATACTTAATATCTTATTTTTTACTAACATTTATTTGGACATAATTTTGAATATTGGTTTGAAAATAAAGCAAATTAGTAGATTTTACGTGGTTGTAGTGACTCATGAATGAGAGTAGGATCATAGCACGCTCCCATGAGCAAAAACTTACCTACGTGCCGGTCTCTATGTCCTACCTGTACAATTATATGTGCCAAATACCCTAGGGTAAACATACTTGCCTGTGGTTGTCAGAGAGTTAACTCTTAGAAGGGTACGTACATTTTAAGTGAGAACATCACATTGGCAAATAACAGCAACTTCGAAACCCTGTGTCCCTGAAAAATATAAGATATCTAAAGCAAAACTAAAACGCCGTCTAATCAAATTGTTTTTCATCCATTCACATAATATTGTGTAAGCAATTCCAACATCGAGTTCAAGCATATGATGAATCCGTATCCATTGGTTCCGTTCCGTTACTGAGGCTGACTTTGATCACTTTTCTTTTGAACCCTTATATTCTTGGTAGTTGTCTGATTATCGTTCAAATTGACATTTCATATTTTGTTCTTAAATTGGTATGCAAATATTGTCCGGATTTTATTACCCTCTAATTATTGGTCTTTTGCAAATGCATTGGGTAGGTTGCTAGGTGAAAAGGATAACAATATATCTGGTAATGGAACTTGAAGGCCCATTATAAATACATACTCAAAAAGCTGACTGTCTAATCATATTATTTAATTCTTTGGTTAGTCTGATCTGATTGTATTCTGACCATTTTTTAAGTGACCTCATTATAACAATATATAAAACACTAATTGATCCTCGCTGAAGGATACTCATCTCCTTTTCAATTCTATGGATATGTCTTTGTCTGCAAAGGCAAAACCAAAATAAATAAATAAATGGTTTCCCATTACATCCCATGAAGGGACCGGGGAGAACTTCTCACAAACACTGAGCTGTGCGCTTTCCAGTTTTCACTCACTGATTGGGACCTACAGTTTTACACCGATTCCGAACGGTATTTTGAGAAGCTTTTTCATGGCTATATACTCGATATTGTCGCCGTCACTAAGCGAGGTGACCGTCGTCGAAAGAAATTTTAAGGTGGTTGGAGCAGGAATCGAACCCAGGATCTCCTGTACAAGAGGCGCGCACACTACCCATTGCACAAACCAAAACGACTTACTATTGCCTCCAAATTGAATACCGTCCAGCGGTTTGTAACTATGACTTTAGGATAGGAAAAAAATAATTTAAACTGTTTGATCGCGAAAGTATTTTCTAGTACCTATGGTATATAAGTTCATACAATTTTTACGTCCCAAACAGTGTGTGAGTGCTTAGCTCAGGGGTTGCCAGTCAACTGCCTGTTGAATAGAATAAATTGATAATAAATCCTAACGGCCTTATTCATAAAAAGTTTTAATAGGTTTGCTAAAGTATTAAGAAGGTAAAGACCAAAAATTTTTTTCATAACCGAAAACTTTCTCTGTTAAGAGTTTGACATTGTTGTTGAAAGTTTAATCCTTACTTAATTAAGGTAATTTTTATCAACATTTCTACAGAGAAACACAAATTTGTTTACATTTCAAGCGAGCCATACCCAAATGTTTCTTCAATATAAACACGTGGCCACCAAATAGTTTCGTTCCAATTTTTAACCAAAATTAACTTTTTTGTTTATGTAGTGATTTATATAAAACCAAAACATTGAAGTAACATCCCATTATCCGGTTTTATATTCGACTTCACAAAAAAAAGAAATACCATTCAATAGGAATTTTTGAAACCTCTTCCAAATTGGAGAAGATAACAAATGTTAATTGTTCCGTTTGTTGAATATTTCTTTTCAATAATGTTTAAAATTTTCCAAAAAATAATATATTATATAAAGAATTATTAATTCGGTCTTTCGGTTATTGTTTCTACTGTTTTTACATCACAAGCATTGTTGGAATTAATAAAACAGGGATGTCGTCAATTGAAGCCTTCTTGCGAATAAGGTTGAAAGCGACCTTTTTTGAAAAAATTTTATTTTCGTTGATTCCCGTTCAAATTACTCCCCGGAATTAACTACATACATAAACGCAAAATTGAGGCAAAATATCTCTTTTTGACTTTCTAAATCCGTCTCAAAGTTAATATGTTATTTCATTGAAGGCAAACAAAAACTAAGTGCCCACCAGCTTAAATGGTTTATCTGTGGGGAACAATTTACATCGTGTCGCTTAGAAAGTTATTCGCTATAACGCTTCAATTAATAAAATACTGATTATGAGTCCGGTACTAATGAAACTTCCCTAAATCTTGAAGCGTTCAATGACTGAAGGATGCTCTGAAAACGGTCGTAAAACTTGCAGTAACTAACATTTTTTTTAAAGATATTTAAGTGTCTTTCATAATGCTGGAATTTTTGTTTTTCGTTTTTTTTTTGTTAACTTAACGTAACGTAACTGTAACGAATCCAAAACAGTATTAAGATTGTTGGAGAGGGGATAATTGTAGTATTTATTACCAACAAACTGGCAATATTCACGAATTGTCCATACGTTATTCCCTTCAGTTACTCACACACGCTTAAGCGTAACAGACATTGGAAGTTACTTACTTTTGTCATATTTTCTATTACAAAGAGGGATTCTATAGAAATTTTTGATTGATTGTATACGTGTGAAATTTTTCACAATATGTTTAATGAGGAAAGTTATTGGCGAGGCTAAAGATTTAATGTTATACCTGTACTAAAAATTGTATGCTGAACCAGTAGAAAAATAACCTCATATTTGATTTTCTTAAATTCAATAATTTCATTTCATGTCTTTGCACGGCAGTAATGTCGTAATGGCCGGTCGGTCGGTAAGTCCTTACAAATAATATCTTTATTGGATCACCGGACACTGTGAAAGTCTCAACTTCTTCTTCATCTGATACGTCCAGATATATGTCAGAATGTATATGGAATTAAGCGCCGCAATTGAATATTTTTTTTCAAAAAATCTCGAATTGTTTAATTTGTTGATTATCATTTTAGTTCCAGTTTTTAAGTGTAATAGTGAAGTCGCAGCGAACATTCGTTTATTCCTTAAATAATCATCTACTAATACATCAAGTCATTTTGTTAATACAGTCGAGTACGTTTATAGCGAACTCCCATGGAGGGACTAGGCTTATCAGTTCGTTATATACGAAGCTTGTTATATCCGGGGTATAAAAACACTGACTCAAAATAATATTTATTATGTATTATTAATTTTATTATTTTTAACAGTATTTTATTACATTAAAAATGCGGGTTCAATCAACTTTAAAATCATTAAAAAAATCTTCAGGAAGAAAGACGACAAATTAACATTTCAATATTTGTGTGGAACACATTTGAGGTTTTAAGACATACTCGTACTTTTTTTAAAAAGTTTATTCTGTTTCTTGTTTTATTAAACTGTATTGTTCGTACAGAGGGACTTACTACATATCGTACATAACTTACGAATTATAATTCAATATTTCTTTGCAAAATTCTGTTTGAAAACAATCAGTATTTTTTTTCTCTAAAAAATTTTCTAATTCATAATGATTATCATATATGTAACTCAGATGGATTGCCTTTACTTTCAAGATATTGCGTAAGTGTTCCTAAATTCTTTCTAAAGGCCTGATTAGGTGGTGCTAATAAAACTTCCGTCTCTTTGAGCTCATCACTATAATCATTATTGCAATAACCGTCAGTGTCTTGTACTATTTTTACAATATCAACATCGGGTAGAAATTCAGTATTAATAAGATTGTCATCTATTGAAAGAAATTCTATAAAAGAAATATCATTTGGTATCAATATCATTCAGGTTGTGTAACATCAAGGAGCACGAAGTTCATTCTGGAATTATTTGTCATGGAATGTTCAGCAGATTTAAAACCGCAGTGACTGAAATAATTTTCATTGGTTTTATTCATCACTTGATTCCAGGCCGTTCTTAATATGAAAAGCTCGTCTAAAATAGTTATCGTAGGTAATTCTACTTTCAACTCTATAGCCGACAAATACTTTCGCAAAATCACTGTACGATAATGATGCTTCAGGTTGTTTATAATACCCTGCGGGACGCGTCTGGTTCCGTGAAACAGTGAAGTGAAAAAAATCTTAATTCTCGTTTTCATAAGAAGTTCCCACTCTGTCTTGTCACAAATACCTATTCGGCGATTCTTTATGAAAAATGTGATTCATTCGTCCCTTGAAGCTTTTGTAACCGTATCATTGAAATTTCGAAGCAAATGTTAAACTATTGAAAAACAAAATTTGTCGGGATTTATAATTTTATTTGATTTATCACAAAGAATTCGGGGTGAGCAAAGGTACGAAAAAGTTATTGCACGCTTTTTATTGCATTAAATATAAATATATTAATATTTTACTCGTATAACAATTATTTGAAAGTGCTGAGACGCACGCTTCGCCATGACCCAAATCCATTCGAAATGACGACCGGCGAGCACTTTATGAACTTGTATCGGTTGACTAATCCATTGTGTGTGGAATTGATTGAATCTACGAATACATGATTAATGCAGGTTCGCTTGTGCATACAGAACTTCTTACTTATCGTTTGGAAGCTCGACATTCTCCTCTAAGTAATTTAACAAATATTTTATTTAATTTTCGCTGAAACGCTTTCCTTTTGTAACAGTCTCTGTTTTTCACGTTGAAATAGTCTGTGAAACTAATATTTTCATATGAAAACATTTTGTACTTTTTAATTTTATTAGTTAAGCTCGAGGCCATTTTATATCTCTAGTAGTAGAAATATAGTTTTCAAAAAGGAGTTTTGCAAATGTATTATGATTCCTGGCAAATCAAAGGCAATAAATAAAAATCATCCCTGATGAATTTGAAAAATGTTTTGTCAAGTATTTACACCATACACGAATATAGTATAGACACATTTATTCTCTCAATAAATTAAACGTCATAGGTATGGTTGCAAGTAAACATTGGATGGTGGAAAACATGTGTTTAATAATACCAGATAGAGGCAATAGTAAACAACGTCCAACAAAGGAACGACAACCACCATTCGTGTGGCAAACTAGTTGTGTTAAATACAATACTAATGTATGCCAACAATAAAAGTCAAGAAAAACGAGCGTAATACAATTAAATTTTTCAGTTCTACACCAGAACTACATGAACAAGTTAAGTGAACATATTTTGTAACTCCACCTGGTGTAAGTTAATTTTGAATTTAATTTCACAAATTTCCACAAACCTACGACGAAGAGTGTTAATTGAAAAGTCAGATGAGAGAATAAACGTGTCTATACTATATTCGTCTATGATTTACACAGTTGTCTAGAACTAGTGAACTAAGTGAATGAACTAGTTCATTCTGTTTAGCTGAACTAAAAAGAGCGTTAACTTGAATTAACTAAAATTCCACACCCTAGGTTGTTGGTTCTTCCAATGTATACTGGAAGAGAGTTTGCTACTGGGAGAGTAAAATCTAGCTTGCTCTCTCAAATATAGTTACTGAAAATTTTTTATTGGAAAAGTACGCAGACAGACTTAATGTGTCCATCGTATTCTGGTATTACAAATATTTGGCTGGCAAGAAAGTAAATTCGGACTAAATTATTTGTTATACAGTTACATAATTAACATTTCAAGCTTCAATGTGTGATATGCCCATTATTTTCAGTTCACAGGTTTCATTTAAATCGTGTTGTGAATATGGTTGATCAGAACACACACAAAAGCTGGTTCAAAAAATGCCACCTACATTATAGATTAAAAATACTTATTTGAATAAAATAATTGAAAATTACTACGAACAAAAAAACCCGAAACTACTTTCTTGCCTACCCAATACAAATATATTGTGGAATTATTCAAATCTTCCTCCGATTCCTATAATATGTGTAGCCGATATGTCGGACCTAAAGTAAAAGCGACACTACTGAGTTCATTTTCTACAAATGACACCGACAAAATGCAGCGCAAAAGAGAAACAAATAAGTCTGTGAGCAAAATCAGAATACTTCAAACGCAGAGCAACAATGAGACAAGTCGCTGAATCACTATTGCCGTAACGATCGTGATGTTTGTTCTCACTCCTTGAGACGTTTAGTTTTCACTGCATCCTTTCATTTGGTTTGTCGGTTCTCTTTGCGTTTGTGTCGATTTCATCAGGACTACATTTATGTACATTTGTTACAAAATACCAAATGTTGTTTCCTTAGTCCACGAAGATTATTTCTGTGCATAAATTCAGCCGTTGTTTTACATTTCGCTGCGAAATTACCATCCTGCACAGTGACGATCCAAATTGCAACAGAGTTGACACAGTTTGGAAATGAATTTGAATATATAAATATTCGATTAAAAACAAAAAAAATAATTAATTAAATCAATTTATGGTTTTCTCGTAAATAAAAGCAAAAACAATTTTAATTCTATGTTGAAAAATCATGCTGAAAAGTCACTCTTTCACTAGCAAGAACGGCTTTTTATACAGCAGCTGGTACATGATTTTGCAGAATTAAAAGATATTGTTTTTTCTTCATAAATCCTTCAACTTTAATCAGAGGACCTACTCCATTCTTCGTAATAATTACATCCTCATACCATTACGGATCCACCACGATGTTTCATGGTTTGTGTTACTGCATTCGGGGAAGTAGTATTTGAATCTTTGGTCCAGTACGATACATGGGCATCTGACTCAAATCGATTGCATTTATTCTCGTGAGACCATATAATTGTGTTTTTATTAATTAAAACGTGTCCAATTTTATACTTTCCCTTCTTCCAGTCTGCCTTAGTCCAGTTTCTGAAGACCTGATTGAATTCTTTATAAAACATAAATAATTTGCCATTGCAACCCATGCAGGAATTGGGGAGAGCTTCTCGCAATCAGCGCTCTATAGTTTTATACTCACTGATTGGGACCTACAGTTTTCCACCGGTTCCGAACGGTAGTTTCGGGAAGCTTTTTCACGGCTAAATAGACGATATTGCCGCGATATTGACTATGGGAGGTGACAGTCGCCGAAAGATATTTAAGGTGGTCAGAGCAAGGATCGAAGCGCAAGTTATGTTTGAGGCTTATATCCCATCTTCTCTTCAGAGAAAGAAAACAAAGAAAGGAATAATTTTTTGATCTGTCTTTATTGATGTGAATCTTAGAACTGACTATGATGTTTATTTTCTTTAACAACGATTGTTTCTGCTTAGTCTAATTTACTACAGTATAAGAGTTCTTGTATATGCAACGAAAGAACTATGAACAATATATGATCATGTTAACTCTACATTCTACATACATATTGAGTTAGAGCAATACCCAGAGTTGGGGTAGATAGTGGGTACGTAACTCCTCCCCTCTTTGCCAAAGAATACTCCCGGATTATTTATTTAAAAATTTTGGAATTTATGGAACAGATTATTCTTAATATTAATCTGGTTATTCCATATTTTCAACTCTGAAAAATATTTTCTTTGTAAACTTGGTATTTGAGGATACAAAATACACGGTGTTAATTATCATTTTTTTTTTTTTTTTATGCTTTTATACTTATCTATGAACAAGTATTCATATATATATAAATTTTGTGTTTCTTAAGCCTACATTTTGTATTAAATGCTTCTTTTTTTTGATAATTAATGTCTAATTTTAGTTCGGAATTTATATTTTCACATATTCATTTTTATATAAAACATATTTCAATTTTATTTATTTTTTAATTTTTTCATTGTCTTCGAAATAACGTATTTTTAAATATTTTAACATATATTTTCTTTTGTACTAGTGTTGTGTATTAACAAAAGCTGTAGTTGTATACAGAAAATTTAAATAATATATAATTAATAATTAACATTGTTAATATTTCATTTTTCTGTTTATGTTAGATACGTGAACGTTATTCAAATTTAGTTTTCTGAATTTTGGCTCTTCCTTATGCCTTACACTCTTGTAGTTTTTTATAAATCCAAATTCTCTGGTCTCTTGGTAGGATTCTCGTTTTTGATTAAATTTTTCTATTTTCGATTTTTTCACCTTTTGGAGTCGTTCGTATATAATTTTGTGATCGATTTTATTATTTTGAACCTCAAATGTTGTACATTTTATGGAGCTGTGAAAACAATTATTGTAGAACAATATTGCTCTATTCATCTGACTAATAATAGGTAGCTTCTCTTCTACGTTAAATGCCCGTATTTTCTCGGTTATAGGGTTTTGTAGCATGGTATTCTATATTTTCTCCTTCTAAAAATTGTCTAATCGTCACAGTGTTAAACTCATTATCGAAAATAAATTTCTCCACTCTACCCTTTATTGCTAAAAATTGTCTTATAGATTCAATTAATGTGCTATTGTTTCTATCCATAAGAGGAAAACTTGTAGCCTGTTTTGAAAATTTTGATTGTTATAAATGATTGTTTGCTATTGACGTATGTGTCAATATGGACGATTTCATTGATCTTTTTACGGTTATGGTAAAATGAAATTTATTTTTAATGGGTTTTCGATCGTATTTCCCCCCAGTGCAAATTTCACAGTTGTTTATAAGGCGGTGTATATGGAATTTAAGTTTGGGATGATCAAGTTTTGACTTTAATCCCATGTATGTAGCTATTATCCCACAGTGACCACTTTCAATTTTATGATACAATGCTATTTGCTTATCAAGTTCTTCTTCATTCTCAATATCAATGGCAAACATAGAACATTTCACAAATTTTGTATCAGCATTCTCAGCATATTCTTCTAATAAAATTTTCTGTATCTTATTATACTCATGATCATTGGGTGCTGAGTAGATACCGACCTTTCCTTTTCTCACCTCTCTGCGAATGATATCAATTATGCGATTGTTATGTATGTCGTTTTTATCCAAGAAGATTCTTTTATTGTCAAAAATGTTAACCAAAGTAGTTTCCTTAATTTCTACTGCAATAATTTGAGTTTTAAATCGATTAACTACCGTATCCAATGTTGGTATAGATTCCCCTAAATATTCCTCTTGAGAATGGACAGTTTGTACCTCGATTGACAACATATTATTATCAACGTCTCCAACGAAAATATTATCAAACATTTTGCCAAGACTGTCGATAGAGTCAATTTCGTTTATCTCACAGTTACCAATCCTACTCAAAAAATCAGCAATGTTGTTATATACACCTTTTATAAAGGGTCCGCCAAATAACTTTTTTTTTTTGAAAATGCTATAAAAAAAAACTACTGAATATTTTCTCAAATTTCTTTTCTTATTGGAAAGTACAATCCTTCCGGTTAATAATGGAAAATAATTTCATTCAAATGGCTGCCTCGGCTGGCCATGCAGTAGCCTACACGATCGGTCCAATTTTTAAGCACATTATCGATTGTGTGCAGCTGTATTGTCTCTGGCTTGTCGGCGTAACACTTATCTTTGAGGGCACCCCACAAATAATAGTCCAACGGTGTCAAATCGCAGCTCCGAGGTGGCCAAACGACATCAGCTCTGCGGCTGATTATGCATTCTTCAAAAACAGGGCGCAACAGGGCACACATTCTGAAACATTGCCATGATTTTCGAAGTAATGTCGCAATATTTCCCAGCGTTGTTCAAGCGTATACACAACCATATTCGTTCAGCGGAAAGATAAAACTAATTATCTGTCAAATCAGACATGAGCTAGGTGTTACCATTCACGAAATAAGCACTAGTTGAAAAAAAAAAACGTTAGATGGCGGAGCCTTTATAATTTAGATTGAAATTATACTCTCCTAAGCAGACTAACCACTTTTGTAATCTAGGGCTGATGTCCCTTAGGGAATATTTTGTCATTAGCCACTTGAGTGGTTGATGGTCACTCGCCAGTTCAAATTTTCTTCCATATATATAAGGTCTAAAGTACTTCAAAGACCAAACTATGGCCAGCAATTCCTTTTCAATTGTTGAATAGTTTGTTTCATGTCTGTTAAGGGTACGAGAAGCGAACGCAATTGGGTGTCCCTCTTGTGTTAAGACGGAGCCAATTGCGAAATTACTTGCGTCTGTAATTATTTTGAAAGTTTTCTCAAAGTTTGGATATCTCAATATTGGTGCATTAGTTATAATGTCTTTTAACTTTTCAAAAGGTACTAAATAACACGGATCAATTATATTAACAGTCTCATCTTTTTTCAAATATCTAGTCATAGGGTAAGCAATCTTTGCATAATCTTTAATAAATTTTCGATAAAAACCCGTAATTCCTAAAAAGGACTTTATCTGCCTAGCAGTTTTCGGTATTCTAAGTTCTCTAATTATCGCAACTTTTTCTGGATTCGGTTTTACACCCTTTGTGGCCAAAACGTGCCCTAAGAATTGTGTTTCTCTTTTAAGAAAATTGCACTTATCTATTTGCACTTTCAGCTTAGCTCTTCTTAAAGCCATGAATATGTTCCGCATATTGGTCAAATGTTCTGACAATGAAGTGCTAAATATCAAAATGTCGTCCATGTAGGCAACGCATATTTTATTTATGAAATCCCCAAGAACTTTATTCATCAGCCTCTGAAAGGTTGAAGGGGCATTTTTTAAACCAAATGGCATTCGAATGAATTCGTAGTGGCCTGAAGGTTTGGAGAAAGCAGTTTTCTTTCTATCCTCTTCTCGAACAGGAATTTGGTAGAAAACTTTTGCCAAATCTAGAGTTGAAAAATATTGAGACTTACCCAACTTGTCGAGCAAACAATTCAGATTAGGTATCGGAAATTTGTCGTCAACTGTGAACTGATTAAGTTTCCGATAATCAATAACCACTCTATACTTTTTAAGTCCCGAATTATCCATCTTTTTTTCGACAACCCATAGTGGACTATTGTAAGGCGAACTACTTTCTCTAATTATATTATTTTTGAGCATTTCGGCTATTTGCTTCCGTATTTCGTTTTCGTATACCTGAGGAAATCTATAAGTTTTCGTATATAAAGCATTGTCCTCAGTTGTTATGATCTCATGTTCCACTTCGTCTGATGCCGAGAGAATTTCGCCATCTTTGTACAGTAAATCTTTAAAATCTAGAATGAGTTTGGTCGTCATAGTTCTCTCTTCAGGATTCATGTGATCAAAATTAAAGTTTTCCATTATATTTGCGCTTTGCATAGATTCAAGTGAACAAATACTTTCGATATAACTCGGATAGTTGAAATCCTCAAAATAAAATCTACGTCCCAATAAATCAATGTAGCGTTTTTCATTGTCTACCTTTGCTTTCAATGGTATAAAGAAGTTTTGACCTATAATTGCAGAAAAATTATCATTTGAAAAATCTACTAATTTCCACTGAAGTGTACCTTTACAATCAAACTCTATTGGAAATAGGGTTGTTACAAAAAAATCTATCTCATTTACACCATTGAGTGTTCTGAAAAAACAAGTATTTCTTAATTTTTCCTTGGCATATGGCTCTATTAATTTATTGTTCTTCATAATACTTGTAGTTGAACCAGTGCCAATCAAACATCTAATTTTTTGTTTACCAATAGTAATAAGTACTGTTGGTAGTTTTCATCTAGAGGCAACGTTAAAAAATTTACTTCATTATCTTCTCCAGCATTAACGTCCATATATCTACCATCTTTAGATTGCTCTTCTTGATCCACACTCATATGTGAAATTCTGGTACGGTTAGATGGATTTTGATTTTCATTTCGATAATTATCATAATTAGAAGAGTATATTTTGTTATTATTTTGCTTATAGTTGTTAGAATCATAAGAATTTTGATTACAGTTTGGTTTGGTGTTGTTGTTATTGGCATAGTTATAGTTTTTCCTATAATTACTGTTAATAGTTCTATTTTTATTTTCATTATCGTTAGTAATATTATTTGGATTAGTTTTATGCCGATTTTCATTATAAATTTTCTTTTTGTGCCTATAACACAGTGCAACAGTGAAAAAAATGCAAGAACCCGACAGTATAGGTTCGATTCTACTACCAAAGGGTACTATATACCTATACTTGGTTTGGCTAGATTGGTGACCAATTTTTTTTTATGGGCCTCAAAAGTTTTGAAAATCAGTGAGCCCCTCGAAAAAAGGTGTCATCAGTTTTTGCCCACCAGCTAACACATACTTCGTGATAGCGCTAAACTATGTTCGGCAATAATATAGCTGGGAGCTCTGTGCACAAATGTTGTAAACACTTTATGCCAAAAAAGTAATTCATTCCTGACCTTTTTTTAAAAATATATAGAAAAAATTATTTTTTTTTCACTTTTTTCAGTATAACTTTGAAAGTGCCCAAATTTTTTACTAACAATGTTCCACAAAATTGTAGCCACGGTAGAGCTGAACAACTTCTGTACATATCAATACAATCTGAAAGTGTCTAGGCACCCTAAATAGCTCATAAGGACCACTATGTATCATACAAATTTTAGTATTTCACTATTTTTGGTACTCACTCACAAAATGTAAATTATTTCCACTTAATGGTTTAGGTTGTTTGTGGTTTTACCTACTTTTATTGTTATTGTTGCTTATTAAGTATCCCTTCAGTGACTGGTAGAGATTTATCAGATTTTATTATGATATTTATTATGATTTTTACATATTTAACTAAATTATACTATAAATTTATAATATCAAATCTTATGATTTCGGGACCACTATGTAACATAAAAATTGTTGTCGTTTTACAATTTTTGACACTAAAACAATAACAAAAATTCACACTTCTGTGTTGTACTTAATGAATTTGGTTGTACTATTAATTTTCATCACAAAAATCCATTTTACATTTAAAACTCTTCGCTATACTCATAATTATCATCCTCTGAATCCTCGTAATCCTCCAGTAATGGTAGTTCATCGTGGCCTTGAGCATCCTGCATCCTTTTTTCAAATTCTGGGTCTTTAAATAAATTTTTTGCGCGCCAGCAAATTTCTGCCATTACGGCATCCGGAGACCCCTTTCCTCTATACCTGAAGACAAACATGTCAGAAATTTTAAAAATTGTAATTGTAATTGTTAAAATTTGTGTGTAACATATATATTTATAAACAGTCATTATTACCTTAACTCAAACGTCAATGCTGTTTAATGGAACCTTTCACCTTGTTCATCCGATTCCGTTGAAAGTTGACGGCTAAAATATTCTAAATGATGGTGCAAGTAATGAATTTTTAACGACATATGCACACCAATTCTTTCGAATGCAGTCAACATGATTTGTACGGATTGCTCATAGTTTTGTGACCGTTGTTTTCCCAAGAAGCCGGCTATTACATCCTTTATTGAGTTCAGACATCCCTTTCAGCGTCGATTAATATGTTGTCGAACCGCTCGTCTTTTATCAATTTTTGTAATATCCGGACCATTAACCACGCCTAAAAAAATCATGCACAAAATAATTGAATACAAATATTCTATATACAAATATACTATATGTATGTACATATTTTCTAATGTCTTAAATGAAATACTAAAATATTTACCTTCTTTCAACTTGTCAAGAGAGATTTTTTGTTTGAAGATTTGTTCTCGCAAAAGATTTAAAACTGCAAGCGCATGTTCAGGGTTGTCCTTATTACGTAAGATAGCCTTTAAAAATTTTTTTACTATCCCCAGTTTGATGTGAAGAAATGGCATCAAAACGCGCTCAAGTGGCACTAGTGCTTTGTTAATAACGTTCATTTCTCCCAACTTAAAATCACCCCTATTTTCCCAAGTATGATTTTGGTACTGATTTCCTTTATATCGGGAATTCCAATTGCATAGAAAGCACATATATTTTGTGTAACCACCCAGAAGTCCGCATAGCATTGCCACTACTTTCAGATCGCAGCAAATACGCCACTTATGGTCGTGATATTTTATAAGTTTCAGAATATGCTCTATTTTTTCCTAAGTTTCTTTTGTATCGAACGAATAGGCTATTGGAACACATGGTTTCGTGTTTGTTTTATGTAAAAGCACAGCTTTTAAACTCTGCTTTGAGCTGTCTATAAACAATCGCCAATCATCAGGATTGTATGCAATTTGCATATGTTCCATAAGCATTTTTATGTCGTTACAGTATGCAAATGTTTTTTTGTCGTAAAAAATGTTTGTAGACATGTTTGTCTTTTCCTGTAACTCGTGACGTTAAATTCAGGCACCAATATGTTCTGTTCGTTTAAAAGTTTATAGTCAGAACGATTTTCCGATTCTTTACTGTCGCAACTGAAATCCGGCGTTGATTCATGACTACTCTCAAGGGGTTTATTTTCCAGAGGTGGTTGTGGTAGTGGAAGGTCAGTTGAACGAATTTTTGGTAGTTGGTCACTAGGAATAGACTGGTATTTAAAACTTTTTGTTTTTCCCAATTCATCCCTTGAACTGTATTTTTACATGCATAACAATTCTCAGAATTATGTTTTCTACCCGGATTTGTCCAAATCATACGGGCGCACTGTGGTGCCTCGGCGGAAAAAATAAAATTTTTCGAACATCTAATTCTTATATATAGATGGATCAGGTGAATTAATAAATATTTGAATAAGCTGAATTCATAATTTTTTTTTTAAATTAATTTTTTTATCTACAAAATCGGAGACGGAAGTCAGAATAAATTTTTTGAGTTCTAATTGTTAAAAAAACTTGCTGAATTGAGCGATGAATTTGTCTGATACAATAATTCGAATTTATATTTTAGGGGCTTAGTATTAAAACGTAATACTTTCTTAACAGTTGAAAGAAAAAAATTAATGAAATCGATCAAGTATTTCAGAAAATATAACCTTTAGAAACTTATGGTTTGAAAATACATTTGATGGACAAAAACTGTGTGTGCTACGTCTTGCTACTATAAAAACGTATATAGAAATTAAAGGTCGAAATGTGTTGTTTGGATTTCTGGAAAAAAATTTTGTAATTTTTTGCACTTAACGTAGTTAAAGCGATTTGAATGTCGAAAAGGCGATCTAAAAATCGTGCACAATGCATAAAAAACACGGCATACTTTTAGGAGTATGCTAGTTAATTGTCTCATAAATGTAAGTAATGTAAACAAAATGTAAAAACAAAAACAACAATATTATTGTTTACGAATGTAAATGCAAAGAGCGTGTTTGGTGACATTCACATCAAGTTTAAGATTTTTTGTATAAAATTTCAATTGAAACAAATTAAAAAATTAAAATGAGTAAATTTTCAGTTTCACATAAAGAATTATGCGAAGAGCTTATAAATTGTGGTAAAAATGTGAATGCTTTGACTGAATTTATTAAAGCAAAAAACAACGACCTAACCGAGGAACAAATAAATTTCGTGAAAAGAGATATAAGCCAGCGATTTTTAAGCAGCTGTAACAAGCGTTGGACTGATTCTTATAGAAGAATTAACTATTTTTTTAAAAAAAAAAATTAAAATTGGTTGAAAAGTAAATATATTTTGATAATACAAAAGAAATCGTAAATTTAAATAGGTTTTCCAAATTTATAGACACATTTGATGTGGAGTTTCCATGCAGCCAATCTACTGTTGCACGCAAAGGAAGAAAAGAGAAAAGCTTTATTGAATGTTGTGATCGCGCAAAACGCTATAAGGCTGCTGCTGTAACATCGCAGTTCCCGAAAGAACAACTTGAAATGGCAAGTGATATGCAGGGTGAAGGAAACAGAGGAAAATCATATATTGATCCCTCAGTTGCACTGGCAATATTACTGAACGCTGACCTTACAAAATTTCAATACGAAACAATTAAGATAGCCCTTAGTTCTGAAGGTTTCGACATTTTGCCGCCATATAAGAGGTCTTAGAAGAAAAAAAAGCTATCCAGACGAATTGGAAATTACAGAAACGTCTGCTGCTGTTCATCTGCAATGTTTGCTGGATCACACATCAAAGCGCCTTTTTGAATCATTCACAGCGGAAAAATTAACTGGTCTTTCGGGATGTGATTTAACTCTCACCAGTAAATGGGGCTGCGATGGGTCATCTGGACATGCTGAATACCAGCAAAGTCTTCTTAGCGATGCAAGTGATGGAAATATTTATTTAGTTTCAATGGTACCGCTAACATTAAATTCAGAATGCAATAGTGAATTTTGGCGAAACAATAGTCCATCGTCAACCCGATACTGCCGTCCGATTTCGTTCGAATTTGCCCAAGAAACGAAAGATAAAGTTGAAGAAGTAGCCGGAAAAATAAATTCCCAGATCGCTGCTTTGAAGCCCACACAGATATCTATCTATAATAGGGAAATAAATGTGAAGCATAACCTTCTGTTCACAATGATCGACGGTAAAACGGCTCAAATAGTCACACATACTCTTTCTGCAGCAGTATGTTACATTTGTGGTGCAAAACCAACAGAAATGAATAATTTGGAGCTGATTTTATCAAAAACAGTACAGGCAGAGGCATTTAAATTAGGGATATCATCTTTACATACTAGGATAAAGTTTATGGAGTGCATACTTCATTTAGGATATAATTTTCCATTTCAAAAGTGGGCTGCGACTCTTGAAAATAAGCAAATTAAACAACAAAATAAAATTCGAATTCAGGAGCGTTTCAGAGAGAGATTGGGCTTACGAGTGGATGCTGTACAGCAAGGGACTGGCACATCTAACAACGGGAACATGTCAAGGCGTTTTTTTTTCAAACCCTGAAATTGTGGCCGATATAACGGGAATAAAACACGAACTGATAGACCGATTTAGAATTATCCTCCAAATACTAACATGTGGACAAAAAATTAATATCGACAAATATAACACTTATGCAATGAATACAGCAAAGTTTTTTGTCGAGAATTACAGCTGGTTTTATATGCCTGTAACTGTGCACAAGGTTCTTATACATGGCAAGCAAATTATGGATGCCGCAATACTTCCAATTGGAATGCTATCGGAGGAAGCCGAAGAAGCGCGGAAAAAGGATTACAGAAAATTCAGGCTTATATTTTCTAGAAAATGTGATCGAGTTTCAACAAATTCTGATGTTTTCCATCGACTGCTGGCAACTTCTGATCCGTATATCACTTCCATACGGCGACAACCAAATAAAAACACATTAGAATTATATCCCATTGTTCAACAAATGATAGAGGACTAAAAAAGCCTTTTGCTTTAACTATTTTTGTTTTTTAAATAATTATACTGATGTTTGCGACAAACTTCCAACAAAAGTATATGGTTCGCATGAACTTGTTACAAGTTCGAATGCCTGCACATAATTATCAATATAACAAAAAGTTTACCTAATTGTTCGCATTTTTTAAGCAAATGGTGTTCCTTAAAAATGTTTAAAAACTCACAGAAAGTGGGCGTGATTGATTGATTGATTTAAAAATAAATACCCTTTGTTTTTACCAATCTAAATTAGGTTTGGTTGAGAATACCGAATTCAAACATTTTAGATGTAAGGAAAATTGGCGTGGCAGTGATCCAATTTTTATCTAGATATATTTTTTTGGTTTAAAATAGGGAGCTCTACTATCCTACCAAATATCATTAAGATCGAATGAGAATTGCGAGATTTTGAAATTTCAGTTGTATGGCAGGTGGGCGTGGCAATGGTTGGATTTTGACCAAATTTTACAATTTTCTTAATGTGATCAAAATTATCGTGTGTGCCAAAATTCATTGCTCTACGATTACTCCTTCTATTTTTTTCCACAAAATGTATGGGGCGGCACCACTGTGGGGCGACCAAACGTAGAAATGATCGCTTTCCATTCTGCCAGTCGACAAAGTCATTGTAGCATGTTATGCATACTGAATTGGGTGTAAATTTTGTACGTCCAATAAAATTTATTTTGTAATATTTGATGTAAACATCCTTAAATTGTTTCTTTCTCTTTGGCGTAAAAGTACCACAAACAACAAAAATTATTTATATTGCCTTTGCACTTATCCATGTTTGCTGTTTAATAGTTCTCATAGTTCATAGTGTTCCTAGTTCTTTCGCTGCATATACAAGAACTCTTATACTGTAGTAAATTAGACTAAGCAGAAACAATCGTTGTTAAAGAAAATAAACATCATAGTCAGTTCTAAAATTCACATCAATAAAGACAGATCAAAAAATTATTTCTTTCTTTGTTTTCTTTCCCTGAAGAGAAGATGGGATATAAGACTCAAACATAACTGGCGCAGTCGAAAAAGGATTTAATTCTAAAGAATTAAACCATACGAACTAAGACTCAACACGATTTGCAAAGGCAAAGTTACAAATAAACTGATCAAAACATATTTAATTAAATTGATAATTTTCTTTAATAAAAAAAGTGATTATTACAAAAAAAAAAGAAAGAAAAAACATAAATGTATATAATAAATTTTTCTACATAGAAAAATAAATATTAAGTATACTTTTAAAATGCTATGAGTATATTCATGGATACACTGAAACAATATAAATATAATCTAAGCATAAGAATATCACCTTTTTAATATAAAAACAAAAATATTCAAAGAACAATTAAATAAACTATTTTCTCTACGCCACTGGCCTTTCAACAATCTTTACAAGTATTTATCAAGTCGTGGTTTAACTCAGAAAAAAGAAACAGTAAAAAGTACAGTCACCACTTAACTTACATCGATGTTAGAGCTCCAATCGATATTGAGAAGTTTCAAAATTATACAGTTCTTAACGTCAGTGATCAAACTCAAATGAATCAAAGGCAAAAATTGTTCAATGAAAATAGAAACATGGAAGAAATGGAAAGCCCTGGGACAGCTGAGAAAGTTAGTCAGTTGGAGCAAGGGATAAGACAATTAGAAAGTGTAATTAATCAGCTGCAACAACAAAATCAATTACAACTGCAACAAATACAACACTATCAAAGCCAACTTCAACAACAACAACCAATTGCATTACCAAGCCAATCTTACAACGAGCAGGTTAATTTGTTTTCGCCGAAAGACATTATTGACCAATTTCGCCGCTTAAACCATTTGATGGTAAATACCTAATGCAATTCATAGCATCGGTTGAAGCCACAACAAAAATTTGCAACGAAAATAGCCACCTTATTGAGTATGGAGTACAGATTGTTTGCAATGAGAAAATTTTTGGAGATGTTAGGCATCTAATAAGGCAACTTGGACCACAACCTACCTGGAATCAAGTAAAGGACAAATTAAAGCATTATCTTCAACCAAAAAGGTCGTATTCCGATATTTTTAATTACTGTCGTAATGTAAAGTTGATGAATTTAAATGAACTGTTTAGAGTTTTTGTAAAAGCCAAATTTGACTTAACCGAAATATATGATTTTGATGAAGATAAACCTGGAATATATTCCCCACGAAATGTCGATAGAGACTTAGTACATTTGATGTTGGAAAAAATTGATGCACCTATTAGGGCCCATATACAAGGAAACGAAACAATGATCAATATAATTACAAAATATTCTAAGCTAGGTTTACTGGAAGGCAATAGAGCTATAGATTACACAGTGAGACAAATGATAACTTTTTGAAAAATGCAAGAACACGACAGTATAGGTTCGATTCAACTACCAAAGAGTACTATAACCCTACACTTGGTTTGGGATTGGTGACCAATTTTTTTTATGGGCCTCAAAAGTTTTGAAAATCAGTGAGCCCCTCGAAAAAAGGTGTCATCAGTTTTTGCCCACCAGCAAACACATACTTCGTGATAGCGCTAAACTATGTTCGGCAATAATATAGCTGGGAGCTCTGTGCACAAATGTTGTAAACACTTTATGCCAAAAAAAGTAATTCATTCCTGACCTTTTTTTAAAAATATATAGAAAAAATTATTTTTTTTTCACTTTTTTCAGTATAACTTTGAAAGTGCCCAAATTTTTTACTAACAATGTTCCACACGGTAAAACTGAACAACTTTTGTGAACATTCCAATACAATCTGGACGTGTCTAGGCACCCTACATAGCTCATAAAGACCACTATGTATCATACAAATTTTAGTATTTCACTATTTTTTGGTACTCACTCACAAAATGTAAATTATTTCCACTTAATGGTTTAGGTTTTTTATTGTTTTGTCTACTTTTAGCTATTGCTGTGTATTGAGTATCTGTTCAGTGACTGTTTGGGATTTATCTGATTTTATTATGATTTTGACTTATTAAATTTATTTTGTATATCATTCCTGTAACTTACTTAATTTTGTACATTTATTTTATTTATTAATTCTATTATGAAACTTCTTATATCAAATCTTAATATTTCGGGTCACCCTTACAAGTAAATGTTTTATATGACGTCACCACAACAACATCATAACGTTCTTTACTACTTTTGGTCGGTCCGTTCACTACTGTTGTCTTTTCATCATCACTTTTCGGTCCACAAACTGATACTGTTTTTGTGATCATTGCGTTTACAACTGGTGTCTTTCTTCATCACTTGTCGGTCCACAAACTGATACTGTTTTTGTGATCATTGCGTTTACAACTGGTGTCTTTTCTTCATCACTTGTCGGTCCA
This sequence comes from Phaonia tiefii, assembly GCA_963931995.1. Lineage (NCBI taxonomy): Eukaryota > Metazoa > Arthropoda > Insecta > Diptera > Muscidae > Phaonia > Phaonia tiefii. The sequence goes on from OZ008369.1 coordinate 191,703,365, forward strand.
CAAACTGATACTATTGTTGTGTCCTTTTTGCATACGAAATAGCTATCATGTCAAGTAAAAAAGTTGAAGTGAATAGGGTGATTGAGAATACCGAATTCAAACATTTTAGATGTAAGGAAAATGGGCGTGGCAGTGATCGAATTTTTATCTAGATATATTTTTTTGGTTTAAAATAGGGGGCTCTACTATCCTACCAAATATCATTAAGATCGAATAAGAATTGCGAGATTTTGAAATTTCAGTTGTATGGCAGGTGGGCGTGGCAATGGTTGGATTTTGACCAAATTTTACAATTTTCTTAATGTGATCATAATTATCGTGTGTACCAAAATTCATTGCTCTACGATTACTCCTTCTATTTTTTTCCAAAAAATGTATGGGGCGGCACCACTGTGGGGCGTCCAAACGTAGAAATGATCGCTTTCCATTCTGCCAGTCGACAAAGTCATTGTAGCATGTTATGCATACTGAATTGGGTGCAAATTTTGTACGTCCAATAAAATTTATTTTGTAATATTTGATGTAAACATTCTTAAATTGTTTATTAAGACTACGTCTTTTTCTCTTTGGCGTAAAAGTACCACAAACATAACAAAAATTATTTATATTGCCTTTGCACTTATCCATGTTTGCTGTTTAAAATCCACTTTAGAAGGGTTTTCGCTTTAATAGATTTTGAATTTATAAAAATTTAAACACTACAAAAAATTATTATTTTTATTGCATTTATTTGTTTGCATTCAACTGATACCCTATTCACTTCAACTTTTTTACTTGACATGATAGCTATTTCGTATGCAAAAAGGACACAACAATAGTATCAGTTTGTGGACCGACAAGTGATGAAGAAAAGACACCAGTTGTAAACGCAATGATCACAAAAACAGTATCAGTTTGTGGACCGACAAGTGATGAAGAAAAGACACCAGTTGTAAACGCAATGATCACAAAAACAGTATCAGTTTGTGGACCGACAAGTGATGAAGAAAGACACCAGTTGTAAACGCAATGATCACAAAAACAGTATCAGTTTGTGGACCGACAAGTGATGAAGAAAAGACAACAGTAGTGAACGGACCGACCAAAAGTAGTAAAGAACGTTACATGATGTTGTGGTGACGTCATATAAAACATTTACTTGTAAGGGTGACCCGAAATATTAAGATTTGATATAAGAAGTTTCATAATAGAATTAATAAATAAAGTAAATGTACAAAATTAAGTAAGTTACAGGAATTATATAGAAATAAATTTAATAAGTCAAAATCATAATAAAATCAGATAAATCCCAAACAGTCACGGAAAAGATACTCAATACACAGCAATAGCTAAAAGTAGACAAAACAACAAAAAACCTAAACCATTAAGTGGAAATAATTTACATTTTGTGAGTGAGTACCAAAAAATAGTGAAATACTAAAATTTGTATGATACATAGTGGTCTTTATGAGCTATGTATGTAGGGTGCCTAGACACGTTCAGATTGTATTGGCATGTTCACAAAAGTTGTTCAGCTTTACCGTGTGGAACATTGTTAGTAAAAAATTTTGGCACTTTCAGAGTTATACTGAAAAAAGTGAAAAAAAATAATTTTTTCTATATATTTTTAAAAAAAGGTCAGGAATGAATTACTTTTTTGGCATAAAGTGTTTACAACATTTGTGCACAGAGCTCCCAGCTATATTATTGCCGAACATAGTTTAGCGCTATCACGAAGTATGTGTTAGCTGGTGGGCAAAAACTGATGACACCTTTTTTCGAGGGGCTCACTGATTTTCAAAACTTTTGAGGCCCATAAAAAAAATTGGTCACCAATCTAGCCAAACCAAGTATAGGGTTATAGTACCCTTTGGTAGTAGAATCGAACCTAAACTGTCGTGTTCTTGCATTTTTCAAAAAGTTATCATTTGTCTCACTGTGTAATCTATAGCTCTATTGTCTTCCAGTAAACCTAGCTTAGAATATTTTGTAATTATATTGATCATTGTTTCGTTTCCTTGTATATGGGCCCTAATAGGTGCATCAATTTTTTCCAACATCAAATGTACTAAGTCTCTATCGACATTTCGTGGGGAATATATTCCAGGTTTATCTTCATCAAAATCATATATTTCGGTTAAGTCAAATTTGGCTTTTTCAAAAACTCTAAACAGTTCATTTAAATTCATCAACTTTACATTACGACAGTAATTAAAAATATCGGAATACGACCTTTTTGGTTGAAGATAATGCTTTAATTTATCCTTAACTTGATTCCAGGTAGGTTGTGGTCCAAGTTGCCTTATTAGATGCCCAACATCTCCAAAAATTTTCTCTTTGCAAACAATCTGTACTCCATACTCAATAAGGTGGCTATTTTCGTTGCAAATTTTTATTGTGGCTTCAACCGATGCTATGAATTGCATTAGGTATTGAGGTGGGCACAAATCACGTGATTAGCGTGAATCACGCGTGATTCACGCATGAACGTGAGTAAAATTTGATTTTACTCACGTGAGCGTGCGTGAACGTGAGCGAAAAAAAATCGTCGTGCGTGAGCGTACGTGAGTGGAAAAATTTCGTGATTCACGAACTTTTCCAATAAAAAATTCGGTTTTTTTTGCCGACTTTTCTTATTTTGGATGTTTAATGTGTCAAATACGCAAATTGCATATTTTTTAGGAATAGCAAGTTTTACCAACTTTTTTTTGCAACATTTTTTCACCGATTAAATCAACAGCACCTAACTGGAAAAATAGGCCTTGGAGCCAAATTTTTTGTTTAACATTTTTTGCTCAAAGTAACGTGTTTTCCAATAACTTCATCAGTTTGTTATAAACCATAAACACTTTTACTATATTTTAAAGGCGTTGCTAGTCAATAAGTTGTCGGCCGCTACCGCATGGCGGCGTCAAGTTTTTACTCAGTTGCCCGCGGTATTCGCATGTTTTCATATTTCTTGTGTAAACAAACAAAACAGCACCAATTGTGACGATCACACGTTTTTTCGCTATGGATATTCGCTTGAGTGTGAAGCACTAAAAGACTCTTTTTACAAAAGACACTAAATTACCTGAATTTTTTAACCCCAACGAAAAAGAGACTGAATTAAAATTTTGTTTTATAATCATTAACTATAATTATAACTTGAAGTATTTTATTTTAATTATATGTGACCTGGTCTACGGAAAGGGGGCTTAAGTGTCAAAAAATTAATTTTCACTTTTGGTTGATTCAGATGGAAGATGAGATGCTTTTTCACGTGGTGAAAAGCAGAAAATCCTAACTTGCTTAGAAGTGTACTAAAAATGTAGAGAAAGAAGAGTAAAAATACGACAAAATATAATTTATTGGTAATGAACAAAATACATTGAATTATAAGCTATAAAGACATGATTATACAGTAGAAAAACGTATTATGGGCCAAAAATAATAATGCTGAGTAGTTTATGTATTTTTCTTTGTTGTCGTTTTCCTTGAGATCTTTTTACGTGTTGATCCTGAGGAAGATGGACCTGGTTCCTCGTCTGGTTTGAGAACATCTTCACTAGTTTTTGCCTTCCGTTTCTTCGATGGCAAATCTTTCGGCAATGGAGCCACAATATCTACTTTAGATATATCCGAAACTAAGCTGCGAAGATTGTGATAGATGTACCACTGACGTTCCAAAGATAAACCGGCTGGTTGTATAACTTTCGGCATTTCAGGATCGATAGGTTTTAACAGAAGCTTAAAGGACTGCACTTCTTCACTGTCAGCGAATTTCTTTGTTTTTACACAATCTGTAGAGATTATGAAATGATAATGGTATATTTGCCAGTCCGTGTTGGCGCACTGTTACACCCTGTGCGTGAAAATGACGTAGTAAATTTTCGTAACGCTTCGTCATACAGGCATGTAGAAACTGGAAAAACGAACGACAAACAGGTACTCTGTAGAAGGTAAATTGAATTAGTATATGCCTCATAACTTCTGTATCCTGTCTCTGTCCATATTTCTTCCGCTCAGCAAGCTTTGCGTATACACTTTCTAGCTTTTCGTTACTCATAATTCCAGCTTCGATGTGACTTAGTATCACTAAATCAAGTTCATTTTTCGACATCTCTAAACAATTGTTCCGCGTACTCTCGATCATTTCCCGTGGTATCAGTGTATGACATTCATTATTACAACAATCTTTTGACAGAAATTTTGTTACCAGCTCCTCCTCCTTCACATCAACAACATACAGGTCCATGTTAACAAAAGTTTGTTCGGTATCATCTTCTGCCTGAGATACACATACTTCGTCTTCATCATCATCGCTCTCTTCATAGTTTTCATCATCGTTTTCATCATCCTTTTCATGGAAATATTGTCCGTATACGGCACTGAACTCCTCATCAACACTCATGTTTCATTTCATGCGAAATGCGAAGACGATAATCAGCAGAAACAGTAAACGTCACTTCTTCAGTGTTACTTTTTTAAATGTTCCACACTAGCAACTTACACGATGAACTATAATAATATTCCGACCAACAACACTTACTGGACCAACAACAACACTTACTGGACGTCCGGCGCGGAGAACAATTAACGAGATAATGAGAAACTGACGAAACGAGTTGCTTACTTTTAACAGCTTTTTCACAGAAAACTAGTTTTCGCACGTAAGCTCCCTTTTCGTAGACCAGGTCACATATAAACTTTGCTTTATATTTTTAAGTTAATTTAATCTATTCATAAAAATAAAACTTGTTTTTGAAGCTTTCTTTAAATAAAAATGAGAATTTTTTTTGTATCAAAAAGTGTGTTTTTTCTTTTGCGTGAGTTTCGTGACTAACGTGATTCACGCATGAACGTGAGTAAAATTTGATTTTACTCACGTGAGCGTGCGCGAACGTGAGCGAAAAAAAATTCGTCGTGCGTGAGCGTGCGTGATTCAAAATTATTACGTCGTGACCGTGCGTGAGCGTGAGCCAAAATTACTCACGTGTATTTACCATCAAATGGTTTCAAGCGGCGAAATTGGTCAATAATGTCTTTCGGCAAAAACAAATTAACCTGCTCGTTGTAAGATTGGCTTGGTAATGCAATTGGTTGTTGTTGTTGAAGTTGGTTTTGATATTGTTGTATTTGTTGCAGTTGTAATTGATTTTGTTGTTGCAGCTGATTAATTACACTTTCTAATTGTCTTATCCCTTGCTCCAACTGACTAACTTTCTCAGCTGTCCCAGGGCTTTCCATTTCTTCCATGTTTCTATTTTCATTGAACAATTTTTGCCTTTGATTCATTTGAGTTTGATCACTGACGTTAAGAACTGTATAATTTTGAAACTTCTCAATATCGATTGGAGCTCTAACATCGATGTAAGTTAAGTGGTGACTGTACTTTTTACTGTTTCTTTTTTCTGAGTTAAACCACGACTTGATAAATACTTGTAAAGATTGTTGAAAGGCCAGTGGCGTAGAGAAAATAGTTTATTTAATTGTTCTTTGAATATTTTTGTTTTTATATTAAAAAGGTGATATTCTTATGCTTAGATTATATTTATATTGTTTCAGTGTATCCATGAATATACTCATAGCATTTTAAAAGTATATTTAATATTTATTTTTCTATGTCGAAAAATTTATTATATACATTTATGTTTTTTCTTTCTTTTTTTTTGTAATAATCACTTTTTTTATTAAAGAAAATTATCAATTTAATTAAATATGTTTTGATCAGTTTATTTGTAACTTTGCCTTTGCAAATCGTGTTGAGTCTTAGTTCGTATGGTTTAATTCTTTAGAATTAAATCCTTTTTCGACTGCGCCAGTTATGTTTGAGTCTTATATCCCATCTTCTCTTCAGAGAAAGAAAACAAAGAAAGAAATAATTTTTTGATCTGTCTTTATTGATGTGAATCTTAGAACTGACTATGATGTTTATTTTCTTTAACAACGATTGTTTCTGCTTAGTCTAATTTACTACAGTATAAGAGTTCTTGTATATGCAGCGAAAGAACTATGAACAATATATGATCATTTTAACTCTACATACTACATACATATTGAGTTAGAGCAATAACCAGAGTTGGGGTAGTTAGTGGGTACGTAACTCGCACACTCACCATTGTACCACCGACGGTCAACGACCGAATTCTTTACGAAGATTTATATCCTTTTGTCATAAAAATGGTTACTGTTTGTTCTCTGCAGCTTACTGGCGTCAATATTTAACGTTTTTAGTGCCGTAGCTGTTGTAATTGCATTGTCACTTGTCACTAATTTTGCCAACTGACGACAAGTGCGGTCGTTAATCTTTCTGGGGCGTCCAGCAGCAGCTGAAAGTTTAATATTTTCCTTCCGTCTTATTCTCTAGATCGTCATATGACTCACATTAATCTTTTTTGGGACACTCCGAACAGAACTAGTTTTTTAATAATTCCATGATTTGTACTACTTTAGATGATTCCATTTTTGATCAGCACGTGGACAATAATGAGCAATTGAAAAATATAACAGTAAAATTATGGAGGTTACATTTGAGTTTACGTGTCTTTAAAACGTTGAAGAAACTGCAATATAGAGTGCGTAATTATAAAAAAATAAAAAAAAGTAAATGGTTTCCCATTACATCCCATGAAGGGACAGGGGAGAGCTTCTCACAATCATTGAGCTGTGCGCTTTCCAGTTTTCACTCACTGATTGGGACCTACAGTTTTACACCGATTCCGAACGGTATTTTGAGAAGCTTTTTCATGGTTAAATACTCGATAGTGTCGACGTCACTATGCGACGTGACCGCCCCCGAAAGGAACATTTTTTTTAAGGTGGTCAGAGCAGGGATCGAACCCAGGGTCTCATGTACAAGAGGCGCGCACACTACTCATTGCCCCACCGACGACCATTTATAACATTGGTGTTTATTTGCATATTAAGCGCTTTGAAACATAATTGTCGCATATTTAAGAGTTCATTATGAAAGAGACCCATATCGATGTAAAATTCTAAAAAATGTTTTAGTTCTAAGGTTAAACGCCGTTAAAAATTAAAGTTTTAAACATCCATTATGGGGAACGTGTTAAAATTTTGCTCGTCACTGTATGTACATATGTGAACGTTGGTTTTGAAAAAATTTCCGGTTTTACACTGCGAATCACTTAAATAAGGAATCATATGTTTCAAACTATGAACGTAAATATTATTTAAATTGGATATTGAAGAATTACGAAATTCATTACGAACAAAATCTATAATCTTTCTATTTATTTAGCAAAATAAGATAAATAATTTTTTTTGTTTGCTAAAATTGTTTTTTTATTTACATGCAAATCGTTAATAACAAAATAAAAATTAACATCCATGGCAAAACGACTGAGTTGGGTTTGGTTATCAGATCTTAAATGGTAGCAAAGTTTAATGCTGGAGCGGTAGTAAAAGACATTGACAAGACAACATTTTTCAGAATCCACAATCTGCTGCAGATCAAACTCAATTGAAATTCGTTTCACGTTCGATATTCGTACGAAGTTCATCAATCGTCGCTGGGTTGTTGGCATAGACCATAGACTTGACGTAGCCCCACAGGAAATAATCTAACGGCGTCAAATCGTACGACCGAGGCGGCCAATCGACTGGGCCATTTCGTGAGATAACATGTTCACCAAACTTGGTTTCCAATAAATTGATTGTGGCATTCGCTGTGTGGCTTGTGGCGCCGTCCTGTTGGAACCACATGTCCTCCAAGTCCATATTATCCAATTGGGGCCAAAAATATTCGGTTATCATTGAACGGTAGCGATTCGCATTCACAGTAATGTGCCGGTCTTGATCATCACGGAAGAAGTACGGCCCAATGACGCCGCCGGCCCATAAACCGCACCAAACCGTAATTTTCTCGGGATGCCAGGATGACTCATGGATTACGTGTGGATTGCTGTCTGACCAATAACGCATATTTTGCTTATTGATGAAGCCATTCAGCCAGAAATGAGCCTCCTCGCTGAAGATGATTTTCCGCTGAAAATCCGAATTATTTTCAAGTTGAGAACGACGTGTGAGAGACACATTTGGGCTTTCTTGAACTGAAGCCTCAGCGGCAGCAATATTCTCGACACTACGGGCACTTCTTTGTTTCACTGGCACGGGAACATTTTGTACTGTGCCTGTGGATTCAAATTTTTCCACTAGACGCTCAATTGTTGATCTGGTAGGACGATTATGACGACCATAAATTGGACGTAGCGCTCTTAAAGTTGAGGCCACTGACTCCAAATTTCGGTAGTAAATTTTAATAATTTCGACTCGTTGTTGGCTCGTATATCTTTCCATGATGAAATGGCAAACCCTACTGAAGAGAAATGTCAAAATACCCTTTTTTTTGTGTCATGCTAAACAAAGTATTTCAAATTGTAGAATTCCCCCACAGTTTTTAAAGTACACTGAGGGAGGAGAAAACGATATATGCTTTAGTTGTGTGTTTTTTTGTCCACCTTTAGTTACAATTTGTGATATTTAGACTTCGTGCAAGAAGTTACCAACACATCACATTTTTTTTAAACTGAAATTATCATCAGATATATATCATCATATCTAGTAATAGCATCATATCCAACGCTAAACAATGTCAAAACAATTGTTATGCCCCTATTATCTTTCTCTGGTAATCCTTTTACTAAATTAAATAAAAATATTACACAGAGTGTGGCCACTGGTTAAGAACTTAGCAATTTTACCCTAGTACCCTCCGACCAACAATCCGAAAAATTTCAAACCGCTGGCATTTCGCCCCCTTGCATTTTCGGGGATGGTCGTATTTGGACATATTTTCATGAAATGAACCAAGGAATAAGCTGGTGAAATTTGTCCAGTCGTGACTGATCCACCCTGTATTATCGGCTGGTGAATCTAATGAATTTTAATATTTGTAAAGAGGGTGTGAGTAATCTTTTGGGTTGTATCTACTTTTTTTTCTAAGTCCAACAGACACGGAATTGTATCCCGGTATCTCTCGAAAATGTACTCTTAAATGTACATACCGCAAATAATTACGTGTGACAACTATTTACATTTTTAGAAATATAGTATAAATATTTGCTAAGCGTTCATTTTCGGTCACACGACCCAAGATCTAAGGCAAACACTTGACACACAACAATTTGAATTATTTTATGACTTTAGCAGAATTTATTATCAAATTAATATCCAGTGTAGCCAAAAGACGTCAAATAAAATGTTAAACTACCAGAAATATGTAACAAAAGATAAAACCAACACTTCATTTCAAGAGCAGTTGAAATTTTATTTCTGTTTTCCGAAGGAAAATAAATATTTTAGACTAAATTTGTCCTATACTGTACTTTACTTCATTTTATTGAATCGAGGCAACAAATCGAACACACACTTTTCACATAGAAAATTTGGTTATTCTGATTACAATTAAAGGGTTATATTCAAAACAAGTACGAGTATTAGGTAACATGTTTATACAAAAATAGTCGAATAAATTCTTATGGGATTTATTAATAAGCGTGAAAATACTATATCTATAAAGCAGATAACAGTAATACAATGCAACAGACAATATGTGTACCAATAACCACTATACAATTTTGACGCTTTAGTTCCCCTGCACCGGAATTCTGAATCTGTTAAAATTAATAATATTTCAATACAAAGTTTTCGAATTTTGTCAACTTAACTACGATTTTTATCGTACAAAGTGACAGGGTTCCGGTGCTGAATTCAAAAATAGTCGACATTTTAAATTCTGTCGATAAATTTTTTTACGATTAAGATTTAGACTTTTTGAAATAAATTCCAATAAATCCGGATTGAAAGTGAAGTTAACGTAACCAGTTGTATAAATATAATTTTTAATCCTCTATAGTTTCGGAGCAGCTCAAAAAATTAGTGCGAAAAAAAAATTTTTTTTCGGCAAAATATATTTTGTTTATTTTTGAAAATGAATAAACAAATTTAAAACGGCGAAAATTTTTCGGTTTCATGACTTATTCATGAAGTCAAATACATATGTTATATTCTAAATTAAGTGAACGTGTCTCGATTCGACAAGAATTACTCTCTCAAAAATAGTTTCTGTATTTTTTTACTGGAAAAGTCCGCAGGCAGACATTATATCATGTCATCTAATACTTTATATCATCTAATACTTCGGTAAACATTTAAATTTTTTGAAAAATATACTTTATAGAGTAATTAGAGTCTTCCTCGATGGCACAGTGTAGTCAGGGCACTGTGAGACAGCCATTATCAGATTTTGAACTCCGGCACTTCCACAATACGCAATGAATGATGCCTCTTGACCTTCATTTTAAGCACTTGCTTGTCTATTACTTCCAGTTTGCGTTTTGGAGAAGGTCTGCGGATGTATGTTAAATTACCGTTTGATCCGCTAGCAATACATATAGAGACTTCGCAATAATTGCAATTCGTCCTCTTGTCACAATTGCTTTGCTTTCTGGAAGAAGACATTTAAAAATATAACACTTTTATATAAAATAAGATTTTGAATTGAATTAAAATAATGTGGCAATACATAAATGCTACTCCGCACGTACATATTGCCATAAATTGCGACGAACACATGTTTACGACGCTCACATTTTAACGTCATCACTGTATTACAATTGAACAGAATGGCAACACTCAAATCAGATGTTGAATGCGACAAGAATGAGAATGGTGAGCTGCTGAACTAAAATAAACGAATGTTCTGAACTAGCTCACAGAGAACTAGTTCATATAGTTATTAAACTTGTTTATTCGCGAAATGCACAGCTCAAGATAATTTCGTTCCCACAAGACCTGTTTTCACCGGATTTTACAAGTACATTCGTTAATTTAGTTGAAATATTGTTTTCTGATGGAACAGGAAAAGTATACAAACAGGGTATTACAAACATCCATACCATAAAATGCATATGTGGTAGCGTGTAATAAATATACTTTATTTTCAATAAAAATAAAAACATTAGTTACTCATTACTCTGTAACCCAATCAAAAAGTTGCGATTCTTGTCGAAATGAGACACCTTTACTTAATTTCGAATGCAATCAAAACTTATCCATAGATTTTCATCGCCCTTGGCTCATTTCATTCAAGACATATCTGACCTCACGACTGAGGTATAAAGCCAAACATTTTGTGACGTTTTCAATTTGTATGCATTTTTAAGGAAAAAGAAAAAATTAAATTTAATGAATTTTCGACAGAATTTTTTGACTAGCTCCGAAAGTATGGCGCGGATTACAAAATTACATTAATACAACCTGTTGTTTTTTTCAAATGCGATTGCTGTTTCTTTTAACAAATTGGGACAACTCGTTCTCGAGCTGTGGTAAAATCTGTTGAAAGTCCTGAAAAAATGTAAAAAGTCATAAATTTGTTTCCATTTTGTTGCATAGTATTCCGAAGGAGCAACCTACTTAAAAATACCCTCATCCTAAGCATTCAAACGATTATGGCATTGCTATCAGCGACAAAGGAAAGCGCTGCAGATCGATGATAACCAATTTGCTTTGGCAAAATTCTGATCTAAGCCACAGAGTCATCGAACATTGCAAGAGTCATAATTGACACTAACATTTCGGTAATAGTCTTAAAAAAAGTAAAAGGACGGTAAGTTTGTGCAATCAAATCACATTTCTGGATTAAATAAAAAGGTACATTTGTATATGAAACAGTTTCATTGCAGGTGTATTAAGTTATTGCACTTATCGACAAGTACTCGTAATAATAGAGCTGGATGAAACTTACAATAGTGATGAATGATTCTTATTCTACAGGTAAATTTTTTAAAACACGGTACATCCCCACGATGAACTTTTATTTCTAGGAATTTAAACGGCTTTTGGAAGTGGTGAAGAAAAGCTGTATTGACCAACTTTTAATTATTTTTTAAGACATGTATATTTTAATATTTATTTTTAATTTTTTAATTATTTCTTGTTTAATCGTCTGCATTCAATCTCTTTAGCTTTCACCTAAATATCACAGTTAATAAGTGAAAACTAGATCTTGTTCAAACCACAATTTTAGCATTTCTCTAGAAATGAACTACGTGTAATTGTTCACAAAGTGTGCTAAGAGTAACAAATTTGCCGGATTGGCAACACTTTGACAATCATCATAGTTGGCGACAACGACGGCAGTAATAATAGCCATATCTGCACAAATCCACCCTTCGTCAATTCAGTGAATGTTTGTTGAATCATCGACATCTTTAACGTTTCATTAATTAACATAACTTAAAAAAGGCAAAACGTTGCCTATTGTCATTGCTGTGTTTACAGTTAACACGAATGTACGAATTCATTGTATTTGTCTACAGGAATTGGGGTTGGTGCGAATAACTGAGCCATAAAGTCGTAAGGAATTCACTTTGTTAAATGTCAATAAAATTTTAAAAAGGTAATAAAATTCATTTGTGGCGAAGTTTTCCGTCAATCAACATTAAATATAAAATAATTGGTGGCATTGAAAATATATAAGTATGTATGTTAAAGATTTAATATAATTTTTACGCGTGTAGACGATACTTTAATGTTGGGCGAATTTTAATAAAGGGACCGAAACGTAAATATCAAATACTCTTATTTGGTTTAACTTATTAAATGCAAAGTAGAATATACTTATATTGTTCGTGCCGAGATGTCTGACCTATTTCGGTGTAGAATGTAATTCAAATATTAAACACTTACAGTCTGTTTGTTGATCTCGATCAAAAGCTTTCGTTAGTTTTTTAGTCGAAAGATAGCTGATAGGGGATCCAGAATCTTATCATTATCTTATCAAGTCTAATGAAACCTCTAGTTCGAATTACCGAAAAAAACATACGGCCTGTGTTCTTAAAACGAATTTGAGCGAAGAACCAATTGGCCATCAAAAATCTCCATACAAACAAGGGCCACACTATTAAGGGCACCTTACACCCAGTGTAAGGTGAAGTCGGGCACTCGGCCGACTAGTCGGGCAAAAATCATAACTAGTTTGATTTTCAGAACGTCGGCTAGTGTAAGGCGAATCAATGCCGGACACAAAAGTCGGGCTGAATAATAGTCGGCTGACTGGTCCGCAGGTCTAACGTGCCCTTTATGTAGATTATCTTTGTTTCTCTTTTAGTCAATGAAATTCGATATAACCAACCGACTTTGTATTGTTTGTCCTTCTGTTTGTTTCTATATTAGCAATTCGTTGTTATGATGTAATAGTTATTGGTTGTGTGTGTGTTGTGATATATGTATGTGTAATGATGAATCTTTAAAATGACGATGGTGATAGTGTAAAAATAAAAAACAGAACTTTCAATTATGGTACTGGGTATTACTGATCTGGGTTTTTGATTGTACTTGAAGAATGATTAGGAACTCTAAGTTTGCTTACTTTTGTTGACAAGGGGGAGGGGGGGTTAATAATTGTAATAAATCTGCTTACGTAATACTTGAACGGCCCCATATGATGGAGCAGGCTTACGTGAATTTGGATGCCAAAAATGGGGACACTTACTAATGCTGATCGAATTTATTTTTTGTATAGGTGGATTTAGGCTGGACCAAATGTGAATGCTACGCTATTTTTGCGCGCGTGGAATAATGTTAAGAGTTTATGCATTTGATGTTCGGCGATTAAGGAAATAAATACGGCGGGATCAACAAAATATAGTGCCATTGAAATATATTTGGTGTTCCTGAATAGTATCTTTACTTGTCGGTTTACTAGCACATGAATTGGAGCTTTTCTTGTTCTTCACGGCTGTTGCAAAGGAAGCTGACCCACAATAGAAGTATCGCAATACGCCTCTGTAGTACCAGAACACCTCTGCTTTGTTGAACATATGCTGATTTTGGTGTAACCCAGTGTAATAGCATAGGTTAGTCATACACCTTTCATGCGGGGAAAGGTCTGTTCGGGTTATGTTCAACAATGAAATCTAAAGAAATAAAGTAAATGGTTTCCCGTTACATCCCATGAAGGGATTAGGGAAAGCTTCTCACAACCAGTGAGCTGTGCGCGTTCTAGTTTTACACTCACTGATTGATACCTACAGATTAACACCGTTTCCGAACGGTCTTTTTGAGAAGCCTTTTCGTGGCTACATACTCGATAGTTAACCGCCGTCGAAAGAAATTTAAGGTGGTCAGAGTAGGGCTTGAACCCACGTCCTCGTGCACAAGAGCCGCGCACACTACCATTGCACCACCGACGGCCATCTGCCGGGATAAAATTTGACATTGAATTTTTTTTCTGTAAATTTAGTCAATAAAATCCGAATGCTTTTTCACCCAGTTTAACAAGTGCTTGCGAAATTGCAGATTTAGTATAATGGAGATTTAGTATAATGGGGAACTGTTTACAGATGCAAATTTTTAATAGCGTATATATTGCATCTGAATGTTTACAGATGCAAATTTTTAATAGCGTATATCGATGTCTCATACCGCCTTGGATTTCAATCCCGCTTTTAGCAGAGAGGTCCTTCTTTATAACGTTTTGGCCTCGAAATTGTTGAAGTTCATCATCAGAGGCTTAGTTGTAGGCTACTGACATCAGTACAAATCTGTTGCTAACTGAAACAACCTGATAAGGATTTTTTGTTTTTTCTTTTTATTAATGGGATGTAATTGTATTCTTTACTGTCGCATGGGTCCCAATAGTGGCATAATAAGATGCCTGTTATGGGCAGAATATTTAAAAAGATCTCAGAGCAAATTAATTTCAAATTACACTGATGTCGTCTACTTCAAACGCCGATTAAGAGGAAAATATTTCTTAATGTTACTAGGTAAGTTTCTAGTCTAGTTTTTATATATAGATATAGTGGGGATTTAAATAAATAATAATAAATTGAGAAAATATATCATTCATTCCATGAGAAAACGCTACAAATCTGACCGAAGGTCTTCCAATTTTCTTCAAATTTTGCACGGAGAGACTCTATGGAGCCAAATATACATTTGCGTTTTTAGATTTTTAAAATTGTTAAAGATCGCGATTTTATTAGCGTTTTTCATTTTTCAAAAAGTTAAAAAAATGGAAAAAGTAGTGAACTTTGAAGAGTAACATTTCCATAAGTGGACCGAATTTTTCAAAGATTTGAAAAGTTTCTGAA
This sequence comes from Phaonia tiefii, assembly GCA_963931995.1. Classification (NCBI taxonomy): domain Eukaryota; kingdom Metazoa; phylum Arthropoda; class Insecta; order Diptera; family Muscidae; genus Phaonia; species Phaonia tiefii. The sequence goes on from OZ008369.1 coordinate 191,718,445, forward strand.
AGCTGTTTTTGTCTATCATGATTTGCAGTTTAAAAGTTACCACTATAAAAAAAAAATGTATGCAAATGCAGTTTTAAAGTGCATTTTGCAGTGCGTTTTCCCCCTTCGATTTTCAAAAAAAAACATTTTTGTAAAATTTAGAATAGTATTTATTAAATAAATGTTATCTTTTTCTGGGACAAAGAATTATTCTATTTTTAATGATTTTTCATCTCGCTCCAACTAATAGTTTGATTCGATCTTTGCTGCTTTTGCTTGTCACAGAATTGTACACACATATGTACAAATGCGTACATAGGTGTGTATACACGCTGAACACAGTACATGATGAAATAGGGAAGAAGTATTTCATCATCCAATTCTAGTAGCATGTAATTCCCTAGGAATAAGTATTTGGCATCAAAAAGTAAGCCTACTTACACAAAAATCAAAAGAAAAACAATTTTTTTTCTGTACATTAGAATTTTTTGCAAAGTGCATCCAAAAATAGCATTTATATTACAAGTAATTGTATTCGCATTATTCTCAATCAGCATTATTTTAGAAAAACACACTTTAAATGACAACAATACCTTACAGTAACTTTTTAAATAATAGTAATGCGACAAAAACTGTTTAAAATATAGCAATTCAAAGTTACATACCAAATAAATTTCTTTCATATTTTGTACAAACATTTTCAAAATCCTAAAAAAAATTAAATTTAATTTTTTTTTATATGAAACATCAAGTAAGTCTTTCTTTAAAAAATCATTACAAATAGTAAGCTGCCTTGTCCCAAAAAAAGATTACTTGTCTTTTTTATAAAAAATTCTGAATTTTGCAATGATGTTAAATTTTTTAAAATCATAGGGGGAAAAAGAAGTGGAAAATGCATTCAAAAAGTGCAGTTGCTATAAAAATGCATTTCTGAAATCAAGCGGAGTACGGATTCTACAAATAGACAACCGTATCATTCAGAAACTTTTTAAATTTTTGAAATAGTCCATCTACTTAAAAAATATAACTTCTCCAAACTCCAAACTTCACAACTTTTTTAATTTTTTTAGGTTTTTCAAAAATGAAAAACGCGAATAAAATCGCGAGTTTTTTAAATTTCAAATATCTGATAATGGGATTTTCTTAATGGCTCCATAGAGTCTCTCTGTTGTCAATATAAACAAAATCGGAGGATGTGAATTCAGAAAATCACTTATTTTCAACTTTCTTTCCTGGAACGAATGATATATTTTATATTTAAATATAATTTAACTATCTCTAAATTGTATGTTTTTATTTATTTAAATGTTAAGTCAGTTGTTAAAATCAAAACAATTCCGACTTTTGGGTCGGTTGACCTAATAGACCAAATGGTCCGGAGTGTTTAAGCATTTGATGACCACTGGCAAGTATGTTTGCCCTAGGGGTTTTGACAACTATAATTGTTCAGGTAGGATATAGAGCAAATGTGTCATCCATGGGTGATTTACAGAAGAGTGTAGGGTAAAAAATATTGTAATCTCTATGAGCCGCCAAAGTGGGTCAAACAGTGGTCTTACAAACGAATACCAACGAGCATACATATACAGAACAAATGTTTGCCAAGTATATATGCTATTTACCTAAGATAAAATATAAAATTAATCAAAAAACTTTTCCATTTGTTGCGGCGTAGCTATTATTAGGTCATATATCACAAACATACAAAAAAACTAAACCACTTCGGAGGAAAATGTATGGTCTTCAATGGGTTAATGCAGTTCCTACCATAACCTGGATTTATGTCATTAAATGAATTTCTTTATAACAATAAATCATTGTCCAATCTGTATTATATATTTTTTATATTAATAGCAACATCTGTTTTATTTATACGATTGCATTTGAAACAAGTTAGGAAGTCGTAAAAGATTTATAACTTTGTAGCGGCACTGAATTTTCCTTGAAGAAATCTCACTATTTGTACATGACGTTGCCAACCATTGTCAATTGTCATACCTGCTGCTGCGTTTTCTTGGTGACGAATAATGAGGCAGTTCTTTTTTGTGGACTCATCCCTCGAGAACACCATCAGCCAAATTATTACAGGTTAAGTTACATACATAAGTCTAAGTTGAAATCGAAATTTCTGTTTCATATCCCTCACGTAAATCCTGATTGAACCCCCCTCTAGTTACAAACTCGTAACTTTCAACTTTGCTAGGATTGACAGGTATAGTCAAAACTGCTAATTTATTAGCAGAAAAGTTAATAAATTGTTCAGTGAGTATTATTTCGCATAAGCTTATCAATTTAATTACATATAGACATGTTCCAAACAATTGCTTAAATACTGTCGATGTTAATTAAAACGCCACGGAATTAATGTAAATCAGTGAAACATGAACAGTTAAACTCAGTATGATCAATGTACGTTTAATGCCTTGTAGTCAGACTTGAAATGCACTCTAATTGGCATAAGCTTATAAAATCTACAAAACATCGTTGGTATATAAACTGTTTTGCGTTCATAAGGAAACAGTATAAAAACTTAAATAGAATGTATTCAAATCAGTATAAATAGGTATATAGACTGATCTCGAATTATTTCAAATCAGTTTGTATATTTTCGATACCAATTTAAATTCATTTCAAATCTATGTGAAATCATATACATGAGATGGTAATATGTTTTTATATCGGTTTGAAATAAATATACATCTCGATAACAACAGAAATAAAATGTGTATGCAAGTCGTTAGTAATGAATTAACATGAATATACATGAATATGGTCCATGAAAACGGGCACATGATGCTGCGTCCTTTACAATTTATTTAACAGAATCGCTATTTTTTGAACTTGGAAGTCTAAGAACGAAGACATATACTTTAGTTTAGCCAATTTTGATATTTTGAGGAGTACGATCTTGGGCATTTTAGGTGACGATATCTAAGAGTTATTTATGAACGAGTAGAAAACAGGAATCGTGATTTCCATAGTTAAGTTTAACGTGACGCGTTTAAATGTGTTCCCAGCCCCTAAAGAGATTTCTTAAAATTTAATATTTTTTTAATTATTCCGAAAACCTTCTTATCCCATTCTGTCTTCTTGTCCAATTTTCGGGTTGTTATACAAATTATTATCGTCAATGGCGTAGGCATCCCTCCTGACATAGAGTCCTTTGCCACTTCTCCAGCCCAAAAATACGTCACATTCTCGTACTACATGTGCGATTTAAATTAAACCATTATAAAGTAATTTCACTCAATTTGCAGAAAACCATCGACGATCATTTATTATTTTCTGTTAATCTGAGCGGGTGTGTAATATTGTGACGTTTATTTTATCAAGACAATGCAAAATACGAAGGGGGCCTATCCCCGAAAATACCTTATTAAATATATACACCTATTATCACCCCGATATTGCTTAACGGCATTGCTGTTTGGAGGCCGGTGTTGCACTCACAGAAAAATTCGGTTGAGACAGCCGAAATAGCCGTAACCGAATTTAGAGGTTGTCACAACCTCATTGGAGGCAGTCACAACCTCATTAGAGGTTGACACAACGTCATTAGAGGTTGAGAGGTGGTTCTCACAACCGAATGCAGACAGTGTCACAAATAAATTTTGAAAGCTTATTTATTATTAAATAAAGATTTATTTTCCTGCATTCTTATTAAAACATAGGGTAAGTGTTAGGGTACCACATTTGTTTTACACGTCACTACCAACCTTTTGGGAAGTCCCAGCCATTATGGGTAACCGCTCCAATTTTGGCGTGTTACATCTGTTGATGTAGGTCCTAAATCGTTTCATACACAGATGATTAACATAATGATGAAATATAATTACAATATATTTATTAAACTTTGTTAATAACTACAAAAATAAATCTTGATATCGCGGCGACAGGAACAATTCTATATTCTTTAAATTCTTTCTTTTGTTTTTTTTTTAAATTCTTGTAATATAAAATGTGTTTTAATAATTATAAACGTCAAGTTGAAAATGAAATTCGGTTGTACGCATAGACTCCATAAGAAATTCGGTTACATCAACCGAATTGGCGTCGAATTCGGTCATTGCAACCGACTTACGGGTTAAGTCGGTTATTGCGACCGAATTGATACCAAATTCGGTAGTTACAACCAAACTGATACCAAATTCGGCTGTGACATCGGAATTGATGCCAAATTCGGTTGTGACAACCGAATTGATGCCAAATTCGGTTATTGCACTTGAATTGATGCCACATTCGGATACTCCAACCGAATTTGGTATTAATTTCGCTTGTTGTATCCGAATTATTTGCACCAACCGGCATTTTGGAAAATTTGGTTGACAAAACGAATATAATTCAAGATTCGGTTGTCACAACGGAATCAATTAAGAAACGAGTTTGGAGGCAACCCCAATCGGTGGTGGCAGCCGAATTTACGGTTGAAAGAACCTCTTCTCCAACAATTAGTTCCCTGGGTGTGGAAAATTCCACTTACCTAAGTCTGTTTACAAAGGCCCAAAGAATGCCACTAGTGTGATATAACGGATGCGCTTCGCAGAACACTTACTGAGGATTTGGCGGGGTTTCCTTCACCTACACACAGGGAAAAGATTAGTTGGAAATCAATTCAGGCATTGGAAATTCCATGATAAAGTCTATATTTTGATTAAAATTCATAATTGTCAAACATCAGAATTCTTTGTCGATGTTATTGATAGATTAAACACAGGTCTTACTAAATAGAAGATGCTACTACAGAAATTAAGTTCTATTAACCAATTTGAGTATTTTAAAAAACTCATTCATCTGAAATGGAAGATACGACTAATAAAAAGTACAGTATTAAAATTCGTGTTTAAATATTAGTCACAGTAATCATAATTTAGTTTCTGTCACGAAAACACTTGTTACAAGTTATGTATTTGATTTTTCACAAGAGGCTTTCCCGTTAAAGAGAAACTACATACAGTTTAATGTTACACGAAGACTTTACAGAGAAACTATGATTTTAAACAGAAAGTGATAAACAAAGTTATGAAAAAACAATAAAGTGTATAGATATCAGCCAGCGAAGTATACATATTATCCAAATTGAGGTGAAGTGCTACTTTTAAACACAATCATTGAATCTGACGCCACTATTGACGCCTTCACAAAAACACATGCAAAGAATTGTGGGCACTTGGCTGGAGGAACTATTATTGTTTATGACACAAATTAACTTAAACATACATATGATACCCAGGGTAACCAATCCCCATTTTTGATCGAAAATATGAAAAATTTAAAAAGACTGTCTATATTTGTTTTTCGATTGGACGCTCCGTTTTCGAGATATATAAATTTTTTCATATTTTCGATCAAAAATGGGCACGAAATACGAACCCTGGTTATAAATAATAATAATTTTGTTGATATTTAAATATAAAATACAGAATTTTAATAAAAAAAATTTTTTTTTCCTTTTTTTCTATAAAATTCATTATGGGTTAAAGCATCACCAAATGGTTGTGACAGCCATTAAATTCAAGTACATAATTAGTTGAGTATACAAATATAATATTTAGTACAACCGAATTAGTTATTAAATTTTTCGTTCGTCCAACTAATAGAATATTCACCATTACAGTACAATTTGATTGCTAGAACTAAAACTCGATTGACAGATCACATTTATTTCTTGTTGCTGTGGCTTCAACTAAATATTTCAGTTCTTGCAACCAAAACTGAATTACAAATCAATTAATATGCACAATATTTGGTGATACTGAACACAATTATTTGTAATCACAACATAATAATGTGATAGTCCAAGGAACCGCCAAATTTTAGTTGGCTGTAAATATAGTCGTGACAACGAAACTCTTCTCTGTTTGCCTGACCATTAGATTTGCTGGGCAGCCAACTGCCGGCAACCGATCTAGTGCATTTTAACTATGGAACTATGGTATCAGAACGATTATGAGGGATTGCGGGAATCCATTTTATAAGTGGTTAACATATCCCAGACGGACAGGGCTGGAAAGGGCGCATACCAGGCAATAGAAAATATTTGTGGTTCAAATTCCTTTTGTAGCCAAATTTTGAAACAGGTTTTGGAGTCTATTCTAGGTCCTGGAGTCTATTCTGCACGAAAACTGCCAGACCACTGTTGTGTTTTTCTGGCAGATGTCACGGCAATCAGAGAACTTGCATTCTAGCTACGACGTTACGTAAAATGTATCTGTATTGGCTGTATCCACCTTATATCGTTGCCGGGACACAGGGACATTCCATTGGATATGGAGCATGTGTGTCTGCCCTATATACCTATACAAGCATGTTCATGTTTAAAATCCAAGCTCTTAGACATGCGAACGAAAGATAGTCTGGAGGCACAAATTGAAGGATCACCAGGCGAGTGCGGCGAAGTTATGACCTGAATCGTTCGACAAATATGATGCACTCCTAGGTAGGATATCTTAACGCTAGTAGTTGTGATCACTGATCACTCGTTCATAAACAGACCTAAGTCTAAACATGGAATCTCAGCTCATAATTACTGTAGACGCAACGAGCTGAAAGAGGAGGAGGAGAGTGTCGAATATTGAATTTTGTGCGAGTAGGAGACAATATTTTGTCACTTACTATTTGTGGTTCTAACGAATATTCAGGGAGTTAAGGTGAATTACCTTCGATTAATTTTGCGGAGAACAAATAGTTCAAATTACAGACTCAACGATGGGGACTGAAAACGACGTCTCTTGGTATCACAATAGTCGTCCACGACGACGTACTCCCATTTATTATCCAGATATATATTCAGAAATTTTCAGTATTTTAACATGGATTATATACTTTTCCCCTGCGTCCAATGACTGCTCAAGGATTATATAATTAATAAAAAATAAATGGTTTCCCATTACCCACGAGGCGATTAGGGAGAGTATCTCACTACCAGTGAGTTGTGCGCGTTCTAGTTTTACATTCACTGATTTGGACCTACAGTTTTACTTCGGTTCCGAACTGTATTTTGAGAAGCTTTTTCATGGCTAAATACTCACTAAGCGAGGTGACCGCCGTCGAAAGAAATTTAATGTGGTCAGAGTAGGGATCGAATCCACGTCCTCATGCACAAGAGCCGCACACACTACCATTGCACCACCGACGGTGCAATTAATAAATAATATAAATAAGCCATAAGGCCAGCCAATTTAATCAATTCTTTTTCAAAGTTCGCTCCCAATAATTTCCTTGGCAAAAATGATACAAAACCAATACTTTTGATCTTCAAAATACCTTACATCTAACCTACATACTAAACTTAAACTAAAAAACCAAAAAATAAAAGTAAAAAATAAATAATAAAATGCATGCTCATCACACCCACACAATTATTGGGGGGTATTATAAACGGTATTATTGAGGTCATATGACCCGAACCTCCTATGATAAAATATTAGTCCACCCATTGGGTTTTCCAACATGTTTTGCTCTTTGAGCCTTAATAAGCACATTGGAGTTAAACCCTTACCCGACTCGATAATGCCTTCGAATTCACTAGGTGTGATCTGTGATCTTATCATTATTTCGTTGCGGTTTTCACCGCATTTCTCAAGGAAACCGACGGCCAGGTCAACCATCCACGAGTCTATTCTCCTAATGTCGCTTTCGCGATAAACAAGTTCACAAGGGGAGCTGGTGAAACTCCCATCTGCATTCCTCTTGGGCCACATTCTAATGCAGTACCTTAGTATTTGCCTTTTCGCTCTTCGCACTCTTTCCATCTGGCTGGACATTATGCCGAGCCAGATTGGGAAAGAATATGCCATTATAGGTCTTATCATTTGATTATATATCATCATCTTCACTCTATTACTCAAACCACGTTTGCCAGTCAATAATCTGGAGTACATTATAAACGCGCCCCTCGCCTTTTCCAATAAATTATGCACCTGCCTGTCGACTCTCATGTTTTCAGTGAATAATACTCCCAGATATTTCAGTACCATAATATTCTCAATGGCATCGCCTCCAATTTTAATGCCCGGCACATACCTCCTTGCGTTTCTGTAGAGGTCCTTTTTCTTTCCCTTCATCATTAGGAACTTACATTTGGGCACATTTAGATTAAGGTACCATTCTTTAAAATAAATTTCCAGTTTCCGAAGGTAGTCCTGCATTTTCTTCTCAGCAACTTTGGCATTTGCGTGGGTGGTGGTGACCAGTAAGTTCAGGTACTGGTATATCCATCTCGTCAAGTAATCTGCAAAGCAGTATTTTGCGCTCATTTTGTATATTATGCCCTCTTGCCACACCGTGTCAAATGCCTTGGCACAGTCAAGGCTTACCGCTATAGTTGGTCTTCTTTCATTAAGTTCTCTTATGACCTTATCGGAGAATGCCATAAGCGCGTGGTTGGTGCACAGGTTAGCCCTGAATCCGTACTGGAAATCCTTGAGTATGCATTTATCCTCTATATGCAGTCGCACCCTGTCAAACATGAACCTCTCAATGAGCTTACCGATGTTTGATCAAATATCTGCATCTTGTTTCTCTAAACACGATCTAATAATAATGACTTCTCGTTAAAAGTAACGGAAAGGAAGGTTAGATATCGTGATTTTAAAAATATTAACTTTAATTTGCTTTGCGAGGAATTTCATAAAATCGATTCGAGTACTATTTGCCAAATGCTGTCAATAGAAGATCAGTTAGCATTTCTTGAGAATAACATCAATTATCTTTTTGACTTGACAGTGCTCCTGAAAACGAAAGCTAACAACCCGAAAGGTAGAGAATGGTTCACGGGCGCTATAAAATATCTCATCGACCAAAGGGAAATGGCTTATTCCAGATGGAAACCTTTTCGAACGCCAATACTGCACGAAGAGTATCGTACTGCTCGTAAACTTGTAAACGCGAAAATAAGGGAAACTAAGAGAAATTTCTATGCCCAAAGATTCAGTAATGCTCTTGGAATTAAGAAAACATGAAATACCATCAGAGAAATTGGAATTGGAAAGGCGAAACCATCTATAGATGTCGAAAACGTTAATGCCAACGATCTGAATTATCAATTTGTTAATATTGTTATGACTCAACCCGGTCACACGTATTATTGAAACGCACAAACTGACTACGGTGGTGTAAGTTTATTTAATTTTCAGGGCATTATGCAAGATGATGTCGTTTCGAGTTTTATGTCTATATCTTCGAATTCCATTGGTGTTGATAATATTCATCCCAGATTTCTTAAAATTCTACTTCCACAACTTCTTCCTTTTATTACTTGTATCTTTAATAAAATTTTAAGTTCAAGCTACTTTCCGGTGAGATGGAAGCAAGCTAAAATTATTCCGATCCCGAAAAACAAAACTGAGTATAGACCAATTGCTGTTCTTCCCTTTCTTTCCAAAGTTTTTGAACGTATTATGCATAACCAAATTTTAGATTTTATTAGTTCCAATAATCTTCTTACGAACAAGCAATCAGGATATCGTGCCAACCATAGTTGTGTAACAGCCTTAATTGATGTTATAGAGGGCATACGAAGTAAGATTGACTCAGGCCATGTCGCTATACTTGTACTTCTTGACCACTCCAAGGCTTTCGATTCTATTACAGAAATTGGCACAACTTATGAATTTTTCACCTTATTCAATAAGACTCTTGAAATCGTATCTTGGTGGAAGATCACAATATGTTGATATTTGTGGTACTGTATCAGGTCCACTATTAGTCAGAAGGGGAGTTCCTCAAGGTTCCATACTAGGACCACTCCTATTTTCTATTTATGTCAATGACGTTCCAACTGTCGTAAAATACAGTGACGTAAGAATGTATGCTGATGATGTGCAGTTGTGTATTAGCAGTGATGAAGACTTATTGTCAAACCGAGTTGCTAATTTAAGTGAAGACCTAGCTGCAGTACATAAATGGGCAAAAGTAAATGGTCTAACGCTAAATCCTACCAAATCACAGTGTTTATTTATACGTAAACGTAAAGTTCAAATCGATCTAACGCACAGTGTTTTAATAAATGGCGAGCCAGTTGAAGTTGTTCAAAGAGTGAAGAATTTAGGAATTATTTTCAATGACAGCCTCACTTGGACATATGACATTAATACAGTCTTTGGGAAAACTTTTGCAATGATACCGTCCTTATGGATGACACAACACTGTACGCCTTTAAATATAAGAATGCTTTTGGCAAGGACATATTTAGTTCCCAATCTTACGTATGGTTGTGAAATTTTTGCAAGATGTGATGCACAGAGCAAGCGAAAATTACAGTCGACTTTTAACACCATTACGAGGTATGTCTACGGACTAAGAAAATATGATCATATATCTCAGTTTTCAAAAAAAGTATTAAATGTAGAATTCGAAGGTTTTTTAAAAATTAGATGTTTAATATTTTTTCACAAACTGGTAATATACCTGACTATCTGTACAGCCGTTTAAAATTCAGCCAGTCCCGTAGAAATAAAATTTGTATTCAATTTCAGTGTAATACGTCTGTGGAATGCTTTACCGATCAATGTTAGAAATATCCATAATATCGCACAATTTAAACGTATAATTTTTGTTATTTACAATCAATCGTCTGCCCATAGTTAAGTTTTTGTTTTTTTGATGTGTAAACATCTATACGCTGGGGGTAAAAATCTTTTTCACAATACAATCACAAATTTAGAGTAAGATGTGCGATGTAATCGTTAACCAATCGTAAAGCGTTGTGAAATCGGTGTGAGCTATGTATGAGTGTATTAGTGTAATCATACGCTGCATACAATATACTCAACGCCATCGAGTGTGCAATAGTAGCTACTAATTTTCAATGTGCGTGAAGATAAATTCGAATTTAACTAGCAAAGACACAATCCACTTTCGTTAGCAGAGCGCTGTTATGACGATAACAGGTATCTGTTAAAGCACCAGAAAGGGAAGTATGTATATTGATATAAACAAGGTTTTTGGCGAATTAAATTAATAAAAAACTATAAATCTAATAAATCGTATAAACAAACATTACGAGGTTTCAGTATTAGTGGCACAAATCTGGAACAGCTGACCAACGAGCATTATATTTTAGTTCAATGTATATAATTTTAGAAAGGACTTTGAGCCCAAATCAAGGATACTTTGCCAATTAAATGAATATATAGCAATAAGTAGGAGCATGTTCTTTTGAGTTATATTACTCTGAGGCTTCAGACGAATTTCAGACTACAATAATTTTAAGCGTTTCCCTTTAAGCACTTTACTCTACTTTTGAACTCTTCACTGTGTCCAAACCAAGGACTCTTGGCGGACTAGACTTACACCAGATTAAAGCCCCTTATTAGTGCTTTCCAAATTTACCATACTTATATAACAGAGGAATTTCAGAACAGGGATATATGGAATTTAGTATTGTCCCATGTCTTAACATTTTGACCCACTGTGCCCAAACTAAGAATTCTCCGTGGATCAACCTTATACCAGATTAAAGTCTTTCACTAGTACTTTCCAAATTTATTATCTGCATACTTCAGAGGAATTTCAGAACAGCGATATATGGAATTTAGTATTGTCCCATGTCTTAACATTTTGACCCACTGTGCCCAAACTAAGAATTCTCCGGTTATCAAACTTATACCAGATTAAAGTCTTTCATTAGTACTTTCCAAATCTACTATCTGCATACTTCAGGGGAATTTCAGAACAGCGATATATGGAATTTAGTATTTTTCCATGTCTTAACATTTTGACCGACTGTGCCCAAACTAAGAATTCTCCGGGGATCAAACTTATACCAGATTAAAGTCTTTTATTAGTACTTTCCAAATTTACTATCTGCATACTTCAGAGGAATTTCAGAACAGCGATATATGGAATATTTTATTCGCTGTTCTGAAATTTCTCTGAAGTATGCAGATAGTAAATTTGGAAAGTACTAATGAAAGACTAATCTGGTATAAGTTTGATCCCCGGAGAATACTTAGTTTGGGCACAGTGGGTCAAAATGTTAAGATATGGGAGAATAAAATATTCCCACAGTCGCAAGCTTTATCAAAATTTTTATTTGACGTTTTCCACTTGCATATGAGCAATTCTCCACAAACCCCCACAACTAACAATTCCACTACTATAGATGCAGTTTTCCATAGGTTTTTAAATACAATCGAGTCAAAAATTTAAATATGTATCTTATTTTAGTTACCATAAGCCAATATTAACTATTTGTACTTAAGGCATTTACCATAGATGGGCACTTTGCAGTACTAATAAAATTTCAGTAAAAATAAAGCAATTTTTATAAAGTGCCTACATGATTATGATAAGGTGCATTGAATTTTCAGTAATCAGTAATGCCCGATTACTGATTATTATGAATACGGCCCTATGATTTGACTGGTAATGCAAATTAAATTCATTATCAGTAAAAATTTACTGAATTTTTTCAGTAATCAGTAAATTTACTGCTTACTGTAATTTTTAATGCAGTACATATATACTGCAGTGTGCCCATGTACTAACCAAATAAGTTAAATAAAACAAACAAAAACCAGCAAATTCCTATGTATTTACAATATTGAAAGTTTTGATGCTTTTAATTAATTAATTAAAAAATATATTAAAAGCATAAGTACTTCCAACTTAAAAAAAAATTTTCATTACTAGATGTTTACACATCTCCCCTGTGATCGGACTCACATTAATTTTTTTTTTTGTTTTAAACTATGTATAAATTTTTCACTGTCAAAATGTCTATTGTTTCTACTCTTTTATTTAATGTTGTATTTCTCATAATTTATAAGTATTTTTAGATTCTTTATAATCGTAATTTGTGACAAAAATGTTTCACAATTCTTAAAAATTGTATTAATGTAATTTTTTGCCTTCAAATTTTTATTTTTATGTTTCCCTTTATTTTATTTATATTTTTTAATTTATGTTTCATGTTTTTTTTCTATTTTTTATTTTTTTTAAGTTTAATTTAATATATAATTTAAAATTTTTATTTGATTAAGACATCCCAGTACTGTAATTATAAGACATTAGATTTTGTTGTACGGTTTAACAAATAAACAAATAAACTGTAAGTGCGATTGGCCTGTAGCTCTCGTTCTTTGTGGGACCCTTTCCCGGCTTTAAGACCGGCACCGTTCTGGAGTGTTCCCACTTCCGTGGAGAGTACCCCAAGTTCATGCAGTTGTTAACAGTAGTTGCCAGGAACTCCAAAGATCTTTCATCAGTCCGTTTCGGGACGTAATTTGGGATGCTGTCCTTGCCACTTCTTTTGTCACTATTCCATTTGCCGTGTTGCTGGTATCAAATGTTATAATTGGCTCTTGACGTTTCAGTGTTTCCATCACTGCCATTATAGTCGAGTTCGGTGGTTCTGATACTCTAGATTGCTGTATCTTAGCGCATTTTTTTCCAAGGGCATTTGCTTTGCCGCTGTCATCCTCCATCAGTGTTCCGTCTTGATCAGCTAACCCGGGTATCTCGCGGCGCTTAGATACCCCAGCGATTAATTTAACAATTCTGCTCATGGTCTTGTCCACATTAATCATTTCAAGCTTTTTAATCTTGTCTTCTTCCTCAAATGAATCGATCAATTCTGTGATTATCTTCCTTAACATCCTTATCTCCGCTTTGATCGTGGCCTTTCTTCGTGGGTCTACCGCTCTATGAGCTCTCCGCTTGAGGCGTTTTTCTTCTGCCATAAGGTTCCTAATGTTGTCAGGGAGCCTACACATAGACCCAGTCATCGGCTTGATCTTGGGGGTTGAGTCCTGCATAGCCAGCTCGTATGCTTCTGTGAGGGTGTTAACAGCCTCTTCGATTTCATTCATTGTGCAGTTACGGTTGATCAGTAGCATGTTCTGCCCAAGTTTCTCAGCTAGCACATCTTTAAAAAGGTCACGGTCCATCCGTACGAAGTCGTAGATTTACACTTGTTCCGTAGTCTCCAGTTCGTCTGTGGTCACTGTCATCTGAATCATAGGTCCGTATTCCGTTTTGTCGTTGGTCGCGGTCTATTAGGGCAAGCCCCATGGATGTCATGAAAATGTCCAGATATGACGCTCCTCTTGTTGGCCCGTTTCTGTGTCGTATGCAGATGTTGGGTGACGTAGAACATTACCACTGGAGTTTGCGAAATTCCCACCCCCGGAAGGTTGTCTGGCATTAAGTTCGGCGCCGATAATCAGCTCACTGGATCCTACGATACTATCAATAGTATCGAGGTCAGTGGCTTTTAGGTTTTCATTCAGGTACAGAGCCATAAGAAATATACTGCCAGCGTTGTGGCCTTTGATGCGTACGATCGTGCCCTCGATACTCCCAGTATCGTCGGAGATGCGCTCTCCCTTGATGTTATTTCGGAGACACATGGCGGTACCGCCTCCCCTTCCTCTTATTTTGTTTTGTCGGTAGGTGGTGTATCCCTTTAATTGTGTCTTGGCGAAAGCTTATGCACCGCCAAGAGAAGTACGTCAGGTTGATGCTGGCCTGTAAAGACCTGCAGATGGTGCCGTTTGTATAGCGACACAATAGAGTTCAAATTTACAAATGTACATTTCAGCGTTCTTCTCATGGAGTTTTATGCTCATGAGTAGGCCGAAAAAGGCCCTTGTGTTTTCACCGTCGTCTGATATTCTCGCATATGATGATGCAAACTCGCCTACCTTGTTAAGGCATGTCAGGAAATCTTGACCCAAGAGTCTCGAGCAGTCGTTATCAATTATGTTGAAGGCCTCATTGGCCGTCATCATCACATTGTGGTTTCCAGCTGTTCTAGCCGTTGCAGAGGGCCCAAACATGGCCCCATCAACTACTCCCGCGTACGACCTGTTTGCTGTTCTATATTGCGTACCAACCCTGGCGGATAAGACGCTTGGCCGGGCTCTGTTGGCTCTCCGCTCATCGAGCTTTTTCCTGATTTGCTCTCGCTATGGACATATTTTAGTGCTGGCCACATGACCCTCCACGTCGCAGTTTATGCTTCTTACTGGCAGTTCAATCCTTTTGGTAACAACTCCGGTGAACTGATCTCTTCTTTCGTAGGTATTCCGCAATTTCCAGGGCCATGCGAGAGACCGCATTTCACGCACCTTTAAGCCATCGAGCAATTAGATGAGATATGGCCGTATTGTTTGCAATTACGACATTGCACCAGCCCCCCTTGTTTAAACTTCTGCACAGATATTTTGCAGTGGAGAATATATTTAATCGAAAATATGGCCTTCACATCCGAATCATGGCTTAGTTGGACCAGCCATCGATCACCGTTGGTCTTGACCATCTCGTCCGTCGGGGAATATGAGTGCTGTCGTCTTGAAAGCCAGCCTCACGAGCTTGTTGTATAAACTTGCATACATGTGTTGTATCTGCTTCAGTTTGAGACAAAACTTATTTTCAAAAACCTCACAGTCTGGACAACATCATATTTCCAAATTATTTATGGATATATGTATAGTTTTTTATGTTTTGAATTTCCTTTTTCGTATTATCGTTTTGTTATTTATTTTGTATTTTATTTTTATTTTGTACGAAAATAAAAAGAAAAGAATTAATTAACACATTCTTCACCAAAATTTATATGTACTTATATCCAATGTCAAAGTTATCGCCCTAATTCTGTTCACACACTAATATATTCCGGTTTGGCAGATAATATACTTCGTTACGAAATAACTAATACGTATGTTTGAAGTTCAAAATTCTTTAGTATTTAACAGATCGCAAGAGAGCCATGGATCTTCATTTGAGAAATACTGCTTTGAATTGACCAATGTTCAATTTTGCTTGTCCATATGAACGAGTAGTTCATTCGACCCAGTGTTCAGCCGAGCCCGTCTGCACTGCAATTCGATTTTCCCTATATTTACGCAAATTCTTGGAATCTCAACGGGATTTCAACAGACTATACGTCTGATAATAAACACACCAGTCAACATTACGAGTCCGAAAACAGTCAAAACTTAGATTTAGAACCTCCCTAAAACAAATCAATAGGCGTGTTTTTGCGTTTGAAAGTGTCCCCCCTTTCTGAGCGTTCTTCTATGACTCGAAAAAATTTAAAAATATGTAACTGAAAATTTAATTTCCTTAATTTTAAAGAGAATTTTTAGAATCATTATCGTTTATGAGTACTTGTGTATTTATTAATTAACAAGTAAAAGGGATGATCATAAAGGGTGATTCAGGAAGTTTCGGACAAATTACTCCAGCGTATTCCTTGGCTAATTTCATGAAGAAAAGTCCACTAGGACCATGTCCGAAAATGCAAGGGTGCGAAATGGCAGCGGGTTCAAAATTTTCGGATTGCCTGTCGGAGGGTAGTAGGGTAAAGTTGCTAACTGCTGAGCCAGTGGTCGGATTTTTTTTGTTGGGCTTGTTGGAAAGGTCTTTAAGAGGCCTTTCAGAACCAATAAAAAAAAGTAGAAAAAAGTAAAATCGCCGAGATACAAGGCTTTCGGAAAAAAAATTAAAAAAAAAATTCACATAACCTCATAATTTCTGTTGAAAGATAGCCATACCTCTTACCTTTCCAAAATGACCTAAACGAAGCCCAGAGGCCTTACCGTTCCAAAGTTATGACCATTTTACTGAAATGCTAAAATGTTTGTTTTTGTTTTTGGAAGCGAAATAACACCACACATTTATTTGTTTTTGTAAATTAACACGTTTAATATTTTATTTAATTGAAATTTTTGGCTGAAGAATCAAACACATAAGGAAAAAAATCATTTGATGTTAAAGGAAGTTTTCAATGTGGTTCCCATTTTCTACTAAACACAATTGCAGCCGTTTGCGAACCACATCCGCCACGTTTAGTTCACTCATCTTTTCACGAACTTTCACCGCAGCTTCCTCAATGCGTGCAAGTAACTGCTCACGATTGTGGATCTGCATAGAATACACACAATCTTTCATGTAGCTCCACAAAAAGAAATCAGGTGGTGTGAGATCTGGAGATCGTGTTCCAGCTCGTCCAATCCAACGTCGAGGGAAATTGGCGCTAGAGCATTATCTTGTTGGTAGAAACATGATTTCGTACCGCAAGAGGTACTTCCTCTAGGATTTCTGGCATGACTTCTTGCAAAAAAGCCAAATAATTTTGCGAATTTAACCTGGGTAACCTGGGGGTACTTTTGGCCCACTCAAGGTGTTGTCGATGATGCCAGCCCAAACGTTGACGGCAAATCGGTGTTGAAATGCTCTTTCTTTCTTGTTGTGGGGATGATTATGGAAATTAGTTATGCCGTCTCTCGTGAATTGCGCTTCATCGGTCCCCACAATCGAACGTAAAAACATAAATGGGTGTACATCACGTTGCAACATCTCACGGCAAAAGTTGACGCGTAGTGGCAAATCGGCCGCCAAGAGTTCTTGAACTGGTGTGAAATTTAATGGATTTTTTTTCTTTGTGAAGGACGCGCCGTACTTTTGATTGTGCCACATCAACTTGGACCGCGATTTGTCTTGTGCTTGTCATTGGGTTCTCGTCTATCGCATCCAAAATTAACTCTTCAACTGCAACGTCGTGTTGTTCATTTCCGGGACGCTCCATTTGTGTAAACAACGTACCTTCACGAAATCGGCGATGCGTTTTGTTGTTCGGTTTGGTGGTCGTCGATCAGGAAACATAATGCATATTCACGCGCAGCAGCTCTTGCATTACCATCGCAGAATCCATACATGTAATGAATGTCTGCTAATTCTTCGTTTGAATAAATTGCCATTTTTACTAATTCAAAACACAACGTACTCGTAACTATTGCTGCAGCAGAGATTAGCGTAAACTTTTACTTTTTTGTCGTTATTGACTTTTAAAAAACCGGACAAAAATCACTTGTACTTTTCGCGTTCGTAGACACTTGTTGAACGACAAAATTCTATCAATGAATACCTATAAATACTGCTTACTTTTTTAGGCACTGATGAATGGACTGGAAAATAAAATCTTAAACGTGTTAATTTACAAAAACAAATAAATGTGTGCAGTTATTTCGCTTCCAAAAACAAAAACAAACATTTTTGCATTTCAGTGGTCATAACTTTGTAAGTTAGGTTAAAGGTAAGAGGTAGGACCTCTGGGCTTCGTTTAGGTCATTTTGGAAAGGTGAGAGGTATGGCAACAGAAAAAAAAAATAAGTTACCTGCCATCTGGCTGAGCAAATTGAGGTTATGTGAACTTTTTTTCCATTTTTTTCCGAAATGCTCTGTATCTCGGCGCTTTGACTATTGATTCTGAAAGGCCTCTTAAAGACCTATCCAACAAGCCCAACACAAAAAAATCCGACCACTGGCTCAGAAGTTAGCAACTTTACCCTACTACCCTCCGACCTCCAATCCGAAAATTTTGAACCCGCTGCCATTTCGCACCCTTGCATTTTCGGACATGGTCCTAGTGGACTTTTCTTCATGAAATTAGCCAAGGAATACGCTGGAGAAATTTGTCCGGAACTTCCTGAATCACCCTGTATATTTAATTGACATTATTTTCTGAATCTCATTTCAAATATAATTATGTACAATTTCAAACTCAATATATAAAGTATTAGTACATAAGCTCTTCAGTTTTGGCGTAACGATCCCTCACAGTTGTATCATTTGTTCAGATACCATTTTCCCTCAAATCTTTAACTCCAAGGATGTAGTAAGTAGCTACATTCCACACGATTCAGGAAAAATGAGAAGGTGTTTGGAAGAAACACTGAAGTGGAAACAATGTAGTAACTCGCCGCTAGGGAATGCAAATGACATTCCTCTTCAAACCTCTACTAACACAATACAATTTCGCAATTTTAACCGTATCAATTATCTCAATCGAAAAGAAAAGTTTGATAAAATTGACTGGTGTTGCATTTATTATATGTTATCTGTAAATGATCAGTTGGCCTTCTTGGAACAAAACTTAACAACTTTATATAATACAATAGTACCAATTCAAACGAAGGAGCTGAGTAACCGTCAGAAACCGTGGTTTACGGCAGAAATTAAACTTCTTATTGCATATCGTGACCATGCCTACTCTCGATGGAAACGTTTTAGAACCGACAATCTACATAATGCTTTTCGCAACGCGAGAAAAATTTTAACCAAGGCCATACGAAACGCCAAGTCAAAATACTATGCTGAGAAATTTTCTAAATCAATTGGTTCAAAAAATACATGGAAAACTATTAGGGAAATTGGAATAGTGAATAATAGAACAAAACAAGATAGTATCATATCAGACCCAGAGGATATAAATAAAAGCTTTCTTAATATACCCATGGCAGAAGCTGATCGAGTTTCTCGTTGGGCTGATGTGAATGGGCTAAGTTTAAATCCTCGAAAATCTAAATGTATGATAATGCGTAAAAGAACGCAGAAAGTTTGTGAAACACCTAATGTCTGCATTAACGACCAGCGAATTGAAATTGTAGACAAGGCAAAAAACCTAGGTGTAATTTTTAATAATACCCTCACCTGGTCTGATCAGATTATAGCTGCCTGTGCAAAACATGTTCGATGCTCAGAACCCTATGGCCTACACAATATTGCACACCAATAAAGATTAGGTTGCTGCTTGCAAAAACTTATTTGGTGCCAAATTTAACCTATGGATGTGAGATTTTTGCAAGTTGTGATGCCTCTAGTAAATCGAAATTGAACGTCACATACAACAACATTGCGAGGTACGTTTATGGGGTCAGAAATTATGTCACTAATGGTAATTATGTGAGTATAACTCCTTACTCTGTCAAACTATTTGGCGTACAGTTCAAAGACCTTCTGAAAATTCGAATTCTTATATTTCTACATAAAATTATAATCACCCGTGAGCCATGTCACCTGTTCAATCGACTGAATTTTAGTCAACTCAGAAGAAATAGAAATATAATACAAATTATACATTCTTCTTTGATATCAGAATGGCAATTCTACATAACTGCAATACGTCTTTGGAATAATATTATTCCTTCACCAATTGGGGCAATCAGCAACGCCTCAGAATTTAAGAAAAAATTGTTTGAATTTTTCTCGTAAATAAATGTTTGTGTAATCTATTAACTGTTTATTAATTGTTAACTTTTTTTTTCTCTTTTCTTTATTTAGTTAATGTATGAATATTTAAATATTTTGTATGCAATTGTTATTTTACTTGTCTTAGTTTACCTTATAACACTATAAGAATTCTACTTTTTAAGACGAATGTTTTGTTGTAGAAGTGAAAAAGCAAATAAATAAATAAATAAAAAGTCCCTGACTTTTCATTTCCCGGGAAAGCGGGAAAAATAGATAAATTTCCCGGAATCCCAGGAATTCCAGTTTGAAATATAAGCCCCATGTTTTATAACTTTGTTCGATTGTTTTAGGTCAATTTTGTACCACCAAAGAAAATAATCAGTACAAACATGTCAAGTAACGTAGTTATGTGAATTGCAATCCAAAATATTTTATGCATCTAAGACTGACGGGAATGTACTTCTATTTTAAATTTTGCAGCGTAATTTCTGAGAAACTTACCTAAATTTCACACCAACCATTTCTAATTCCATAAGTGATGTAGACAAAACTAACGCATTCTTTTACACTGTGTCACTTCATCTTTCCAATGAAATACAGGACGCAGTGATTGTATACAACCAACAAATGTTTAGCGACGACAAACTCATTTTGAACTTTAACCATTTTATAACACATTCCGAGGTGAAATTATTGATGTCGATTTCGTACATAAAGTTTTAGTTTAAATCGGACGTATCTCTGGCATTTAGTATCGTATCGTAATGATATATAAATATATTATTGAAAACTGTTTGAAATATCTAAGCTATTAATCTATTGAAAGTAATTTTAATATGTCATGTCAAAAATGTGAATGTTTTGGTAAGTACTTGTAATGAGTTTTTTTCAATTCAGCGACAAGAGACATTAAAGCTCAAAATTGAAAAATTTGTATACATTTTGCACAATAATATTGCCGGTGCCGGAAAAGAGTGAACTTTTGTTAAACGAAAAAAATAGCACATTTTTGGACTTCTTTTTATAAATTGCTGAAAAAAAGTTCTTTAGTTAAGAAACCACTATTGTCATGATTTTTTATATATCTCAAGATGTCTATCTTCCACTTATATTTTAAAATTCTGCAATCGGTTACAAATTGCAAAAGATACAGGCTGCTGAATATGGAATTGTTAGTGCCTTTAAGTAAGTGAAACGGAGTGTATATATAAAAAGGCTGAGAACTTTGAAAGGTAAAAGTTATCGACATACTATTCTACCATTAGCCCTCAAAAACGCCTACACGATATGTCAGATTTGCCAAATGTCATATATACTTATTTCCGCTGGTAAGATCGTCCTCGTGCAATCCGTATAAATAAAGAATTATTCCAAATCCTAACATTGTTTGTTCTCTTGTTTTCATTTTCATTTGAGATTATTCTATTTTAAACTATAGACAGCGAAATGTTACTGATTCTAATGTGATATACAACTTGTCAGTAGAAGTAATCATCAACAATAAGGCAGTTATAATCACCTCTACTTATTCACCGAGATCCAACATAGATTTCAGGAATGATATACATATGTACTTATACTGCAACACTAAACACACGTCATTGCCACTCGTCCAATATTACTGGGAACTCTTATATTTACAACAAAATCAACATTTCTTTATACTTATACATTACATTGCTGATCAAACATTCAGTCCTTACCAACAAAATCATAGATTTAATTCTGAGCAATAACACCTTCGAAACGACCTCACCGTGTACCTTCTGACCACCGACCTTTAGTTTTGCTTTAAATCGATCCATACAGTTTATATTAGCCAATATGACTTCAAATCGACAAAGTGGTCGCTTTTCCAGAATATTATAGAACACAGAATACTAAAAAAAAAAATTGAGCGGAACATAGGTAAACTTATTAACGTTATTACAGAAGCAATGAATATGTCTACACCCAAGGTTAGTCCTTCCAAGAATTATGTTAAAGAGTTTTCAACAGAGACGCTACAAAAGTAAATCGATAGGGACAGCAAACGACGCCATATTTTTTCCGCTCTTTTGACATTTCTCTTCAGTAAGGTTTGCCACTTCATCATGGAAAGATATACGAGCCAACAACGAGTCGAAATTCTTAAAATTTACTACCGAAAGAATGCGAATCGCTGCCGTTCGATTATTACCGAATATTTTTGGCCCCAATTGGATAATATGGACTTGCAGGACATGTGGTTCTAACACGACGGCGCCATAAGCCACACAGCGAATGCCACAATAAATTTATTGGAAACCAAGTTTGGTAAACGTGTTATCTCACGAAATGGCCCAGTCGATTGGCCGCCTCGGTCGTGCGATGTGACGCCGTTAGATTATTTCCTGTGGGGCTACGTCAAGTCTATGGTCTATGTCAAGAAGTCAGCTACGATTGATGAACTTCGTACGAATATCGAACGTGAAATTGCAGCAGTATCGGCCGATTTATGCTTGAAAACCGTCGAAAATTAGGTTCAGCGTCTGGACTTCTGCAAGCGTGCCCGTGGTGGCCATGCAAAAGAAATCGAGTTCCATACATAATGGCATCGAACGTACTTTCACAGGAATAAAGAATTTCATTGGTATCTAAAACCGGTTTTGTTTTATTTAAAAAAACTTTTATAGCGCTCTTATTGAAATCCCGTTATAAGTAGATTCAAAAACACAATAAATCTAATTAAAACAAAACATTACTTGGATCGATAAAAGCAATGAGCTACTACCCACTCAGAGTCAAAAAAGGCAGTGCATACAACTTTGAAGTACTTTATTGACTGATTTGTACAAATGTGCTGATAAATTGATAAAACTGTACAATGAATGGCGACGTGTTTCTAAAAAGTCGTCGGAAATGAAAGCGAACAAAGATCAGGCAGAATTTCTCGAAAATTTGGGCAATCTCTTCGACATTGCTCACAACAATGCGTTGCAGATGATTCGCATTGAAGAGGATCGGGAATTTTTATTGAAACAAAGACAAAAAGAGCGCCCCGGATGCATGACCGGAGTCGATATGCATTTATTCAGCCGTGAAAAGCAATCGCAGGAGCGAAGAGCAAGAGAAGAGTCACGAAAGCGAAAGCACGATGAGTCTCAAAACGTAGATATTGGTAAATATTTTTAATTTGCATTGTATAATACATATCAATTATTGGAATGAATGAATTTCTAACTACTTTTATGATTTCATTCAGCGATTGAAGAAAACAATAGTGCTAGTGAAAGCGATAATATTTCCGACGACAACGATCCAACAATGGACGAGGACGATTATGATACTCAACCAGAGGAAAGAAGAGGCCGTACGCAATTGATAACACCACGTCTTTCAGCCGCTCTGGATGAGGTTTCCGATAGAAAAGCAATACATATAATAATAGCAGTGGCAGAAGCCTTGCGTGTCAACGTTGATGAGCATGTTGTCAATCGAACGTCTCTCCAAAATTTACGAAGAAAGCACCGTGAAAAAGAATTTGAGCAGATTCAGGCCGAGTTCGTCGAAGACGTAATTTACTTTACTTTTGGTTTAATTTTAATTATATATATATTTTATTTTCCGTAGATAAATAGTGCTCAATCATTAGTTGTTCATTGGGATGGCAAATTAATGGAAGCAATAGTTGGTAAAAAAAAAGTTGAGCGAACCGCAATTCTCGTCAGTTATAAAGGCACCGCAAAATTTCTCAGTGCAGCAAGAGAATATCATTAATCGCGTTGGTGCGATGAGTTTCGACAATACTTCTTCAAACACTGGTCCTAACAATGGTGCAATCGCATTCATTCAACAATATTTAGACCGGAAATTAATCAAACTTCCATGTCGTCATCATATTTTCGAAATTGTCTTGAAAAGTGTTTTTGGCTTGAAATACTCAGCGACCAGTGCACCCGAAGTTCCTATTTTCAATCGATTTGCGGAAGCTTGGGACAATCTCAATCACACTTCATTCAAATGCGGTCTCGACGATGAAATTGTCCGTTCAAAAATAAGCGAAGAGGATTGTGATGAAGTCAAACATGTCTGCTATCAAAATTTACAAAAAGATCAAATTCGCGCTGATTATAAAGAATTTCTGCAGCTCACAGTTACATTCCTTTGTGGAAACGGTGGCAATTTTCGGACGTGTAGTTCAACGTCCCATGCAAGGTTTATGGGAAAAGCAATTTATTGCCTGAAAATATTTCTTTTTCGCGAACAATTCAAATGCACAGATAGACAATTGAGCGCGCTGCGAGATGTATGTATTTTTCTAGTTCGACTATATGTCAAAGTCTGGTATGGATGCCCAAATGCCATCACAGCTCCAAATCAAGATCTATGTACAATTTGTAAAGGACTCGATCGCATACGCTGAAACAGATGCAGCAGTGTCCAGCATAGTTCTATCAAAAATCAAAAACCATTTGTGGTATCTAGCACCAGAAAACGTTGCTTTAGCATTTTTTGATCCTTCCGTTTCAGATGAAGCAAAGCGCAAAATGATCAAATGTCTCCAATCAAGTGAACCGAACGTAAACCTATTGGAGAACCGTCAAATTGCAAACGTTGAAGTTTTACGTTCCAGTTCATTGAGCGATTTAGTATCATATAAAACAAAATATTTTTTCACTGCATTTGGTTTGTCTGCCTGTTTTTTGGAAAAAGATCCATCGTTATGGGAAGAAGATGATGACTATCAAGACGCTTTGGAATTGTTCGTCGTAAACGATGCTGCCGAAGATTACAATCGAATCTTAACAAATGACGAAAATCAAAAACAATTGGTATTTCAGTTCGTCGAGTCATATCGTCAGAAATTCCCTTCACATAAGAAATCCACACTCACTTAAATTTGCTTGTATTTAGTATTTTTCAGCTATAAAATTGTCTAACTTTGATATTTTTCATTATATTTTGGATTTATATAGCTCGTTGAAATGGTAATTTAATTGGCAATTCGACTAAATATTAAAAATCAACAACTAAAACTAGTTTTGTGTATTAAAATTTAAGTATTTCAATAAAAAACATCGATTTTTCCCATATATTTCGATTTTTCAAACTTTAAGTCTTGGGCGGCAGGCTCAAACGTTCTCTGATCGCTACCAAATTTTAATGCTAAGCATTTGGTATCAAAAGGAAACTTTTTCCGCCCAGCAATCGGAAATCGAAGGAATTTTCTATAAATAAGGGCCGGTCTAGTGTATATAAAAGTTGTCTTCAACTTAATTACTTTCCAAAATATTTTAAAACTGATAAATTTATAGCTGTACCTAATCTAAACAAACAGCTAAAGATAAGTCTCTTGAGCAACTTGGAAAAATTTTAAGAAAATATTATTTACACAAAAATTAGCGACTTCATAATAGACCAGAACTTAATAACAGAAGAACTATTTGGATTCTAAAAAACACAGTTGCACCCATCAAAAAATAGAATTAAGAACGTTATCTTAGATAATAAACGCAATAAACGCTCTACTGGGCTTATTCCATTCAAGGTGGAAAGGCGTTCGATACCATTTAACGCAAAGGCCTAGTCTATAAGATGGTCCTATCAAATATACTGCAATATAAATGTCATTGGCTAGGCTCGCGGCTGGCGAACTTCGGGCTCTCAGGTTGTATTGATTTTGGCTCGGGAGTGTCTCGCTCGCGAGCTTTTACGATCCCTGGTATCCACCTAAATATGTATGTAAAAACTGCATGCTATACAGATGACACTGTCGTAATTACCTCGGGCAATCTCTTTTCAGCTCTCCTAAAATGATGGAATTTGGTAGAGCCGGATGTAACAAATATTGTCACAAGTGGAAAATAAAAATTAATCCAGCCAAAACTCAAGAAATTATTTTTCGAAATTTAAATTTTAGCAACGAGCAAATACTAGGGTATTCAAAAATTTCGGTTTCCGGTTAAACCGAGGTGTAGAAACCGATTACTAACCTGTTTCGGTTTTTATAAACATCGTTTAGTTTTAATTCAGTCTCTACCGACTACCGAGTACATAGTCATGCACAGCTTGTCAAAATACCTTTCGGAACCGGTGAAAACATACAGGTCCCAATCAAAGTGTGTAAGCCGATACCTTCATGAGATGAAACGAAAAACTAGAGTGTAGGCCGTATAAAATTTGGAACTTACTTTCGCTTTAACACAATACATTATTCCATCAATCCAATTTTGGGTACATTTTTGATTGTTTGGACCTGTATTTGCGGCGTTTGCGTAACATTTACCTTTCTCGGCGCTTCAGAGAGTAATCGGAGCTGCGAGGCGGCCAATAATTATGCGAGTAGTTCTGCGGTTTTGGCACACTGTACGTAAGTATTGACAAACTTGCTACATAAATTGATCCACAAACTGGGTTGATGCCACTCTATTTCTATCGAACTTATTTCGTAGATTTCTTACAGTTTTAGTTGAAGGCTCACACCTTTGGAAGAAAGTTTTGAACATTTCCCAATTTTCTTCAAGCGTAATCGACCGATTCAGTAAATTTCTAACCTTTAATAATCTTCGAAATAAAGGGGATTCAAATTTAAAATTTTATATGGCCCACCCTATATTTTTGCATTTATTTTATTCAACGTAATATTTGACATACCCAATTGTGTAAAATCAACGTCGTATAAATATGCCTGTGGACGTTTCGTATATATAAAATAAATATCTTCGGTTAGTGACTAGTGTGAATACACACCGCAGTGGCTTAACGGGCTAGACGCTGCTGAAGATGATACTTCACGAACATAGAAACGATCGTCCAGCGCATGTGAGTTCGAATCCCACTCGCGGCATTTACATTTTTTTTCACTAACCGGAGAAAACATGATCTCTTAGCCTAAAGGAAATTACAACTTTGAAAATACCGAGGATGTGAAACAACTTAATTGGAATCATATGTTGGGGCCAGACCAGAACAGATCGAGACAACTACAATTAGAATAGTGCGTTCTATAAATATAACCTTCAAAACTTCGGCATCAGTGCGTGTAAGTACGAAAGCAATGTGTAAGTAGCGACAAACAATCACTCTGCACAATAAAATAAATATCTTCGGTTAGTGACTAGTGTGAATACACACCGCAGTGGCTTAACGGTCTAGACGCTGCTGAAGATGATGCTTCACACACATCGAAACGATCGTCCAGCGAATGTGAGTTGGGTACAAAAATGTCAATTTTTTTCACTTACCGGAGAAAACATGATCTCTTAGCCTATAGGAAATTACATCTTTGAAAATAACGAGGATCTGTAACAACTTAATTTTAATAATATGTATTGTTTTACGTATTTCTGCTAACATATTACCCGTGTTGTCATTAGTTCCGGAACTTACACCTAAATCGCAGCTATGACTTACACTGCCTTGAACGACGTATTTCCGCAAATTATCGGCGAAATAATTCGTTGGAATAGTCTTTTGTGTCTGTGCGATGGGGTCAGTCACCATAATGTGTATTTGTGTAAAAACCCAAAACCCCGTTAATCGAATGAAATAACTGGTATAACAGGTTCTTCAAAATCACCAATTTTAAAAAAAATCTCACCGAAGTCAACCTTACCCACCTTTAACGAAGTCAAAAATTAGTTACCGTTCTCAAAAATAAAAATGTTATCCCCAAAGCTGATATGAGACCAACATTAAATTTAAAATACCCTATATGGCATAAAGCTGCTAGCACGTGTATAAAGAAATTGCAAACTATCCAAAATAAATATCTTAGAAGAATATGTAACAAACACAGTAGAAGCGGCTATGAGTAAGTGAACGAATTTAACAGGCTAAGCTTATTATCCACTTATAAAGCGCCCAATAGACCACACAAATTATTTGCACAAAGTCACACGCATTTAGCACACACACCGCGCAAATATTTGTGCAAAGTTCATTCCAAGTAAGTGCTCGGCGAGTGAAGTAATCGGAGAAAATGGATGAAAACGCAGCTATTGCTTGACTATTTGTCACGCACTGAGCAGATTTGATGCAAATGCCCACAGACCACACACATGTTTGCGCAAAGATGCCGAAAAATCTAAATGGTTTTGATTTTCAAAGTCGTACGTGTGACATATACAACCTTATTTCACTGACACACATAAGCGATTTGCGCAAAGATTTGTGTGGTCTATTGGGCGCTTAAGAGAATTCAGAGATGTGCATACATTCATACAAATATAAACCCGAAATGATCAAATTGAAAACTATATGTATATTACAGTTTACTCCAACGTAATAATCCAGATGTAT
Organism: Phaonia tiefii; assembly: GCA_963931995.1. Taxonomy (NCBI): domain Eukaryota; kingdom Metazoa; phylum Arthropoda; class Insecta; order Diptera; family Muscidae; genus Phaonia; species Phaonia tiefii. The sequence continues at coordinate 191,746,663 of OZ008369.1, forward strand.
CTAAAATTTTGTAAATGCAGATAAAGGTTTTCCCTATTTTTCCTCTAAGATTGCGAATGTAAATTATAAATTAATTATGCGAAAATTACTTATGGTAAATTAGGATAAAATCTCAAACCATGTACATATACTCGTATATATACATTAAATGATAATAAAGATGATGCTATAAATTGATAAAATGTCAGACATTCTGTCCATCTCCGTTACACGAATGGGTGTGCCAATTTCGGCCATATTGAGAAGCTGGTTTACATTGCCCAAAATATTAGCTAATACCTACACAAGGTAAAAACGATCCTAAGAGGTTTTGGCGCTTTAGCGTGACTACTAACTAGCCAATTGTTCGTCCAATAACTGTATGGGAGGTAAAAAATTAGGCAAGGCGAAGTTCTTCATTTGTAATTACACAAAAGTTTTAACTAAATATTCCCCAGTATCTCATGGGAGATATCATGTCGACCAATCGGAAAGCAGCCTAACTTTTATGTGGAAGGTACAAAAATGGGCGTTGGACAATAGTCGATTTTAAATTACAATGTAGCTTTTAATAAAACATTGCTTACTAACAAATTTTATTAAGATCGGTTGTGGTTTGCGAGAGTCGTCGTATCGACCAACTAGACGTCTCCCCAAATTTGAGATTGACAAAAGCATTTGATTAAATAACGGGTCCGCCAAATAACTTTTTTTTTTTTTGAAAATGCTATAAAAAAAACTACTGAATATTTTCTCAAATTTCTTTTTTTATTTGAAAGTACAATCCTTCCGGTTAATAATGGAAAATAATTTCATTCAAATGGCTGCCTCGGCTGGCCATGCAGTGCGGTCCGAATTTTAAGACATTATCGATTGTGTGCAGCTGTATTTCACCAATGGCTTCACGAATATTGTCCTTTAAAGCGTCAATTGTCTCTGGCTTGTCGGCGTAACACTTATCTTTGAGGGCACCCCACAAATAATAGTCCAACGGTGTCAAATCGCAGCTCCGAGGTGGCCAAACGACATCAGCTATGCGGCTGATATTGCGATCTTCAAAAACAGGGCCCAAAACATCGAGTGTAGCTTCGGCTGTGTGGCACGTAGCGCTGTCCTGTTGAAACTAAATGTTGCCAATATCCTCCTCTTCAATTTTTGTGAACAAAAATTCGTTCAACATGGCCTGATAACGATCGCCATTGACTGTAACGGCCACTCCTTGCTCATTTTCGAAGAAAAATGGCTCAATTATGCCTCTGGACCAAAATCCGCACCAAACAGTGACTCGTTTTGGGTACATCGGCTTTTCAATGTATGCGTGCGGGTTTTCTGTGCCCTAAATGCGACAATTTTGCTTGTTTACATACCCGCCAAGATCAAAATGAGCTTCATCTGAAAAGATAATTTTTTTGCATAATCGGCATCTTCTGTAAGTCGATCGCAGGCCCATTTTTCCAATATTTCCCAGCGTTGTTCAAGCGTATACACAACCATATTCGTTCAGCAGAAGGATACAACAAATTATCTGTCAAATCAGACATGAGCTAAGTGTTACCATTCACGAAATAAGCACTAGTTGAAAAAAAAACGCTAGATGGCGGACCCTTTACAATCTAATATTATATTTTTTAAAGATTGGTTCGGTTTTTTGTCGATAAACCAGCCGGTCACAGAACATGAGAGGTACCAAAATAGGTGTGGCAAAATAACCCTTGCTTTAGTTGGTGACTTGCGTTTGACGACATGAAGCCTAATACCTAATTTTATTAAGATCTGAAGTTGTTTTACGAGATTTATAGAATTGACAGCCCAAACCACCACCAATGTATGAAATGTACCAGAATGGGCGTGACAACCTAGTCAATTTTCTTCCGTTAAGTAGACATTCATACATTACTAGCCAATGCCTTGGTTGAAACTAATCACCAAACCAAAAAAAAGTTTTATAAAAAACCCTATTTGTACCAAATGTGTCGATTTGAATGGGAAGTTTCAGAAGAGCGTTGTTAAAACTCACAATTGCAACCCCAAAATAGGAATTTTGTCCAATGTTACTAAGGGTATAATATGGTCCGACTATGCGTTAACTTCTTTCTGTATTAAATGATATATACAAGTGGTAACCAGCCCATAGCCTCGCGAGGCAGACAATAATCGTGTTTTTCACACACACACGATCGGCAACTCACATGTACACAACAACTATCCCAGCGGCAGAATTTGCGAGGCCTTCCACGAATAAGGAATGCGGAATCATTCTTTGGTAATGCCTGCGAAATGCATGATTTTATAAGGCTTCCAGAGGCCTGTTAAAAGAATGCCAGAAGACGCTGTTGTTCATGAAACACTGTCTTTCCACATGTTCGCAATTCGTCGTTGCAAAATCATAACATCCGATAGCGCAGTAGATAAAGCGTCCGATTGTAAGTCCTAAGGTCGTGTGTTCGATTCCTGTGGCTGTAGAATTTAAAAAAAAATCATTTATAAGAATTACAATTGGTTAAAGTATAAATCTGAAATATGAAGCTAATTTCCATATATATGTTTTTATTTTTACGTAAGTCCTTCTAAATCTACTCTTTTTTCAGGCCTTCATGTAGGGAAGGCCTGCCGTATTCTATAGAATGCCTTCTTGGTTATGACTTCAGGCCTTCCAGCTCCTGATTTCCGCCGCTGGGATGCATGATTCGAAGCATCAGTCTATGTCTGTGCGTTTGCGACCGCACACAAGCACATAATATGTTTGTGTGTGTGCGTTCGGTTTTGCCTACCACTGATATATACAGGCCGCGTCGGCATCCATATAAAAAAAACTTAGCAAAGTCGAGGGCAAATATTAAAGACCACCTCGAGACAAATTCCAAAAATCAAAAATTTTTTCCCTTCCGAGTCCGTGAATAACACCCAAACTCGTGTATGAAAATGTGTATGTGAAGGCGTCAACAGTGAAAATGTGTACGTGAAGGCGTCAACATTGACGTCATATTCAAGGATTATGTTTAAAAGTCCCACTTCACCTCAATTTATGATAACACTACTCAACAAAATGAAAAAAATTTCATGTACTCCGGATGCGATAATTTTTTCTGTGTAGACAACCTTGAGATGAGCTCGAAAAACGCAATAAAATTTTTTTTTTGTTTGGTTTTTTTTTTTCAAATTTTAAAAATTTTTTTTTGGTTAATTTGTTTTTGTATGAAAAATTGTTTCAGCAACTAACAAATCTCGGCAAAATATATACTAAATGGATGGTAGTAGACCCCAAAACATAAATAATGTGCGTCTTCATTCATCGGCTAGCTACAGCGGTCGTAATCGGTTGTTGAATCAGGAATTTTACAAAATTTTACCGAAAATTAACAAGTGAAAGCCCCTTAAAGCATTTTAAAAAAATATTAATTCACAGAGTGCATTTTTTTTGGTATTTTATACGCAATGTGGCAGGTTTTAGAAATCAAACAAGCTACTTTTTAAGAAAATCCATCAATTAATAATGAAGTTGTGTATTTTTTCGCTAAAGCCCTCGAATCTACTTTTTAGTTCGAACATTGCCATTTTACCTTTGAAATTATCTCACTAGTCAACCAAATGAAAAAATGTCATGTACTTCTAATGAAGTATTTTTTTCTGTGTAGATAACCTTCAGATGAGCTTGAAAAATACAACAAAAACTTTGTCTATGGTAAGGTTTTTTCTTTTTTATTACAAAAAAAATTAAAATTTGTTGGGTGACAAAAATATCGTGAATTTTTTCGCTAAAGCCCTCAGAATCTACTTTTTAGTTCGAACATTGCATTTTACCTTTGATATTGTTGTGGGTCTGTTTCTCTTATCAGGAACCAGATATAGTCCCCCATCATAGCTTCGTTCCAAAATCCTTGGTATCGGTGCTCTATTTCTTTCATTTGCTGATGAAAACGCTCGCCATGCTCGTCACTCACATCGCCCAGGTTGTCCGGAAAGAAGTCCAAGTGCGAGTGTAGAAAATGTATCTCAAGCGACATATTTGCTCCAATGTTTTTATAATTTTGGAGTAGTTGTTCGCCGATCTCTCTGTAATTTGAGCTTTTGTTGTTTCCAAGAAATCCGGAAACAATTTGCCGAAATGAGTTCCAAGCTGCAGCTTCATTTGGTGATAAAATGTGCTCAAACTGTTGGTCTTGCAACAACTTTTTAATTTGCGGGCCGTCGAAAACGCCTTCCTTAATCTTTGCCGACGAAAGGTGAGGGAAAATGGTTTTTAAATAGGCGAACGCTTCACCATCTCTGTTGAGAGCTTTCGCGAAGTTTTTTATGAGTCCGAGCTTTATGTGAAGAGGTGGGAGAAAAACATTTTCCTTTTTTATGAGTGGTGTATATTTCACATTGTCGCTGCCGGGGATGAAGTTAACTCGTTCTGTCCAACTCCTCCTGGTGTAATGATGGTAAGAGTACCCGAGTTCACCAAATAATCCGCGAATGTCCTTACAAAAACATATGTTGCCTTTTTTTGTGTAGTACCTTGCGTATGGTTCATGACGCTTCCTGTAGATTGTTGTCACCACACCAGGAGCCAAGAAACCGAACTGTTTCATGTGCGATGCATGCAACTCTGCATCTTCCTTGGAGAGTTTCAGTTCTCTAATCCAATCGTTCAGTTCTGCTTGCGAACATAAGCGTTGACCTCCATGCAATGTATATGTTGACTCGCATTCTGATGTGGTTTCTACTGTCTCCAGATCTGATGTTGGATCTATCGCCTCATTATTAGATGCCCATCTTGAAACGGACGGTTGCGGGTCCACTGGTTCTTCGGAAAATGGCACTGGAAAAGTCACTGTTGAAACAGCAGCGTAAGTCCATCGTATATTTTTTCCCACGCCGGTTTTTTTGCTAAGAAAGAAGTAGCAATCTGTTACATGGCAAAGCGGTTCTCTCCAAAGCATTGGCATGATGATTCTCGGCTGTCGTCTGAAAGAATTTCAATAATAAGTTATATATGTTCTTGAATTTCGTAATCTACACTTACCTTGAGTCAGCTAGCTGTACGTAGCACCTTGGACATAGAGCACTTGTTGTCCACCGCTCATCTATGTTTGAGACCTGTAAATTGAAGCTCTCTTCAAATGAATCTCTCAATTTAGGTGAAAAACAACGCTTTTTCAGAAACGTATTCTCCGCATATGTAACAAAAATTACTTGGATTGGTATTGCATTCAAATCCTCGCGAACGTTTGCTCATTTTGAGGTTACTTGCGAAAGTAAGTGATATTTGGCAATGTTCATCCTTAAATACCTAAAATAAAATCAGGCACAACAGGTAGTGGTTAAGGTAGTTGCAGAGGTAGCAGAGTGACCAACAAAACGCATTGTTGCGTAGTGACATTACAACCTTCCGTTATTATTTTGTAAACATACCCATGTGCAGTATCTATAAGTGATACATACCAGCAAAGGTACGCATACATTGAGCCATCCCTCACTGCGATTGTTGCATTTTTCAAGCTCATCTGAAGGTTATCTACACAGAAAAAAATACTTCATTAGAAGTACATGACATTTTTTCATTTGGTTGACTAGTGAGATAATTTCAAAGGTAAAATGCAATGTTCGAACTAAAAAGTAGATTCTGAGGGCTTTAGCGAAAAAATTCACAACTTCATTATTAATTGATGGATTTTCTTAAAAAGTAGCTTGTTTGATTTCTAAAACCTGCCACATTGCGTATAAAATACAAAAAAAAATGCACTCTGTGAATTAATATTTTTTTAAAATGCTTTAAAGGGCTTTCACTTGTAAATTTTCGGTAAAATTTTGTAAAATTTCTGATTCAACAACCGATTACGACCGCTGTAGCTAGCCGATGAATGAACACGCACATTATTTGTTTTGGGGTCTACTACCATCCATTTAGTATATATTTTGCCGAGATTTGTTAGTTGCTGAAACAATTTTTCATACAAAAACAAATTGACCAAAAAAAAAATTTTTAAAATTTAAAAAAAAAACAAAAAAAAAACCAAACGAAAAAAAAAAATTTTATTGCGTTTTTCGAGCTCATGTCAAGGTTATCTACACAGAAAAAATTATGGCATCCGCAGTACATTTTGTCTGTTGACTAGTGTAATATTTATTCTTCGCTGGCTGATATCTATAAATATACACTTTATTGTTTTTTTTCACCACTTTGTTTATCACTTTCTGTTTATAATATTAGTTTTCCTGTACAGTCCTCGTGTAACATCCCAATATACGTAGTTTCTCTTTAACAACAAAGCCTCTTGTGAAAAATCGAATACATATCTTTGTAACAAGTGTTTTTGTAACAGAAACTAAATTATGATTACAGTGACTAATATTTGAACATGAATTCTAATATTATACTTTTTATTAGTTGTATCTCCCATTTCAGATGAATGAGGTTTTAGAAATTCTCAAATTGGTTAATACAACTTAAGATCGGTTATAGCAACTTGTATTTAGTAAGACCGATTTTTAATCTATCAATAACATCGACAAATAAACCTGATGTTTGACAATTACGAATTTCCAATGTCCGAATTAATTTCCAACTTATATTTTCCCTGTGTGTACAATAAAAAAAATTAATTTGAATTTCCTGTCCAAATGCAAATTCAAAAAACTTTCTATACCATTGGCAATTGTACTTATTTTTAAAGTATTTCCTTCATATCTAGCAATTTTGGTTTTCATATATTTTATACATTACAGGTTTATGAACTTGTAAGTACTACGAGGCAATATCTATCGAAACCACAAACCTCTGCATATAAAATACTTTAAAAACAGAATTGCCAGCAGTCAATCAAATTCAAAGTAATTAAAACCATTCCCATATTTCATTGCAATTGGCATTTGCATTGCCTGAGTAAATGCAAATTCAAAATTTGTTAACTGCCATTGCGAACAATGGTTTAGATAAAGTAATGCAAATTAAAAATGAAGAAACTTAGTTTTTGTATATAATACATATAAATAAATATATAAAACAAATTTGGTCCAAAAACGTTCATTAGTTTTTGTTTTATAGCCCAAATATAAGTAACAGTATTTATGCCCGTACCGTACATACAAAATTTGGACTATGATTATCAAAATTGGTGCTTTTTTCGAAGAAGGGTTTCCTCAGAAGAGTTCCTTATTCAATTTGAGGAAAATGCTCCCCTATTTGAGAACTAATTAGGGTGAATACGTTCACCGAGTTTAATGAAATTGGAACCTCAACAATATGTACTATTTCCCCGATTCAAGAACATACGGTTTCCTATATCTGCGGAAAATGTATCCTAATTTGACTTCAACAAATTTTGGATCCATTCGAATTTAAATTTTCTTTAGTGTAAGTCCATTTGCAATTAAATGTAGTTGAATTTCTTCTTGAGCATGTTTTTTTTAGTGAAATGATTGTCAATATCTTGCGAACTCCACCATCACCGGTGGCAAACATTCTGGCCTTAATTGATTCGGCCTTGGTTACTTCGACTAATAGTGCCGAATATTTTTTACCACTGTAAATTAATTGCAGCACACACGTCCTGGAACTGCTCATTTTTCATCGAATGTCCCGTAAATTCAACTTCATGGTGTGCTTAAACAATGACTACATGAATATTGCAAGAAGTTGCCCGATAACATAAACGGGTATCCATTACACCATAGGAAATTGATTGAAAACAGAGTAGATAGACGAGAGAGCAATAAGCAACCAAAAGCAAACCATCGAGCCATCTAAATTTAAATAGTGTTTGATTGATACTAATGGCAACTAATATTAAGGTGGTATATGTAGGAATGCAACCCACGTCCTTATGTACTACAGTCATGCACGCTATGCACGAATTAGTTACAGGCATTGATATAAGAAGTGTTTGGTTACACCGTTTGCTTAGATTATCACTTATTTTGGATGGAGGACTAAGCGATATTAAGCAGCACCTGAAGTTTCCGCTTCCATTTCAGTCCTAAAGCACCGTATTCAGTTGATATGCAATTTTCGTTCCCATAAGAAGTACGTGTTTAAAAAATAACGACAATTTCGTTAACAGAATATTTCTCTCAGGTACAGGATTGTTTTGCCAAAGTTATTTTGTACGAAATCTATTGTTTGATACTTGTTTGGGACCGGAAATTTGACATTTACTTTAACAAAATAAATGGGAAAAATAGGAATAAACGCGTAAGAACGACAGAGCGAACCAAGATCAATAAAAGCTACCTTCTGGAAACTGCAAGTATTCCTCTTTCCAGTAGGAATAGAAATCTGCGTTATTGCCATTCTGGGTTCTCCAATACAAATTTTCCCATAAAATTGCTTACTCAATAAACTACCTAGCAAACCAAATGTTCCGACAATGCCTTACATCTGAAAATTCCGACAACTTCTTTAACAAAGTACCAATAAAAAGGCCGAATATATATAAAAAATCATCCCTGATGAACGTAGAGCATGACGATTCAACAGGCAATAACAATTGCCTGTAAAAATTGTGTCAACAACAAAAAACATTTCTAATGGAGACCGATGGTTTTCTGGAGATGGAAAGAAGTTGTTTGCGAATGTTTTTCTTGCGATATTTTTCGAACACTTGCATATTGGAAAATTCTTTTGCTTTCGTTTTCGTTTTCGTTTGAATTTAGTTTGATGAATTTTTCTAAAGCAGCATTCCAAAAAACCGCTGATGAAGATCTGTGGCGAGATCAGAAGATCTGTGCCAGGAATCATGAGGATGCATTTGCAAAAGATCTTCTGTTTTAAACAACTATATCTCTATTTATAGAGATATAGAAAATGGTCTTGAGCTTGAACAATGAAATAAAAAAAAAATCACATTAGGTGTCATGGGACACCCGGTTGGAACGAAGTCTCTTTCGCTATACATATGTATACTATGCACTAGTTAGTTCCTGCACGTATAAAGCGTCCGTTGAAAAGTACGATAATTTAAATGGATCTTTAAGAAATGGTACTTTTTGTAAAATAAAAAACATTTTTGAAGAATTTTTTGTTTTCTGCAATGCATTTTTTAAAATAAAATGTTGTAAGAATATGTATTATATTTTCCAGAAAACGTATTATATAGGCCCTTTTTAAAGACATGTACTTCTTTTATTAAACGATAATGTTTTTTTTTAAGAAAAGGTACTATTTTTAAGAAGAAGAACTTTCCGTAAGAAAAAGCCATAAGACTTTTTTTTACAAAGAAGTGCTTTTGTAAGAACAGGTACTTTTTAAAAAAGTGGTACTTTTTTTAAGGAAAGGTAATTTTTTAACAAAATTTACTTATTTTCAGAAAGCCTTCTGATCTTAAGAAAAAAGGTAATATTTAATTTTTAAGAAAATCTACTTTTAAGAAAAGGAATTTTTGTAAGAAAAGGTATTTTTTATAACAAATTTTTTTTTGAAGAAATGGTTTTTTTAAGAAATGGTATTTTTTTGAATTGGTCCTTTTTTCAAGAATAGGTAAATTTTTAAGGGTAGGTAGATAGTAGTAGATATTGTCATATTAAATGAGACAAAATTAAACCATACACATAGTACAATATTTAAAAATTATAAAATCATAAGGAAATATCGAATTGATGCAACTAGGGGTGGGGGAACTGCTATATTATTCAAGAATAACATACAAGCCTTTCAACTTTAAAATGTGTGAGTGTATTAGTGAAAAATTCTGAGTTGAAAGCAACTAGTTGAAAGTGTAACCCCCGTGTAAACTACTTCGCAAATTATTTTCGAATTCGTTACCAGTGTTGCCAGTTTACATAATTTTTTTGAAATATGATGCTAAATGCCTTTTAGCATTATTTTCACCCAATTTTTCAAAATTTTAGGTTTTTCATGAAATTTTTAGCATAATTTTTTGGATATTGCACAATTTTCCATCAAAAGTTTTCTGTATTTTACTTTCTATTAACATGAAACAGGTTTATTTCTGAATAAATATCGAATCTTTAGGCTGAAACTAGACCGGACTTTTACATTTTGATTCATTGAACAATACATTCTTTCTTATGAGGCAACACACAACAAAGTATGCGAAACAAAATATCTGTTCAATAGATTTTCTTGCATCATGGGTCAAAAATGATTTGGCTGATTCTGTGTTTTCAGCACAGAGGCGGATTTCTCCCGCACCGTCAATAAAACTTTAAAAGTAAGGCCCAATTTTTGGCTGATCAATCATTTTTGATCAACAATCAACCATAATTTAAACTCTGAATTCACTTTTTAGGTTAGTAGTTAATTGTAGTTTAAACAGCGAAAGTTTGGCATTAAACTATGATCAAGTGACCATATGATTTTGACAGAAAACAACAATAAGAACAAATACAAAGCTTCGTTAATTGTTAATTTGAACAATGATAATCACCATCCTAGTTGAAATAACAATAAAAACGTATCATTTAACTCGTAGTGCAGTTAGAACTTAGTTTTTGCTGAAATACTTTCCAATTTTATTAAATATTTTTTTATCACTTCACTCTTCATTTTGCAAATGGCGTCAGCTTGATGCATTGTAACGATTAGCCGCTAAATGTATGAATACTGGTTATTTTTGCCACGGTTGCCATATAGGTAGTAAGATTATTTGACAAAGCACTGAAAAACTCTTTTCGTATTTAAATTCAGGTCAAACATAAATCAAAATCAACTGATTTCCAATTTAAAAAACTAGTCAAAAATTGGGCCTTAGAACTTTATTTCTGCTCAAATATTTTCCAATTCCATTAAACATTTTGTATTTTAACACTTCACTTTTGTTTTGCAAATGGCGTCAGTTTAATGCATTGTAACGATTAGCCGACAAATGTATGAATACCGGTTATTTTTCATAGCATTTGCCACTGTTGCCACATGGTAGTATGATTATCTGACAAAGCACTAAAAACTATTTTCGTATTTAAAGTTTGATCAAACATAAATCAAAAGCAACCGTTTACCAATTTCTGTGCTGGTCTTGGATGTAATGATTCCGGAATCTTTTTGGCAAAACAAAAATTAAACACTGATAATCTAATTATTTGAAAAAAATAAATGTATTAATGTATTCCAATTTCGCGAAAATGAAGTTTTTATGTTTTATAAAAGGTTGTAAATACAACAATATATTTCGCGAATTAAAAAAAAACTATGAAAACAAGTGTAAATACTTTCTCAAACAAATGTTCCCTGGATTTTTCTGGTTTTATGTACCAAAATTTTTTTGGAAACGGTGTAAAGCGTACATGTGGGCAGTTCCAATTTAATACGGGCGGACATGTAATACTAAAGTATGAAAATGGTAATGCTGCCATTACCGTTAGGGTTTCGCTCAGAATTTCTGACAGTTTTAATATATCAACAGGTTATACTTTTAAAGAAAAGAAAAATAACGCTTTTTTCCAGAATAGTCAAAGAAAACTGTAGCTTAAGGTTCCTTACCAAAAAATTGAATTTTTCTTTTCATTAATGCCATAAACGTGAATATACAGAAATGGAAAATATTTTAAAAATCCTTATCATAAAGTAATATTTTTCAAACATTTACATTTATGAAAAGCACAAACACGTAGGTATGTTTTCATTGTTTCTCAAAAAGTTATGGATCCCAGATTAAAATTTCAGGACTTCCTACTAATAAGTGTAAATAAATAACAAATAAATAACAAATAACAAATAAAATCCGAAAATGGAAATGGTGTTAAAATTACACCCAAGAAACTTCTGATAAATCATCGGAGCTTTTGTTTTATAAAAAACAAATTTTTTGAAACAAAACTGATTTTTTATTTTAATGTTTTTGTGGAATTTTTTTCTACCAAAAATACACATCTCTGATTTCAAAATGTTTGTTTTTTTGTATATAAAAATTATACGAATTTGTGATTAAAAATCATGCTTAAAAACGCTATAGTTGGTACCAAGTAATACATACAGAGGCAAATATATAAAAATTTACTTTTTTTAATTATAGCATAATTTTACTTAATGCACAATTTTTTGGTCATTTAGCATAATTTTTTGACGGATTATGGCAACACTGTTCGTTACGAATATTTGTAAAACATATTCATTTCATGCTCAAAATAATTGTATTGACACAACAATTTTTGTTACCTAAGACGAAATATAAATGGACACCAAGTTTCATTTATCTGCGACTACTCCTTTCATTTCTGTCCTGTCGATATATGTGGACGAAGCACTGTGCGCTGTTGTTTAATGAAAATTGCAATTCATTCTATGTCAGTAGTATAATTGTGTGCATAAAATCTTTTATGTCTTTTTCGATTTGCCGCGTTGTCTCATCAATACCAGCCATATCCATAAATCAACCTTTGAGTGTAGAATTCCACAGTTAAAAAGTCTTGTAATATTTCCCTACATTGGCATAGCACAACCCAGTTTTCACATCAATTAATATTCATTGCACACTGATCGACTTCTCAAATAACACCTGAGATTTGGTAGCTTCAAATAATGGGCTGTATAGGCGGTGTCATGCCATGTTTGAATTTTATTGGCCATGCAACTGCCCTAAGCCGATCACGATCAAACATTACCACGACCCAATGCAGACTTTCTCATTTCCCGGGAAAGGGGGGAAAAAATTTGAGTTTCTCTCGAACTCTGGAATTCCTGTTCAACTTTTTCCTATTTTTTTAGTTTACCGTTTATCCGAATGTTTTACCAAAAGAGTACAGACGTTTCAAATATCGCAGTAGAGTTTTAAAGAATTATGAAACCTTATATTTGATGCATCTAATACTAACGAGGGAGGACATTCTTAAATTGAATTTCGGTTGCTACATTTTCCTAAAACCTAACATTCACTCGAACCTAAGCACAATGTGGGTAAAACTAGCATCAAAAATGGAATATTCAACGAGTAAATATTTTGAGGTAACAGATTCAGTTTAATGAAAAATGTGTACTTTTACCACTTTGTAGCACATTCCCATGGATAAATATTGGTGTCATCTAAATCCTTGAGCGTCGATTTAAAAATGTTGACCAACAATATCTGAATATGATTGGGCGTATCTCTGATCTTTACAATAATCAACAAGTAAATTAACCCATTGTAGGATATATCAAAAATTAAACTTAGTAAAGATAAAGTGTTCACCAATTTTGCATTTTAATAATTTGGTACTTAAGCTCGAGGTCTTATTTTTATACTGATGCATGAAGTTCTAATTATTCCCATGTAGGAATTATTGGCAAATTGTTGGCAATCTACATCGCCACATCGAAAACTGTTTCATTAGCCGGGAAAGTTTCGTCAATGTGATAAATATATTTGCGATAAATATGTTTCATTGACGCGTTTAATATAAAATGGTTTGGAAACTGCAGTGTACGTAGCAGAATAATGTATACACATTAACAAGTAGCGCCCTTATTTTTCTCCTTTTTTACTAATGTTTCTCACTTTTAATTATTTGTGAATAGTTGTAAAAAAAAAAGTACTAACGACTTTGTTACACTATTAGAGAAATCATTGGATATGTCAACATTTTCAATCGCAGGTGCTTATGACAATTTACCGACTTGTACACTGCAGCAATTCTTTTTTGCATTACTTTCAAATATTTGATAAATCGCAATAATAAACAAATGTAATTGAAAAAACTGTAACACATAAAAATAATAATAGTTTAAACTTCAAATATTTACAGCAATTAAATTTCCCACAAATTAAATTGTACCTAGAAATTAAATATTTCTTAAACTTTGGCTCCATAATGTGTCTTGGCAATAAAATACACTTTCGACCTAGAAATGAAACATGCTTTGTTTGGACTGTTAAATTTACTCCTATAAATGTATCATTTTGTTGCAAATACTTATATGTATGTAAGTGTTCAAATTTTTTTTTGCGACACAACTCATCGCGATTCTTGTTCTATGGGTCATTTAAAGAAATTTTCCCGAAGAAACCATAGGTCAAAAATAAATTTCGAGCCCTCACCTTATTCAAAATAAGCATTTTAGATTTTATCGCCTTTTTTGTAGAAAAATAACAAAATTGTTTTGAAAATTTACGAATATTTGACTTTCTCATAATGCATTCCCAAATTTGAAATAGCCCACAGTATTTAGCGTTAAAATTTAGGGAAGGGGAAGGGGGGACTCAGTCACGACCTATACCGATTTCATTCAATTTCAGACAAAGAATGAACAATGCATATTTTTCACTTATTTTACTTTATTTTGTTTTTCAAAATATCAAAATAAGTGATAATATTTATAGCATATAAAATGTAAATAAAACAAAATTGAATTGAAAAACAAAAGGAACAGGAAGACCAGTTTTAGAAAATAATCAGGAGTATTTTTGAATCTCTCTCTTGCTTATAAGCCTAGGGAATTTTCACGACTTTCTAATTTTACCGCTATAACTCCTTCTCGATTCTGTTCTAAAACTCGTTTGGCACGCTAGCCAATAATTGAACGTGTCTTCCGTTCCTTGTATGTGTAACGGAATTTCGGATCAAGTAGCGGTGGATCATTGTCTTTTAGATATTGTTGTACATATTCATAAGGATATTCATAATGGGGGTTGAAATATGGTTGAGTTCTCACATTTTTATAAAAGCTATGTCGCCTATACTTTTTTATATTTCGAATCGTCGCATAATTCCATTTCTTATCCCAATATTTGCTCGCCCACCATGAAAGCATATGCCAATCAAAGAAACCAGAGCCCTTGCTTTATTGATGCTTTATTCAGTTTAATGACGTTGTGCTCAGAATCTTCATTTTCCACTTTAATGCACCCTAATCATGTGGTTCCTTTAAAACAACTAAATGAGGTTCTTTCACCATTCTTAAATTGGAAGCATCATATCGATTAAGAAGCACTTATTGTCTACATTTACCGTTTTCTCTTCCAACTTCTGATTTATCCATAATTACAAGATTGACACGACCATCTTTTAAGCCAATGTCTTCCATAAGAGTTGTTGGCAATGCTGATGCTATTCTATCAGACACACCAAATCTGTCACACATCATGGCAAAGTTGAAAGCATCGTAGCTTGTAATATATGGTCCTCGCCTCATTAGAGATGCATCTTGTGTACCTACTGAATGTGAACTATCTTCATTACCAATATCATTATCTTCTTCTGGTACGTATATATGATCTTCTGTCATTATGTTGATCCATCATAAACTCTTTCAACTCTTCTGGAATCAATCCACATGAGCCAAGAGCTGCTTTCGAGTCACATTTAAATTTTCCAATATAAAATTCAATTTTGTAACAATATTTTGTTTGCATATAATTTCAATATTAAGTTTGCTCCAAATTTCAATCAATTTATCTGTAACATGGGCAGTAAATGTTTTATATGAAAACATTTTACTTTGCATTTTAGCACGTTCGGCCAAGAAAAAATAACATCTTAGAATATCCTGTTTAGTTGTCACGTTGAGACCACTTAAATCAGTAGTCATACCAAAAGCAGCAACATCGTGAGAAGGCATATGTTTCAAACAACTTTCACTTTCAGTACTTGTTGATGTGCGGCTTGCGATGTTGAAGGCCATGGAACCGTAGTTGAACTGATATTGTTTTTCGTTGTTTGAAATATTAATTGACGGCCTTTTTGCAATTCCAGTCTTTGGATTTTTGTGGCTTGTACGAATGCACCTTTCAAAATATTTTATTTATTAACTATATCACATGATGTCGAAGTATCTTAACTTCTGTATTATAGAAATAGCCTTTTAAAGTTTTATTGGGTTTTTGTGTCAAATTTGCTTGAGAAAATAATTTGTACTTCACTTTTTGCAATAAATAAAATTAATTAGTTTAAAATTTTGATTAAATGCTTAAAAACGATATAGAATAGAATGAAAAAGTCTAACATTGGTGGTTGGAGAGTGCACGATAACGATTTTTGCAAAACCCCAAAGTAATAAGCTGTACAATTAAGTAATAATAAAATAAGAGTTTATTTATATATGTTGCAAGTTATCGCACCGTTAAATATCGTCCGATTCAGCTAATTTTTGGTATACACATATATTTTGAGAAAAGAAACAAAACCAAGCTTGTGGAGAAAGAATCGGAATAAGCTTTTCCATTTTCATACACACTTGGACCTGCATAGTGTACAGTGTCTTAAATGGAATGAAATCGATATAGGTCGTGAAATTCCCTAAATTTTTAAGCTGAACATTTTGGGCTATTTCAAATTTGGCAATGCATTATGGGAAAGTCAAATATTCGAAAATTTTAACAACAATTTGGTAAAATTCCCCCCAAAAAGGCGATAAAATGCAAAAAATGTTAGAAAGTGCCCTCTTGCGTCACTCAAAAATAAAAATAAATTTAAAAAATGGATTCCTCAGCCTCAAAAAACCCAAAAATATAATTTTTTCAGCCCAAAAATATTTTGGAAATATACCTATTTTGAAAAATGCGGGGGCTCTGAATTCATTTTTGACCTATGGTATCTTCGGCGAAATTTCTTTAACCCTGCTGTTAGATTAGGACCATTTGGTCCAAATTTTTTCTGTTTTCCCTTGTAACTTTGGAACGGTGATATATACTGACTAAATTTTTCTGCTAATGGGGTCTTTTAATAAAACAATGTTATGTGCGAAAATTAAATTTTCTAACTTTATTCAGGACTGAGAAAAATACAAAATGACGAATCTTAGATTAGAGGACCATTTGGTCAATAGTACATTTTTTCATTACCAAGCGAATGTAAATTCATGTCAAATATTTAGAAGATGTTTTTGATATGTCAAATACTTGCTTTAGAAATTATTGAACCAAAATAGTTACAAAGGATAAGATAAAATTATTATTTTGGATGAAAATTCCAGTATGGACCAAATGGTCCCTCAATCTAAGATTCGTAAGTTTTTTCATTACCAAGCGAATGTAAATTCATGTCAAATATTTAGAAGATGTTTTTGATATGTTAGCGGATGTTTTTGATATGTCAAATACTTGCTTTAGAAATTTTTGAACCAAAATAGTTACAAAGAATAAGATAAAATTATTATTTTGTATGAAAATTGCAGTATGGACCAAATGGTCCCTCAATCTAAGATTCGTAAGTTTTTTCTAATCTAACAGCAGGGTTAAATGACCTATAGAACAAGAATCGCGATGAGCCTTTGAACATTTTTTCGTGCACCTGAAATTTGGCCCACCCAAGAATGTATATATTCCCATTAAATACCATGAGGGAATAGGGGAGAGCTTTTCAAAATCTATGACATATGTATATATTCTTTATGGTATTAAACTCACTGATTATGGTCTAAAGTTTAACCTTGGTTTCGGGCAGTATTTTGAGAATTTACCCGAAAGTGTCGCCTCCAGTAAGCGATGTTACCGTCGTTGAACAAAATGTAAGGTGGCCAGGGAACATATCGAACCCAAGTTTTCATGTTTTCATTCACAGTCGGTTATAAAACTTTAAATTTACTGTAAAAATTTAATGCTTATATAATTACGACATACTCTGAATACCACAACCAAAATAAAATATTGAGTTGATATGTAAAACTAAAAATAATATAAATTTCCCAAATCAATTAAATAGTTAAATGCAATTGGTTTCTAAATGGGTCAATTGTTAAATTGTAAGTATAGATGAAAAGTAGTTTGTTAGATTTGCCTTGAATCGCGAGTAGAATGATTTATTGCAAAATAAACGATATATATTTGCGGTCGTAAATTGCAAAGTTTTGGTAGTCATTTCATTATAACTTAATTGGAAATTTACCAAGCTAGAGTATAACTATAATTTTAGCGAGAAAGGGAGGTACACATGAGTCAGAGAAAAAAAATGTCAACGATCACTTAAAATTGCCTTTCTGAGATGAGTTCAGTTAGCTATGGAATAATTTAAATGTAATAATAAATGTTGGCACATCAGTGTTAATATTTTTATTTCAAGGTAGGCCAAATAACAACATGAATGCAAAGTAAGCAAAATAATACAGTAGCCACGCCAGAATTCGTTAGCCCACACGCAAAATAGGTCCCACACAAATCTGCCTTTAAAATGGGTAGAGTTCGTCTACCAATGGCGAATAGGCAGCAGTAATGCATGGGCAATGAGTTTCATATACTATGATTCACAAATTATTTACGGTGATGGGTAATGGGAAAATATGTTAATGTCAAAATCGTATAGATATTTATATGTTACATATATATTTAAACGTTGCAGTCGTTTTTAATTTTTAAGTCATTTGTCAATGTTTTCTGTCAGGTAGATACTTAACTCGAGGAAAGCGTCAAGATAAATTTAAAGATTTGTACTTGGTAACGGACGCATTTAAATTTGACGAAGCTACCCGTCAAAATTTTTTTTCGTAGGAGGCTGTGTTCTAAATCGGACGTTTGCCCGCGGTCTTCCTCTTTTAGCACACGGATGTTCAATGCATATTAAAGCAACAGCTACGGCATTTGGAGGCATTTGGAGGCGCTCATTAAGCCCCGTTTTACATATGCAAGTACAAGTTCGAAATACACTCATACTTTTTAGCAATTAAGCAACTTGCAACTCAACTGCCTACAAAATTTGGAAGGCAGTAACGGCTGAAACAGATACAAAAAAGTTCATTCTTTCCTCGCACCGAGCGTATGGCAAAATATTTTTGTACCATACGCTCTTATGAGACAGAATATATACATGCGAGGCGAAATTTTACAGAAATTAACAGCCAATTTCTGTAACTCAACAGAAAGCTTTTTTCACTTGCTAACCGAGAAACAGCTGATTTGGATTGTTTTAAACTCATCAGAATGACAAAGCGAAAATAACGTGAGCATTTCAATGTAAATTTTAATTCCTCTAACTATATCTAACTATATCTAAACGAACGTAAGCGCTATGCAAAAGTTCTCTTAATTTTATAAGTATATAATAAAACTTGATTTTAATGAAAAAATTTATTTAAATTACTTAATTTATTAAAAAACTAATTTCCAGTTTAATTTTAAATTTTTATGTGCATTTTATTTTAAAAAAAATTTTTGTAAGCGCAAAAAAATGGTTGGTTTTCTAATTGGAGATATACATAAATCTAATGAAAAACACATGTTATATTTTATTTTATAAATTTATTGTCAAATTCTCCCAAAACGTTCTCGTGTGAGATGCTCTCCTCGATGTCGGGCACTGCGTTCACTTCTTCTGCACATATACATCAGGGACGTGCCCTGGAGTTTTTAGTACGGTGTTCTCCACATTTAAAAAAACTGTCTATTCTCATTTTATTCCAGGACCACGACGAGGACGCGATAAATAAGATCCCATTTGCAAGCTTTTTTTATATATTTTAAATTTTTTTTTATATTTTTTAATTTTTTTTTATTTTTTTTTGTGTTTTTTTATATATATATTTTTTTTTTGTATTTTTTAATAATTACTTATTGAAAAAAAATTCTAGTTTTTTCTATTTTACCTTTTTCAGAAAGGGATCAGACTTTTATTTTTTTTTTGTAATAATTTCTTGTTTTTTCTTACTTACTTACTTATCCGGTTTCGGACAACCCCGTTGGGTCAGGGACCTTACAAAACCAAGATAACATATTTCGCCAACCAGTTCGATATTTTTCTTTATTTCTCCAGTTGGCTATACCAAGTGTACGCAGGGATTCGTCAACCTGATTCCTCCAGCGGAGTCTTGGTCTTCCTATTTGTCGTCTTCCTTCGAGTTCGGTTTCGGTAACCCTTCGTGCTGGTTCGTCTTCATCCATTCTACTGACATGGCCTAGCCAGCGCAATCGCGTTATCTTGATCCGCCTAGCTATGTCAATGTCAGGATAAAGCTCATACAGCTCATGATTCATGCGTCGCCGATACTCGCCATTGTGCACTATAGGGCCATACATTTTTCGGAGTATTTTTCTCTCGAAGACTCCTAGAGATGTTTCGTCTGCTTGCGATAGGACCCAGGATCCTGCGCCATAAAGCAAGACAGGTTGAATGAGAGTCTGGTACAGCTGGACTTTTGTTACTCGAGAGAGGGCTTTATCTCTAAAGTGCTTGCTAAGCCCAAAATAACAGCTGTTCGCAAGCACAATTCTCTGCTTGATCTCAAAGCTGACGTTGTTGTTTTTGTTCACGGCAGATCCGAGGTATATAAATTCGTCCACTACCTCGAAGTTATAACGGTTATCAACGTTCACGGTTTGGTCTAATCGCGTGGAGGCCCTGTTCGTTGAAACCATTAATTTTGTCTTGTCCTCATTTACGGTCAGACCCACTTTTGCTGACTCCTCTCAATTCTCGAAAAAACCGCAGTAACTTCTCTAATTGTGCGCCCAATGATATCTATATCATCAGCATACGCGAGCAGCATGTGACTTTTGCTGCTGATGGTTTTATTCATGTTGACTGCAGCTTTTCTCATAATGCTCTCCCTTAAGATGTTAAAGAGATCGCACGATAGAGTGTCGCCTTGCCTGAGGCCTCGCTTAGTTTCGAAAGGTTCGGTAAGATCCTTACCAACTTTCAGTGCGGATTTGGTGTTCGTCAAGGTCATCCTGCAAAGGCGTTTGAGTTTTGCAGGAATACCAAGCTCAGACATTGCTTCATAGAGTTTCTCCCATATCGGACTATCGAAGGCCGCTTTATAATCGCTAAATAGATGATAGGTGTCGATTTGTTTTTCGTGTGTCTTCTCCAGGATTTGGCGTAGCGTGGAAATCTTGTCAGTTGTCGATTTTCCAGGCCTAACGCCAAACTGGTATGGTCCAATCAGGTCAGCGATAATTGGTTTTAGTCTTTCGCACATTATACTTGATAGAACCTTATATGCTATGGATAAAAGGCTTATTCCACGGTAGTTGGCACAGATACTTGGGTCACCTTTTTTAAATATGGGACATAGTACACTGAGACTCCAATCGCCGGGCATGCATTCATCTAACCAAATTTTGCTAATGAGCTGATGCATGCACCTTATCAGCTCATCGCCGCCAGCCTTAAACAGCTCCGCCGGTAATCCATCGGCTCCTGCGGCTTTGTTGTTCTTAAGCCGGGCAATAGCTGTTCTGACCTCGTCTTGGAAAGGAGGGGGGCAATCGACGTCGTCGTCCATATTGTGATCGATTGTCCCATCGTAATTGGATATCTCAGGTACTAGCAGCGCGGAAAAATGCTCCCTCCATATTCCCAACATGCTCTGCACATCTGCGACGAGATTTCCGTCCTCGTCTTTACAGAAGGGGGCCCTGAACCATGTCCATTAGTTCGGTTTTTAACTTTTTGGTAAAATTTTTCGGGCTTCGTTCTTCCCTCTGTATGCCTCAATTTTCCCACTTTCGCGCTTTCTCCACTGCCGTTTCTTACGCCTAAAGAGACGGTTTACCTCCTTTCTTTTGTCCCTATACCGCTCAGTTGCAGCTCGCGTTGCAATTGACTGAAGCATTACCATACGTGCAGCGTTCTTTTCGTCATTTGCAATGCGACACTCTTCATCGTACCACGGTTTATTGCGAAGCGGTTTTTCGAAACCAAGTACGGTTGGTGCGGCAGTTTTTATTGAGTCGGAAATGGGTTTCCACTGCGTATCAGGATCGTCATCGGGAGGGGGTGGGTTCTGTGCCAAAAGTTGCGAGAGCTTCTTTGAGTAGGCTGTGGCTACCTCTGGTAATTGCAGCTTTCCGATGTCCAGCTTCCTCTGCGTCTGGTTTCGTACGATTTTCGCTCTACTTAATCTTGTGAGAACCTTTGCTGCTACCAGGTAGTGTTAGCTCCTCTGATCACTCGTACGTCCATTACACTGGATGAGTGCCTTCCATCAATTACCACGTGATCAATTTGGTTCTTAGTTCTTTGATCAGGGCATACCCAATTAGCCTTGTGGATGCCTTCATGCTGGAATCTTGTACCACTAATGACCATGTTTTTTGCCGCGGCAAAGTCAATCAGTCTCATACCGTTATCGGAACTGTCAGCATGTAGACTGAAATTGCCAATAGTAGGATTAAACACATTTTCCCTTCCTACTTTGTTGGCATTAAAATCTCCTAGTGCAATCTTAATGCAATGGCCAAGGCAGCGGCCATACGTTTCCTCTAGGAGCTCATAGAATATGTATTTGGCATCATCATCTTTCTCTTCTGTCGGGGCATACACACAAACTTTTTATGCGGATTGTGGCTATACGTTCACTCACAGGACTGAACCTAGAGACTAGATGTCGCAGTCTTTTGCCAACTACAAATCCGCAACCAAATGGCAACTGTAGTATATATCGCAGTTTGTTTTTCTTGTGCAGCCATGTGCAGTCCAGCGCATTTCCTGGATAGCGGTAATGTCAGCCTTATAACTTTCGAGGTCATCTGCCAGTTGGATACTTGCACCGGATCTATATAGAGTTCTTACATCCCAAGTGCATATCCGTAAATCGTGGTCCTTGTACCGTTTGCGGGGGTCGTCAACAAATAGGGGTTGTTTATGTTTTCTTGTTCGTTTACGTATTTTCACTGCCATTATGAACGGTGGCGGGAGGAAAACCCAGCCCACCATGTTTTTGCATTTTACCTACTGTCAGGATATTTGATTGCAGCCACCCGTTATGGATCAGACGCTGACCAGGATGCGATATGCTGAATCTGAATTTTCTTCTTTTAGTTTCTATCCGCCGTTGGCCCGTATGTTTGGCTCATCCGCCTTCTAAGGACAAAAGAATATGTCCGATTGTTTGATGAGCTTCAGTGACATCAGTCACCTACGAAACCTGATTTGATGCTCATTTGTTTCGCTTTCTCACTCTAGCTAGCTAACGGAGGTTTCCGAAAAGCCACTGCCCAGGACATACTGCGTGGAAGTAGTGAGCTGCTTGGACTGCCCAATGAAGGAATCATTTTTGGCCACTCCCAAGTCAATGGCAATCAGAAACTTTCCACCTCCACGGACAGTCCCATGTCTTGTTTTTTCATTTTATTTAAATTGAAATTTTTTTTATTTATAAACCAGTTCAACACGTCGTGCTTTTTGAATGAAAACTTCAATCATATCATCGTACAATTTTTTTGTATTTTTTAAAAATTTTAAAAAAGTCTTTTCTATAGAAATTAAGGCTAACTCTGATAACCTTCCTCAAACATTTGGTTTCTGGAATAAGTCTTAATTCTCTTAAAAAAACATCTCTCAACAAAACTTATTGATACTGGAATTGTTAAAATTAACATGGTTAATTTAAACACTTCAGAAATCGTATCCGACAGATAGATCTCTCAACAAAACTTATTGATACTGGAATTGTTAAAATTAACATGGTTAATTTAAACACTTCAGAAAACGTATCCGACAAATCAAAATTAAATAAATTACTTGGTATGGCAAAAACAGCAATATCATAGAAATACGAGTTGGCATAAAACACAACTAATTCGTTTTTTAATTTAAGAAATCAAAAAAATTTCCATAATAATTTGTTAAGCTTTCAAATGCTGCAGGCGGAAATATTTTTTTATAACTAGCATATTTTTTTAAATTTAGCAATTCTACAAATTTTGTAAAGATTTAAATCTAGTTTACATTTGTTCAAACAGTGTTTCAATTATTTGATTATATGTTTTTTATACCTCAAATCGAAATTTTCAATGTTTTTTCCACGCTTTAAACTTACTCGAGCAGTAGCTTTCGTAATAATTAATATATTATCAATTTTTGATTTGTTAGCTAATATTTGCTTGAACTGTATCCGCACCCCAAGTATCAGGATCTTCTATCATTCCTTCAAATACTATTATTAGATCTGAACGATAAGTGTACAAGTCTAGAGGAATAGTTCCATCTTGTTGTTGCCATAGTCGGTATTCTTCGTTTTACCACCTGATCGAAGAAATAAGTTCTATTGGTGGATTGATAAAAAAAAGCAGACAGCCCTGATAATGTTGCAAAAAATATTTTGGTTTCTTGTATAAAGTTTACAGATTGCGATAAAACTAAATTTAACACATGAGCATTATAATAGATAAAACTAGCATTAGAAAACTGCTCTCTTACTTTAGCCTGTGTGTCATTCAATGCACTAGACATGACAGCCGCGCCATCATAGGTTTGAGCTACCAGCTTTCCTTCCCAATTTTTAAGCTTTATTAAATCAATCAATTTTGTGGAAATAGCGTCTGCCGTACGATCATCACTTACGTCCATAAATTTTGTAGAATCGCTCCCTAGCAACACCTTTTTTGTCAACATACAGAAAAATTATTGATAATTGAGACTTTTCTTATATCGGTTTTTTTCATCGTTTTGAATGCGGTTGGAAGTGCCTTTAAAAATCATGGATGTCGATAAATGACGATCTAATTTACTATCATATTTAGCAATTAAGTGTAAAATTTCCACATAATTTCCTCTATTGTCGGAATTTTCTTTTTCATCGTTACCTCTAAACGCAAGTTCCTGTGCACCAAGAAAACATACCGAATCGACGAAGCGTTCGAATACATTTCGGTTTTCAGAACCTTGTTCATTATGTCTCGATAATGAAATGCGTTTTTGTTCGTCAAGTAAAACGTCAAAGTTTTTAATGTCAAGGTGTTACTAATGTGAACTTGAGACGTTTGATATTTTATCATAGAAGCAGTAAAATGATTTAAATAATTATAACCTGTAGTCCAAACACTTTTTATATAATTAGAAGTCTTGAAATGTCGAATAAAAGTTTTATTCTTTGTTGTTAAATTTGGGAGTTCTGGCGTTGGCCTTCCATTTTTAATTATTTGAGTTTTTTCTTCGACTTTTAATCGTGAAAAAGGACTATCTAAACAAATTTCAATACAGCAACATGTCATTTTGCAATTTGCGTCTGATCTCATTCACAGTCAGATGTAAAATGAATATTCTACAATTAACTATGGTTCAGAATTTCTGTTGCACACAATTTTGTTTGTATGGGAGTGTGTTTTTCTTTTCTTGCAACAAGCTGTACTACTTAACATTTTTTGTCGTTCTTGTTTTAGTTTTTTTTATGAATGTTACTGTAAAACTTTTAACAGTGGTGCTATGCTGTAGGAGAAAAATTTTTACATATATTTGCTTTGCTAATGTTAATATATACATTTCATTTTGCATAGGCAATTTGTTCACTCGTTGCTATTGAACATTTTGCATACATTCCAGTTTGAATTTCTAGCGAACATTATTGTATGTTGTTGTATGTGTTAATGCTGTTCTGTTAACAGTTTGAACACTGAAATGTATATACATATCAAAGATGGCCAGTACCCTGCAGCGGTGGCAGTAACCAGTGATCGCAAGTAAGTACTTCAATAGTATACGAAAAGCATGAGTACTTACTTTTGATACCACTGGTAATTCCATAGTTCCACTTTTATATGAAAAAAATAAAAAGAACATAATTGCGAGAATCCCAAAAAAAGGTGACGCCAAAATATATTTATAGAGGTAATAGCAGGACTACAGCTGACTACATCTTAATGTAATGCCAAACTACTACTTTGCTGTGTTTGTTGTTTCCTTTGAGGTGATTGTTGTGTACAACAACTGTTGCTACTATCTCTATAAATACATAAGTATGTATATGTATTTTGGGTGACGCCAATACGATTTAGGAGAAAGAGAGAGAATGCAAAAATGTGCCGTTATTCCACGCAAATTCTAGTTGCGGCTGTGGCATAATTTTGTTTAGTGGCGTCAGTTATCATTAAAAGTTTACATTTACATTACATTGTATTACATTTTTTGATTTGATTAAATGATTAAAATCCAAAAACATTTACTTCATCGCAATCTAACAAAAACAAAAATCAAACTTTATTCCATATACCACAAACGAAATGACTGCTGAGAGGTAATGACTTAAGTATGTAGCAAGTGACTACATCGGTATGTCATATGCCACAAACGAAATGACTGCTGAGAGGTAATGACTTGGGTAGCAAGTGACTACGCCACTCATTAACATTGCCAGTGGTTTGGCCGGTAAGTACTGGTGATTATTGGTAAGTAGTCAAATCACAAATCATTCACAACTTACCCCGACTGCTGGGTAGTGGCTGATATCAGCAAATTAAACTCACACGTACATATACTTACGCTCTTTTGTTTGATCGTCAATCAACCAATACGAAATCAGCATGTTGAGTGGGAGAGACAAACTACAGTTGCAGAACTTCTGTGTCTTATTTTACATTTTAATCGTCGTCGAGACTGCTGTCAGTGAACACATAAATTGAAATTATTGCAATATATTAATGATGTCAGCCGAAAATGCTTTTAATGACATACAATGTCTTATTTGTCATAAGACATTTAAAAAAACTAAGAAATATAATTTAAAAAAACATTTGCAGGGGAAACAAAAAGAAAAACAATTTAAAATTTATAAGAAAATTTTTATTGAAAAGTTGAAGGAATGGTTAAATCAATCTAAAGAAAATGATGAAGATATGGTGGAGGAGAATTTAAAAATTGGTTTATCTAACTTAATAAGTTTAGATATTGTAAAAAAGGGAAGGCCATTTTCAGATGGGCCATTTGTCAATAATATATTGAATAAAGTTTTTGGAAAACTTCATTATAAAACTAATTTTATTGAAAAATTACCTTTATCCCGCAATAGTATAACCCGGCGTTCACTTTATTTGGGTGCTATTGTGGAATCGGCATTAAGAGAAAAATTAAAAAATTGCGAATTTTTTTCATTCTGTATTGAAGAGAGCACCGATATTAATGACCTTTGTCAACTTGTAATCTGCATTCGATGCGTTGATTCAGATT
Organism: Phaonia tiefii; assembly: GCA_963931995.1. Lineage (NCBI taxonomy): Eukaryota > Metazoa > Arthropoda > Insecta > Diptera > Muscidae > Phaonia > Phaonia tiefii. The sequence continues at coordinate 191,773,372 of OZ008369.1, forward strand.
ACAATGTTTTCGAGTCAATATATTCTGTTGAAACATTTTATGGCAATGTCACCGGCAAATTATTGTTCGATGTCGTCAACGAAAAACTTCTTTCCGTTGTTGATTCTAACAAATTAGACGGAGTTTGTACGGATGGTGCGAACACTATGACAGGCAAACGTGATGGATTTGTAGGCCAGATGAAAAAAAATGAAATTGAGATTTATACCTTGCATTGTATAATACACCAGGCTGCTCTTGCTTCTAAATTTATATCCAAGCATCCGGTCATGAAGGCTACTGAGCGGATAATTAATAGGATAAGGGGCGGCCATAACTCACTGACTCATAGAAAATTTGTGACAGTTGTAAAAAATGCAAATGCTTCTCACCGCGATCTATTAATGTTTACTGAGGTACGTTGGTTAAGCCGAGGTAACAGTATTAATAGATTTTTTGAGCTTAGAAATTAAGTATTTGAATATTTAGAAGCTGAAAATATCGATATAACCGAAAAAGAATATTTAAAAGATTATCAATTTATTTTAGACATGGCGTTTTTAACAGACATTTGTAACATGTTGAATGAGTTGAATTTGAAGCTGCATGGAAAAGATAATAATATTTCTGATATGTTTAAAATTCTTTCATATTTTAAAACTCAGCTAATTTTACTTGCAGCTCAAATTGATTCTGAAGACTTTTCGTACTTTCCGAAAACTTCTGTTATTTACGACGAAAAAGTTTGAACTTTTGGAAATATTAGAAACGATTTTTAATAACTTTAATGACAGGTTTAAGGATTTTGAAAATATTCAGCATTTACTGGATATTTTTCAAAACCCTTTTAAAAGCGATATATTAAAGTACGAATTTCCAATCCAAACAGAACTTATTATGCTTCGAAGTGAATTAGATTTCCCGGATAATTTTATCAATATAGAGTTCTTGAAAAATCTGGATGGTACAAAATGTCCTGAAATAAAGAAGATTTCATTGAAGTGTTTATCTCTATTTCCCTCAACGTATCTTTGCGAATAAATATTTTCAGATTTGAATTATATTTGCTCAAAAAAACGCAATAAGCTGAATTCTTCTAGTTTGAGAAATATACTTTTATTGCGTAACTGCAATAAGAGTATCACCATAGAAGATTTCATTACTTTTTAAAGGCAAATTGAACGATGTTTAATTGAGGGAAAATTTGTAAACACTTCAAAGAATCTTTTTATTTCGAAATATATCATACTATACAGATGTCCGCATATATAAATTATATATGTATGTATTATAGATATATATATCTATCAATACATTCATCAAGAGTATTACTAAAATAAATACATTCATCAAGAGTATTACTAAAATATGTACATTCATTAATTTTACATTTCCCTTTTGTTAAACAAAGAAACAGAAAAAAATTACAACACCCGCCACACATGTGCTTTCGTCGCAATCTCGTTGACGACTAAATAAAATGAATAGCAAATTGTTTTCTTCCAGTGTTATTTCGTCACTATCACCAATACTACTACCTTGGGCATCTATGGTATATATTAACATCAGCAAAATAAATTTATATTAAAATTTTTGTCTTAAAAAATAGAACCAAATGTTAAAGTTTTACAGCAATAAAAAAAATAAACAAGAACAACACAAAATGTTAAGTAGAAGAACTTGTAGCAAGAAAAGAAAAAAAAACCCACGAACACAAAACAAATATGTGCAACAGAAACACACACAATTGTATTATAAATTAAAACAATGAATAAATGTTGGATATATATATGTCGCTGAAATATTTTTAGACTTTAGGAAATAATTATAAGAAAATATAACATGATTATCAAAATATTTTAGGGTGTACAGAGAACACCTCCGCACCTTAGACGAAACGTCACTGATATACATACATATGCCACGCTTATGTTATGAAGAGCACAGCATACGTTAACAATTTTAGCCGCCTTTTTGGCTGCTTCTGTTTTACAGCACACGAAAGCACAGCTCAACCACATTTAATAATAGCGAGACTGCAACACTTCTCGGGTTTCTGAAGGGCGTCATTAAAAACGGTTTCAGTTTGTACCCGCCATCTTCTAAAAACAAAACATGTTAAAATATATATGGACATATAGAGAATTTGATAAAATATATTACACATAGATACATATGTACGAATAACTTTTCCAGAAGCCAAATGTTCCTTTTGCCACACCATCGTACTCGCTCTGCAATTGTCGGTTTACCGAATACGGCATCACTTTTATATAAAAAACGCTAAACAAAAATTTGAAACCAAAATCGCTAAAACGCCCTTATGGCAATATCTTGGAAGCGGAGCGTCTAATCGAAAAAATAACTATATTTTACAGGTTTCTAAGGGGTTTTAATAAAGTGGTCGTATGGAAGCAATTTTGTTAAAAAAATAGTCAAAATAAGAAAATCGCTACAATAAACAATGGTTATAACTCGGAAACGTTGCGTTCATTCGCAAAAAGGATTAACTTTTTACCTCCTATGGAGGCTTTGGGCTATGGATGTTTTGCAAACGGCATCACTTTTATTTTTACAAAAGTCACTGAACCTAAAATTTCTGGACTCAAAAATCGCTAAAACCTCCTTATTCCAATATCTCGGAATAGGAGCGTCCAATCGAAAAAATAACTATTTTTTACGAGTTTCTAAAGGGGTATCATATGGTCCAATCGTATGGAAGCAATGTTGTTCAAAAAATAGTCTAAATATGAAAATCGCTAAAAATAAAAATGGCTATAACTTGTCCAATCACAAATATAATAACTTTGTTTCCTCTAAGAAAGGATTTTAACCAATGGATGTCTTAACGGAGTGATGCCATATTTTGCGATTGGATGCACCGTTACCGAGTTATTGCCATTTTTATTTTAGCGATTTTCTTATTTTGGGGATTTAAAAAAAATCCATGAGAATTTGACCACTTTATGGAAAACCCTTAACACCCTCAAGAATTAGTTATTTTTCGAAAATACGCTCTGTTTCCAAGATATGGAATTTTGTTCCATTTTTTATATTTTCGATCAAAAAATGGGGATGCGTTACCCAGCATAACCCATTAGCCACGAAATACGAACCCTGGTTATAGATAAGAATAACTTTGTTTATATTTAAACATAAAATAATAACAAAATTATTTTTTTTGTATAAGATTCATAATGGGATAATAAATCAATAAATCGTTGTGACAGCCATCAAAAACGAGTAATTAGTTGACCATACCAATATAATATTTGGTACTACCGAATTAGTTTTTACATTTTCGTTCATCCAACTAATAGAATATTCACCACTACAAGATATTGGATTGCTAGAATTAAAACACGATTCACAGATCACATTTAGTTATTGTTGATGTGACTTCAACTAAATATTTCAGTTCTTGCAACCAAAAGTGAATTACAAATCAATTGATATGTACAACATTTGGTGATACTGAACAAAAGTATTGGTAACCACAACAGAATAGCAAGGAACCACTGGCAAGCAACCGCCAAATTTTTGTTGGCTGTAAATATAGTTGTGACAACGAATCTCTTCTTTGTGTGCATAGAGATTATAGACAATGCAGCAAACTAACTTTAAATAGTGTTTGACTCATACTAATGACAGCTAAATAATGTTTTATGTTATTTGGATCAAACGAAAATACGCAATTTCTTTTACTTCTGTACGAATTATGTCCAACCAATGAGTAAATTACAAAAGCAACTCGAACTCGAATGGCCTACTACGTCGTCGTCATCAAGAGAACGTGAAAAGAGGTCTAGCGGCGCTGGAATATTCCTCTATGCTTTGTATCGAACTTGATTGAACTTTGAACAATATTCTGGGTCTTAATGGTAACACTAAGGATACGGAGGAATTCTTCGGCCTGGTCTTTCCAGCGGAGTCTTGGTCGTTCTTTTTTCCTTCTTCCATCGGGTACTTTATAACTGTTTTCTTCATCCATTCTGATAACATGGCATAGCCAACGCTATTTGCATAATTTGATTATCATAGTTATGCCCGCGTCGGAATACAAATTCTAGATGTATTGGCCCCAACGACGTCGGTACCTGCCGTTTTCTGTAACAGGACCATATATATGTATATATATATATATTTTATGGATAATTTTTCTCTCGAATACTCCCAAGTGTTTTTCATCCGCTTGCGATATGACCCAAGTTTCGGAGCCATATGCCAGGACAGGAAAGATTGAGTCAGGTATAGCTGAACTCTTGTCTGCTGAGAGAGGGTTTTGATTTTAAAGTGCTTGCTGAACCCAAAAAAGCGCATATTTGCGAGCACAATTCACCTGACTATCTCCAGGCTGACGTTGTTTTCCTTGTTCACGCCCGATCCAAGGTAGACTTCCAAATTAGATCGGTTGTCGAAGTTAAGGTGCCGACCCAGACGAAATTTCCGGTGTTCCGTCGACGACACCAACATTTTTGTCTTTTCCTCATTAACAACAAGATTAACACAAGTTTTTCTCATTATTAGTTCATTACTCTGTTGAAGAGATTGCACGAAAGTATGTCGCCTTGTCTCAGTCCATGCTTAGTAGAGAATGGTTCGGAGGGTTCTTTTCCCACCTTCACTGCTGATTTGGTGTTGGTCAGCGAATTCGAATCCCAAGTTCAGACATACTTAGCTTCGTACAATTTTCCCTGTATAGGGCTATCGAAAGCATGATAGTATATATTTACTTAATGTATGTATATATTTACTTTTCGTGGGTCTTTTCCAGGATTTGGCGTAGCGTGAATTTTTGGTCAATCGTTTACTTACCTGGTATTTAACCACACTGATAAAGTCCAATCAGTTTTTCAACAATTGGTTTCAGTCCTTCACATAATATGCTCGACAAGACCTTATACGCGGTGGATAAAAGACTGATACAGCGATAGTCGAAACATACACACGGATCACTCTTTTTCAATACAGGACATAATACAGTGAGACTCCAATAATCAGGCGTAGATTCCCCCAACCATATATCTCATATAAGTCTCATATAATCTCGCCATGGCGAGAATCTACGCTATCTTTCACAATAATTACCTCCTGATCTTCAGTGGAACAATCTGAGTGGAGTAGCGATGAAAAGTGGTCTCTCCACATTTTAAGCACATACCGTTTATCAGTCACCAGATTTCCATCCTCGACCTTGCAGGAGGGCATCCCATTATCCGGCCCGTTATTCGATACTCTTACCATAGATAAAGGAATTAAGTAGATATCGCACAGACGTTGTCAAGTACTGCCACTAGGTGCTGTGTTGTCGTTTTGTAACTCTCACTGAAGTTTCTCATAACTTTCATTGACGTTTATACAACACTGTGGGAAATTTGATACATACAAAAAAAGTAAAATTTTCCAGGCTGTGTTATTCGAACAACTAACTTAATTTTTTTATGTCGTTTTGTTCCCCACTTTCGAGTTCAATTTTTGTTATTTTGATTGTGTCTTTTTGTTTACTGTTATTGTTGGTGTTCGTTTGTGTTGGATTTCAGAGCAACGGACAACAAAACAAAAACAAAATCCTTGTTGATGTTGCCTACCACACTTACAGTTAGCACCTGTTCTAAAGACATCTTGCAAGGTATATTTTGTTTGGGATCAAACGTTGTAATTATTGCATTCAGCTCCATCTAGAAAATATCCCATTGAACAAGAAATTTCCCAAGGCATGTGCGATATCTAGTTAATTCCTTTATCTATGCTCTTACTCTCTTTATCCCTCTGCTCCCACTGCCACTTTTTCCGGCTAAATAGTTGGTGTTCGTCTCTTCTCTGCCTCTTGTAACGCTTATTCGCAGCACGCGTTGTTACTTACGGTTTCGCTTCCATACGTGCAGCGTCTTTTTCATCAGTTGCAATGCCATGGTCTTTGTCGCATCATAGCTCATTCATCTGCGATTTTTGACTGCCAAGTGCAGTACATGCATCGGTTTCCAACGAATTAGAGATGTGCTTCCACTGCCCTTCTTGGTTCTCGGGAAGTGGAGTATTCTTTTCGCGCAGAAGAGTGAGTTTTTGTTGATAGGCCTTTGATATCTCCAGTATTTGTAGTTGGTCGATATCTAGCTTTTACCGTGTTTGACTTCATAAGTTTTTCGCCCTGATCAGTCTTGTGCGAACTTTGGTAGTCCCAAGCATAGATAAAATAAATAACTAGATATCGCACACTCCTTGGGATATTTCTTGTTCAATGGGATATTTTCTAGATGGAGCTGAAACCAATACGTATAACGTTTGAGCCCAAACCAAACATACCTTGCGAGATGTATTTAGAACAGGTGATAGCAGTAGGTGTTGTAGGCAGTAGGTGTTCTGTAAAAGTCAACACAAACGAATACCAACAATTACAGTACACCAAAAAAGCACATAACCAAAATGCATTTGAATTAGAAAGTGGGGAACACAATGACATGAAAAAAACTAAATTAGTTGTTCGAATAGCACAACCTGGAAAATGATTCTATTTTTGTATTGAAAAAATTTCCCACACTGTTGAATAAACGTCAGTAATGACCGTCGGTGGTGCAATGGTTAGTGTGCGCGGCTCTTGTACATGAGAACGTGGGTTCGAACCATGCTCAGACCACCTTACATTTCTTTCGACGACGGTCACCTCGCTTAGTGATGGCGACACTATCGAGTACTTAGCCATGAAAAAACTTTTCAAAATACCGTTCGGAACCGGTGTAAATCTGTAGGTCCCAATCAGCGAGTGTAAAACTAGAAAGCGCACATCTCACTGATTGTGAGAAGCTTTCCTCAATCCCTTCATGGGATGTTATGGGACACCATTTTTTTTAAATGTTATGAGAAACGTCAATGAAATTTACAAAACGACAACACAGCACCTAGTGGCAGTATTTGACAACGCCTGTGCGATATCTACTTATTTCCTTTATCTATGGTCCCAAGGTAATGATCCGAGTCGATATTGGCACCTCGAATCACACGTATGTGCATACATTACACTGAGCGAGTGCCTGCCATCTATTACCAAGTGATCAAACTGGTTCTTCGCTCTGGTTAGAAATTTTCGGCAATTTCTACTTAGATGTTTCAAAGTTACATGGTTTTCTGTTGCTGTATGTTAGGTTTCCATTGCTCTTTCTCCTTCTGTATAGCGTGTATTCGGTATTTTCCGACCTTACACTTAGTGTTGCACTTTTATTAATTTTTGTTAAATCCTTAATTATCACTTAATACTTCGACTTCTTCACAACGAATCAATCCATTCACAAAAACTTTTGGGTTAGCTACGTACTGCGAGACGGGGTATTTAGAATGAAAGAACGGTTTTTAAAACAAAAAGGGTTACAGTAGAATTCAGCAGAATCTTTTCATAAAGGCCTTCCCAGTCGTAATAAAAGGTCCATTTGGAGCACAGAATGTGAAACGTTTAATTTACATGTAAGTACTTTATGGACAGTTTTGAAAACAAAACTGGCAAAAAGTAATATTGAAACTGCCATTTCATTCTTATTGGCCCGTCTCGAAGTACTTGTATATACTACAAGTAAAGTTAACCCAAATAGGAACAAATTAAAAAAAAAAATTTTGATGGCCGCTTTACGTGAAATGCCCCAAATGTAATACAATTCGAACAGGTAATTGAGTCGGTAGTCGGCTAGCTGATTTTGAGTTTTGGTTTGACTTCGCTTCTTCATAGTGTTTGATTGCAGCCCGACGGATTTTATCAGCTAGAGTTGTGTAGTTCACGAACGAACTAGTTCAACAGAACGATTCACTCTTGTGAACTAGATGAACTAGTTCACAATGTTCCGTTCTTTTGTTTCAGTAGATCACTTGTTTAAATAGATACTTTATTTCAGTTGTGCAGTTCTCTGTTATTTACTAGTTCATGCTCACTTTGCCGCACCCAATTTGCACAGGAGGTGCCTAACTTTATCATCTTTGTGGAATCGATGTGTCACCAGACTGTACACATTTAACTACGGCGATATTGCCAACTTTGGTTTCAAAATATTTTAGAAAACAAAAGAAGCACCATCTCAATTTTTTCCTCCGCATCAGTTAATATCAAGTAATGAATTAAATATCTTACTTTAATCTAAAAAGTTATCACAATATCTAAAACACATCAGAAATGGGCAGTTCCCGCTCATATGTATTAAACAAAAACGACAAATATAACTGAAATCAGTGCATTAGTTCACAGCTCATATGAACTGTTGAACTGAAATAATACAATAAAATAGATTGAACGAGAGAACTAAATGACCGAACTAGTTCATTCTGCTGAGCTGAACTAAAAAGATCGCTCACTTGGATGAACTAAAATGCCCAACTCTACTATTAGCCAAAGCGCAGCTGACAAGGAATCGCGCGCCTAATTAGCGTAATGTGAACTATAAAATTTTCTCTTATTTTTTGTTTATAGATATTAACCTACAGCTTTCTTTTGTTCTGTTACTTACAGTGAAATTTTACGTAGAATATTTTTTCAATACACACAAACCCCCTAAACTACAATTTTCTGGGAAATTTTAGATCAAACTCCGAATAAGTACGAAATTAACCCTTAAATGGATTTAAACTTTTGTCTTATTTTTGACATTCAAGTTGAGTTTTGAGCTTTGGCGTATTAAGAATTTTATGAGGAAATTTTTTGTGGTACATTTTAGGCCGTTACACCCCTGTTTTAGGCGTGTTTTTTACCATTTTCCACAAAAATAATAAAATAGACCACTATATTGAGGCGGTGGATTAAAGTATTCCACACAAATGTATCTCGTACATTGCTGAACGCATTCTATACCTAAAATGCAAGAATAATATGGTTTCCTATTCCGATCCATCATAAGAATGTGCAAAAGGGAAAAATTTCACCCCCCCCCCCCCCCTTACAAACCCACAAACGTTAACTATCAAAACCCCCTCTACCAGAATCAGTTTTCAGATCCATTTTATTTATTGGTGATCCACAGTGTAATTAGATAGGTAACGAAATGTTCAACGACTCCATAGCTCGACAGAATCAAATCTATTTCAGCCGAACTTCAAAGTTTACTCATGAAATAGTAAAGGAATGCAGGGATTTCAAAATATGTAAAATCATATCAACTTCGAAATTTATTACACTGAGAATTAAATATATACTTTCAGGTTTTTTATGAATAAATTAAAATATACCTATTATTCTTTAACACTACAGCAGAAAATTTCGTAAAAATCAATACTAGGGATGGGATTTTCATGTCTTTATTATTCAACAATTTGCGCCGCAGACATGATCGAAAAACCTCAAAATAAGCCTTACAAATTAAAAAAATGTATGAAAAAAATGTTGTATTATGATTTATTAGTACTTACGGCAATAAAAAAATCAGTCTATTGAAAATTTAACAATATACTGATAATAATGTTGAATTGTCGGACTAGGGACAAGGCTCAAAACTTGATTAAAAAAAACCAAATTAGAGAGAAATATAAACGCGAAACATTATTTTTATTGTCCGTCGGATATATGAGGCTCACAGTGTCTAAAAAACGAGAACATTTACGCTAAAAACAAGTAAGTGTGGTTGCTGAAATAAAAGGCATTATTTTCACAGATTTAAAATTTAATATAGGGGTCTTGAGAATCCGAATCCCCCAACACTTAGTGTGAGTGAATAAACCTACTTCAATGCTACCGAAATTTGCATGCGGCTCTATGCTTATTACACAAAAATCTTATTCCGAAGCAGCGAGGCCGCTGTTGGACACTTTCCAGAGGAGAAAATCCCCCAAAAAGGCCACGCAGGAAGCTTTATTTCAGAAAAAACCTATTCCAATGTAGCGACGCGGTGTCGGACAGCCGGTGTCCGCAGAGGAGAAAATTCCTATAACTGGAATATGGTCGGTCTCCCTTATAACTAGAGAATTGGCTAAAATCGTAATCTACATAGTTATAACGTAATACTAAACATACCCACTTTATAAATTTTATGTAAGTTCCAAATTAATTTAACTAAATAAATTCTAATTTTCCATATCTCGGTAATTAGCTGAGTTTTCGAAACATCCCCGGTAAAAGAAGAATGGGATTATAATCAAATTTTAAATCACCACTATTAAGCAAGTTATTTAACGATTTTATTTATTTTTCAATTACACTGTGTGTAATTTTTTAAGTCATGGCAAAATAACCATATACGGACACCACTACGTGATAAAAGACTAAAAAAAAAAAACCCGTGTTTCCCAAAGTCATGCACTTTTTTCTGTATGGGCCGCCAAAGATTTGGGGCCTCGGTATCATTTTCGTAAAAATGTGATCATTTTCTCAGGCTCATATCTTGCAAACCGTTCAGAATTTCGATTTACTCTGAGGCAAAGTTGTAGCTCTTGTCATAAAGAACAAAAATAGCGAACATATAAAATCAAAAAAACTTCACCTTCCACATCAAAATCGCAAAAAACTTAAAAAAATTCGATTTTTTTTACCTTTTTTCCCGTGTTCAGGTCCATAGGTAGCAAACCGTTCAAAATTCAAGGAAACAATCAACTACAAAAATTTACCTAAGATCTCAATAAACAAATTTCTAGAACATATAAACTTCCTAGAGATGATTCTTAACACTGTTTAGGTAGCACGCAAAAGTGAAAAATTTGCCGACAATTTTTTAATTTCATTTTTTTTACCTTTTTCTCCTGTTCAGGTCCATAGGTAGCAAAAAATGAAATATGCCTGGCCAGAACAATGTGTTAGTCCAAGGGTTAACACCGTTTAGGTAGCGCTTAGGTATCACGCGATCATGCACCGACAGCAGCATCACAGGCAATGCAGTAATGACAAGAGCTACAACTTTGCTTCAGAGACTAAATCGAAATTCTGAACGGTTTGCAAGATATGAGCCTGAGAAAATGATCACATTTTTACGAAAATGATACCGAGGCCCCAAATCTTTGGCTGCCCATAAAAAAAAAAGTGCATGACTTTGGGAAAAATTGGGAGACACGGGTCTTTTTTTTTTTAGTCTTTTATCACGTAGTGGTGTCCGTATATGGTTATTTTTTTTCGTGTTGCACTGTGTTAGCTTTATTCATGTATGAAAAACGGACAAATAATAACAAAAGTATTTATTACCAAATTTATCAAATTTATTTAATACAAATTTAAATTTCCGATTAGTTATCGAGTTACCTAAAATTGGTATAAATTTTTTTGAAACTTATATTTATAGAGCGCATCTATTCTTACTTCAGTTTTTGTTCTGGTTTTGGTTTGACCCTACCATATGATTCAATTTAAGTTGTCTTTGATCCGAGTTATTTTTAAAGTTGTTATTCCTTTTAGGCTAAAATATCATGCTTTGTTTATCTAAATAAATAAATAAATGGTTTCCCATTACATCCCAAGAAGGGACTGGGGAGAACTTCTCACAATCACTGAGCTGTGCGCTTTCCAGTTTTCACTCACTGATTGGGACCTACAGTTTTACACCGATTCCGAACGGTATTTTGAGAAGCTTTTTCATGGCTAGATACTCGATAGTGTCGCCGTCACTATGCGAGGTGACCGCCGCCGAAAGAAAATTTGAAGGTGGTCAGAGCCGGGTTCGAACCCAGGATCTCATGTACAAGAGCCGCGCACACTAACCATTTCACCACCGACGGCCACTTTATCTGGTTACTGGAATTTTGTCTAATTTTGTTAGAAAACCTTTTCATACTTTATCATACTTTTTCAAATAAGCAAAAAAAAATACATTACATTAAGTTACAATCTAATTTCTAAGTACGAGTATTATATTTAAAAGTAGTGGTACACTATTTACTGAAATATGTATGATAAATTTCCAAAACCAATTGAATGTATGTAATGAATATACATATGCATATAAATAATGGAAGAATAAATTTTTAAATTGAAGTGCTGAAGAATCAATAAATTTTGTAGATTTCGCTCAAATAGACATGCATTATGACAAGAGCGGTTGAAGAATTAGTATACAGTCGAGGAATGCTGCACTATTCTAACGAGCAGATGATGATCATAGGCGCAACAAGCTGGAAATATCACGGGTCAGTGTATATGGGAAACAAACTAGGTCTAAAAAACCAGATATTAAATTTTTTTTAGTTAATGTTTGAAAAATTTTGACTACAAGCTTACAACGACAGGTTTTTTTTTTGGTTCTGGGAATTGTAGGCCTTTCAGTGTGTGTTAATGTTTAGGGATATGCAATCGATAATAATTCGCATATGTAAATTATATAATTCAGTTTGTATATACTCGTATACGATTGATGATCAACCGATGGTATCAGTTCAGGCAGAGTAGTTAGGCATCTGATGATGAACTTGTCACGGAGTTCGAAATTGGTCATGCCACTGGGTGGTGTGCTTCACTAAATTGTCTTTATTCCAACAAAAACACCAACCTGACCGTGTAAGCTCGGTCATTAAAATTCAAATTAAAAGACATTGTTAATAGAGATACAATCTGGACCCGAATTATGATTGGAAAACCTAAACGGGTAAAGATTAATAAATTAAAAGAAAATCGGAAGTAATACGTCGACGGTACACCAACGCCAGTCCCATGGCAATCGTTGTTTCTATTTTGAAAACACAACATCTATGAAGGCCTACATTGGCAACAAGTTTTTATTGTTGGTGTTTTAAATTCTCCTTAATTTGAGAATTGTTTATCCCTATAATGTGTGATGAATGTTTGTGGAGAAGGGAGCTGATGAGATCGAAATAGCTACATATGTATCGGGTTTTTCAATAAGAGCGCTACAAAAGTGTTTTTTAAATAAAACAACACCGGTTTTAGATACCAATGAAATTCTTTATTCCTGCGAAAGTACGTTCGATGCCATTATGTATGGAACTCGATTTCTTTTGCATGGCCACCACGGGCACGCTTGCAGAAGCCCAGACGATGAACCCAATTTTCGACGGTTTTCAAGCATAAATCGGCCGATACTGCTGCAATTTCACGTTCGATATTCGTACGAAGTTCATCAATCGTCGCTGGCTTGTTGGCATAGACCATAGACTTGACGTAGCCCCACAGGAAATAATCTAACGGCGTCAAATCGCACGACCGAGGGGGCCAATCGACTGGGCCATTTCGTGAGATAACACGGTCACCAAACTTGGTTTCCAATAAATTGATTGTGGCATTCGCTGTGTGATTGTGGCGCCGTCCTGTTGGAACCACATGTCCTCCAAGTCCATATTATCCAATTGGAGCCAAAAATATTCGGTTATCATTGAACGGTAGCGATTCGCATTCACAGTAATGTACCTGCGTTGATCTTCACGGAAGAAGTACGGCCCAATGACGCCGCCGGCCCATAAACTGCACCAAACCGTAATTTTTTCCGGATGCAATGATGACTCATGGATTACGTGTGGATTGCTGTCTGACCAATAACGCATATTTTGCTTATTGACGAAGCCATTCAGCCAGAAATGAAATTCAGAAATTGGACGTAGCGCTTTTAAAGTTGAGGCCACTGACTCCAAATTTCGGTAGTAAATTTGAATAATTTCGACTCGTTGTTGGCTCGTATATAATGAAATGGCAAACCTTACTGAAGAGAAATGTCAAAAGAGCGGGAAAAAATCTGGTGTCGTTTGCTGTCCCTATCGATTTACTTTTGTAGCGTCTGTGTTGAAAAACCCTTTATATCCCCAACCATCCACCGAAATGATAAATTTCACCTCTTCTTGTTAAAACCTACTTTCTTTAAAAACTATTTTTAATCGAAAAAAGATCTTGAACCGCATTATGATTGAAAAACATAAACTTTTAAAGATCGACAGATTAAAAGAAATCCATAAGTTCTGCTCAAGTTAAAAGGTAATTAAAAATAATTTTCTTAGCTAAAGAAGTTGTGCATAGATGATGCCAGTATGAAGGGAACTTATATAGCTGCATGTATAGTTATATATATGCAAGAATGCAATTTATGATCGTAACTGAAGAGATCGGTCCACGGACTATATTACTTATATAACTATAGTATTAAATTTATCTTTGTCAACTTTTTTAAATTGTTCAAATAGACTTTGTATCACAGTGTCCCTCATAAAATATAAGTGTGCTGGTGTCAGCTTTCTTATGAAATACTCTGTTGTTAGGGCTTTCTGTGGTGACGAAATTCTGTTTTTGAAATTCAAAGTTTGTGATAAAGAAACTTTGACAACAACGTGTTTGAAAATAAAACATTATTTTGTCGATTTTGTAAAAAATCTTTGACAACAAAGAATTCTATAAGAAGAGTTTGTGAACAAAAATTTGACAACAACAAAGTTTACTAATCCCCTTTTCACATTTACCGCGTTTCTTTCGATGATTTCAGCGAAACACACTTTAATTGACACTTATTTCCATACAAAAAAAACGCAAACATTATGCTCTTTTTACTGTAGTTTGTTTGAAACCACAGTAAAAATGAGAGAGAGCACAGTGTTGTACTCCAATAGTAGTTAAAAAAAGGAGTAAAATGAAAAAATTTCCATTGCTGGTTCAAAGCAAATGTCAGAAAAATGAGGGAAAGCAAATCTGTTTGTTTACATTTCTAGATTGCTTTGTGGTGGTAAGTACTTATTGCAATGTGATTTATGTATGTATGTATCAATGTTATTATCAATGTATGTATCATATGTATGTATCAATGTTATTTTATATTTCTTTATTCACAAATGTGCGTTTGTGTTGTTTACACCCAATACAGAAAACACAAAACAGAAATGAGAAATGTCACATGAAACCACAGTAGTTTAAAAAAGCATAATGTGAACACCATGGTTTCAAAATGATTTCAAGAGAGCGAAACGCCGGCGTTTCAGCTGAAACGCGGTAAATGTGAATAAGCTATAAGACAGAACTTTGAGAACAGAGTATTCTAGTAGAAATCTTAGACAAACAAATTTGTTTAAAATAACCCTTTGAAGTAAAAGTTTTCTAAAAGACAACTTTGACACCAAAGATTTATAGAAGATATTAAGTGTGTTTTTTTTACCCCGCTAAAGTTAATTATAGCTTAATTTGTACGGGACAGCTAAGCGATATTAAGTGGCATTTCAACTTCCCACTTAAATTCCGACTTGAGCAATGACAATGTTGCCACATGATCAATTTCAAGAAATGGCAACAAAAAGTTACCTTAGATCCATTTTGGTATCATTTCTTGTGAATGAATATTGTTATCAAGGAGAGACTCAAAAGCAGAAACTTGCAAAATGTCTTATAGATTTTAAGTTCATTAAACTTATTTTATTTAATGGAATATATATCTAAATTTGAAGGGTAGATTATTATTTGCGATTGAAAACAAAGTTGGAAATAAATTGTTCACAACAACGCGCGGTAAATGGTATACATATTGAACATGGTGGAATTATCTATCAGTAAAGTCGTATAAACAGGTGATGTAATGTTCTCCATGTCATTTTTCGTTTCACTTGTCAAAATCATATGTATTTTGATTTTATGCTTGTTTGTATTCTTGTATTGTTGGTGTATATTTGTGTAGAGTTTGACAACCGAAACGAATGCCCGAAAATAAAATGTCTGTTGTTGCTGCTTACAATTACATCAACATGTACTGCTACCATGTATTTGTTGGCACTGTGTTGGCACGTGTTGCCATATCGAATTTTTTTTTCACCCATTACAGCAAATGTTGCCACATTTCTTAGTATTAAGTGTGGATCGTTTTATTTGGAAAGTCGTAAGTGGCGATAGCTTAAAGGAATAAAACAATAGCCTTATTGTTTCCGTATCAAGTAAAAATGTATTTAGTGCTGGCGGAAGACTATTCTGAAAATAATTTCATTTGGAACGTTATATTATACTACAAATTAAAAAATGGAGACGGACATTTATTTTAGAGTAAAGTAGATTAAACCTAAATATTTTCCAAGTTTGCTCAATAAAGTTAAATTTTCACTCCCTCGAGGACAAATTATATGAATACGCATAGCAACTTTAGACTCCGCCGATGAATATAGCTCGGTTATGAACCCTCCTGACGACTCAATTGTGAGATCATAAAGGAAGGAATATTGCATCCGTAATGGCTTGGGCACACTTAGGAGTATTTTACGCTTTACGTCTATGCCAAAAAGTTGTGTACACCAATGTTTATACAGGCTTTCATACCGGAAATTCTTCAAAACCTTCTTTTCTTTTTGACGCTTTATGTTTTTTTTCTTGATTTTAGATGGTAGAAACTAAAAGACAACAATTTTAAACATCATATATGGAATATTAAGTAATAAATTGAAAAATAGTAAAGTTTATATAAGTTAGAAGTTTGATAGCATCCAGTAGCCTTAGTATGTTTACACGTGCGTGCACCTATTTTATTATACATCATCATAAAAAAGCACGCCTTGTTGTGCACATGCCTTATATATACTAAAAACGCAGGTTGCGAATTGAACTCGAAAGAAAATTGCAATTTATGAAAATGAACAAAAATTGGTATTTTGGGACGATTTTGATTTTCCAAAATTTAGAAACTCTGGGAGAGTCGTGTATTTAAATTTTATCTCTATTTTTAGAATCTGCTTGATTGTGTATGAAAAGGTTAGATTTAGCTGTACTGTGTATTGCTCAAATGAGTTTTCTCTTTCCAGCTTCAGGTCATTTTATTCGTAGTGATGTGCATTTTAGTTAGTTAGTTCGAAAAGAGGGGCGCGGTGTCTGCATTCTGATGTGCATTTTAGTTTTTAGAAATATTTTGACTATAAACACTATAAATCAATAAACACTTTTTGAACCTGCAGTTGATCTTGCAAAAGTCACACGCGCTATACAAATCGAATTGAATACAATGTAACTTAACACGTCGAAATCTACTACGTAAATGAGCGAATACAAAATCTGTGAAAGTTTTCTTGCCAAACAATAGAGGAAAAATAATCCACCGACAAATAGTGGGGTACTGGAAGAAAATAAACCCGACGAAGGTATAAGATTTTAATGAAAATCGACATGGACTGTGTGCTTAAGTTCCGCTTCAATGACTTGGGGATATGATTAAATGGAACAACATACCATGAAACAAAAACGACTGATGCCAAAAGCGGATACCTCTACTGTTGCTTAGAATTGGATATAGTTTTCATTACACTGTGGAACACAAAAAACATAACAAGGTTCTGACAACGGATTCTGGCAGAGGGGGTAAACAAATAGTTATATATGCATCGTCGTTTTGAAAGTTTACGTTTGATTTTTTTTTAATTTTCCCCCTTTTGCACATTGTTATGATGAATCAGCATAGGAAACCATGCTCTCCTAAAATTTTTTGTATAGGATGTATTCAACAATTTTATATTAAAATTCAAGAGAAGTGTACTACAAAAAGTTAAAGTGTACTACAAAAATATTCCCCATAAAATTGTACCCTAAGTATATTAAAACACCAAAGCTCGAAACTCAACTTCAGTGCCAAAAATAAGGCAAAACTTAAAATGCATTTAAGGGTTAATTTCGTACTTATTCCGTGTTGGTGCTAAAATGTCCCACAAAACTTCATTCTAGGGGCTTGATTTACATTTGAATAATATTCTACGTAAAATTTCATTATAAGTCACCGAACAAAAGAAAGCTGTAGGTTAATATCTATAAATAAAAAATAAGAGAAAATATTGTAATTGATTCACACTGCACTAATTTGGCGCGCCATACTTTGTCAGCTGCATTTTAGCTGTAAAGATCCATCGTCCTGCAACAAAAAACTATGAAGGAGCAAAATCAAAACAAAACTCAAAATCAGCCAGCCGACTATAGACTCAATTATCTGTTCGAAGTGCACTACGTGTGGGGCATTTCGTGTGAAACGGAAAGCATACAATTTTTGAAAAATAGACTTATGTTTTCAGCAGGAAAGCAGAAGACAGCTATTAGAGGTATTTTCAACTGTACGGTTTTCCTAATGAGCTGTGGACTCCCAAGCATTGCTGTCGCACATATTACTACGCGTTAATGCTGTGGTCTAAAGTTCATTTAATTTTTCATTTTAGTTTATACCACGATAGAAATATTTTTTAATTTTCGCTGTAGGTCAACGAAAATCAATGCAGTTCGGTATTCCCATGCGCTGACTAGACCCAGATGAACCGCCACTTGATACGTGTGTCAAAATACCGACATATTTTAAAATGTATACGGTGTTTTGTGTATAAATAAGTACCAACAGCCTTGCTCCCTGTACCACATTCTGATGAACTTCCATCACTTGGGCTACATTCTGAAAGTCCTAGTCGACATTTTGATACCACTACATGCTTTGGAAAAGCAGCCATAAGAAGTAGCTACTCATGTAATGAAGCAGCCCCAAGCCCAATATAAATGTCTCAAGAGAATTTAAATGCATTGGCACGGAAACTTAGTCTTTCTAAAAAGAAATCCGAAATATTAGCTGCCGACGTTAGAAGTCTTCATGGGATTGAATCTGATGATCATTTTACTTGTTGTCGCTATCGCCAAGCCATTTTCCTGACGTACTTTTCAGTTAACGTATCCACCACGTTTACTAATTGCAACGATATTGAAGGCTTAATGGTGGAAATGAATATCGAATATAACCCCGAGGACAGGCGTATCTTTATAGATACGCCACAGAAAGTCTTAAAGCTGTACTGCGTTATTACGATAATTCCAAGATTCCTATTCCAATAGCGTATGGAGTTGGCATGAAGGAAACTCATGATTCGATAAAATGTATATTGGATGCAGTAAAATAAAAGATCTTAGTTTTCTGTCGCGTATGCAAGCTGGATATGTTAAATATGGATGCTTTTTATGCAAATGAGATAGCAGAACGAAGTCGAACCAATATTTCAAAAAACAATGGGAGCCAAGAGTTGAAGGGACATTAGGCGAGCACAATATCCTTCATCCATCGCTGGTACTAAGGCCCAATTTTTGACTGGTCAATCATCTTTGATCAACGATCAAACATTATTTAAACTCTGAATTAATTTTTTAGGTTAATAGTTGAATGCTGTTGAAACAGCCAAAGTCGGACATTTAAACTATGATCAAGTGACCATAAGATTATGATAGAAAACAAAAAGAACAACAAACACAATATTTATTCAATTGTTAATGTGACCAATTATAATCACCATCGTAGTTGAAATAACAATAAAAACGTATCATTTAACTCGTAGTGCAGTTAGAACTTTTTTCTCCTCAAATATTCTCCAATTTCATTAAATATTTTGTGTTTTATCACTTCATTCATCTTTTGCAAATGGCGTCAGTTTGACGCTTGTAGCGATTAGCCGATAAATGTATGAATACCGATTATTTTTCGTGACATTTTCCACCGTTGCCACATGATAGTAAGATTATTTGACAAAGCACTGACAAACTCTTTTCGTGTTTAAAGTCAGATCAAACATAAATCAAAATTACCAATTTAAAATTGGGCCTAAGTGTATTTTACCACCATCTTTACATATATAAAAATTACGTGTATGTTCGTGATCGCTAAACTCAAAAACTACTGGACCAATTTTATATGCATGCTCTATGGGCCGTGAGTAGTGTTTCTGTGTAGTTTGATGTTCGTCCGACAGATGGCGAAATATTTAGTTTTTTGTGTTTTTGCACCGTAACTTAAGAACTCGCTGAAGGCGTTGGGTGCTAAATCGGCGTGTGGCGGCGTTATGTATCCCGACACCGACTAATTCATAACCTCTTTTCGTAAAAAGTGCGTAGGAGACGAAAAAGTTTCCATAATTTCCATAGATAGGTGGCGCTGCAAAGTAGGAGGCGCTGATGTCGGTTTCGGTTATTTATGAACCGATTTGTTTCAAATTCGCAACATATAATTCTTATGCGAAAATAAAGGTGTTGATAAAAAAGATGGCGCGCACGTCGAGATATTAATCATTGTTTACCATCTGATATTATAAATACCTTTGAAGCCAGGACGAAGTCTGCCGGGTCAGCTAGTTGTATATAAAGCTTGGTGTGGTAAAAAACTTTGTTAAATATTTAGATACACATGGAGAACCATTAAATTTTCTGTAGATATGGTTTTAATACACACCAAGCCCCTAAAATGCAGTTTTGTGGGACATTTTTGCGCCAATTCGGAATATGTCCAAAATTAACCCTTAAATGGATTTTCAGTTTTGACTTATCTTTGGCATTCAAGTGGAGTTTTGAGCTTTGGTATGCTAAGAAACCTCTCTACCAGAATCCGCTGTCAGAACCTTGTTATTTTCGAAAAAAGTTTACCTTTGTTCCACAGTGTTATGAAAAGAATTGCGCGAATATGAAAGACGCTCAAACAATAATATGGTGGACGGGGTGGGCGACATAGTTTTCACTTTTGCATGTTATTTTAGAGACTTTAATGCGTACTAAAACAATGTTAAATTTTACCACGATGAAGATTTATTATAAAATTTCTTGGAAACTGTTGAAACGGAAGCTTTGCATTAAATGAATTCTTGGAACTCTCGGACTAAGATTATCAATATACTTAGAACGTCTACCATCTTGTTATAATTATCCCAAAATTTTAGACAAACAATTTTTTCCTATGAAACTTAAACGACGCAAAATACAATATGCGTACAACATATGTAAGTTTCAAATATCAACAAGGGGCAATACGAAAACAGTCCTACAAATACTGTATATATGGAGCAGCAGCAAATGTCAGAACATATAGTTATCCTTTTGTTTAACAGCTTAAAGGCAGTATTTACTGACTTCGGTACGGACAATAAAAAAGGATACGAAATAAAATCCACACAGCACAATCATATTGGTCTGACATACTAAACTATACTACATTATGTCTTCAACTGGTACAGCGTGTAAATTGGGCATGACATTTCTATTGACGTACTTTATGGTATGGTTAGTGCTTAATTGCATGTTCATCCATGCTCAGGCAGCTCAACGATTTTGTGGTAGTAACTTAGCCGAAGCATTAAACCTTCTTTGCCCCGATGGCTATAAACATAAACTTAGTAAACGTACAGGTATGCAATTAATATGCGAAGATGTAAATTAGTCGCTTTTAAAAATAAATCCCGGATGTATCTGGCTTACAATTAAATTCGATTTCTATTGTTATGATTCACAAAATATCTTGGTTCGAGTCAGTTAAGTTCCTGAGCTGCAGAGTTTTGAAAATACATCTAACAATTATGTTTTCATCGAATGTAATTAATTTTTTTGGTTTTGGTCAAACAAATTGTCAGAAATGCGAAAAATAAATAACACCATCTAGTCTAAGTCATCCATTGATTGATTCCGAGTTCCATTTAAAATGTTGCATCCAAATATAAGGGCTATTTAGTGAGATGAAGACCTGTTTTCACAATATTTTTTCCCAGAAATAGGCCTGGCAAATTTGACAATATATAATAGAAGATTAAGGAAATATTGCCCTACTTCAAATTACATAATGATCGGATGTGTGTCACGTGAATTACCATGTCGACCAGTCAGCCGGCCCACAACTTATTTTTGGGACGCGCCAAAGTGGGTGTGGCGAAATAGTCCTTTTTAGAAGTTTGCTTTCGTTTGACGAAATATGTAACAATTTGAAATTTTATTGAAATTCTTAGACCTTTACAAGGATTACTATATCGACTAGCCAAACGACAGGTCATCGTTTGTATGGGAGGAAACAGAATGTCAAATGAACCAAGATTACAACTTTTTACCACTATCTGGGTTAAGTTTTAGAACAAACAAGATCTTCTACAAACTAACAGCCAAAGTCACGATGTCGAACGTTAACATTCGCTTTCTGGCTATGCGACAAACAGCTGATTTGCGAGTCACTAACATGCGAACGAAAACATATATAATTCAGTACAAAATCGTACCCCACTTACACTCTCTCCTACAAAATCAAAGCGAACGAAGTCAGGCACTCACTTTCGTTTCAAAAAGCGAGATAGTGATCTTTCGACTTGTCGTTCGCATGGTTTTACGTGTGTTTGTGTGGTTGTTGTTCAAAGCAATAACATAAACTTGAAGATAACATAAAAAGAAGAGTACGAAGAACCAGTATCTGCAGGTGCCGCAAAGTTGGCGTTTTTGTGCTGGAATGGAAATACATATATTTTAATAACAAATTTATTATAATGACATTATTTTCTGTCCATTGTGTTTCTTCCATTGAATTCTATATAAATTGTGTTTGGTTCAAGCTTTTATTTGATTTCCAGCTATGCGACAACCAAAAGACAAGTGACTGGTTTTGACATTTTCGATCGCATAGGTGACAGGGAAAATAGTTAGTGGCTTCCGATTTTGCAAACACACAATCACACAATAACATTTAAAGCCTGGGATAAGAACGAAAGTGAGTGACTGGCTTTCGTTCGCTTAGGTTTTCTGTAGAGATCGTGACTTTGGCTGTAAGTATTCTGAAATAATAATCACTGAAAAAATTCCATTGTAATAGATACCCAGTAAAAAACGGAGCTTCTGTGGAATCAGGTATGTGATGGAAAAGTGGTAAATTACTGCTTACTTTCTCCCTTACCGAATGCATAATATTAATATGGTGAGTTCCCGGTTAAATGGGCTAGTTTTGTCAAAAAAAGCGCATCATTCATAGCAGCTAGTAATCGCAGAAGCCAGATCTTACAGTAAGCGCGTTACAAATGCAATTTGTAAGCTATGAATTCATCACTTGCGGAAGCTAATTTAGTAATGTATTGTGTTATATTTTTCATAATAGGTGGTATTTTTCAATTCCTTTTGACCTTATTGACCTCATCCGTTACAACTTATAACAATTATTTAAAAGAATTATATTTCTATTATTTTTCTTTATTCTTCAGGGATGATTTTTTTTTTTATTTTTTTTATCAAGCTTCAAGACCATTCTACTTATATATTTCTATTAATATATGTAGATATAGTTATTAAATTGGAGTTTTGCACCATCTCCTCACGATTCCTGGAAAACCCTATAGCCATTTCAGATCTAGCCACAGATCTTCATCAGCGGTAGTTGTCATCTATTAATATTAATAAAGTTATAGAATTGGCTTGAGCTTGAATAATGAAATAAAAACGTTGGTTTCCATTAATTAAAAAATATCCTGCGGTTACCGGTGCACCTTTTTTCTCCAGCACCTATAGGGAGACTGATTATTTTTTAATTTCATCATTGAGAACATCGTTAATATTCGGATGAGGTCAGATTCAATTCGTAAAAGTCGCTTAATATTCACGATGGCGAAATGGATAAGGTCTAGTAATATATTGCTCTCTTCCTGCATTACATCCTGCTAAGCGGTAAGGGATATTTTGGAAATATCTCTGAGATCCGAATTGAGTGGTCAAAACTGAAAACTCGGTGAAACAGGTTTACCGCATTTTTTGCTATTAGCCATGTGCCGGTTGTTTTAATTTTCGAAGAAACCGCAACCCGGTTATTTGGCGACGGTTAACCGGGATTTAATTATTTATTTATTTCGTCTAATAGTAAAAATTTTCAATGTTCTTTCAAATTCACATAATTTGCAATTAAATTCAATATCATAATTGGAATTAAATCTAATAAATTTTCTAAGGACCCTAGCAATGAGCTCGTTCATATTATAACTTGTTCTATGCCAAGGTACATAAAATATATCGAAATTGTTTAATCTTCTTACTGGAACACTGATAACAATTAAATTAACTATATGAGAGCAGTCAATAATTCCACAAATGACCTCATATATAAACATAATAGATTGAAAGCAACGACGGTTAAATAACTATTATAAATGAATGAGTTTACAGCGAGACACATAGTTCAACGGAGCCAAGCCAATTTCATTAATCTTTCTTTAGACGCTTCTAATTCTGTGGTCCACGGGTTACAGTTTATACAAGCATACTCAAGTCTAGATCTCACGCTCACAATCAATCTCACAAGTGCAATAAATAAAGTCTAACACACGTAAGGAACTGTGAACTCAGAGCTATGCCGCTTTATAAAAGGAAAAGTGAGTAGGTTTAGGAAAACAGTCCAGCTATATCAGACTCTCATTTTACCTGTCTTGACATATGACTCCGCAACTTGGGTCATATCGCAAGCGGATATTTCCATCTGGGAGTATTAGAGAGGAAGATTCTGCGTAAAATATATGATCCTGTTGGGAAAACTGCGAGTACCGACGTCGCTGGAACCAGGAGCTGTATAATTTATGTTCTGACGTGGACATGGCTGGGCGAGTGGGATTAGGCCACTTGCGGTGGCTGGTCCATGTTATCGGAATGGATGAAGATGAACAGGCGCGAAAGGTTGTCGCACTCATTGCCGAATCACCAGAAAACCTTAAAAGTATGATAGACAAACTTTTTGACTATTGCACTAGTTGGGGTCCGCACAAATTTGACTATATCAAAAATCATAATATTTAAAAAAAGCCCTCATATTGCACAGAATTTAAAGGGGTACTATAACGAGGAAGAGGTAGACATTATGAACCAATATAAATATCTTGGGGTCACACTATGCTACAATCTCTCATTCTATAAACATTTAGAGGAAAGATTAAAAGCTTCCAAGTTTGCAACCTGTTTATCTTGGTTAGGTTACATACATAATCCAAAAATAAAAATATCTGGCAAAATGAAGATTTTTACAACCGCTGCTCAATCAATTATACTTTACGCAGCTCAATTATGGGGATTTCAGGAATACGATTACCCGGAAAAATTATTTCGATTCTTTATCAAGAAAACATTAAGTCTCCCGACTAATACACAGAATTACGCTTTGTATTTAGAAACCCAATGACAACCACAATATTTTTATTCAATGAGATTGCATTTTAACTATTTGCTAAAAGTGCTTAACATGCCAAGAAACCACATATCCATGCTGTTGAAACCATTAATAATAACGTGTATTGGTTTAAGGGATGAAAACTGTTTTGTAGCAGATTTAATATCCCTGAAATCACAACTAATGATGTATGGTCACCTCAGCTACCTGGAATGTTAAATAAAGTTATAGAAAAACTCGTGTTCTATAAACGAACAGAATTCTAATCAACAGCCAAAAACTGTCGACAGATCTTCATATTTTATTAATTGCTTTTAAACATACGATATAAGTCTAACTTTTAAAGCTATAACTGATATGCTAAATATCAATGCGAGAGCACTTAAAAACGATACTGGCGGAATATGCACGCTGTGTAATCTAGACGCTGTAGAAAATACGTACCATCTTATTGGTGTATGCCCGATTTTCAGACAATCAAGAAAGGAATTCTTTGGGAAATATGAGCTATACACTACTCAATTTATAGATATACTAAAAGCGCTGATATTTATCAGTTAGCAACATATTTAGATTGTGTATTAAGATATAGAAAACTAATCTTTAATGAATTTTTATAACTAAAATATTTAACATGTATTACCCCAATCCGGCACACAACAAAACTATACTGCCGTAACTTTTTATTATTATATACATCTAAATTAAGCAAAATTGTAATACGGAATTATTTGATAATAAAATATAATACAATACAATACTTCTAACCCGAGTACGCTGTCACGACAATACTTCTACGAACGTTTAACAGCAACTGACGCCAACACAAAAAAAAAAGTAACCAAGCAAGCACGAAATCATAACTGCATACTTATAATACTTATAGTTTTGGCAATCAATTAGAAATTTAGCATGGCCGAGGTGGACAACTTTAAAGGGTTTAGAGGGTTGACAAGTAGCCCTCATACACAGTAGGTATCGAAAATTTAGAATTGTCTACGTCATCTGAAAAGTATTTTTCCTTTAAGCGTGTGAAACTCCATCACGATATCTTATTCCGTTTGTGAACAACTGCATCACGATTGATACGGCTTTATGTTTCAAAAACTCATAAAATAATAAGAAATGCGCGAAGAGACCCAGCTTATTCAATTCGCGAGTTTCGTGGTTCAAAGAACCAAACTAACTTCGACTGTGATACATACACAGAAGCAATAAATAGGGGCAATCTTCAAATCTGATTGAATTTTAAGTGGGATGAATAATTCGTGCGGTACCAATATCCGACTGATAATATCATTGAAATTACAGTAATACGAGTATATATAAACTACGAATAATAATCTTCTATTTATTCTTCTTTCCTATATAGTAAAGTACATATATCCGTGACATTCTCATCATACTGAGCGCTTTGTAAGGGTTGCCCATGAATCAACCAGTCATATTACAGGCGAAAGACGGTTGGGTTAAATTTTTGTTCGATTGTATGTTCGAATTTGTGTATTTTTGATGTGTTAACATATATAGCGGCGTATAGGGACTAAATCTATCAAAGTCAACACATGCAAACAACACACAGACAGGTTTTCTGCTGCTGCTAAAACCAGATTTTATGCGAAAGAGAAAAATGACGTGTTAAACAAAAATGAGCGAGCAAGAGAGCAATGAAAGAGCGGTGTGTCAGGGGTGAGGCAAACGAAATTGTGTCTATAGCGTATGTATTAACATAATAATGTATGTATGTACATGTGTCTGTTGCTGTTGTTGAACGGAGATATATAGCATAGCCACGCAAAATTTCATTTGCAAGCCTTGCGCAGACGACGTTATCGTGACACACTAATACGTCAGCTACTTCGTACAAGTATGTGTGATGTTGTGTGTTTAGCTGTTTCGTTGCTGTTGATATGGCAAACATGTGGTTATGTGACACACGTATACGTCAGCTACTTCGGACAAAGTATGTGTGATGTTGTGTGTTTGGTTGTTTCGGTGCTGTTACTATGGCCAAACAAAGCGAGTCATTTGATGTTCAGCATTGCCCGGTGTATACAAAAACAAGTAGAAACGGTGTTGAGTTCGGGCGGGCCGAAGCTTATATACCCTCCACCATGACAATTTACACTCACACTGTCCACTCTTTGCATTCCCTTAAGAGTTTTTCTTTTAGGTACCCCCCCGCCCCTACACCCACCACCAACACAAACTCCACGACACAGCAAGCACAAATAAATCACCAACATATCAGTAGTAGTAGTAGTAGTTGTTGTTTTTATTTCTATTTATAATTGTTTTCTCACACTTTTCGATCTTTGCATTCTCTTAACAGTATTTCTATTAGGTACACCCCGACCCCTCACACAGGTACTCATCGACTCCATAAGCAATGGAGTATATTTTAATACGTGTGGTTGTGATTTATTTTTCCAATGTAACATTTACTAATGTGTTCATAGAAATCGAACAGGTATCGTGTAGCAAAAATGTGTTAACACATCATCCGTGAGTTCGAACACTCATTGATTTTTTTTTAAATTTAAATATTAACCAGACTTTTGATTGATAAATTTACGTTCTTTTTAATATACGTTGGAATTATTTTTTATTAAGTTGCACGTATTAAATCATATGTAACGAAAAGTGCTCAAATAAAAAAGACTATTGTAATAAAACACAAAATTAAGAACAGTACTTAATTTAATATAGTTTCAAGTTTTTTCATGTTAAAATAATTCATAAGAAAAAGGATACAATGTAATAGTATTTGTTAAGTTTTTAACAGTATTTAAGTACGTTTTTTGTTAATTTTTTATGAAGCTGGAAGTGTGAAATATGCTCTCACTAAACGAGGGGGTTGGACTTATTGTTAAATGATCCTTTAGCAGGTTATCTAGTTTCCATTGAAGCTAAGGAGCTCCATCTGTGTTTAACGTCAATAACTAATCTCATCTCGTTTTTATATTCTTGAAGTACACAACTTTCCAATTTCGTTTGGTTGTAGCACAATCTGTTGAATCAATTGGGGTGGTTTCTTATATTTTAATCGCAACGGCGTCAATAAGAGCGGATGTGTTTTTCAAATCAATCATCATCGTAATCTTCGGAATCATTTTCAACGTAATGTGTACCCGAATTTAGTTACTTTTAACACACCCTGATGTGTCGAAATAACGACATGTGTATCCAAACACATCTCAAATTCTTGAAAATTACTTTTCCCTTTACTTTTCCCTTTCTATTTAACTAGGTGAGGACGATGAGAACAATTCGTTTAGGAAATTTGGGATCTGTTTTAAGACATTTTGTGTTCAATCAGTGCCACTTGTTGTAAAAGTCCATATATTTCGGTAATAAACCAATTTTTTTTGGTGAATCTACAAAAATAATGTTCTTTCTTTTAATTGTTTTAATTAATCTCCCGAGACAATAGGTATTGACTAACAACCCACATCTATAAACTTGTAAAGAAACATGTGTTCCCGACATACTGGAGTGCTCATTTTGGGTTCTGTTTAAATTATTTGAAAGTTAGAGATTCTCTAATTGATACACTCTTTCTTGGCTTAATTCACACTCTTTAAATATTACTCTATGCGGTAATTGCTGCAGTCCAAGGTTGTGTAGTTCACGCACTTAGTTTTCAGGATTGTCAACGCTAAGCCCGACATTGCCATATTTGGTACTTGACCATCGACCACCACAAAAAATCACCCATTACGTGTTATTAATATCTTTAAACGAGTTATGTTCCCTTGGTTTTCATTCTGAAAGTCACCTATTAAGTATCCTGCGATTATGTCGCATGCTGATATCATTAGCCCTTTGAATGCTAAAAATGCTGATATACTATGCTTCGATTTTTGAAATCATTTGATCTACTTTCCCTCGTAGACTATAATTCGAGAATTTTTCTCCATCCAGGATACATTCTTCTTGTACACTTTCGCAGAGGAAGATTCTGCTTATGATGACGTTGATACTGCAATCATTTTTTCAATTCCGTTTTTGTTGACTCTTTGTAGGTGGTTGATGAAGGATGATGTCAAGGAACCTCAGTAGCTCAAGACTTTAGGACACACAGGACATTAAAACTTAAAGTACATCAATCGAAATTTAACAAACGTCAATTGAAATTTAAGGCAATTTTGTAGTAGTTTTGATTCAGAATAGATATTATTTGACACTACTTTTCAATTGACGAATAAAAGAAAAAAACGGAAACCCCGCGTTCAATAAACCGGGTAAAAATTTAAATTTTTGATAAACTGACATTCGGATTTACCTTAATACTCGGTTGTGAGCACTCTAGATATAACTAAGAGGGCTGGTTGGCAGTTTTGAGAAACAATTAAAAGAGAAAGAGTTTGAAGTGTATAGAAGGGAGTTTGAATTTCCCAAAGTGTGACTGACGGAAATTCTTAAATGAACGCCAAAACCGTATGCCAGTTTGGTTACGAAATGGAGACTGATGAAACATATGGTAGGGCCAAACCAAAAACAGAACGAGACAACTACAATTAGAATAGTTCGTTCTATAAATAGAACTTTCAAAACTTCTGCATCAGTGCGTGTAGTAGGAAAGCAATGTGTAAGTAGCGACAACAATCGCTCTGCACAAAATCAATAAATGTCTTCGGTTAGTGACTTGTGTAAATAAATACCGCAGTGGCTTAACGGGCTAGACGCTGCTGAAGATGATGCTTCACAAACATCGAAACGATCGTCCAGCGAATGTGAGTTCGAATCCCACCCGCGGCATTTACATTTTTTTCACTAACCGGAGAAAACATGATCTCTTACAGGAAATTACAACTTTAAACATAACGAGGATCTAAAACAACTAAATAATTCAGCTGTTTGATTATGATGAAAATGGAAAATATTGCAGCAAAGCAAGCAGCTAAAATTGTCAAAATGCAAAATGCCGTGGAAGACTGTCAACTCCAACGTCAACAGTATGTGCAGCAATCTTCAGTAACAGGAAATATTTTTTTAGAAAAAATTTATGCCGTATTAAAGACACCCATTATTTACAATAAATACATTGCTAACAATAAAAACATTGTTTATAATTGTAATACCACTCTCAAATCCTTTGAGAGAGCTTAAGTCATCATATCTCCCATAAAAAGAAGCGTATGAAGAAGTACGTTATGGGTGAAAGTGAAAATGATGAACGTGATGTCGTGCCTCGTAGTTCATATATCCTCCCTCAAGCCAACTAAATTCTTTGCATTCGCGAAAACAACTGGAAATTGGAAAAGAGCACATGCTGTATAAAAAGCTTGTTAAAAATGATGTAAATTTTGTCAAAAATGCGAAAAGTAATCTCTAAATTGGGAATTTCTTCAGCTTTTCATTTATACTCAGCTCTTTGAATCATCGTTGTGGTCAGCTGACGTCGAAGTACGCCAATTTGAGTTTTTTTTTAAAGAGATCGTGCACCAGCCTAAAACGTCTAAAACAGATGTGAATTCAAATAGTTTAAAATGCTATTGTCAACATATGTCAGGTATACGCACAAAAAGTCAAACCATTTTCTTTGAATCGTTGAATGATGATTTCCAAGATGAAGAATTTTTCGATTTGAGTAGTTTTCAAGTTTTCCGTAAAGATAGGGATGTTATCAAAACAAGCTGTATTAGACGTGGTGGAGTTTTGGTTGCTGTTCGTCGCAACATTCCCGCTTCGATAATAGTGCTACCCAACATTGATATGCTATTGGATCAACTTTTTGTCAAAATTGTTAGTGATTCATCGTTATTGATATATGTACGATATCATACCTTCCCCCTACTAGTTATAATCTTATATATGATGAGCATGTTCTTAATGTCCTTAATATTGCAGTTCTTTATTTGACTTTTAACTCTAGTGTACCAGCAGTTTTTAGGCGATTTAATCTTCATACGGTTAAATTTACTTTATCACTGAATCTTCTAATGAGATAAACTTGACTGATAGCTTTTTAAGTTTGGATTTGGTTCAAATTAATTCTTTTAGTAATTCCTCGAAGAGTTCTTAGATTTAATATTTGTGAGTTAATAATTCAAACGCTTGGTCAATATCTGTAGCATACTTTTTGTACAACAGATATGCATAACGTTGCACTTGATCTCGAACTTGATTATATAAGTTTTCCTAAAATTTATTGTTTTTACCATCAAAAATTTGATTATAGGTTTCGGGATTTTGAAAACATTAATAGACTAATTTTAAGTGTTAATTGGTCAAATATTGTTTATAACAAGCCAACTGATGATTGTTATTTTGAGTTCGCAAATTTTTTTAATTCTCTTATTGGAAAGTATATATGTTCACGGAGTTCATAAATTTCCTTGGTACACAGCAGCGTTAGAAAAGTTAAAAAGGTTACTTTTATTTACGCTTCTAGGTCCTACCTTATTTCAATGTGATATTTTGCCAATGGCACTTTTACTTTTTTTTTACTATTTTACGGCCTCATAAGGTCAGACGTCTTACACATATTAATTAAATAAACAAATTTCAACATCCTTCGCTTTTCTCGCTCGTTGGTAACACCTAGGATACGGAGGGATTCTTCTGGAGGGATTTCACCTTGGTATTGTTATTGGTATTGTTACTTGGTATTGTTATGCCTTGAGTTAGAAGTATAAAAAAATATATTTTAATGTTTGGACCGGTAAAATGACAAGCAAAAGACAAATGAAGCGCTTAATAAAGAAAGAAAAGGAACAAATTGTGCAAAAGTTTGAATATGTAGAAAATGAATGTGATGAAGATAATGAGAAAGATTTATTCATAACATTAAATCATTCAGCGGAGTGTACTAGTCAAGTGTTAGTCAAGTGATTTTATCAACTTCCGTTTATTGTTCCTACATTCTTTAATTTCTGGTTTCTGTTTATATCTGCCCCGTAATGTGTTACTGGTTCCCTCGATATCCATATTACTTAGTTCCTGTTATATTGATTGTTTGCTGATCGTGGTGTTCTTGTTTCTGTTTTTCATTTAACTTCCCATGTAGTTTGCCCATCATATTCGCCTGGACTGAATGTATATTTCTAGTTAGTATATAAACATATATTTTTTTAAATTTAATATTAATTTATTAAATAATTTTATTTATAATTGCTTTATTATCGTTTATTTTCGTTTCATCGTTTATTCACGTACATTTTCTTTAACTTGCTTATTTAGTTTTATTTTTTATTTTGCTGGTTTGCGTTTGAGTTTTTTTGTTTTTTATTAGAATTAAGATTTTTTGTAAATTGAAAATATTCAACCTTCAGCTGAATTATATTTGTAGCGGAGTAATAATTATAATAATATGGGAGACGAAATGCCGAAAGGCAAATGTCAAAATTGACTTCGGAGTCAAAGGTGACCAAAGGGTAAACTGAAATCATTGACAAAACCTGGGAACTAATTATGTAAGAAACGATATCGAATTCATTATCGTTTTGTCAGTAGTGAAGTTTTATGAACTACATATCAATATCGTTTGGACGATTGTCGTCATAGACAATTAGGCCCCCAGACGGTATGTGTTTTGATTCGATAGTATTCCAAATAACAGCGTAGAAATATAAAATCTAGTAAATCTAATCTACGGTCGTATGTGGGGGGCACAGAGAAAACCAAATTTTTGGTGTTCTGAAATTGTCTTTGGATAATATTTAAACGCCTCAACTTCTTTCCTCAACTTTTTTTCGACACATAATAGTGGCCAGTTTCATTTATCATATTGATTTTGACAGTCGAAACAATACAAACCTGGGTCGCCAAAATTATAAATATTAAAAATATATTTCTTTCTTATAACAAGAACATCAATCTTTGATGTACAAAACGAAGCAATTACAAGCAATATAATTTTTTGCCTTTGTAAGGAAATGACCACAGTTGCAGAACGAGTTAAACGTAAACAACCCAAAATGTAGGTGATTGCTAAGAGCGTTTAGATCAGTAACAGTTTCGTGCAGTATCGCTTCAATTGCAAGATCAATTTTAGTTCAACTAAGAAAGCGAAAAATCGGCCACAAATTCCGAAATTACTCCATTTTTTCGTAGATTCATTTTTTCTTTTATTGACATATTGATTAAACAAACAAATAAACAAATTAAACTAATTTAAACATATTTTTCCAACTGGTTCTATCCATCGCTTTTTCATGCCAGTTGGTAACGCCAAGGATACGGAGTCTTGGTCGTCCTCTCTTCCTGCTATCATGTTTCTACAATTATGAAATATCGCCTCCATTGGGTCTTATTTCATATTTAATTTTTAAAAAACATCCAAATGGGTCATTTATTACAAACGTTTTTTGGGTAATTTTTCGTATGAAAAATTGCCCAAAGGATGAAAATGAAATATTGCCCACAATTTATGAAATAAGACTCACTGTTACTGGGCGATATTTCATATCAAATTTCCCCGCCCACATCTGTATGGTATTTTTTTTGGGCGATTTCGTTTTGTGCGTTTTTTTGTTGCCACTTAGAGAAATCGTTGGATATGCCAACATTTCCATTTGCGGACAAAGTGTTGACAGATCTGTTAGATTTCCCTAATTTTTTGATTTTCTATGAAAACGGGAATAAAAAACCTTTTTTGTGTTATTCGTATGATTATTTTTGATTGCAATTTACTTCTGTCATATTATGTTTGTATTTTCTAACTGATGTTTTTGAAACTTTAAAACTGATAGTGTAAATCCAATGCTAAATAATCATATGACTTCTTTCAAATGGAAGAGAGTTTTATTGTATTTCACGCCCCGCGAATCGTTATATTTGCACTGACAGTCGAACATGACCATTAATAAGATCTTAAAATATTCGAAATACGCAGCCATAATAGACTACACATTGTCTGGAATGTTTGCGATGAAAACAACTTGAATATGTTAGCTCGGGATTAGCGTTTTTCGCTGTCGGTGGCGAGCGAGGCGAATGTTTCGCTATTTATTTTTAAAAGTCGCGTGCGATTTCTGCTTGTTCAATGCGTGAGGGAGTTATATTTTCAAAGCTTCACATTTTAAATTGGGTCACGAATTTCGTTTGTTCTAATTGACTTATTTTTTTGTTTGAAGAGCTAGTGAAAATCGACGGAGAGTAAATAAGTAAAGTACACATACACTACGAACAATATCTCAGTATCCATAACGAAAACTTCATGGTACAAATATACGGAAGTAGCATTAGCTGTTGTAATTTCGGGCAACACTAACAGCATTTTGGTTTTATTTTTATTAGGTTTAGTCACTCGATAGTCAAGAGTTGATGCATTTATGCCAACATCCATGTACAAAATTGGAACATACGAATTTGACAGTTGCAGGATAAAACGGAAAAGTTTTTGTATAAAACCAATAATCATTATTACTCAGTATAAAGCCAATAATCATTGATTACTTTACTTTTATTGACTATTTTACATCCTCATGAGGTCAGGCACCTTACACATAGTAATTAAACAAACAAATACATAAATTTAACCAATTTTAACATATTTCTCCAACTGGTTTTATCCTTCCCCTTTTTGGTAACACCAAGAATATGGAGGGATTCTTCGGCCTGGTCTTTCCAGCGGAGTCTTCATCGTCCAGATTTCCTGCTTCTATCGGGTACGTTATCGAAACCCTTTCGCGTTGGCTCATCTTCATTCATTCTGATGACTTGGCCTAGACAACGCAATTGGTCTAATTTAATTCACCTAGCTATGTCCACGTCAGACTAAAATTTATATTGCTGTTGCGTCCAACGACGTCACTAGTCGCCGTCTTTTTAACAGGGCCATATATTTTACTGAGAATTTTTCTCTCGAATACACCAAGGTATTTTTCATCCGTTTGATTCGGAGCCATATGCCAGTACAGGCAATATGAGAGACTGGTATAGCTGAATTTTTATCTGTCGAGAGGTAGATAAATTCATCAGTCACTTCAGAATTAATTAGGTTGTCTACGTTTAAGTGCGAACCAAGTCGATAGGTTTTGCCCTCATTTACAGCATATTACGAAAATAAAACTGAAAACACTAGACCTTTACACAGTAAAAAGAAAACAGAAATTTTTAATGTCACCAGATTTAAAAATCGACAGAAGCTGCATAGGGCTGCTTCAAATGTTATAATAAAAACATTATACTTTACTATTATAAATGACAAAAACGTCTCATAGCGGGATTTTTCTCTAAAAAGTGGGGTGAGACATCGAAAAGCGGGAAAATCCCGCCAAAAGCAGGATTGTTGGTCAGGTTAATCATATCTCATAACTAGATGTCAATGATCTAATATCTCAATTTTTGTCTGTCTATTCGTTACAGTACGGAACCTTATGGCTAAGCTCGCCCCACCTTTGTCCAACCTATGAAAGACTTTTGAAGAGTAAGGTTCAATCTGGACTTAGAATCTCGATTAATAATCTGTATCAGTAATCAGGATTATGTGTGTGGATAAAACTAATATAGAAATAGTTATATAAATGATAATAGAATCGATGGTCGTGCGTAGAAAAGTGTTCCTTCAAAAATTTGTACACCAAGATCTAATAAGTTCTTCCGATTCGAACTTGATGAAGTAGTTCTCGAGCTGTCAGGTTCATAGTTAAGTGGATATATTGAAAAACATTAAAAAAAGAAGTGAAGGAGGTGGAAAGTGGAAAATAGTAGTAATAATAAGTAGGAAAGTAGTAGTAAGTAGGAAAGAATGTGTAAGTAGCGACAAACAATCACTCTGCACAATAAAATAAATATCTTCGGTTAGTGACAATGTGAATACACACCGCAGTGGCTTAAAGGGCTACACGCTGCTGAAGATGATGCTAAACAAACATCGAAACCATCTCCAGCGAATGTGAGTTCGAATCCCACCTGCGGCGTTTAAATTTTGTTCACTAACCAGAGAAAACACGATCTCTTAGCCTAAAGGAAATTACAACTTTAGAAAAAAAAAATAAAAAATAAATAACGGGGATCTTAGACAACTAAATTTGAATCATATGGTAGGGCCAGACCAGAACAGAACGAGACAACTCCAACTGGAATAGTGCGTTCTATAAAGATAACTTTCAAAACTTCGACACCAGTGCGTGTAAGTAGGACAGCAATGTGTAAGTAGCGACAAACAATCACTCTGCACAATAAAATAAATATCTTCGGTTAGTGACTAGTGTGAATACACACCGCAGTGGCTTAACGGTCTAGACAGACGCTGCTGAAGATGATGCTTCACAAACATGGAAACGATCGTCCAGCGAATGTGAGTTCGAATCCCACCCGCGGCATTTACATTTTTTTCACTACCCGTAGAAAACATGGTCTCTTAGCCTAACGGAAATTATAACTTTAAACAAAATTAATTATTAAGTGAAAGAAGTCTAAAAGATTAAAATAAAACCAATATTCTTAAAATTAGAAAAATACTCAGAAACAAAATACTTTGAAATCGGTTTAAAAGTTGAGAAGTTACAGGCCTTTGAACGTCACCAAAAAGGTCTACTTTGACACCCTGT
Organism: Phaonia tiefii; assembly: GCA_963931995.1. Classification (NCBI taxonomy): domain Eukaryota; kingdom Metazoa; phylum Arthropoda; class Insecta; order Diptera; family Muscidae; genus Phaonia; species Phaonia tiefii. The sequence goes on from OZ008369.1 coordinate 191,809,646, forward strand.
AGTACATTGTGAGTTGCAGCAGGGCACCTCCAAATAAAACATTCATTCCATAATTATAAGAGATTAGTACATTCTAAAACTATCCTAGCAATAGCTTACAATTTATGATATTATTCTAAGTAGGGTTTTCGTGGACTGAAAAGATTTTTATCCAACCTTTAAAGTTAGGGGTGTCCGGCTAGCTTTTTTTTATATGGGAACCGACCCATATTAATGCCAACCATTATTTTAAACCATTCACTGAAATTGAGATTAATGTTTTTATATAAATTATTTTCATCGGTTAAGGTAATAAATTGTTGTCTCGATTTATATATGCATAGTAAATTGTATATTTTTGCAACTTAAATAAAATATCTACCAAATCACATCAGAAAAGATTTTTTAATTCTTTTCGTATTTCTTTCGAGTTATTATCTTCCATGTGTTTTTTCTTCCATATCTATGCTGCGATATTTATTGCTCATCATTGTCGCCCTGGAACTTTAGGAAAAGCAAATGAAGTTTTAATTTTGGACGAAATAGACTTTGGTAAGTCGCCTCCATCAGACTCCAGCGCTGAAGCCTCATTCACTCCGGCGGAAATTGGTCCTGCATCAAGTCCATTTCTACCAAGCTTCTTATACAACGAAATGATGTTGACTCAAGCTCAGCGGCGAACAAGGCGCCGTAGTATTGGTGCATATGATGAATGTTGCCGCAAGCCGTGTAGTGTGGGCGAGATGACTGCTTATTGTCAAGTGCCATAAGCGGCAACAACCTTTCACAAACACCAGCAGAGTAAAACAGATAAAGGAAAAAAAGCAGACCAGAAACTTTATGTAGCTTTCAACCAAACATGGATACTATTACTATGTTTAGGCTAATATACATTTATGTACACTTTTAACTATATGTATGTTTATACAAGTCATAAATGATAAACAAATAATAATCATTTTTTGGAGAATATTTATTCTCAGAAATTATTTTGTGTCTTTAAGTATCGCATAAATGTGTTTAACTAAATAAATAGCTTTATGTATTAATGTAAGCAAAGTAGGAAGCATTTGCTTTCAATTTTGTTAATATGTAGCAAAAGTTTGCCAATTTGTTACATAATCTTGAGGGGAGTGAGATCTGAGTATTTAGGTTTTCAAATAATTGTATTAAAATATTGTTAATGAAAAAACGCAGTCCAAACGTAAAAACAATGGAGATCTAACCTTATAATGTGTTTGCAAAATAAGCACTATCAAAACTTGGTCATCATAGTGATTACCCGGAAAACAAAACAACGACGTGGGAGGTTTGATTTAGGACATATTATACAAGAGGATTGTAAAAGACAAAGAAATTGCTTGTTTGTTTATTTGGGAGGGGGTAACTTGCGGATTGTACATATATTTTCGTATGACTTTTTCTTTTGTATGTGACCACGTAATCTTACTGGTGCGTTGAAAAATTCACCCAGAAATATGTTGAAATTAAATCAGAATTTTTCCGTACTGTACAATTTTTGAGGAGTGATTTGTTTTTTTTATTTTATTTATTAATATTGTTATTTCATTATATAAGTAAATAACATTAAAATTAAATAAAATTGATATATTATTTCTAATTAAAAAAAATAAAGTACATTATTGATTACACTGTGATAGTTTTTGACCCGAAAAAAAATGAACTTTGATGAATCCTTTTCGAACTATTACATTTCGAAAGTACATTTGGAAGTGTCAGATTGGCTCCAGTTTTTGATAAATCGGTATATATGTATATAGCTAAGTCTGCGCTATTTAAACAAATTTTACCGGCCATAGGCCAATTTTTTTTTGCCCTAAAAGGGCTTAAAAAGCTTATTGAAATAGAAAAAACAAATCTTCGCGCTCGGTCCAACTTCTTGAGATATGGGCCTTTAAAGCTTGAGTATATAATTGGCGATATCTCACATATTTATGGTCCGATCTGGTTCCGGTGAATATTATTACAAAGACCATTAAAAATTCTTTCAATCTGCATATAAATATATTACATTTTATTAACCCATTGGGGACAAATTTAAAAAATACGATTTTTTAACCTCACTTTTTTGCTAAAAATCTGATTTTCTCAAAAAACAGCCCTAGTAAACCTATTTTCTACCTAGACTCAGGTTGTAGGCAACACTTCAGGCTTTGTTTTAAGGTATAATACTTCGCATTAACCCTTATGTGTTGGGTAATTTTCAAAATTGGCGGGTCATTTAAGTTCATTCCATTTCATGATCTGTTCCCACAATAAATAACGGTCAATATACTGTTACATTTGGAAAAAATACTATTTATTTTTTAGAATTGTGTTTAGTTTTATATCAATTGAGGGTTTACGTCGGATTGGATGCTATTTAACTTTTGGGTTTATTTCATTGGGAGAAATTTCGTTGAGCCATTATGAACGACATTTTAATCGAAATTTAAAATAGAAATTATAGATTGCATACATTCACTAATACAAATTGAAATTGAAAAACGGTTCTTTATAAATGTCATCCGATATAAATGCCCTAAAGGAGCATATATCCCTAAAACACCTAATTCGCTAGAACCCCTAATTTTGAGAGGTTAAAAAATCCAGCAACCAAAAAATTCAATATGATGTGGTGGTGGCAAATGTGTTCGCAATGGTGTCAAAATCGGTGGTGAAGGGGTAAAACTCCACAATGCTAGGTTGTGTGCATACGCGGGTGACCTCCTTACCCTCATCGAAGGACAGTCTGGTGGTGCTGATCTGGTGAGAAGGGATGAGGACAACATGTGTGTAGTAAGTGAGTGGAGTAGTAGTGTTGGAGTGGACTTGGCTCCGGACAAGACCATGAAACTGTTGGTTAAGACCAAGTTGCCAGTTTCTCGCCCTTCAGTGATTAGGTGTAGTGATGTCAGCTTCGGATACGTTCGTCAGGTGAAGCACCTCGGTGGTGTGACTGGCGAGCGGCTGAATTGTATGCAGCATAGGCATTACGTCAAGCAGAAGCTGAGGGCGCTGGTCGGCATGGTCAGGCGCATCCTCAGGAGTAATTGAGGTTTAAGCACGACGACTGTCCGTACCATATACGGTGGTTTGTTCGTTGCTGGCGCAACGTATAGAGCACCGGTATGGTGTGGTACAACCATGTCTGTGGTCGCCAGAGAGAAAGTTCTCTCCTGCCAGAGGATTACGAGGCTTGCATGGAAAGGTACAAAGGTAGGGTGGCGTAGGTACGTATTTATAAATGACGTGACATTTGTATGGGATAGACGAGACATTGTCTTTGGCGTGAGTCTGGGATATTTACTGACAGGACACGGGTATGTTAATGCATTCTTGCATAAGAAATCCCTCACTGACTGTGCGGACTCTGACTGTGGGGGAGGACCGAGGGCTGGACACATATACTGACTGACTGTCATTACTATGACGATATTAGGGACCAAGACGCTATTGGGGGTACTCAAACTTAGGCGGGTTGGGACTTTAGTAGGGCGTTGATGAACGGAAGAACATTTGGCAGGCTTAAAGTGTTTTCTCGTATAGTGCTTGGTACAAGAAGGGCAAGGATGTGCTGTATGTGTGTTGGACTCAAATCGCTGGGAGACTTCAAGCTCGATGTAGAGTTGCATTGCAATCAGGTGCCGTGACCCATAGATCGGAAGGACTTTTAGGATGGCTCCTCTCCATGTCCAAACCCATGGTGTTTGAATTGGTGGTATCTAAATAGGCGTTGGTAGACGCACTGTGCAATAATTGAAATTATCAATTAAAACCTGAGGAATTTCTGCTACACCGCATTATTTTCTTGCGTCGATTTTTTCGTGTTCAAACGTTGCAGAACACAATATTCTGATTTTGGTCATCTTCATACAAAGCCTCACCGGAATCAGAACACTCTATCTCGTACCGCCCATACAAAAGATGAGTGGGCTATGAAACCCCATTGGAGAGATTATTTTGAACCAAAACTTGTGAGATATAATATTTACAGAATCACCATTAATGTGTGCAGTTTTAGTTTATTCGACCTACATCTTCTGCTACCTCTCATACCAAGTATATAAATCCCCTTAACAATTCAGCACGCTGTAACACCCTATGAGACAGTCGATAACATATTTCTCTATGAACGCTTTCCTTAAAATTTTTCTTGTAGTTTGGCAACTTTTGTAATCACGTTATATAAATTAAAAATATATATCAAATGGGGGATGACTTTAAATTAATAATTTTTAAACAGTGATTTTATTTGTTTTATAGCAAAACTGAATTTTAGTATAAAAACTAAACTTATGAAGTTCATATATTTTACAACCCTTTGTTTATGTTGTAAAACATCACCATCGGTGCTAGATTCTTCCAAAACCAGTCTTCATTCAACGAAGAGCTTAAATCATCGAATCGAATGCAATTTATTATCCAGATATATATTCAATGATCATATTCCGCATTCTACTCTTCCCTTGCGTCTACTGACTACTCAGGGATTACAAAAATTAGTAATTAATAAAAATAAGCCGTAAGGCCAACCCATTTAAACATTTGTTTTTCAAAAAATTCTCTCCTATTCAAACTCTTGGTAAGAGGATAAAAAAAGCACTACTCTTGTTATTCTTAAAACTAGCTTACGTGTAACCTACATACTAAACTTAACCTAAAAAACAAAAACGAAAAAAAAAAGTAAAAATAAATAATAAAGTTCACATTCATCACACCCTGACAATTATTGGGCGGTGTTATATACGGTATCATTTAGGTCGTATGACCCGAACCTCCTATGGTAGAATTTTGGGCTGGCCATTGGACTCTCCAGCATGTCGTGCTCCTTGTGCTTTAGCCAGCACATTGGAGTTAAAGCCTTACCCGATTCGATAACGCTTTGAAATTCTTCTGCAGTAATTTAAGACCTCGTGACTATTCCATTGTCACTCTCACCGCTTTTTTCAAGGAAACCGATGGCCAGGTCAACCATCCACGAGTCGATCCTCTTGATGTTGCTCTCACTATAAACAAGTCCACAAGGCGGGCTGGTGAAACTCCCATCCGCATTCCTCCTAGCCCACATTCTCATGCATTATCGTAGGATTCGCCTTTCTGCTCTTCGAATTCTCTCCATCTGGCTAGATGTTATGCTGAACCATATCGGGAACGCATAAGCAATTATACATGTTTGTACAATACCATCTTTACTTTGTTGCTTAGACCACGTTTGCCTGTTAATAATTTAGAATACATTATAAATGTGCCTCTGGCCAGTATGTTGTCGACCTGTCTGTTGAACTTCATATCTTCCGTGAATAGTACTCCCAAGTATTTCAGTATGTTGGTATTTTCCATGTTGCAGTCTCCAATTTGTATTTTCGGTACATACCTCCTCGCGTTCCTATATAAGTCTTTTTTCCCTTCACCATTAGGCACTTACATTTAGGTACATTTAAATTCAGATACCATTCCTTGAAGTAACTTTCGAGTTTTCGGAGGTAGTTTTGCATTTTCATCTCCGCAACCTTGGGGTTTGCATGGGTGGTGGTGACCATTATGTCATCCGCGTATATGATACTTCCGACTTCTTCCTCGGGCTCACATATATCCGCGAGGTATAAATTGTATAGGACCGGGCCCAGTATCGAGCCCTGTGGTACGCCGGCAACCGTAGAAAAGACCGCTGAGTTCTCGTTCCCTATTTCGACATAAAATGTCCTGTCAATTAGATAGTGGTATATCCATCTTGGCATGTAATTTGCGAAGCCGTACTTTGTACTCATCTTATACACAATGCCTTCCTGCCAGACGGTGTCAAACGCCTTGGCAAAGTCCAGGCTTACCGCTATTGTCGGTCTTTTCCCGTGTAGTCCTCTTATGATTCGGTCTGAAAATGCCATAAGCGCGTGGCTGGTGGGCAGGTTAGCCTTGAAGCCGAACTGGAATTCCCTTAATATGTTCTTTTCCTATATATGCAATCGCACCCTGTCAAACATGAGTCTTTCAATGAGCTTACCGATGTTTGACAAGACTGCGATTGGCCTGTAGCTCTCGGTCTTTGTCGGATCCTTTCCCGGTTTTAGTACCGGCACTGTTCTGGAATTCTTCCACTTCCGCGGAAAGTACCCCAAGTTCATGCAATTATTGAAGATTATTGTCAGGTACTCCCATGACCTCTCATCAGTTCGCTTCAGGACATAGTTCGGGATGGTGTCCTTCCCACTGCTCTTTTTGCAATTGACCCTGCCTATCGCTGCTCCTATTTCGGCCGACGTAGCTAATTCAAATGGCGTTTCGGGTATCACGATCCCATTTGCCGTGTTGCTGTCATCAATTGTCATTATCGGTTCATGACCCTTCCTCGTATCTACCACGGCCGATATAGTTGAGTACGGTGCTTTTGCTGTTCTGGACCGCTGTATTTCTGCGAATTTTTCTTCAAGCGCATTTTCCTTGCCGCTGTCGTCCTCTAATATCCTTCCGGCATTGTCGGTTAACCCGGGTATCTTACAGCACTTGGATACCCCACCGATTTGCTTAACTTTTCTACTAGTGTTCATATCCTTTCTAATCATTTGGAGTTTCTTAATTCTCTCCTCCTCCTCAAATGTGTCAATCAGCTCCGTTATTATTTTTCACGGCATTCTTACCTCTGCTTTGATCGTGGCCTCTCTTCGTGGGTCTATAGGGCGGTGAGCTCTCCGCTTGAGGCGCTTTTTATCTGCCATAAGGTTCATAATATTGTCAAGGAGCCTACGCATAAACCCAGTCATCGGCTTGATCTTGGGAATTGAGGTCTGCATAGCCAGCTCATATGCCACTGTAAGGGTGCTAACAGCCTCTTCAATTTCTTCGATTGTGCAGGAGCGGTTGTTTGGCAGTGTTTTCTGCTCGAGTTTTTCGGCTAGTATGTCGTTGAATACTTTGCGGTCCATCCGTCCGAAGTCATATATTTCCAATTTGTCCAAAGTTTCGAGTTCGTCTGTGGTCACTGTCATTTGTATTGCCCTATGATCGGACTCGTAGTCGTAAGTTAGTATTTCGTGTTGTCGTTGGTCGCTGTCTATTGGGGCTAGCCCCGTGGTTGTCATAAATATGTCAAGGTATGACTCTCCTCTTGTAGGCTCGTTCGTGCATCTTATGACGATGTAGGGTGAAGTTATTATCCATTCCTTGATGACTTTTCCACTGGAGTTTGCAAAGTTACCACCCAGGAAGGGTGTCTGGCATTGAGGTTGGCGCCAATAATTAGCTCACTGGGTCCTACGATACTATCGATAGTATCGAGGTCAGTGGCTTTTAGGGTTTCACTCGGTCTCAGATATAGAGCCATCAAAATTATACTGCCACCGCTGCGGCCTTTAATACGCACGATCGTGCCCTCGATGCTCCCAGTATCGACGGTGATGCGCTCTCCCTTGATATTGTCCCGGAGGCAAATAACGGTACCGCCTCCCTTTCCCACCAATCCGTTTTGCGTGTAGGTGGTGTATCCTTTAATATCGAAGTTATGCCGTGGCGAAAGCTTGTGCTCCGCCAGGAGAAGAACGTCAGGTCAGTGTTCGTCTGTGAAAACTTTTAAGTGGTGCCGCTTATATAGCGACACAATAGAATTTAAGTTTATAAATGAGCATTTCAGTGTTCTATTCATGAAGACGTATGCTCATAAGTAGGCCGAGTAGGGCCCTTGTCTTTACACCTTCGTCGTTAATTCTGGCATAAGAAGCCGCAAATTCGCCTACCATATCGAGGCATGTTAGAAAGTCTTTGCAGAGGAGTCTCCAGCAATCATCGTTTATCCTGTTGAAAGCCGCATTGGCCCTTACCATTACATTAGAGTTTCCGGCTGTTCTTGCCGTTGTGGAGGGCCCAAACATGGCTCCGCAAAATACTCCCGCGTACGACCTGTTCGCAGTTCTGAACTGTGCTGCAACCCTGGCGGTTAAAATGTTTGGTCGAGCTCTGTTAGGTCTACGCTCATCGAGTTTTCTCCTGATCATTTGCCTCTTTGGGCATATCTTGGCACTGGCCACGTGACCCTCAACGTCACAGTTTATGCATCTCACTGGTAATCCCGTTCTCTTTGTGACAACTCCGGTGAGTTGATCCTGGGTAACGATTTCTTCCGTATTCAATTATTTTGCAGGTATTCTGAAGTTGCCGGGTCCATGCGACAGACCGCATTTAACGCACCTATATGGCATAGAGCAATTAGACGAGATGTGACCGTATCTTTGGCAATTACGGCATTGCACCAGCCCCCGTTGTTTGCACTTTTGAACCGATATTCTGCAGTGAGAATGTACTTGATGGAGAATATAGCTTTCATAGCAGAGTCGTGGCTTAGCTGTACCAGCCATCGGTCACCATTGAGCTTGACCATCCTCAACACGGTGATTTTCATCTCGAGTGATCCTAGGAAGTTTCCGAGGTCTTGCACTTCGTACGTGCTTGAAAGCCCTTTAATAACGATCGAGTAAGGCTTTAATTCCGTTGGCGTGTATGTATAAAATGAGATCATATTCTGTTCCAAATACTGTTTGACCTTTTGATGGTCCTTGGTGTCGTTCAGGTTCAAGTTCATCAGGTTCTTGTTGACAATTTTCAAGGAAAATATGCCATGCCCTAGTAATAATTGCTTCTTCATTGTAATTTTCTTAACATCTACATCATATATTTTAATTACTGGCGGGCTGGCCTTACCTGTATATACTCTTTATATTCTCTCATTAGGTCCTTTGCCTTGTTGTCCTCTTTGTTGGGTGTTGTATTGCTGGGTCTGTAGCCGCTCCTTTTGCTGTTGAATCGGGGTTAGGAGTTCTTCTTCCTGTCGCGATATGCCATTCGCCTTCGTCCATATCGGCATCTTGCAGGACGGTGTTTTCAACGCTGCCTATGGGGCCTCCGGCAGCGCTCGCCATAGTAGATTCATTTTCGGAACCTTAAATCCTCGGAATTTTAAATCATCGTTTTCAATTTTATTTTTACCGGAGCTAGATTTTCTCTCAATATATATATTTTCCAAATTTCGGCTAATACATTGTATATGTTTGGAATATACTTCAAACATTTATATATTTGCAAGTCCTAAATTCAGGTGTATTTAAAAGCAATCATTAACATATTTATTGAAAAATATGTATGATTTTATATGGTGCATCATCCCAAATATCCATATAAAGGGTTTTTCAACAGAGACTCTACAAAAGTAAACCGATAGGGACAGCAAAAGACGCCATATTTTTTCCCGCTATTTTGACATTTCACTTCAGTAAGGTTTGCCATTTCATGATGGAAAGATATACGAGCCAACAACGAGTCGAAATTATTAAAATTTACTACCGAAATTTGGAGTCAGTGGCCTCAACTTTAAGAGGTCTCAACAATCAGCGATGAGGCTCATTTCTGGCTGAATGGCGTCGTCAATAAGCAAAATATGCGTTATTGGTCAGACAGCAATCCACACGTAATCCATGAGTCATCATTGCATCCCGAAAAAATTACGGTTTGGTGCGGTTTATGGGCCGGCGGCGTCATGGGCCGTACTTCTTCCGTGATGATCAAGACCGGCACATTACTGTGAATGCGAATCGCTACCGTTCAATGATAACCGAATTAGCCCCAATTGGATAATATGGACTTGGAGGACATGTGGTTCCAACAGGACGGCGCCACAAGCCACACAGCGAATGCCACAATCAATTTATTGCAAACCATGTTTGGTGAACGTGTTATCTCACGAAATGGCTCAGTCGATTGGCCGCCTCGGTCGTCCGATTTGACGCCGTTAGATTATTTCCTGTGGGGCTATGTCAAGTCTATGGTCTATGCCAACAAGCCAGCGGCGATTGATGAACTTCGTACGAATATCGAACGTGAAATTGCAGCAGTATCGGCCAATTTATGCTTGAAAACCGTCGAAAATTGGGTTCAGCGTCTGGACTTCTGCAAGCGTGCCCGTGGTGGTCATGCAAAAGAAATCGAGTCCCATACATAATGGCATCGAACGTACTTTCACAGGAATAAAGAATTTCATTGGTATCTAAAACCGGTTCTGTTTTATTTAAAAAAAAACTTTTGTAGCGCTCTTATTGAAAAACCGGTTACTTACGTGGAAGCATTCGCGTGTTTCCCCCAAACCTCCATATGCTTACGTGGAAACATGCGTGTTTTCTCCCAAACACAATAATATTTTGAAACGAATTATTCTTTCTTCCTTTTTTTATTATAATTAAAATAAATAATTAATACAAAAAATTAAAATAAGTAAAATTACCTATTTTACATTTACTTGCTGAATGCATTACTTTTTTTATGAAATGAGAATCTGCTGCTCTTTTGATTCTCCTTTCTTTGTTGTCTCTCACTTTTTTGTTTGCAGAATGTTTCAACTAAGCCTTGGTTATCACTAGGCGTTGGTACGCGAACAATATACTTACATATATACAAATCTAATTCATGCAAGACAAACGTTTATTAATTACTTGTGTTTTTTTTTTTTTTTCACAAATCGTCCGCCATTCCGATTTTCGGGCAGCACCTTGTTTCTCTTTCCAGTTTCTTTCCTCAAAATCGTTTCTCACTTTGGTAGTACACATAAATATATCCGAAACATATACACAAAAACCAAAGCAACATCATACACCATTGAACCATCCAAGCGTTTGTTTATTCTTTTTTCACTGATCAAGCGCTTTTGATATCCACTGTCCGATGAACCACATTGACGATTAAAATAAAAAACAATGACGTCATCTGCAATTTCCACTCACACTCAGGAATATTTATGAATCACTCACTGAGAGAAAAATGCAAAAATACAGATACACACTTACAATATATAAACACTTACAATATATTTGGGTCGCAAACACATATGTTATAACATATTAGTTATTGTGTCTCCAACATATAGCAAACACAATGCATTTGGGCACAAGTATATTATATTTGCGACAAGCTCCAAGCACATGTTATATTTGCATCCAAACAACAAAAAACTGCAAATTTTTCAGCGTGTAAATGTTTTCGTGATTGTAAGAAGCGCTTTGAAGGCATTTACATTAATCGTTGATCCAGATGATATCACTCTCAATATGATTGCAAATTTCTCATTAGGTTATTTCTGACAGTACGACACTATTCCCAACAAACGGCGAGCAGTAGTTTCGTCATTGGTGCAATGCGTATCGTACGTTACTGCCACAATCGCACCTTTCATTTCTATGTTTGCATTCTAGATTTGTAATACTATCGCCGTTTCGGGTTCTCGTTTTGTAAAACTTATTCAATAGGTCTACAATTCAAAATAGATGATGATGTTATGTTCACATATAATAAGTCCTTTGATGCCACGTTTACCACTTTTTAACCCTAGTAATTAGGGTCTGTAACAATGGTCATTTGATAGACCCCAATTTTTTTCCCTACCGGGGGTATCTGATACTTCAAACTTATTGGTAACCTTTTCTTCAAAAGTAACATATTTTTGAACAAATAATTCTTTTAATGTGTCTTATTTTCTGTTTCGAAATTTGGTCTGAATATAATGTTTTTTTCAAAACACACTCCAGATGATTGCTAGCAATATTTCCTACAGCCCTTCATCATTGCGTTTTGCATCACGTATACATTGTCATAGAAAAAAATTCGGTACAAAATAGTAAAAATTGCTTTTCGAAAACTCGAACAGTGACTTAAAATGGGTTAAAGCAAAAGCTTGTTTAAAAACCTACTGGAATTTTGTACTTACATCATACTTAATAGTTCGTTCCATTTGTGTCATGAATGCTGCATAAAACATAAAATCTCCGTTTGGTTTCCATTTTGTAATTTCTGCTTCTAGCGGCTATACCCAAAGCATCCACGCGCACTTGCAAGTTAAATACATTTTGCATGTTTTATCTTTCACGTCACAAAGTTCAATTACACTTTCTACGGTTCTACGCATCAACGTTTTAAACTCCACTTCTGACGAAATTTCAATTATGTACTATTATAAGTTGTACCAATTTTTTCTTTTGTAAACAATTTGGATACTGATCGTGGATTGCCTAACGGAGAACACGGTACTTTATTCCTATTTATTTACATATCCGTATTTATACTACAGATAAACATTTCAGATTCGTATTCTGGCTTAAGGAAACGGAATTAGATCTTTGTTTATGAACGGCAAATTCCAGTTCCTCAAAAGCAGGTGGTTTTTGATATTTTTGAATATTATGCAATTTTTCAACCTAAATGTGTTTTCATTTGCGTTAATTTAATAATTAGAAATTTAAACTATAGTCCAATTTACAGTCTCAAGATAAAAAATTTTCTACTTAACCACTTAGAATGGTTATTTTCGAAATGTTGCCTATTGTATCTGCATTCTGTTCATTTTACTATTAAAAAGTAATATTGATTTTTGGATTTTTTTCTTATTAACACATGAATCGCCTATTTTATGTCTTTACGTCTTTTCTGATCACTAATAATTTATTTTCCGAAGGCGCCATCATATCCAGAATTATTTCTTTTTATTCACTTCTTCTAAAAACTTCTGTTTACATTGTTATTAGAGATGGGTCAGTGGGAATTGTAATCCCGATTGTTCACATGCTTTACATTATATTCACATACACTATTATTTGAAATGGGACCGTGATACGACTATTCACTTTTCACATTTAGTAAAGTAAGAAAATATTTAGTAAATAATTATTGTTGGGGAAGTTTTAAAAGCAAAGTAACACTTCAGTTCCGATTCTAAATTTCACGAAATATTCATGTATATACTTATACATAAGTGAAGTTCAGTGAAGTTCTCTAAATTGTACATTTAAAATGGCAGAGCAAGTCACAAATGCAATACAAGCGAGTATAAAAAAAGTTCAAACTTTAAAGAAAGTTAATTAACTATCAAATTTTTTAATTTTAATAACTCCAGTTAATCTATCAATGCTATACAACTTAGTTTGAATTATTTGATTAATCATATCTTTGTTTAACTAGAAATTTCAATTAATCGATAAATTCATAAATATTGCAATATATTAATAATTCGGATTGATTAATCGAATAATCGCACATCCCTAGTAACATATACAACAAATACACACACTAAAATTTCTTAATAATTCATAATACAAATTTTAATCAAATTAGTAACATATTTAAATGATATTGATAACTTTTTGCCACTAAAAATTTGGTTTATCGCGTTTATTAGCAGTTGGTAAAAAGGTTTCAAATCTATATACTCGTATACAAGAAAGGAAAAACATTTGATGAAATGCGTGTATGTTAACTTTCCAACTTTAAAAATATACAAATTTAAATATTGAACTTACTGCATGCCATTCGCCCATTTTAAATAAAATTCTACGACTTTCGCGCACTTTGTTGAAACCTTGGTACACGAATTTAATTTTTCATTATCTTGTCACTACGCCGCTACTGGGATTTCAAATTCTACATATAGTAATTTTATATAATTTGTATTCTCACTTTTTAATTTAATCGGCCTTATTCCCGTTGTCGTCGTCGACGTCGTCATCAGATTTTTGTCAACTTTAGAACGTTAGAAATGTATTGTCACATCGACAACAACAAAGTTTTTGATGTCTATGATCCAAAAATGTCGATATTGTATTGACGTCGACTACGACAACGGGAATAAGGGCGAATATATTTAAAGTTGTTAAATTTAAGAAAAAATTATGCATTTTGACATTTTAAAAAACAAATTTTGTGTTGTGGCAGCATATAGGTGTTCTAACCCTTTCAGTATAGTATTTATATAAAATAACCCCATAGACTCACAAACAAATAAAAAACAAAAAAGGGAAATTTTGATATAATTTTTTTTAATACTCCATCAAAATTTAGTAATTTTAGAATTTTTATTTTTCTGTGCAATAAAAATTGGATGTTTATTTACTTTTGTACATAGATGCTGAAGAACTAAAACCCAAAAGCAAACGTCTTCCTAAAAAAAATTATTTTTCTGAAACTAGTATTATTTCTTCTAGTTCATTAATTTTTGGTTAAAATTCACTAACTTTAGCGCTCCCTGGAGGCGCAAAAGGAGTCAAAACGTAGAAGTTCACATCGTTTGTTATTGTTTTGTGGTATATATATTTATATTTTTTTCGAGTTGATATTATGTCTATAGGTTTTTGTGTGTTTTCTTTCCGAATCTGTTGTCAGATTTTTGATATATCTTACCAGTACTGTGATGTTTACTCTAATTTGTTTGTGTATTCCTAAAAATTGCTAGTTGGTAATAGTGGTGTAGTTGTGAATATTGGTATCTCTGTTTCAAACAATTGGCGTTTACGACAAAACAATAATTCGACATATATTATTTGAGTTATCTATCGAAAGAATTATATTTCGCCACAATTGAAAATAGATTTTTTTCTTTCGATTTTTGTCTATGGAACAACACTGCGCGACGCTTCCTCGTTCACACCGATTTTGTTTATACAATATTTTAAATTAGCGTTTGTAAATATTATTTGAATATTATTTGAACAGTTACAGACCCTAGCGTTTCTTTAAGTGTATTTCAGATTTCTTTCGAAATTTAAAATATTAATGCTTAGATATGCTAATAATACTTACCAACAGCCTACAAGTTTGGCTGTAGGAAATGTGTTTTGCAAAGTATTCCTCATGGCTTGCTCATAGTCCACAAAAAATTATTCGCTTATCCATAAAATCTATATCGTTAAAAGAGAAACAGTTTAAAAGTTAGTTTTGAGGAGTGCAACTAACGTTTCACTAACCACCAAGCTCTTGAGTATATAACCAAATGCTGATTAAAGCAGCTTTGATGTACCATGTTAAATGTGGCAACTATCCAGTATGTCCAATTGACTGAAATGATGTCTCCATTTATTAAGCCCATAGATTTGAGAGACAGAAAGAAAACTAAACTTATTCTCTACGACACAAGCAGTAATAAAGTGTCTAGGGTTGGTTTAATCTTTGGCCATCCCGAAGCCTTTACACAGTGTTGTCCAGTTGAAAGGCATCAATCACTTGTACCCTATTTTTTGGTGATGTAATAACATTTTTGCTAAAAATATATTGCAGACATCCTTGAATTTTTCGAAATCCAATATTTCGAGCACCATCTTGAAATCTAATCAAAAATGGAATAAATTTTGTTTATGGTAACGGAGAAATTTGTATTGGCGGTAACACCTCAAATTTTTTTGGAACAATTTCTAATACTGATTATTTATATTTCGTCTCCGTACATTACTCTGTTGACTGTATATATCGGGTTCGAACATCGTGGATAATGGGTTTTCCCGGGTAACTCATATTATAGCCGTGGGGAATGAGTAGCGTTCGGTTACCCATTACTCACAGGGAGTGGGTATGATAAGACAATGGAAAATTCAAAGTAGTAAAGTTGTATTAATTTTAGCGAAAATTTCGTTAAAAGTGTATTTTTCGCGAATTCCAGGTCGAATTACTGTACCGGATTATTTCAATGCAAAACTAACCCATTTTATATAAAACGTTATTTCATTGTGAAATCCATAAAAATGTAGTTTTCTAAATTACTTAATAATTTAGTTAATATAATTTTCTGTTTAATGCCAATAAAAGTGGAAATAAATCCAAATATTAAATAAACAAACAAAGACTAACTGCCCACTAATTAAATTGTTTTTTGTCTTACAACGTTATTCACGGCTGTGCTTCAATTGTCTAGTGTTTCCAAAATGTAAGGCGGAAAACATAAATAGCGACTATAACCGCAAAATATTTTCTTTTCTGTGAAATGTTACAACTCGACGATTATTATTTTCTGATTGTCTAATTTCACATTTTGTCTTGCCTGTGTTTGGATTTGTCAAACCAAACATTTTCAGAAAAACAACTCATTTTGATCACGCTCAAAATAAGGAGTGACAAAAAACAACAAATGTATTTAGTTGCTATTTGACGTACCAATGTTCGAAAAATAAGTTACAAAATTAGGGTTCTACCTAAATAAGAGGGAATATGCTATGACGTGGTTTGCCCTCCTAAATACCATGTTACACTGAAAGAATAATGCCTCGTCGTATTGATGAAAGATTTTCGTTAAACTTTTTTACGTTGCTACAATGAAAAGTTTCGTATATCAGACAATTTGGTAGTCGCTTCAACGAAAAATTTCATACATGATTTCTTTGACAGTTATTCATTTCGTTGCTGCAAGAACTTACTTGCTGGGAGTGCTGGGTCACGTACACATCTTAAATCAGTTACAACCGAAAGTGGTAGACAAGACAAGGAAAACAGACTATTTAGTTCAACTTACTAAAGTAATAATATTTAATTCCGAATTTTCAATTCAATTCAATTATTATTTATTCCAAATTCTTGACGTATTAGATGTAAACTTAAAGCTAACAATTTATAAATATTTACATGGCTTCCTTAACATTAACAAATTTGTATAGGATTACCCAAATTGGTCCGTGGCATTTCCACGAGTCCAGCTATGCTGGTACTTAGAAATAATTTGAAATTATACTTAAACTCGGAAGCCCCAAAAAAGGAATTAAAAAGGGCAATAATCCACCAAAAAAAAAACAAAAAAACTAACTTAAATCCTAAAAACTCCACTATACACACTATTTACAAAGGCCCTAGGGCCACTTAAAGATCCAAAATGGCTTGGGACTTCAGCTCATCTCCTTCCAATTTAGCATACTCATGCATGAATGGACCCACTTTGGCGCGGCAAGGATGTCGCAGGGCGGGGATTACCATGGGCAGCAGCAGCGTAGGTAGTGTTGCTGTGAAATTAGCCACTATCGCGAGAAAAGCTGATTCGAGGAACGACGAGACGTCGCTTCCTGGCTTCAGTCCTCTCGCGAAGTAATTTTTGCCGCAGCGGGCACTCCTTAGCGCTGGCCGTATGCCCGTTAACTGCACATTTGATACAGCGGACCGTATGGTCCGGACGGAGCTCCCGTTTTAGGGTCTGAACCTAAGGTCGACCCAACACCTACCGCCTTGGCGGAAGGGTGCACTTGCTACATGTCCGTAGCGCTGACAATTTTTGTACTGCGAGACCCCAGTCTTCATATCCTTGCGGATGAAGACGTTGCAGTGCAGTATATGCCTAATCGCTTAACACGCTGTGATATCTGACTCACGATATAAGTGGATTAGCCACTTATCCCCTCCTAATTTGGTCACTCTGGTTACAGTTAACTTTACCTGTAGCCCACTCAGATAAATTGTTGAATCCACCTCTTCAAAGAAGTCGGAGAGTCCCACAAGCACAGCCGCAAACGGGGTTGCCGACCTCGGCGTATAAGTAAATTGTTCACTAAATCAAATTCTCCTAATTCGATGGTCCTGATAACCATCAGGGAATATCCCATTGATTTTCGCCGTGTGGCGAAATTGATTTTCGTATATGGCGGGTCTGTTGCGACTTACAAGCTGTTAGCTTTCTCTCGGGTATGCAAGCTGGATACGTTAAATATGGATGCTTTTTATGCAAATGAGATAGCGGATGGAAGGGGAACCCATATTTCAAAAAACAATGGGAGCCAAGAGGCGAAGAGACATCAGGCGAGCACAATATCCTTCAGCCACCGCTGGCACCAACTGAAAACATCCTTTTACCACCATTGCATATAAAATTTGGTGTGGTGAAAAACTTTGTTAAATGTTTGGATATACATGGAGAACCATTACATATTCTGAAGACATTCATTCAAAAACTTAGCGAAGCAAAGATAATAGGTATGTGAGCTTTAAAATTAAATTTTTGTCATTGGTTTCATACAAAATAAATTTGAAAATTGTGTCTTTTCATGGCAACAGGTATTTTTGTTGACCCAGAAATATGAATACTTATTCAAAACGCTGAATTTGACTAAATGCTCTCACCAAACGAACTTGCCGCATGTAGAAGCATTAAGGAAGTTATTGACAACTTTCTAGCCAAAAATCGTTCCCCACTGCTCGCATATTTGTCGACACCATGCTAAGTGCTTTAGAGAAACTAGGTGTTCATATGTCAACGAAAACTCATTTTTTGAATTCTCATATGGATTATTTTGAGCATCAGTTGGCAACAGAGTCCGATGTACATGGTGAACGATTTCATCAAACTTGAGAAGACTATTACTTCTCTTATACATGACATACAGGTGACATATGCTTGGATCCAGGGGCGTAGCCAGGATTTAATTTCGGGGGTGGCCAACACCAATTGAAACAAAAATAATGAAATTTTTCAAATATATATATTTATGTTAAATAACTAATACAAAACAAACAAATCAATAACTAATACAAAACAAACAAAAAATTAATTCAATTGGACTAAAGTAATGCAACTTAACAAACAAAAAATGGTATATTCACTTAAACGTTACATAGATATATTTTTATACGTTTTTTAGTAACATCTTTTTTCAAACATTACAAAATAACATAAAATTCATAACATACAAAATCATGTTTCAGTATAGCATACACAATAAATAATATTTAAAGATTTATTTTTCTATTCTTTGATAAAAAAATGTCGACAATATCATCAATAACAACTTCATTTCTGTGAGCCGACATAAGTGCTAGAGATGATAACCTTCCATTTGACATGCTATTTCTTAAATAAGTTTTTACTCTGCGCAGAATTGAAAAACTTCGTTCTGCTGAAGCTGTTGTCACAGGTATGGTAACTAATATTTGCAATAAAACAAAAATGTTAGGATATAAAAGTTCACTGCAGAGAAGTATGGCATCTAGTGGATTAGAAGGCCTGTCAGATTTTTGTTGTCAATAATTTTTCCACAGACATATTTCTCCCATAATGGCTCTTGAACTCCCAATAAGATCATTTTTATAAAACAAAATAATTGTTTCAAAATCTTCACTATCACTGTTGACAACACGACATGGGACTATGTTATATAAAGTAACAACTATAGCCTCGTGGTCTAGAAATCTATTTGTAAGATTTGCCAAAATTTCGTCCAAGTATGGGATGAAGAGTGTTGCTCTGTAATATTCTTCTGCGTCAGATGTTGGTATATTTGACCTATACTTCTGTGTGCCAACTCTTCTAGGTAGTGTACATGTAATACCGAAGTTTCCTGCAATTTTTTGGACATCTTCGAAACATTTTTTAAACTCATTATCACAATTTTCTCGCATAGTTGTAAGCTTTGATTTTATGCACTTTATTTGCTCGTACTCCATGACTATGTCAATATTTACAGTTTGCATATAGCGTGATAATGAGTGGGAGAGGTTTAATATCAGACTGCTTATAGCTACACCCAGAATAAAGCTAAATGAACAGATTTGATTATGAAAGCCGAAGGCACCTTTACAACCTATGTATATGTTGAAATAAAAACATATGTAAATATTAATTATGTCGAGTTTAAATACATATATTTATATAGTTTTTATCTTACCATTTTCTACTAGTACTTCTAAAGCTTGAATAATTTCTGGAATCGATTCAAAAAACATATCAACAGAATCGTGGCGTTCTACCCATCGAGTTTCACAATACGCAGAAAGTCGTTTCGGTCGTTTACCGCTTTCAATAAAGACATTTTTCAAAATGTTCGTTTTCTTCGGCGAGCTTCGAAAGTATGTGCAAATTTCTGCTAGCATGCTAAACATGTTTCGTATTTCTGGGACTCTTGAAGTGGAATTAAGGCACAGATTAAGAGTGTGGGAAGCACAGTGCACAAAAATTGCAGTGGGATATTGTTTTTTTATAATGGCTTGAACGCCATTATGTTTCCGTGACATATTGGCAGCGCCATCATATCCTTGCCCTCTTAAAAGTTTTAAGTCTAATCCTAGCCTCGTTATTTCTTTCATTAAACTTGCGGAAATTTCTTCTCCAGTTGCTCCATCAAATTGAATATAGCTTATAAAATATTCCTTAAGGTGACATAATTCCTTGTCAAAAAAACGAATACATAATGTGAGCTGCTCTGTTCCTGTGATGTCGGTTGTTTCGTCTGCTAGCAGTGAAAAAAATCTGGATGTCTTTATCTGTTCAACCATTTTTTGTTGAATGTAGGTGCCTATTATTTGGATAATTTCATTTTGGATTTGACGACTTATATATGATGCATTTTTTGGTGCACTACCCAATCTTATCTTTAGGTTTTCGTCTCCTTTTGCTCTATACCTTTATAAGGCTCTAAAATTTCCATAATTTTCAGAGGTGTCTTCCAGAATCTCTATTCCCCCGCAAAGGAATGTTTTGGCGCCCGCATAATAAAATTGTCTCAATAATGACTGCAATCCTTTGCTTTTGTTCGATATGGTTTTGTTTTAATTGTTTATCAACTTGGAAATTAATCCCTTTCGTTAAATCGTCTCTGACTGCCAAAAAGTGTTGAGCTTTTATTATAGCGTCTTTGTGATATGTATTTGAAGCATGTTGCCGAAAATTTTCAAGAGCATTTTTCCAATTACGGTACGGCTCATTTACAAAAGATTTTAGTTTAACATGTGCACCTTTTCCGGAACCATCTTTATTTTCAAATAATGCGCATATTTTGCAAAATACTCCTTTTGAGAACGCCGAATAGGAAAGCCAAGGAAATTGTTCCAGCCAATTTATTTGCATAAATCGTTTTCTTCCGCTACTTTCAATTTGTGGCTCAGTGCTATATTTGTCACATGGTGACCATGTATGACGAAGCAGTTTTACCATTAGGTTACTATCGACGGTTTTGTTAGCGTACTGGCCTATATCATAAATATCAAAGTTGGGATGTATTGTTTCAGCATTGGAGGAAGACGTTGCCCTATCGTTATCAGACCCAAATTTACCACGCTGAGATGTTGAAGGTGAACTGTTGAGATCTGATACTGGTAACGAACTGTTAGACACACCTGCATCATTATCATTTGTATTCTAGAATTTAAACAGTAGTTTTATATTTTACAACATCTTAAATGTTTGTATTGAACATCGACTGTTCTTCAAACATCAGTTTTATCTAGAACTTTGTGCCTAAAAACTTCTTACACAATCCGTACTTAAATTTCTTTTTATCTATAACTTACCTTATTCTTTTTAAAAAAAAATTATATTCTAACTAAGAATTTTTTCTTTTAAAACATATGAGTTGTGCATTCAGCGCAGGTTACACATCAACTAATCGATGTAAATAATAGTTTTAAATGTGTACAAATTAATGAAGAGAGGTAAATATAATCGATATATGTATAGTTGTTGTTGTTTTTTAATAAGTATTTATGTATATGACAATGAAACTAAGCTAGGGACGACAAGAGAGAGACCAAGAGCAAACAACTGAGAAGAATATTAGCCGGTATGGTTAACTATGGAAGTTTTATCTTACTTTGACGTTTTTTTGCAACATATTTGGCATATTTTCGTGTTGTCCACACTTTGAAAGAGAGAGAGATTCGTGGGTTTTTTTTTGGCAGTTTAGCCGTTACAAATTGAGTTGTTTTTGTTTCAAAACACTGATATAAGAATGTTAGTTCTTGTTGGTAAATTATCTAATAACAACATAAAACAGTGTAATTTTATACATTTAACTTAAAATAAAGTGTACGTTTAGTTTAAATATATATGTTGAAAATTAAGTCGTGCAGTTTTGGTTTAACATTTATACAAATCACAAATTTATTTAATGTTGGTAAAATCATTTCGGGGGGGGCTTTGACCCCTGTGGCCACCCCCTGGCTACGGCCCTGCTTGGATCACGACATATAATTGCCAAGAGCTAAAAAAGAATGTAATAAAAATTTTTGACAAAAGCGTGCAGCATTGATTAGTCGTGTACTTTTTGTTACCTCACAATATCCTTGAAAATGATCAACGAAGTTGATCCAAATATTGGAAAATAAATAAATTGTGAGAAAAGGAAGATTATGCAACTTCGTTTTCTTTTTTCATACCTATAACCACAAGCCGATACTAAAATCGAAATTCATAATAATACGAAAGGTCAACTATACTTACAAATACAACTTAATGTAATAAATAAATTCTGGTTTAACTTCCAAAATATATACTGATATTTTATTTATAGATGTTATTATAACTACAACTTTCTTTTGTTCCGTGGCTTATAGTGAAATTGTACGTAGAATATTTTTCCAACACACACCAACCCCAAAATGCAGTTTGTGGGGCATTTTATCGCCAACTCGGAATAGGTACGAATTTATCCCTTGTACGGATTTTCAGTTTTGACGTATTTTTGGCATTCAAGTTGAGTTTTGAGCTTTGGCGTGCTAAGAATCTTACAGTAGAATTCTACGAGGAAAATTTTTGTAATACATTTTAACCCGTTACACCCGTTTTAGGGGTGGGTTTTACCGTTGACCACAAAAAGAACAGACAAAACCCATATACGGAGCTTAAAAGGTTCCACAAAAATGTTTCTCGTAAATTTTTACATAAAATTGCTGAATACATTATATATCTAAAATGTGAGGATAACATGGTTTCCTATGCCAATTCGTCATAAGTATGTGCAAAAGGGGGAAAATGTCACCCCTCGACCCTTTAAAAAAACTTTCGTAACGACGATTCACGTATATTTTATTCTACACTCTCTACCAGAATCATTTTGTTTCACAGTGTTATTCCAGAAAGTCATTCGACACTTGATTTGATTTTAAAGAAAAACCAGTACAAGCCTGAAAAACAAGTTTCATAACAGCCCTTATACAGCTTTATTAGAAATTAAAAATCAAAGAGAACGACGAAGCGACATCATGCAGTGATGCCAACTTAGCCCTTTTGGAGTTTTGAGTTTTTAGTTTGTTTTGTATACAACACCGATTTTGCCAGAGAATGTTATTTTTTATATTCGCATATATATATTTCATATTTACGCATTACTGTGACCTTTTGCTCCTACGATTATTTTCGTATTTTCGCAAAATATGGGAAGCAGAACCCTCTTTTAAGAAATAGCTAAATCCCCAATAATGAGCCCAAGGCACTATGTTTTTAAATGTATGATTGCGTGCAACACACTTCGATATCACTGTGACACAAATGAAAGGAATTTGTTTCGGGCCTTAACCAAACCAAAAAATGTGAAAGTACTTGGATGTGGTATCACAAAACCCCGCTCGGTTTTGTCCCTATACGTAACAATGTTTTTTTACTTTCTGGGTTGGTACAATTATTTTGGAACCCCAAATGTAATTTTTGTTCATTAGTGTAATTGACAATATTGTTAAGAATATTAAGTACTACAACTTTGTGGAAGAAATCAAGTTGTAACTTGTTCTATATTGAATACATATTGGTGAATATTTAAAGAATGTGGTTAAACGCAGCATTTGTAGACCAATTCGGAAACTCTAAGTATAATATTAATTGATTTGTGTATTTATAAAAGATATTAAAAAATTTATAACCTACACTTACTTTGAACACAGCTACCGCAATTTATTTAGCGCTAGGCAAGAAATGTCAAAACATATAAGATATGTGTAATTTTTCATGACGTTACGTGAAATAATTCTAAATAGTTACAATATTGTCACGTATAACACGTAATAGTTACAATATTGTCAATAGGGCCCTGACCAACCTCCAAAATTTTCTTCGGCCTGTAAAAAAAATTGTTACGTGTAGGGGCAAAACCTAGAGGGGTTTTGTGATACAATTGTTTGGTTTGGTTGAGGCCCGAAATCCACAGTTGCACAGTGTATTTATAACATACCATTGTATATCACAAAAACTTATGAAAGCAATGGTGAATTTCTACGGAATTCTGTTGATACAACCAAAGACAGAACATAAATACAAAATTGTCAGGTAATGTTATCATTCTTCAAATCTGCACTATAAACATTGCCTTTTTCGGGTGGCTATCTAAAAGAATTTCAAAAACTGGCCTTGAAAGGCCTTTAAAGAAAATTATTTCGCCATTCAAATAGCGGAACAGAGAATTACAATTTTCGATGACTGGCTCATGTATCAGGCTAAATTTGAACGATGGGCGGGCTATGTTGACTTTGAGGGCACTGGTGTTTGTGTCTCAGTGCCACAGATCTGCGACTTAAGGAAACCGCATAAGAAAAAGTCTAAGTGGGTCACGGCTGCATAGCACATAGCGACGTCCTATTGGAACCACATATCGTGATCGGTAGCACTCTTCGTTGACGGTGATAGCAATGTCATCATCGCCTTCAAAGAAGTGCGTACCGATGATGCCACAGGACCACAATCCATACCAAACTATGACATACTCTGCATGCACTGCCAATGTCTAATGGTTGGTATATTTATACATATGACAATGATACTTCATGTACCCGTTGAACCAAAAATTGGTGTCATCGCAAAACTGTAGCAACGCGCGCAGCGTTGTCAGAAAAGAACATCCATTTTGATAATAAAATTTTATCATTTGCACCTGTCGCTCGACACTGTGACTTGGCATGGATATTTGTCTCTATTGTCTGAAAAATAAATAACAGAAAAATTAACAATAGATAACGGCAATATAACCGTCGCGAACTGTTAAAATCTACCTGTCCCGATTGTAAATCCCTATATTTATTAAGCGCGTTTTTGTTGTAGTTTTGGGATTTTGCGTTTTAGCATTTTTTGGTACTTCGCCGGCGCATTTCGTTCCTGCATAGTTGGCATCACTTACACCATGCAACAAACAAATTCACAACCTGATTTGTCGATTACACTCGCTTCGCTCTCACTTTCACATATTTTGAGTGATCGCATAAGAAAGCACCGCGGACTCTGCCTTCAGCCTTAAGGGTATAACCTTCCACAAAAGATATTTCTCCATATTCGTAATGGGTGCCATGGGAATTGGCATGCATGACAAGTATCGCAGTAAGACTATTTACCCTACTGTGCAAAATGAACATGGAATCTCGATAAAAATTCGAATTACGGACTGATTGACCGAGAGGTGGTATTAAATCGAATGTCTCAGCGCTCTGTTTTTTATGGAAATATTAGTTAAGGTGATAGGTCACAGTACGCAAAATTGACACCAGATCATAACACTAGGAGTTGGTGTTAGTTATACGCCTAATACTATACGCATTACATTAAATATGGAAGTTATGTTGGCTGTATTAAGAAGCCGTCAATAAAAAAACAAACAATAAGCCGGGTTAACAACATTTTGAAGTTCGTTTGCTGACTGGGGGAAGAGTTATGGAACGAAGTTCCTTATCGCACGTTCCTGGATGGGGGCTAAATGAAAAAATTTTAAACAACTTTTTTTTAACCGTATTATGCTATAACCCAGTATACAACCCAGTATTATTCTGCATTCTTTTAGGATTTGGTAATTATTACCATACATAAAGTAAACAAATAGATGAAGCAAAAAGCCATCGATTACCTGCCAAACTACCCGCAATGCTTTTGAGCGGCGAATTTAACAAGGGGATGTCCGCTTTGGGGATGGTTCACCCTTTGAACTACCATTCGGCGATGAATTCATCGGTAACATTTCATCGACGAATTTGTCGGTTACACTTTGCAACAGTGATAGCAAAGTGAAAAGAACCCAGGATCGATTCCGGGTTGGGGGTTTTTTTCTGGTCATTTTTATTTTTTAATATTTTTTTAAATAACCGATGTCGTTTTTAATGATATTTCACGTTTGTTTCAAAACAAATTTGTCCATTTTTAGTGGTAAAATTAAAAAATTTTTCCGCCAATTTGTAATACACTTTATTGTTTCACAAAGGGAATCCAATAAGAAATTAACAATCACTCGACGCACGTCTTTTCATTTTTAATGACTCTTTCTCTTTCTTGCATCCCTCAACCAAGCTCATATTCTCAAGTGTGGGAAATGAATGATCCGTTTTTTTTCTATTTGCAATGTTGCACGTTTATTTTTATTTCGCTTCCCGTTACAATTTTTTGTTTGTGTCCTATGGCACGCGTTTTTTGGTTGGTTGTTATTTCTTTCATTCTCATGTGGCATGTGTTTTTGGTAACAGAATTCCCATTACAGTTTATCCAAATAATAACTAATCTGTAAAGTTGGTATTTCGTTGCAGTGCTAGTACTTTGAAAAGAATGCGTTTAAGTAATAATCAAATTTGAATAAAAATATTGTGCAATAAATTATCTCAAGTAGCAACTTGTGTTTTTTTAAACTCAAATTTTTTATTTCAATTCAACTACAAAGTTAACAACTTAAAGCATTATGTGAAAATAACACTATTAAATTCTTAAGGTTACTTCATTAACGAATAACAATAGAAAATCTCTCGAGACGCCACTTTACAGATTACCACTGAGTACTAATGTAATCGGCGATGTGGTCGATGAAAAGTCATCGGCGATGTAGTCGATGAAAAGTTGCCAGCCACTACTTGTGAAACTGCTGGGATCAGACCAAACTTTAAATTTCACGAAATGTTTATGAGTTCTTAAAATGTTGCTGTTTTTATCTTATTTATTCAAACCAAGCATTTAAAAATATTAATGTATTATAACTTAGCCGTTAGTTTATTTCAAAATTCGGTGGAAAAGTCCAGATCGGTGCTAAAATGTCAGAGTGACGGTAGATTTAGTGAAAAAAAACCTAAGGAAGCAAATATACAGAATTTGAAACAAGAACTTTGTAGTAAATGCAAATTCAGACTTTCAATTTGTTTGCTAAACGCATTGATTCGCATGAAACGCATAATTCGTATTAAGAAAAAAG
This sequence comes from Phaonia tiefii, assembly GCA_963931995.1. Lineage (NCBI taxonomy): Eukaryota > Metazoa > Arthropoda > Insecta > Diptera > Muscidae > Phaonia > Phaonia tiefii. The sequence goes on from OZ008369.1 coordinate 191,836,306, forward strand.
TTAAAAATACATAGCGGAAAACGTAAAATTATATGCAAGAACAGACCAAACAAGTTTTGCTATGTTGTGGAGATTACAGTTTTGCGCAGACGCCAAATTTTTCAAGCCAATTGCAAAACGCATTTTGTTTGTATTTTATAGAGAAGCCGGAGAACATTTTGAAATCTTGGACCCCAAATGCTTAAGCAATTCATGCAGAACTCGTTTAACTATGGGATATCGGGCGAAAAGTAAGACATGTTCCAGACGATGACTTTCAGTCGTGACTCTGAAGTCACGACTGTCGTGCTTGTCGGTGAAGGGGGGAGGGGTTTCAAAACAGTCACGAATTGGAAAATCGGGGGAATCTTTGACATTTCTCTTTCATCTCTTTCGTGTTTTTAAATGGCGGAAAAGCATCATAAACAAAAAGTGGCGAACAATTGTTTCGAAGTAATCAGAAACAAATACAATTATACAATACAATAAATACAATTACAATGTTATTTCGTCGATGAAGATTGTTACGAATAAAAACCAAAAGAAGGTTGGGCGATAAAACGTCAAAAATAATCACGCATGGTTGTATTTGAAGAGTCAACGTCTGGACGCACATTAATTTACGAAGGGTGGCCAAAAGAGAATGAACACAAAAAGCACGGGTGCAAAGTCATCGTCTGGAACATGTCTAAGTAACTACATGCCTGAATTTTGTGTTTAAAACATATATCTACCGAAGCTTAAGCTAACCCCAGTCGCTATATGTTACTTGATGTTTCCGCAATTTGGCGGCAGCCTACGAACCACGAATGTTACTGTTATTTTTGCTCAACCAAGGTCAAGCAAATAGGATTTGTAATTAGGATTTGTAATTTGTAAAAAGAAACCAGCCAACCTAAATTTTTTAAATACAAAATTTTATTTGTAAAACACCCTTCAAGTTTGAAAGTCTTTTATAATGTAATCGCCTAGGGATTCGGGAATGCTAAAAACAGAATTTGCAATATCCAGGGTGTTTTTCATGTCCCGGGCCGATGTTTTTTGACCGATATTTCATTTGGTTGACAGTTTGTATTTGACAGTTGTGCACAGCAGTCGATACATGTTTCTTATGGAACACCTAACGGACCCACAACGTGTTGAAGTTATTAAAGCATTTTATCTAAATAATCGTTCAATTGTAAAAACGCGAAGAATTCTTGGGGATTTGTTTTTGGTTTACATAATGTGCCGAGCAAGTCAACCATTCAGCGTATTGTAACGAAATTTGAAACTGGGTATGTACTGGGAGATAAAGTGAAGTCTGGCCGAACTCGTAGCGTACGTCCGCCACGAAATATTGTTGCAGTGAGAGACAATGTTGATAAAAGCCAGACACGTCAATTAAATACCGTGCACAAGAATTTCAAATGTCAACGTCAATTTCGTTCATAATACTTAAAAAAGATTCGCATTTATACCCGAACAACAACTAATGGAAAATGACCTCATGCGCAGACGGGACTGAAGTGAAAAGGTTTTACAGCTCAATGAAGACGACTCCCAGATTTGACGAAAAATCATTATGAGCGACGCACAGTGGCGCCATTTTAAGTTTTTCGTTGCAAAAATCATACCTTTTGAACCGAATAAGATAATCGAGTAATTGGCAAATGATAGTTAATTATTCATCCCATGAAATGAGTGTTTGGAAAGGGTGCTACGGCTTGTAGGTACTTACTTATGGGTTATCAAAGCTAAAATTTGTGGAAAAATCCACTTTATGGTAACATATTTGTTTACTAATTTTCGATGTTTTTAGTTCGTTTTTAAGTCTTTTATGTTTTAAAATTATTTATTACCCAACAAATTAAAAAAATGTGTTTCTTTTTAAATTTATTTTTTCAATTTTCTGTAAAATATTCATAACAATTCGTAAGAGAAGGTATATCGAAAAGACTAATCATTTCAAAACTATAATTATTTTCTAACTCTATACGTGACTTCACGTGCCGCAGGGAAGAAAAAAGATGCTGCCAACATGTTGAAGAGGTCCTCATTTTGCCGCAACCTTTAATTTTTGAATGTGTTCTGCAATCTATATTTTTTATACAATTTGTTAAGGGACTCCTGTGCTTCTTCATAAAGGCTTTCAATTGGCAAAAACTGGTATTCAATTATATCTTTGCCAAGCGCCAATATTTTATGGACTGTCGAATTCAACTTCTTCTGTGGAGACATTTCCGCTAAAAGTGATGCAGTTTTCAATGCATATTCTCCATATTTTGTAGAATTGACGTTTTCTTTGCAGTTTAAAATTTTCAAGGTCTTTCCCAATTTTTTCACGATTTGATTGTTAATTCCACTGATTCCAAAAAATCTCTTAGAAGGGTTTCTATCGTTTGAGTATCCGTATTCGTACTTGGAACAGTCTACTTTTAGTCCAACTTGTATAAAAAAAATCGCCCTGTATTTGCTTCTTTCTGATCTTTTCTATATCCTTAATTGATGTAGTTTCTTCCAAGTTTTCCTCCTCTTGTGGTAGGGTACACTTAACGGAAAAACATCGTCCCAGGGATGAAAATGTTGATCACCCCAACAACTTTTGTCATCGAAATTATACAGTTTCATTCCCGCTATGAAAATGTGTTCATCAACTGCAAATTGCTCGGTACTGCGGTGAAAGTCTGGTTATTGCTGCAATGAATTTGCTTTATTGCAACGGATTTGTTTCGTTGCTGCAATGAATTTATTTCGATTTATTTCATTACAGAAATTAATTTGCTTCATTGTTGCAATTAATGTATTCATTTCTGCTCTGAATTTGTTTCAATGCTGTAACGAATTTGAGTCATTGTTGCAATGAATTTGTTTCATTACTACAATGATTCATGGCTGCAATGAATGTTTTGAAGTGTGTTTGAAATTGTTTATTGACAAGTGTACATAAATACACCGTTAGTATTACATTGCAGGTGTTTCGATAAAATTTTTTTGAATTTTTGTTTCCAAAATAATCTCAATTTGCTAAATAGATTATTCCATGTTAAACACTCGCCTTGAGAAGATTGTTGTAGACGAGGGGTTGGGTGTGTTTGTGGCAGACGTCCTGCAATTAAAAGCAAATATGAAGAATTTATTATTAAGATTTCTTATTTATATGTACATACCTATGTCTGTACTTACCATGAACACAAGCAATACTCCCCTATGCTCTACCCCTTAAACATAGAATCAGATCATTGTTTTCTTGAATCATGCAAATGTTGTGGTGTTGAGGGTTCTGTCATTTAATTGTAGCGACATTTCTCCCCGTCATTAAGCCAGTGGTTACTCTGTATGCATTTTCTTCAACTGCTCTTTTATTTATTTAAGCAAACTTGTTAAAATTTCGATTGGATTCATTTGATTGTACGTTGAATTGTTATTTTTTATGTTCGTCATACTCGAAACACTTTGTTTCTTTGACTTCTTCGTTTTCATTGACTTCGACTACCTGCACAAATGTATGTATAAGTATATATTTAGATTTTTTGTGAATCCAAATAACAACACAACAAAATAGATGCGACCGAATTATGGTTAAAACACAAAACACGAACATTTTGTTGCGATTTGTACCGTCAGGCGCATACACACACATACAAATGTTCAGTTAAATACTTTGGGGTAGTTTTTCTGTTGTTCCTTGCATTCTGTTAATTTATCTAGTATGATTCAAGTTACAAGTTACGATCACAGCAAACACATAAAATCACAACAAAGATTATTACTAAGTGTAACAAATTAGTCTGTTTTAACAAATTTATGTAAATTATTCCGGCGGAGAAATATGTCTACCACTTTCGGTTGTTGCAATGGAACTGGTTTAAGATGTGTACGTGACCTATCACTCACGCTCACCATTTTCTCTTGTTGGCCTTTATTTTACGCCTTGCGACTGCTTCTCTCTCTCTATACCTTCATAAAAATTAGTTTCGTTACATTAACGAAATTGTTTCGTCAACTAAAAATGTTGACAAACCCACAACATAAATAAATAATAAAAATAAACTATAAAAAGTAAGAGATAAACCAAATATCAGTAGTTTAAATCTCATGTTTTACTTTTTTTGAATATTTAACCCATTTTTCTACAAAATTCAAATTAAATAAAATTGTTACAGGAACGAAAAGTATGGTGTTGCAGCAACGGAATGAAAAATTGTCATCAAAATTGTATGAAATTTTTCGTTACAGCGAATACCAAATTGTCGGATATACGAAGAATTTTCAACTCATTTTCAGGAAGACTCTCCAAAAGCCGTTGTGCTGTACGGTCCATAAGATCCTGGAGATTGCATTTCACAGAGACTTCCGTAAATTCCGTATGCATTGGTTTTGAATTGATTGCGTCTTGCGAAATAAGCTTGTAGCAGCGTAAAATGTCAGCCCCGTGTCGCGTTAAAAATGACCGTAGTATCTTATATTTCTCTTTGAAAAGTTCTAAGTCCATAAACAAGGCAAAGGCTTCTTCGGAAACACACTTTTTAATATGTGCGTTTGGGTGCGTGGAATGCTTTCCTTAATCGTTGTTGGTCGCAGTGGGCTTGCATCAGCAACAGATTTTGTAATCTGCGACCTAACTTTTTCGATGTCCTTTGTATATTTAATAGACAGCACTTCCGATAAATATTTCGTGGTCAAGTCATTGGTGGCATCGGCAAGTTTCATATTTCTTGTGAAAATTTAACACTCCTCAATACTTTTTTTGGCCTTCCTTTTGCTCCTCTGGTTGATGTGGTGGGTTTATCTACTGGCAATATATCCAGGATGGTGTCTTCATTAAGCCAGTCCTCGTATTTGGAGTTGAATGTCTGAATGGTTCGATTAGTTTTCACCCATTTTGCCTTAATATTTGCATATATCAGATAAAAATTATTTTTTATAATTTCGCTTCTCTCAGTATTTCCGTATAAGCTATCAAGTTCTTCTAAAGCAGCTTCCGTGAAAAACTTTGTTGTGGTTGACTTTCTGAACAGTTCAAATAATTTTAAATTGTTCAACGCCATGTTTTCAATAACTCGCGGTTAGATGGTTGGTCAATAATAGCACAATCAGGTTTGTTGAAACCACGCTAAGTGTTTACACTCATATAGTAGCTGTGCATGACGCAGGTTTTTACCACCATGTTTTGGTCATTGGTAAATTAGGTAGAATTTTCCAGTGTGCGCTTGGGTTCTTGTGGGCGGAGTCTTAACGGGGTTGGACTGTGCGTGGTGTGGGGGAGTGCTGGCCTACCTGCCTACCTACAGGGCGGGTGACCAATCACATCGTGTACAGGTTCTAAAAATACGAATGCGTGTGGACTGGATGACAATTGTTGCGTCCATTTTATCACGTAATTTTGCTTTTCCAAGAATTGTTAGTTCTTTCCACGAATTCAGACAAAAAAGGGTTTTCATGTTGGAAATGATGGCATCCCATGCTGTCCGTACAGCTAATTTTCCCAATAATTCTATCATGAGTGCCAGTTACAGAAGTTTACGCGAGTTGTTTTTATTGTTTTACAAAATGAATACACAGTTGGGCTGGCCTGACCCATGTGTTACGAATGTGACTATAGAAACATGTGTATGACGGAGGGTTAATGATTTGATTTTTCCCACTCAAGAACCATGTCTTTTTAACTCTTTGACCTCTAGAAGCGAAAGGGGCACTTAGACGCAGATAAAACCATTGGAATTATGTAAAGGAATACTCAAAGAACATATTTTGAAAATATGGCAAATATAGAAAAATTTAGATTTTTTTTATTTTCCGTCAAAGTTGAAAAATAGTGAAAAAACGGATAGTTTTTAAATAGTGTTTTACCAGGAGAAACACAAAGCAAACAGTTAATTTTTTTTTCATTATACATTTAATAAATACATCAATAAATACAAACAAAAAATTAGGCGATTCGTTACCTATTTTTCGTGATATTACACCCGAAATCGCAACAAATTGACTAAAAATTGTGTGTTTTTTTGAAAACCGAAAGTCGGTCAACTTTGAACGGTTATATCTTCTAAACTAAAAATGTGATATTATTAAGAGTAGCATATTTGAAATCGTTGAAAAGTTTCCTATAACATGGGTTTATTCAAAACTTCGTCGGCGCACATGAAAATTTTGATTTTTGCAACCTCGTTTGCTCTACGGGCGCCCCTGTGCGACGGTAGACTTCTGCAGGTTGCAGAAGCAATCGTCAACCGTCAGCCGTCAAGACCGATCAGCTATTATTGTTATTGCTTTTACTTCGACATTTTTTATACACAATTACACGGCAACCGTTTACAACTTTTTATTTTTCATTTTTTAATTTGACACAATCACGTTTTAACACAAAACTCATGCATGCAAATTATATTTTGTACAAATGCTCTTCGATCAGTTTTTTTGGTTTTGTTTTGTCTTTCTACCGTCTTACCGTCATGACTAACCGCGCAATATTAAGTAGACCGTCAACCGTCGAGACTAATTGGACCTTAAGTTGACACACTCGCAACCTGGCACGTACGCAAAGACGAGCGCACTATGGCTCGTCACCAATAGTGTATTAATTTGCACATGTTTAGTCCATAACAAAAAAATAGTTTCCCATGATATCCCAGGAAGGAATTGGGGAGGGTTTCTCACAAGCAGTGAGCTGTGCTTCTAGTTTATACTCACTGATTGGGACCTATAGTTTTACTCCGGTTCCTAAATACTCGATAGTGTCGCCGTCACTATGCGAGATGACCGCCGCCGAAAGAAATTTAATGTGGTCAGAGCAGGGAACCCATGTACAAGAGGCGCGCACACTAACTATTGCACTACCGACGGCCATAACAAAGTAATTCAAATAGTATAACTTATAACTTTTTAATAGTTTCATTATCAGAAGTTTATAAATGCATTGACTTTTAAAAGGATTGCCTTCCCGTATTTTTAAGTAAAAAGTCAAGGCCAACATAATATGTAATAACATTCACAATTTCTCCTTAAACTGATTTAAAGTGTTTAGTGTAATAAAATAATAAAAATAAGCATTCTTAAAACCAACAGTAGCTATTCAAAAGATATTACAAAGCCAAAAAACTCCACAATTAAAAAAGCTTTAACATATGGAAAAAATGCACATTGTCGAAAACAAAATCACAAATGACAATATTTGTTGAAAACTTAACATCAATGGTGGTCAGGTAAAGCATATACTTTTAATTTTACTTTGTTTATGTACTTTATCAGCCTTTTTTGACAATTGCTGCATAGATACACTGAGCAACTTTATTTGGTGCCTCATGAAACGCTTCGGGGTAAACTTACTCTGAGCAAAAGTTCTAGGCTTTCTTGTTTGCATGAATACCACTATTATTTCATTGTATAAATTTATAATTTATTTTCTTTGCCACACACAAATTCATTTTCAATATTTTCCATTGTAAATTCTACTTGCACTTCAATACGATGCTTTCACTGTCGTCTTACTGTACGGAATGATCTTGATTTGTGATGAAATGACCACAGTTGCCGAACCAGGTAAACGTAAACAACCTAAAATCTAGGTGGAGCGTTTAGATAAATAACTGTTTCATGCAGTCTCGCTTCAATTGCAATATCAACTATAGTTACAATCCGAAAACGAAAAATCACCGACAAATCTGAGATTTATTCCGAATTGTTTTTGCACTTTTTTTCGTATCTACAATAATGAAATACTGCTCATAATGGGTCTTTTTTCATATTTAATTTTATGAAAAAACATCCAAATGGGAAACTTTTCACCAAACGTATTTTGGGTAATTTTTCGTAGGAAAAATGGCCCAAAGGATGAACATAGAATATTGCCCACAATTTATGAAATAAGACCCACTTTTTCTGGGCGATATTTCGTCCACATTTGTATTCCTGTGTTTTCCTGTGCGATATATCGTTGTCCCGTATGTTTTATTTCATTCTCCCTATGATTATTGGGCTATTTTTCATTTAAAAGTTTGCCCAAATAATTTTACGGAAAATTTGCCCAATATTTAGGGGCGATTTTTCATATTCCTTTTGGGTCATTATGCATTTATTTTTGGGGTAAATTTCGTATTTAATTTTGGCCAATTTTTCATATTTTGACGCAATTTTAAAAATAGGGCGATTTTACATAAAATGTTTGGGTCATTTTCTTTTGGGTGAAATTTCATGAAGCCATATTAAAATATAAAACAATATTATAATACGAAATTTAAATATAAGCTCCATGAAGAACATAGGGCATTAATGAATTGTCTCTGGTAAATGATTTAATTTAGATCCATGACGGTTCCTTCTCCAGGTTCCGCTTCTATGAATTTTGTGGTCTTCGTGGCCTTCGACACACCCGCGAGTTCAATTTAAGTGTCGCTCTACCAATAATACCTGTGGTTGGGCACCTAAGTATTTGGCAGATCCAAGTAAATTTTCTTCTACGTATATCCAATTCAATAGGACTGTACGTCGACACTTTATTTGAAATTGTCTTGGTCCAGCAGATACGGAGAATTTGTCTTAGACAACGATTGGCAAATGTTTCATTATCAGCTTCGTCAAGCTCCAAGTAGTACAAACGTACAACAGTGCAGACTTCACACTGCTATTAAATATTCGGAATTTCGGCTTTTCCGATATTCTTTTATTGCGCCAGATTTTGTGCAGTTTTAGAAATGCAACATGGGCCCTATTTATACGATTACCTATATACGCCTCGGATCAACCATCTTTGGCAATCTTGCATCCTAAATAGTTGACTGAATCTACGTTTTCAATTCACGAACAATCAACTGTTAGTGGAGTATTCCGTTCTGTTCGAATACCCATTAGCTTTGTCTTCTTTACATTTGTTTTCAAGCCTCAATGTCGTCAAATTTGTGTGTCGTAAGACATGTCTCATCTGCGTATATATGATGTCGATAAATAATAATGACAATATAAAAATATCCTGACATTGTAAGCCTGTAATAAGAACTTTTCAAACATTAACTAAGTAACTCAAACGAAATTAAGCCTTTTCAGAAATATCAGTTGGTTTTTGGGGGATATTTGGACTGCAGAGCAGAGCGTATTGCTATAGGAATTTATTCTTGTAATTATATGCCAAGAGATATGTTATAATTAAAAGTATATAATTAGTTCCAGGAAAGAAAGTTGAAAATAAGTGATTTTCTGAATTCACATCCTTGTTTATATTGACAACAGAGAGACTCAATGGAGCCATTAAGAGAATCCCATTATCAGATATTTGAAATTTAACAAACTCGCGATTTTATTCGCGTTTTTCATTTTTGAAAAACCTAAAAAAATGAAAAAAGTTGTGAAGTTTGGAGAGCTATATTTTTTTAAGTTTCAAAAATTTAAAAAGTTTCTGAATGATACGGTTGTCTATTTGTAGAATCCGTACTCTAAAAATGAGGGCTTGTTTTCAGAAATGCATTTGTATACCAACTGCACTTTTGGAAGGCATTTTCCACTTCTTTTTCCCCCTATGATTTTAAAAAATTTAACATCACTGCAAAATTCAGAATTTTTTATAAAAAAGACAAGTAATCTTTTTTTGGGACAAGGCAGCTTACTATTTGTAATGATTTTTTAAAAAAAGACTTACTTGATTTTTCATATAAAAAAAATAAAATTTAATTTTTTTTAGGATTTTGAAAATGTTTGTACAAAATATGAAAGAAATTTAATTGAATTGCTATATTTTAAACAGTTTTTGTCGCATTACTATTATTTAAAAAGTTACTGTAAGGTATTGTTGTCATTTAAAGTGTGTTTTTCTAAAATAATGCTGATTGAGAATAATGCGAATGCAATTACTTGTAATATAAATGCTATTTTTGGATGCACTTTGCAAAAAATTCTAATGTACAGAAAAAAAAATTGTTTTTCTTTTGATTTTTTTGTAAGTAGGCTTACTTTTTGATGTCAAATACTTATTCCTAGGAAACTACATGCTACTAGAATTGGATGATGAAATACTTCTTCCCTATTTCGTCATGTATTGTGTTCAGCGTGTATACACACCTATGTACACATTTGTACATATGTGTGTACAATTCTGTGGCAAGCAAAAGTAGCAAAGACGGATATTTCGAATATTTCACATGTTTTTTTTTAAAAATCATTAAAAATAGAAAAATTCTTTGTCCCAGAAAAAGACAACATTTATTTAATAAATACTATTCTGAATTTTACAAAAATGTTTTTTTTGAAAATCGAAGGGGGAAAACGCACTGCAAAATGCACTTTAAAACTGCATTTGCATAAATAGTGATAGTGGTAACTTTTAAACTGCAAATCATAAAATAGACAAAAACAGTTTTCAGAAACTTTTTAAATCTTTGAAAAATTCGGTCCACTTATGGAAATGTGGCTCTTCAAAGTTCACTACTTTTTCCATTTTTTTAACTTTTTGAAAAATGAAAAACGCTAATAAAATCGCGATCTTTAACAATTTTAAAAATCTAAAAACGCAAATGTATATTTGGCTCCATAGAGTATCTCCGTGCAAAATTTGAAGAAAATCGGAAGACCTTCGTTCAGATTTGTGGCGTTTTCTCATGGAATGAATGATATATGGTTCGATTGAATTATAACCATTTTGGCTAAATATGTGCATATTTCAGATAATGATTATTTTTTATGCTTTCGCTTCTCTCAATATTTTCGTATAAGCTAGCGGGGTTTTCTAAAGCAGCTTCCGCGAAAAACGTTGGTGTAGTTGACTTTATAAACAGGTCAAATAAGTTTAAATTTTTCAACGCCATGTCTTCAGTTCTTGTAGCGCCAACAGTCGTAGACTAATCCAGGGAAATATATAGTATATTGTATTACCTGATAGGTACTCTTTGGATTAAAGGTTTATAAAAAGGGTTATCCTACCATTCCTAAAAATGTACCTGTTACCTGCATACAAACAGATTTAGGTTCAATTATGCTATATTGATATTATACACGTGTCTGAATAAGATTTGTGCCTACCTGTAGGGTCTGCAGTTCAATATTGTTATGTGAATGGATGCTTGACCATTTGTACGTCAAAGTAGTTTTTAAGTGAGGTTCGTAACTGCTAATTTCAATTAGTAGTTTTTTATGCATCGTGTGTCTGTAACAGAATATTGGGAGCAGTCTTTGGCAGAGGCTCTCAGGTAAGCAACCATCTTCAAATTCAATTTTCAAACTATTACATCAAAGTAATTGTCAGTCAAAACATTACAGAATGATAATTATAAATCATATATATTAGTAAAAACCTTAACGTAGCCATGGGTTTCCATACAATACAATACAATTTCTGGAATCATGTCATTTTTCCCTCTTTTTTTGCCCAGACGTAGATAAACCCTTTTGAATTTGTTAATGAATAATCAAAGAACATAAGAACATATGGAAAATATAGAAAACTATGGATTTTTATTTATTTTTCGTCAAAGTTGAAAATTAGTGAAAAAATGTATAGTTTTTAAATTACTGGGGATCGATTATACATGGGGCAAATTAATTATATAACAACTATAATTTGTAGTTTAACTTGAATTACCTTTCGAAATGCAAATTCAAAAAAATTTCAATACCATTGTCAATTGTACTTATTTTCAAAGCATTTCCTTCATAGTGGCAGTTTTGGTTTTCAAATATTTTATACAGTACAGGTTTATGAATTTGAAAGTACTATGAGGCAATACCTATCAAAGCCACAAACCTCTACATATGAAATACTTTAAAAACAGAATTGCCAGCAGTCAAACAAATTCAAAACAATTAAAAGCATTCCCATATTTCACTACAATTGGCTTCCGATAGCACAACATGCATTTGCATTGAAAAATTCAAAATTTTTTAATTGCAATGCGAACAGTGGTAATTCTTTTGCATTTGCATTAGATAAAGCAATGCAAATTAAAATCCAATGCAAATTAAACAAAAACCATGTATGGGATCTATATTATGACGTGTTGGAAAACTTGTTAGTGCCCGAATTGGATTGACTGAGCCTACAACATTTGCGATTCCAACAGGACGGTGCCCCATCACCCACACCTACCGAAGCGATAGGTATTTTGCGAGAGCTTTTTAACGAAAGAATTATGTCAAAAAGAGGAGATTCCGATTGGTCGCCTCGATCTCGTGATTTGACAGCTCCAGACTACTTTCTTTGGGGGTACTTGAAGGGAAAGGTGTACGGCAATAAGCCAACTACAATTCAGATGCTAAAGAACAACATTATGGACGAAGTTGCAGCAATAACACCCATAATATGCCAAAATGTTATGCAGAATATGGTTAAAAGAGCACACATTTGCGAAGCGGCCAGAGGCGACCATTTGGCAGATATTATATTTCATACTTGTATCCAATAAAATAATATTAAAAAATAGTGTACCGAATAAGATTTGTTAAAAAAACACATCGGCCTGGAACATAAAATGCACCCTGTACGTATCTATCTTTGACTCTTCAATCCAAACTAATGTAAAGACAAAACAATGGTATAAACATTTGTAACTATTTCAACTGATGGCAACCATATCCATTTCATAACAAAAAGTGTGACACTGTCAACAACTTTTAGAAATAAAAAAAGCAATTGTCATAAAAACTTTCTTCTCGCATTAACAATACGTTTTTTTTTATCTCTTTGCAGATTATTTTGCTGTGCCGTATTAATATTTGGGCTTCAAAGGACATTACGAATGTCTGTTAAGTAGGAGAAAAATAAGCAAATATAGATTCAATATACATACATACATACATTCTGGATTAAAAGACAAGATTTAGCAACCGTAAATAAAATATATCGTTAAATGCAAGTACACAAAAACAAAACAACGCAAATTTACAGCAGATTGGCGCCGTTGCTTAAAGAAGGGAAAACAAAAAGTCCCAGTGGATACACTAACTGAAAAGTTTAATTGTAAAATCAATTACAAACGCAATAAACCCCTATGTACTACCTGGGGAGAGAACAGAAAAGTGGAAACAACTGAAGCACAGGCGAAGCGACCAACATCAGCATTTGCTTAAAGAACAATATAAATCCCAAAATGTCAAAATACATACATATTTACATACAACAGAATTCTTTAATATCTGGCTAAAAATACATCACTCAGATGTGATAGTGGTTTCGCAAAAAAATATTCAATTAAATGAAATTTAATGCAATATACGTTATACATTAACATACACAGATGCGTCCAAGCACAAACACAACAATACTGTGAAAAAGAATGGAAAAGAATGGAAAAGAAGAAATGGAAGGAATTTATTTTTCCTAGTCATTGTTAAAGAAGTAAATTTCATTGCATGTTTTGTCTCCGTGTACATGCGTATACTTATAGGTTGTATTGGGTGATTGATTCAATTATTGGTATTTTTTTTTTCAAAAATAAGAGAATGTAATTTTATCGAGCAATCTTTATTATCATGCAAAATAAAGATTCTATACGAGGGGTTCTATTTATATTTCTGGAAATGGCTATTCTAGTGTTCCAAGTTGCAAACTGGAACTTCCATTGCAAAGTTTGAAATTTTTTAGCATAAACATACACACAACGTCTTCTCTTACGCGCACTATTTTTTGTATTTAAATGGTGTTGAAAAACTTTTCTCGGTCAAAAATGTAATTAACTCGTGAAAATGTTCGCGCGATGATTGTTTACGATTTTCGGTGTGGACTATAAAGACAAGAGTGTCTCAATCAACTTGTTTCGATTTTTGCTGATGAAGCACCATCAAAAATCACTATACATCGCTGGATACGTGTTTTTTTTTAAATTTGCATTTAATTTTATTTTGCATTACTTTATCTTACGTAAATGCAAAAGAATTACCATAGTTCGCAATGGCAATTTAAAAAATTTTAATTTGCATTTGCTCAGGCAATGCAAATGCAGTTTGTCGAATCGGATGCAAATTGTAATGAAATACGGGAAGGCTTTTAATTGTTTTGAATTTTATATTTTTATATGTAGAGGTTTGTGGCTTTGATAGATATTGCCTCATAGTAATTTCAAATTCATAAACCTATACATATAAACTATTTGAAACCCGAAATTGCCAATACGACGGAAATGATATGAAATTAACATAGACCAATACATACATAGATACTTTTATTCTCTCATCTGACGTTTCATTTCACACTCTTCCTCGTAGGTTTGTGGAAATGAGAGCAATTAAATTTAAAATTAACTTACACCAGGTGGAGTTACAAAATATGTTCACTTAACATTTTCCTGTCGTTTTGGTGTAGAACTGAAAAATTTGATTGTATTTTGCACGTTTTTGTTGACTATTATCGATGGTATACATTTGTATTGTATTTAACGAAACTAGTTTCCCACAAAAACACGAAATTCGGTTGTTGTTCCTTTGTTGAACGGTGTTTACTATTGCCTATATCTGGTATTATTGAACCGATGTTTTCCACCATCCAATGTTTACATTTCCACCGTACCTATGACGTTTAATTTATTGAGCGAATAAAAGTATGTATGTATTGGTCTATGGAAAATAAGTACAATTGCCAATGCCATTGACAGGTTTTTGAATTTGCATTTGGACAGGAAATTGCAATTAAACTACAAATTATAATTGTCATATAATTAATTTACCCCATGTATGCTGGTACCAAGGGTTCAGTCACCGACGCCGTTCGCTCCGGGATGAATTTCGTGAAGGTTGTCCAAAATCGGTTGTTCTGCCAAAAAACATCGATGCAGTGAGTGAACTAATAATCCAAGATCGTCATGTGACATATCGTGAGATAGAGGCATCCTTGCACATTAGCTACACTTCAATACATTCGATTTTACATTAATATTAGGCTGTGAAAAAGATTTGTTCGCGTTGGACCCCACATAATTTGACAATGGCAATTTGTTTGCCGGAAGTCTTCGGAGACGAATAATTATGACAGGATGACAATACGAGCTCTCATACATCTCGTCAAAGAGGTCAATTTTTGAGCAGACAAAACATCGAATAGATGACTCATCCTTCGTAAAGTCCTGATTTGGCACACAACGACTTCTTCTTGTTCCCGAATATCAAAGGTCAACGATTACGAGCGCCGAAGAAGCAGTTGAAGCGTGTTTAGGAGGTATCATGTTTAGGAGGTGTCTCAAGAGGAATGGTTTGAACGAATGCAAAAGTGTATTGACCATCAAGGGGAATAGTTTGAAAAACAATAAAGCCATTTCCATTTAAAAATGTTTGTTATTATTTGCTATTACCGAAACATAAATATTAGCCCTCGTACATATACGGTTTAAAGGCATTTATTTTTTAAAGATTATTTTTTATTTAGGAACTTTTTATTAAACTCAAAAAACTAAAATATGTCGCATCGGTAAATAGATCGCATTATGAATTTGGTATATTTCCTCAAATTATAGCTGTTAAATTTCGATTACCATTAGTAATCAATTCGATTACATTTTAAAAAGAATTGTATAGATTATATAATTCTCTATTAAACATTGATAACGATTACAAATATTATAAAAGTAATTAGGATTTCTTGAGATTGCGATGAAATAATCAAAAATAATTAATAGTAATCTAAAAATATTTCGATTTCTTTCAAAGATTACTTTTGATTCTTTTTGAATATTTTCAAAAATATTGCATTTAAGGTACATCAAAAGTAATCTTTGAAAGTTGTCGGATTATTTTTAGATTATTTTGTCGTAATCTTATCTAATACGAATACATTTCAACAAAATTATTTTTGAAAATTATATCTCTATTAATAGAGATATAGAAAGTTCTTGAGCTTGAATAAGGATATAAAAGGTAATAAAATTTAAATTTTTCGGCAAAGGGTGTTACCAGAGGCGCATATGGCCAAAATTATGGCCTACACGGGTCCACCTGCTGGGAAAATATCATACAAAACAAAATCGAAGAAGCCGATGGGTTTGTTTTACAAGGTGGCGCTAAGAATCATCCAATTTGTTTTTGAGTAACTTGTGTAATAAATAAGGAAAAAAATATTTTGAGTAATGGAAATCTTTATTTGGACCTCTACAATTTTTTCTGTTAAGTGAAAAATATGATATCCGTCAAGCGGCTGCCGACAGTGTTGAACCACATTTGTGACCGTTTCATCGTTTCCATGACTTTCCGCAATTTTTCCGGTGATAACTGTTGGGATTCCTGTCGAATATTCTCCTTAAGGCTTGCGATTGCCTGGGCCTAGTTGGGATTCCGCACCACACAGTGTCTTTAAAGTATGTAATGGCTCTTCGTGCATCACACGCGGATTTTACGTGCCCCAGAAACGATAATTTTGCTGGATGATTGCTCATGGTGCTTTTCGACACAAAATCCTTCTGGCTATCAGCAGGCAGTAATTGAAGCACTGTTTGGACTTTGTAAGGGAAGAAGTGTAAATCTTTCGCTAATATCCTGTGATGCCCAATTGCGTGGCCCGTCGTTCTTAGCGACATCGGCAGTCAAAGCCACGATATTCTCGGCCGAACGACCAGTCTGGTGGCGGCCACGCCTTGCAACGTCTCGTGTGGTTCCAATGTGTTCGCGTCGAGCAGCTAAGCGATTAGGAAATCGACATCGAAATTCACGCTGCGCAGCACCACCGACCGATTATTAGTCAAAAATAGACACAATTATTCCACGTCTTTGCGGAGTATAACGATCCAATTGTGGCAACATATTTGATACAGGGTTAAAATTTGCGTAACCCATCAGGGAACATAGACCGAAAAAATGTGTCAATTAAAGCTTAAGTACTCTTCGGCATATTATTATGAAGCCTTAACACCTAAATAGATCAAAAATTAAGACTGATCTCATCGTTTGTCACCTCTGAACTGGAATTTCCTTAGACGGCGGTTTATGCAAAAATATAGCGCATATTTACCAAGCGGTCCGAATTTTTTGAACCCATGAACATTTCAATATACTAATGTGCCTACTTACACTGCACGGTCATAAAATCATAGGACGCCGAAATGGGTCGCGATTATACTGCTCCACTCCTCACTGCACATACTCAGCAAAAAATACTGCTTATTTAGAAGCAAGATTTGTTGGGGACAGTTACATTCTTAGTAATAGCTTGGATGTTGTAAAATTATGCGTATTTACGGACACTTAAAACCCCACATTTCTGTGTAAAAAAGGTGTAAAATCATAACTAGGAGTAATTGCTTCATATTGAGAATTTAAATTTCAAAAATAATTTATTATTTATTTGAATTTCAGAAATATTTTTCTATTTTTTGTATAAATGAGCAGACCAACAACTCTATTGAAACGGATTTTCTGGAGAAAAATCCCGCACACCTCCTTTCTATGAAATCTAAAGATCAACTAAAACTTTGCAAACTCCAAACTTTGCAAAATCCAAACTGTTATGGGAGATCGGACATCAGATACGTGACATCAGGTCCATTGCCTTAATTTAGTGCATCTTAGTAAGCGAACCACGAACAAATATAATCATTGCTGTACGATATCGCCAACATTGAAACATTTTCGTATGATAGACATACTAGGACTTCCAAGTACCCGCTTTAGTATAGGAAAGAACTTGGTCATGCCCAGCTAAAAATTACACGATGCATTAAAATTGCATTGACTAGTAATTACTTCTTTAATTGGTTACCAAAAAATCAATTAGCATTACCTACTCGATTCTAAAAATCGCTATAAAAAGGCATTCGAATTTTTCAAAATAATTAGCTATATACTACATTCCAAACAGCAGGTAATATAATGTGTAATGTATGTATAACCGATGCAACACATTCTTTGTATAACAAAAAATAATGTATTTAGGTTTTATATTGATGTATTTAAATAGTTTCATTCCAAGTTTAGCCAATTTCATTTGCCAATTAAAAAATATTTAATTAGGTTAAACTAAATGTATTTAATATGTATTTTTGACCCGAAAATAATCAAATTATTTTAGAATTCCCAGGTTATTAACAGTTCTTCTTTTAAACGCAATGACTTGCAATATATAATTTTATTCTAATTACATAACGAACTTTGTTGACATGAAATAGTATTTTCTCTCAAATGACGTTACTTTCTTTATTCTTATATAGTAGTCACCAGAAAGAGTCAAATTGTTATTAAACTCGATTACAATACTAGGTATACAGAAATAATTAAGAAATTATCTCCCAATTCAAAAATAGTATGCGAAGAGAAGTTGATGAGAGGAAGTACCAAGATGTGATTAGAAGGTGGAAGTACTATAAAGAAAGAACTACCTATTTTGATGCTAATAAACAATTATAAATAGTTATAAATAAAATAAATGGTTTCCCATTACATCCCACGAAGGAATCGGGGAGAGCTTCTCACAACCAGTGAGTTGTGCGCTTTCTAGTTTTATACTCACTGATTGAGACTATACAGTTTTACACCGGTTCCGAACGGTATTTTTGAGAAGCACTTTCATGGCTAAATATTCGATAGTGTCGCCGTTACTATGCAAGGTGACCGCCGTCGAAAGAAATTTTAAGGTGGTCAGAGCAGGGATCGAACCCAGGATCTCAAGTACAAGAGGCGCGCACACTACCCATTGCACCAGCGACGGCCAAATAAGTAGTTACAGATATGTAAAACTAATCAGTGCGTCTGAAATAAAATAGCAACTAATTCCAAAGAACTACTTGATCTGAGTCTCACGCCTTGTAAAAAGAATCGACGAGGTAATGCAGTTGAGAAGCGGAAAAATTTTTATGACAATCTTTTGTTTGGTGCTTCCCATATGTTTTGCCTGACCAACCCGTCCCTCTTTTGGTGGGAGTATCCTGCTTTTTGCTGGATTGTTCCCGGTTTTGGTGCTTCGTACCGACTGTAATCTAAAGTGACAAAAGGACAATATAAAAAATAAAGCGATTTATTTTATATGTTTAGTCTTATTTTAACTATATGCCTGTATGTTTATTATTTTTTTTTAAACAAAAAATATTGATTTCTAATCCATGATATCCCGCTTTTTAGGCACAACCAGTTTTTCAGGTTATGCATACCTCAACTTATTCAAGCCGTACAAATATTCTAGATCTCCATTCCACTTAATTATGAGGACCAATTGAATGATCATCATCATGGTATTAACCAAATATAATCTGTGAATAGTGATGATTAAATAACTTTAATTTAACCTAAAAGCTCATATTTTACTTATTTAAAAACCATAATAATGTTTGGCGCACAATTACTATTAATTTTTTTGTGTCAATTTACCCACAAAATTATATAAAAAACAATCTGTATAGGGTTTTCCAATTTAAGTGATTTGATTTCCAAGTGTCGTTTCGGCCATTTGTAGAATGTATGTTTTTCATTATATTGAATAATGTTTATAATGGTGAGATATACGCAAGAGCAACGTTTACAACTTATTTTAATTTTTTTTATCAAAATAATCGTTCTCAAATTGGAACCTTTCGTGCGCTTTTGCCATTTTATGGTCGTAATGATCGTCGACCTGTGCTCGCTATTCGTCGAATTGTCAATAAGACAAAGAACCGCTCGAAGTAATGCAAATATTGCTGCCGTTCAAGCAAGTGTTGCTGAAGACCGCAATTTGTCGATTCCAAGACGTTGTCAACAATTGGGACTGTCTCAAACCACAATTTGTCAGATTTTGAAAAAGGATTTGGGCTTGCATCCGTATAAAATTGTTATCCCTCAACAACTTTTGCCATTGGCAGCAACCGAATTAGTGCCCGAAAAGTTTGGAGATTCGATTATTTCAAGAAATTGTGGCATTGAATGGCCCCCAAGAAGCTGTGATAGAACACCATTCGACTATTTCTTGTGGGGATATTTGAAGTCATTGATATTAAGCAAATAAACCAGACTCTCTTCAAGCTTTAATATTGAACTTGCTATTCATGACATACGACTTGATTTAGTCAAAAAATTGCTCGAAAATTTGGTTCATCGAATTCGTTCCTGCAAAAGAAGACGTGGAGGCCATTTGAAAGACGTTTTATTCAAAACTTAATTGTATCGATGGTACTTCACATTAAAGAAAAAAAGATTTGAATTTCCGTAACAATTTGCGTGTTTTTTTTTTTAAAGGAATCATATCACTCAAATTGGAAGACCCATATATTAGAACACATTTATGGCATTGGATTTCTTTACAACAAAAACTAGTATAATGAATGTCTCTAAGCTTAATACAAGTATCGCGGTGTGTAGTATTTTCCAGCGACCAACAAACTATGTTCCTCTTGCACATATGATCTTCAGCGTACTAACCTCTTGAACTTGGAGCGTTCTGTCTACTTTTCAACTCCTTGTGAAAATAGGAAGCTAAAAAATAACACCTGTTGCATTGGCACATTTCGGCACCGCACAGTGTCGCGAGCTAGGTCAAAAATGGAGGTTTAAATTCCATAAACACAAATGCATTGGACGATAGAAAACAGTTTGGTCACATAACCTTTACAATATTTTAAAAATAAATAATGTAGTTTCCAGAAGCGCAGTTTATGAATTGCAGTTTATGATTCGTACTTCAGCAAATTTAAAAGAAGGCGATGTTAGAGTCGATTTTTCAGCCAGTACTCCACGGACGATTTCAGTTGTTTTTAATTTTACTTAATTCTACTGAAATGATAATATAACAGTCAAGCCCTTTTTTATATTCTCAATAGTTTCCCATATAATGCATTGAGATTTAAAAATCAAAACCTTATCATTTTCAGTCACTCTAATTGTGAATATAAGCTTTCCGCTGTATTGCTCTTGTTTTACATATATCCAGGGAACCTTTCCACGAGGTTTGAGA
The DNA here is from genome assembly GCA_963931995.1 of Phaonia tiefii. Taxonomy (NCBI): domain Eukaryota; kingdom Metazoa; phylum Arthropoda; class Insecta; order Diptera; family Muscidae; genus Phaonia; species Phaonia tiefii. The sequence continues at coordinate 191,857,082 of OZ008369.1, forward strand.
ATGTGTATTCGTTTAACTAGTACAAGTTGGAGAAACTTTACTTTTATTGACTATTTTACAACCTCATGAGGTCAGACGTCTTACACATATTAATTAAACAAACAAATTAAACAAATTTCAACATATTCTTCCAACTGGCTCTATCCTTCGGCTTTTCTCGCCAGTTGGTAACACCAAGGATACGGAGCGATTCTTCTGCCTGGTCTTTCCAGCGGAGTCTTGGTTCTCCGGAGTCTTACGGAGAATTTTTCTCTCGAAGACTCCCAGGTGTTTTTCATCTGCTTGCGATATGACCGAAGTTTCGGAGCCATATGTCAAGCCAGGTAAAATGAGGTTCTGATATAGCTGGACTTTTTTCGGTCGAGAGAGTGCTTTGTTCCTAAACTGCTTGCTGCTGAGCCCTAAATAGCATCTATTTGCAAGCACAATTCTCCTATCTATCTCCAGGCTGACGTTGTTGACCTTGTTCACGGCGGATCCAATGTAGACAAATTCATCTACCACTTCAAAATTAAATCGGATGTCAGCGTTCAAGTGCGGACCAAGCCGAGATGTTTCTCTAGTCGTTGAAACCATCAATTGTGTCTTTCCCTCATTAATAGCAAGACCCACCTTCGCTGATTCCTTTTCGATTCTTCAAAATACTGCATTAAACTCTCGCAAATTTCGCCCAATGATGTCTATGTCGTCAGCATACGCCAGCAACATACGGTTTTTCGTGTTAATGGTCTTGTTCGTATTTACTGCAGCCTTTCTCATTATTATCTCCATTAAGATGTTGAAGAGATTGCACGAATGTGTGTTGCTTTGTCTGGGTGGAGTAGTGCTGAAAAGTGGTCTCTCCACATTTTGAGCACACATTGCTTCTCAGTCACCAGATTCCCATTCTCGTCCTTGAAGGAGGGCAGCCCATTATTAGGCCCGTTATTCAATCTTCTTACCCTCTGGAAAATCTTTCGGGATTCACCATTCATCCTGCACATTTCGGGTTTTTCACTCTCTCTCTGCTCCCACTGCCATTTTATCCGCCTCAGTAGTTGGTTTTCCTTCTTCTTCCTATTCTGCTCTAGCAGGAGATAGAGCTTCTGTCGATAGGACATTGATATCTCCGGTATTTGTAGCTTGTCAGTATCCAGCTTGGCCTGTGTTCGGCTTCGACGTTTTTCGTCCTGCTCAGTCTTGTGCGGACTTTCGCAGCCACTAGGTAATAATCCGAATCGATATTGGCACCTCGAATCCATTTACACATCCATTACACTAGAAGAGTGCCTGCCATCTATTACCAAGTGATCAATCTAGTTGTTCGTCCGCTGATCAGGAGATATTCCGGTCACTATATGTATGTCCTTATGCTGAAATCGTGTGCTACTAACTACCATGTTCTTTGCAGCGGCGAAGTCTAACTCTAATTCCATTATCGGAGGTGGTATCCTGTAGACTGTGATTACCGATGGTTGGTCGAAAGACACTTTCCTTTCCTAATTTGGCATTAAAATTGCCTAGAATAATCTTAATGCCGTGGTCAGGGCAGCGTTAATATATTCCCTCCAGGCGCTAATAAAATGTTTCTTTGACCTCATCATCTTTATCCTCTATCGGTTCGTGCACACAAATTAACCAGGTGTTGAAATATTTCGCTTTGATGCGAATTGTGGCTATTCGGTCACTCACTGGGTTGAACCTTGAAACTAGGTGTCGCAATCCCTTGCCAACTATAAATCCGCACCCAAATTCGTGCTTTCGCTCATGGCAGCTGTAGTAAATATCGAAGTTTTTCTTTCTGGTGCAACCATTTCCTGGATCGCTCTGATGTCAGCTTTATATTTTCCGAGGACATCCACCAGTTGGAAAGTGGCACCAGTCCTGTATAACGTTCGCACATTCTAGGTATATATCCTTAAATCATGATCCTTATAACGTTTGCGAGGGTCGTCAACAGTTGGGGCGTTTCTTTGTTCATTAATTTTATAGCGTATTTTCATTGCCAATATAACGGTGGCGGGAGGCAAACCCAGCCCACCGTGGTTTGCATTTGACCTTCTGCCAGGATGATTATGTTTCAGCAGCCCATTATGGATCAGAAGCTGACCAGAATGCAGTGTGTCGAAACTGGATTTTGGTTTCTTCAATTTTGATCATCCGCCTTCAAAGACCAGAAGAATATGTCCACTATTTCGAAGAGCTTCAGTGACAGGGTCACCTAATAATCCTGAGACGTTTCAGTGATCGCATTACCTCATTCGTTTCGCCTTCTCACTTCAGCTAGCTAACGGAGGTTTCCAATAAGCCATTGCCCAGGACATACTACGTGGAAGTAGTGAGCTGTTTGGACTGCCCAATGAAGGAGCCATTTCTGGGCACTCCCAAGTGAATGGCTATCAGAAACTTTCCACCTCCAAGGACTGTTCCATGTTGGAGAAACACTTATCTTTTATTAGCACAATTGTTTAGCGCGTATCTTTGGTACGTAGATTATTGTCGTTCAAATATCCAGGAATTTTTAGTTCATATAATTAATTTAGCTGAAAATAAAAACCTTTCGGTTTTGCTATCAGCTACTTTAACCTTATTTTCGACCATAGTTTTTTTGAGCTTTCATTTAAAATTTCTTAAAAAGAAATGTAAGCCCTGATTTTTGAGAAATTGTTTACTAATTTCGTAGAAGGAATACATTTTGTATTTACGGGGTTTGTTCATAATTGGTACAATTAAATAATAAGAGAAAAAAACATTTACATATGATTGCTTTGTATGTGGCGTCGGAAATTCCAACAGTCTAGGAAACCTCCACATCACTGGTAGTTGCACAGTTGTAGGGTGTCAAGGTTGAGGTTAATGGACAATAGTTGCATTTTGTATATAACTGGTATATATAACTTAAGATAATCTGTTACGGAAAAAAGTTTAGATGTTATGTATAACTTACTTGGCAACAATTACTATTGATTAATGGATATTATGGCATATATGTCACATTCCTGAAAAAGTTAAAATAATAATATTCAAAATAATCAACACCAAAAAATATGGATTATTAATACATATGTATATCCTGAGAAACAGGGCAGAACTAAAGCGACATAAAATAAAACTTCGAGTAAAGATATGATGTGAGAACGCAAAGTTTAAGGAAAAGAAACCGCCAGCATATGAGGGCCCGCCGTTAAATTATATCAAGGATCTGACAAAATAAAAGTGAATTTACTCACATATGTATAACCAAGAGAATGCAAATCGGAGCACAACTATTAATAAATAATTCGCAAATAAAATGATATTAATTCTGCGAAATTTGTATGAATTTCAGTTTATATTATAGATACGTACAGATGATTTTGCATTTTTGATTTAACATGTAATTATCAACAAACACTACAATATCAGCGACACATGAGAAACGTGACTTGATCTTTAGCGGTACGGACTGCTGGACGTATCAGACATCATGGTATAGTGGGACCTAAGTGTTGTCTAACGTGTTGTCTAAGGGCTTCCATAAAATTCTGCATTTCCACTCGCGTAGGTGGTTACCGTATATCTTAGTTTCACCAACACGCATTTGTTAAGCACATTGGTAGATAATTCGCAGAGATTGGTACGTCTCATCTTTGGGATTTTCCAAATCGCATGCCATTCCGGCACCGTTACTCATGCCTCCTTCGAAACCATAGTTTAGGACCTTGTACTGAATATTCTAATAATATAATATGGACAACCGCACGGTTTGAATGTTTGTAACACACCGATTTTTATTTACAACCTATATACTTAACTACTAACAGTGAAAATCTTAAAATAAACTAAAAATACAACACTATTGTGCACATGTGGCTATACACTAGACACCCATATTTTATCTACGATAAGAACTTTAAGATCATGTCTACCCCCCGCGTGTGCATCATAGTGATAAACACAAAAAGGTTTTATTACCTGTGTTCGTTTTGTCCTAAATAAACAAATACCCAGAGTAACATATGGAACAATTGTGGGAAAATTCATACTCCTTAAATTATCTTTACTTTAATGACTTTAGGGGTATTTTATTCTTGGAAATATTAAAAATTATCTCTAAAGTTAATCAAGTTCAATTCCAAACACCAGAGAAACTGGTGCTGAAAAATCTACTTTTACTACCATCTTATTATCACGTCAACATTTATACTTAATATAAATACAAAATAATATTAAAAGCCTAACCAATTTACAGAGTGGAGTACAGAGTGGAGTTGAAATCTCTTCAGTTCGATGTGGGATAAATGGTTTATCTCCTTTGTATTGTTGGCAATCGTCACGTCTAACGGCTTTACCAGCTTTGATTCTATTTGCTGAAGTTCCAGACCACAGGATGTTGCCTGAATAAAAATAAATAAATGGTTTCCCGTTACATCCCACGAGGGGATTAGGGAGAGGATTAGGGAGATGATGCCTGAATAGCTGATCGAATACTCGATGTAAATCTTCGTGAAGTTTTTAATGTAACCCCTTCATATGTTGCAGTACATCCCGGTGATTGAGTCAGAATTCCATTACACGGCAGAGTGATCCAACTACGATAAACCTGACCGCAATCAGCCATGATAGCAAAGTTTTAAGGCGGACACTTCACGCGAGGGTTCACTTGCTGGTTTCCATACCATTGCAATTGAATTGTCCTAAGACAAAAAGGACATGTTGGACACACAATTATATATAAGTATTATCAAGTCATTTCGAATTCTTGGTGTCATGGTATGGTTGTTACTACCTACTGGTAGCTTGAAAATTTCGTAAACTTCAGAACTGTGCTCTTGTAACAACGGTATTTCTAACTGAATTACTAGCCATGATTCCATTATGAATCCTTTAGAATTCATTGAATTGTAGACCACTTTCAGCTCCGTTCCAGATGCCTTCGCAGGAAGAACTAGTCTATTAAGCAACGCCTTCTCTATTTCTGAAAGCTGTTTATGTAGATTTTATGATGATAAATCACGATTTACATACCCGTGATTAATATCTATTAATAAACTAATAATTGAAGATTAAATCCTGCTACACTCATATACATCAGGTTCAATTGTGTGGACATAACTTGGAATAATAAACTCAAGTAGAAAAGCTTGAGCTGGTTATACACCTTATTAAAGTTCGAGTTAGCATCGCCTGTAGTCTTCTTCAGTACATTTATAGTTAAGTCCACTATATACACATTCTGTTGCTTTTTGAACACATTTGTCATATTCTCCTCCATCTTATCTCGATCACTGGCATCCATAATCCCGAAAGCATGTGATGCAAAGTTTCCACAAGCTCGGAGGGAGCTCTTTTCTTTCGTGGTTTAGTTATTAGGAGATCTCTGTTTTCAGTAAGAATGTTGTTTCTTCTAACCATAGTTGATATGACCATTCCACAGGCTTCTTTGTAATACCCAAGATTTGGACATTCACTCTCAATTCATTCCATCATCTTCTGTATACGTTCTATCTCGATTTGGTACATTGATATATCGAAATATATTAGTAAGTTCCATTTTGAGTTGATCATATTTAGTTGGTCAATGTTTTCTAGATATAATGCTGTATGTGGACAGATCTCCTTAACTAAAAACCGCTTATTGACTTCTAACGGTACAGCCTTCACTTGCTTCACCATCATAAAAATCAATAGCAGAAATCCATAGATTCAAGATATATTTTCCTCTGGTTGCTTAATTAATGTGCACAAACTAGTATCTGGAGAACTATTTTCTTCATTTCCACGCGTATCAGACATCGGCAATGTGCAGACTTTGTGTATTGGACGCTTGAGTATACTGTTTTGAAGTTTTAGAGCCACAACTCTTACTTTGCCATCTTTACCTTTATATACCTCTATTACCCTTCCCAAAGGCCACTTTGTACGGTAAGTTGATTCATCATTTACTAGTACCACCGAGCCTTAATTTAAATTTTCTCTAGACTGCCTCCACCTTGCTCTTTATTGCAGTGTCACCAGATATTTTTCCTTCCAACGATTCCAAAAATCTTTTTTTAAGTTCTGGATAAGCTTCCATATATTAAGTGAAACTATCTTGGATTCATGAATTTGGTCCAATCAGAAAATGGGCTGTGATAATATATCTATAATTTCGCTGCTTCGATTATCCACGTCCACCAGAGGTCTGTAATTTAGAACTGCTTCTATATGCGTCAGCGGCGTACAAAATTCTTCAAAAATCAGTTTCCTTCACACCAGCTTCCCATATCCCACAAAAGAGTGGGATGCTGGGATGAGAATGCCATTGTATTTTTTGAGTTACTAGAATTGCTACAAGTGACTCATTTCTTTTTATTGCTTCTTTGAAATCGGCATTTAGTTTTTTCGTCGCGCCAACGAAATTAGTTCCATTATCCGAATAAATATGGCCACAAAGGCCTCTTCGTGCAACAAATCGTTTCAACGCTGCCAAAAATGCATCAGTCGTTAGATCGCTGACAGCTTCTAAATATATTGGCTTAGTTACCATGCAGACAACACCGGTCATATACACTTTAAATGATTTTAGGCCTCTTCCCATCGAACATATCATTTGAATTGGCCCACCATAATCCACCCCGGTATGCATAAATGAGGTAGATGGCGTAACATGTACCGTAGATGGCGTAACACGTAATCTAACTTGGTAATTTTGAGTCAAAATGCTTCATTGACACAACTACTACCAGTACTAGGTTCAATAAATTGTTAAATTCTTTCACATCGGTCGGTAACGACAATCCCAAAGTTTAAATACGTAAATTCGATTTGAAGTATATAGCAACGTAACAATGTAATATTGTTATTTTTCACATATTATAGCCCAATATATGTTTAATTTAATGCAATTACATGAGAAATAGTGACACAAGTGTGGGATTTTTACACGCAAAAAAATATGTTACGAAATTTTGTGTTTTTTTTTAAACTAGAGCATTGCTGATCAAGATTAGGTGTACGAACAAATTTTGCTTGCCTTGTAGTTAACATCATTTTAGTCTGGAATTTGGTTTAAAAAAGTATAAAATCAACAAGCGAACCTTCCCAAACTCAAAAATTGGAAATTTTGTCCAAATCATTAATTTTCTGTCATGGCTGGATGTAGGGCGAATGCCCAAAAGTTTCTAAATTATTTTTAGTACCTTCGGCAAAGCCTTGCTTAAAAAAAGTACACCATTTTATATCTTTCTTACAGACAATTTGAGAAACTATTGAAAGATGGATGGTACCTTTCCTAACAAATTTAATTTTTTCCGTTAAAAAATATTTTAAATTTGAGAAGTTGTCGTTTCCAAGCGGTTTTAAATAATTTAAAAAGCTTCTTAAAATACGTTTTGTTGCACTCGAAGCTGTGTTTTTCGAACTACATTGTGACTCAAAATGATCAAGTTATTTCCAAAAAACTAAAGAAAGTCACTGCGAATGTTTACATTTTAAACTTTTGATTCGAAATATCTTTGTGGCGGTAACAGAGAAGCCACACGCGACTTTACATGTTTTGAGTTTAAGCGGCTCAGTAGAATCTCAAAAACATAAATCATTTAAATCACACCACGAGTTAAAAAGTTGCATGCCATGAAAATGTTGTCACCCTGACACCCTGTAGCAAAACGTAAGTTGAAACAAGGTGCCTCTAAATACCAGATTCTGAAAGCCTGAGTCCTCCCCTACAAATACTTATTACATTCTCAAACAACCGGACCTATTGTTTATAAGTTCTGATATTATTACCACTTTTTTGCAAACGGTTCAACTGTAAAACGTATAAAAACTCCTTCGCTTGTTGCACATTTCCTTGAAATACAGAAGATGATTAACGACGCTTTGTTAGACGGAAGTGTTATTAGAATCCCTCCAAAAATACTTTGTGTAAGAAAGTTGTAAGTAAATCGAAATTAAATTATATCAACCATTCGGAAATATGCTTGACTCACGCGAAAATAGTGCTCACGCACACTCACGCACAGATTGTTCTCACGCACGAAGATTTTTTCACTACTCACGTTCACGCACGTTCACGTGAGCAATTTAGTCTAGTATAGACTCACAATTTTACTAGTCGAGCCGACAAAACCTTTTGCCTTTAATTATTTTCGTAAATCGTAACACATAAGCCGTAACTCCTAGCAGCTTATTTAACTTTGACTACTTACTTAACGGGTTTTTCAATAAGAGCGCTACAAAAGTTTTTTAAATAAAACAAAACTGGTTTTAGATACCAATGAAATTCTTTATTCCTGTGAAAGTACGTTCGATGCCATTATGTATGGAACTCGATTTCTTTTGCATGGCCACCACAGGCACGCTTGCAGAAGTCCACACGCTGAACAAAATTTTCGACGGTTTTCAAGCATAAATCGGCCGATACTGCTGCAATTTCACGTTCGATATTCGTACGAAGTTCATCAATCGTCGCTGGCTTGTTGGCATAGACCATAGACTCGACGTAGCCCCACAGGAAATAATCTAACGGCGTCAAATCGCACGACCGAGGCGGCCAATCGACTGGGCCATTTCGTGAGATAACACGTTCACCAAACTTGGTTTCCAATAAATTGATTGTGGCATTCGCTGTGTGGCTTGTGGCGCCGTCCTGTTGGAACCACATGTCCTCCAAGTCCATATTGTCCAATTGGGGCCAAAAATATTCGGTTATCATTGAACGGTAGCGATTCGCATTCACAGTAATGTGCCGGTCTTGATCATCACGGAAGAAGTACGGCCCAATGACGCAGCCGGCCCATAAACCGCACTATACCGTAATTTTTTAGGGATGCAATGATGACTCATGGATTACGTGTGGACTGCTGTCTGACCAATAATGCATATTTTGCTTATTGACGAAGCCATTCAGCCAGAAATGAGCCTCATCGCTGAAGACCATAAATTGGACGTATGCTCTTAAAGTTGAGGCCACTGACTCCAAATTTCGGTAGTAAATTTTAATAATTTCGACTCGTTGTTGGCTCGTATATCTTTCCATGATGAAATGGCAAACCTTACTGAAGACAAATGTCAAAAGAGCGGGAAAAAATCTGGTGTCGTTTGCTGTCCCAATCGATTTACTTTTGTAGCGTCTCTGTTGAAAAACCCTTTATAAGGTTATTCAAATAATGTAACTTTGTCGCAGGTTTAGTTACAAAACATGATGTTGCTAGCTGCTTTTCTTTACGCCTTGCCCAATATTATTTTGATTTTGAAAGCCAATTCGGACTACGCCGCGATATTATGTTAGCATATATTCCTATAGATGCAATATCTGCAGGGTTATCTTTGCTGCTAACAGGTTGCCATAATCCGTCAATGAAAGCCAAATGGTTGTAAAAAAAATTTCACATGGTTGAATTGTATCCGCTACAGTCATCAAATCGTCCATGTAAAAGTCTTCTTACTTATCTTTTGAATAAAAGCCTGTTTATGCTGCCGCGAGATCATTAGATGTCGAATGAAAACACGAAACGAATTTAAGGGCAACTGAAGAAACTCGTTCTTGTTATATTGACAATGTTTTTATTTTGATTGTAATTTTTAACGATGAAACGAAAAGACCCCTAAATGTTTGACAGAAATTATAGCCGGCCCACGTAAATTCTAGACATTAGGTTAAATACTCGTATACATATGTATCAAATTGGAAACCTCATTATGTTATCCGAGTAACAGCAGCACCAACAGCAATGGGAGTAACAATTTTAACCCCCTCGGTGTAACAAATACCTCTGGTCGTTCACTAGTCAGTGCATATACCCCAAACGTTCAATTTTAACACGTGAAGAATGTTAGTGGACACCACAGGGGAAGGCGCCACCCAAGTCCCAACCACTGCAATACCTGTCCACTCCTAAAACTGTAAACTCGAATCAAGGGAGAGTTAACAGCTTCAAGGGATTCCATGAAATAATTCGGGAACATTTCTTGCAAAATCTAAGGATTGTTGCCTTCATTTTATTGAGTGAAAACTCTCACGCGACCCTACTAGGTCAGAACAGACTGCATGGTTGTTCGTCTAAAACAGACAAAAATTCCCTTGTCAGTCCCAAATGCGGATTCCTTTAAAGTTTCTATGATCTCATGATTGCCTATATATCGACATTGTAAGAGAAAAAGTGCCCCCACCAACAATACCGCCTAATCCATTGGCAGTAGAGAGGACATTTGGAGTCAGAGGCATATGTATGTTGACATCTGCTGTATTTACCCCAATAATTCGCTTCAGATTAGGGGTTTAGTATCGGGAGAACATTCTTTCAGGAATATACCGGTTACCACAGATTACTGAGCCAATTATAAACTAGGATCTGGATTCATTCAACATAAAAAATTCTCACAAAGACTATTTGTGACATTGACTTTATTACATATACGTCGATAGTGTTGGTGAACGGATGTAGTATTTTCTGTGGTGAATTTAAAAAACAGAGTTGTATACATTGATTTTCCTTTGATTTTTAAGAAATCAGGGAAAGTGGCTAGATTCTGCAATTGTCAACATGTATGTAAAATCTAATAGACTTTGACTTTATTTCGCCCGAAATCAAGAAAGTCTAGATTTCGAGTGCAGCAAAAACACAGCTTAAGCAAGTTTTCTTCGATACAGCTATCAGCAATTTAGAATAGTGGTCTCACAGCTGAAAACGGTGCAAATGCAATGCCACACGTAACAGTATTTAATTTATATTCTTTTATGGAATAATTTTTATTTTCTCACCATAATAACAGGTGGCGCAAAAGTAATCCTTCTATCAGAAAATGCTATAAATTTTGCGATTGGCCCCTAATGTCAGTTCTGTTTTGACATTTGTGTAGTAAACACATGCGAAATACACGTTAATAAACAATGTTACGCTACACTGCTCCAGAACGCGGAATATTGCTGACTATTTATTTGACCAATAATCGGTCGGTGACTTTGGCACAACGTGAATTTCGTCGCAGATTTCCTGGCCGTCCAACGCCTACTGGTGAAACACTGCGACGTTTAGCCGCTCGCCTCGAAGAGACTGGCACAACACGAGATGCTGCCAGGCGTGGCAGACCCCGGAGTAGCCGTTCTGCAGAGAATATTGCTGCTGTAACCGAGGATGTCATGGAAGCGCCGTCGATGTCATGGAAGCGCCGTGAGCGCTACAGAGCAATGATCAACGAGTTCTTTTTGCCGCAACTGGATGAATTGGGATTGGAAAACATGTGGTTCCAACAGGACGGTGCAACGGCACACACTGCACGTGCCACAACCGATATGCTGAAGGATGCATTTCCCGGGCGCCTAATCTCCCGTTTTGGCGATTTGCTCTTGCCAGCAAGATCGCCTGAATTGACCGCTCCAGACTTCTTTTTGTGGGGCTTTTTGAAGTCGCGGGTTTATGTCAACAAGCCTCAGACTCTTGCAGCTCTTAAAGACAATATCCGTCAAGAATGTGAGGACGTATCGCATGACATCATATTCTCGACTTGATGTAAAAAAAATTAAAAGACCAAATAAAAATAATCCACAAGAAGAATCAAAGTTTTTAATTTCTTTTTTAAATTACAGCCAAAAAATATCGGAAGTTTACTTTTGCGCCACCTTGTATATGGGGATACGATTGATCATCTTCTGTAATTTTTACTTGACGGTAGATCTTCTCCGCATCTGCTTTGAATACATATTTCCACAACCTCCATTTGATGATGATGTCACAGACAAACTGCTTTCTCGTATCACTGGCTGATGTGCTAGGTAGTATTTTCCGATGTTGTTCATCGGTACCCGTCATGTGACGGAGCTGTCAGTATTCCTGCATAAACTCGGCGTACTAATTTTTCAACGTTATGTTGCGATCCAGTCTAATGATAAAATCTTGGCCAAGGATTGCTTCTGGCTTTACTTCAATTTGGCCATCTTTGTTAGTCTTTGTAGTTCGTTCAAATATTTCTAGGCAACATTAATCTTCAGAGCTTTCTTCAGCGTTTGGAAGTTCCTCAAGCTCCCAAAACCTCTCTAAATTGGTTACGGCTGACAACAACTTGTTCTTACTCCTGGTGCTTTTGTAGACTCCAGATAAAACGCAACTCAATTTTGTAGCTTGAGCCCCGAAGCCGATCTTTTTACAAACTCCTTCTTCGATTATTTTGCCAAAAATGTCAGCTCCAATTAGGATATCAATTATGTCTGGCTGAGATCAACCCTAAATGTCTAATCTAAATCAGGATCCCTAAATCTACTTTTGTTTTTGATGTGGTCACTACTGCGCTTCCAAGTCCTTGAATGTTGGTTTTGCACTTAATTTTTGTAAGTGCTAATATTTGGGGAGCTTCTTCTGAAAGTTCCCTAATTTGTTCATTGATTGATCATTGTTCTTAACGTAACGAGTTCCCCATTCGCTGCACGAATTTTACCTGTGCGATCGCTATGAGTATTGTTGTTGCAGCCGTTCTTGGTTTTGTACTCATCATAGATTTTGACGTGCCAGATTTTAGTTCCCCATTTTTGAACTCACTTACGTGTAGCAGTTTATGGTGTCCTTTTCCGTATAATCCGCATTTAGTTCTACTTGAACACTTGCCATTGAATTTGTGATTAACGTATGTAAAGCTAAATTTATTATTATTAACGATTCCTCTGCGTTCAGTCACTGTTAATGCTAGAAACTTCCTGCATATACTTGTTGAGTCGATTAAAGGGTGTTTACCATTTTAAAATTGTCAACCATATTTCATTCCCTTGCCTCTTCGTAATTGCTTCCAAGGCTTGAAATTGTTGCTTCAGAAAGCTGAAAACATCGTCTAGACTTTGAATTTCCTTTGATTTCTTGACATTGTGTTCATAATATCAATAAACGGTTTAACATCGTTTATCATGACATGCATCCCTTTCAAAGCATAAATGCAACTGTTTGTTGTATGCAACACTTGTTTTACACTTGAGGATGATTCGCTGTTGACCAGTGGTTGATCCAGCAGTTGTCGACTTGATTCGTAAATAACAGCCTCCGATTCTCGTATCTTTATTTGAGAATATCAAAAGTCGCCATATAGTTCATATCAGTCACCTTCAGGTTTGAACTTGCTTCACCTTTGAGTGCTGTCACCAATGGATACTTTTTCTCCACAATTGAAAGATACTGACTGTCATATACGAGGCTCATGAAAATGTCGTGAAATGGAGCCCAATCATTAATATTTCCATGAAACTTAGGTATTTCTCTTTTGCCGAAATTCGTTTTATCTGGCATCTCTTATTGGCTCGTGGCCGTTCTCGTTTAAAGGAATCTTCACGCTTTTAACAAGTAATGCTTTTGGCATAGTTCGTCCATCAGTATTCGTACCTCTTTAGAGCTCTTAAGCCGGCAAAGTTTTTTTTATAAACGTCTTTCACTGCTAGAAACCGTTTTTTACCTGCTGGGTCTGTCTGGCCAGCAGCTCGTCGAATGCGTCAGATACTATTGTAGGTGGTTCTGATAACCCTTTCCCCATCCATTCTACCCCTTTCATGAACTCTTCATGCAGTTTTTTGGGTTCTTCTTGGACCTTCCTAATGCCCTTGTCTTCCATTTCATCGACAACCGATAGAGGTTGAAATGTAGCACACTGATTTGTTTTATTTGCTTTTCTTGCTGAGGATCAACTTCCGTTAATTCACTCAGTCCTTTTTCATTCGTTATTTGTTGAATAAATTTCAAATTTTCTGCTATAACATCCTCTATGGATTCAAAATAACTTCTTCCAAAGTAATTTTCCGTCGTTATGCATTGTGCTAGCTAACAATATTGTATTATTCGCTTCAAATTCAGCTCGAACCTGTTCAATAGGGTTTTTTACCTCAGGAATCCTAGTAACATGAATTGCTCTCAGGCTGAGTTTCGTCCGAATCGCAACCAGGTCATAGCTCAACTCCTTTTGACGTTCAAATAATCTAGCTCTGTTAGCCATAGCTGACCTGATTTATATTGATTGATGTTTTTAAAGTAATTATTACAACACAATCCCTGTGGAGACGAGATTGACACATCGTTACATTTTTGCTCAAATTTAACTTTAACTTTTTATTGTGCTAATAGTTACTTAATCCCTGTTTAGCCAGGATTAACGCTGCGTTTAATTAATTATTATCTTTATTAAACTTTTTAATTTTTATTTTCCATATTGGTTTACTTTTTTCTCTGTCAAATGAACCAGTTGTACGGAATTTTCTAATAAAAGGATAACCGCACGGTTTAAATGTTTGCAACACACTGATTTTTATTTATAACCTACATACTAGTTAATTACTTACAGAGAAAATATTAACATAAACTAGAACGAATACAACACTATTGCACACATGTGGCTACACACTATCCACCCTTATTTATCACACATTCTTACGATAAGGATCTGTCTACCCCCTGCATGTATTACACATAGGTTTTATTCATCGCAGTCAAAATTTAAATAAATAACCACTATATAGATTTGATGCATCATGGCCCCCTAAGTACCAAAATGGTAAAAAAATTACATTCTAAGGATAAGTTTTTTTTAAAATAATTTTTTAAATAAAATTGGCAATATTTTGATACATTTCTCAACTTATATTATCGTAACTCGAAAACTATTAGTCCGATTTTGTTGAAATAAATCTACGTAAATTCAAATTTTCCATATCTTTAACTTACGCGTATAGTGGTTTTTAATGCGATAAACACTTTCAGATGTTTGAATGGTAGAAAAAAAAATTAAAAATTTAAAAAAACATTTATTGAGAAAAAAAATTGGAAAAACCGAAAGCTGAAAAAAGTTTTAATTTTATTTGTTTATAGTGAAGCTATGTAGCTTGTGAATTAAACGAGATATGACTCATGAAAATTGATGGATGCGTTACGCTTTTATTTACAATTAAGTGAAGATATCGCGTTTGTATTGTGATTTTTTGTTAGGGTTACATAATAATTACTAATTAATATGTTTTTTATTGAATCCATTCAAAAACTTTTCGTCGGTGTTGTAATGAAAATGCAGAACATTACGACAAGGATTTAGGCAAACCGCTGTAAAATACTGACCTTATTCTTCGAGGATAAAATTGAAATTTCTTAATGATTTTTCATGATTCTTGGAAATAATTTAGCAATTAACACTAACTGAACCCACACAAAGGGTTTAACCCACATTATAGTATTATATTTTAAAACTGAAGCAGATACTTTCCCACACTTGGATTCTTGGAAAACTGAAATTATGAAAAAAACACAAATTGAACTACACAAAGGGTTTAACCCACATTAATGTATTATATTGTGGCCGTCGTTGGTTCAGTAGTAGTGTGCTCGGCTATTGTGCATGATAACTTGGGTCCGATCCCTGCCCTGACCACATTAAATTTGTTTCGACGGCGGTCACCTCGCTTAGTGACGAGTGAAAAAAGCTTATCGAAATACCGTTCGGAACCGGTGTAAAACTGTAGGTCCCAATCAGTGACTGTAAAACTAGACCGCGCACAGCTGGGAGAAGCTCTCGCTTATCCCTTCATGGGATGTAATGGGAACCATTTTTATTTAATGTATTAAATTCTGCACGACGTCAGGATATATAAGAGGTCGGCGTGTCCTCTACCTCATTTTGATCTAAGTTCATTTGTTGGAAAATATTTTGTTTTCACTCAACGCAAAGGCATCGGTTGGAAGATTGTGCCTGTAACGACCCAACCAAGCACAGTGTTCTGAGCAATAAGATTACCACTTGGGTGTTTATGGTCATGACTGAGCATTATCCTCGAGTATAAGTGACCACCAGGCAATGGCTACTGTGCGTAGCTCCTCTGCTTGCGATCTTGGGTTCGATTAGTGATGGCGACACTATCGAGTACTTTGCCGTGAACAAGATTCTCAAAATACTGTACGGAACTGATGTAAAACTAAAGGACCTAATCGGTGAGTGAAAAATTAGGAGAAGCTCCCCCAATCCCTTCATGAGATGTGATGGTATAAGCACATTTAAGATTTTAGAGATGTCGTGGAGGTCGCTTGAAGTTTGCCAGGGAAGTAAGAGCTGCGTAACTTATGGTCATTTCGGATTGCATGTGAACATGATGAACATGTGGGGCGTCCATAATGTCACACTTATCTCATTGCATTCTGTGATTATTCGTATATATGCCTCGAGCTCCCAACATATGTAACTGAGAGAATTGATGGCATCTCTAAAGTGGATGTGCTTTTCCTAGCGCAATTTAATTTGATTAAAATCGGTTGAAAACGAGACGTTTTGTTTCTGTCTAAACAATCGGCGATGTTTTAATAGAGGATTGTCAAAACATTCACTTCAAAAGTGAATGCGTCAAATACTACATTCCCTGCTAACGAAACAAACTAGTATTTCTGAGACAATTGATTTAGAATCATAATTCAAAATAAATGAGAACCAAAACATCAAACATTCAAACATATCAAAACAATTTGAAGCAAAGCAAAAGTACTACTTTTCAGAGAACACTGAAATTAATACTCACCATAGAGTAATGACATATATCGTTCATTCCATGTCAAACCGGACACCTTTTTTACACGACCGTTTCAGGCTTTTATGAAACTTGGCAATATTGCACTACTATTAGCACTGTTTAATTTGTGGTTGTCAGAAAAAAAAAACATTTTTTTTAAGGACTTATATGCTTTTTAAAATGTTCAAAATCATGAAAAATGTGCCGAGGTGGCTACATTGAAACGGGTGTAGGATCAAAGCGCGACGGTGGATTTTAAAAAGCTATATCTTATGTTAAAGGCCTTGACGCGTAGTTTCTGCTAATCTAATTTAATTTTGTTATACAGGGTGCCGAACATTTGGATATTTGTGAAATTAATTTTGTAACGTGATTTTCACTATTTTTGCACCAATATTCCAAATTAACAAAAATACACGCACACTTCTCTATCGATTCTAAACAAACCCTGAAAATTTTAGCTTGGAGAAATAATGCGTTATATTTTAAAAAATTTAATTACTTAATGTAGTCCTCGAAAATATATCTACCAAAAGTACTACAACTCTGCAAATCTATAGTGTGAACACCCTGTCGTATATGCATGTGAACACCCTGTCGTATATTCATATACGGAAATCTGAAAAACGTCATATATTTATATTTCACACAACAACATACATACATATATCAAACAACCAACAGCTGATCATTTAGTAGTCCGCATTGCATTTAGTACATCTGCAAAAGTTGTATTGTCGTATAATATACTTTTTTTGTAAAAATCAAAGTTCTTTTAATTAAAGTATTTATTAGCACGTAAAACACGCGGCATGACCCTTGTATCAACCGATTTAATATTTTGAGATATGGAAAAAAACCTACAATAGATCTACGCTGGATGAAAACGTTAAATGGAAGAATAAGAATTTGTAACACGTGCCGATTAAAAATGGGTAAAATGTCTTTAGAGACATCAGAAGTTGATTCGATTAGGAATGTTTCGCCAGACCCCGAAGCAAAAAGACAGTGCCCGTCAAATAGTTCTTCACCGAAATCATCATTAAAAATTTCTTCACTTAACCAATCTTTGTTGCTCTTAGGGGATTCGCCCATCCAAAAACGGAAAATGGTCCAGAAAGTGTATATCGCCCATAAAAAACGTAAAGTCGTTAGGCTGATCTCAGAGAAAATATTTAATGAAAACAATGAAGGTAATGAACAAGAAGAAAATATAAATCAAGGAGATGGTATAATATTAAAATTAAAGGAAAACTTCGAAAAACAAACGATAAGTAGCTAAAAATTAAAATTTTATCATTATTTGCGGATTGGTCTTACAGCCAAATTAAGACACATTTCAGCGGGGTAACAAAGCATATGATTTCTATTGTAAAGAAAGTTGTGGATGAAAAGGGAATTTTAGCTTCTCCAAACACAAAGTTGGGAAAAACTCTTACAGGAGAAGTAGTTAAGAGAGTAAAAGAGTTTTACGAATCACAGGAAATAACCAGAATTATGCTAGGAAAAAAAGACTGCATTAAAGTCGGAAGCGGACCTGCAAAAGAAACTGCCCAAAAAGATTAGTATTATGTAATTTGAAGGAAGTACACGCTTTATTCAAGGAAAAATATCCAGAGAAAAAAGTGCAATTCTCGAAGTTCGCGGAACTGAGACCAAAATACTGCATTCTACCTGGAGCCGCAGGAACCCATTCTGTCTGTGTACGTTCTATTCATCAAAACGTGAAACTAATGATTGAAGGAGCTTCTCTGCCAAGAATAACATCTAATAATTTAAAAATATCATCATATATTGACTGCCTGTCACGTATAATATGCAACCCTCCAACCTATGATTGCTATCTACAGAGGTGTAAGATGTGCCCGGGTTGTGAGCCCATAATTGAAGAATTGAAGCAAATTTTTTATAATAATATGATAGACACAATAACATATAGACAATGGGTCACTACCGATAGATGTGCTCTTGAGACATTACAATCAAGCAGTGAAGAATTTTTCGACAAGCTTTCAGAAAAGTTGCTTCGTTTGTTAACTCATTCGTACGTTGCAAAGCAACAACAGAATTTTCTCAATAAGAAAAAAAATGAGTTGGAACCTGGAGAATGTTTGGTCATTTCAGACTTCTCTGAAAATTATGAGTTTATAATTCAAGATTCCATTCAAGGCGCTCATTGGAATAACGACCAGGTTACGATTCATCCAATGGCAATTTATTACAAAGACAATTGAAAAGAAAAATTTACTAATTATGTTAATTAAAAATTTAATTTGTTCCAGAATGGTCTCATATCATTTCTTAAAAACACCTTAGTTCATTGCAGAAAATTTTTTATTTCTCAGATGGATCAAGTGCTCAGTATAAAAATAAGAATAATTTCATAAATCTTATATATCATGAAGATGACTTTGGTGTTAAAGCGGAATGGCATTTTTTCGCAACATCCCACGGAAAGGGAACATGTGATGACCTAGGAGGTACAATTAAAAGGTTAGCAGCACAGCACGGGCAAGTTTGACAAATATTTATGAACCTATTACTAATGCCCAGGTATTCTTTTCCTGGGTTAAAACTAATGTAAAGAATGTTAATACAGAATTTTTTACCTCAGGACAATATGATCAAAATTTTATTAAACTTCAAGATAGATTTAACAAAGCTAAAGTTATTCCTGGAACCTTAGGATATCACTCAGTTATTCCACCAGAAAACAAGCAAATCCAAGTCAAAATTACATCAAACGCTTCTTATTCATTCACTAAAGATATTATTAAACATTAGTTCTTTTTACGATAAATTTTTCATTATTATTAATTCTGTATAACACATGTAACGCTGCTTTAATTTTGCAATTAGTCTTTCATTATTTTTAAAATTGCAATAAAACTTTTACAGATGTATTAAATTGGTTTTGTACTTTGTTTTAATTATCTGGTTTATATAATCATTTGATTGTATAAAAGTTCCGATTTGTAGTCATAAAATTACACTTATGCTGATCAGCTGTTGTTTGTTTGATATATGTATGTCTGTTTTTGTGTGAAAATATGAACGCTTTGATGCTTTCTATTTTTGACGTTTTCCAGATTTCCGTATATGAATATACGACAGGGTGTTTACATGCATATACGACAGCGTGTTCACACTATAGATTTGCAGAGATGTAGTACTTTTGGTAGATATATTTTCGAGGACTACATTAAGTAATTAATTTTTTTAAAATATAACACATTGTTTAGAATCGATAAAGAAGTATTCGTGTATTTCTGTTAATTTGGAATATTGGTGCAAAAATGGTGAAAATCACGTTACAAAATTAATTTCACAAATATACAAATGTTCGGAACCCTGTATAACAAAATTAAATTAGATCGGCAGAAACTACGCGTCAAGACCTTTAAATTAAGGTATAGCTTTTTAAAATCCACCGTCGCGTTTTGATCCTACACATTTTTCATGATTTTGAACATTTTAAAATGCATATAACTCCTTTAAAAAAAATTAATTTTTTTTTCTGACAACCATAAATTAAACAGTGCTAATAGTTTCGCAATATTGCCAAGTTTTAAAAAAATCGGAATCATCGATGTAAATTTTTTCAGAAAATCGTCCGGTTTGACATGGAATGAATGATGATATAGCTGCCATTGTTCTCATCTGAAATTTCTTTACACACTGTTTGTGGTGCGGTCGGTGCGATAGAGATTTGTTTGACGTAAATTGGCTTACACAAGGTGGTATTACAAAAATTTTGTACATAAGTTTTTCATGTCGTTTTAATGAAAAACTGTGAAATTGAAACGTATTTTGGACTTTTTTGATATTTTTTTTGTTAGTAATTATTTGTGGTGTATTTACAGAAAAATGTTAACGCACAAATCGAAATGCCGTTGCTGATTTATTGTTGGATTGTTTGAGCCATTGGCTCTATCTGGTATTATTAAATCAATATTCTCCAACATACAATCGCCCATCTGCAAAACACCAAATATCATCAATTTACTGAGAGACTTGGCGTCCCTGTACACCATTAACAAATTCTTTGCTTGTGTGTTTGTGTGACTAGAGTGGTTGCGGACATGCACACTAAGGTGGAGCGAAAAAATCGATTTCGCTCGAATCAAAAATGGCGAGTGCGGAAAAGTTGCATTTCGTTATCAATAAGACATATATAAAATATCATCCCGATTGGTTGATATTTAGAGGTTCCGACAACGGCTTGAAGTTTCGACATTTATGTCCGTCCTTCCGTGCATCTTTTAACCAATATTTAAGCTAAGTTTCGGTAGTAAATATTGTCCGATTTCAATGAAATTTGCTCCAGTCCGTTATTTTAGATAGGGGAAGATGCCGGACAAAATTTCTTAAAATCGGCTCAGGTTTATATATAGCTCCCATACAAAATAACCCCAAAATTCGCCTTCCGTACCCTAATAATCCCACAATCCGACTTGCCGAGTATAGAATTTGACGAATGAATATGGTAAATAATTTGGAACCATTATCTAAGCGTTTGCTCATTATGTCTGTTTAAAGTAAACATTGAAACAAACACGTATTACAGTCTCAGACAGACACCTTTCTTTCAAATATTAGGCATGTTTTATTCATTTAATTCATTTAAAATATAACAAAAATTACATATCTAAAAACAAAACAAAAATTAAAATCTATGTCTATACAGTACAAACAAAAAATACTGTTATTTACACAACAAATTCAGACTTCGTTGCAAATGATGGCATTTGGGTCCTAGATTGAATTCTTGCTCTTATGAATTCATCCCTTGCCTCCTCTCCACAAACCGACGCTGAGGCTTCAGTCACTAA
Source organism: Phaonia tiefii (assembly GCA_963931995.1). NCBI lineage: Eukaryota > Metazoa > Arthropoda > Insecta > Diptera > Muscidae > Phaonia > Phaonia tiefii. The sequence goes on from OZ008369.1 coordinate 191,878,370, forward strand.
TTTTATGCAACGCTCGACTGCTTGCGTGTGGCAAGGAAACTTCCAAATGTTAGAACCCAAGCCACTCTCTACTACTTCCATTAACATCTCTTTCGTCCAATTTGCACTAACAGGAGGCTCAGTTTTTTGCGCATTTTGCCAATTTATTAAATCAACGTAATCCGATGCTTCAAAATAAATTTCAGGAACAATGAATTTTCGGACTCCAGTCCATGTTTTTGATCTTGCTTCAATTATTCTTGAATAAGCAGTCTGGCGAATTTCTTTTCTCTTGTCAGCTAACATGCAAAGCAGAATATTTTCTCCGTGTGCAAAATATCCATTTCGTTGAATAACCGGGGTTATCATATTGCTTCCTCTATACTGAAAGATATAGGAGTCATAAGTTCCGATGACAAAATGTTAGTAGTGGATCGGTCTAAAATTCGACGTGAAAGAACAAAAATACGGCAGCAGCTGAAAGACGAACAAAGAAATAAGTCTATTATCGGTTTGTATTTTGACGGAAGAAAGGATAAAACGATTAAAATAAAAGAAAGGTCAGGAAAACCATCTCACAACTGTTGTTGAAGAACATTATGTTCTAGTATCAGAACCTAATAGCACTTACTTTGGACATACTACTTCTGATTCAGGATCTGCAGCGAATATTAAAAGTAGCATTATAAATGACCTTAATGATAAGTCTGTAGATTTAAATCAATTGTCAGTTGTTGGATGTGATTGCACCGTTGTAAATTCTGGACTGAAGGGAGGAATTATACGTCGTTTAGAAACAGTATTAAAAAGACAATTACAATGGTTTATATGTCATCTTCATGCCAATGAGCTCCCACTAAGGCATTTGATGGTGCAGTTGGATGGTAAAACGACAGGTCCCAACGCTTTTTCAGGACCAATAGGAAAACGTTTACACAACTGTGAAAATCTTCCAACAGTTGAGTTTGAAACAATTGACACGGCACTGCCAGAAATTACAAACCAGGATGACTTGAGCACCGTTCAAAAGTATATGCTGGAAATTATGAATGCTGTGTCTACAGGCAATTGTTCATCAGATTTGGCAAACAAATCACCAGGTCCATTAAACCATTCTAGATGGCTTACAGCTGCAAATAGAATTTTACGGCTCTATGTCGCATCGGAAGAACCGACTGAAAATTTAAAAATATTGGCAAATTTCGTAATGAAAGTGTATGGACCAATGTGGTTTACAATTAAAAGTAATTCATCATGTTGTAAAGGAGCCCACCATCTTTGGTTGTATACCAAATTAATTAGCTACCTCAGCCCTGATTTAAGAGCACTGATAACCCTGGTTATTCAACGAAATGGATATTATGCACACGGAGAAAATATTCTGCTTTGCATATTAGCTGACAAGAGAAAAGAAATTCGCCAGACTGCTTATTCAATAATAATTGAAGCAAGATCAAAAACATGGACTGGAGTCCGAAAATTCATTGTTCCTGAAATTAATTTTGAAGCATCGGATTACGTTCATTTAATAAATTGGCAAAATGCGCAAAAAACTGAGCCTCCTGTTAGTGCAAATTGGACGAAAGAGATGTTAATGGAAGTAGTAGAGAGTGGCTTGGGTTCTAACATTTGGAAGTTTCCTTGCCACACGCAAGCAGTCGAGCGTTGCATAAAATTAGTGACTGAAGCCTCAGCGTCGGTTTGTGGAGAGGAGGCAAGGGATGAATTCATAAGAGCAAGAATTCAATCTAGGACCCAAATGCCATCATTTGCAACGAAGTCTGAATTTGTTGTGTAAATAACAGTATTTTTTGTTTGTACTGTATAGACATAGATTTTAATTTTTGTTTTGTTTTTAGATATGTAATTTTTGTTATATTTTAAATGAATTAAATGAATAAAACATGCCTAATATTTGAAAGAAAGGTGTCTGTCTGAGACTGTAATACGTGTTTGTTTCAATGTTTACTTTAAACAGACATAATGAGCAAACGCTTAGATAATGGTTCCAAATTATTTACCATATTCATTCGTCAAATTCTATACTCGGCAAGTCGGATTGTGGGATTATTAGGGTACGGAAGGCGAATTTTGGGGTTATTTTGTATGGGAGCTATATATAAACCTGAGCCGATTTTCAGAAATTTTGTCCGCCATCTTCCCCTATCTAAAATAACGGACTGAAGCAAATTTCATTGAAATCGGACAATATTTACTACCGAAACTTAGCTTAAGTATTGGTTAAAAGATGCACGGAAGGACGGACATAAATGTCGAAACTTCAAGCCGTTGTCGGAACCTCTAAATATCAACCAATCGGGATAATATTTTATATATGTCTTATTGATAACGAAATGCAACTTTTCCGCACTCGCCATTTTTGATTCGAGCGAAATCGATTTTTTCGCTCCACCTTAATGCACACATTTAATTTTTTAGAATTTCAAGAGTGCTGAAATCTTAATCCACTGGTATTAAACAGTTGACAAGGACAAACAAAATTTAATATTCCCACAATAAATATCTAACGTAAGTTTGCTTAAAGCCATTTTGTACTTTTTGTTGCTTCAGACCTTCCTAAGTTATATTAATAAATTTAAATAATTGCATGTGAACTTCTGACCCTCCATAGATTTCATTCCTAGCAGTCTTGCAACTAAATTACTATCCTTTATATAGTGAATTGTCGAGGACAAATAGCTTTTGCGATGGTAATTATCAGTCCAAATATCAGATGTGAGGCCAAATCCAATATTTTTGACTGATGATATTTCGGATGACAATTTCTTAAAATATGCTTGGTACAATTTATGAATGTTTCTTGACACTGTTGTTGTGTGCGGAAGCGCACTGTCAATATCAAAATGATTTCCATGTTTCACACCTAACGATGTGAAAAATTCAGCAACTTTTTTCTTATTCCGCAGTCTTCAACTTTCAACTTTTTTGTCATTACAGTGTAGCACTTATGTTTTACTAAATTCGATTGTGACTTTTTGTTGAATATATAAACATTTAAACATTTCCGCCAACCAACAATTTTAGCAATCTTCTGTCCCAATTCGTTTTTAATTATCCCAAAAATGTTCCACACATTGCTCCTCCATCTTTTGTTGTTAATTTTATATTCCCCACTCAAAAGCTTAGATTTAATATCGGAATTGCTAAATAAGCATACATTCGATTCATCCGTGTCAGAAGAATCGTTTTAAATACATATTTATGTAAAAACAACATTAGTTTGGAATATGCTTCAAATGTTTGTTAAGTACCCTAATGTGAATCTTTTTTCATCCCATAAGAAAAAAATACTTACATCGAGGTCAGTCATAGCGAAATGTAAATTGTTGCTGTGTTAAACAAGCTCGCTGAAAAAATTGCCATACACCTCCTTTCTTGGAAGCTGATTATTAGCTACTGAATTGAATTTCTTTCAAACTCTGTTATTTTGATGTAATCGGTGTAGAACAATGAAATAAATCTAATGCGTAGACGCATAAATGATGCCGACTAGAGATGGGCACGAGTCACGTGATTAGCGTGATTCACGTGAATGACGCGTGAATTTGAGCGGGACCAAAGTTTTGCTGACGTGATCGTGCGTGAACTTGAGTAGCGAAAAAATCTTCGTGCGTGAGTCCAATCTTTTCGTGAGGAAGCGTGCGTGAGCACTATTTTCGCGTGAGTCACGCATATTACCCAATGGTTGATATCATTTAATTTCGATTTTCTTACTACTTTGTTAAACAAAGTAATATCGTTTCCCTCTAACAAAGATTGCAAAAAAGTCGTCAGAACATCCAAAATATAGGTCCGATTGTTTCAGAATACACTAAGTATTTGTAGGGGAGGAGTCAGACTTTGAGATTCTTGTTTCAAGGTACGCTTCGCTACAAGGTGTCATGGCATGTATCTTCTTAACTTGCTTTTTGCTTTTGAGATTCTGCTGACCAGCACAAACCAAAAACGTGCAGTGTCGTTTGTCGTGTCTCTAACCGTTGCAAAGATATTTAGAATCAAAAGTTTAAAATGTAAACATTCGCACTGACTTTCTTTAGATTTTTGGTAATAACTTGGTCAATTAGAGATGGGCACGTGAATAAGTTTTGACTCACGCTCAGGCACGCTCACGAAAGGAACACAACCACTCACGCACGTTCACGTGAGCAGAATTTGATCCTACTCACATTCACGCGTGATTCACGACAATCACGCAAAATGTACTCACAAAAATAAAACACGGTTTTGACATGAACCACTTGCTTTATATTCAAACCAATATTAAAAACAATACAAACCAGTGTTCGTAAAAAGTAAGTTCTTAAATACGTTAATAGGGATCATATTCAGGAATTAGACACTACTACACTTAAATGTAAAGGACTTAGTTAAATTAAGTGTCGTTTTTAATAAATTTAGCAAATGAACTAAGTCCTTTTATACAGGAACAACATTTTATCACCTTTATCTGAAAGAAGTTTGCCTCTTATTCCCATTCGTATTCTTCCAGACGGACAATGGGACCAATTGCAAAATAAAGTGGTAATAATGTTAGAAATTTTAAATTATTGGTCAGATTATTTTAGAACGTACTAGGTATTTATAGGGGAGAAGTCAGGCCTTCAGAACATTGTATCTAAATGCACCCTGTTTCAACGCACGGTTTGCTACAGAGTGTGAAACTTGTAACCAGATTTTTTGTTTTTGAGATTCTACTAAGCAGCACAAACAAAAAACACTCCGAAGCTGACCGTTACAACGATAGTTGAAATCAAAAGTTTAACATGCCAATTTTTGCACTGACATTGTTTAGTCTTTTGGCAAAAACTTGGTAATTTTGAGTCAAAATGCTACATTGACTAAACTTGAAACAGTAGTAGGTTGAACAAATTGTTAAAGCCTATCAAATCAGACGGTAACGACAATCTCTCAAAGCTAAAATTTGTTTAAACCTGAAAAAAAGAATGTGTTAGAAAGGCTACCAACACCAAAGATGAAATATCAAATCTAAATAAGTTTGTGTTTTATTTGAAAACCGAAGTAAATAAAATAAATAGTTTCTGCCCGAACAAATTTGTATAGGTGGAAATTCTTAACTTGGAGTCAGAGCCGTGGAAATTTTTACGACACAAATTCTGACACCAGGAACATATCCCCGACTCCGAGCACTCCACTGCATGGACAAAATTACGAAAAAAAATTAAAAAAAATATATCTTTTTTAATTCTGTGCAAATTCGATTTGAAGAACATATCGCACCTGTTCCACAAAAGTGTAACAACTCAAAATTTCAAAATTTTCAGTAGAGACGAAAAACTGTTTCCGTTAATATTGATGATATATTTCAAGAAAAAAATATGTTATTGTAAGAAATTATCATTAAAAAGAATAAAAGCGTTGTTTGCGTTAAAAATGTTACTCTTTATATGATAAAAAACAAACCGATTTGCTTAAACATTTAGAGACAACTAAAAATGTTACTCTTTAGTTGAGTCTAAAAAAGTTATTCTGAAAACAAGGAGAGAGTCATAACGGTTTTTTTGACGAAAGAGGAGACAAAATAATAGATGATTTTTACAGTGGGTGGAGATGACCACAGTGTGTTGTTTTCTTGCAAAAAACGAAAATTTAGAAATTTTGAGTTGTTACACTTTTGTGGAACAGGTGCGATATATAACAACGTAATACCGCAATTTTATGTTTATTATTAGAAATGTTATTAGAAGTCTTCAAAAATACTTTGTGTAACAAAGTAGTAAAAAATCGAATTTAAATTATATCAACCATTCGTGACTCACGCGAAAATTGTGCTCACGCACACTTACTCACGCAAAGATTGGACTCACGCACGAAGATTTTTTCACTACTCACGTTCACGTCAGCAAAGTTTGGGCCGCTCACGTTCACGCGAAAAAAACGAAATTTGTTAGGAAGGGTACCATCACTCTTTTAATAATTTCTCAAATTTTGTGTAAGCAAGATATAAAATGTTGTAACTTGCTGTTAGCAAGGGCCTTCCCAAAGGTACTGAATGTAATTTAAAAATTTTTGGGCGGTCATCCTACAGCCAGCCTTGGCACAAAATTAGTGATTTTCGAACCAAAATTTGCAATTTCTGAGTTTGAGAAAAGTTTCGCTTGTTGATTTTCATACTATTTAAACCAAATTCTGAACTAAAATTATGTTAAGTACAAGGCAAAAGAAATTTTTGATCATACACATAATCTTAATCAGCAATTTTTTCGCAATTTTTCCAAGAATTCAGTGTTGTGGAGTCGCAGTCTGAGATATGTGCTGGAGTCAGAGTTGGAGTCGTAAAAATTTGCACTAAGTTTAGCATTTTCACCTATAAAAAATTATTTTATTTACTTTGGGTTTCAAATAAAAAACAAACTTATTTAGGTTTAATATTTGATCTTTGGTCTTGGTACCCTTTCTAAAAAATTCCGTTTATTTTTAGGGTAAAAAAATTTTAACTTCGAGAAATTGTTGTTACCGGCCGGTTTGAATGAATTTAACAGTTTGTTCATCCTACAATTGTTACAGTTAGTTTTATCAGAGTAGCATTTCGACTCAAAATGGCCGAGTTATTACCAAAAAACTCTAAACTTTTGATTCCAACTATCTTTGTAAAGGTCAGACTCCTCATGATTTTTTGTTTGTGCTGCTTAGTAGAATCTCAAAACAAAACAAATCTGGTTACAAGTTTCGAAGTTACATGCAGTGAGCGTTGGAACATCATCAACACCCTCATATTGCACCAAAACGTGCGTTGAAACAGGGTTCATTTGGATACAATACTCTGAAAGCCTGACTCCTCTCCTAGAAATACCTAGTACATTCTAAAATAATTTGACCAATAATTTAGAATTTCTGATATTATTTAAAATTTTTTTTTTTGTAATTGGTCCCATTGACCGTTTTGAAGAATTCTAATGAAAGTAAGACGCAAACTCTTTGAGATGAGGGTGATAAAATGTTGTCCCTGTATAAAAGGGCTAAATTTATTTGCTAAATTTATTAAATGAGCGTGAGACAATATTTACTCACGTGCCCATCTCTACTGCCGACCTTTAATATCAACCTTTAGCCAAATAATGTCGACTTACACACAATCGTTCTGTACATTTTAGATTTCGTCCATTTTTGTTGCTTCTTCACTGCATTATTTTTCATATTTTAACGATTTTTATCTTGTTTAAAAATAATGAATTTTTAAAAATTAAAAGTGCTTTTCAGTTAATCTAGATATTTTCAAATAAATGGCAAAAACCATAAGAGCAGAAATAACCACGTGTTCATATTTGTGAAGGTTATTACTAGTACTCACGATTTTGACTTGGTAACGGGTTTTTATTACCGACCGAAGCCTATCAGCCGTTTTGATCACACTAATGGAGAAATTTACATCTAAAATAGCTTTCAAGAACTTTATAAAATTTGCCTTAAATCCATATACATTGTGCAATGCACAATATTTAAAAAGCAATTTGAAATAAGTCAATATTACATAAGGGTTCTGTCACAAACTCATCTCTTAGTCGTATTTTGTTTATGAATGAAACGTTGCGGCACATCATTGAAATGAAATTCATTTGCAAAATTAAATTTACTTTGACTTAGTGAACAAATAAAGACAACTCAATTACACACTAACTGACAAAAGTTTTGTAATTAATGTTATATGCAAATTGAAAAAATTAAGTTAGATTTGTGTGTTCGGCTACAAATATTTAGTTTTGTTGTGAATTACTATTATGATGATGACTTTTGACAAGGTTAGCATAAGTTTATTAGCAATTATCAAACATAACAGTGAATATTTACTTTTAAGCATGCCGCAATTATTTAGAAATTACTTGGATCAGATTGGTTGCTTCTTATGATTTCCCAAATAGTTTACATAAGATAGTATATTTGTGGATTAAAGATGCAACCCTTAAGTTATTCTATATACAGGATTAGTAGCCTATAATAATAAATTCAAATTATTTTCAAAACTAATTTCACAGCTCGACAAATAAAGGCTTTTTGAAAAATACACGTTTTTTTTTTTTTTTTTTTTTTTTTTTAAACTGGTTTTATTGTAATATTTCTACACATTCTACTGGTATACAATACATACTACTTAACATTACCTATTCTATTTCCCTCACACCCATAGGGTGCCCTTCGGAAACTTCCATCCTCCTATAAAAAACATTATATACGTACATCGAGTCTTAAATATAAATTATATACGCTGAAAATATAAATTTCCTGAAAAATTGAAGAAAAACAGGAACGCCTCGGTTGTCATCTCGACCTAAAAATAAAAGAAACTTAAAAATTAAATAACAACCTAAAAACTAAATAAAAAATAAAAAACAATATATCCAGCAAGCTGGATCGCATAAATCAATAGACTAGAAATTCCGAAGAATCTCCAGTCTCCACCTTGGCATGTACAATACTACTGAGCAGTATTATACACAGGATCATCGATACCCAATGTACCGAATCTCCTGTGGTAAAAAAGCAAATCCCCGTCCGCTCCTAGATAGCCCCCATTACTGAGGGCCAGAAGGTCCGTTGGTCCAAAGAACCAGCGAGACAGAAGATTGTCCGCATCCGCTGTGTCGAAACATGCCCTAACCAGGTCATTTCCCACACCCGCCGCTTTCCCCAGGAAGGATAGAGCAGAGTCCACCATGAACCTGTCAATCCTCCCAAAACCAGCACCATCATATACCCTCCTACAGGAGGGCGAGCGAAAAGATCCATCCGCCATCACCGTCATCCTCAGTCCCAGACAGGTCCTGAGTATCTTCCGCTCCCATTGCCTTAGCCTCTCCATCTGACACGACGAGATGGGAAACCAGGCCGGGAAAGCATATGTCATAACAGGTCTTATAACCTGCCTGTACACCAGCAGTCGCACCTCCGTACTCAGTCCATTCGCCCTCGCCAACAGCCTGTAGTATGCAGAAAAGGCAAATCTTGCCTTCCGCAAAGCGTAGTCCACATGGCTCACGAAGGTGAACCGTTCATGGAACATCACTCCAAGGTACTTGATCTCCCTTGAAATCCCGATGTCCGCATCTCCTACTCTGAGCCTGGGGATGTAGCCCCTGGCGTTCGGGTACAGGTTCCCGCGCTTCCCCTTGAAGATGATCCCCTTCGACTTGGCCACATTTAGCCCAATTGCCCACTTGGAGAAGAAACCACTCAGGGTCTCAAGGTAAGTGTCCAGCCTCCGATTGACGTTGACAGCCCTAGGGCCAGAAGCCGCAATAAGGATGTCATCCGCATAAACCAGCAACAGATCCCCCCCCGGGGGAAGGGGCATATCGCTGAGAAGGATGTTGTACAAGACAGGTCCCAATAGTGAGCCCTGCGGTACACCCGCCGTCACCATCTTCTCCTCAGAGAGGGAGTCGCCAACCCTTACACGGAACGTCCTGTCCGCCAGAAAGCCAGCAACCATCCTGAGTACGTCAGCAGCAAATCCAGCCGCCTTCATCTTCACCAGTATCGCCGCTTGCCAAGCCGTATCAAAGGCCTTGGCAAAATCCAGGCTAGCAGCTATTGTGATGTATCTCCTGTTCAGACCCCTAGTCACGTGGTCAGAAAACACCATAAGCGCATGTGATGTCGAGTGCCGCCCTCTAAAACCAAACTGGTTATCCAGCAAGATGCCGCGGTCAGCCAAATGGTCCCGTACATGGTCCAGAATGAACAGCTCCAGAAGCTTCCCAAAAGGGGAAAGTAGTGAAACTGGTCTATATCCACTGACCCTCTTCCGATCCGTCCCAGGCTTGGGAATAGGCACTACCGCCGCCTTCTTCCAGGCCCTAGGGAAGTAGCGAAAAATACACGGATTTGGTCCGTGTATTTATATCCGGTTTGTCGAGTTTGGTGACCAATTTTTTTTATGGGCCTTAACCCATTAATGCCGGGAACTTTTTTTTTTTGATTTTTGAGACGAAATTTGGAACACATGTTCTTTGATGGATAAGAAACATACTTTGTTCAGCAACTTTGTGAAAAAAAGTAGGAAAGTGTGGGTTTTTGCCCGGCAACTTAAGATTCCATTGGGCAAATAGCTATCAAATTGACGAGACACACAGTTTACGTTGTAATATAGAGTTTTATTCACATTTTGTAATTATTGAAAAGAAAATTATACAAGAATTTTTTTTAAGTAAAAATATATACATATTGCTAACTATTTATTATGAAATTCAGCGAAGCATTTGGTTGGATGGAGAGAAACATTGCATTTTTTACATACAAATATTGTGCGGCCATTGCATTGTTTGCAGCGGTGGTATTTTGATTCTCCCTTTATAATTATGTGATCCTTTTTATCTAACCGGATGTTGTCTATTAAATTTTTTTGACCAGAAGACGGTGGACCGGTTTTACTGGCTACTGTCCCATATGATTTTAAAAGGAACATAGTACATTGTCTTCTGAACTCCAAATAAGGTATATTGTGGCCCATCTTTCGAAACAACAACCATCCTTGAACACAGCATATATCAATTGCCCACGCAAAAAATGGCCACCACCATTTTTTTGTTCTAATAGTGGTGCGATAAGTTGATATAAACTGACCACATAAATCAACGCCACCCATATATTTATTATACTGTGTGATGGGAAATGGTATACTCTTTTGTTGTCGAGAATAACGTGATATTGTGCCAATGGGTTCCAGGGGAGTACAGTTCGTGAGGACAGTTACAACGGCATTGTCCACCAATCTTACTGCTAAAAGATTGTTTGTGCAAGAAATATCATATGTACCCCGAGGTTCTTTGGCAAACTGGGGTTTAGTCACAAACTTCATTTCCTTGGAAACACGGTTTTCGCGAAATGTTCCAGTAGCTCCAATGCCACGATTCTGTAGTTCTTCAAGCAAACTAACGCTGGTGAATAAGTTGTCGAAAAATAATTGAGTTCCAGTTGATAAGTTGCAATGCGAAACTAGGCCTAGAACAACATCACCACCTTGGCCAAATCCGAGTGGAGCTATATTTGTGGAAGATCCACAATAAGGCTCCGCGTGAATCATGTAACCATTGTGATCCGCCATGCACCACAGTTTAAACCCAAATCTTATTGGTTTACCTCGTATGAACTGTGTGGAACCGTGTCTACCATAGTACGGAATCATACTTTCATCGACACTTAGAAAACCACTGTGGGCAATTTTCTTGAAATTTTTATTTAGGATTTCAAATATTGGACGAACTTTGTACATTCGATCATTTTCATTGATTTTTGTGTTATCTGCACAATGTAAATTCCGTAAAATGTCTTCAAATGTATTCCTCCTCATTGCATTTATTATAATTGGAGAAATACAGTCGTCATCACTTTTCCAGTACATGCGTCGAGAAGGCAGAACATGGTAACCACTAAAAAGCAGAATACCAACAAAAACTTTGAATTGATCATGATCGAGTGCTAATGAATGATTTCCTTTCTGCTGTGCATATAAGTTTGTTTCAATTACTATCTTATCTATAAAATCTTCCGAACAAAATTTAAAAAAAGCATCGATAGGTTTTGTAATTTGGTCTCCAAAAGCCGCTTCAAAATCCCCGGTTATTGGACTAGATGGAGGTATATCAAATTTTGGCAGTGTCTTACCCCATTTTCGAGTCGTTGGTTTTTGTCTTTTGGGCGGCGGTACTTCTTTTGCCACTGTGTTGACGGCATCTAAATCCTTGACAGTTTCTGCTTCAGTTCTCATGATTCGACGCGGCAATCTTTCTAGGTCTCCATCTACTTCTACGTCAGACTTATCGGAATCAACGTCTGTGTCTTGTTGGGCAGTTTCTATAGGTGGAATTATAACTATATCTGCTGATATTTCATCAGTTTCCATAAGTTCCAATTCATTCAAAATTTCATCAAAAGTCAGCGCTCGTTTATGTGAAGACCTAAGATATAAATTTTTTTCATAAATCTTATTCGACGACAAAAACCAAACACAGATCTTGACACAATTACACACCCAGAATACAAAAAACAGTGACACATCACGACACAAAAAAATGCACTCAAGTGCCCAATGGCATCTAAAGTTGCCACCAATATCAATCAGCTTATTACTCAAATTGAAACCAACCAATTGACTAAATTGATATGTAAAACGGTAACTACACATTATATCTAAATAAAAACACACTTTTTATTTCAACAACAGTTACTGAAATTTTACAACTTACATTTTTCATCAGCTACCTCCTTCAAATACCGATCTCAAAAACTGCACTAAAATCAATTTCATTTCTCAACCAAACGAGAAAACAAAACAAACTGAAATTGCTAAAAATAGAACAAACCGGTTGTTTTCTACGATATTACTAAAATATTCTCTTATTTTTTTCTTTCTATTCGTTCTCAGTGTACTCAAAAGAGCAAGACCTCTGCTGGCAACTTAAGTTGCCACTGGGCATTAATGGGTTAAAAGATTCTGAACATCAATGGGCCCAACGAAAAAGGGTGTCATCAGCTTTTGTCCAACAGCTCATTTTTATTTGGTGATAGCCCTTAATTATATTAGGTACTAATAAAGCTAATAATCTGCAGAACAAATCCTATTAATTTTTTATACCGAAAAAAACATAGGGAAAAATTTCTGTTTTTCCTTTTTTCAACATAACTTGGTTGTGAGGACCCTGGCTTGTTTGCAAGTTCAAGTAACCCTCCACTTGTCCTTGAACATATTATCGGCCCACTGCCTCAACTTTAAACGGCAGGTAGAGATTGGCATACTAACACCTTCTTTTGCCGGAAGAACCTGTGCCGTAGTATCCTGTCTAGCTAACGCATCCGCTACGCAATTGGCTGGAATGTCGCTGTGTCCCGGTACCCAGATGAGCCTGATGTCAAAATAGTCTAAGTGATGCGTGGCATTCTTTCACCGTCAGGGACGTAGCAAACATGGCTTCCAGGGATTTTATGGCAGCCTGGCTGTCTGTGTAGACACATATTCTCCGAAGGGTTGTGATACTACTTTTCAGTAGTTCAGCAACCTCCAGTATGTCGGTAATATCCGCCTGAAATACACTACAGTGATCAGGCAGCGTGAAGGAAATATTTACATTTACGTCCGGTGAATGGACCCCATAGCCTTCTTGCTCGTCCAACTTTGATCCATCCGTGAAAAATCTGATACTACTGGTGTCCCCTTCCAGTGACTTTTCCCAGGTATTCCTGTTCCTTAGATTTGTCCTGTTCCTTAGATTTCTTAGATTTGTCGCTAGTAGAAGGTAGGGGATACAGTAGTCCGCTTTTACGGGAATGGAGTTGAACTGGTGAAGTAATTCAGCGTGTCCGGAATGCCCCGATATCAAAACGCCACAATGTCTGATTTTCACCAGGGTTGTAGCGGCTGACGATTCGGGCATGATATCAGGAGTACAGATGTTCAGGATAAGTGCAGTGCCTGACGTCGTGCCCATTGTCCCACTAACGCTAATAAGTGCTGATCTTTGAATTTTCATCAAAGAATTCAGAATATATTTCATTTGGAGGGACTTCCACCAAATTTCTGCAGTGATGCCAAAAGTTTTTTGGAAAATTCCCTACGTTTATTTCAAAAAATCCTTTTTTTCCCTACGACAGCTATTGTTTCCCCTACATATTTCCCTACACTCCAATTTGTTAAAATTTAATGAAAATCTCTTTTAATAATTATATTTTGTTAACTTATTGTTTATTACATGAAGTTTTATTATTTAAGTGTAAGCAATTGAGCAAAAAAAAAACATGAATTAGTTCAGGTTTATGTATTTAAAAAGAAGTAACAAAAAAAATTAAAATACATAACACTTATTTGTACAAATCTGTAGAGTTCAGTCTTTTAAAGTGAGATGGTGTACATTTAAAACTTGTAGTCCATTGAATTGCTTTTCAAATTCGACCGAATAATACAAATTGAACTTAGCACGTTATAGCTCATTTTGTTCCTTTTCTTTGTTCGAACATCAGTAACAATTGAAAAAATCATTTCAGCATCTGCATTGGCGTGCGGCATACTTAGTAATATTTTTATTAGTTTAGAAAGGTTTGGAAATAATAAATTATCATTGAAGTTCTTGGACTTGCATATGGTTGACCAAAATTTCTCCACATCTAACTTAGACAACGATATTTTCCCTTGTTCAGAAAAGTTATATTCCATCGTTAACCACTCCAGTGTAAGATGGTCAACATTAATGGCAAATTGTTGGCACAACAACTTGAATTGGAAAACACTTTTATCGCCTCCGCCAATGTCTGAGTCGGGGTTTAAAAATTCCATTTCCTTGAAAATCGAGTCATGTTTTAAAGGAATCCGAAGTTGCGTCTCCTCAAGTGCGGTTATATAGAACTTGAAGCAACCGGGTGTTACCTGGTAGGCCTCTGATGGAGGAAAGGTTTTTAACAGCTGTTTACATTCAGGACCGACGTATATATTTTCGATTGGCAAAGTAATATGAGCCAAGTTTAACTCCGATTTTTTATAAAGTTTTGACCTAGCTTAAAAAATATTTTTGTCGATTCAGAATGTAGAGCATGTACCAATGGTTTTTTGCTTGAAAAAGTGCATTTAAAATATTGAAGTTCTTTAATACATATTTTAAAAAAAGCATATAAGCCTTGTTACACTCATTTTTATGTCGGCTAATATTAAATCGGCGCCTTTTAATTTATCTTGGCTGGAATCAAATTTGAAATATACTTCAAAGACATGCCAATTTTCCCATATTCGTTCCACACATTTTTGCCGAGATAACCATCTGGTATCTGATGTTCTCAATATCTTCCGCTTTTCCTCATTAAGCATTTCTTGAAACTGTTCCAGCTGACCACATCTTTTTAAGCTGGCGGAGACATATGTATTATCCAATTTGCCGTATTAAATCTTCTGGTGCTTTTGGCAACTGTAAACAGGCTTTATTTGCTATAATAGCAACGGAATGGCATATACATTTGATGGTTATAACTTCTGGTCGATCTGCTATTAGCTTTGACGAAAAGAAATTGTGTTGTCCAACCATTACATTGGGCCCATCACAGCAGAGTCCTAGGACATTGTCATAAGGAATTCCGTACCCCAAGATACAAGTTTTAAATGTATTATACAGCGCGTCGGCAGTGCAGTCAATAAATCCAGTAGTTGTACTATGGTTTCTTCGCGTTGCTCGTCAAAGTATCGAAAAAGAATACACATAGTGTTTTTGTTGGCAACATCACTACTCTCATCTACTAATACAGAATATGTTGTAGTTTTAAGTTTCTCAACTAATTGCTCTTGTTCCACGCTGGCCAAAACATTACTGATAACTTTCATACACTTCGTTCTCCCTAGTTGACAGTTCTTTATAATTGTGGAATCTGGAACAATAACTTTCAGTAAAGGTATTAAATGTTCTACAACTTGAATTCCGACGTTGTGCGCAGCAAAGAACATACTCATTCGTATTTCGAAATTCATAACATCTTCATCCACACTTATTGCTTGTTTCTTGAAATTTGCTTTTGTATTCATCGCCTTTAACCGGCTGCAGCCATCCTTTAAAAACATCATCTGCCAACCAACTTGAGCGAAATCGTTGTTTACGGAATTTTGCTTTAACGTTTTCGATCTCTGAGGAATCAGAAGAATTTTTTCGGAAAAATCCCTACAAGTTGGATTTTTCACTACTTCTGGCATTACTGAATTGCGGTCCCATAGAGAAGTATTGGTCTGACTATTGCCGTATAAATCCACATACATATCCACAACATAACTTACAGAGTTCATAAGTTGTCACGATTAGTGTTTCGAAAAACAGTATCAACGGTAAAGCAGAACAACTTTTGTGAGCATGTCATTACAGTCTGAACGCGTCTAGGCACCCAAAATAGCTTATAAACACATAAACTTTTTGCTTTTTACTATATTTTGACGCTAAAACAAAAAGATTTGCTTTGTGAAATAATATACACTTCTTTGTTGTGTTTTTTATGATATTTATGACTTTTAATTTGCATCACAAATACGCCTATAATGTTTGAAAATTAAACAAATGAACCAAACTTATTTTCTTTTGGTTTATTATGACATTATTATAAATAATAAATATTCCCGTTATTTATGGAACTCGATTTCATTCATAACGTCTTTGCAGTGGCTCATTCTGTCAGTCAAATTTTCCAAGACTTTTTTGTTTCTGGTTCTTTCTCACAGCCCTAAGTGTGTGGATTGGTGTTTCAAAACGGAGACCAGTTAACAGAATTCGGACCGGTTAATCTTACATCAGTTTTTTTTGAAAACTTCTATTTTCGAAGAACCGGTATCACCGGTTATTTGAAGTCGCTTAACCGGTTTTTCGATTTTAATGAATTTTTATACAACTGTTATTGCAATACAGAGTTAGAAATCTACTGACTTTTCGACTTCTCCCTATGGTCACTAAACCCATCAGAGAGACACAAAATACTTTCAGAACGAACTATCTCGCCTTCTGTTTCCGGAAGGGGAGACATATCGACCAACTCCGATTTATGTGTAATGTGCGGAACTGATGACAACACAAGTAGTTCACAGACTAAAATTAGTACTCAAAGCAATCACGAATTTGTCAACTCAATTAGTTTTGAGTTTGAATTTCAGCTTATGAAGAAAATTGTCAACTCAAGTACACAAATTGTAGGTCGGTAAAAATATTTCAATTAATCTTCTAATAAGCTGGAGTAAACATATAACCGAATATGTGCTGTGTTGAGTTCAAAGTTAATTAATTTTACAATTATTTGCATAACCAAATAGAGTACGAACTTAAGTAACATTTAATATTTTATTTTAATTACATGTGTACTCAACTTGAGCACGAAATTAATCATCAGTATATCATGGGACTGGGACTGGTGGAAAGTTTCTGATAGCCATTCACTTGGGAGTAGTCGGAAATGATTCCTTAATTGGGCAGTCCAACAGGTCACTACTTTCACGCAGTATGTCCTGGGCAATGACTTTTTCGGAAACCTCCGGTAGCTAGCTAGACTGAGAAGGCGAAACAAATGAGCAGTCTGATTGGATATGCGATCACGGATAAGTCTCAGGGTTAGTAGGTGACTGATGTCACTAAAGTTCATCAAACTATCGGGCATATTCTTTTGTCAATAGAAGGCGAATGAGCCCAGCATATGGGCAAACGGCGGATAGAAACCAAAAGAAGAGAATCCAGGTTCGACATATTGCATCCTGGTCAGCGTCTGATCCATAATGGGTGGCTGCAATCAAATATCTTGGCAGTAAGTAAAATGCAAAAACCCGGTGGACTGGGTTTGTGTCCCGCCACCGTTTATAATGGCACATTATAAGGAACACGATTTACGGATATGCACTTGGAATGTAAGTACTCTATATAGATCCGGTGCAAGTATCCAATTGGCAGATGACCTCGAAAGTTATAAAGCTGACATTACCGCTATCCAGGAATTGCGATGGACACGACATGGCTGCACAAGAAAAAGAAACTGCGACATATACTACAGTTTCCATGAGAAAAAACATGATTTTGGTTGCGGATTTGTAGTTGGCAAAACATCGACTTATTATTGGTTTGTCTAAAACTACAAATGTTTGAAACGCAATAATACCACAATTACCAACTAGCAATTTGTAGGGATATACAAACAAATTAGTGTAAACATCACAGTAATGGTAATAAATATCAAAAATTTGACAATAGATTCGGAAAGATAACGCACAAAAACCTGTAGATACAATATCAACTCGAAACCAGACGCAGAGGAAGCTAGAAATCGGAAAGCAGCAATTACCAGAGGTAGCCACAGCCTACTCAAGGAAGCTCTACAACTTTTAGCACAGAACCCACCCCCTCCCGATGACGATCCTAAAGCGCAGTGGATCACCCTCCACCCCCTCCGGCTCTATAGAAACGACCGCAACAACCGTACTTCCATTTGAAAAACCGCTTCGCAAAAAACCATGATTCGATGACGAGTTTCGCATGCAAATGACGTAAAGAACGCTGCACGTATGGCATTGTTTCAGTCAACTGCAACGCCAGCTGCGGCCTTCGATAGCCTGATACGGGAGAAATCAGGCTTGGTATTCCTGCAAAACTCATACACCTTTGCAAGATGACCTTGACGAACATCAAATCCGCAGTGAATGTTGGCAAGGATCTTACCGAACCTTTCGAAACCAAGCAAGGCCTCAGGTAAGGCGACACCATATCGTGTGATCTCTTTAATATCTTAATGGAGATCATTATGAGAAAAGCTGCAGTCAAAATGAATAAAACCATCTGCAGCAAAAGTCACATGCTGCTCGCGTATGTGATGAAATCGATATTGGGCGCACAATTAGAGAAGTAACTGCGGTGTTTTCGAGAATTGAGAAGGAATCAGCAAAAGTGGATCTGAAAGTAACTGAGGACAAGATAAAATTAATTGTTTCAACGAGCAGGGCCTCCACGCGATTAGGCCAAAGCGTGACCGTTGATAACCGGTATAATTTCGAGGTATTGGACGAATTTATATACCTCGGATCTGCCGTAAACAAAAAAAAAACAAGGTCTGTCTTGAGATAAAGCGGAGAATTGTGCTTGCGAATAGGTGTTATTTTGGACAAAGCAAGCACTTTAGAGATAAAGCCCTCTCTCGAATAACTAAAATCCAGCTATACCAAACTCTCGTACAACCTGTCTTGCTGTATGGCGCAAAATCCTGGGTCTTATTGCAAGCAGATGAAATATCTGTAGGAGCCTTCGAGAGAAAAATACTCCGAAAAATATATGGCCCTATAGGGCACAACGGCGAGTTGGCGAAAACTGGTTGGCGAAATATGTTATCTTTGGTTTGTAAGGTCCCTCACCGGTTGTTCGAGATCGGCTAAGTGAGTAAGTATATCTTCAATTATTTACATAATCAACACGATTACGATGTCAATTAATATTTTAGATTTAACTTGGTAAAATGATTATTATGGTGGTTGGTTGATATTTTACATTTCATCAGCTACCTTCTGTAGAAATAGAAACAAAACCCAATTGATTCAACACCTAATAAATACTTCTAAATTAAATTCGATTTATAGTTCCGTGAATCTAGGATTT
Organism: Phaonia tiefii; assembly: GCA_963931995.1. NCBI lineage: Eukaryota > Metazoa > Arthropoda > Insecta > Diptera > Muscidae > Phaonia > Phaonia tiefii. The sequence goes on from OZ008369.1 coordinate 191,897,461, forward strand.
TGTAATTGACTTAAGTGAAACACGAGCCTGCTGTTTATATTTCTTGCCTAATAGTTAAAAATCAAATCGCGACCTTAGAACAACCAGGCTCTAAGTTCGCCAAGGTATGATTAGAGAAAAATAAGATTGAATATTTATGATGCTTTAGTTATTATATGTTATTTTATTTTGTCAACAACTATTACTATTTAGTTATTTATTTAAATAAAGTAATACCTCAGATATATCCTTCAGTCTTAATTTTTCTAGAATTTTGTGTTTAAAAAAAGAATCATTTATTCAAAATGAAAACTATTTATTAGGCTCAATAACTTGATGTAATATGACTTATGACTTAGCAAGCGACAATCGCTTGCTTGTAACCAAAACACGACTAATGGCCCTCTCGGTCGGTAGGGGCGGATAAGAGTGGCGGCGATGGGTTCGGTCGATAAAAAAAAATAAAAATGTTGCTATCAAAAATGGAACGACCAATCAAATTGAAGGAAGGCAAAATAAACTTTAAAACTGAGACAAATACATATAGTCGTCATCATGGATATGTTGCTTCTCCATTTCGCGACGAAACAAACTAACCGATCTTAATACTCGGCTTTACTGGATTTTTGGTGTAAACAAACAACATACAGTAACAATTTTTCCAAATTGTTGCAGAACTTGCGTTTTGAACGCATCAACCGCGGATGCCCCATAAAATCATTTTTTTTGCTGGTCAAATACGAATTTGTTTGAAACGATGTATGATACCTAGTATCGTCGTAATGAAGAATGATACTTCTTTTGGGGTCGTTTCATTAGATCACCAAAAACATCTGACAAACAAGTGTTTGTCTACAATTCAGAATTGAGCGTCCTAAACTGTTCTAGCGGAACTGTTGTAGCATGACCAGTAATGCCGAAGAAGCAGGGCACCATTTCGTTTGAAGTGCCTCGTACGCGTGCATCTCTTGTTGGATTTGGGTCGTCATGGGAGGCTGATGTTTAGTCTCAGATTCATATCCATAGGTAAATGATTCTCCGCCTGACATGATCTTATTGCCGTCTTTTGAAGCAAAATCGATTGAAAATCATGCGATATCCACCGCATGCAAATTGATTTATGGGCAAATGTTCATGCAGTTGGAGTGAAAAAAATATCCAAGGTTGCCTCTCTCACGGGATGTCACAAGACGATCTTGCAATACCAGTTCAGTCGCAGATCAATGTTTCTGGAACAAAAACGTTTTTGGACGATTTCCACGAAATGCGCTTTCCAGTTTTCACTCACTAATGTTAGTGAAAAATTAGGAGTCCCGTGTCAGTTACGCTGAAAAAAATGAAAATATATTTTTGCCTACATTATTTCAAAACAATTGCAGGAACAAATTATTTCTTGACATAAAATGTTAATACATGATTTTATAAAAGTTAGTTATTAGGATTAGTTTGTGAAGTCAGTTTTTATGTTGTAATTATTTGAAAAATTTAATTTATATTTTATGTTTATTAACTTGACAATTAGTTATTAACTTGACAATTATATTGACATAACATAACACGGTGGGATTTTTCTTATGCTGTCAGGTGAAATCTGCTTGTGAAATTTCCCAAACACCGCAAAAATCTTAAAAAATTTTAAACCTGGTTTTGCGTACCTTTGCACACTATAAGCCTGTAAGTTTGTTGATTATCAACCGATTTTCATTTTCTCGCCGGATTTCAAAAGAACCTGAGGCCTTCAAACGATATATACGTTATTTAATAAAACGTGAGAAGTCTGTGTGTATTTGTCCAGCAAACATATATTTTTTTAATTTTTGTCGCCATTTGTCAACTTCGGCGATGATTTCACACATAATCTTATAAAAAAAACCATAACACTCTTGAATTTATTCAAAAGGGACGTTTCTTAATGAGTAAAACGCAACTTTGATTTTAAAAATTAAATTTTTAAAATTAATTGACTGAGTTATTGAAGTTTTCATTAAAACAAAAATTTTGCAAAAATGCCTGCACAACTTTTTTCGTGTTCTTTTTAAGCACTTTCTCTTTACTAAAGCTTCATAATGCTGGTAAAACTTTATAAAAATAAAGCAAACTAGAAAATCACTGTTATACTAAATCAGTGTTATACTAATCCAAATTACAACAAAAATTTGCAATGAGAGCTTAACTCATGTAAAAACATTGTTTTTTTTTGACATTTTGTTATTCACTTCTTTATCACTTTGAAACTGTTTACATAAAAAAAGTTTGCAATTTGACAACAATCATGTTTAATTAAAATTAAAATGTGCGACAAACGTAATAAATTTTGCTATACTTGTGGGTTATTTACGGATTTCAGTCATCGCTGTGATTTTTAAAACAATATTGGAATGGTGAAACTTTTCCATCGCTCTTATAATACCAGTCGCTGGTACGAGCCCGAAATTATTTGTGAATATTGCTGTACAACATTAAAAAAAAGTTAAAGTTCAACCTTCAATTGTTTGGCACCTATGACTTGGCATCATCAGTCATATCATAAACGATATGATTGCTACTTTTTCCAAACCAATGTGTTAGTCCACAGCTTTAAAACGTGTAAAAACTTTAAGTACGCAAATGTTGTAGCTGTTACGAAAGCACTATCTGAGAATGATGATGTTCCGACAACGAGCAAATCTGCTGATGTACCTGAAACAGATTCGGAACAAGAAGAGTTCGTTCCATTCAAATCCAAGTCAACGGTCGGCATTATGTTTCAAATGCAGATTTCGCCGATCTCGTGCGTGATTTAGATATGTCAAAACGAGATTCTGAAATTGTCGGGTCGCGATTAAAGCAGTGGAATTTGGCCGAAAAAGAATTTCTTATAACATCTGGTAGAAAAAGTGACCGTACTTTGTTACTTGAAGAATGTTTTAAGACTGATGACAATGATAGGGATCTCGTATATTGCGTAGATGTACCCGAACTATTGTCGACATTGAATCACAATTATTGGAATGGAATGGCGACTTTTCATTGATGGTTCATGTAAAAGTAAGTATTCTTGAAGAAATGTGTGATTTTAATATTATACCTGGGCTTGAAAGCTGTTTTACTAAATAACAACAATCTGCTACCATCAGTTCCAATCGCATATGCGACTAGCACAAAGGAAACTTACGAAGTGATGGTAAATATACTCCGGTTCGTCAGTTATGCCACTCATAAATGGAAAATAATCGCCGTCTTAAAAGTTTTGACAATTTTATTTGGTATGCAAGGAGGTAACACAAAACATCCTTGCTATCTTTGTGAGTTTGATAGTCGCGCACCGAATCGCTATGATCCCAAAGTATGACCATCTCGTTAGTCGCAACAAATAGGCAGGAAGAACATTTTAAACATTCGATTAGTTAAAGCTAAGGATGTTATTCTGCTACTACTGTATCTAAAGCTAGGATGCATGAAACAATTTGTAAAATAAACTGGATGTAAACGGCGACGCTTTTTGTCATATTAAAGCGGTGTTCCCAAAACTAAGTGAAAGCAATATAAAAGGAGGTATTAATTTATTTGTTTCCATATGTAGTACTTTTTTCATAGGTTTTATCTATTTTGATGAATTTTAGGTATTTCATTGGGACTCAAATTCGTAAAATTATGAGAGATGTGAACTTTATGAGCAAGTTAAGTTGTGCTGAAAAACGTGCATGGAAGAGTTTTGTTACACTTTGCGCTAATTTCATTGGTAATCACAGAAGTGACCACTATGTCACGGTTGTTACTGAAATTTTAAGTGCGTGTGGTGACACGGACTGCAACATATTCATAAAAATTAATTTTCTCCATTCGCACTTGGACTTCTTCCAGACAACCTGGGACGACTTCTTCCCAGACAAAAATGGTTACAATTGAAAAACTCTTTGAAGGAAAAAATTTCATAATAATGATAATCCGGTTGATAATCCGGTGAGAAATCGGTTGATAACCAACTAACTTAAGGGAATATAAGTGCGCAAAGGTAGGCAAACCCGGGATTTTTTCCAATTTTCAAGATTTGGGAAATTTCACAAGCAGATTCACCTACAAGAAAAATACTATCACCTCCCATGTATTTCTACTTTAGTAATTTTTGTATCACTATGTAATCAAAAATAATAATAATGAAATTCGCCCTTTGTTCTATTTGCATGGACCTAATCGGCTTACTCAATTATTCAACATACAAAGCATCACCAAGGTACAACTAGTCAAATCAACAATTTAAGTTAATAAAAGTAGTTAAACGGATTCTTAGCTACATTATTTCCAAACACTGATGACACCTTTTTCGAGGGGCTCACAGATTTTCAGAATATTTTGAGGCGCATAAAAAAATTGCCCACCAAACGCCAAATAGTAGAATCGAACTGTTTTTACTGTTGCACTGTGTTTTTACTAATATTGAAAATGGAAATTTGCTTTTATAGTTGTATGACACAAAAAGATTTACAACCGTTTAATGATGCCCAATAAAAAAGTGTCGCAGTTATGTATTTACAGAGATATAGTCACTTGAAAATACTTTAATAGTCTGTTTCTCGATGGCGAATGAAAACATAAGCGAACGAAAGACTGTCACTCGAATTCGATTCAATTTGGGTTTCTCTATCTGTTAAGTTCTCAATTTGTATGTGTTACGTAATTACGCACTTATGAATTGCCAGATCGACATTTTTCATTTGATTATAATTTCCTTAAAATATACTACTTTATCGTATAGGCTTGAATACAACACTACTGATGTATTGATACTGATTGTCAGTGAAAAGCAAAGCAAAACACACAAGACAAAGTAAACAGACAAAAGTAATCTAAATTGAAAAAAATTAAAACCAAATGTTCCCCCATTCCACCGAAAATTTGCCTGCTCCGACAACCGGCACTCCGCTGGCAAACTCTGAGTTTTTTCAATATGGTAGATCAGTGCCCTCAGCTGCTGCCTCGTTGGCTTTTTCAGACTATAATTTGCCATACATTAAAATTTGTATTTGATTTATGTATATTTATATTTCTTTTCAATCCGCAGTGTCTGCAACTCATTCGAAATAGAGAAACCTAATTTTGTATGAAAACCTTCACGTATTCGAAATTTTCTTTCGACTTTTCGTCGAGTCGTTGATCGCATAAAATTGAATTAGTGAAACCCGAATCAGATTTCTTTCGCTTACAAACGTTGCGAATGCATTCTTTCGACATCGAGAATCAGGCTATAAGTGTATTTAAATTTAAACTCATGTTCTACAGAATCGGTTGGATGGATTGTAGAGATTAATATCTCGTTTCTATGGTCCTATGATAATGTTGAAGAAATTTCTAAGTAATATTTTTCGTGCTTCTGTAGTGCAGAATGTGAAATTTTACTGCATTCAGTACAAACAAAAATCGTGCAAGAAAATTGCATTCCTTTCTCTAGAAGTTTCCATAGTTAAGGTGTTGCCATTTATATGTTATGTTATGTTATATGTTACCATTACTACTAATACTATTGTATACGAGTACGTAATATAATTTTAAATAAAAAGCCTCAATTATAACAATCCTTAACATTTCTGAGCGTCTACAATAGTGGAATTCATGTAAAAGCAAAAACTACTTGCACAGCAAAACTCACGAAAAAACACGGTAATAATGTCAAAACTTTTAAACTATTGCTCTGATCATTGTGGAATGTACTAGATATTTTTAGAGGAGGTGTCATGCTCAAAGGCATCCTGCGTTAACACAGTTGTTGCCACAGGGTGTCAAAGGACACCACTTTGGTGCTGTTGAAAATTTCAAAGCATGTTACGTCTACACGTATAGGCCGATTATGACGATTTTTAACTTTTGAGAATCTATTATGCAAGACAAAAAAAAATATTTATAGTGTTGCGGAATATATTTAAAATTGTAAATTTTTACATTGACTTTTTCAGTTTTTTGCAACTCGGCGATTTCAAGGAAACAATATTTATGAAAACGCCACTAAATTGGAAACACCTTAATAAGGAATTCACTGTAAAAATTTTAAATTATCCCACGCCGATTGGAAATGCCGAGTTGTCAAAATTGGAATTATTTTTCACAAAAACACAATATTTCCCCGAAAAGGGACCATGATTCATTCAATATATTCTTCAGTTTTTTCCAAGAAACCTATACACTCTACTTTCTTCTGAAGGGCAACGCAATATCAACTATGTATATCTAAAGTAAAATTGTGATTATATGGAAATGCATTTTGCCATCAAATTTTTCTTTTATTTGTAATTCATTTAGTAACATAATTGTAATACATAATTGATTTATAGCCTCAGCTTCATAAAGACATGGTAGAGGCACTCGTTGCCAAAAACATTTCCATAATTTAACAAAATTCGTTTGTAATTTCATAAAAAAAGAAGAAAAAAGAAACTAAATAATAAAAAAAATAATTAAAAAAAATTAAGTTACAGTGTTTTATTTTTAATTTGTTTGTAAATAAATTTTTAATGTTTTAATTTTTTTTTATATTCATTTATTGTCATCCAAATCTGACAAGTGTGCAAAATTTTAGTTCGCTTGGTCAACTGCAACTGTGTTAAAAATGAGTTACTAGATTTGAACAAACACTGTAAAAAGAAAAACAATAATTATTTTAAGAGTTCATCAATATTGTCAATGATATATTTCTTCAACAGATGTTTAAATGATGAAATTCTGTGTTCATACTTCAGAACCATCGATAAATTATTAAATGCACAACTTCCTATATATTCAAGTCTTTGTTTGGTACACTCCAGCCTACATCTTACTACTCGTAAATTATCAGCATTTCGAGTACTAAAAGACGTTTGATTCTTCATAAATTTTAATGTGTGATGGCTTATACCATAAAGGCATTAAAAAACGTAGAGTATAAGCTGCATTTTGTAAATACCATACAAAGGTAGAATAGTAGGGAATTTGTCTCGGTACGCCGAAATAGTCGGATATGTTATTGGAAGATTGTCAACTATTTTCAAAGCTTTTTCTGTATTCTGTGTAAAGACTCAAGTTCTCCACTTTTTTTGGAGCAATACAAAAGAGACATATAATTGAAGTTACTGTGGATCAGGGCCTGGTATATTAAAAGTTTTACTTCCTTACTGGACTTGTTTTTATATTTGCATAATATGCCATCTATAACAATCATATAAACAATCACCGAAATAGGTACTTGCATGCAATCAACAAATTGCCATGGAGACTGCAAGAATATACACAACCACATACCCATGGAAAAATATGTCTACGACAATAATCCTTCATCATGGAGAATATGTCATTAAATACCATTTACTACCAATTAGAGATCTATCAGAGAAAACTCAGAAAAGAGAAATGAGGATTTTAGAGTTTATAGAGAGCTTACTTTTTGTATACATTATTTTACAACCTCATGAGGTCAGATAACTTACACATATTAATTAAGCAAACAAATTAAACAAATTTCAACATATTCCTCCAACTGGCTCTATCCTTCGCCTTTTCTCGCCAGTTGGTAATAATATTCTTAAACTGCTTGCAGACCGCAAAATATCATCTAGTTGCAAGCACAATTCTCCTAGTTATCTCCAGGCTGACGTTGTTGTACTTGTTCAAGGCGGATCAAAGGTAGACAAATTCATCTACCACTTCAAAATTAAATCGGTTGTCAACGTTCAAATGCGGACCAAGTCGAGAGGTTTCTCTAGTCGTTGACACCATCAATTTTGCCTTGCCTTCATTAACAGCAATTTTTATTTTTTATTTCCGATTCATTAACGGCAATTTTTATTTTTTTTTCGATTTTTTAAAATACTTTACTCCAGTAACCCCTCTCAAATTTCGCCCAATGATGTCTGTGTCGTCAGCATACGCAAGCAAAATATGGCTTTTCGTGTTAATGGTCTTGTTTGTATTTACTGCAGCTTTTCTCATTATTATCTTCCCTAGTAGGAGAAAGAGATTTTGCTGATAGGACATTGATATCTCCGGTATTTGTAGCTAGTCAGTATCTAGCTTTTCCTGTGTTTGGTTCCGTCCGTTTTCGCCCTACGAACTTTCGCAGTAATCAGGTAATGATCCGAGTCAATATTGGCTCCTTGAACGTCCATTACACTAGAAGAGTGCCTGCCATCTTTTACCAAGTGACCAACCTGGTTGTTCGTTCTCTGATCCAGAATATCAAGGTCGTTTTATGTATGTTCTTATGCTGGAATCATGTGATACTAACTACCATGTTCTTTGCAACGGCGAAGTCTATCAGTATTATTCCATTACCATAGGTGGTATCATGTAGACTGTGATTACAGATGCTTGGTCGAAAGACACTTTCCTTTCCCAATTTGGCATTAAATTCGCCTAGAATAATCCTAATAGCGTGTTCGGGGCAGCGTTCGTATACTTCCTCCAGGCGCTCATAAAATTATTCTTTGACCTCATCGTCTTTATCCTCTGTCGGTGCGTGCACACAAATTAACGAGATCTTGAAATATTTCGCTTTGATGCGAATTGTGGCTATGGGTTCACTCACTGGGTTGAATCTTGAAACTAGGTGTCGCAGTCTCTTGTCAACTATAAATCCGCCCCCGAAATCTTGCTTTCGCTCATGGCAGCAGTTGTAACTATCGCTGTGATGTGATGTCGGCTGTGATGTTAGCTTTATATTTTTTGGGAAATCCGCCAGTTGTAAAGTGGCACCAGTTCTACATAGCGTTCGCACGTTCGAGGTACATATCCTAAAATCGTTGTCCTTATAATGGATTATGGATCAGACGCTGACCAGAATGCAGTGTGTCGAAACTGGATTTTGGTTTCTTCAATTTTGATCCACCGTTGGCCAGAGGTGTTGGTTCATTCGACTTCAAAGGACAAAAGAATATGTCCACTACTTCGAAGAGCCTCAGTGACAGGGTCAGGTAACAACCCTGAGACGTATCAGTGATCGCATTACCTCATTCGTTTCGCCACTTTAGGTAGCTAACGGATCTGTTTAATATAAATATATTATTGACATCTAGAGATCCATTCTTCTCTAGCATTCGAAATCAATGGAAAGTAGAACATCTGGACTAAGATGAAGAAGCGAAAAGTCTGCTATTGGACTGACTAAATGCTAAAAAGTTCAACTCTGACCTTGAATACCTCAATGACTACTAAACCTACTACTAAATTAAATTTAAACCAGAGAAAAGTTCAAGGAATTTTCTGTTCAGTAAAAAAATCTTAAATAACGTTATTTTGTCAAAACTGACAGTTTTGGCTAACGAATAACGATTCTGAGGCACTGTGCGACGACACTATAGACTATGTTGCCAAGAAATCAAATACCGTTCGGAACTGGTGCAAACCCGTGGGTCCAAATAAGTGTGCTTTAAATAGAACGCGCACAAATCACTGGTTGTGAGAAGTTCCCCGCAATCTATTGATGGGATGCATTGGGAACCATTTTTTTTGAAATTATTCAACAAAAATTATTTGGGGATTATGATTTGTCCGGACATATACCACAATGCAATTTCGGAAATATGTCCGCGATGGGGGGTCTACCGTCACGCCAAAAGTAATTCTGGTGTGCTGTCGTCCCAGATTTTCCGATCAATTCTCACGACATTTCTCAAATTTTCCGATATTCAGTCGATCTTAAACCAGATATTCCCAATGTATACATCAAAATGTATACTTACTCTGAATACAGTAGTTCTACTGTAACTCCAAAGCGACTTATCCAGTTGTCAACAACAGCTTGGCTTATTGTTTTCGTTTCTTCATTCGGAATAGCGTACACCACGGATCATTTGATCAAGTAGTCCATACCGACTCAGACACATTGGCTTCCAGACAATATCACCAAAGGAGCACCAAACCTCTCTTGTTTTTTTGATGTGTAAACATCTTTACGCTGGGGGTAAAAATCTTTTTCACAACACAATCACAAATTTAGAGTAAGATGTGCGATGTAATCGTTAACCAATCGTAAAGCGTTATCAAATCGGTGTGAGCTATGTATGAGTGTATTAGTGTACTCATACGCTGCATACAATATACTCAACACCATCTAGTGTGCAATAGTAGCGACTAATTTTCACTAATTGTCGTACATTATGTTATCGTAGGCAAATGAAAACAAATAAATAAAATGAATACAAAAACATTTAATTTTAATAACTTTTGAAAAGATTTTTTGCACTTTTAATAAAAAATTTACTAAAACAAAGCAAAATAAGGAAAACTAAAAACTAAACTTGTCAAATATAAGGAAAACTAAAAACTAAAAGTTTTCTTCATCTTTGAGATTGTCATTCATACTTAACAGCTGCACATAAGCACCATCTAGTGTGCAATATTAGCTACTAATTTTCGAAAACCATTGCTGTAAAATAACATTACATTTCAGTAAACAGCTGTTTAATAACTTGTCAACAGCAACAAATACAAAATAATAAAATATTTTACAAAACACCAAAAAAATTATAACTCAGAACATAAAACAACACAAAATCTATCAAAGCTGAATGGAGGTAATGTTAATTCTAATAAAATTTCTATTAGATTCCAATATAAATTAAGATTATAACATATCTTCATTACGTACTGTTGCCTTACACTGAAACTGGTGCACAACAATTGGGTAACAATCTCCATCTCATGCCAATTATTATGGGTGCAGATTTTAATACAAATTGTGCAAACCCACAGTCGCAAGCTTTATCAAAATTTTTATTTGACGTTTTCCACTTGCATGTGAGCAATTCTCCACAAGCCCCCAGAACTAACAATTCCACTACTATAGATGCAGTTTTCCAGAGATTTTTAAATACAATCGAGTCAAAAAATTATATATCTTATTTTAGTTACCATAAATAAGCCAATATTAACTATTTGTACTTAAGGCATTTACCATAGATGGGCACTTTGCAGTACTACTAAAATTTCAGTAAAAATAATTCTTTAACTAGTAAATTTTTACTGATTAGTAAAATTTTTTTCAGAAATTTTTATAAAGTGCCTACATGATTACGATGAGGTGCATTGAATTTTCAGTAATCAGTACTGCCCGATTACTGATTATTATGAATACGGCCCTATGAGTTGACTGGTAATGCAAATTAAATTTCATTATCAGTAAAAATTTACTGAATTTTTTCAGTAATCAGTAAATTTACTGCTTACTGTAACTTTTAATGCAGTACATATATACTGCAGTGTGCCCATTTACTAAGCAAATAAGTTAAATAAAACAAACAAAAACCAGCAAATTCTTATGTATTTACAATATTGAAAGTTTTGATACTTTTAATTGATTAATTAAAAAAATATACTAAAATCATAAGTACTTCCAACTTCATTACTAGATATTTACACATCTCCCCTGTGATCGGACTCTCATTAATTTTTTATGTTTTGACATCTATAGGCGCGGGTACGGTCTAAGTTCACAAAGTGAATACATCCAAACACAATTTGTCCGACTGCGATCACATATTGTCTGCTGTTAAGCTCCTCCGAAACGGCTGGACCGATTTGTATGAAATTTTGTGTGCATATCGGGTAGGTCTCAGAATCGGCCAACATCTACATTTCATACCCATAAATGGTAAGGGTGACTCCCCGCTATATAGAACACAGATTTTTCCGACTGCGAAACACAGATTGTAAGGCTGCGAAAGAAACACACACTGATGTACCGGCAGCGAATAGTTGTCTTGTGTGGGTGCGAAGCACTCTCAGAGCAAAGAGAATAATGACGTGGTTATACGTATACATGGTTACCACAGGGATAATTTTATAATTACCAGAATTTTCCACAAAAGTTACCAAAAATTACCAAATTCTAAATTTTTTTTTATTTTATTTCATATAAATTAAATAAATAAAATCAATAAAAAAAATAAATAAATGGTTTCCCATTACATCCCATGAAGGAATCCTTTAGAGATTCACACAACCAGTGAGCAGTTCTCTTTCGAGTTTTATACTCACTGATTGGGACCTACGGTTTTACACCGGTTCCGAACGGTATTTTGAGAAGCTTTTTCATCATCATACATCAATATAAAGATTAAAAAAAACCAAAAGCAAATCATAAAATATGGCATATCAAAACATAATCTTCACTTTCTTTGCATTTTATTGCCTTTCAATTGCAATGCAAAATTATTTAGTGCACAAGTATTCTAACACTTTTATATTCACACCAATCAAAGCACAAAGAGTTCGTTAGTGCGAAAGAGACGAATATATTTGGTTATTTAGTGCGAACGACAACAAGCGAGTATTTTGGTTAGGCCCATAATCATTCAATTCTCCCAAATAGTGTTGCCCGTGCTTTATGTTTTCTTCGTTTGCAAGTAACATTTTATATCACATTTCGTCAAATTTTCTACTAGAAGTATGAAATGAAATGCTTTTACTTGTTGTAATTATTTCATATCAAAAGGTTACCAAAATGAATAAAATGTTCCCATGTTACCAAGCCGTTTAAATGTTACCAATTTTGGTTGGATATTACCAACTGTGGCAACTGTGTACGTATATAAAAATTAGATAGCAAGAGAGCAATGAAAATTGTGTGTACTTGTGTAGTATGTACGAAAATAATAATAATGTATATATGTATATACATGTGTCTGGGGCTTTGCATTCTCTTTGTTTTTTGTGGGAATAAAACAAAAAGTATTTAGCAAGAAGATAATGACAATTGTTTTTAAATATTTTTAACAGCCTGTTTCTCTATTTTGAACGAAAGTTTTCGTTCGTGTTATATACAAAAGAAAGTTGGTTTGGGTTTCACAATTTTGTTGTTGAATGAAACCATAAACTTTTTCAGTACAACCTTTGGTTTCACTATTTCGAATGTGCTGTCACTTAGGAACAAACATGAAGTCAGGCAAACGAATATTTCGACTTTGATAAACCCAATTTTAGTCGAATGTGGGTGACTGATTTTCGTTCGCTTAGCTATTCGTTCGAGATTGAGAAACAGGCTGTAAGTGTTATTAAGTATTAATATTAATTAAATGAAACGTCATCATATGATTGAACGCTGTTTTTTATTTTCCCATGTAACATTGGGATACAGCTTAGATTAGTAGATTCAGTTCCTCTATGGTTTTGATTTTACCGAGGTGTCTGCACGCAGGCCATTATGGGACTCCGCAATTGCATATTTCACTTTCGTCAAAATCACAAATATATTCTTCTCTCCTATACACAGCCTTCCAACAATCGCAGCTAATCCACTTGGCGAATCGATTTCATTCCGCGGTAATCCTCAATTATCCTCGTTTGTCAAAAAATTTTCAGCAATACAGAATCACCTCTTTGTGACATGACCAAGTCATCGGCGGATCCAATTCACAGAGAGCGAAAGTCGATAAATTCCTTCTTGATTTCAGCTTTAGAACACTGCTGGCGTTCAATTTTACGTGGGCGCTCATTAATTCAGAGACAAGCAGAAAACCACCGGTTACGACTTGAACAACCCACAAATGCGCTGATTCCGGAATTGCTGAGCAATGCCGAAATACCCCGACGGCTCAACAGATGTAAACTCCATGATTTTTTGAGCCGTTTTATTCAATAAAGATAAAATAAATTAATTTGTAATTATGCACCACTAAATCTACTTCAAAAACTATTTGTTAGTCCATTTCAATGTAAACTATATTTAATAACTACATAGCTAAGATTGTTTAAATAAAGAGGAAAAACGGAAAAGAAAAAAACTTCAATAAATCCCAAACACCCTGAAATATTGGATTAAAATCTTGGACAATATTGTAGCTAATTTCCCATTTCACAATTCCCTCTAATATATATTTCTAAGGAAAAGTACACTGTTAATCTATTAATTCACGAAAAGTATTAACAATTTCATATATTTTATGTTTTGACATTTCTTGCCTTACGGTAAATAAATTGCGGTAGCCGTCTTCAAAAGAATTGTAGCTTATAAATTTCTTTCTTCTTTTTTTCTAAATAAACTAATTAACGAAAATTATATTAGTTACAAAAAATTTAGTGAGCTGATCTAATGCATTCCATCCAATAAACAAGTGTTACAGGTATTATTTTACAATACTAGAAACGTTAAATTAAACCTTAAAGAAAGTGCAAGTTTGGTGATTCGTGAAGTGATGATATTCTGGAAAAAGGCGCGCGTACCCACTAGGGAATTACATCATTGTGTTACGAAACTTTTGAAATTGCACGAGGAGTGGCGAAACTTGCAAAAGAACGTGCACAGAGCCAAAATAAGTTTTAAAGAAAGAGAGAATTTGTTTGTCAATGATCTAGACAACCTCTTTGATATCGCACATGCAGAAGCAATGACTAAAGTGCGGATTAAAGAGGACAAACAATTTCTTCTTGCACAAAGGCAGCCTGGTCGCGTAGGTTGTCTCGGAGCTGTCGACAAGGTTTCTGCGATTGCTGAGGAGAAAAGGAAGAAACGTAAGAGAGATGAAAATACTCGGCTGGAACAAGACATTGCGAGCAAAAAATGCAATCGATGCATTGCCACAAATGTTTTCTGAAGATGAAGAAGAGCCTGAATGTGCCCAAATTGTTACAGTGTCCCAAGGAGTTTCTGGTGGCAGGAGAGCTCGCAAACATTTTATAACGCCAAAACTTGTTGCAGTGCTTGATAGATGTCAAGTTTCAGTGCGCAACGCTGTTCTCATCCTGCAAGCAACAGCAGCCACAGTTTGGATGAACTGATCATTACTCCAACTTCAATTCATAAACTTCGTTCACAGTTGCGAACCCAACGGGCTGCAGAAATAAAGAGCAATATTTTAAAATCATTACCTCAATTTGTGGTGGTTCATTGGGATGGAAAGTTATTGCCGCATTGAGTAAGTGTAAACGTCATAATTATATGTAATCAGTTTAAACTAATAGTCGATTTTAGAATTATATAGGTATTCACGAGCAGAAAGTAGAACGTTTACCAATTGTTGTCAGTGGACTCGGAAGCGAGATGTTAATAGATGTTCCAAGACTGGATAGTTCATCTGGAGAAGAACAAGCAGCAGCGGTATATAAGGCATTGCAAGATTGGCAGCTTTGCGACAGAGCTCAAGCTTTGTGTTGTGATACAACAAGTTCCAATACTGGAAAGAAAAATGGTGCATGTGTTTTGTTGGAGAAAAAATTGGTAAAAGACTTGCTGTATCTTCCATGCCGGCATCACATTTACGAACTCGTATTGAATGCCGTTTTCGAGTCTAAGTTGCCAATGCGCTCATCAACTCCAGACGTTCCCCTTTTCAACGACTTTAAAAAGTCGTGGCCACAACTTAAATCGAAAAAAATGTGAATGAAATGAAGGATAGCAACTGCCATGGAAAACTCATTGATTTTATGGAAAATATTTCCCAGTGTCAAATGCGAGAGGATTACCGTGAACTTTTGGAGCTGGCATTATTGTTCCACCAGGAGCAATGCGCCATGCGAGATGGATGTCGAAAGAAATTTACTGCTTGGAAATATTTCTTCTCCGTGAGGACTACCCATTGCCCAAAGAAGAATTGAATGCTTTAGGAGATGTCTGCTGCTTCATTGTCCGTTTTTATATTAAGGCTTGGTACAAATGCTCAAACGCAGCAACAGCATGCCAAACAGATATCGACCACATTTGCCAAATGGGGAATTATCAAGATATTGACCAAATGACAGCAAGACCTGCATTGAAGAAACTTATGAGTCATTCTTGATATTTACATCACGAAATATCTTCTCTCGCGTTTTTTGACGAAACTTTGGAACTCGACACTAAAAGGAAAATGGTACAAGCTTTGACAAGGGTTAGTGTAGAACAAGTGGACAAAAGGCTTCCTTTACATATTGGGGATATCAGGAACTGGGAAGGTAATAATGCGATTAAATAACTTTTATATTTTAAACTAATAATTAAAAACTTGCTAACAGATAAAACGGTTGACGAATTTATAAATGAGAAAAGTTCGGAAAAGTTTCGTCGATTAAAAATCGACGACAGTTTTCTCAGTTGTGACCCGGAAAATTGGAGTAGCCATGAAGCTTATATTGATGAGGAAAAAATTGTAAAGTCGTTGCGTGTTGTCAATGATACTTCTGAGAGAGCAGTTAAGCTGATGGAAGACTATCATGGCCTTCTCACCAAAGACGAGAATCAAAAAAATACATTCTGCAGTGCGTTCAGGAGTACAGAAAAATTTACACAAATTGTTCGAAAACTGTTTTGGGTAAAACTTATTAATAAATACATATTGCATAATAACTTTGAACTGATTTTCACAGTTTATGCACTATAAAACAAAATAATTTTCACAATAAGAAAGCATGGTGGCATGGGAGGCGGGGTCGTAGGGGCGTTAAATTTTTCCAGCTTACTTCTGAGATCATTTGACAACTTTTTGGGGGATGAGATCTACCTTTTTCATAAAAATTAAAATAGAGAACACCCTACATACATTGTTATGTTCGTACATACGCTACACATGTTCACACAATGTTCGTTCCTCTCTTCCTATCTTTATATACGTATATATTTTTATACACATATTAGTCTCTTTCCTCTAAGAGTGCTCCGCACCCAAATTTTATTTGACTTACACTAATATGCAAGGCGTTCAATCATATGATGACGTGTCATTTAAATAATATTAATACTTAATAACACTTAAAAATATTTAAAGACAAGTGCCATTATTTTATTGCTTAATACTTTTTATTTTATACCCACAAAAACAAAGAGAATTATTCTCGTTGCTCTGAGAGTGCTCCGCCTCAACACAAGACAACTATTCGCTGCCGCTACATCAGTGTGTGTGTTTTTTTTTTTCGCAGTCTGACAATCAGTGTTTCGCAGTCGGACAAATCTGTGTTCTATATAGGGGTGGGTACCCCTTATCATTTAGGGGTATGAGAAATAGATGTTTACCGAAATAGAAGTCCCTCCCGCGCCTATAGATGTTAACACATCAAAAAATATGACTGTGTTAGTTATACCGTATGCGCTTTCCTCAGCACTGCCAAGTGCCATACAAATATATTCATAGCACTGGTATGCGATCTCAAAATAATCGCAACGTCGGTCGATGTTGATGCCATTTTGATTTGGATTAAATTATAAATGTGCTTTTCGAAAGTATAATATAATATTATGAAGTTCTGTATTACAAATGTGACAATGTTTTTTGCAACTTGTGTGCCGAATGACAAATATCTTTGTGAACAATCTTTGTATGCTATATTGTGGACGAAATTCTACTTTTCGCTTTCGTAAACACTTGTTGAATGTGAACACTTATAATTTCAATTCAAAGCTATTTCTGAAAGGGTGCCATTGACTAATGTGGTATATTTATTTGCTTCAGTTTCCTGATAAAATACGATAAGTTGTTTTATCCTTTTGTGGGGGAATATCGTAAGAATTAAATCATAAATATTCTGCTGTTTACTACTTTTTTTTTAAAAAATCTAAGGACCGTAAAAACATTCATAAATTTAAAATGATTTTTCCGATCAATTGGATCAATACTGTAAATTAGGGGTTTTCCAAAATCAGCGTCCCAAAATTCAATGCAATTTTCCACACAACATAGCGGAAAAGTTGTTTCAATTCATTAAAATTAAATAAAAACAGGAGCACTTATTAGGCCGAGAAAAGAAATAAAGTTACAGGATTTGGTAGGGTAGAACAATCAATCAATTGAGACGACAACGAGATGCAATTTTACATATTGGAAAAATGGACTCTAATTGTGATGTGTTTAGAAAATATTAAAATATGGTTAAATATATCATATGTATATCATGTTGGTATGAACGTGCATCAACAGATTTTAAGAAAAACATTTGATGTATACTATAAATATAGTTTACTTTAAATTTTAAAGTTGGAAACGTAATTTACTGATTTTTAAAAATGCAACTACACAATTTTGAGAACTTAGCATAAATGGATTATAAAGAAGAGGTAATTTCGTAAATGTAATAATTTGAAAGGTCCAAGGTGGACGCTTCGTTTTCGAGATATATACAATTTTCCTAAATTTTTCATATTTTCGATCAAAAATGGGGTTACACATGTATGTTTAAGTTAATTTGTGTCCATAATTTTTTTCATGTGTTTGTGAAAGCGTCAATAGTGACGTCAGATTCAACGATTGTGTTTACAAGTCTCACTTCACCTCAATTTATGAGAATAAGTATTCTTCGCTGGCTGATATCTATACACTTTATTGTTTTTTTTTTCACAACTTTGTTTATCAGTTTCTGTTCAAATAATATTTTTTCTGTAAGGTCCTCGTGTAATATTCAAATATGTATATGTAGTTTCTCTTTAACAACAAAGCTTCTTGTGAAAAATCGAATACATAACTTTGTAACAAGTGTTTTTGTACCAAAAACTAAATTATGAGTACAGTGACTAATATTTGAAAACGAATTCTAATACTGTACTTTTTATTAGTTGTTTCTTCCATTTCAGATGGATGATGTTTTAGAAGTACTCAAATTGGTTAATACAACTCAATTTCTGTAGTAACAACTTCTATTTAGTAAGACCTATTTTTAATCTATCAATATCATCGGCAAATAATTCTGATGTATGATAATTATGAATTCTAATCAAAATATAAACTTTGTCATGGAACTTCCAATGCCTGAATTGATTTCCAACTAATGTTTTCCCTGTGTGTATATTACAATCTATTTGAACCATTATGGTTGTATTTGTTGAAATGATTAATATAGCCGAGGTCTTTTACGCAGTAATTCAGTTTTATTAATGAAAGAAAATTATAATGCTTCAAAACTCAAAACTACTATATTATAAATTTCATTCATAAAGTACAATACAGTACAACAGTAAATGAACGTTATACCAACAGTATTACCTAAAAATGTGACGCGGTCAGAGCTGCTGCTTCTTCTAAATCTACGATAATTTTGCCGGTAAAAACCAAGTTGTATAATAGTGTGCATCACTATTTTGACCCAAAACATAAAATGTGTTCTGGAGGCTAAGTGTGTAAATAACGATACCGAATTCATTATCATTTTCTCAGTAGTGATGTTTTATGAAGGCATCTATTTTAAATGTTCTACGAGCCATTGTTATCGACATATCGATATCGTTTCAACTGTTGTCGTCCTACATAATAGGTCCCTAATTTACCCTGTTCACAGTAAAATAGTTAAAATAGAGGATTTTTCAATTTCATGGTTAGGATAGGTTAGAGTAGATATGAGAGCGGAATGTAACTAAAAAATAGGAAACATATTAAAAAATAAATAAAATTGTATCCAGAAAAATCGCGAGATTTTTAGTACATAACTCAACTCTAGTATATAACAAACTTTTTTAATTCAAAGTTTGGAAACAAATAAAATTAAAAGTTTTCAAGAAAAGTAAATCGCAAAATCTTTTAGGAAAACATTTTCGAATGCGGCGCTTCAATTACAGATATTCCTTTCCACACTTAGTAAATATCAAACAAACTTTTTCGGCATTATTCATAAAAAGTTATGAGGGGTTTGAAAGACAGTTTATCATACAAAAAACGCCTCTCAAGTCTCACACAGCTTTTTATGAATAAGGCGGTTTGTTTGTATTTGCATAACAGGTGCGTGATAACATGACAGGAACTGAACGATACGAAAATCGAGAGATTTTAAATAAAAGTTGTATCTTAAGAGTTGGAAGGAAATTAGGAATGAAATTCAAATTTTGCAAAAATATTCGCGAGGTTGTTTGAATTCTGTGGTTGAAAACAATTGTTTACGAGAACAATGGCGCGATGCATTGAGAACAAATGGTCGACGCAAAAATAAGTCACTTACAACGTTTTGATATTATATTTCAAAACTATATAACAAGTACATTTTGTATTTATTACGTTAAACTAAAGGTCAATGAAATCTGGTAAAAATCTTATTGTTAGGCGAAAATACCTAAAGTAATACCTCTAATGCCAAATAAAAATCAAAAACTTATGAATATTTGCTACAATCTCTTAAACCAAATGTTGTCAAATTTGACGCTGAAAGATTTGCGCCAGATTTCGAAAAGTGTGTGAGAAATGCCATTTCCTCGACTTTTCCACACACAAAATTAAAAGTTTGCTGGTTTCATTCTGCTAGTGTGTAAGAAAGAAGTATTCGAAACTGGGAGGGTTCATATGAAATTCGACCAAAGACAAACGAATTGTCCAAGTTCTGGCTTTGCCACTTTTAAAACCCCTCTGCAATCACCAAAGTAATTCATATATGCAAAATGGATGCGTACTGGAATCCTTAATTCCAAAAAATATAATAGCTTTCCCTTTATTTATTAAAATGATTAATAAACTATACATTTGGTGGTCATCTGCGTTCTGCGCCATTAAATATAAATATATATTTAGATGTCTTAATGCAAATTATACAACAAACCAGAATGAAATTAGGTCCCATTAATATTTTTGAGGCCTATATCCATAACGCAGATTTTCCAAAGTTCTTATTTTCCAAAGTCCTTATGTCTGCCAGGACGAGGCACAGTAGGAGATAGTGTTCAGAAGTTTCCGCCATTGGCTCTTCAACGCAGCTACGACAGTGAAATCTGTATTGCTGTCATTTTTACTATTGTCTTCCTTTTCAGAATCACCCGGAAGTCGGCAAGTAGTAAAGTTAAACAAAAAGTTGTCTCATTACATCCCATGAAGAGATTGGGGAGAGCTTTTCACAACCAGTGAGCTTTGCGCGTTATAGTTTTGCACTCATTGAATTGGACCTATAATTTCATATCAAGGGATGTAAAGAGGACCCCTGTTCCCATCCATTATTTATCTTAGATTCTTGCGTTAAATTACCTGTGTCAACATCTTGTAACTGTTAGTGACACCCGTAACTGTTATCTATGCGATAGGATTGTTCTGCAGTTTTTCCGGGAATTCAACTTTGGACTATCCTAAACCATTGTTTCAGGTATTACCATACTGTGCAAAATGCTCGTAGTTTTGTTGGGTCCATCATTTCAACTCTTTTGGCCGTTACACTCTTAGAAAATTGTTGAATCGAAAGAATATTCAACATCACATGGCGAGCAGCAAAGGTGCACGTTCGTAATGCCTCTGCCACGCCAGCGCTTGCTGTTCTCTGTACTGTTGGCAGTTTTCTATCTTTGTCTATAGCCCGTCACTATACCGATACTCCATAGGTCAGAACCAATTTTGCCAAAAGCTGTCTAAAAAAAACATTTTAAAAAAAGTGCAATTTGCTAATTTGCAATTCTGCAGCACTACGGGCTTTTCAGCATCATTTTCGATAAAAATCATAATTTATTTAAGGTTTGTTTTGTGTAGTTATCGTTTCTGTCAGTTAAGAAACATTTTAAAAATCACTTTTTTGAATTTGCTTATTACACACGAAGAAAAATGTTGGTAATACTGTTGTAATGTTGTATAATATCACCTATTCATAGGCAACATCACATTTTCTTTGGTAACATTACATTTTCTTTGTTTTATGGGCAATAATTCAAAAAACTATAAGTAAATTCTATATTCGTAATATTACCTGAGAATTTTGGTACACTAGCTTTTACGAGTATGTATTGGAACTTTGCCTATTTTTGAGGTATACATTTTTGTATAATTATTAAGTTAGTTTATTACCAATGATGATTCAGTAAATTTGCCAATTTCTACAGTTGAAGATTTAAATGCATCTAAAAAAATATAATTTCGTTTTTAAAAAAGGTAAAGGTATTTTTTATTAAACATTTTCAATAACCATGAAAATACATAGAAAGTAAGGTAATTTAGGGTCCAGGCTATCGCGACATGGACATTAAGGTTCATTAAAAAATTTTCATTACATTTACTCATTTCATCCAAGGTGGTTCAGCAATAAAGTCCAGCACAAACCTTAAATCTGGACAATATTTGACGTGATTCAGAAGTTGTATTCGGGTTATTGAGATGAGCATCAGGATTTCCTCCTTGTACTTATGTTGCAAAGAAAGTGTTTCCGTTACGACTAACTGGAGGAAATGAATGTCATATCCTCTTCATGTAACGCACCGACTAAAGACATGTGATCGCGTTTTATCGTAGACACATACATGACACAATTTGCCGACATTCTCCGATGCCTCATTCTCTAAATGACTACCATTGATATCTAGATATTTAGATAATTCTAGTTATGTTATAATTCTTTGTTGCAAATAAACGTTAATTTACGTCCATACATTCTAGAAAAATTAAATTTATCGACAACAAATGTTAGAAATAAAGGGCAAATGATCAAAAGTTATCAAATTTTGCCCAAAAAAGTGCTAAAAAAACATTTACCATAGTTTTTCGAAAAAAAAGTGCAGAAGGCCAAAAAAGTGCTACAATGTTCCGCCAAATGTTTTCTTTCAAGCGTAGAAGGCACCTTGCGCCTACTTAACTCTGTGTTCAATGTAAAGTTTCAGGTTGAGTTATGGATCCAGAATTACACTCAGATATCCGACATATTCAGTTGTTTACCATTGAGTGAGGGTAGCCGATGTTGTGGATTAGCTAGCCGATTTGTGAATTGTAGCAGATGAGCCATATCTGGGTTTATACCTACACCACAATGTGTAACCCAAGTGCTGATATCTCCCATAAGCACGACATTGTCTGCATAGTTATGCGACTACTCATACCTTTGTATTGTTCATGTTACCAGTGGAGTATTTATAACCACTAGCCAGATCTCCTGGCTACTCTCCGTTTATACATTGTTAAAATATCCGGGATGGCTGCCATTGTATATTGTTTATAGGATAACGCCTTTCGGCCGTTTGAACTACTTCGTGTAGCGCTGACTCCCCCGACTTTCTCTTCATATAGGTATGGTGGCTGTTTGATAGACTGCTATTGATCTGATAAAATTATCCAAGATTCTTTCCAGAGCCTTAAGTATAAATTATGATAGGCTTAATGGTCTGAAAACCTTCAAAATTGCCTAGCCGTTCTTCGCAGCCTTGAATGTGATTTTTACCTTTCTCCAACTATCTGGGATGTAATTTAATCGCTGACTGACTATGTATAATAAGGAGGAAACTAACTTTATTGTTATGCGACATGCATATGACAATGTCTTCCTCGTTGAAAGGATGGCTATCTTAGGGTAGCTTGCTACGTCTCAGATTAATCTGAGCAAATTTAGGCTTGTGGTGAACCACTTTTCGGTCATTTTTATTAATGGATAAAGCACTATTGTCACTGCTTGGAAGGTTAGTGATGGTCTTTTGACTAGAGGCCAAGAGCTCATATATGAAGACATTCCTAGCCATCATGTTGTTATTCTCCGTTCGTCCTTTGCGTAAATTATTCGTCGTGCTTTTCATACCACTTCGTCTCCGTCCGAGTAGACCAGAAGTCTACGGTTATACGTGGGGCTCATAGGGATGCGTCGACCAAGTTCTCCCTTGGAGAACTTATCCAAGTGACTCGGAGACGTCACAAGTTAAAAGACAGCCGGCAATTCCCCCTGACTGCCAACCATCCACGGTATTTTTTTATCGAGTTTACAGTCTAGATCCGTAATTTCAGAAAAAGTAATTAATTTTCACTCTTCGAAGTTGACTTTGCATAATGGTGAAGATGATAAGTTTCTTAAGAAAGAATGGTCTTTCGGAGTCAACATAAAAGCGTTGCATCTTATTTTAATATCTGGCAATAACAATAGAACTTCTTATTTAATGGCAATATTTGTTACATTGACATCGAATATACTTACATATATAATAGTACAAAACCCTTTAGAAACATATTATAATAACTCTTGCGAGCATAAGCCTTAAGCTTTAAAACGACTTGCGAAACTACAGAAAGACGCTTTTAAATTATTGTAGAAACATCAAAAATGATCCATCGTGAAAATATTACTGAAATAATAATTTAAGAAGTTTATATTCTCAATTATAGAAATACCTTCTCGAAACCAAAAAAAGATAAGCTTATACCTACAATTGTAGAATTTGGTTATGTCTACAATTGTAAAATAGAATTAGCTTATGCCTACAATTGTTGAATTATCGTATTCGCTTTCGCATTTTATTGTACTTTTTTTAATAATTAATTTTCTTTCTAATATTTTTTACAAGAATAAAAAATACATTTAAAAAATTCAAAAACGGAAAAATCTAAACATTTTAAAACAAACAGGAATGGGAATTATTCATTTACATCTTTTGGCTTACAAGTGCTTCCTTTAATTAAAGTTTTGTAGTTCGCGGGTAAATGTTGCCGGGACTTAGCGAACTGAAAAAATGTTTTTATACTTTTTATGAAATCATGTTCGTTTTGTCCGATCCCTATTGCTACTATTGTAAAATATTGTTTTTTTATGTATTATTAGGTTTATTATTATTATAATGTTTTATTGTCTTCCGAAATCAAAATTAGTTTCCATATCATACTCAAATACGTCTTTTAGATCATCGTCAGTTAAATCGCTGGGTAAAAACTATCACTGCAGTAAATCTTTATCGATCACAGCGAAATTTTGTTAGTGGATATTGTTTGTCCAAGTTTAGTTTGGGATTGAAAATGGGCATTTCTGCCACGCCCCTTCTCGTACCTCACATACAAATCGACACATTTACTAAGAAATCATGATTCTTTTAAAACCTTACTCTGGTAGTTATGATTAATGTCAACTCAAACTTTCGTTAATAATCTGTAAATATCAACGTAATTGTAGAAAATGGGCGAAGTCGCCACGCCCATTCTGGTACCTCCCATGCAAAAGCTTGGTGGTCGTCCGTGTTGTCAATGCGATAAGTCGCGTGAAACACTTTTGATCTTAATGAAATTAGGTTATAGGCTTCATGTCATCAAACGCGAGTCACTAAGTAAGACAAGGGTGATGATGGTGCCTCCCACACATAAGTTGTTCTGCCGGCTGGTGGTTCGGCAAGGCAACTCCCGCAAAACCGAATCGATCTTTATGAAATTTGGTACTAGACAAAAATTAGTCCAATGCAAACAACAGTTGGGCGGATGATCGATACGGTAACTCTCGCAGACTACAAGCGATCTTAATGAAATTTGGTACTCGGCAATGTTTTCATAAAAATTAAAAATTTGCTACACTCCACGTCCATTTTCGTACCTCGTATACAAAAGTTGTGCCTCTTTCCGGCTCGATATTTCCCGTATACCACAGCCGATCTTAACAAAATTTGGTACTGATCAATATTTTGTATAACTGTGTAAAAACAGATGAACAATTTCGCCATGCCCATTTTTGTACCTCCCATATAAATATTGGGCGAACATTTGGCTGTTGGTCACGATAACTCCCCATAAGCACTTAGAATCGTAATTAAGTTGGGTATTGCATAATATTTAGCGCAATGCCACTCTGCTATTGAATATTGGCACATTTATAAATATTTAATAGAACTCGGTTGCAAAGTATGACTTCGGGTGAGGGTATGTTTAAGTCGATTCACCCGACTTAAATTTCTGTACTAGTTTTCTATTTAAAAGAAGCTCAACTACGTCTTTTGCGTCGTTTGTTATACGTTTTTATTAAATTTGGCATGTTTAATTTTATTATTAAACTTCACACATTCTTTTTTCACTTTTTATTATGTAGTTACTTAATTTTCATATCAGCACTCTCCAGATTCAAATCTGACACTGACAATGCACGTGGTACAAAATTTTCAACGATTATCTAACGGAGAAATTAACGGGTCTTTACTGGAACGAGACTTCAAAGAGTTTAGAAATTGTTGTTTGCAATAAATTTTTTACAATCATGCTTACAATGCTGTTGAAAATAACCAAAATATGACAAGCACGTTTAACATATATTTATTGTGAATAATAGCAACACGGTGCCATGGCGAAGTAATATCAACAAACATGAGATTTGAACGAAAATTGTAATATAAAGTTTGAACAAATATTATGAAGGAGTATCGGTACAGTTTATCGAACGTACTTGAGGAATTTGTAGGGTTTTTGCAAATAGTAATATTTTTACTAGTATGTATGTTAAAAAATATTAAGGAGGATAAATTCTCAAACAAGATTGAGAACCTATTAATATTTTTACAATTAGTAAGCATTTAATATATTTGATATACTATGTTTAAAAACCTATTGTTAAGGGTTATAGTTTCTCAAACATGATTAAAAAATAATTATTAAAATAATTGTTAAAAACAGCTTATTCGAAAGAACTATTATACTTTACTTATTTTTTGGTCTATTAGGCAGCTATTGCATAATCCCAAAATGCTATAAATATGTGTGTTTGAATAATAATACTTGCGTTTTAAAAATGACACATTTTTAACAAAAAATATGCTAGCTTTTTAGCTTCCCTAAATGCTTTATTGAACAGAAAGTAAATTTTCGAAATGTATTGAAATATTTTTTTTTATAATAAAAAAACAACAGTTCCTTACCTACACTTTTTTTAAATTTACTTTCAGATAACTAAATAATGAACTAATGGCAGCAGCTTGGTGGAAATAAGAAAAATCATTGTTATATCTTACAACCAAAAAGTTTTTATATCAATATTCCCCGAAACACCAGTCTCTGAAGTGTTAAATGTTTCAAATACGAAACTTTGTGAAGAAATTAACAAAAGTATTGAAAAAACAATGGCAAAAGTAATGGTATAAAATAATAATAACAAACTAAAAAACAATAAAAATAAGTGTACAAAGAAAAGCCAACAAATATAAAGATTTCTTTTATTTTTTGTGTTACCGAAATATAAAAATAATAAGAAAAGTTAGGAAACGAACAAAGAGTTTCTGTTGTTTTGTCTTGACGTTTGCCTAACCTTTTCCTCCTTCCACTATTATTCAAAGACCAGGAATCAGCAGCAAAATGCAAAAAAGTTAAAACATTTTTGGGCATATGTATGTGAACCCATTCGTGTGAACGTTCAAAACAAAAGTGAGATTAGAGGCATTCTAGTTGTATCAACAATAGCAACGTTAGACTCCCGGCGACATAAAATACAAATAAGAAATTTATTTTAATGTCGTTTATATATCAAATCCACCCTACGACGGCCATCAATTCTAACAACAACGAGAACTAAACTTGCACTGACATAAACCATAAAGACCACAGTTATATTCTTGGGATCCTGGTAGCAGCTAAAACGTCAAGAATAAACATACCTTCTCACAAAATACAATAAAGTAAATAAAGCCAATGGCATATCACCAACTTTTCACAAAGGATATTAGTGCTACACATACAGACGTTCGTAACAGCAACAAAATGAAAACGTGTCTGTGATAAAGGATAGGTATACCAGCATGTGTTTGCAAACATACTACCTGCTCCTTGAGCGAGGATTCATTTTTATTGAGGAGTTGTGATTATTCCACAACTGTTAACAATACACTGTAATGGCTGGTAAAATGTTCCGATTTTCACGTGTAATGAATGTAAAACTCTACATAGAAAGATTACCGTTAATGCAAGAGTTTATTTACGTGTAGAGTGTGATATTCATTTCAGGTGGAACCCGGGTTTAACATATTTACTCTTATATACAACTGTATACTATCAAACACAGTTACAACATAAAATTGTATATAAATTCACAACACGTAAACTTTAGGCAATAACAATTTCTTAAAACGTTGAATTTTAAACTTTAAACATAACACCACCATAAAATCTACTTTATATTTACACTATACGAGGATTGTATCATAACTCCCTAACCTTGACTTCATTTTATTTAAACAAAAATATTTTACATGAGTTCCGTAAGACTAATGGTTGGTTGGTTGGTTGAAAAGGCTGCAAGACAGGACGCTGTCTAGCACACTTAGGCTAAAGAAGCCCATTGTGATACCTGCAGTTTCCTCCATAGCAACTATTGACTAGTCGTCCAGCCAATTTGCCCTTTCAATAAATTTGTCTATAAGACGTACAGGAATATCCTTTAGGGCTACGGTGCTAACTACATGTGTTTTGAATATCCTACTTCTCAGTCCTGCCAGAGCAGGGCAATCCATGAGAAGGTGTTTCGTCGTTTCCTCGTCCTCTTCCATGCCGCATCTACAGAGAGTGGAGTTTCTATGCCCCAAACTTAGGGCGTGGATTCCTACAAGATAATGTCCCGTAAGTGTTCATTGTGGATAACCTGTCTCATTGTTAGTTAAGTAGTTGCCTAGTCCTCTTCCTGTCCACCTGTGGCCAGAGAACCCTGGCTTGTTTGCAAGTTGAAGTAAGTCTCCACTTGTCCTTGAACATATTATCGGCCCACTGCCTGATCTGCAAACGGCAGGTAGAGATTGGCATACTAACACCTTCTTTTGCCAGAAGAACCTGTGCCGTAGTGCCCTGTCTAGCTAACGCATCCACTACGCAATTGCCTGGAACCTACTTGCTCGTCCAACCTTGATCCATCCGTGAAATATCTGATACTACTGGTATCCCCTTCCAGTAACTTTTCCCAGGTATTCCTGTTCGGAATATAAGTCCTTAGATTTGTCGCTGGTAGGGGATACAGTAGTCTGCTTTTACGGGAATAAAGCTGATCCGGTGTAGTAATTCAGCGTGTCCGGAATGTCCCGATATCAAAACGTCACAATCTCTGATTCTCACCAGGGATATAGCGGCTGCCGATTCGGCCATGATATCAGGAGTACAGATGTTCAGGATAGCACTAAGTGCAGTACCTGACGTCGTGCCTCTTGCCCCACTAACGCTAATAAGTGCTGATCTTTGAATTATCATCAAGGAATTCAGAATACATTTCTTTTGGAGGGACCTCCACCAAACTACGATGCCATTGAGAAGAATTGGTCTGACTATTGCCGTACAATCTTAGGAGACAGTCCCCAGCCCTTTCCTATCGCCCCTTTACAGCAGTAAGAAGCAACATGCGCCTTTTTCACCCTCTTCTCCACATTCGGTTTCCAAGACAGTTTTCTGTCGAGAATTATCCACAGATACTTGATCTTTTCCGTCAACTGTAATTGCACCCCATTAGCTGACGGCAGTTCAAATGCGGGTATTTCATATTTCCAAGAGAACAAGATAAGCTCGGTTTTGAGTAGGTTAAGTGATAGTCCGTTGTTAGCGGTCCAGTTCGAAATCAGGCTAAATCGGCTGGTTGTACGAATGCTAAGTAAATTGATGTTTCTACCCGTACAATGGTATTTATCAAAACTTACAATCTTTGACTGGAGAATACGGCAAAAAAATCAATATATGTGCATATAAGTACTATATGTCATAAAATGTGAGTTTTTGAACACCGTGCATGACGGATTGTTGATCGATAAGATCCGTGAAATGGGAGAAAAACACCATTGAGAAAACTCTATTAAGAGATATCTTTTATCAACTTTGCTACACACAATTGGGCCGAAGGAATACAATAATTACCTTCAATTACTCTCTAAAGTAATTAGGCCTATAATGCTCCAAAATTAAAATTCCTCTTTATTTCATATTCCTAACGTTACGTCCATATTTGTAGACTTCTTCAGGGGACTTCGTTTAATAAATAAATCACAACTATTATCTTTTATATACTTAAGTACACTTGTTTTTAAATGGTCTCACAATATTAATTAAAATGATTTAATTTAAATTGATTAACTATTAAAACATATAAACCAACATAAACATCAACTTAAAATTAATATCACAGGAAGATTTTATATTATCGCTACAGCATAGCTAACGCTTAAGTGATCAGTGTCTTCTTTATATCGGGTGACTAAATTTTAAGGGCCAATGTTGATTTTGAATAAGACAAATTATTTAGGAAATTAGAAATGACAATTATGATAATATGGTATGGCTCAATTATGTATGGAACAAAATCCATCCTCCATCCGATGGTCCAAATTTTCGATGACGATGCCTCATCGTTAATGTGCCGAATTATCTCACCCTTTAGCTCTTGAATTGTTGCTGGCTTATCGACGTACACCTTTTCTTACAAATAACACTAAAGGAAGAAGTCCAACGGTGTCAAATCACATGATCTTGGCGGCCAATTGACATCGCCACCACGTGAGATAACACGGCCGTTGAATTTGTCGCCCAAAAGAGCCATTGTTTCGTTAGCTGTGTGGCAAGTGGCACCGTCCTGTTGAAACTACATATCGTCCACATCCATATCTTCCAATTCGGGCCATAAAAAGTTCGTTATCATCTCACGATAGCGAACACCATTCACAGTAACTGCCTGACCGGCCTCATTATGGAAAAAATACGTCCCGATGAACAGCAGCAACATTTTCTGCAGTACGAGCTATATGAGCATGCACTGGTGTTTCATGCACTGGTGTTTTCACAGACTCCGTTTGCAAAATTGGACGATTAAATTGACCGAAAAAATCACGAAGTGTACGGTATTCATTTTGATTTGAACGCCCATTTCCATAATAAGCCTGAATAACTTTAACGCGTTGCTCGGTTGTGTATCTTTCCACGGTTCAAATTGAGTTAGTCTGAAATTGAGAAATGTCAAATGAAATGCAGAAAAAAACTTGACGTTTAGGTGTCGCATTCAACATCGCAGTCAACATCGGCCCTTAATATTTAACCACCCGTTAGTTCATCGTTTTGTATATTTGTTTTTGTATCCTGCGGCTTTCCAGTGTGAGTCTCTTTTTCTCTTTCTCCAATATTTTTACATTCTCAAAATCAGCTGTGTCCAGTCTCTGTGATGTATTGTAAAAGTGCAGTTGATTGTTTACCTTTTTCTATGTCACTTTTGTGTTCTCCTATTCTGGTTTGTAATGTTCTCTTGGTTGTTCTCCTGTCCCTTTCTCTTGGTTGTTATCCTGTCCCTTTGCACGGTATTTATTTATCTGTTTCCGGTTTTGCGTGGTATGAATCAATTATGTAATCCCTTGAAGGGATTAGGCAGAGCTTCTGACAAACAAGTGAGCTGTGCGCGTTCTAGTTTTACACTCATAATTGGGACCTACAATTTTACACCGACGGTATTTTGAGAAGCTTTTACATGGCTAAGTACTCGATAGTGTCGCCGTCACTAAGCGATGTGACCGCCGTCGAAAGAAATTGAAGGTGGTCAGAGCAGGGATCGAACCCACGTTCTCATGCACAAGAGCCGCGCACACTACCATTGCACCACCGACGTCTATAATTATGAATATATGTATGTATGTATGTTATAGAAATATAAATATGTATATTTAATAATAGTTTGAAACCAGTATAGCGTAACTGTTGTAACGTGTTCTCACAAAAAATAAAGATATCGCTATTTATCGCACGTTTAAAAAGCATTACAATACAAAACTCATTGGCTGTTAAATTAAATTTAAATGTGACATTAGTTACGTCAAGAGCTGCTCTAAGAAGGTACTAGAGCTTTAAGCATGAGATCTATTCATATTCGAGACTAGATAATTATGATACAACCCTCGTAAAATGTAGAAATACCAATAACCGAGCAACGATATATTTATAATAGGGGTGCCTGACTCTATTACATTTTTTAAAACAACGGGTATGGGGAAATACAATTTAACTTTTTTAAATATACTGTTTTACTGAATGAAATTCGCTAAAATTTCGTCAGCCAATACTGTGTTAACGTTTCAAAAGAAATTATTGCTACATTTTCTAAATCCAACTTATTATTATTATTAACGAAAGTATCCGCATGTGGAGACACATATTCCTTTAATTAACTTTTCTTATTCGTATTTGTTTCTTTCTATAGAAATTGCATCACAATTTTAAAAACATTGAGGAAAATTTAAAATATTTTAAAGTGAAGTTGAGTTCGAAATAGTGATTTCAAAATTGGCATCCCTATAATATTTATATGTATCGTTGTTAAGTGGGGTTAGTCTGAGTTCAGACGAAATATTAAGAGAAAGATTACACATCAAAAACTGATTTTAAATATGATATTTTTGACACTTGATTTGCACAAAAATAGATAACTGAATAAAAACATAAGGATAAATAAATTCAAATTCATTGGACATCTACAACAATCTACTCTCCAAGTTACAAGACTTCACAAATATGGCACTAATAACATGCAGTACGATATGTTTTAATTTGCTACGCATGGGACTCTTATTGGTATCATTATTCCTCGAAAAAACACAGGCGAGAATAGGTAAGTTACCCCATTTTCTTATTTAATTATAAAAATATGTAAAAATCATTGTAACATATATCCAAATTCAAGGTTCTTATCGCCTATTATAAAACAATAACCCTAGTGGTAGAACATAAGTACCGCTAGTCCATCGTCAGAAAAATCATCGTTCTGTGTCGCAAAAGCATGTACTTGCAGAAAAAAAAAACAGGCGGAATGAAGTCGGGTCCCAGGAAATAACACTCCAATTGCAAAATGAAAATGGGCCCCAAACCAATTCAAACGTTACAATAACAAGAAATTTTGGGGCGTTATTTCGTATATTTAGGGTCCATTTCGTTAACACTTGGGTGTTTTTTCATTATGAATGTGGGCCCCAATAAAAGTGGACCCCAATTATTTTTTGGGGGATGTTTTCATTTTACTTGGGGTCCGTCTTCTTGTTTTAATGTGTTATTCCAGAACTACATTGGGGTGTAATTTCTCGGAGCACAATTTCGTATGGCTCATATAAAACTTAATGAAAAACTCCCCATAATAACAAATGAAAATAAGCCCCAAATATTACTAAAAAGTACACTAGTAATATTAACCCACTTCTAAAAATGCATATGAAACATTAAGGATATTGAAGTGCGATCATTTTTATTAGGTGTAGACCTGCATTGCATCTTGCACTACTGCAATGAAACCTATTGAAAAATAATGTAAGTATTAATATTTTATATTTTTTCTAAATGCACAATTTGAAGCTTCAGCTAAAAATTAAAAACAAATATTTTATTGTTTTAGAAAGAAATGATAAAAATCGCGCGGTTATTTTGGGAAAAAATTGTTCCTTGCGGCGCTTCAACACACGATCAACAAAAATATTAATAAACTATATTTTACTGTTTTAGAAGGAAATGAAAACAATTTTTCATATATGTATATAAATCTATAATTGAATGTTGTTACTGTAATATTGAATAGAGTGTAGAGTGAATTATAAAAAAATTAACACTGATATTGACACAGAAAACAGAGGCGTCACAAAAAGGGGAAAGAAATAATTGAAATAACTATTCTATTCTATCATATTTTGTTTAATGTTTCATGGAATATGTTGTTGTATGTATTGTATATTCATTCTGAAATTATTCAACTCGACGGACAAATCAAAACCAATTTTTTTCTATTGGAGCCGATTTTCCTGGGGTGCAATTTCTATTTTTTAAAATTACACTTCAAGAAAATACACCCCCCAAGAGTCAATTAAATCTGGCCCCAATTGTGTTTAACAGTATACAACAAATAATTATTTTGGGGTCCTCTTGCGCTTATTGGGGCCTTATTTTTATTTATTTATTTATTTATTTATTTATTTATTTATTTATTTATTTATTTATTTATTTATTTATTTATTTATTTATTTATTTATTTATTTATTTATTTATTTATTTATTTATTTATTTATTTATTTATTTATTTATTTATTTATTTATTTATTTATTTATTTATTTATTTATTTATTTATTTATTTATTTATTTATTTATTTATTTATTTATTTATTTATTTATTTATTTATTTATTTATTTATTTATTTATTTATTTATTTATTTATTTATTTATTTATTTATTTATTTATTTATTTATGTCTATGGAAATCAATCCTTACAGACTAGCTTAACTAAAAGTAATATAAATCCAAAATATTTTTAAAACTATAAAGTGAAAAAGAAAAATCAATTGAACAATTCATATTAATAGTATTATATTCCTTAAGACACCTCAATATAGGCTCAAAAGAATAGTAATTATTTCTATGAACAGATATATTAAAAAATTCATTATTTCTAAGACACCGTAAGGGAGTATTAATATTTATGCAGCTAAGAAGCGGAGGATAATCTACAAATCCACAAATTAGTTTGTATAAAAACAATACAGAACACTTGGATCTGCGACTAGATAGGGTTTCCAAGTGAATTAATCTGCATCTAGCTTCATAAGATGGAATTGGACTATGGAAATTTACTTCAAACAATGCGAATTTAATAAATTTCTTTTGCAATGACTCAATAAGATTAATGCGTACATTATGGTAGGGATTCCAAATAATGGCACAATAACCTCATTTAGATCTAACAAAAGCCGTGTATAGTAATTTTCGTGTGTAAGGGTTCCGAAAGTCTGTACGGTTTAAAAAAAAATAAAGCCGCCCCCACAAAAATATTTGGGGTTGTGCTTCACATTTTTTTTGGGCCCTTCATCATTGTAAACAAACCCCAAATTTGGGGCCTATTTCCATTTTGCAATTGGGGTGTTATTTCCTGGAGCCCGTCTTCCGGCCGCGAAAAAATCATAGTCTACCTTAAGAGCGGTAATATTGAGTGGATACACACTCTTACATAACTATAAGTATACATACGGCACCCAAATTGCGGTATTTTGGACAAAGTTAATAAATTATTCAATCTGGATTTCATATGATAGCAACTTTTTTAAAGCTGGTAAGAAAGCCATCTTTATAAAAGGCTAAACATTTGGTCTTATATGGCCAGCCCATTTATTTCCTTACAAATTATTTTGCACCTTATCGTTTAATCTTCGTGGGAAAAGGACATAAAAAACCCTGATTATTTTTTCTTAAACTAACTTACACACTAACCTACTGCTAAAACTTATACTAGAAAACAAAATAAATAAAATGATATAAAGCAACAAAACAAAATGCGGAAATGATAAAAAAATAAATAAAGTATAAGAGTTCATTTAAATTATCTTCACAATTCATTTAGTACTAATCAGCCTCATTGGGACACATTATAGACCAAATTATCCGTGTCGTGTGTCCAATATCTTCTACGGTAGAATAGAAGTTTACGCTCTTGGTTGTATAGCATATTCCTATTATCTAACTCCAAAAGCCCCATTGGACCTAAAGCCCCCTTTGGTCTTAATATGGCATCAAAATTATCGCCACTTATCTGACACTCACCAACTAAGTCGTTATCGCTATCATTTATTTTGCATCTTTCCAGGAAACCGATGGCTAGCTAAGTCATCCAGACGTCGATCCTTTCGACTTTGGCTATTTTTGCTTCTTCATAGATTGTTACGCAGAATGGGCTGGTCCAGTTCCCCGATCCGTCAACCTTGGCTCTTAGGGCCAGGCATTGCCTCAATATTTTCCTCTCTAACTCCGATTTTTATACTCGGTTCATTCTTTCTGACGTTTTTATAAATGTTCATTAATCTCCCCTTGGCCATGAAGGTGGAGCATTTTTGAATGTTCAGTCTTAAATACCATTCATCAAAGTATTTTTCAAGGGTTTGAAGGTAGGTCTGAAGTTTTTTGTTTGCCTCTTTTGCCCATCCGCGAAGATATAGATTTTTTCGTCGTTCTGCGTTTGTGGTATGTCCGCTAAGTAGATATTATATAATACCGGTCCCAGTATTGAGCCTTGGGGCACTCCAGCTTTCGTTGCTATATTATCTGATTGTCTACTATTGATTTCGACAGTGAAGGTTCTGTCAGTAAGGTAGTTATATACCAGTCTCGATATTTAATTGTTGAATTTATATTTCACCTTCATTTTATATATAATGTCTTCTTGCCATACTGTATCGAAGCCTTTCTCAAAGTCGAGACTGACTGCTATTGTTTCTCTGCGTCGGTTGATCCCCTTGGCTATCCCATCCGTAAATGCCATTAATGCATGGTTGGCCGATAGTCCCCTTCTAAAGCCAAATTGAAATTGTTTCAAAATTTTTTCTTTTTCCAGGTGTTCATTGATCTTTTCTAGGATAAATTTTTCAAATAGCTTTTCTATGTTTGGGAGCAGAGATATCGGTCGATAATTCTAGATCTCCGTGGGGTCCTTTCCACGTTTTAATATTGGAATAATTTTAGAGTGCTTCCACCTAGTGGGGAAGTAACCTATATTCATACAGTTGTTGAAGATTATTGCTAAAGGATTCCAATTCCTTTTTTCCATAGCACGAAATTCGGAATGCCGTCGGGGCCGCTGCTCTTTTGGATGTTTATTGTTTTTTAAGGCCTTCCCCACATCCTTTGGTGTTATGAGTGTGGTGGTTGCCACCGTATTATTTGACCCATCGGATTTTTCAAACTCTGTGAATATTCTGCTTGGGATGTGATTTTTTATTTCTTGTATAGCCGCAATCTTTTCGCTATCGTGAGACCCGGTTTCTCTTGACAGCTGAATGGACTGAAATTTGTCCGCCAGCACATTCGCTTTGCTCTTGTCATCATCAGCAATTGCACCTCCACTGTTAGTCAGTCTGGGGATCTTCTTTGTCATTGTTATGAGAGCAATTCTTTTTATATTGTTGAAAATGAGCGGGTTTGGTTTTATGCTTTCCAGTGTTTCTACGTAATACTCTTCCTCGAAATTTAGTATTAGTTCGTCAATTATTTTTTTTATGTTTCTTACTTCAGCGTTCAGGGTTATTTTCCTAAAGGGGTCGCTTGTCCTGTAAGCTCTTCCTTTCCGGCGCTTTTTCTGTTTAATCAGCTGAATAATGTTGACTGGAAGTGGCAGTGTAGGTCCCCTGGATGGTTTGATTTTCGGAGTCCATGGCATTTTTGAATGCTTCTCCTATTATTTCCACGGCTGCGTATTCATGTTTCTGTTCGTCGGTTGTTGTATAGTCATCAGTTCCGTAGGCAGTTTGTTATTGAAATGTCCTCTGTTCATTCGTTCGTAGTTGTAGATCTCTGTCCGTCCCTGTTCTTCAGTGTCAATTTGTATCTCTATGGCCCTATGGTCGGAGTCATAGTCCAGAGTTTTCGTAACAGTCCAATGGTCGTCATGAACAAGTCAATGTACGATTCGCCTCTAATCGGGTCTGTCGTTCGTCTTATGTGTAGGGTAGGGCACGTAATCAGCCATTCGCTCAGTATTCTGCCGTTGAAATTTGTGGTATTTCCTCCCCATGAGGGATGCTTTGCGTTGAGGTCGGCTCCAATTATTATCTCTTTATTGCCTGCGACACCATCGAGTGTATCCAGGTCACTTATATTGAGCTTGTCCCGCAGTCTTAAGTAAAGAGCCATTACTACTGTCTCAATCCCGCTTTTGGTCTTTATCTGGACAACCGTTGCCTCAATCCCTTTGGTGTTCACAGTTATCCTTTCACACTTGATGTTGTCACGCACGCAAATAGCCGTTCCCTGTCCTCTTCCATGCATTCTATCTTGCCTATGGGTGACATAGCCTCTCAGCTCAAATTTGTGCCTCATGGTCAATTTATGTTCCGCCAGCCTTAGTATGTCTGGCTTGTTTTCGTCAGCAAAATGCTGTAAATAATGCCTCCTGGCTTTGGAGACTATAGAGTTTGTGTTTATAAAGATTATTTTGAGGGGCTTAGCCATGAAGTCTTAGGCTCATCATTAGGCCAAATAGGGCGCTAGCTTTTTCCGAGCCATCCGTGATGCGGGAGTATTCTTCCGCAAAATCTCCTATCTTGTCATTGCAGGACATGAAATCTTTCCCCAAATATCTGGAGCAGTCAGCATCTATCATTTCAAACATTTGATTTGCCTGCATCATCTGCGTCTGACCTTTGTTAGTTGTATTTACTCTTTTCATTTTGTTTCTGTTGTCATAAACTGCATTAGCATATGTTTTTCCTTCAGTTCTATATGCAGTGGGGATTCTTTTCGGGATGTTCTCAATGCGGGTTCTCGCTGCCCTTCGTTCGTCTAACCTTTTCTTGACTTCTCTTCTTTTCGGGCAAAATTGTGAACTTGCCACATGTCCTTCTACGTCGCAATTTCAGCATTTGACTGGCATACCAATTGTTTAAACGATGACTCCTGTTGTCGGGTCTTTGGCTATAAATTCTTGCACATTTAATTCTTTATTAGGCAGCTTGCAGTTCCCTGGGCCGTGGGATTGACTAATAATTGGAGCCGACCTCAACGCAAAGCATCCCTCATGGGGAGGAAATACCACAAATTTCAACGGCAAAATACTGAGCGAATGGCTGATGACGTGTCCTACCCTACACATAAGACGAACCTATACGGCATGCTGCAGTTAGAAGATACGTGGCCAAACCGTTGGCAGTTGCGGCACTGGACCAAACCTCCCCTTTTGTAACGCTCTACTTTGACCTCCTCACAATGTAGGATGCGCTTAATCGAAAATATTGATTTCAGATCTGAATCATGGCTGAACTGCACCAGCCATCGGTCTCCATTCAGCTTAATGATGCGATTAATTGTGTATTGTATCTCGAGTAGTTCGAGGTAGTCTTTGACTTGTTCCACGGAGTACGTGCTCGATAATCCCCTAATTAGTAGAGATATAGGTTTTAAGTCCCATGGGGTGTAAGTATAGTAGTTAATTTTTTTTAATTTTCAAAATGTTCCCTATTCTTTGATGGTCCTCATTACTATTCAATTTCAAACCTACCATATTCTTATTGGTAATTGTAATTGAAAACATATCGTATCCGATTGTTTCCCTTATTGTCCTAGACATTTCATTCACATTGGTGTTATACATTTTTATAACTGGTGGGCTGGCCTTACCTTTTACATTTATATTTTGTTTTTCTACATAATTTTGTCCCGGTTGGGTTTGATGTCTTCTGGGTTCTGCGTTGGTTTTGTATGGTCCTTGCTTCCTCAATAGATGGAAATTCTTCAGCGGCAATTGCCTCGCTTACGGAATAGCGGTTCTTCCTTAAGGTGATTGTATTCCACTCATAGCTTCTTGCAGTGGTTTCTTCTTCATTATTCCATCTAGAACTTCGGCATCCATCAAATAATCTTCCTCACTATCGCATATGCTTTCATTACCTCTTGGGGTTTTCAGCATAATTCTATGTTCGGTGATTTTTTGTTTGCTGGTTTTGCAATTCAGTTTCATGATTTTTTATTTTATTTTTTGAATGTAGTAGTTCATTACTCAGTTGTTTTTCTATTTCACTATTTTTTTCAGAAGCCATGTCCGATCTTCCTCTTTTGTTTTTGTTTTTTGCTTTATTTTTTTCTTTTTCCCCCATTTCAGGGCTGTCTTTTTCTTTTAAATAATATTCACGGCTCATATTTTCGCCGCTTTTAACTTTTCTCATGTTTGAGCCACACGGCAAGTCAAATACTTGCCGTTGGTCAAGACTTTGTAATTCTAGTTCACTCGTATCCACTTTAGTTTTTGTTCTGTCACTATGTCACAGAAAGTTTTTAAGTTTGCCACTTCACCCTACTTTTGACGTAGGGATACTTCAAAATTAATTTTCTTTCTGGTTCTATGCGCTTCTCACAAGTCCAGCTAAGCACAATTTTAACGCGATTTTTCCTTTATTAATAATAATTAATAAAGGTCGTTTTTATTTTTTGCCTATTAAATTTTGGCAATTTTTTCTCAGAATTTTCACTTTTTCAAAAATTTATTTTCTCGTTTTTCAGTCACTTTCTACTTCTGTAGTTTTTTTCCAAAATTTTTTTCAGTTTTTCCGAAAATTTTTTCGAAATGCAAAGGCAACTCTCAATTTCCACTTTTCAGTTTCCTCCACTTAGGATTTTTCACTTCACTTTAGCACAATATGAACACAGACACTGTCAACACTGTAATAGTCCCAATATATCTAAAATTCTTATCTTATATACAGAGTGATTCAGGAAGTTCCGAACAAATTTCTCCAGCGTATTCCTTGGCTCATTTCATGAAGAAAAGTCCACTAGGACCATGTCCGAAAATGCAAGGGTGCGAAATGGCAGCGGGTTCAACATTTTGGGATTGGTGGTCGGAGGGTAGTAGGGTAGTAGGGTAAAGTTGCTAACTTCTGAGCCAGTGGTCGGATGTCTTTGTTTTTGGGCTTGTTGGAAAAGTCTTTAAGAGGCCATTCAGAATCAGTAGTAGTAGAAAGTAGAAAAAAGTCAAATCGCCGAGATACAGAGCTTTCGGGGAAAAAATTCACATGACCTTAACTAAAAAAGGTAACTTGTGTTTTTTTTCTGTTGAAAGATAAACGAAGCCCAGAAGTCTTACCGTTCCAAAGTTATGACCATTTTACTGAAATGCAAAAATGTTTGTTTTTGGAAGCGAAATAACAGCACACATTTGTTTGTTTTTGTAAATTAACACGTTTAAGATTTTAAGTAGAATTTATAAATATTCATTGCTAGAATTTTGTCATTCAACAAGTGTCTACGAACGCGAAAAGTACGAGTGATTTTTGTCCGGTTTTTTAAAAGTGAATAACGACAAAAAAGTAAAAGTTTACGCTAAGGTCTGTGCAGCAACAGTTTCGAGTACGTTGTGTTTTGAATTACATGATAAAAATGACAACTTATTCAAACGAAGAATTAGCCGACATTCATTACATGTATGGATTCTGCGATGGTAATGCAAGAGCTGCTGCGCGTGAATATGAAAAAAATATCCGACCACTGGCTCAGAAGTTAGCAACTTTACCCTCCGACGACCAATCCGAAAATTTTGAACCCGCTGCCATTTCGCGCCCTTGCATTTTCGGACATGGTCCTAGTGAACTTTTCTTCATGAAATGAGCCAAGGAATATGCTGGAGAAATTTGTCCGGAATTTCCTGAATCACCCTGTATACAAATAAGATTCATTGTGCTTGTAATTAATGTTCTCTGTAACGCGTGAACCAATTTTGTTTCTGGAAGTGTACATGAAAGGTGATATCAATACCAATGCTTTAATGTGAATACAGTTTTTGTATGTGGATTTGTTCACGGGTTATTGGAATTTTAGTGAACGTACTTGTGTGTATACATTAGGCTTATGCAGAAAATAAAAAATTTTGCAAAGCGCGAAGGGCTGACTGGGTTTTCATATGCAGGCAAAAATTCTAAGACAAACTGCGTTTTTACTTTTTTGATATCTTAAAAAAAGTTCCGCACCAAATGCATTTTCTGCAGCAAAAATGAGAATTTTTTAATTCCAAAAAAATCCCATATTTTCGAAATGACAAAAACCATCTACTAGTACCCGAATCTTATAGATTTTGATCTGCTGTTTATTTTAAAATCCATTAAGTGGTTTTCGAGATATGATCATACTACGTTAAGTACTTTTCGAGATATCCGCTCATATTCGCTCATACGTTTTTTAAACATTGGAACTTACTTGTTTTTTCATATTTCTTGAAATTGGCATTGATTTTTACATTATTTCAGAAGAGTTTTTATTGTAAAATTCTGTTGTAAACCGTGTACGTTGTAAATTTCATAGCATTTTAATTGTGTAAATTTGAGAATAAGTATGTCTAAAAAAAGTTATAACGCAGTTGTCATCAACAGTGAAAAATGGCAAAGACATTTGATGGGTGATACACAAAATTATCAATTTTGTAAGCCGTTATTTTACATACACCAAAAACCTAGTGAAGATTATATTCTTGGACGATATTTGACATTGACCAAAGAAAAGAAACAACAAAAAAGTGAAAATATACTGATAATATATAAAGAGTTAACTAGTTTATGGCTAAAATTTAAAGAGCCAACAATGAAGAAAAAAAATATAATCAGACAAATTGAATTACTTGTTAAAGACTATCGAAATAAAACTAAAAAATAGGATTGTTTAAAAACATTTTTGATATAACTTCCAAATCTACAAATACAGAGATACCAAAAAGTGGTCAAGTATCAAACGAATTAGATGAAGGTAGCAGTTTTAGTGAAACCAATAATATCGATGAGAACTATTTACCGACTACATATATCCAAAAGTCGCTGAACAAAAAAGATGTCATCTTCAAAACATGTAATGTATGTATACCTACTCCAGTACAATCGACTGTCTGGAGGCAATGCTTAAAAGCTTCAGAAGCAAGAGAGGCTGAAGACATTAATATTCTAAAAAATGACCTATGGGCCTTACATTTTGACGGAAAGAAAATAAAAGGCAAGGAAATTCAAGTAATTTTACTTAAAAACGCAGATAAAGAAATGAAATTAGCAGCTTTGGTCTTAAATGACGGAAAAAGTGCCACCATTTTTAATGGTATTTTCGAAGTTATCCAAAAATTCGATTTATTTGATTCCATTAAAGTAATTATATGTGATACTACTACCATCAAGACTGGAAAAAGAATGGAATTGTATCGAAACTACAGAATTACTATATATCAAAAGGCAAAATTCCCCCGCAGTATATCAGCTGTCAACATCACGTTCTCGATTTAGTCCTAAGACACGCTGTGGATCACAAATTTTGTAATTTCTGATTTCTGTATATATTATGAAAATATATAAAAAATTGCTTTTTAGGGGGAGATGGATCTATGGATCAAAAATTTTGTAATTTCTGAATATATTATGAAAATATATAAAAAATTGCTTTTTAGGGGGAGATGCTACATCACCAAATATGGAGGATGAATTTGTAAAGATATTGCTGTCGTCATATGATAATTTGAAAATGAGCTATAAACAAAATTCGGGGAAAATAAAAGTGGAAAATATAATCTGGCGAGATGATATGAAATTTCTTGCAGAGCTCTGAATGGCCTTTAAATATTTCCTAAAAGAAAAACAATTTCCATTTATTAATTTTAAAAAATTCCGCCTTTGAGTAATGCTAGATGGAATTCGAGAGCGACAATTGCATTCTTAGCATATACATATATTGATCGACAATTATAGGTCGGATGTTTGGTTTTCGAATCATAACTTTGATTCAAACCATTTTGGTATTATAAACGAAGCGCTAAAAAATTTCCCTAAAGCTATAACTTGTTTTAATAAACATTGGATCAAAGAACCATCTGCAATACCATGCCAAAAGTCAAATATTTGTGCAGAAAGGGGAGTAAAAATTTAAATTTTAATTTCAAAAATTTAAAATTTCAGACTTATAATTAACTTTTATTTGTATTTTTTTTTAATACATGATAATATACGATTTTTGTATATCACTAGAGTAAAAACATAATATATTATATATTAAATATGATTTTTTTTTTATCAATTGCCATCAAAGAAATATATTTCGGAAATTATTTATAAAGCAGTGATATTATTAGTAGTGTTATTAGCTTTGAATACTGCAAATCAGTACCTACAATTTTATATGCAGAGATATCTCAAATGAACTTATGCAAAAATTACTCAATATATTGAAAAATAAATGATAGATTTCTGATCAGCGGACCAAACTGTATGAATGTGAATAAATGATATTGTGCTGAAAAAACAATAAACTTTTTGCAAAATCTGAATTAGCGAATAACTGGAAAACTACTCATCGTATAGTTTTCGTAATTAGAACTCAAAATTTATAAAACTTCATACAGCGGTTAATGTAATGGCAAATTTTTATGTTTTTGCAAATTTTCAAATGGTCATATCTCGAAAACCACTTAATGGATTTTAAAATATCAAAATTTATGGTTTTAGTTTTTGGTGATGGTTTTTTAACAAAAAATTTTTTGTCATTACGAAAATATGAGATTTTTTGGAATTAAAAAATTACCATTTTTGCTGCAGAAAATGCATTTGGTGCGGAACTTTTTTTTAAGATATCACAAAAGTAAAAACTCAGTTTGTTTTAGAATTTTAGCTCGCATATGAAAACCCAGTGAGCCTTTGTGTTTAAAAAATACGCATAAGCCTAGTATACATATTGAGTGCATACGAGTATATGGGAAAATATTTAAGTTTTCAAATTGGAAATATCGTAAGTGGAATATTGAAATAGCTTGACAAGTCTCAGTGTATATAAAAATCACCTCCATTGTTGCAAGCTCACCTCCATGAGCTATTGACCTTCATGTTACCATGGAGGTGAACAACATGGAGGTGAATTTTTCTTACAAATTATCTTGTAACTCTATTCGATGATGGCTACGCAAACGACATTCTGGATTTAAGTTAATGACCCATAA
Source organism: Phaonia tiefii (assembly GCA_963931995.1). Lineage (NCBI taxonomy): Eukaryota > Metazoa > Arthropoda > Insecta > Diptera > Muscidae > Phaonia > Phaonia tiefii. The sequence continues at coordinate 191,941,420 of OZ008369.1, forward strand.
TACATTTAATCGCTGAAAGATTTATTGTGCAATATTGTTTAGGTACCTCGGAGGTAACATACCAAATGGTATTCACCTGGAATTCTCCCCAAAAATGTTGAAAAACACTAAAAAAATTCGGTTTAAAAATACTGTATTTTTTTGCCTCTCCATCAACTGTGCCGTTATATCTACTTTGCAAATGTGTTTATCGTATTCTTATTAGAATAATCTTTGTTGCTAGAGGTGAATTTTTACATGCTGTTCTGTTCAGATGAACTGAGACTTATGGAGTGCCCCTCGTATTTAATCTTATGCCGCTACCCTCGGATATGGTTCTTTTTCAGCTGGGTCGACAGCGCACTGCTGTAAACAAATGTTCGTCTGTCACAAGCAGCACCAAACCAAAATAATATACTGGTGGTGTTGTTGTTGTGATGGACTGCTTGAGTGGCTTGCTGAAGGTCGGTGTGAAGGGACAGGTGATGAGAAACCAAACCAACACAAATCAACGACGACGAACTGTTGGTGTTGTTCTTGTAGTCATTACGTTGCATTCCTGCACGGCTGCACTCACTACCACAAAAAAAAAACTATTTGTTATATTTTCCCTTTGAAAGCGATGCCACTTCAACGGTCAAACAATATTTTATTTAATATTATTTAAAACAAATTGGATGATCGCGCAGTTGCTTTGTCGCCTTTTGTTTTCGTTGTGTATTTGGTTACTATATAATCAGGGTGTTATGGTACAGCTGATCGAAAAGGTAGTGAAATTATGTAGAATGAGAGACCAAAGAAGACAGAGGTTATAGATAGAGATTATACATACATAGATAGATTACAGGTTATTGATGTGTTAATACTAGGGTAGGGCAATCTATCAAAGTGAACACATGGAAACAGCACACAGCGTTAGCATCACATATGTGGTTGTTGTACAACAATAGTTTCTGCCTGAAAGTAAGTAAGTATGATGGTATTGATGTAGCGGCAGCGTACAAACAAGCACGTCGTCATCACCAAAGAGTAGTGATCGATGTCTTTTGAAAATTTTATGCTTGTCTATTGTTTTATGTATGGGCGGGGCCATTATATTGAAACAAGTGGATTGGAACGCGCCTATGGCACCCGTCGAAACATGCTTTAATTTTCATCGATTTTTGTTGTTTGTTATTACAGCAGACGTGTAAATGATTTACACGGGTATCAGCTTGTACCTTATACCTATGTATGTATTCATGCACACAGAGAATAAGCAGCTCAATTGGATCTTCCAACTAAGAGTGGCACAACAATCTATGAAATTTTTTGTTTATTATTATTATATCTAATTATTACTTATATCTAATTCCCTCACACCCACTGGGTGCCCTTTGGAATCTTCCATCCTCTTAAAAAACACTACATACATACATCATTCTTAATCATAAATTATATACGTTGTAAAAACTATTCTCCCGAAAAATTCAATGATAACGGGAACGCCTCATTTGTCGTCTTGACCTAAAAATAAAAACTGAAAAAACAAATAACAACTTACAAACTAAATAAAAACAAAGAACTCCAGCAAGCCGGATCGCATAAGTTATCAGATCAGAAATTCCAAAAAATTTCCAGCTCCACCTCGGTAAAAAGAAAAACTACTGCGTAGTATTATACACAGGGTCATCGATGCCCAATGTACCGAATCTCCTGTGGTAAAACAATAAAGCCTCGTCCGTTCCTAGATAGCCCCCATTACTGAGGGCCAGAAGGTCCGTTGGTCCAAGGAACCAGCGTTACAGAAGATTGTCCGCATCCGTCGTGTCGAAACATGCCCTAACCACACCCACACCCGCCGCTTATCCACACCCGCCGCTTTTCCCAGGAAAGTCAGAGCAGAGTCCACCATGAACCTGTCGATCCTCCCAAATCCAGCACCATCATACACCCTCCTACAGGAGGGTATGCGGAAAGATCCATCCGCCATCACCGTTACCCTCAGGCCCAGACAGGTCCTGAGTATTTTCCGCTCCCATTGCCTCAGCCACTCCATCTGACTCGACGAGATGGGAAACCAGGCTGGGAAAGCATACACCAAAACAGGCCTTATGACCTGCCTGTACACCAGCAGACGCACCTCCGTACTCAGGCCATTCGCCCTCGCCAACAGCCTGTAGTATGCAGATAAGACAAATCTTGCCTTCCGCAAAGCGTAGTCAACATGGCTCACAAAGGTGAACCGCTCGTGGAGCATCACTCCAAGGTATTTGATATACTTCGAAATCCCGATATCAGCATCTCCCACCTTGAGCCTAGGGATGTAGCCCCTGGCGTTCGGGTACAGGTTCTTCCGCTTCCCCTTGAAGATGATCCCTCTTGATTTGGCCACATTAAGCCCAATTGCCCACCTGGAGAAGAACCCACTCAGGGCCTCAAGGTAGGCGTTCAGCCTATGATTCATGTTGCTAGCCCTTGGGCCAGAAGCTGCCACAAGCATGTTGAATCGTTTTTGCGAGACAGAAGTATGAAATGTTCTAACATTTTCCCATGTTGAAGAAGAATCTGCGGACTGTATGTTCTGATTTTGTGTCACGTTACTAGATTCTGTTGCTCTAACGTTATTTTGATAATCTACTTTATTTTTGTGCACTAGCGTATGATCCTTTGAATTGCACTTTGAGCATGTATTCGTACTACACGGTGCAACTGTAATAGACGAGCTAACTTTTTGAGATGTGGGAGCAGGTAGACGAGCAACTTTAAATTTTTCCTAATATTCGTTGATAATTTTACACATTTTGGATCTACTCTAAATGTGTTTTTCTTATAAATTTCTTTCCATTCGGTGTTTAAATTTCTAGGGCTAGATCATTATAAAAGTTCACACCTGTTTCTTGTAGTTGTTTCGCACACCACACGATCTCATCGACCTGTACCAAAAACTCTTCCATTAGCACATTGACTTATTTTAATTAAATTGTTTTATTTCCAACACTTGAAGCAGGATAAAATATCGTAAAGAACGAGAAATATGTTACGGGAGACAATTTCGAATTAAATTTCTGTAACACTATGCAGAAAAATTTTGATTCATCCAACAAAGAAAAAAACGTTATTGTTTGTTCGGATAGAGGGATAGACGACTTTGAAATATGCCAACAAAATTGTATCCGAAAACATTCTTCTCACCCACTGTACAGAATTTTATGTTCAGTTAAATGTTACAATGTTGTCAGGAACATCCATGGTGTTAATCGTTAGCTAAAATGCAAAAAGGCGTAACTAACAAAAATGTAATTTTACAGGAGAACCAAAAAACTTTGTGAAATGAAAACTATAAACATTTTTAACGAAATTTTTTCTAATTTTTGATCGCAGAAGTGTAAAATTTTTTCAAGACATGTAGTTTTATGGCATTCATAACAATCAATCAAAAACTTGATTTTGTATTCCCCGAATTAAAAATTTTTCTTCATAAATTAATTTGTGTCCCACTATACAGAAACCTTTCTGTCGAATAAGTTTCGAGAACCAGTTCAGATTGCGATAATAAATGTTAACAAGTGTTCCCATCAATCAAAATATGAATACTTCCAAATAAGAGGCAAAAATTTTGTATCGAAGTATAATTTTTCTAACCCACTGTATAGAAAAATCCACAGAATTTATTTTTTTTTTAAAGGGTCAAGATTTTCGAAAAAAATTGCGTGTTAAAAAAAAAAATTTTTGAGACCCACTGTTCAGAAAAGTTCACCAAATTTATGGTTTGTTAATTGGACAAGGTTTTTAAAAACTTTTGCATCGAAAAATGATTTTCCTGACGACTGTGCAGAAAATTCACACAATTTATTTGTCCTTTTGTGAAAGGACAAGATAACTACAAAAATGATTTTTCTGACTCCATTAATCTTTTTCACGTGCACCATATTTGTTGTTTTGAAGCAATAATAAATTTTTGCAAAATACATTTTCTGATCCACTGTGCCGAAAAATTTGCATTCTCTTCAACCAACTCCAGGGTCATACACGGCAATTTTAATTGCGCAAGTGTTGAGTTTATAGGAGAGACAGGGGACGAGAATGAAAGCTCTACCCCTCTTGCCATGTGTGGCGCTGCACTAATCGACAGATACATAAATATAATATGGTACCGTAATATAAAAAACAAAAAATTACCAATTGTGCCCACACACAAATGTGTCGCGACAACTTCGTTTAGAACCAATGAGTAGCGGATTATCAAAACAGTTTATTTTTACACGGCACTTCATCGGCCGAATACAAAAACAAATTGCGCTATTTTCCGTTTGACTTTTTAAAGGGCTATTACACAGGCATACATGTGTGTAGACATGTACTCGTATGATGGCATACTTTGCGTTTTTCTATTTCACTGTCGGACGCTGCCGGCATATTTTTTGAAGCGAAATTTTTGTAGCGAACGCATGACAATTAAACGGAAAGTTGTAGCGGCTATTGTTATCAACGAAATATTATTATTTTTATTATTATTGTCTGTTTCCACATCAACACTCGAAATGCCGTCCAATTGGCACTCCTGGTCTTCCAAGAACTATAAATTTTCAAAGTACCAGTTTTGGCAGCTTGGTGCACCCTTTTGAGCTCCCCCCGGTAGCAACCACGTAAGTTATTTATTTTTCTTTTTACCATGTCAATCGTTGCATTTTTTTTAAATTTCACTTTATATTTCCTTTAATTTGTTATACCCATTAATTTTTAATTGTTTGTTGTGGTGCAGAGCTGATTTTATTTGCCACAATTGTGGCAAGCTTACAGATTCCTCAATAAACTCTTCCCAGAAAATATTTTTTTTAAACAAACGAACAGACATGCTATTAGACGAGTAAGTTGGTATGCGACAGACATCACAAAATCAAATATTATTTCAAACAAATTGGATGATCGTGAGTTGCTTTGTCGTCTGGTCTTTTCACGGCGTATTTGGTAACTAGAATCTAATTAGCTGCTGCAAGTGGTTATACTGATAGCGAGAGTAATTCAGCCGTAAGGGCTATTTATTAACTAAGAGCAATACCAGCTAAAAGAGGAATAAAACCTAAAGATTACCACTATATAATTATTGAAAAATAATAAATCTTAAAACATTAAACCATAAATTATCAATACAACATTAATACTCGTACATAAAATACTATACACTAGCTATTTAGATGATTTATAATAAAAGACTTTATCGTGTCCGGTGATAAAGAAAAGTCAATAACCCGATAAACCTCATTAAAGCCTGTGCACATTCTCCGAAGCGGTTCATTTAAAGCATAATTATAGCGTCGAAAACTAATATACAGGGGCTTATAGTTCCTAGACAAATACGACCAAGAAGATACTCAGAGCGTATATCGCCCCTGAGAATCTTATATATTGTAATCGAATTAAGCATAGTCCGCCTACTAGCCAGAATAGGTAATTTAATTAAAGTCAATCTACTGACATATGGAGGAAGATGGACGTTAGGATCCCATCTCAGGTTCCTAAGACAAAAAATAATGAATTCTGATAGAATCTATTATATTCACATGAAAGTCATATTGTGGATCCCATACCACTGATACATATTCTAATATGGGCCTAACAAGGGATGTAAAAAGATTTTTCGTGATATATGGATCAGAAAATTCCTTCGCCCAGCGATTAATGAACGAAAGTACGCCATAAGCCTTAGTAACAGTAGCAATAATGTGACTATTGAAAGACAATTCCCTATCAAGTAAAAACCTAAATCCAAGAATGAATTGACCAAACCTATAGAATACCGGAAGGTAATCATACGTGATCTGTAAAACGCCATATGCTTACATTTACCCAAATTTAACTCCATAAGGTTAAGATTGCACCAACTCCCAAACCGATCCAGATAATTTTGAAGTAGAATATAGTCTGAAGCATTTTTATATGACATAAATATTTTCACATCGTCCGCGTACATAAGCACATTAGACTCAGCTATCGAATTAGGCAAGTCGTTGATAAACAAGAGAAATAAAATAGGACCCAGGAGACTTCTCTGAGGAACGCCGGAAGAAACTTAGATAGGTCTAGATAGCGAATACCCAAAAATTACCATCTGTTCGCGACCCGTAAGGTAAGATGAAATCCATTCAATAATATTACTATTAAACCCGATAGTGCTTCATTTACTCAGTAGGAGGCGATGGTTAATCTTATCGAAAGCATTACTAAAATCCGTGTAAATAACATCGGTTTGCATTCCTGAAATAAAACCATCAATTACGTGAGAAGAAAATTGAAGTAAGTTTGTAACTGTAGATAGACCTTTGCGAAAACTATGTTGTCTACAGTCAATAATAGAGGAAACTATGTAAGATGTAATGTCAGTGACCAGTTTCTCAAGAAGTATTATAATCAGTTTCAGTTTCGCAATACCTCTATAATTTGACACATTTGTAATGCTACCCGACTTATGAAGAGGGACAATATACGAGATTTTCCAGACCGCTGGAAAGTAGCTACATTTCAAAGATGCATTGAATAGTATAGTCAATGGTGTAGCTAATGTCGTAGAACAGTATTTTAGCACAGAATTAGGGATCCCGTCAGGTCCATAAGTGTTCGTGGGCTTCAGTGACGAGAGGTTCTCCTGGACCCACATATCACTCATAGAAGTGATCCCCAACGTATCTAATGACCGAATATATATCATAAGGATAGTCACAGGTAGTCGAGACTGAATTAACCGAGTAAACAGATGAGAAAAAGTCAACAAAACAATTGGCAATAGATTCAGAGTCCATTATTCATCACAATTCGAGAAGGTCTTGATACGGACTTACGCTTAGTGTTAACAAAGTTGAAAAAACTTTTAGGATTGTTCCTAAAATTCTTACCAACCTTGGACAAGTAAGATTGATAACACTTGCGAGATTCTGCCTCGTAATGACATCTGGCAATAGTGTACTTACTATAATCAAAAGATCTACCTGATACCCTAAACTTTTTATGTAATCTACTCCTGGCATTTTTTAACTGCTTTAAATATTTAGAAGGTCAACGAGGTGAGCAATTCTCATCTCCTGCCGATTCCCTTGGCACAGATTTACGTACACATCTCCACATTACATCATAAAAATTAATTAAGCTCCCATCAAAGCTCTGGCGATCCTCACAGTCTAATATTGACCTCCAATCGACAGATTCAAAAAGACTATTCAGTAAGACAAAATTAGTACACACGTGAGAAACAAAAAGTTTTCCTGGTAGATTTTGAATAGATTAAGCTTTCAGTCTGGAGATGGAAACGAATACAAATTGTAGGATGGTATGAGTCCTCGGGCAAACTTAGAGGATTAACGCGGGAAACTTAAAAATTATCAGAATTATTAACTATTACAAGATCAAGAGTCTGAATAGGACATTAGCATTAACAATATCGTTAATCTGAACAAGATTCAGAAAAGAAATGAGTCTAACAAAATCAGAAGTCCAGTCGCAAGGAGTTAACGGAGTGAGATGTTTAGTATCAGGTAAGGGTAACCATGATACCAAAGGTAAATTGAAATCAACCAATATCAGTAAGCTGTCACTGACACCAAGCTTCCCACACACTTCAGAGATGGTATCCAATTCCAAACTCTGACGAAGGTGGAATATTCGAACAAGTTATATAAAGTTTGGCAAAACAAAAATTTATCTCTTACTTTAATAAATAACAAAACAAAAAGTTAGTGGAAAAAATGTAAATGCCGCGGGTGGGATTCGAACTCAAATTCGCTGGACGACCTTTTCGATGTTTGTGAAGCATCATCTTCAGCAGCGTTTAGCCCGTTAAGCCACTGCGGTGTGTATTTACACAAGTCACTAACTGAAGACATTTATTGATCAATATAAAAAACTTTAAATGAAGGATTTATTTTTGTTTATCAAAAGCAGCATATGTACATTTATAGCCTTTAATTTCATACGGCTGTCCAAAATTATTTACCCAGCTTTGCTGAACATTTTTTCAGACTCAGTTGTTGTGGCCGGGATGCACAAATACCTAAGTGCAAGAACTTTCATCTCTTTCATGTCGGTGGATCTGTACCTCGTTTCTGTAGTTCTCGAATCGAAAAAGTTTTCACATTAAGCATGAAACAAAAAATTCCATCGTTTCTCAATTTGTGAGTCTGTATATCAATGCGAAAAGAGGCAAAACTGATGACATTTTTATTGGAATGTTCCAAGAAAGCTGTCAAGTAATAAAAAAAATATAAACAAACTACATAAGCTAGTGCGAAAAAGAACAACAAACAGAAATTGTTTTAAGGGATTCCCACTGCTCCTTACAATTGAAGCCCTTGGTGGAAGAAGGTGTTAACTCACTTTTTTCAAAAACAATATTTTCCTTCTTTAATGTTTCCATGATGGTATCTGATTTAAATAAAAATTAAAAAACAAAATTTTTTAAATTTAATTTTAATAATTTAAATATCAGATGTTGACTTTTTCTTATCTAAAATAAAATCAGACACCATGGAAACGTAAAAAGATTGTGTCTGGCAAATTCCAAATTAGTTGACTATATTTCTTTATGATTTTTTGATGTTTTTGTAATATTTAGGAAAATTAATAGATACATAACAAAAAAGATATATGTAATTATTAACTTCTCCATTTAAAATATAAATTCTTAATTTCTTAAAAAGCCTTTTTGTAGAAACAATATCAAAATCTCGCACCGTTTCAATTTGTGAGTATTTTTGACGTTTCAAACTTAAAATTTTTCGACTCCCTACTTTTTAGAAACAGTATTTCTCGCATTTTCCCAATACGCGGGAAAAAACCAGTACGTCACAGAAAGTTATTGCAAAACAAATGTTGTTGAAACAGTCGCATGTGAGAAGCGATGTTTTGTAACGATTCGTAGCGTTTTTGTTTCAATTCACATGTCTCATGTGAACTCTTTTTCGATTCGAGAACTACAGAAACGAGGTACTGGTCTATGAATGAAGCCAGTGAATGATGTAAATAATATAAGTTCAAAATATCAATGACCTTCCAGTACTCCAACGATTCCATGCCTATGGGTTGATTTCGCTTTTTAGCATATTCCCGGAACGAGATAATTACTTCAGCCCATTTAGATACGGCTTTACATGAAAGTTTTTCCTTTATAAATTAGAAAATATCAGGTACCTCGTTGTACTCTGCAGTTGGCGATTCATCCCTGTTATCTCTTGACGCAATAACTCTTTTATATTAACCAATTAATTTTAAAGCTTCTTTTTTGAATCTAGGATCAAAAATAGATGCCAATCTTGTGACACTTCTAAATTCATAAATGATAAATCGTTGTTAGATTTTTTCGGCTAAATAGACGCATGATTCCAATCCGAGATCAGTGTTCATGTTTGATTTCATCATCGCGTAACATAAACCTAATTACGACGGGAATCACTTACAAAATCGTAGCAGACTGATTTCCGGAAATAACGTTTGTATTTATGTCTTGCAATTGCTGTATTTCTTCTGCCGTTATAATCTGAGGGGACTTTGGGGAGCTTAATAACACTGAAGATATGGTATCTTTAGTAAGCACAATTCGCTGCACCATTGAAAATGTGCTATTCCACCTAGTGTCCACTTCTTTAATTAGGCTATTTGGTTTTTCTTCTCCCTGTTCCATTTTGAAATTTGCATATGCAATAGTGGTCTTTTTAAAATATGTGACTATGATTTAGACAATGTTGATAGAACATCCTGGACAACAAGGTCGATTGAAAAAAGATTTATTTTCTGAAGTAGCTTACAAGCACAAATCATTTAAACCGCGTTGTCTGTTACGATGCATGGAACTTTGTTGAACATATTCCATTTATTAAGGCACACGCATATTGATTCCGAAACGTTTTCAGAACTATGATTTAGTTCACTAACGAGCTTTGTTAAAACTGTCAATATCAGTTTGAAATCACTATCAACGAAATGGCACGTAACAGTCAAATAACTTTCGTTTACCTTCGATGACCACCAGTCGGTGGTTATAGCACAGCTCTCTATTTGGTCAAGAACATCCTGCAGTTTTTTGCAGACATCATCACACATCATTTTCAAAAGAACATTTAGAATGGCGTTTCGAGATGGTAACACATATCGTGGATCTAGAACTATACGAAACGGCCACATTATTATAGGGTCCGATGTTAATGGTTCCATTAGCAAGGATGACCGCTTTAAATGGTCATCAGATTTGACATATTTCCACCTGTTTTGTTAGTTTTTTGGCATTCCAGGCGTTTTGCGTGTTTTTTGCCTAGAACTAATGCAAAATACTTCCAAATGTCTGACATACTTTTTCTGGGTCTTTTACTGGCTTGAGAATCTGTGTGGTAAGGAATGGATTATTTCTGTTTCAACTCCTTTTAATCAAAAAATCTATAAATACATTAACATGAATTTAAAGTTAATTTTTATATTTTTGTTTACATTTACGAACTTGCCGCGTTTAATTTCACAATACTAGTGGTGGATCATTTTTGATGCAAAAAAAATTTGTTAGTTTTAAGATTTAACAAAGCCGTGGAAAAATAAAATCTCAAAAAAAATAATCTTTCGATACAGTGCGACAGTGCCATCGATAGTTTGACACCTCTACCATAGAGAAATAGACAAGAGCCGCTATCCCACTGTTCCCGTTCTCTAGATGACGACGTGGTAGTGGCCATTTCAACTAGTTCTTTGCTTTTGTAATTTTCTTTGATTGGATATAAACGGACAGAAATGAAAGGGAATGCGTATTTTAGTTCGATACAAACAGCATAAAACATAATTCAGCTGTTATGAGTATCAATAATACACTATTCAAAATTAGCTTGCTGCATGGTCTACAATCTCCACCCATTGGGTGGGCCAATGGGTGCGTGAACACATGCAATTATTAATTTTTACTTAAAACAGTTTTTAACTAAATTGATTTTCTAAGTATTGATTATGGTATAATTAATATGATAAAAATAAGTTGACCGCATTAATTAATTTTTAATCATACTATGGATAGTATATTTGTTAACGAAAAAAGAGTGACCCATAAGTGATTTTTTGGTGTATTAAAATTTTGCGAAGTTTTTGAACAAAATTTTAATTCAGTTAAATTTTAGTCAATCGGTAATTTAAATTGAACTATAGATGTTTTTTTGTGCAAGCAACTTAGCCAGATTTTTGGTATTGCGATTTGGTTCGTATAAACTCTAATCAAATTAAATTCAATTTCGTTTTAGATTCGTGTTTGTTACATTCGTGTTTTTTACAAAAGTAGTCAGATTTTTTCGTTCAATGGAGAACGAATGCGTTTCTTATAGCCTTTTCACATTTGCCGCGTTTCAGCTGAAACGCCGACGTTTCGCTCTCTTAAGATCATTTCGAAACCATGGTGTTCACATTGTACTTTTTTTAACTACTGTGGTTTCATGTGACATTTCTCATTTCTGTTTTGTGTTTTGTGTAATGACTGTAAACAACACAAACGCACATTTGTGAATAAAGAAATATAAAATAACATTGATACATACATAATGTAAACAAACAGATTTGTTTTCCCTCATTTTTCTGACATTTGCTTTGAACCAGCAATGGAAATTTTTTCATTTTACTCCTTTTTTTGACTACTATTGGAGTACAACACAGTGCTCTCTCTCATTTTTACTGTGGTTTCAAACAAACTACAGTAAAAAGAGCAAAATGTTTGCGTTTTTTTTGTATGGAAATAAGTGCCAATTAAAGTGTGTTTCGCTGAAATCATCGAAAGAGAGCGAAACGCCAGCGTTTCAGCTGAATCGCGGTAAATGTGAAAAGGGTATTAAGTACATACACGAACATTGTGTATTGCTATACTCGAACCTGTGAATGGTTTGTGTCAGTTCCGATCGAACCATGTAAACGCAAACAAAAATATTCAAACGAAACACATTCACGAACAAAATTTAGATACACACAAAATTAAATAAAACGTATGTGCTGTAGCTCCCTGGAGAGCGATTTTGAAATAATATGTACATATCTTATTAAAACAAAATTTTATGTGGATGTCACATAGTTTGAAAAATGTGAGCACCACACTATTTTAGTATTTTAACTTTCCTTTCCAAACTCCGAACACGACGTAGGTGTTCGGCGACGGAATCCAGTTTATTTATTAAGCGGATACATATGAAATATCGGGGTAATTACACAAAAATTTACATGTGTATGTACATCGTCCATTCCATTGCAAACCGAACGATTTTCGTAAAAAAAAACTGCATTGACCACTCAGATTTGGTTGATATTGCTCAGTCATATTCCTCTATTAAAAATATTTGATAATTTAAAATTGTTGAAATCAAGAAGAAAGTGCCGTGGTAGGAACTTTTAAATTGATGGAATATCAAAACGCCAAGGCAGATTTCAATGATTGTAGGCATATTTGAAAGGTCTGGACGCGTACTTTCCGGCCGCTTATAAACTAATGATTCTTTTCTTTTCCGTTTGTGTTGTTTATCATAAAATCACCAACGCTCCAAATCAAAAGCAACATAAACGCATTGCTACATCGATTCTATACAAACACTGTAAATTTAAAAATGGACAAATAATGGGTTGCATTTTTAAACAATATTTACTAAACAGAGTTAACCGAAAACACTTTTTTGCACGAATTTGTATACACAAAAGCATCAGTTAGTTGCCCTCCCGATATCGTACACACACAATCTAGAGATGGGCGGCCGTCACGTAATTGTTGTGAATAACGTGAATTGCGCGTGAATAGGGCCAAGTTTTACTGACCTGAGCGTGCGTGAATGCCAAACATCTTCCCGCGTGAGTCCAACCTTTGCGTGAGTGAGTATGTGTCGGCTCAATTTTCGCGTGAGTCATACATATTTACGAATGTTTGATTTCATTTAATTTAGATTTTCTTACTACTCTGCTAAAGAATGTATTTTTGAAAGACTTCTAATAGCATTTCCCTCTAACACAGGTTCGTTAATCATCTTCTGTATTCCAAGAAGCTATGGAAGGTCTGGAAGAATGCTGGTGGAAATAAGAAGCAAACTTCTGGTATATAAAGTACTTTTTTCTCATCGTTATCGACTTAATAAATTTCCATGGGGGAATTGTGACTTGGTCATTGTTCCAATGAGCTCCTTGAATAGAATCTTGCATAATTAATGCATACTTTTCAGAAAACCCGGAAATAACTACACATTCACCAGAACCGAATTTATTTTTCCCTTTAATTAAAAAGAGTTTCTGTTGTTTCGCAATATAGGAATGTGTCAGTAAGCGACGAAACTTCTCGGAGACGTATATATTGAAATATGTAGTACTAGCTGAAAAGCCCGATACTTCGTTATCGGTAGTTGTATGAACTTTTTAAACTTTTCCCCCCGTTTACTCGCTAATTTACCAAGTTTCTGGGCTAAACTACAAATAGTACCATACCAGGGAGTAATGGCATATCCGAATTAACAAATATTGAAAATTTCAGCTTTTTAGCCAAAGGTGTTTGGGCAGGCCGCCTTGGGAGAGACTTTTCGCTTTTTGCCCCTCCCGTAGGAATGTCAAAATATCCCGTCTTAGCAAGTTCCTAGCTCCAGCGGTTAGGGCTGGGCGATGTTGAGTCAGTCAGTCAGTAACGTTATTCTTTTATATATACATATAGATTATATATTTATGAAGTATTATATTTCCGGTTATAATATAACGCCGTACTTTCATATAACGCCGAATTTATTTTTAGTTTTCTCATGAACTTATTTATGTTGTTTTTTTCAAACTAATAAAAGTATTTGCATACCTAGTGGGTATGGGGCAACCCTCTTAAGTTGAATGCCTCGGCCATGCCAAATTTTTAATTGAGTTCCAAAAGTACAATACGGAGCTGATTGCAAAGATATTTTGCATGGTGATGGTGCTTATAAACACCTAAAAAAAAATTGCATACATGTGTGAATTATCGCAAATAATTTAAGAGATATTTAAGTTATATGAAAAAAATTGCATATTTTTTGGCGACGTTGGTTCCGTGTTTTTAACAGTGCGATGTCATTGTTAGGCGGATTTGCCAATGGTATATATATGTATTGTTGGACTGCTTCTAAAATTATAAATAAACTAGTGGAAAGAATGGTGCAAATATATTACTTCTAAAGACAAAACTTCCAAAAAAGGAAGTTTTCGTTCCTGAAGGTGGAAACGTTTATATGTATCAAAAAGAAGACATAATGTAGATGCGTGTAGTGCTCCCTTTGTGTCATTTTCACATCCCTGAGGTAAATAAATTCATGGTGACCATTTTATTAAAAAAATCACAGTTTTTTAACATACTTCCAGCTTTGGGAATTTGACTTTTGGTTGAGGAAAATGCAAACACCTGGTAGCCCTTAATTTAGGACTTCCCCACTTTCATCACCATATCTTATTCCGTTCAATACTTACAGTATTAATTATAAACAAAATCGATTTGGAACCGCTGTGCGTTAGTTGTAGGATAAGGATGACGTTAAAGTGTTAATGAAAGCAGGTATAGAATAAGCTTTTCGTATTATGTATTCGATATGCATACTCTCTATTGCTCTATTCTATTTTACTCTATTGCTGACATGATTATGTTTCATTGCTGCAATGAATGTTTTAAAGTGTGTTTGAAATTATTTATTGTTAATTGTACATAAATACACTACTAGTATTACATTGCAGGAGTTTTGATAACAAAGTTTTGAATTTTTGTTTTGAAATGGTCTTAAAAATTGCTAAATATATTTTAGCTATTCCACTCGTCTGAAGAAAGATTATGGTAGTCGATGGGTTGAATGTTACTAAGGCCGTTGTAGTAAGGTCCTGCAAATAAAACCAAATATGAGGAATTTATTATTAACATTTATATTTAAGATGTGTATATATCTACTTATGTATGTCTGTACTTACCATGAACATAATACCATGATACCCACAACATTTCTAAATCTAAATCTTACTAAAATTTAAAATCCCATTAAATTGTCCATATTGTCCCCTATTTTGCTCGTAATATTTACATTCGTTGCAGATTACAGATCTTCGCATAGTGTAACAAGTCCCTTTTGAGAAACAACTAACTTACATGTTTTATTTTGATTCTACATTTCTCCATCGTAAAGAATTTATCATACGTGCTGCATAATAGACTGTATATCTGCTTTTATCCGATCTTATATAGTCAAAAATATAGTAGATGTTAAAAATAATGGAAGGACCGTAGCACAAATTTGTTGAAGTATTGTGAATTTAGTTTTGGTGCACGGAAATCAGGGAAATTACATTTCTAAGAAAAGGGTGTTTATAATATTACATTATTGTGTGCTGGTAATTTATGAAAGTCTGTTTTTTGGGCAGATCAAGGCAGAGTTTATGGAGCGACTTCCTTTTATAATCCAGCCATCAAAGTGATCAAACCATTAAGTCAAGCAGAAAATATCTGACATTTTCTGGACAATCACATAACGTTAAGCACTTTGACTCGTGAAGGAACAAAATAGTGAAAGAAAACGTGGAGTTCTTGCACCGAAGTACAGACTGCCAACTAATTTCACCAGAAACGAGAAAGAAATTTTCGTGATTCAGTTGTTTGACCAGGCTACGAAAGTTCCTTGATTTTTTAAAATCCATCGAAAGTCTCATGATCTTCCGAAAACATTACCGTGGTTATATAAAACTCGATTATTTGTGGGAATCCGTGGAAATACAAAAATTGTATAAAAAATTCTACGTAAAACCTACTGAGTTTGTCAAATCCGGCATGGTTTTGTTCAAGCCAATATAACCTCGTATAGCAGCCAGCAGCCTATATACCAGATACCCCGATCGAGTAACATCATAGGAAACCTAAAGTCAATCGTTCCAAATCATCTGAAAATTATACTTTAATTTACATTAATATGAAGACCGCTGTACTGGGGCCGTAAACTAAATTCCATCACCAGTTCGTGTCACATACAACAGTAACCATCAACACAATAGCGGCATTCATGCAAACGTGAAGACGAGAACTTTTGCTCAGCGCAAGTTTCCCTCGCACCGTTGCATGAGGCACCAGGTAAAGTTGCTCAGCGTAGTTGTGCTCAAAACCATATCAGCTGATCAAGATGGATACATAAGGTGGTAGCAGTAGCAATTGCATGTATTATGTATGTGTACTTTTTCTACTGTTCTAAAGGAAACGCGCTGATGTTTTCATCCAGTAAGGTGGAGGTCTAACTACTGAAGTATAGATTATGCTAGGGGGTCTAGAAATATTCTAAGCTACTAGACCATAGGCAGGTGTGGGTACTGAGGCTTCACCTCTCAAGACTACCCGAGAGGTTAATAAATAAATAAATGGTTTCCCATTACATCCCATGAAGGGACTGGGGAGAACTTCTCACAATCACTGAGCTGTGCGCTTTCCAGTTTTCACTCACTGATTGGGACCTACAGTTTTACACCTATTCCGAACGGTAATTTGAGAAGCTTTTTCATGGCTAGATACTCGATAGTGTCGCCGTCACTATGCGAGGTGACCGCCGCCGAAAGAAATTTTAAGGTGGTCAGAGCCGGGTTCGAACCCAGGATCTCATGTACAAGAGCCGCGCACACTAACCATTGCACCACCGAGGCACGCAACTAATAGTATTTTTTTTTGACTCCATTAATATTTCTGATATACTAATTCATCCCACATAAAGTTTCCAATCCGCATTAAATAAATAGGGAGTCTCTATATAATATTTTTGTAATGCGAACTTGATTAGTTAGGAGAAGGACCCGAACCCCCCACCCGACTATAGCTGGCGGAACAAAGGCTCCCGCAGTCCTACCTCCTACTTAAGTCTAGTATGTTTCAATCATAGAAAAGAGCATCAATGAATCCAGAAATGGTCTCATGTTCATTACATTTGTTAATATTGTAATGACTCAACCCGATCACACGTATTATGGAAACGCACAAACTGACTACGGTGGTGTAAGTGCATTTAATTATCAGGGCATTATGCAAGATGATGTTGTTTCGAGTTTTATGTCTATATTTTCGAATTCCATTGGTGTTGATAATATTCATCCCAGATTTCTTAAAATTCTACTTCCACAACATCTTCCTTTTATTTCTTTTATCTTTAATAAAATTTTAAGTTCAAGCTACTTTCCGGTGAGATGGAAGCTGAGTATAGACCAATTGCTGTCCTTCCCTTTCTTTCTAAAGTTTTTGAACGTATTATGCATAACTAAATTTTAGATTTTAGTAGTTTCAATAATCTTCTTAGGAACAAGCAATTAGAAGGAGTGTTTTAATAAATGAGAGCCAGTTGAAGTTGTTCAAAGAGTGAAGAATTTAGGAATTATTTTCTATGACAGCCTCACTTGGGAAAACTTTTGCAATGGTACTGCTTTAAATATAAGAATGCTTTTGGCAAAGACATATTTAGTTCCCAATCTTACGTATGGCTGTGAAATTTTTGCAAGATGTGATGCCCAGAGCAAGCGAAAATTACAGTCAACCTAGGCGAAGACGAACTGGGTAGATATTTTGAGGACTGTCCTCCTTTGGACAATTGGCTCACAGGTTTTATTTTTTTAAGATTATTTTATTTAAGTTCTCGATGTCACGATGCATTGCCTTGTTGTTGATTTGCTTTTGTTATATGGTTTTGTAGGTGTGGAAGATGTTTGACCGGTCAGGGTTGTATTTTTTAGTAGCATATTCACAGAGGTACCAGAAGGCCCGGCTAGCTCAGTCGGTAGAGCATGAAACTCTTAATCTCAATGTCATGGGTTCGTGCCCCACGATGGGCGGTATTTATTGTTATTATTCCCTTTACGTGCTTTGAGTACGAGATGCAACACCGACAAGGTTAAGGTCATCGAGCCCTTATTGTTATATTTTTTTGTTTGTAAGCAGTAGAGTAGATTCAGAAAGTTTTCAAACATTAGCTGCTGTTAATCGTCTCTATTCTGATTGGCGTCGTCGTCTCAATACAACGACATCTTGCGACGACAGCTGATGTTTGGTATTCGCCAAGTCGTTTTCGATATCTATTGACAACTATCGTCACATATTCGGTATTCTTGAAGCAAAAACGACGTCGTTATTAAATTGAAACGACTCTGATTTCGTCGTCGCATTTCTTGGCAACGACTCAAACAAAAATATTTCAATTGTTAAAGTTCAAAAAAAAATAAAAAATTAAAATAACTAATACTGAGCAATTTGAAAAACTTGTTGGCGAATTGGAAAAAAATCCTTGTTTAGCAAAAGGATTTAAGAAGGGAACTGTACCAAATAACTTTTACCAGCAATGGGAGAATATTGCTGTAAAATTAAACGCATCGGCTGACAGTTGGCAAAAGGTTTGAATATATACTTATATCTTGAATTCAGAAAGCTTAATAAAATGTTTCATTGTTTTAGGTCTGGGGAACTTAAAATTTAAAGTAAAAAAGAAGATGGTACACAATAAGGCAGAGTGTAGAGCAACAGGTGGCGGCAGAAACAAAGAAAAAGTGCTAAGTCCATTGGAGGAAACTGTTGCAAACATTCTTCAGTTTGACAAACAGATTAGTCCTGAAGGTTTAGTGTTTGGCGTTGAACCAAGAGCGGAAGACCTTCAAGCTGTAGTTGAAGGCGTTGATCTTGCCATACAGAATGAGGCAGACATTTATTTGGAACACATGTTCTCAGAAGAAGAAAGGTCAACAACTTCAAGAGCGATACCTTCTTCATCAACAACACCACCTAGAGCTTCAACTTCTCAAAATGCAATGGCGACAGTAGCTGTAACTCCGTTCAGCAGAAAAAAAGCAACGCCCGGCAAAACTTGCTAGAGAAGCACAATAACATGCAAGAGAAGGTGTTGACGGACATATCCAACACGTTAATATCTGTTAAGCGGAGTATAAAAGACTCCTGCCGTTTCCAAAAAAAAATATTGGAGGTGGAAGAAAAAAAATTGGAGGTGGAACAAAAAATATTGAAGCTCATGCAAAAAAAGGAAATGAAAGACAATGAGGAGCATGCAAAGGAAATGGAATTAAAATCCTTGAAGATTAAAATAAAAGTAAATGAGCTGGAGCATCTAAACGGTGGTAACTAATTTAACTCCATACATGTAAAAGAAAAAAAATGTTTTTTTATGTATTTATTTTTGGAAATAAGTCTAAATTTAAGACAAGTTTGAATGTAAGAAAGAACTGAAATAGTATTATTAAAAAGTTTAAAACTGAATTATAACCCAATATGAATTACAAGAAACTGTCTTTCATTTGTTCCCGTATTGCTGCGGCCTCTGTATTCGCTGCATTTTGTAAATCATCACTTTCGAGGTGGGTTGGGCTGTTTTCTGAGGATAATACATCATCATTAAAAAAGTTTGATCCAAATGTTATGCAGATGTTGTGAAGAGCTGCGCATACATTAGCAATTTGTGTTGCTTTTGTTGGCTTATAATGAAGCTGGCGAGCACCAAGTAAGCATCGAAATCGATTTTTTAACGCTCCGATTTTTCGTTCCACTATATTTCTAGCTTTAGCATGTTTGGTATTAAATAAAGACTCTGAGCTTCCTTCAGTGGCGGATCGATAAGGAGTCATCAAATATGGTTGTAGAGGGTATCCTGCGTCTCCTATAAAATAAGGATTAACGCAAAGAATTTTTGTACACTTTTTTTTTACCTAAAAGCCAAGAATTACGGCAGCCGGCATCGTATCGTTCTCTTAAACTCGTTTTGCACTGCTAACATTCCAAGTTAAAGAATCGTGGGATGAGCCAGTATGGCGGGCATCCAAAAACCGAATTCTCATTTTGTGATCGCAGATCTAATTATGAACTTAATGTGTATGACTGTTGCATATATTTTAAGCATAAGAAATACTTACTACCATAGCATTTAAACTGAAAAATCCTTTCCGATTATAGTACATATTCTGGTCTTCTTTATTTGGAGCGAAAATTTTAATGTGGGTTCCATCCACACACCCAATCATCTTGTAAGGATGTAGGCCAAGATCTTTTCGCAAAATTCGTCACAACGACGTCACAGAGATGCCCAACGCTTGAGAACGTCGTGTGAGAGACACATTTGGGCTTTCTTGAACTGAAGTCTCAGCGGCAGCAATATTCTCGACACTACGGGCACTTCTTTGTCTCACTGGCACGGGAACATTTTGTACTGTGCCTGTGGATTCAAATTTTCCTTTTTTGCGATTTTCTTATTTTGGCGATATTATGAAAAACAAATTATTTCATGCGAATTGGAACACTTTGTGAGAAATCCTTAGAAAATCGTAAAAAATTGATATTTTTTCGATTGGACGCTTCGTTTTCCAGATACAGACAGTTTTCTACATTTTTCATAAATGGGGATGGGTCCCTGGGTATCATATGTGTGCTTAAGTTAATTTGCGTCATCCAGAATAATAGTTCCTCCAGCCAAGTGTCCACAAGTGTTTGCAATAGTGCCGTCATATTCAACGATTATATTTAAATGTCTCACTTCACCTCAGTTTATGATAATATGTATTCTTCGCTGGCTGATATCTATACACTTTATTGTTTGTTCACAACTTTGTTTATCCCTTTCTGTTTAAAATATTAGATTTTGTGTAAAGTCCTCGTGTAACATTCCAATATACGGTGTTTCTCTTTAACAACAAAGCCTCTTGTGAAAAATCGAATACTTATCTTTGCAACAAGTGTTTTTGTAATAGAAATTAAATTATGATTACAGTAACTAATATTTGAACATGAATTCTAATATTGTACTTTTTATTAGTTGTATCTTCCATTCCAGATGAATGATGTTTTTGAAATACTCAAATTGGTTAATACAACTAAAATTCGGTAGTAGCAACTTGTATTTAGTAAGACCGATTTTTAATCCATCAATAACATCGAAAAATAATTCTGGTGTTTGACAATTACGAATTCTGTTCAAAATATAGACTTCATCATGGAATTTCCAATGCCTGAATTGATATCCAACTAATCTTTTCCCTGTGTGCAAGACGTATTACGCAAATAGTTAAAAATTGCTTTGTCGAAGCCAAATCCACTGCCATGGTGCTGTTAGGTATAAAGTCTGCTTTCGACACGGTCTGGTACGACGCAATAATATATAAATTAATAAAACTTATTTCAATGTAATTAATAAAAATTATTTAACGAATATAACTTTTAGAGTTATATTAGTAATGGTGAATCTAGCGTTTACATCGTAACACCTACATGTCGTTATAAATCAGGGATTCCCAACAATATTTGTCCAAGGACCCTCTCAATCATTCGCTATAATGACAAGGACCCCCCCACTTATACCTAAACCTAAAGCTAGAAATGTTCTAGATGCTCCAGAAAGTTGTTTATTGAGATCTGAATTATTAACCTTAAGATCAGAGGCATTCTCTTCCTCTTCTTATATAGACTTATCTCGTTTTAACGATCCTCTTTTCAACTAACGATCCATTTTTGGTTGGTTTTTTTGTAATGTCTAAACTAATGATATCTTGCGGACCCCTTTGGTATGGCTTGCGGACCCCCAGGGGTCCGCGGACCACCTGTTGGGAACCACTGTTATAAATAATTTCGACAAACTATTTAGTTTTCCTAGAAAAAAAAATCAGATTTTTTAGAACTCGAATATAAAACTTAGCGTTTAGATGCCCCTTGGTAAACTAAAATAAATATTTGGGTATAATTCTTGATTTATTCCATGAGCATATAAGTTAACTACACCATCAACAACGTTTATATTTCGGTTAAACTCTTTTACCCTTTAATCAATGTAAAATCTAAATTAATTATTGGCAAACAATCTGATTATTCTGAAAGTTGTTTTTCATGAAATATTTTTTTATGGTTCGCCTGTATGGCACGAGTCCACAGAATGTCATGTGCAATGTCAACAAATAAGGTAAAAAAAATAATGAAATGTGTAATTTACCATACTACTTTTTAACATCTTGTCTTCAATGACGCTTTGATTGACGGTTAGTTAAAGACAAAGTAAGAGATTTAGCAGAGAAATTCAATGATAAATGTAAATACTTCTCGTATGAGCAACCACCATATCTGTAGTAAATGTTTTTGTACGTTCTAACATTTTGTATTAATTATTTAAACAAGGGTTTGGAAATGTAAACTTATTTCCCTATGTCATTATAATACGCTTTTGAATGTATAACAATTTTTCTCAAATTATTTATTAGCAGAAAAGTTTTATTACTTTGTTATATTATTAACCTGAATTAATTTAATCAGTACATATACACATACATAGATAGATATACACATACACATGAAGGGATATTATATCTCTCAACCAATGAGCTGTGCGCATTCTGGTTTTGTACTCACTGATTGGGACATACATTTTTGCACCGGTTCCGAACGGTATTATTTTTATAATTCCTTAGTTTATACATTTTTTTTTCGAGTTAGATATTACGGAAATTATCGTCTCAACCTGCCAAAAAAATTGTTTCTTACTTTAAATCAAATTTTAAATCTAAAAAAAGTAAAAGTATATATTAAAGTTAGATATAAAGTTTTTTAAAGAAATATCGTTATATCTAAATCAAATTAGATTAGATCTTTTCTATAACTATCTAATTATAACCTACTTTGTCCCGGAAATCCCAAACCTTACTTGTATTGCTTACACTTTTTATCACCCCTGTGTTACTTTTACAAAACTTTTATTTTCCTAACGATTTTTTCATTTCTTAAGGATTGATTTGTGAATCTGACGTAACGTAACGTAGCATACTATAAAGTGCTGAAAGTAATCATGGTTGCCAGTAATTACTTGTACAGCCCTAAATTCTGCAAAGCAATATAAATTCAAATTTGTGTGTTTCAATGAAATTAGTGTCCGCTTGTTAGAGATTTTTTGACCAAAAGTTTGCGAATTATGTGTCCGCGGCCGGTCAAGGGAGCATTCGCTCATTAGAATGGATTTTGCTTTCTGTTTACAAGATTGGAACTTGAAAAACAAAATTTGTCCGCTCAACGTAGCTGTCCGCTCATTTGAGCTGTCCGCGTGGAGAGAGCTTTTACTGTACTTAGTAGGGACATAAATACTGTTACTTATATTTTGGGCTATAAAACAAAACCCAATGAACGTTTTTTGACCAAATTGTTTTTGTATATTTATTGATATGTATTCTACTTATATACCAAAATGTAAGATTCTTTCACAATTTCCGCACGCACCTCATCCATTGGAAAATTGGCTACAGCGCGAACCAGAGCTGTCTTAAGAGAACCAATGTTGGGTTATCTTTTGTGGCAGACCATGTCCTTTAAAACGGTCCCCAATTTGTAATCAGAGGATCATTCTGCCAGAGGGTCATTCTTCAGAGCATATAAAAGCTGGGAAATTGTTTCGAAGCCAGGTTTGAGTCGTTTTAGCTTTATGAGCTGGTGCTGAATCTTGCTGCAAAGTCCACGGCTGGTTTTGAAACAGGAAATTGTTAAGCGGCTTCACAACTGCTTCGAAAATGGTTTCTTGGTAAACTTTGGCCGATGATTTGACCCGTTGTTCACAGAAATGCATGTCAGTTAGCCCATCATAAGAGACACCCCCACCAAACCATGATTGCAGCTGGATGATGACCCTTTTCGACCTGTGGGATGAGCTTAGATGCGATGCTTCTTTAGGTGATCGTACATAAACGCTATTATTTTGTTTGTTAAAGTTCTCCTGTACGGTAAAAATGTTTGATGTGTTAACATCTATAGGCACGGGTAGGATATAATCTAACACAGTCATCACATGCAAACAACACACAGCGTTATCTACGTCGAATCTATACAGCGTTAGCTTTAAAAATAATATGTGGTTGTTGTACAACCAAAGTCTCTGCCTGAAAATAAGTATGATGGTATTGATGTAGCGGCAGCGAATAGTTGTCTTCAAAGATGACGTCTTGCTACTCGTAAGCTTACGAAAATAATACAATGTATGTACAATTGTACATGGGTCTGTTGCTTTGCATTCTCTTTATTTTTTGTGGAATCAAATAATAAGTATTAAGTAAGAAAATAATGACACATGTGCTTGCACTTGACTTTAAACAATTTTAAGTATTAATATTATTTAAATTACCTGCCATCTGGCTGAACAAATTGAGGTTATGTGAATTTTTTTCCATTTGATTCCCCGAAAGCTCTGTATCTCGGCGGTTTGACTTTTTTCTACTTTTTTTTATTGATTCTGAAAGGCCTCTTAAAGACCTTTATAACACGCCCAAAAATCCGACCACTGGCTCAGAAGTTAGCAACTTTACCCTACTACCCTCCGACCACCAATCCGAAAATTTTGAACCCGCTGCCATTTCGCACCCTTGGATTTTCGGACATGGTCCTAGTGGACTTTTCTTCATGAAATGAGCCAAGGAATACGCTGGAGAAATTTGTCCGGAACTTCCTGAGTTACCCTGTATTAATAAGGACAATTTATACAGTACTATTAGTGCATTCAACGCTATATAAAAAAATCAACACATGTCCTGACACATCCTTTTTCAAGGACAATGTGCAACAAAACGCATTATTAAGTTTGTATTTTAAGTACGGAGATTTTTCTGATTTAAATCTCGGATTGGGGAAACTCAAAATATTAAACATTTGGTCCTCGGAAAATGTACTAGAACCAAAAAGTACGTATCTCTATACAACAATGATCTCCATGTACAAAGAAAAGGTTTGATACCCGTGTTGCCCTATTCACCGTATTCACTTTTTGAAAAAAACGGGAACTAGTGCCAATTTCAAAAAAGCTAAAACGCGTATTTACTTGAATCGACTAAAGATTAAACTATATCAATGTGATATTTAAATCAGAATAATCTCTGGCCATCTATGACCTTCGTTGGCAAAGTGGAGTTTAATTAATTCGTTTGGGAATTTTCGTTGGAGCCCCACCCTAACAGGTCTGGCTATGTGTGCAGTTATTTCATCTTCCTGGAACAAAATTTCGTTGAAACGGATACGTATTCGGCTCAGTTGTGGGTAAAAAAATTCCGTTAATATTTTTAAATAACGCTGGTGTTACGGTGACACAGTTTAGTACGGCCTCACAATGCATCATGATGAAACTGCGCACCACTCAGTCGCTCATTCTGGGTGCAGTTCCGTCTCATGGAGTATTTCTGGATTAGACCCACACCATATACGATAATTAAGCATCTTTACATTTAGCAAAGCTATAGCACTTTAACAAATTGTTGTCTTCTTCAGCAATTTCAATAATTTTTTTGGCAAAATTCCAGGCGACTATGCAAATCCAAAGGGTTAAACTCGCTTATAACTATCCGTTATAATGACCGTCTGGATTTTCCGGAATTGACGATGCAACAGCCGCGATTGTGTCTTGAACCCGAAATTAGGAATCTCGGTGGTGCGATCTTCGTTCAATGCTTCCAGATTCGGCAAACATGTTTACTCACCTCAAAATGGTCAATCTACTCGAAGGATTGCCGCCAAACTCCCGCCTGAATTCCCTTTGAACAGAAATGAAGGACCTTCAAGCATGGTACCGCTGCACTATTCAACTCCTCTTTTCGGTATCCCAAGCATTTATTTTATTAAATCTAAATAGTTACCTGCGAAATATAAATAAAAATTAGCCGGTTGCTCACACAGGAAAAAAGTTATTACGCTTCGTTTTTGTAGCACGACTCGACTCGCACGACCACCTTTAGAATTTCCGAAGTGAAAAATATAAGTACAACAATGGCAATTTCAACTATAACATACTTGTAGTTTTGTAACTATAAATCAAGTGGCATCACTAATTATGCTGATAAGGTGTCAAATTGCTGAATGAGAGTATTAACAGTTAGTTTAGACAATAAACCAATAAACGTGTTTTTGAGATTCTAAAATTGTTTTCCAAAATTTAATTAATCAAATTTTAATCAATTTTGTTGCTACCTGAACCATCGTAAAACGTCTAGGAATACTAAAGATTTGCGGTTTTGACACAAACGTCCGCCATTGTATTTTAGACTTATATATACGAAGATGCGACTTTGATTAAACGTGCCGGATTTGTTGAAGTGGGCTCTTCAGTTGTCAATTCAGAGAGACAAAATAATCTATTAAATGTTGTTTCTGAACAAATTAGCTTTGATCTAGTTTATGCAAATACCAAAAATGAAAAGGATAAAATATATTTGAGCTCGAAAACCGTAGAACAAAAGTGCAAGTCAAGTGACGGCAGGAAAGAAAGGTAGATTTTTATACAACATTACATGTTATAAGCAAAAATACTCTATCAACATTTTGAAAATATAGGTATGTTTTTCTTTAACCTCGTCGTTTGAGTTCTAATTTGACCAAAAACAAGAAAAATTGTTTAACCAAAATACACTAGGAGTCTTCAACTGTCGGTAAGGATCAATAAGTACCCACGTGTAAAAAAAGTTTAACGTTCCCGTAGTCAGTTCTTCACAAAAAATGTTTGTATTCTTTGAAATTAGGTTCACTCCGTCAAGCGACTTATATCAAGTATGCTGATGAGAACACTGAGTTGCATGAAATTATAGTAAATCGCGCCACGCCCACTAAAAAAGTTTGTGACACTTGGCCGATCACATATTACTGAAATAATCTTTTTTAAAGTAAGTAAAATAGTAACGGATCTACCTAAAAACGGGAATTAAAATGTAATTTGTTGTAATAAAAGCTGAAGTTAGAACACACGTGTGATGTCTTCGATAAAACACAAGAAAGAGTGGCGTGATTTTATTGTACAGATCAAAGAATGCAACAAAGCAGTAAAGGAAAAGAATGATAAACAATAAGTAAACAACATTGCAAGAAACCAGCTGACAGTTAATCTGCACTGCTATTGTTAATGGTAGTAATTAACTTGCACAATGGTTCTAACAAAGATCCCCCCAATGTAGGTTCCCTGTCTCACAAAAATTTACAAAAATAACTGTTAAATTCTTACAATGAAGAAATACTCAAGCTTTTGAATTTTTATTTTAACAATTTACAAATATTTCCATGATTATGTTTTGATAAACTTTTAGTCAAAATATCGGCTACATATTGTTCCGATGGTACATATTCCAAACGTATTTCATTTGCATTGTATTTATCTTTAATAAAATGAACTTAACATCAATATGCTTACGTCTCTTTAACGTCATATGGCTTTTGGTTAGAAACTGAGCTCCTTGGTCGTCGCAGAAGAAAGTGGTCGGCTGTCTATTTTCATTTTCGAATCCAAGTTCTGATAATAAGCTGCGATGAAATATGACTTCTTTAACCGCCTGGTACATAGCGATATACTCTGCTTCCATTGAACTTAAAGCTACGATGTTTTGCTTTTTCGACTCCCACGAAATCCGCCCACCTGCGAAGAAGAGAACAAACCCGCTAAAGGATTTACGATCAATAATATTTGATCACCAATCACCGTCAGAGTAACAACTTAGGCCATTGTCTCTGTTAAAGACCAGTGAAAACTGGTGTGATTATAAATAGCGCAAGACATGTTTAGCTGTTGCAAAAATCTCACGCTGAGGAATCGAATTAAACTGTGATAATCTTGATAATCCGTCGGTGGTGCAATGGTTAGTGTGCGCGGCTCTTGTACATGAGATCCTGGGTTCGAACCCTGCTCTGACCACATTAAAATTTCTTTCGGCGGCGGTCACCTCGCATAGTGACGGCGACACTATCGAGTATATAGCCATGAAAAAGCTTCTCAAAATACCGTTCGGAATCGGTGTAAAACTGTAGGTCCCAATCAGTGAGTGAAAACTGGAAAGCGCACAACTCAGTGATTGTGAGAAGTTCTCCCCTGTCCCTCCATGGGATGTAATGGGAAACCATTTATTTTTTTATTTTATAATCTTGAAATTGTATGCGCAATATCTGGTCTCGAAATTGTTGTCAAATACATGAAGCTGCCTATTGGCGACTGTTAGTCTTTAACGTCCTCAATTTCTCCACAATTTTCTGCTTCACATTTTGTCAAAATCGAACCCGGAATGATCGGTGTACTAGCAGGCTTACAGTTTTCTATGTTGCATTGTATCATTAATTCGCTGATGAATTTGTTTCGATGGAGTTATATTTTACCCCTTGGCTCACGTCTTTCAATCTCCATTCCAAGATATCAATTACGATCAATTACGTAAATATACTCTCTAATATTTCGTTCATTGATGTTTTTGATGTACACGCTAGTAAAACGTCATCAGCATAAAAGGCTATTGTATTAATTTCGTTGTTGTTTCTCTTAATGAGCACACAACTATCGGTTTTGCCTCGGGCAAAATGCATTTTCGTCAGTATTTCATTTAACTTGTGGTTCCACTGTCTACCAGCCTGTTTAAGACCATACAGAGACTGCTGTAGCTTGCAAACCTTGTCTTCATGGCCTTTCACGGTAAACATTTCAGTTACGTTTTTGAATTTCATGTTTTATGTTGATTGCATCGAACCAAAATACGCACTCCCTTTTGCTTCTGTCTGTTTTATGTCCAACCAAAGAGTAATATACCACAGCAACTCGAACTCAACGAAATGACCTACTACCTCATCATCATAGAGCGAACGTAAAGAGCGGGATCGCGACTCTTATCCATTTCTCTATGCTTCCAGTAAAAATTTGCAAGGAAACAGCTGAGGTAGTATTATCCTACATATCTACATCCACTTTGTTCTAGTTACATTACATATCAATACCCGCAATTATCCAATTATGACGTCTTCATTTCATTTGTTTTAATTTTCTTCCCAATTTCAGTGATATATTAAATAAAACATTAAAAAACTCATTTGTACTTATTTCTTAATTTCGCCTATGTAGTACGGAAACTCATTAACTACAAAAATTAAGTATTGACATATAGAGCTTTTTAGCATCTTTTTACAATTAAAAATCTATAAATAAAGAAATAGAATCCTTTGATTCTGGTTAGTTATTAGATTGTCTTAGAAGATCTTTTGCTATAAAAATTGTTGAAAAATAATCTATATTTGAAGTCAAAAAAGTGTGAATTGTAGTCAATGATTTTTTCTTCGTAAAATGTTTTGAAAAACTTGCAATTAATGAATTTATTTTTGAATGATTTAAATAGATTTAGTGAGTTTTTTAAAAAGTAAACAAAACATTAAATAGTAGTGAATAATTTTTTAGGTTTTAAAATTGGAGTC
Organism: Phaonia tiefii; assembly: GCA_963931995.1. Classification (NCBI taxonomy): domain Eukaryota; kingdom Metazoa; phylum Arthropoda; class Insecta; order Diptera; family Muscidae; genus Phaonia; species Phaonia tiefii. The sequence goes on from OZ008369.1 coordinate 191,970,587, forward strand.
ATTTTCTGTGTCATATATCTGTATACAATATTGTGCCAATTTCAAAGCTTCCTGACTTTCCTTTTAACTCGTTCCAGACGTAGCTTAATGCTTTTTTTATCGTGACCACCCTCATATATCGTCAGATTGTAAACATTTATTTTACGACTGTAGTACTTTGGAGAGGATACAGATGATAGGATATGCAAAACACATTGGATGTCAAAGGTGGCTATTTGAAAATGTTCAACTACTTGAGAGTTTTCCTTGTCCAATGCCTTAGACTTATTGCAATCATCTTTTCGTTTCAAGTGCATATTGTATTCATCTCTGAGCTCTGCCTCTCTTTTTGAGTCAGCCAGATTAAATTGTGTGCATGTAGTGCACTGATTTTTCTTAGGTCTTAGGAATGATAGATTGTAGTCAGTACAAAAAATTTTCTGTATACATTTATTTTCACTGGTTTCGTTTTTAACGATGCACAATTCGCTTCCTAAATACTTCTTTTGCGACGACTGTCTTAAATAATGGCCTGGTACGGTTGGAAAGCTTTCAATATATTGCTTTACTAACTTTAATGAATGTCAGTTTTAATGATAGGACTTTGGTTGCCACGTTTATCACACCCTTGAAAAGATCCACCGATATTCCACTCAGAAATGGTCGTATTTATGGGACCATTTGAAATGTATAATGTTTTTTCAAAAAACTTTGCACACCCTCTCCATAACTCGCGCTTACTATTGTAGAGAAAACATTTTTTGGAAAGATACCGAGATTTATGGTTTCCTGCACTAGTTCTTCGCATTATGCCAGTAAATGAAACGAATTTCAAAATAATACTTTCTGTCTTTTGTTGTCACTCAATGCCCAATATATGCTACATATTTTTCTTCGATCTTCTTCTGTATAATGCAAATGGCATTTAAAGCGACATTTCCCACAATCAACGGTTTTAGGCACTTTTGCTTTTTTTAACCCCGATGTGGTCATGTAGGGTAAACCTTTTGCTCGATTTTTTTTGTCGTGATTATTTTCCACTTCCATGGCTCAGAGCGTTTCCAGCGACACAAGCTTTTAGTGACAATGTGAGGCTCCCCAACATAAGAATCAACGCATAAGTCACTTACACTAAAACACGATGGCGTTAGACATCTACCGTCAGATTCATTTTCTTCCTTTGGTGTATTCTTTACACGTCTAAAGAATTGTGAAATTGTTGTTTGCATGAACATCTTTCAAAAGGCGGACTTTAAACTACGTTATTCCAAGAATGAGTAAAATATTTACCTTGGTATTTGCACGAAAACAATAAATACATTTTTTTAAGCCGATGTCTTGCAAATAATGTACTTTGTAGGTGTAGACTGCTTACAAAAAAGGGAATAACAAACATTTCAATATTTGGTACGATTACAAAAGCGTTGTAGCTTACTATTACCTCGTTTATACGGCACTAAAAACGGCTTCCAATGAAAGCGCTGTGGTTCGATACACATAAAACGCGCCCGTTTATAGTTACAACGAAAACAACTCTGTGTGATCACACTTTGAAGACGAATCGAAATCAGCTGATTATTTGTTGACATTTGTATCAGTTGCTATACACCTAAACAGAATGAAATGTGCTCAGCGTCGGAGTCAATTTCTGTCTTGGAGCAAATACACTAGTTACAATTCGGTCTTAACTCAAGTATTTTTAGGCCGATCTGGTTCAAGCGAGTACCATTACAAAGGTCATTTAAAACTCTATTAATTGGTGTATAAGTATATTAATTTTAATTAACCCATTACGGAAAATTAAAGCATAAGGTTTTTTAACCTCACTTTTTTGATAAAAATGTATTTTTCTTAAATAACAGCCCTAGTAAACTTGTTTTCTTACAAGAGTTAGAAGGCATCGCTCTAAGCTTTCTTTTAAGGTATAATACTGTGCATCAACCCATCAAAGACCGGAGATATTTAAGTTCAAAAAAATCATTTTAAAAATTCCACGATATTTTTATCATTTGCCTTCAATGTGTTAATAAGAATTAATAAATAAATAAATGGTTTCCCATTACATCCCATGAAGGGACCGGGGAGAACTTCTCACAATCACTCAGCTGTGCACTTTCCAGTTTTCACTCACTGATTGGGACCTACAGTTTTACACCGGTTCCGAACGGTATTTTTTGAGAAGCTTTTTCATGGCTAAATACTCGATAGTGTCGCCATCACTATGCGAGGTGACCGCCGCCGAAAGAAATTTTAAGGTGCTCAGAGCCGGGTTCGAACGCAGGATCTCATGTACAAGAGCCGCGCTCACTAACCATTGCACCACCGACGGCCACAATAAGAATTAATATGTTTATATACCATTTAATAGAGTTTTAAATAACCTTTGTAATGGTACTTATTCCAACCAGATCGGGGCAAAAATACTTATGACTTATACACTCAAGATTTAAAGGCCCATATCTCATGAAGTTGGGCCGAGCGGGGAAAGAAAATAACTTTTTCGACTCAGCGCAGAAGCTTTTGCGAATGGTAAAGTTTTGCTGTAGACTAGAGAGTTGTAGCTTATCCGTAGTTATGTCGAAATTTTAATTAAATAAAAAAAATCTTCGAACTTCATCTTTCCTAGTCTGAAACAAGAGCGCCTAAGAGTTTTTTATATTGGGTACCCTGGTTACGAAAGCATGAACAAAAAGCAGCTGTTAACCAGCGTATTGACAAAGAAGGCGTTTATACGGACACTCACTACGGTTTGGCATTCGTCAAGTCGAATTGAAATCTCGATTCTCGTCGCTACGCTTAATTTTTCAGATACGGTTATGGCATGTGTTTATACGTGCGTATCGAACCACAGCGCTTTCATTGGAAGCCGTTTTTAGTGCCGTATAAACGAGGTATATGATGAAATATAATATTTTTTAATGCATGAACACTGTATTTGAAAAAAATTATAAAGTACTTAATGACTTTTTCCTCAAAAAAGTTTAGTACAAATTGTATTTCATGAATTTCTATTCCTTTTTTATTTCTAAATAGCAAAAATAGAGTAATATTGGTTTGGAGAATAGATAGATGACAAGAAGTTATAGAAGAAAATGCAAAATCCCTAATTTTCTTAAAAATTTGTTAATTTATTTTTTACTTATATTTGTGTACATAAAACAGCTTATTTCAAACAGCTATTCTATCTTGCAAATTGTTATTGGCTATAATTTCTCCAACCAAAATATGCAAGATCTCTAATATCTTTTTCGATCTCTGGCTCGCATTTACTGAACTTTTTGCAGTAAACCAACACGATTCAGTAAAAATTTGCACAACTTTACGAGTAATCGAACAGAGCTAATATAATTTAATATATTATTATAAATCAAAAATAATAAAATGGTAAATAGCGATAAATAAAATTTCCACCAAAAACTGCAAAACGGATACAAATTAAAAGTGCAGATTCTGCTCTGAAAATATCTAATACACATAGTTGATATTTACATTTCGTAGGAGGAGGACGTGTCGATTTGTTATCCAAAAACCCCGTTTCAAAAGCATTGTTGCTGAAACCTTTTTGGTAAAGTTGTGGGTATTAGTACTTGAGAGTATTAAGTTTGAAGATTAATCCACACAATCTTAAGTTGTTAAAATAAATATTTTAAAACATTTATTATAGTACATAGGGAAATGTAATTAGTCATGTGAACAAAGATGTTTAAACCTCTTTTACGTGGGTTAAACTTGTACTTTTTAAAAAATGTATTTCATCTTGGACCTCAATGCCAAAATGCTAATTTGGTTATAGCCTGGAATCGAGATTTTTGAAGGGTTACATTCTTTTAGAAGATACGGTAAGAATTTATTTCTAGCAACTACACAAATGTGAGTGGATTTCGTTTAGATTCTCAATTTCTGGAATGAATGAATTCAGCGTTGATTACTTTGTTAAACTTCAGTCATAATTGCAAATCGTTATTATGCGGTAAGCGTCCGTACTGCTTCATCCAATAAAAATTATACAAATACATCAATTAATATTTCAGAAAAAGCCTGTTTAGCTCAAACGAAATAAAAATAAAATGCACAAAGTATAAGTTAAAATATAAGTATAAATATAAAATATAAGTTTAAACTGAAAAATGTATAATATGTCAGATATGAGAATATCCTACTGGAGAATCGTCATTGAACAAATCAATTATAACATGTTGCTCGGATGTATCAATCAATGGGTTGTTTATAGAACTGTCGGCAAAACATTGGAATTAGTTATGTTGTGATTTTCCCTCATTTTTACAATGCCTTCCATTAAAAGCTGTCCGTAAATTTAATTACACTAACTCGCGTGTATACACACAATCATAATTACATTGCAGAGTCTCCCTTTGATACACTTATTCCTCTTCAAATGTCAAGTAGTGTTGCAACTTGTGCTTATGTTGCACTTCTCCATAAAACAATGGCTTGCATAATATTTCATAATTTCAGTGGAACTTGTTTTTTTATACTTTTGTATTAAGTCATTGTTCCCATGTGTGCATGAATGGATGCAACAAGGATATACTCCTTCTTTTAAGTACTTATACTTATGGACATTAGGATGCCCCGTCAGAGAAACATTTCACCGTTTACCACTTAAACCACCCGTACTGGACTGCTATCATCGGAAGCATAATTTTTTATTGAGAGACAAACATATAAAATTGGCATATAAATTTCGCAATTTTTAAACTTTGGCGATATGTGTACACATGTTCCGCTTGTGGATCTATTAAAAGAAGCACATTTACTAAGCAGTAAAATGCAACTTAGGTTATAAAGTCCGTTTGTAATTGACTGAGTTATTGAACTTTCCCCTAAAACACAATTTTTGCTAAAATTACAGAATTCTAATGAGAGCTTAACTCATGTACAAATATTGTTTTTTTACTTTTTGTTAATCTCTTCTTTATCACTAGGAAATTGTCTACACAAATAGCGTTTGTAATTCGATAACAATCGTGTTCAATTACGGTCTTATAAAAAGTTTTGAAAGGTTTGAGAGTTGATTTATCACATAAAAAATATCTCTTAAACCTCTCACAACTATTTATGAATATGGCCCTTAATGTATACTACGATCAGTTAACCGTACGTTGGTTTTTTAAAAATTTATATATTCGAAGAACCGGATTCAAAGATTGTTTGAAGTAGATTAACCGAGTTTTTCGGTTTTTGTTTCACTAACCGAGCTTTTGGTTAATATCTCACTATGGTCACTAAACCCCTCAGACAGACACAAAAGAGTTTTCCAACGAATTATCTTGCCGTCTGTTTCCCGAAATAAGTTCCCTAATGTAATTAGGAGACATATTTCCCAACTCCGATTAGATGTAAGCTCAGGAACTGGTGTCAGATATGACTGAAAATCCTCAATTACAAACATGATCACCACGATTACGATGTTAAGTAAAATTTTAAATTGAACTTGTTAAATTTATTATTATAGTGCATGGTTGAAAAGGTAAATTCATCAACTCCCTTCTGCACAAGTCTTTAGGTTATATAATCGCACATTTAGGGATAAACAAAACTCAACTTAACGAGATTAAACACCTAATAGTACTAAAGCCGCCAAAGCAATAATTTCCTACTGAGTTTAATTTAAAGTCACTTGAAAAATTTCAAGTACACAAACAATTGGCTCAAGTGAAATACGAGGTTACTGTTTATATTTGTGGCCTAATAATGAAAAAGCAAATATATACGATTGAAATCAGTTGTTATTAATTTTCAAAATATTTTCCATGAAGATCAATACAGTTTTGCATGCAATTGAACAAATTTTCGAAGCATTTTTGCCAATCCGAATGAGGTAGCTCCAAAACATGAGTTTTGAACACAGCAACCGCTTCTTCAGGCGTCAAAAATCATTGACCGCGGATGAACTATAAAATCAAAGTTTTTGCTGGTCGAATACCAGTTTGCTTGAGCCGGTGGGTAAGACCTAACATTGTCGTGATGGATAATGATTCTTCTTTGAGCGTTCATTTCCTTGGTTCACCAAAAACATCGTACAAACAAATGGTTGTGTAACATTCAGAATTGACCGGCCTACGGCGTCCTAATGCACCAGTTATGACGAAGAAGCAGACCACCATTTGGCTTGAAATGTTTCGCGTCTGGTCTTGGAAGACTCATACGCGTGATTTAATGTGGTTCTCGACGTGAAGTCCTTAAGCACAGGTGAGCACCGCCCCACTAAGAACATTTTTGATACTACTGTTACCGACGCCGGTAAGATATCCGTGCTACCCCGCATTGAGGAGCAGCCCAGAGATCAGGAATAGGAATAGGAATAAATGTTTTGAGAAAATGTACCTACCTAACATACTTCATTACATAGTATCTGATATGCAAGGCAACTACATACCCTCTACCAGCTATTTTGGTGGCAACCACATCCAGCGCGACACTCCCACAAGGGGACCAACTACATCCGTGCTACCAGACACACATACTCTCTGGTCTGAGTTTCGCAGTGAAGCTGCACGTACTTCGTCCTAAGTAGCAGACTGGTCACCCTCGGCCGAAAAGTATCATCGTGAAAAAATTACACAAACCTCTGGTCATATTTCTCATTTGACTCCGACGAAGTCCGGTAACTGCCGGTCCCTGTATTGGCAGGGTACAACAGAACCGACAAAAGATACTACACGGCTGAATAGCAAGCTTGAAAAAGCCGGGATCACGTAAATCTTCAACCACTAACTTACGTGACATGCTGACACACACCAGCGATTACACAACACATCAACTAAACTGTCCTAGTGCGACAACTAGCGAAAACTCGAGAGGTACACCACCTGTGGACACACCACCGTATCTGCTGACACACATGCCGACTAAGTCCCTAAAAGTCCCGTAAACGGGGCATTCGCTCAAAATTTTGATTGGTGTTTCGCAATCACACGACTCTTAATTCCCGAGTCTCATGCTGTGCAGGAATGCATTCAACGACCCGTGACCTGTCAGTATAAAATCAAGGCTTAGATGGTATCTAAAACCAGGGTTCTTCCTGACGAATTCTACATCCGGTATACGTTAAGAGACCGTATACGTTAAGAGACCGTTGGTACTGGACGTTAAGAGACCGTTGGTACTGGAATTCCCACAGCCCTGCCACTCAGATGTGACTAACGCACCCAAACGAGCCCGCCTCTCACTCCTACTCATGCTTTCTGCTCCAACAATGAGGCAATCAGACTCTCCCAGTGCGTGCCCCCTCTTGATTTGAGTCCGACGCATCATCTCTAGATCAAGAGCAGTGGCACCCAGCGACACCTGTAGGGCCTCTGTAGACACCGTACGACATAATTGCATACAGGCCAATAACATTACTGTCTGTACAGAGAATAATCGACGCTACGCGAAAACACTTCTTGCAGTTTCAGATAGTATAGGTGCTGCTAACGATTTGAGTAAGTTATAATTTGGCATATTTAGATTTAGAATGGTAATTAAAATGTGCGACAAAAATAATGGGTTTTGCTATAGTTGTGTGCTATTTACTTGGATTTTTGCAAAAAATTAGTTTTAACGAAAACTTCAATAACGTCGTCAATTACCAAAGGATTCTTAAGAACTACTTTGCGTTTTACTCCTCAATAAATGTGCTTTTTAATATATCCAAAAGTAGTACGGTTTCGTTATACAGTAATGTGTAAAAATATCACCAAATTTGAAAAATGGATTTGAAAAATCAGTGCCTAGTTCCGCGTCGTGCGTAGTTATTTATCAGTGTACTTAAATAACGAATATATCGTTTATAACCGCAACAGGTACGAAAACCCGGTTAGTTACTCATAAGTCAATATTATGGGGGTGTAGATTCAAATGGATTATTGTTTTACTCGATAACACCTACAAGAAAAAATTGTACCACTTCCCAGCTATCGTTGCGGCGATGTATCTTCGCGAATATATATCCAATACTTTTAGGTTTATGTTAAATTTTACAAAAAATATTAAGTTATAAATATTTTGCCAAACTCAGAAATAATTTAAACCAATTGCCAAATCTTTTCGAACCTCTTTTAAACTCAATCTTCTACGCAGGAAAAATGTAATTTTTATAACATAAGTAACTCTTTAGTTACTTTTGTCACTATTATAATTTTTCTTAACATTCTATGCACGGCGCATGCTCTTGTACAATGTATCTATAACTTTAAAACCTTTTGATGTGGAATGGTAAATAAATCATTTTATGTCATGAACTTATTTCTTAGTTTTGGACTTATTTCATATCTGTAATGTTTAGCAACAAATTTTAAATTTACCTTCGATACATTAATATTATTTTCTAGATATTTCAAAGACTGTTCAATGATATATAGTACATTATTTCGATAGGATACTAAATGCCGGAGATGCGTCCAATTATATAATTAAGATTTGTAGAGTTTAAAGTGACAATTTATTAAATGCGTTAGTTTTATCGACATCTCTTATAGACTTAAAAATGGTTGGAGTTAAAATTAGGTAAGTTTCACAGAAATAAGGCTGCAAAATTTAAAATCGAGGTAAAGCCCCGTCATTATGCATCTTAATTAACTATTTGATTTTGTAACACATTGCAACACACATAACTACGTTATTTATGACATTTGTACTAGTTTTTCTCTTTTGTTGTGCAAAATTGACAAAAAAAAAATCAAAAAACGTTACAAATTTAGGGACTCACATTTCAAACCGGATACCGGGAAATTTGTATATTTTCCCGCTTTCCCGGGAAATGAAAAATTAAATGTATTCCAAATTTGTAAAGATAAAGAAATGGTACTTTCCAGGGACGAAACAGTTAGTAGAGAAATGACGTAAAGGTCATATTTAACCATTAACATTGATGAATTCTAATAATTGCTTTAAGTAAGCATTATCGGAAGATAGAGGGCGGATAAGTAAGTCCATGACTTTTCGAACTTCCCTCGTAGTTTTATGAAATGCAACACTGATCCCATCAAGTACCACCTGTTAATAGACTACTGTAAAATTTTGAGCAAGTTCCGTCATTTCGTCCTTTTTTTAAAAATTAAAAAAAGTGAATTTGGAGTGCTCATTAAACATTATCAGCCAAAGTCACGATTTCGAAAGAAAACCTAAGCGAACGAAAGCCAGTCCCTCACTTTCGTTCTTATCCCAGGATTTAAATGTTATTGTGTGGTTGTGTGTTTGCAAAATCGGAAGCCACAAACTATTTTCGCTGTCGGCTAGGTGTACGCAAATTTCAGAACCAGTCACTTGTCTTTTGGTTGTCGCATAGATGGAAATCAAATAAAAGCTTGAAACAAAAACAGTTTATATAGAATTCAATGGAAGAAACACAATAGACAGAAAATAATGTCATTATAATAAATTTTTTATTAAAATATATTTCCATTTCAGCACAAAAACGCCAACTTTACGGCATATGGAAATACTGGTTTCTCGGACTCTTCTCTCTCGCTCCGAAATTAAATGACGAACGTCAACTTGATGTTATTGCTTTGAACAAAAACACACGTAAAACCATGCGAACGACAAGTCGAAACATAGTTCGTTCGCCTGGATTTTGTAGGATAGGGTTTAAGTGGGGTCCGATTTTGTACTGAATTGTATATGTTTTCGTTGGCTTGTTAGTGGCTCCCAAACCAGCTGTTTGCCGCATAGAAAGAAGCGAACGTTAACGTTCGACATCGTGACTTTGGCCGTATATTTTGCGAAAATCAAACCGAGGAAAAGCTTGATAAATACTATGGGGACTCTGCACCATCGACTTCAATAGTAAAAAAAGGTTTCCTGACTTTCGTTGTGGTCGCACAAGTAAAAATGACGCTGAACGTTCTGGACGGCCAATTGAGGTCAATACACCCGAAAATTTCTACAAACATCACGATATGGTGTTGGCCGATCGAAGAGTAAAAGTGTGTGAGATTGTTCATACCATAGGCACTTCGATTTTAAATGATCAGTTGGGTTTAAGAAAGCTGTCTACAAGATAGGTGTCGCGTTTGCTCTCAATTGACCATAATCGCACGGGTGCACACGTGTGTAGTCTCAATGCAAAATTCCATGAATTGGGCTACGAATTGGTACCGCATCCACCATATTCTCCGGATGTAGCCCCCAGTGACTATTTCCTATTTCCAAACCTAAAAAAATGGCTCGGTGGAAAGAGATTTAGCTACAACGATCAAATTATTGATCAAACAATATATACTAAAATATGTGTACATGCTCAGAAATGAGTAACGGTAAATGGTGTACAATTGCTTTTACTCCTTTTTCTTCAAAATTGACAAGAATAAGTCCATTGAAGTCTAAATAATCAAAAAGAAAATTTTTTCTGTCGAACTGGCCACCGATAACCAAAAAATTAATTTTCTTTCGATAATGGTTATGGTAACTAAAAAATTTCTTTGGTTGATATAAGAGTTATTCATAACCGAAAAAAAAATTTCTCATTTAAATTGGTTATGGTGACCAAAATACTATATATCTTACTATAATGGTTAAAAATTCTCTAAAACATTAAAGGGAACTTTTCGTCTGAACAAAAAAAAATAATAATTATTTTCGGTCCCTTGTTATTTATGATTTATAATAGCTTGTTCAAAATTATTAAAATTTAAAAGAAAAAATTTAAAAACCTTTTAAACTCCCAAAAAATGTCACCCTCGACTTTTTGGTTTTGTGAAGCAACATTTTTGAGAACGTGTTTAGCTTTTCGTATAATTTAACGTGGGAGGACATGCTATACAAAAATATCAAATTGTTAAAAACTGCATAATTGGTTGTGAGAAGCTCTCTCTAATCCATAAATGGGATGTAACGGAAAACCATTTATTTATAAAAATTGCGGAATCCGTTACGATTTCACTCAGAAAATCTTACAGTTTTCAATACGTTTTTCGGAATAATCAAAGAAAACAGGAGCTTTGAGTGCTCTTGCATCAAAAAAATATATAGGGTAAGTAATTTAATTTTTCAGTGATGTGAAGGTATAGATGAATAGACACAAATGTACATATCCGCTGTAATAACATAGTTTTTTAAATATAAGTCAAATTTTTGAAAAATCCCTTGATATGGAGTTGCTCCTATGATAAATATGAATAGCCCAAACCTATATGCACCCAGCAAAAATTAACACGTTGCATTAAGAACTCTTTGGCCCGTCATTACTCCTTTAATTGCGTACAAATATCATTGCTCGAAATGTCAATTTAAAAAAAATGGAATTGGATTTGCTCCGTCAATGCAAATGCAGGTTGAGGAATAGAATGTCAATTGTATTGAAATATGGGAATGCTTTTATATATTTTTAATTTGTTTGGCTGCTGACAAGAATTTTATATGTGGAGGTTTGTGGCTTGGATAGGTATTGCCTCGTAGTACTTTCAAATTGATAAACCTGTACTGCCTCAAATAGTTGAAACCCAAAACAGCCATATATGAAGGTAATGCTTTGAAAATTAGTGAAATTTGCCAATGGTGTTTAATTTTTCTTGAATTTCCATTTGAAGAGGTAATTCAAATTAAACTGCAAATTATAATTGTCATATAATTAATGATAATTATAATGGTGATTTAGGAAGTTCCGGACAAATTTCTCCAGCGTATTCCTTGGCTCATTTCATGAAGAAAAGTCCACTAGGACCATGTCCGAAAATGCAAGGGTGCGAAATGGCAGCGGGTTAAAAATTTTCGAATTGTGGGTCGGAGGGTAGTAGGGTAAAGTTGCTGTCTTCTGAGCCAGTGGTCGGATTTTTGGGCTTGTTGGAAAGGTCTTTAAGAGGCCTTTCAGAAATAGAAAAAAGTCAAATCGCCGAGATACAGAGCTTTCGGGAAAAAAATGGGGAAAACATTGCACATAACTTCAATTTACTCAGCCAGATGGCACGTAACTTATGTTTTTTTTTTCTTGAAAGATAGACCTAAACGAAGCCCAGAGGTCTTACCGTTCCAAAGTTATGACCACTTAACTGAAATGCAAAAATGTTTGTTTTTGATTTGGAAGCGAAATAACAGCACACATTTATTTGTTTTTGTAAATTAACACGTTTAAGATTTTATTTTCCAGTCCATTCATCAGTGCCTAAAAAAGTAAATAGTATTTATAGGTATTCATTGATAGAATTTTGTCATTCAACAAGTGTCTACGAACGCGAAAAGTACAAGTGATTTTTGTCCGGTAATGCAATACATTATTTGTATAACCTATAATAGTGTATTTTTATTGATGATTTAAAATTGATGTATTTAAAATTGTCAATTCAAGAATATTTTTTTTTTAAGTAAAAGTATTTAATATTTATGTCCCGGACATAATCAACTAGTTTTCGAATTCCTAGGTCATTGACAAAATTCAAATGCAATGACTGGAAATATATAATTTTTCACTAATTACATAACTGACTTTTTGACACGAAATAGAAAGTACGAGTTTTCTCACAAATGAAGTTACTATCCTTATTCTTATAATCCCCAGAAAGCATTGAATTATTATTAAACTCAATTACTTTACTATTGTATAGTATTGTATACAGAAATTATTAAGAAATTAACTCTCAATTCAAAAATAGTTGGGGAAGAGAAGTCGGTGACAGGAAGTACCAAGATGTATTTAGAAAATGTAAGCACTATAAAAAAACACTTATTTTTCTGCTAATAACAAATTAAAAATAAGTGGTTACAGGTATGTAAAAATAGTTAGTTCCTCTAAAATAAAATAGCAATTAATTCCAAAGAACTCCTTGATCTGACTCTCACGCCTTGTAAAAAATTTACGAGGTAATGCAGTAGGGAAGCGTTTTCCTCAAAAATATAAGTAATTAATTCCGCAGCAGATTCTTTTTTGGCAAATATTTTCAGGGCTTGTTTTCAGTTGGTCCTCGGAAAGTTAAGGTCATCCAAGATAAAAATATCACGACTTATTACAACCAAAAGATTTTAGCATAATTTTTTATTTGCATTTTGAACAATTTTATTGTTTTTAGCATGATTTCTCTCTGGGTTGCAAAAATGCTTAACTTTAAGCTTAAGGCAGCACTGGGTAGGAGTTTCAAAATTGACATGTTTGATATCCAAACAGTAGGTTTTGGTTGGAAGTAGTGTTACACATTCGGTATGTTGTTGTGTAAAGTTGATGTGCGGTGCTGCTTTTTATAAATATGTTAATGTGTACAAAATGAAAGTACATATACAATTAAACAAAACGTATGAAAATATGTACTTTCATTCAGTTAAAATTAGTTTTAAAAGAATATATAATTGGTTTTAAGATTTAATTTGCATTTATTTAGTTCGTCCATATATGTTTTTTTTTGCTTAAAAATTATTTATATTAGCTTTTTTAACATTTAAAAAACATATAACTTTTCTGTTAATTCTACATGTCATATGCAAACTGATGAGTTGCCCTGTTAACAAAATATAATAATTTCGCCAATGGTGCCAACTAAGATACAAGATTTACTTCTAATAAAGGTGTCCCATAAGATCCCATAAAGGGATTGAAGAGAGCTTCTCACAATCAGTGAGTTGTGCGCTTCCTAATTTATCACTCACTGATTGGGACCTACAGTTTTACACCGGTTCCGAACGGTATTTTGAGAAGCTTTTTCATGGCTATGTTCTCAATAGTATCGCCATCACTAAAAGTAACGACGTCACTAATCGGCTTTACCGAATATATTTAAAATAGCTCTGCATTTGGGAAAAATGTTACACTTCATAGTAATGGGCATTATATTATTTGGTTATCACTTCGCCAGCGTACTTTTAATACAGTCGCAAATAATTCTGGGCAAAATCTGAAGCACATAATACATCTAGTTAAAAATCCCGTCATTTTATAAATACATTTCGATACTAAATTTAAAATCACCCTAACGCATATCGCATTTAGCAAGTGTAATTTTCTGGTGCAAGTTTGCATGTACATATGTATACAGTGGATAGGTGTATGTATATATGTATACAGTTGATAGATAACATTGAAAGTATGTACGTTTATGTAATTTTAACATTTTAATTGATAAACATTGGATAAACAAATATTTAACAATTAACTAAAGATGCTCTGAGTAACCATAAGTGATGAAAGATGCTAGTAAGTGATGTAATGCTGATGTTGACAATGGCAATGAAGTGTTTATCTTTTACCCGGAAGGAAAATATGGTGTACTAACCAGGGTTTGTTCATAATAAGGTTTAATATGACGTATATTTATGAAGTGTTTGCAACACAATGCAGTGTTGAATAATCTTGTAATTTTTATGAATAATCAATTTTTGGTTGAATAGCTTACGTCTAAATTCCACACATCATATTTCATGTTCTCTACAATCTGAAATGATGAAATGATAATAAAACAATTGCATTACAACAATTACAAAAAAAAATAGAAGTTTAAAGTAACGTAAATAATGACAGAATACTTAACTCTTTTTAGTTATCCAGTTCATACCATGGAAAATCCATAGAATATGAATTTGTGCTTTACGTTACCTTGCCGGTCATAACCCGTTTTAGTCAGTGAACTTACTTACTTACTTACTTATTTCATAACATATTTCGCCCGAAGATAACATATTTCGCCAACCAGTTCGATCTTTTGCTTTATTTCTCCAGTTGGCTATACCAAGTGTACGCAGGGATTCGTCAACCTGATCCCTCCAGCCGAGTCTTGGTCTTCCTTCGAGTTCGGTTTCGAAAACCCTACGTGCTGGTTCGTCTTCATCCGTTCTACTGATATGGCCTAGCCAGCGCAATCGCGTTATTTTGATCCGCTTAACTATGTCACTGTCAGGATAAAACTCAAACAGCTCATGATTCATGCGTCGCCGATACTCGTCGTTGTGCACTATAGGGCCATTCATTTTTCGGAGTATATTTCTCTCGAAGACTCCTACAGATTTTTCGTCTGCTTGCGATAGGACCCAGGATTCTGCGCCATAAAGCAAGACAGGTTGAATGAGAGTCTGGTACAGCTGGACTTTTGATACTCGAGAGAGGGCTTTATCTCTAAAGTGCTTGCTTAGCCCAAAATAACATCTATTCGCAAGCACAATTCTCCGCTTGATCTCAAGGCTGATGTAGTTGTTTTTTTTTACGACAGATCCGAGGTTTATAAATTTGTCCACTACCTCGAAGTTATAACGGTTATCAACCTTCACGCTTTGGTCTAATCGGGTGGAGGCCCTGTTCGTTGAAGCCATTAATTTAGTCTTGTCCTCATTTACCGTCAGACCCACTTTTGCTGACTCCTTCTCAATTCTCGAAGAAACCGCAGTAACTTCTCTAATTGTGCGCCCAATGATATCTATATCATCAGCATACGCGAGCAGCATGTGACTTTTGCTGCTGATGGTTTTATACATGTTGACTGCAGCTTCTCTCATAATGATCTCCATTAACATGTTAGAGAGATCGCACGATAGGGTGTCGCCTTGCCTGAGGCCTCGCTTAGTTTCGAAAGGTTCGGTAAGATCCTTACCAACTTTCACTGCGGATTTGGTGTTCGTCAAGGTCATTCAGCAAAGGCGTAAGAGTTTTGCAAGAATACCAAGCTCAGACATTGCGTCATAGAGTTTCTCGCGTCTTAAACTTTCGAATACCGCCTTATAATCGATAAATAGATGTTAGGTGTCGATTTGTTTTTCGTGTGTCTTCTCTAGGATTTGCCGTAGCGTGAAAATCTGGTCAGTTGTCGATTTTCCAGCCCTAAAGCCGCACTGGTATGGTCCAATCAGCTCAGCGATAATTGGTTTTAGTCTTTCGCACACTATACTTGATAGAACCGTATATGCTATGGATAAAAGGCTTATTCCACCGTAGTTGGCACAGAGACTCTGGTCACCTTTTTTAAATATGAGACTCCAATCGCCGGGCATGCATTCATCTAACCAAATTTTTCCAATTAGCTGATGTATGCACCTCATCAGCTCATCGCCGCCAGTCTGAAACAGCTCTGCCGGTAATCCATCGGCTCCAACGGCTTTGTTGTTCTTAAGCCGGGCAATAGCTGTTCTGACCTCGTCTTAGTTAGAAGGGGGGCAATCGACGTGGTCGTCCGTATTGTGATCGATTGCCCCATCTTCATTGGATATTTCAGGTACCAGTAGCATGGAGAAATGATCTCTCCAGAAACGATGGACTTACATATATACAAAAATATACAACATGTTTCCAACACAGTATATGTTTTTGGCTTTTCTCTCCAGTTATTCACAATAAGGTTTCGCAACGATTAGTCAACCAGATCCTTAAAGCGAAGTAATTGCAGTCATGCACTGAACGGAGAAGCATCGTCACAGGGATGAAAATGTTCATCACCCTAACTACTTTTGTTATCGAAAGTGAGCTAACGTACAGTTTCATTCCCGCTACGAAAATGTGTTCATCAACGGCAAATTGGTTGTCACTGTGGTGAATCAATGGTTGTAGCTGCAGTGAATTTGCTTCATTATTGCAACGAATTTGCTTTGTTGCTGCAATGAATTTGTTTCATTGCTTCAATGAGTATGTTTCATTGTTGCAACGAATACGTATCGTTATTGCAATGATTTTAACTGATTGCTGCAATGAATTTGTTTCATTACATCAATGAATTTGCTTCATTGCTGCAATGTATTTGTTTCATTGCTGCTATGAATTTATTCCATTGGTGCAACGAATTTGAGTCGTTGTTGTAATGAATTTGATTCAATAGCACAATGATTTTCTTTCATTGCTACAGTGAATGTTTTGAAGAGTGTTTGAAAGTATTTATTGTCAATTGTACAGAAATCGGTTGTTAGTATTACATTGCAGGTGTTTTAACAACAATTTTTTGATTTTTTGTTTAGAAAGTGGTCTTAATTTGCTAAATATATTATACCCATTCCATGTTGAAACAGTCGTCTGGAGAAGATTGTGGTAGTCGATGTGTTGAGTGTTATTGTGGCCATCGTATTGCAATTAAAAACAAATATGAGGAATTTGTTATTAAGATTTCTATTCTGTACTTACCATGAATATAAGCTCTACCCCCTAACATAGAACCACATCTTTGTTATCTTAAATCATGCAATTGATGTTGTGTTGGGGGTTCTGCCGTTCTGCCATTCTATTGTAGCGGCAAATCTCCCCATCATTAGGTCAGTGATTGCTCTGTATGTATTTTTTCCAACTGCTCTGTCATTTATTTTAACCAAAAAGTTCTTAAAATTTCGATTGGATTCATTTGATTGTACGTCAAATTGATATTTTTATGGTCGTCTTACTTGAAACATATCGTGTCTTTGACGTCTTCGTTTTCATTGACTTCGAATGCCCGCAAAATGTATGTATGGCTTTCGTTTTGTTCTGAATCCAAATACAAATACAGTTACATATTTCAGAGTTGTATTTCTGCAATCGGTGCGTCACTTTCTTTGATGTCGTGTTGCTCCTTGCATTCGGTTTATTTATCTATTTGATTTATAGATACTCAATTTATACAAACGATCACAGCAAACGCATAAATTCACACAATTTATTTTTCACAAAAAACGATTATAACTAATTAGGCTGTTTTTAAAAAATTATTTAAATTGTTCCAGCGGGAAAGTATATCAATCACTTTGGGTTGTTGCAAATGAACTCATTTAACATGTATATTATAGATTTAAGATATGTATACAGCCCAATTCTCAATAGCAATTCCCTGGGATTTTTTTCCCTATTCCCTGTTCCCCTATTCTTAATATAATATCCCTGGGAGTTTTCTTCCCTATTCCCTTTTCCCTTATTCTAAACGAACTTCGATAAAGTAAAATTTTCCCCGGGAAAAAAGTAGGTATTCTAAATGTCAATAAAATGGAGAATGTGAAAACAACATTTGGGAGTAATTCCCCCAAAAAATTGCTGGGGAGTGCTGCGCAAAAATGTAAGTATTTAATATTTTCTATAAAAAATTAAATAATTACTTTTATTTTAATCAATATTATGGCATTATTCTTACGGAATAAATTTACTTTAGCACCAACTCTCAGATCTACACCAAAATGTCACCACCGAGAAAAGCGTCTGTACTGAGTTCAAAAGTTTTAAAAGAGGTTATCAAAGTTAGTAGAAATGAGTATCATTACAAAGGTCTTTCTAAATTCTATAATATTTATTTTTATTAATCCATTGGGGGTTAATTAAAAAAACAATATTTGTTAACCTCCCTTTTTAAATAAAAGTTTATTATTTCACAAAATTGGTAGTTGTTTGATAGACTCCGATAATAGACACGACTTTTGCCTGTTTTAATATATAATTCTCACCCTTCAAAGACCGGAGACATTTAAGTTCAAAGTTTTGACTACATTTGCCACTTTTTCACCAAAATTAAAAAATCATTTATGAAAAATAGCGCGATTTAACACAAAAATACTATGCCAACGCCACGAAGCGGGTTAGTAAATGGCTGACTTATGCCCGATTATAACTTCAAGCTTTGGAGGTCCATATTTCGGAAACTATAGACCAGCGCCCGTTTTTTAATTTGGTTTCCGTAACGTCAAAATGAAAATAAATTTTTGAAAATCGTTAAATTTATATTTCACCTTGGCTCAGGCAGGGGGATATAAATTCCCTCTGTACCTTAAGTCGATGTGTGGCAAAATCAGTAAAATCGCGCGATTGTTTTAAAATAATTTTTGATATTTTGATGAAAACAGGTCCTCATATTATGTTGAAATTTTGATAACAAAACTTTAACTTTTGATATCCCCGGTCTTTCAAAGGCTACTGAGCCGTATTATACCTTGAAAGAAAGCCTGAAATCTTCTCTATTACCGGCATGTAGAAAAAATATAGCAGCACTACGGTCTATTTTTGACAAATAATGATTTTAAAGAAAAAAGTGAGGTTATAAAATCATTTTTTTTAACTATTCCACAATGGGAAAAGTAAAATATTTTTAAACCTATTTGTAGAGTTTAAAAAGGCAACAAGGTCAGGTCAGAAAAGTAGTTTCAGAGATATAGCCGACTATACACTCAAGCTTTGCAAGCCCATATTTTCTCGTACAAAAAAAATATGTATTTCAGCTCAGCTTAAAAATCTATATTGATGATAAAATTTGTATTCCATTCCAAGAAATGCCCCTGAACTAAAAGCCAAGTATATATGCACGTTCCCTTATTTACGTACAAAGTTTGAGGCAGCTCAAGTGAATTCGTCGCATCGCGTAACTATCTCCTTGCAAACGTTTGTTGTTGCTTCTTCTGCTCCCAGTCATTGTTCTGCTACCATTCTAAGGGCTATGGTGTACATTTTCACTTATTTTGATTGCCAATTAAGTTTTATTTGCTTAAAATTATTTGCATTTAACAACCAAAACCAAACGTCATAAAGCAAAACAGCTGACTTCGAAAATTCGCAATTCTCTTTCCCTTATTATTCTATTCCACCGTCTGTTTAGAAAAGGAGGATTTTATTCCCGGGAAAAATAAATTCCCCGGGAATTATCTCCCGTGGAGTATTCAGAATCGGGCTGATATAGATATAGAAAAAAATACCCGTGTCTCACAGTTGTGCTCAAATTCATGGACTTTTTTTATGGGCCCCAAAGATTTCTTGCAAAAAAGTGATCATATTTTGCAAATGGTTCGGAATTTTGATTTACTCTCTGATGTACCTCTTTTTTTTTGGTCTTTTATCTTTTGTCCGTATATGGTTATATTTCCATGACATTAAAAATTACACACGTGAAATTAAAAATTTTTCGGAAAATGTTTCACTTTTGCGGCTACCTAAACGCTTAATAAGCGCTACTTAAACGGTGTCAAGAATCATTCCTAGGAATCACTGATATGTTCTAGAAAGTTGTTTATTGAGACCTTAAGTAAATTTTTGAGGTTGACTGTTTCCTTGAGTTTTGAACGGTTTGCTACCTATGGACCTGAACAGGGAAAAAGGGGAAAAAAATTTAATTTTTTAAAGTTTTTTGCGATTTTGACCTTGGAGATGAAGTTGTTTTGATCTTATATGTTCACAATTTTTGTTCTTTATGACAAGAGCTACAACTCAGAGAGAGTAAATCAAAATTCCGAACGGTTTGCAAGATATGGGCCTGACAAAATTATCACTTTTTTGCAAAAATTACACTGAGGCCCCAAATCTTTGGTTTCCCATAACAAAAGTGCATGACTTTGGGCAAAACTAGGCGACACGGTTCTATTTTATTTGGTCTTTTATCACGTAGTGGTGTCCGTAAATGGTTATATTTTTTCGTGTTGCGCTGTGTAATCGAAATCCTGTAACATCTCCGACGAAATGCAAAATTTGGAAATAAAAATGTTTTATTAGGGTGTTGTAGTTTTGAAGGCATTGAAACAAAACTAGTATACACTAGACAGGCTAACCATGGTACGATAAAGAGTGTCGGAAAAGGGCAGCGATTCTACCCAAACGGTAGAAACCGAAAAACAGGAATAGAAAAGCGTTATGATTCGAGGCATAAATGCTTCGAATCCTGTTTCTCGACCTTACCTAACCTATGTGAGCCGGTAGTGTAATTCTTTATTTTGATCTAATCCCGTTCTTCCGTCCATCGTAGATCCGACGTCTACCAGAAGCTCTTCCGCCAATGTGTCTCAGTTGGTAAGTTTCCCCTCAGCTTTTCCGTTGTGAGCTGGTGGTAAAATTTGTGATGTACTTGAATCTCAGACCAAGGCCGACTAACACTTTATATATACTTCATTGGGGAGTATAATGTAAATACTAGGATGAATTCTATGTTTTGGGTGGAGATGCCAGATTTAATGGTTTATGTCATTTCTAAAATACCTAAATAACTAACATGCTCCCCCTTAAGCTTATACTATATATGATTATATACATTTCATTTTAGTTTTAGTTCTTCATTAGTTTTAACTACAATATGTTTAATTTCCAAAGTTTCAAATTCGTGTTTAACATTGTACATTTTTACATTCATAAAAATAAGAACAAAAAAATATAATTAACATCATCAATCAATTTCAGATATCTTAGACACCCTTCCCTCACGTCTTGGTCTTAAATCTCTTCCAGTTTCAGATGATGTTAAATCATTTGGATTTTTTAAATCCACTGCGTTGTCCTTGTACATTTGTTTCTTTTCGCTTTTTCTCGATTTCAATTTCCCTGTTACGTATTTGGACCAAATGACGTTTTATTTCACGATTGTTGTGAGTTAATATGCATGTATAAAAACGAGGACCAAGTTTCTTTTTAATAGTGGCTTCAGACTAGCTTGGCTTATTTGGGTTTCTGTAATCTCGGATTAAAACACTTTGTCCCCTGGAAACTCCTACATTTCGATTACCTTTGTGATTGAGAACACTTTGCATTTGAGATTCTATAATTTTATTTCTTGTCATTGGAGGTTTCAATTTGCTAAAACGTGTTTTCAGCGATGTGCAAAAGAATAATTTAGCAGGTGATTCACCTGTGGTACAATGTTTGGTATTTCTATAATCTGCTAAAAACCTATTTAATACTGTCTCTATTGTACAACTTTTATCCGCTTTTAAATTTGATATGATTGATTTTTTAATGTTTTGACTAAATTTTCCGCCTGACTGTTTGTCCCGGGATGGCCATGAGACTTAAAAATATGTTTAACATCGTTAATCTTCAAAAATTGTTGAAATTCATCCGGCGTGAATTGTCTGCCATTATCACTGACAAATACATCAACTAATCCATAACAACAAATCAATTCTCTTATTTTCGAAACAGTAAATGCGGATGTGATTTCCTTAGTCTAAAGACTTCTATGAACTTCGAAAAAGAGTCGATAACGATTAACAGGTAGTAACTATTAATTGGACCTGCAAACAGAATACGCTGGATTCCATGGAATTAAACAGATTTTCTGAGGAGACGATTTTATCCTTATCTAACTCTGGCCACCAAACATATGACCATGCCAACGCCTTAGTTTTAACTATTCTAAGATGAGACTCATGCAATTGCAGTAACAAACGTTTACGAAGTTTAAAAGGAACAACGACCCGGTATCCCCACAAAGCTGAAAGCTCAATTCCGTTGTTGCGATATGGTGCACAATCTTCATGCGATAATAGTTCATCAACCTTGCCTCTAAGTATCGACTCAGACAGTTTCGATAATATTGAATCACGTCTCGTTTCATGGGCAATGGTCTTAAAATTTAAATTCATATCATTATCCTGTTCAACAAAATTTATATAATTAATCTCATTATAGTCTTTTGAAGAAAAATGATGAGACATACGAGAAAGACCATCTGCATTATTAAAATGCCCTTTTATATATTCAACTGAATAATTAAACCCAGACAAAATCAGGGCCCATCTATGGATGCGAGCAGATGCCATTGTTGGCAAGCATTTATGCTCACCAAAAATTGTCGTCAATGGCTGATGGGACTGCCCGTGGAGGTGAAAAGTTTCTGCTTGCCATTCACTTGGGTGTGGCCAGAAACGATTCGTTCATTGGGCAGTCCAAGCAGCTCACTACTTCCACGCAGTATGTCCTGGGCAATGGCTTTTCGGAAACCACCGTTAGCTAGCTAGAGTGAGAAGGCGAAACAAATGAGCATCAAATCAGGTTTAGTAGGTGACTGATGTCACTGATGCTCATCAAACAATCGGGCATATTCTTTTGTCCTTAGAAGGCGGATGAGCCAAACATACGGGCCAACGGCGGATAGAAACTAAAAGAAGAAAATTCAGGTTCAACATATCGCATCCTGGTCAGCGTCTGATGCATTATGGGCGGCTGCATCAAATATCCTGGCAGTAGGTAAAATGCAAAAACACGGTGGGCTGGGTTTGCCTTCCGCCACCGTTCATAATGGCAGTGAAAATACGTAAACGAACAAGAAAACATAAACAACCCCTATTTGTTGACGACCCCCGCAAACGTTATAAGGACGACGATTTACGGATATGCACTTGGAATGTAAGAACTCTATATAGATCCGGTGCAAGTATGTAACTGGCAGATGTTCTCGAAAGTTATAAGGCTGACATTACCGCTATCCAGGAAATGCGATGGACAGGACATGGCTGCACAAGAAAAAGAAACTGCGATATATACTACAGTTGCCATGAAAAAAACATGAATTTGGTTGCGGATTTGTAGTTGGCAAAAGACTGCGACATCTAGTCTCTAGGTTCAATCCTGTGAGTGAACGTATAGCCACAATCCGCATAAAAGCGAAATATTTTTATATTCCCCCAATTTGTGTGCATGCCCCGACAGAAGAGAAAGATGATGATACCAAAGACATATTCTATGAGCTCCTAGAGGAAACGTATGACCGCTGCGCTGGCCATGACATTAAGATTGTACTAGGAGATTTTAATGCCAAAGTAGGAAGGGAGAATGTGTTTAATCCAACTATTGGCAATTTCAGTCTACATGCTGACAGTTCCGACAACGGTATGAGACTGATTGACTTTGCCGCGGCAAAAAACATGGTCATTAGTGGTACAAAATTCCAGCATAAAGACATCCACAAGGCTACTTGGGTATCCCCTGATCAAAGAACTAAGAACCAAATTGATCAGGGGTAGTTGACGGAAGGCACTCATCCACTGTAATGGACGTACGAGTGATCAGAGGAGCTAACATTGATTCTGATCACTACCTGGTAGCAGCAAAGGTTCGCACAGGATTAAGTAGAGCGAAAATCGTACGAAACCAGACGCAGAGGAAGCTGGACATCGGAAAGCTGCAATTACCAGAGGTAGCCACAGCCTACTCAAGGAAGCTCTCGCAACTTTTGGCACAGAACCCACCCCCTCCCGATGACGATACTGATGCGCATTGGAAACCCATTTCCGACTCTATAAAAACTGCTGCAACAACCGTACTTGGTTTCGAAAAACCGCTTCGCAATAAACCGTTGTAGGATGAAGAGTGTCGCATTGCAAATAACGAAAAGAACGCTGCACGTATGGTAATGCTTCAGTCAATTGCAACGCGAGCTGCAACTGAGCGCTATAGGGAGAAAAGATAGGAGGTAAACCGTCTCTTTAGGCGTAAGAAACGGCAGCGGAGAAAGCGCGAGAGTGAGAAAACTGAATCATGCAGAAGGAAGAACGAAGCCCGAAAGTTCTACCAAAAAGTTAAAAACGGAACTAATGGACATGGTTCAGGGCCCCCCTTCTGGAAAGACAAGGACGGAAATCTCGTCGCAGATGTGTAGAACATGTTGGGAATATGGAGAGAGTATTTCTTCGCGCTACTAGTACCTGAGATATCCAATGACGATGGGACAACCGATCACAATATGGACGACGACGTCGATTGCCCCCTCCTAACCAAGACGAGGTTAGCACAGCTATTGCCCGGCTTAAGAACAACAAAGCCGATGGATTACCGGCGGAGCTGTTTAAGGCTGGCGGCGATGCATGCATCAGCTCATTAGCAAAATTTGATTAGATGAATGCATGCCCGGCGATTGGAGTCTCAGTGTACTATGTCCCATATTTAAAAAAGGCGACCAGAGTATCTGTGCCAACTACCGTGGACTAAGCCTTTTATCCATAGCATATAAGGTTCTATCAAGTATAATGTGCGAAAGACTAAAATCAATTATCGCTGACCTGATAGGACCATACCAGTGTGTCTTTAGGCCTGGAAAATCGACAACTGACCAGATTTTCACGCTACGCCAAATCCTGGAGAAGACACACGAAAAACAAATCGACACCTATCATCTATTTATCGATTATAAAGCGGCCTTCGATACTCCGATATGGGAGAAACTCTATGACTCTATGTCTATGTCTGAGCTTGGTATTCCTGCAAAACTCATACGCCTTTGCTGAATGACCTTGACGAACACCAAATCCGCAGTGAAAGCTGGTAAGGATCTTACCGAACCTTTCGAAACTAAGCGAGGCCTCAGGCAAGGCGACACCCTATCGTGCGATCTCTCTAACATGTTAATGGAGATCATTATGAGAGAAGCTGCAGTCAACATGTATAAAACCATCAGCAGCAAAAGTCACATGCTGCTCGCGTATGCTGATGATATAGATATCATTGGGCGCACAATTAGAGAAGTTACTGCGGTTTCTTCGAGAATTGAGAAGGAGTAAGCAAAAGTGGGTCTGACGGTAAATGATGACAAGACAAAATTAATGGTTTCAACGAACAGGGCCTCCACGCGATTAGACCAAAGCGTGAACGTTGATAACCGTTATAACTTCGAGGTAGTGGACGAATTTATATACCTCGGATCTTCCGTGAACAAAAACAACAACGTCCGCCTTGAGATCAAGAGGAGAGGACAGCTGTACCAGACTCTCATTCAACCTGTCTTGCTTTATGGCGCAGAATCCTGGGTACTATCGCAAGCAGACGAAACATCTGTAGGAGTCTTCGAGAGAAAAATACTCCGAACAATTTATGGCCCTATAGTGCACAACGGCGAGTATCGGCAACGCATGAATCATGAGCTGTATGAGCTTTATCCTGACATTGACATAGTTAAGCGGATCAAAATAACGCGATTGCGCTGGCGAGGCCATGTCAGTAGAATGGATGAAGATGAACCAGCACGAAGGGTTTTCGAAACCGAACTCGAAGGAATAGGAAGACCAAGACTCAGCTGGAGGGATAAGGTTGACGAATCCCTGCGTACACTTGGTATAGCCAACTGGAGAAATAAAGAAAAATATCGAACTGGTTGGCGAAATATTTTATATTCGTTTTGTAAGGTCCCTGACCCCCCGGGGTTGTCCTAGACCGGATAAGTAAGTAAGTAAGTAATTACAATGAATGCCCTCAATTCCGAGACGTTGTTTGCAATAGGTGCGTTTACAACACTAGAAATTCGGGTTTCATGTTTGCTTAAACCGTTCTTATCTATTAAAAATTCCAAGTACGCAATATTAGGTTGGAAAAATTTACATTTTTCAACTTTAATCCAGTTGTCTTCAGCTTCAGCAAACCTTCTCTCAAAGTATATAAATGTTCTTTCATATTTGTACCTGTCACTGTAATGTCATTTTGATATACCCCGGAACAAATTTTCCATAGTTTTCTGAAAGACAGCCGCAGCTGTTTAGGAGCACAAAAACTGCGACTTCTCGTCCAAAAGTAATTGGTTGTACGCATTGGACAAGTCTAGTTTAGTAAACAATTCTCCACCTTGTAGTGCAGCAAAAATTTCCTCAATACGAAGAAGGAAATATTTGAAATCAACTAAATTTTTATTGAGTGACTTTATAATCACCACCATAGGCACGCGTGGGTTCGCATCCCATCCTCGTCGCCATTTTTGTAATGTAGTTGGATGAGTCCAAAACTTGACAAATTTTATTAGTTATATTTCTGTTCATTACATTTTGTTAAATTCACTGTTGTGGGTGGAGATTCCAGATTTAATGGTTTAATATACCAAAATATCTAACAGGGAGCAATGAACGTACAGTATCTATTGCTCTCGTCAACGTTGTTCTTATAAATCCGCTGATGTCAAAACAGTATGAGCACTGAACCTTTAGCAGTTATTCAATGTAGCACTTCCTCTCCATTGTCTTTGATCAGACTACACATGCGCAAGTCAAAATTTGCATTATTATGTTAATTTTATACGCAGTGTATCGCTGTAAGAGGCAGGCCCTTCTTCTGAAAACACACCCCCATCTGTGAGCCTTTTCCACTCAGCTCTCTATGTGGCCTTTCAAAAGTAGTATCCAATCTAGGTTTTCAGCAAAAAAGTTGTAGACCTAGTGTCAAACAAACCTAGTGTCGTACAAACTTATTTGGCATACCAAAAATAACATGCATGTTATAAGAAAGTAAGTTTGGCAAGTACAACTTTTTATGTTTTTAGGTGATAAATGTTAATATCTTTTGCTACAGTAAATTATGAAATTTTTTTGTTTAATGTTTACAATTTGGATGTTTAATAATTTAATTTAACATACGTCTGTAAGATAATGATTATTATTTAAGTACACAAATACGAGTTTAAGGATATATTGCTATGGTTAAAGAAAAAAAATAATGACGAGAAATCTGTTGGTTTAATATTTTTAAAAGCACAGAGCAACGGAAATAAACTGAATTTAATAGTTACACCTCTGCTGGCAGTAGCAACGCAAATAAACGGAAAAGAAACAGTTTTTATTTCAAACAACAATTACAACACCTAATGCACCCATGCTTTATAAACAAAGCTGTTGCAATTGATTTTGACTGAAAAATAACAACTGCATTGCAAGTGTTAGTGTTACTGTTCGAGTTTAACTTTGTTGCATGTAAAGAAGGGAAAAAGTTTCTGCCCAGTGTTATTCTAACAAAGACGAAGTTTTTAGGCAATGAAACTTGCGTGCGATATGCTATGACTGAAATAAGTTGATAGTTAACGTAGGAATGCTTAAACGAATTACACTGCGGGGCAATTTGAAGTTGAGTTAGATAATATTTAAATTGGAGTTACAAATTAAGGGCCTTATTTATAAAAATTGTGAGAGATTTGAGAGACGGTTTTTGTACGAGAAATCGTTTCTCCGACCTCTCATTACTTTTTACGAATAAGGGCTTAAGTAAATAGAGTACATTTCCCAAAACATGGGTCTACTATGACTTTATGGTAGTAGCATGCAAAAAGTTGAAATATCTTTCTGTACTTTTCTGATTTTTATTTTGTGCCTGGACTTTTATGGGAAAATGTTGTGTGTGATTTTTTGGTCGATCATTCTAACCATCTAATTATTTCCCGACTTCATGTGTAATTTGTTTAAAAATTGTAAAGCCATCCTTGAGGACTACTATCTACGGACTTAAATATTCCACAAATATCCATTAAAATTTTCTAAGGGTATTCAACAACAAAACCTTGATATGAGTAATAGTTCACACAAATAACACCGCGGTTTCTATTAAGTTTTCAGTCAATAATAAACAAAACCCCAAAACTAGAATCAAAGTTGAGTTGAAAGCATAATGTCGAAGTATGGAAAAATTGTAGAGAAGCAAGAAAGTTCAATAGCAAGTGAGACAGTTCTTTAAGTTATGATTTCGCTTTCTTTACGAATTAACGATTGTCGTATCATCTTTGAAGACCCTTACAGGAAACGCCTTACATATTCCCATTTTCTTTAATCGTAGCAAATGGATATGTACAATTAATCTTCTACAAAGTTGCAGTGACACTTGGCAACATCTTCAAATAAACTAATCAAAGTCATTAATTACTCCAAAATAATTGTAATAATTATTTACTTTATTTTTCTTTTTTTTTTTGATTATTACTGCTAAAATACTGGAACAGTATTTTCTAATAATTTAGAACTTAAAGTATTCAATAAAATTGATAATCAAACCTTTCAAAGTTTACAGTACAAATCATAGAGCAATAAATATAAGAAGTATTTCATTCGCTCCTCTGACGTTTCATTTCATACAAGATAAATAAATATTTACATATTTTTCTAAATTATTCAAGGAAATAAATTATTAAAACCCAAACGACAGTATTTGAAAACTAAATTTTTGTGTAATAATTGATAAACATTCCAATTTGCTTTTATAGTGTAAAGTATTTCGGTATGTTTATTTTTACACATTTCACGCCTATAATAATATAAATATCATATTATAGTGCTATGCGGAATTGAATATTGAGAAACCTACGATTTATTTCAAGCTAAGACACCTAGAAAATATCGTTTAATACTCAAGTTTGCGCCATATTATCGCAGTTTTAAGTTAGTATATCGTGTTTGGCAATGTCATATGTTTTGAGGTTATCACAATTATCTACAGAAATGGAAAATAATAATTTCTTTTCATTGTGCAAACTATTTTGTTGTCATAAATGTTATATTTTATGGAAGACTTTAAATTCTAAAACTCTTGAATTATCCAATTCCAGAAATAGTGTTGCACTGTGTTTTAAGAGAACTGAAAATAAATATGCGAATGAGAATTGCAAATTAAAAAAGGGTAGTTTATTAGCATAGACATCTAAACGAACGTTCATAAAACATACAATGGGAAATGTGCAAAGTTATACGAAAGTTTTATAAGATACATTTTTATACAGTCAAGACCTGCCATAGAGTCAGAGGCGGATTTATATTGGCTTAGGGCCCCTCAGAAGACAGTCTCAATTATTAGTGTAACTTTTTGATAAAGTTATTAGAACACATAAATAAATTATATTTTAAATACATTAACAATTGCATTCTATAATTAAAGCTTTCAAAAATTCGGCACCAGTGCGTGCAAGAAGGAAGGTTAGTTAGGTTAGTGATAATGGTGAATACACACTGCGGTGGCTGAAGATGATGTTTCACAAAGGTTGTATCGATCGTCCAGCGAATGTGAGTTCGAATCACACCCGCGGTATTCATACTTTTTGCATTAACCGGGAAAAAACATAATCTGTGCCGACTTACAATTTTCAGTTTTATATTTTTTTCTTGTTAAATTTAATTCTTAATTGTTGCATCTCTTTACTTTACGAATTGTGTTTGAGTATCAACGGAATCACATTCAAGTTTGTTGAATCCAGTTTGTAAGATGAGGTTATAAACCCGGGTTTCTTAAAATTACAGAGTTTAAATAGGACGGAAATTCGAGATCAGCAATCACAAATATGCAATGGACATAATGATCGAAATGTTAATATCAATATATTATAAATATAGAAATATAAAAATGAACGAAATGTCACGATCACCATTGCAGGGTATAAAAAACGCGTATCTCCTAAATGGTGCTCTTTATCGCACAAAGCAATACATTTCTTAAATGCCTCGTATCGGACAAACGACGATATTTCGTGGTCGCAATTACAGAAGTATAAAATCATCTTTAACCGCGAATGGGCCCAAAATTCGTGATCACCATTAATTATACAAAATGCTGAATCTCCTAATCGCTCTGTCTAATCGCGGAATGGGGCAAATTTCATGGTCACCATTAAAAACTTTTAAACTGGTTATATCTCCTAAGCGGCGCGAGTAATCCCAAAAACGACATTTAGTGACCACCATTACAAAAATATAATAATGGTAATAACTGCAAAACAGAGTGTCTAATCGTAAAAACGATGACATCTCCTAAATGGTGTGTTTAATTCGAAAAACGACGAAATTTTGTGAACCAGATTAAATCCTCCATCACATCAGATTTTTGAGATATTTTAACGTAAAGTGAAATAAAACGTTGTTATTCGCTACATTTGCTAATAAAGGCAAAATGAAGCGGGATTCCAATTTTAGAAGTAAAGTAAGAGTAGAAGTAAAGGTTTAGGAGTTTACTTCATGTTGGATATAACAGACACTCAGTGACTAGGACCTTATTTAAATAAGACTAAGTGGTTCGTATGTCTCATTTTTAGACACATCCTGGAATATCGGTATGGTGTATCATAGGGCTGGTCGAATTATTTTCGGATAAAGCATATAGCTAAAACGAAATCTACGGAAAATCCTAAGAAAGTTTTGCCAGTTCGCGAAAATCGACTTTAATTTTGAGATCATACTTATTAAATTATACTCAAAACCCTATAGTTTGATAAGAAGTGATCTGAAAAATTATGCTTGGTTTCTCCGATTATAACGAAAGTTTGTGCGTCTGTGCTTCTATGTATGCAGAATACAGATATTCCCATCTTTTTTCAGAAATGCTGAAATTGTGGAAAATACGGTGGATCGAAAATAAAATTTTATTATTGTAATGAAGTTTTCAAAAATTTATATTTGTTTTTGTGTTGGAAGTTACAGACATTGGTTTTCATGTTGATGACTGTTCCATAAACAAATGTCAAATAATTTTTAAAAATAGCAGCAACCTATGCGATAAACGCAATAATAGCAGGCTTTTGTCAGTTATGACTTCTTGTCTGCGTTGAATAAACAACTGTGTGTTCCAAATAACATGTTTCAAGTTTTAAATAGTTTTCGATTAATAAATTATAATGAACACGTCTGCAATGTCAGTTGATTCCAAAAATTCAGAAATTGATACAATTTCAATGAGTTCGTGGTCTTGTGTCTACCCAGTCTAAACATTGGCTTGCCGAGTGATTTAAGTGAGCTAAATGTACCAAGTAATCGTGACGTGTATTAAAATACTATTTGTTTTTACATGGGTTCAGAAAAATATAACAAAAAAATAAATTGTACGGTATTCGTACCGCAATTTGGAATAAACTAAATATTTCGTTAATCAATGAAAAAAGTATCTCGAAAAAACTGAAAACATTGCTAAATAAATATCAAAATGAAATAAAATTTAAAAGTACGAGTAGATCCAGTAAGTCTTCAACTTTTCTGGAAACAATTGATAAAGTGTTATATATTGTAAAATGAGAGTGCGCAACAACATCGCCTTGCTGCTGTGGTTTAGTACGCATTGAACTCCAAGAGTTTATAATTGATCAGCACAGTAGGAGGATGCTAACCATTCCCGAATTCGAGGCGATTGCTGTTGACCAACAATCAACACTGGCGCCAACTAGTCTTGATCCATCTTTTTTCGCGGGTCAATAAATGTGGATGTTGAATCTAAAGTGAAGTTTGCCATGCCAACTGCAAGAGAGCCAAGTTCATCGAAAAAAAAATTTAATACCAAAGGTATTATGGCGCTATGGCGTGCGATAGGTTTGGAATCGGGAATAGTGTTGCTTCTATTTTGCCACATCGCTTTTCAAAGATATTGACTTTAAAGATAAAAATGGGGAACCACTAATTATACGCAAATCTAAACTTTCACATGAAAGAAAGAAATGTAGGGATTCCCTTCGAAGAAACCAACGCAATGACTGTGGTCTAGTAGCCTTCTCTTTTGATGGCAGAAAAAACAACTCTCTGACGAGGGAAGAAGAAAATGGAAGATATCATCCGAGAATGGTAAAAGAATCACATTTAGTGGTTCTTAAAGAGCCAGAGAGCAGATTGTTGGGTCACGTAAATGTCGACGCCGAGGACGCTAAAACAAAACAAAGGCAATTGTACGAGTTCTTCACAGAAACATATATATCCCTTGAGAAACAGATTGGAATTTTCTGTGATGGCGAAGAAACAAACACGGGTTCTAAAAATGGAGTTTTAAGAAGATTCGAAGTCATGTTGAATATAGACCATTGCACTTGTTTGTTTATTACACCTTAATCTACTTCCGCTTCGTCACTTGTTCTGCGCATTTGAAAAGTCCACTACAAGCGCACAGCTAGTGGGATAATAACAAATCAAATCGAAACCAGCGAGCAAGCGAACAAGCGATAAAAAGATACTACGTTATCGTGATAAAGTTTGTGATTCAACTAATCTAAGAGATTATGATAAAAAGCACGTAATACATTTTGAATGCTCAGACTACTTTAATCTGGTTTACCACGATGATGATTACAGTGTTTTGTCTGAGCCTC
Organism: Phaonia tiefii; assembly: GCA_963931995.1. NCBI lineage: Eukaryota > Metazoa > Arthropoda > Insecta > Diptera > Muscidae > Phaonia > Phaonia tiefii. The sequence continues at coordinate 192,002,962 of OZ008369.1, forward strand.
CATTCTCAGCAAGTATTCCATACGAATACTTGTTGCAGTTTATTGAACCAGATGATCCGCCGCTTTCTGCCCGAGGGATTCCTGAGCATTGTGTACAGCTTCTGGCAAATGTTTCCGGACGCTCTATCGCAAAGAACAAAGACGATATCATGGCCGCAACTGTAGAAAGTCGTACTGGACACCAGAAATGGAATCCAAAAAAGACTTAAAAATCTAGCAAGTCCATCACTTAAATTAGTCCAGACATTGCACAATTTTGCCATTCTGGCATTTTTCCATCACAAAAGTTTTAGTAAGTCTTACTGACACCATTGCCGTTTATTAGAAAAAATTTAAAAAAAAACGAAGAGGTATTCTTTAAGAAAATTAAAAAAAAAAACATATAAAAAATTAAACAAACAAATTATTAAAAAATAATTTTATTTTTTTAAACATTTCTTTATTAAACTAGAAAAGAGCCATCAGCATAAAAACCAATTCCTGTAATTTCTAACACAAAAAAAATATAATTTTTTGAAAATTTCATTACAATAATAAAAATTTATTTTCGATCAGCCGTATTTTCCACAATTTCAACATTTTTTAAAAAATATGCGAATATCTGTATTCTGCATACATAGAAGCATAGCCTTACAAACTTTCGTTATAATCGAAGAAACCAAGCATAATTTTTCGGATCGCTTCTTATCAAACAGTAGAGTTTTGAGTACAATTTAATAAGTATGATCTCAAAATCTAAAGTCGATTTTCGCAAACTGGGTTTTAAATTTACACCCATGGTTTTATCAAAACTTTCTCAGAATTTTCTGTACATTTCGTTTTTGCTATACGCTTTGTTGCTTTTTTTCCACCCATACAAATCGACGTGTAGCATGTGGTTTGTAAGGCCATTAACCATGTTAGGTCAATTTACCTGTCCAACTATTTGTTTCTTTGTTGTCTGTCTCGCTTTTTATTTTCAACAGACATTGGGTTCTCAGAAACATATTGGGTTCTCAGAAACATATATTATATTTTATATATATTTCATTGTCTCTCAAACATGTTATATTGACTTGCAAACACAATGTGTTTGGCCAAAAGTATAGTTTATTTGCAACAAGCTACAACCACGTTATATTTGCATCCAATACAGCTTTTTAAGCTCGTACCCAGTCAAAAATATTGGAAATATTGCTATAGGAATCAGTTTTGTACCAGTTTCAGAAATGAAGTATAAACGCTTTATCCACTTCCAACGACTGCATATTAAACAATTTCCAACAAATTTTTATAAAAATGTCACTTCATCTTTATGTTTGATTAAGATTTAATATTGAAAATTTGAAACTAAATATTTTCGAGAAAATTTTTTTGGTAAAATTTTATTTTATTTTTTGATAAGTTTTCTATTAGATACAATTTTTGACATGAGAAATGGGCGCTTTTTGGGAATCAAAACGACAAAACACTTTCAAAAATTACAATTATTGGCACTCAAGTACAACTATTGGCATATTAAATTATAGAATTAATCATTGGCACTTGACTACAATTGTTGCCACTTTAAAAATTATTATTATTATAATACATGGCAGTACCCAATTAACAACAACAACTACCATAACAACAACAATGCGAATCCTGCATTCAACCCAACATCAAATTCGGGAGAATTATTTTCTGCTCAAGAAATGCAAGCGCTTGCACATGAGTTAATTACAAATCTCAGAAATTGTAGAAACAAATTTGATCAATTCGAGGTGATAACAAACCTTGCCTGCAAATTTTTGTCATGATGTTACCTGATTTAAATATTGTTACTTGGAATGCTAGAGGTATTAAAAACAAAAGTATTGAATTATTTCATTTTCTATTAGCCTATAATGTACATATATGTTTAGTATCAGAGACCTGGCTAAACTCAAACATATCAATTAGTCATCAAGAATTCAATATATACAGAAACGATAGAGATTCAAGAAGAGGAGGAGGCGTAGCCATAATTATAAGGAAGCATATTTCTCACTTGACAATACCCATTGTTAACACATCTTTAATTGAAAACATTGGTGTTAAAATCATGACAAATGCCGGGTTTATTCACATATATTCTTGCTATTTTCCAGGTGGAAGGGTTGGAACTGACGGTTCCCGGAAGAAAATGTTTGCTTCAGATCTGCACAAACTTAGCAGGAGTGAAAGGTACATCATAGGGGGCGACTTTAATAGCCGTCACCAATCATGGGGTTGTATAAGAGCAAACTGCTGGGGGAATGTCTTATACGAAAAACAAGTTTCCTATAACCTGAATATCTTATTTCCGACTGATAGTACTTATATTCCATCACAGTTAAATCGCCAGAGTTCAACTTTGGACCTTTTCATTACATATAACACCGAATCACTATCCACACCTGAAGTGATAAACGAACTAAGCTCCGATCATCTTCCTGTTAGATTAACCTTTAGTGGCCGATATGACAGAACTGATTTCACATTTTTCGATTTTAAAAATGCGAATTGGAAACTTTTTTCGCGATATATAAGAAGGCATCTTATTCTTCCTATAGAAATCATTCCTAACAAAGAGCTTATTGATTCGGCACTGAACAATTTTATTCGTATTCTAAACGAAGCAATTACCCACAGTGTACCTCTCAAAATTAGAAGATATTCTAATAAGCAGTTACCGAGAGACATTAAATATTTGATTCGGAGGCGTAATTACTTTCGTAGAAACTGGTTTCGACATAGAGATACTAATGATTTTCATCAATTCAAGACTTTAAATTCGATAATTAAGTGGAAGATTGAAGATTTTAGGAATGTTTCATGGAAGCAATTATTGTCAACTTTGGACAAAGGGAGTTCTCCCTTTTGGAACCTGACCAAAATCATACGGAAAAAGTCAAAAAACATTCCCGTGCTAAAGGAAAATAATGAACGGTTCACCACAACTACTGACAAATGCGAATTATTGGGTAGAACTTTTGTTAAAAATCACTCTCATTCCTCGATTTTTACAGACTCTGCAACTGAAAATCTAGTAGCAAACACCATTAATGAATTCAACTTTAACTCAAATTATAATCATGTTCCTATTACATATGACTATATTGCTGACATAGTTAAGCATCTCAAGTCTAAGAAGTCTCCTGGTGTGGACGGCATAAACAACATTTGTCTCAAATTTCTTCCTAGAAAAGGTATACAATTTTTGACCATTTTTATAAACAGTTGCATCATTACCGGTTATTTCCCAGGACAGTTCAAGGAGGCAAAAGTCATTGCTATTAGAAAACCCAACAAAGCGTATGATTCCCCTTCTTCATATCGTCCCATCAGTTTATTGTCTTCCTTAAGTAAAGTTCTTGAGAAGGTAATTAAGGGCAAAATTACCAATTTTCTAGACGAATATAATATTTTGCCTAACCAGCAGTTTGGTTTCCGTAGGGAGCATAACACTTCACACCCTTTAACCAGAATTAGGAATATCGTCAAATCCAATTTTGAAAGAGAAAAATCTACCGCAATGGTATTACTGGACGTTAGAGCTGCCTTCGACTCAATATGGCATGATGGCTTGATCTATAAACTAATACTGCTAAATTTCCCGTCCAACATTATCAAGATTATACAAAGCTTCTTGTGTTCCAGGTCATTTAGGGTCCACATCGGATCTAGATATTCAAGCCTATTTAATATAAATGCCGGGTGCCCACAAGGATCATGCTTATCTCCAGTCCTGTATAATATATACACCTCAGATATTCCTACCATACAAAATTGCACTATGTCTATATTCGCTGACGACACAGCAATATTGTGTTCTGGTACATTTTCTTCCGCAATATTGTCCAATTTACAACTAGCTCTTACGAAATTGCTTGAATATTTCGCTAAGTGGAAAATAACAATAAATTATGATAAAAGTCAGGCAATCTATTTTACCAGGAAAAGAAAAGAATGTTTTCTTCCTCAATGCAATATCAAGGTTAACAATGCTGAAATCAAGTGGGAAAAAAACGTAAAATATTTAGGTCTAACTCTAGACCCTAAACTAACGTATAAGGATCATATTCCGTACATTATTAATAAATGTAACATCTTGATTAAAACCCTTTATCCTTTCATCAACAGAACATCGGCATTAAATATTGAAAATAAAATGTTAATATTTAAATTAATTTTCCACGCTGTAATATTCTATGCAGCCCCTGTCTGGCCAAAAAGTGCTAATTGTCACATAAAAAGACTCCAAACTCTCCAAAATAAACTTTTAAAGTTAATTTTTAATCTTCCCAGATCTTACTCCACTATACGACTCCATCAGATCGCATCTGTTGATCTCGTGGCAGCCAAGATAGACAGACTGTCAAGAAATTTTAATGCCAAATGTTCCTATTCTGAATACAATCATATTGTCGAGTTAGCCTCAACTTAGCGTAGTATTAAGTAGTTTTAAGTATTTCGTAAAAATTTTATCTTATACCAAAATATTTCATACAGGTTTTTGATAATTTTTGCCTCCATTTACTATATTAAACAAAATACGATTTTAAAAATCAATTTATAATATCTAAGCAGAAAAAGAGAAACATCCTTAAACTCTTTAAATTGTGTGAATTATATTTGAAAACAAACTTGTAATATTATGAAACAATAAACTGAATTGAAATTGAATTATTCTGTTTAACAAGAGAAATAACCAAACATATTTCATTTAAAATCAAATATTTCCACATATATGAATTTTGATATATTATGTCTGTTCAGAGATATGTATGTGGTTTCGGAGTTGAATTTATTGGTCATGTTGCCACTTAAAATGTAAATGCTCTTCTCAGGGTTAACACTTTATTCATAAACGATGGCCAGATATGTAATCTATTTGTTAGAACAATGTGTTTTGAATAAGACAATACAGTGTTGTTTGCGATAACTGTTACCCAAATGTAATATACTGTTAGGAAAATTTAAGTGTACCATAAGCAACACGTATTTATTTAAAATCATTGTTTGTTGAAATAAACCAAGTTGTTATTCTAACTAATTTTAGAATATGTTAGTGGTGATATGGTGCAGATTTAGCTGTAATAAAAATATTTTTTCGACCTTTATTTTATTAATTATTATTCTTTTTATATAAAAACTTTCCTGAAAAAGATTTCCAAAGGAAAACGAAATATCGAAAAAAACAAAAAAGTTTTATGAAATCTGAAGTGACCTTAAGCTTCAATAATTAGTCAAGAATAATCAAATTCAATATATTTAATTTTAATTACACTTAGGTAGAAATTAATGGTCACTCCGTGCTCTGGGATGAAGCTACATGCACCGCGAAGAGATTGGTCTTCTGATCCAAAAACTGGCCTCCAATATTTGCCGGAACAACGTATTGATGTATAAAAATGCAGTTTATGTCATTCATTAAATAAGAAAATTCCACACTTCTTTCCGATCCTTGCTTGATTTACGAGATATCTCAAAAGCAAAACCAAAAAATTCGAATTTTTAGTTTCATTTAAACGTTAATGCTTAGAAAATGTGACATAAATTGCAACAAGTTATACCATGTAGTAAATGTACTTGAGATACACAAATTTAATCTGTAGCTAAAAGCGATGCAATTTTTTAAATCAGCGGGCACAAATTGCTTAAAGTGAATACTAATTTGTTTGCACTGGCGTCAGAATATTCTAGGATAAACTCAATTATTCTGTTTTTTTAAACGTTATTTTCGCAAAAATGTGACGTGCTCGAAATTGGATGCTAGTTTTGGGACCAGAAGACCAATCTCTATGCGGCGCATGTCTTAGAATTTTGTGAAATTTGAAAGCAAATATATTTATGACATAAGTCACAAAAATGAGTCAAATTGTGAATATAAATATTAGAGCATTTCTTTGAAAATGGTATTATACGTGTTTTGGCTACACCGCTTGTTTATATAATCGCTTGCTTTGTATGAAGCACTTAGCGGAGACTTAGCGAAGTCTTAGCGACACGAACCATTTTTGTTAAGTTTATAAGTTTTCTTTGTGCCAATTTTACCATATTCAACCCTTCGCCATATTTTTGAATAATATGACTTTTCGCTAAATAGCCGTGTTTTCGTGAACAGCCCTAATGCTAATTGGAAGGGCAGTGTTCATTACCATGCGCCGGCCACTTGGCAAAATAGTGGACGCCGTCGACTTTGGGCGAGTGGCATGGGTTTGTTAGATGCTTCTTCGCGGTAATCTTCTATTATTATTACATTTTCATCTTTCAACCGCGCGAGTCATAATTGCCAAATTTTATTGTTGTTCGTTTTTTTGTTGTAAATAAAAGGGGCATTAGTGGCCCAACTATTATTTAAAATAAAGGGCGTGTTTTATTGTGCATAAAAACAAATAGGGACGACTCCGGCAGCAATTCCTGTTACCACCAATACCCGGCCCCAGCAGCTCCATCACAACGGCAGCACCTGGCGCCAGCGCAATCGCAGGTCCGGTAAAGGTAAATCCTCGGAATAAACATTTGGTCCTTCTACCGAAAAAGGAAAAAAAAACAGGTGCGTAATCTGAAATTTAAAAGTTTAGTTCAAGACGTACAAATTTTCGATTCAACAATTGTGGCTCATAGCAATTTGTGGCTCGAAAGAAATTGGCGTCAAATGAAAGTGAGTGGCTACGTCAAAAGAAAATACGAATTGTGGCTCTGTGAATATAAAATAGGACGTAATAAGGGCATAATTAAGAACGCGGTTCAAAATATAAGGTTATTATGAAATAAAAATAGCGTGATTTGTAATTTGAACGCCATTATCGTCCCGTTAGTCCAAAATCAGGCGATCTGCGCATTTTTTTTTATATTCGCTGTTCTACATAATTTCGTAGTCCGTTATCTTTAACAATTGTTGCTGTAAAATTTGGACATATTGGAAAAGATTTGTTTGTGGCGCGGTTGAAAATTGTATAGCATCATATTGGTGGTGTAAATTGTTTGCCGGTATTAAAATTTTGTACGTGTGGCAAATTGTTGTTGCAGCCTGAATTTGTTCTGCTGTTTTTTGTACATGCAAGAAAGTTTCGCTACAAGGAAAAAATTGTTGTACATAATCTACAGTGGTGGCTCAGTACAACCAACAACAACTTGTTGAGAAAAAAATTAAGTTGCTGTGTCGGTATTTCGTAGCAAGGGAAAAGATAAATACGAGCAAGTGTTTATTAAATCAATATTCGTGGGTCGTCATTGCTACAGTGGTGGCTCGATACAATCAACCGCGGTTATTTTGCATAATTGAATAAAGAGTGACGGCATATCGTGGCGAATATTATGAATATGAGCAACTGTTGAATAAAACGGAGAATCATTGTTGTCCAGCGCTAGAGTGGTGGCTCGATACAATCAATTGTTGATGAACAATTGAGAATAAAGTTGGGCTTCTGCAATTAATAAACTAACTGATAAATAAGAAGGAAAGATTTATTGAAGAAGTTTGATTGTAGTCCGAAAACTACAGTAGGGGCTCACTTTAAACAAAATTAATAAAAATTATCAATATAACTTTGGTGTTTCGATTTACTTGGTACAAGGGAAAAATCAACGGGGAATTGTTACTCATTAAGGAGAATCGCATCAAATATAAAGAACGAGAACACGAGTTGTATTCCAGTAGTTCTTGTGGGGCGATAACAACATTTCTTGTTTCTCTTCAAAATTTTCGGCTCCTTTACGGAAGATAAAATGGCGTGTTTTGAAAAATATCTACAAGCTTCTGATGAAATATTGGCAACAGAGGCACAGCTCAAAGAAGAAGACTTTGCAGACTACTCAAGTGAGGCAATCGATTTTGAGAAAAGCGAGATAACAAAGTCCTGGACAAAATACAAGAAAATTTATGACGAATGTTGTTCAGGACCTGTAGATAAAGAAAAAGAGCTAGCCGTTGTTCAATCAAAACATACACAGATTCGTAAGGCATATGTAAAATGCATAAATTACATTGCAAAGGCAAGAAAAAAAATGCCGGTGGAAAAAAGTGTAGCCCCTAGTACAGTGGTTCCCAACCATGGGTTTTCGGTGCCCCCATGTGACACTGGCGTTTTTCATGGTGATTATGTATCGTGGCCCACATTTCGGGACATGTTTATCGCCATTTATGTAAACAATGCGAGATTAAGCCCAGTAGAAAAGCTTTTTTATCTTTTTCAAAAGACTGATGGTGAGGCCAGAGAAATAAACAGAAATATTTCTTTAACAGCCGAGAATTTTGAAATCGCATGGGGCAATTTGAAATCTCAATATGAGAACAAGCGGGTTCTAATAAATAGTCAATTGAAATTGTTATTCAATTTGGTTCCATGCCAACATGAATCGGCTCAAGAAGTGAAAAGGCTCCAGCGGGAGATTAATAATAGTATATCGGTTCTAAAGTTATACGAGATTGATATAGAGTCATGGGACCCCATTTTCGTGTTTCAATGCTCATCTCGTTTGCCGCATCATACATTGCAGCTCTGGGAGCAATCAGTCAAGAAAAGGACAGAGGTTCCCAAATGGAAAGAACTGAATTCCTTTTTGACTGACAGGTATCACGCCTTAGAGAGTGTTTCTGAGATTAGCTCTTCCTGCCCTCAACGGTCCAGTGGTTCTCAAACTTTTTCAAATGGGGACACTCAATCTTCATCGAAACCCAAACAATTCAAGGCTCACCATACTAAAGTTGATTTGGCTCAATGCAAATTATGCAAAGAAGCCCATGCAATAAAAAATTGCAGAAAATTTCTAAATATGGACAATAGAAGCCGAGTTTCAACGTTGCGAAGATTTAAATATTGTTTCAATTGTTTAAATACGGGTCATATGTACGGCGATTGTACTAGCACGAATGGGTGTTCTAAGTGTAAGAAAAAACACCACATTTTGTTGCACAGAGATTCCGTGAAAAAACCTAATCAACCTCAAGCCTCAAGTCAACTACAGTCCACTGAAGGTCCACATACCTCTGCAGTAGTTCAATCGCACCATACGTCGGTGGCAAAACAAGTTATGCTCGCAACAGCGTGGGTGAATATAATAAGTTGTGGCTCAAATTATAAAGTGAGGGCACTTATTGATCCATGCTCAGATGAGAGCTTTATATCTAGGAAAATGCAAAAATTATTAAAGTTGCCCACAATACCAGTTACAGCAGAAGTTACTGGATTGAATGGCGAAATTGTTAGTAAATGTGATAAAAAAGCACATTTTACTGTGGAGTCTGTTCTTCATCCGAACATTAAACTCAATGTAGGGGCACTAGTAGTGTCTAAGGTAACTGGTGATATACCAACTCACTCATATAGTCCAAATGGGGCTGAAGAGTTACCAAAGCTGGATTTTGCGGATCCAGATTTTTATAAGAGCGGTCAAATTGACATTCTATTTGGAGGAGATTTATATCCCTCAATTCTGCGAAACGGTATTCATCACGGAATTTTTGGTTCTTTAGTTGCTCAAAAAACGATCTTCGGATGGGTGGTAACTGGACCAGCGGTCAGTAAAAGCAGTTCTTCACAATTGACAGTAGCTCATTTTACAAAAGTTTCTATTGACGAACAGTTGTCAAAGTTTTGGGAGTTGGAAGAAGTCGCTCATAAAACTGTTTTATCACAAGAGGATAAAAAGTGTGAGGAAATCTATTGCTCTACTACTGTAGTAAATCTGCCCTTCAAGAACGAACACCCTGAGGTAGGCCCAAACAGACACATTGCTCTAGGTCAATATGAGAGAAATGAGAAATCTTTGTTGAAAAGACCTGGAGTCAAGTTGCAGTATGATGAGGTTATGGAAGACTATTTAAAGCTGGGCCACATGCGGAAAGTTGATGACGCAACTTGTGGTCCTAAGTATTATTTGCCCCATCATGCTGTGTATAAGCCAGATAGTGCCACAACAAAGTTGAGGGTAGTTTACAACGCATCGAGTCCCTCGGCAAATGGCGTGAGCTTAAATGACATGCTGTACGTTGGTCCAACGTTACAGGCCAGTCTTGTGTCGCTTATATCGAAATGGCGCCTTTATAAGTATGTCTTTAATGCTGACATCACAAAGATGTACAGACAGGTACTTATAAATCCTGAACATGCCGTTTTCCAAGGAGTTTTATACCGTAGCTCTGAAAATGGAGAAGTCGAAAACTTTCAACTAAATACGGTCACGTTTGGCGTGAATTGCGCACCATATTTAGCGCTCAGAACACTGCTTCAGTTGGCAAGTGACGAGGAAAAACGTTTCCCAATTAGTGCTGAAATATTGCGTAGCTCTATGTATGTCGACGATGTTTTGTTTGGTGCACACAGCATTTCAGAAACATTGGTAGCTCGTGATGAACTAATTGCACTATTAAAGTGTGGAGGATTCGAATTAAGAAAATGGACGTCGAATTGCAGTCGAATTTTAGCAGGGTTGCCCTCTGAATTTGTTCTGAATTCACCTTTCTTATCACTTGATGACAATAGTACCGTTAAAACGCTGGGATTGAGGTGGAATGCAGCACACGATAAATTTTATTTTGTCACGGAGAAAATGTTGATCAAATCATCCTATACAAGGCGAGAAGTTTTGTCAATTATCGCTCGGCTATTTGATCCAATAGGATGGCTTTCACCCGTCATTGTGAAAGCAAAAATGTTGATACAACAAATGTGGCTCGACAAAGGCGGCTGGGATGATCCGATTGGAGTCATGTCGCTCCAAAAGTGGCGAGCGTTTGTATCAAATTTCAACGAGATTGATAAAATCAAAATTCCACGTTGGATTGGTTGCTCATCAGATTGTTATGTTGAATTTCATGCCTTTTGTGACGCCTCGGAGTTAGCATATGCAGCGGCATTATATATTAGAGTGCAGACCGGCGATAAGATAGTTGCTCCAATAAAAAAAATCACTTTACCACGTTTAGAGCTTTGTGGTGCGGTACTATTAGCCAAATTGGTTGAGAAAGAGGTTCCAAATCTGAAAATCTTGAATTCTTCGCTGTATTTATGGTCCGACGCAACTATTGTCCTAGCATGGCTCAAAAAGTCGCCTTGTAATTGGAAAACTTTTGTTGCTCATAGAGTTGGAACGATTTTAGACAAAGTTGGTAACAAAGATTGGCGTCATGTTGCATCTGCGGAAAATCCTGCCGATTTAGCAACCCGGGGGCTGACTCCGGATGAATTAAAAGACAACAAACTTTGGTGGCACGGTCCTGATTGGCTAAGTCAAGATAAATCTAAGTGGCCCGCCACAAAAGATGAATTTGAAACATCAGAAGAAGCTAGAAGTATTCAAACGTATGTTGCTCAATAGGCAAAAAATGAGGATATTCTAAATCGTTTCTCTTGTTTGGCTAAGGCGATGCACGTGATAGCGTACGTGTTTAGATTTTTCAACAAAGTTAAACAGCGCTTAAAGATTCGTCAAAGTAGTCAAAGGGTTGATCATAATCCACACAAGTCGCACAAACTCGGAGCTGACGAATTATATTTCGTGAGAATTCGTCTATTTGTACTGTCTCAGAAGGCTCATTTTGAAGAAGAATACACCTGCTTGCTCAAAAAGAATAAAATTAGTACACGTAGCACTTTATTAACGATCACGCCCTTTTTGGATAATCAGGGCTTAATACGAGCTAATGGTCGTCTGGGTTCAACTAAAAGTTTGTCCTATAATGAACGTCACCCTATTATTCTTGCCTATAGCAGTCGTGTAGCCCGTCTTTATGTGGAGTTTATTCACAAAATGGTTTTGCACGGTGGTCCAACTTTGGTTCTCAACACAGTTCGCCAAGAGTGTTGGATACTTAAGGCTAAAAATCTAATCAGAGCGTGCATCCACAATTGTAAACCTTGTGTTCTTAACAGGAGAAAACTCCAAGGACAGATTATGGGCGAACTTCCCTCCGAAAGAACGACGTTTAGTAGGCCCTTCACAAATACTGGGGTCGATTTCGCAGGCCCATTTGACATTAAGAGTTTCACAGGCAGATACACGAAAATCACAAAGGGCTACGCATGTGTATTTGTTTGCTTTGCGACTAAGGCTATTCACATAGAAGCCGTGAGCGATTTGTCCACTCCTGCGTTTTTGGCCGCGTTGAGTCGATTTGTCGCTCGTCGAGGGTGCCCTAATAAAATGTTCTCCGATAACGGCAGAAATTTCGTAGGCGCCGCTAAACAAATCGACATTAATTTTGTTGCCCATGTTAAGGAGTTTTGCAATGAGGCCGTCTCTAAATATGGACACCAGAAACTATCGTGGCACTTTATTCCCGCTGCTGCTCCACATATGGGCAGTTTGTGGGAAGCGGGAGTCAAAAGTTTGAAAACGCACCTTAAAAAGACGGCGGGGCAAATTAAACATACTTTCGAAGAGTTTGCTACCTTGTTAGCTTCTATTGAGGCCTGTCTCAACTCGCGCCCGCTCTCAGCCCTCTCTGAAGACGTTAACGAGCAAGCTGCATTAACCCCAGCCCATTTTTTAATAGGTAGTCCAATGTTGGCCCCTGCGGAACCTGAAGAGTTGGGAACCCCTGACTCGATTTTAAATCGTTGGCGCAAATTGAAGGCGATCCAGCACGAATTCTGTCGTCGTTGGAAGAACGAATACTTAAAAGAGTTGCACAAAAGAAACAAATGGAAAGTACCGCAAACTGACCTCGTAGAAGGAGATCTTGTTGTTCTTAGGAACGAACCCCTGTGTCCTACAGAATGGCGTTTAGGTCGCATTGTTAGAATTTATCGCGGACCTGACGGACGAGTCCGTGTTGCCGACCTTAAAACTCAGAGTGGCACCATAACAAGGCCGATCCACAAACTCATTCTTCTACCTCGTAGCACAATTTAACATGTACCAACCTGTAGTCACTTACCTAACCGTAGCTCTCACTATAACTATTTACTCACTAGACATTTTCCCACTTACAGTTCAACGCGATGCAGTCGGGCATGTGTAATGCGAACTTCACCTGTGTGATTTGTGGCAGGTTGCACGCCATTCGACAGTGCACTCGGTTCCAGGTGATGAATGTTGAAGAGAAACTGCGTGCTGTCGCTCATTACGGTTTATGCACCAACTGTCTAGCACAATCTCACCAACGCGTTGCGTGCCGAACCCTGGACCGCTGCAAACAATGCTTTCAAGACCATAACACCTGGCTGCACCCTATACCATCAGGCAAACTGTGGCTCAGAATGACGGCAATGGTAACTGTGAAAATCGACAGCAAAAATTTCACATTCGCACGTGTACTTATTGACCCCAATGCGTCGAGGTCATCAATAATGTTGAGCGAGGCTCATAGATTACGGTGCTCAGTGGTACGAGGCCGCAAAGAAGTGACTCTGTGGCACCGATTACGTGACGACTTCGAGATGAAGGTGCAATGTGCTGTCGAAGACCGTGACTACGGGTACAATATTGTGGCCCAAATTTATAAAGCCCACAGCACCATCAGGGTACCTGATGACAAAAGGGCAGACCCAATGTGGAACTACCGTCGCCGTCTACACATCATTCTGGGGGCTGATGTGGCAAGTCGGATCCTTATTGGGCCATCGGTTGGACGCCCCGGCAGGTTACTACGCCAAAGCACGAAATTTGGCGAAGCGTATTTCGGCGTAGCAGAGATTATGCGCCAGGAGGACGTACTGCCGTAATGACTCGGACTATGTCTTTCATTTAAACTTTAGTATTATTTTTCTTTTTATTTTTGTTTCATCTAACTCACTTGCCTTTATATTATGAATTTGGTATTCTTTCTTTATAAAAAAAAAAACGTTCTGAATTAATTTGAAATTGAATTACTTAACTTTCCTACATTTGAATTATATCCTTAACTTGAATTATTATTAAACCTTCTCAGTGGTTAATAATCTTATTTGCGTGGCCCATCATTTTCGTTGCACTCCTTGCAAGGCGGGGAGTATGTTTTCGTGAACAGCCCTAATGCTAATTGGAAGGGCAGTGTTCATTACCATGCGCCGGCCACTTGGCAAAATAGTGGACGCCGTCGACTTTGAGCGAGTGGCATGGGTTTGTTAGATGCTTCTTCGCGGTAATCTTCTATTATTATTACATTTTCATCTTTCAACCGCGCGAGTCATAATTGCCAAATTTTATTGTTGTTCGTTTTTTTGTTGTAAATAAAAGGGGCATTAGTGACCCAACTATTATTTAAAATAAAGGGCGTGTTTTATTGTGCATAAAAACAAATAGGGACGACTCCGGCAGCAATTCCTGTTACCACCAATACCCGGCCGCAGCAGCTCCATCACAACGGCAGCACCTGGCGCCAGCGCAATCGCAGGTCCGGTAAAGGTAAATCCTCGGAATAAACAAGCCGTTTTCTTTGGAGCTTAGCAAGCGATAATCGCTTGCTTGTAACCAAAACACGACTATTGTACACTTTGGTACAGTGATTGAAAGAACCTTAGAAATGTATTCTGCGAAATTTGACAGAATTCGGTGTGCGGCTTTAGAAAATATATAATTTCTGTTACTAAAGGATATATGACAGGTTGGCGTGTCCTGTGACGAGTTTGAACCAAGTTTAATTTTTAATTGGTTTTGCTTCTAAAAACTTCTTGAACAAAATTTCCTTGAGCTACGACAACTCCTTTCATTTTTGGCCAAGACTACTTAGGAATCAGGGTGCTGCTGTTCCGGAAGGAAATGACCAATTTATTTGCCAATCTGTAGCTCGTCAATACTTTATTCAAATTCGGAGGGGGCATAAATCTTTACAGATTTAGTGATCTGTAACACTTTTCCCGAAAGTTTGAAATGGCTGAAACTTTTCAGCCTTTAATGCTATTTGATTAATTTTTACTGCCAAATACGGTAAATTTATCAAGTTATCTACCACATATGTTTCTTATTTCTTGTAAGCATTTTGGGTCCTCTGTTGCAAAACCAATGGAAAATCTATCTAAAGAAAATATATATATACGTGTATTTTAGTAGGTATTACATAAGTAAGTAATATTTTGGCATATAGTTATAGTTTTATGCATGTAAAAGGAAAGATGAGTAGTGTAATTAATAGTATTTAATACCTTTTTATGGGAGTTTTAATTCAAAAATATTGCACGTACCTTGTAGAAATTATATACACCTCTAATCTAATTCGAGATGAATTGTATCCAACACAAAATTCAAGTGATATATTCGAAATATTTTAAACAAATTTAACCGAAGAGTTCGAATTACTACATTGCCTTTTCTTTTTGACGAATAATCTAGAATATAATTTTTCTATTTCTTTTCTCGTTGTTTTTTATACAAATTGTTGTACATATATTTTTATCTGTGAATTTACTGGAACATTTAGGATGTGGAAAGAAAGTGCTTTCAAATACATTTTGCACTCTATGAAAACTGCTGCAGGCACCGTTCTTGGTTTTGAAAAATCGATTAAAGACAAACCAGGTTACGATGAAGAGTGTCGCATTTACCGAAGCGAAGTTGGCCCACCATGGCTGGCCCACATTTCTGTACAACGTTAAAATATACCAAATCGATTGGAACAGTTCTAACGTTAATTCTAGTTACATTATTTAGGATGTTATGTGTAATCTAAAATTCAGGAATTGATATGTGAAGAGATCCTTCAAAATGATGAAATTTCAATGTTCGTTTCAGAAAAAGTTCACAAAGGTTAAAAAAGATAAAATTTTTTTAATTTCTTTATATGGTTTTACTATTACTAGAACATTTAGAAATAATAACTCAAGGACTATGAAACAAGACAAGATCCTTAAAATCGGTGACAATGAATTGCGGCTATGGGGCCGTTCAAGTATTACGTAAGCAGATTTATTACAATTATTAACCCAACCCCCTCCCCCTTGTCATCAAAAGTAAGCAAAGCTCTTAAACCCACAACCCCCGCCCCCCTCGCGCTGACGTAATCATTCGTATTTGCATTTTACATTCATGTATTCTGTTTTTTATTTTATTGATTCATGAGCAGCAGTTATAATTCTAGAAATAAGAAAATAGGCTTAGGAAAGAGGACTAATAATAATATTCATTTAAACAAACTTTATTGGCATGGTATTCAACATAGAGTAAGGTTACGAATATTCGTAATATTACGAATAAAACAAACTTCTTTTAAATTTTTGGTTTACATATTAATTCCAGTTTACAGTCTTCAGTCCATGACACCCGAATCCATGATTCTAAATTTTCGATGACATTGGATGTTTGCTGCTCAATGTTGAGTGTCTGCTGACTTTCATCCGATTTTGGAATGTCTACGTCGTTCTCATCGAGCCATTCAACATCTTGGTGATCTAAATTTTAATTAATGCACACCAGTTCATTAGCAGCCACTCTTGCAGGCCTAACTTTCATATCAGTGTGCGTGTTTACCTTTTTATGGATCTTCTCGATGTGACGATTTAGTGACTTGACGGAAGTATGATAAAGACCACACGTTTTGCATGTTCGATTTAATAGCTTCAATTTTACCGTCGGACAAAAATAATCGTAGGGCATTTGCAGGAAATCTTTGAGTGAAGAATGTAAGCGTAGAGCTAAATTGACTGGGAGATTGAGAAATTGCCCATCATGCTGACGTATTCACCATCTTGACCCCCCACCACCCATGTCATCAAAAATAAGCAAAGCAAAGATCCCCCCGCCCCCCTATAGTGCTTACGTAATACTTGAACGGCCCCTATATATGCATATGGCAATGTCTTTTTATAATTCCTCATTTTCGTACAATTTACAATAGCGTACGAAGATGATGGATGGTGATGATGGTGATCATCCGCCCAAACATACCCTAAAATACGGAACTCATACCAACTAACAAAAAATCAAACACAATGATATACAATTACATGTACACCGGCTTCAGAATGTATCTTAACGTATTAGAATTGTTCAATACCAAAAATGTTACGTCAGTCACGTTACGTCAGTCACGGAACTTATTTCGCTCAAACCTCAACATCTTTTGAGCATAATTTTTTGACGCATTTATACTGATTGTATTCTAAACTATAGACATAGAAGAAGATATCCGAACAAAAAAAATAAACTTCACATTGAAACTTTTAGAGAAATGCCATTTGGAAAAGTGACCTGAATTATTGGTGAACAAATGCGTTACGTCAGTCACGACAAATTACACCATTTTTACAGCCAAAATTCAGTAATTTTTTTCAATTAAATCACTGATTTTAATTAAGCTTAAGCTAAATAATTTTTCCAAAAAAAAATTATAGCTCTATGTTCAACAGTTCACGAGATAGAATAATTTGAATGTTGTAAAAACTCTGCGAATGTTACGTATGTCACGAAAAATGTTCACACTTAATATTCACGTATGTTGTTGGAAATACGAAGCAGAAATTTCATAAAAAATGTCAAGGACATTGAAACAGGACTAGGTCCTTAAAATCGAAAAAAAACAATATCTGCCATATATATGAAAACTTCTGAGAAAATTAAAAAAAGTTTGGAAAATGCTCACACTTTAATATTCTGGTATGTTTATAAATTTTATATTTATAAAAAATTTCAAGGACATTGAACAGATCTAGGTGCTTAACATCGAAGAAAACCAATATCCGCCATATATGTATATGACAATTTCCCAGAAAATTAAAAAATGTTTGGAAAATTTTCACACTTTAATATTCACAGATATTAATGTAAATATTAAATAAAAATTTTAGAAAAAATGTCAGGGACATTAAAACAGGTCTAGGTCCTTAAAATCGAAGAAAACCAATTTCCGGCATATATATGAAAACTTCCAGAAAATTAAAAAAAGTTTGGAATATTTTCAAACTTTAATATTCAGATATGTTGTTGCAAATACTAAGTAGAAATTTTATTAAATATTTCAAAGTTATTTATAAACATTCTTGTATTAAAGCATTTCAAGGACATTTCAAAAACTTTCATACTTTCATTTTCACATAAGTTGTTGAAAATCCGAAGCAGAAATTTTTCAAAAAATTTCAAGGACATTGACACGATCTAATATGGCGTATTATAAATTCTTTAATATTGTAGAAATATGTAGAAGTTAGGCAACAATTTTCTTCTTTCATGCACTTATCAACACTGGTTATCATCGCATGTGGGCAAGAAGTGTTCAGTTATATATTTTACACCCGGCAAAGGGAGACAGAATGTACCTCGGACATGTTCGTTGCTGTTGTGACATGATATTTGAAATGTATAACTGCCAGAAATATAATGTGCGATGTTTAGTACAATGGTAGTGTTTATGGCTGGGGAAAGTGAACACAAGTTCAAGCCACGGTCAATACATATTTTAAAAAAATATTTATTATCGCTGACAGTTTTTTTTATTAGTTTAGACCTAGAATTTATTTAGGTAACCTAAAAATAAATTTACAGGAAAATTGATTGGCCTAACCGTGGCTCGAACCTGGGTCTCCGCAGTTTTATACGGGTAAAACAATCAGTCGTACTTGACTGAAATTTTTGGCATTCACATTCAGCATTCAGCATTGGATATGATTTAGTCCTTATTCCTTTACATATTTAAATTCATGATATTAATTTATATACTTAAGTATATTTATAAGTCCTTCTAGCGTCCTAGGACCGATCTAGATTTGCTAATCTTATATATTAAAGTTTAAATAAGCCGTAATTTTTTCTACGTTTCAGATTACTTTCCTTATCAATTAAATTTGTGGGAAAAAAGGACTTAAAAACCCATTACCTTCGCATTGTTTCTCCTTATAACTAACTTAAAAACTACAAAATATATATACACAAAATAAATAAAATAAAATAAAAATTAATCCAGTGTACAAGGCCTATTGTGTTGTGTTATATACGAGGTCTTCAATGTCGTTAAAACCACACCTCCTGTGGTAAAATATCAATTCATCTTGTACGTTATACAGTTTACCTTCCACATGGAGTTTGAGGAAGGTCAAATGGTCAAATTCCCATTCGATCTTATTATATTCTCAAACTCGTCTGTGCTAATTTTGCACTTTTCGATGTGTAGATTATTATCATAATTGCAACGCTCCAGGAAACCGATGGCTAGGTCAACCATCCATGCATCCAATCTCTTGACTTTTGCCATTTTGGCCTTTTCGTAGATGCTCCTGCAAGATGGGCTAATCTAAATACCCCTATCGGCTTTTCTTGTCCTTAGACCTAGGCAATGTCTAAGAATTCGTCTTTCCGCTTTTCTCAATCTATCCATTTGGTTTGGCGATATCATATACCACGCCGGGAAGGCATAAGCTATTATCGGTCTCTTTATCTGCTTGTATATTAAAAGCCTTACTTTTTCGCTTAGCCCTCTTCTCCTTGCAAGTAGCCTAGCGTACATTCCGTATGATTTGCTCATTTTTTCTAGAACCATATCAACGTGGTCTTTAAACTGCATATTTTGGGAGAATTTTACACCTAGGTAAACCATCTAATCTCCATTCGTTATTACTTCCCCTCCAATTTGTATCCGTGGCTCGTATCTACTCGCGTTTTTGTACAGGTTTGCCTTCTTTCCCTTGGCAATTAGGAAAGTGCACTTTGGTACGTTTAGTTTTAAGAACCATTCTCTGAAGTAGGTCTCCAGTACTCCCAGGTAGCTTTGCATTTTCTTATTAGCCGTTTTGGCTCTGGCATGTGTTGTGGTTATAAGAATATCGTCGGCGAATATGTAATTGTAATTACACGAATTGTAATTATACTCCCGAAGCACACTCAACCACCTCACGAATCACGCTTTCAAGTATGAAAATATTATCATACAAATCAACACAAGACTTCCGTGTCCAAGAATTCTTCCAGTATGTACTAAACTCATTTTTCGGGTACCGAATAGGTACAAATAGGTAATTAAAGTTGGTCGTCGAATGTCTTTCTTTATATGTATATGTACGTACAGGAATGTTCTTAAAATATGCATGGCTTACTCTTGCCTCGCTAAACTAAATTTACGTTTTTTGTGTAAATTAAAACGATCGAAATTAGTCATTAAAAGTTCCAAAAGTCATGCGTAATATCCGAACGGCCTTATTTATAAAAAGTTATAAGAGGTTTGAGAGACAATTCTCTCAAAACTCTTACAACTTTTAT
Organism: Phaonia tiefii; assembly: GCA_963931995.1. Taxonomy (NCBI): domain Eukaryota; kingdom Metazoa; phylum Arthropoda; class Insecta; order Diptera; family Muscidae; genus Phaonia; species Phaonia tiefii. The sequence continues at coordinate 192,023,050 of OZ008369.1, forward strand.
GAATGAGGCCGGAAGTGTTTAACAATACATATAATGCTTGGTATTAAAATTTCGTGAGTGGTCGTTCGTGAACGTGCGTGATTTACTTTCTTGTCTGACCTGACGTTCGCGATCGTGCATGGCAGTTTTTTTACCTTCGTGATCGTGAGTCAAAATTCGCTCAAGTATAAATAGAAGAGGTGAGAGGAAACCCGTTTATTTAAGAAGAAAAACGGTTGTGGAGAACCCGCGAGCGCGAGGAAATTGAATCTTACAAAAGGAAGAATGCGGTTCGTAAATTATACCGTATAGTACGAAGTCGTGGATCACTAAATAAGGACGGGAGTCTAGTCACAGACGTTCAGAGTGTGGTGGGAATATGGCAAGACTCAAGTGATCACTTCACAGCTTTACTTGTTCCAGGGGGCTGATGCTGAGAGTCGATAGCGTTCGGAATTATTGCCATACGATCGCTATCGCTATTGCTTTTGGTATACCAAAAGTACGAAATTTCGATCGTATGGCAATAATTCCGAACGCTATCGACTCTCAGCATCAGCCCCCAGGAGACGTCAATGCAGACGAGGGTGTGGATCACATAAATGACTCTGGCGCCGACTGCCCCCTCCAGACCAAAGCGATTCCGCTGACACTGATGGACTACCGCCGGCTCTTTTTAGGGTTGGCGTCTATGGGTTGGAAAGGTGCATGCATCAGCTGGTATGGAAAATCTGGCTAAACGAATGCATGATTGGACCCTAGTATATGTTTGTATGTATGTATATACCAACTATCGTGGAATAAGCGATTTATCCATCGCATATAAGGTCCTCTCGAGCGTACTGTGTGAAAGACTTTAGCCTTATCGACCAGATATTAACGTTACGACAAATCCTAAAGAAAACTGACGAAAAACAAATCGACATCTACTACCTCTTCGTAGATTATATGGCTTGTAGATCGCAAACCCGTGTTTTTCGGGCTAAGCAAGCACTTCAGAGATAAGACCCTGTCACGAGAAACCAATATTCAACACTATCCGACTCTCATACAACCTGTCTTGCGTTATGGCGCAAAATCCTGGGTCATATCACATGCCGATGAAACTTGCCAACTTGGCAAAATCCACTAATCAACAAAAATTATACATATTTAGATCTACGATACTTAATGCATGTAGAAAGAAATAATTTTACCATTTCGATGTCTAGTTTTTCGCTTATAAGTTTTCAAATTGAAGCAAGTGGAGACGAGTGTGTCCTACCAAGTTGCCGTTATAGAGTAAATTAGAATAGAGAAATAATTTCTCTCATCAGACATTTCATTTCACACTCTTTGCTATGGGCTTATGCAAATGAGAGATGTGCGACTACACTAGGTGGAGTTACAGGAACTGTTGACTTAACCTTTTCATGTCGTTTTGGTACAGAACTGTGCAATTTTAATGTAATTTTAACTCTTTTGTTGACTTGATTGGTTGGCACACATTTGTTGTATTTAACACATCTATTTTGCATTGTTTGGTTTCATTATTGAACCCATTTATTCCACCATCCAAAGTCTACATGCAACCATACCTATGCAGTTAAAATTATTGTTATAATAAACTTATCTACGCTATGGTTGTAGTACTTAAGACTCTTGAAAACTTTGTCAAATACAGAAACAATTAATCGTAGCACTTCAGCAGTGAAACATTTATAGTTGTAAAATAGAAAATATTTTAAATTTTGCATAACGTTTCGCAATTTTACGGAGTATTGGTACATTGTTTCTGAAAGAATTTCGAAATGGGAAAAGCGCTACGATATCGTCGAAAGTTGCAATGAAAAATTTCAGAATATTTATGATTTATGGAAGTAAAATCAAAAATAAAGCCCTTAGACGAAATAATATTTAGACTGGAAGGCAAAATTGTGATGATCAAGGTCAAAACCGATTTCTAATACCACGTCTATGTACTTTCATAATTTGTTGTTTTGGTATATCAATTGAAACCCCATTTCTTATTTTTTGCACTTTCACCACCTTTTCATTTGAGACCGTTGCAAACTTTTGCTATCTACAATGAAGACTAATCCAAATAATTCAGGGAAGACACCGATTCGGGTTATCGAAAAATTCGGATTACATGCTTTAGAAATCAATAAGTATTTTTTTTAATTGGAATGTCTTACACTTTTTTCATCAAACGAATATATAGATATATATATGCATTACGGGTGGTATAATTCACGATTTGTGATTTCGATACGAGTCAACCCTTAGTTTTGTGAGCTTGAAAAAAAATTTAAAAAATGGTGTGGATGTGTGGGTGAGGATGTTTTGTTTTTTTAGAATTTGTATTATGAAATCAGCTCCTGCCGCTCCCATGGTGCCTCCTAATGGGCTGAAATGTAGGATCGACTCACATTTAATTCTGTCTCCTACATTTTTTTCCTAACATACTTACCCTCTATCTATCTATAACCCATAAGCAGTGGAGTGTCCAATACAAAATGCACTCGAAATCGACAAAAGCAAAATATAAATAAATTCTTCAAAAATAATATTATCGATAACATTTGTTGTTTTTATTGACGACAATAAATTTTCATTTTTACACGGATGCAAGTACACGGATTGCATTCGCCATTTTCCGCATGATACCTCAGGGGGTATTCGGATCTAGTAATGCAATAATCGAAATCAGTAACCGCTTTCAAACAATTCAAATCATTATTTGGAGCTTAGATTGCTCTGGGAGCCTTTACGTAAAGTGTAACGATGAAAATGTAAACATCACGAAGTCCATTCAATTCTCTGTGGTTCACTTCGAGATGTTTTCGGTACAAATCCATTTTTGGGCAGCATATGTATTTCGCCATCCATCGAGCATGACTGATGGTCTGAATTGCTGATTGGGAATATTTCCATCAAGGAACAATAAAACGATATCAAGGAATTCCTTGTAGTCGTCTCAGAGTTGACGTTCAATTGATCCAAACAAAACTACTTGATCTCAATTTGGACTAGAACTGTCAAATTAACCTTGAACTGGTATCATCTTCTATGCCAAGTTGATAAGTGTGATGCGCACTTGATAAATGTGAAGTCTGAATGGCAGATAGAGAAGATCTCTTTCCAGTATTTTCTCAAGCAATAGCTATGAACCTTGGAATTGGCAGGTGTTCGTTGATGTGGTGTCGAAAGAAATAGCTTAAACTCGATCAGCGTAACCGTAAACGACCACCGCAATACGTTTGCCTTTTGCACGCCCAAGAGCTGCTGGTTCCCGTCATATTTGATAATAACAGGAAGGCTTTCAACATTTTCTTCGCCGCACTGCAAATGCGATGACATTTTGCCATCCCAGTGCACATTGTAAAAATTCGCTTCAGCCAACTGTGAGGCTTCCTTCATAATGCAGTAACCTGCTGTCGAATTTGTATACGGGCTTGTCGACGGGAGTTCCTCTTTATGATATACTTTGCTGGATCAAGTCGAAAAGCTCGTGCCGCAGCAATCAATATACGAACTGCTGCTACGCCAGATGGCTTCATCTGTCAAAACCAGACACCAGATCCGGAGTAATGAATTTTATGCTTCCCGTTGTTCCCTTTGATACTCGCTTAAACAAAACTACTGCGTCTAATTCACTCAATTCGGGGGATGAAAATTTGGCGACTGATATTGCACAGTACATAGTATGAAAATTCCTGTGTGGAATATTTTAAATGTAGAATTGTTTTATGTATGTAATGCAATAATTATTATATTCGCCTGATGTTGGGGCTTCCAGGTTTTTTGAAGTTTTTCGCGTTTTTTTGTTCTTCTTCTCTTTCTTCTCATTCATCCCGCCTTTTCTGGTTTTTGGCTAGATTTTGGTCAATACCAGCAGTGCATCCTGGACGCCCCTTCTCTCGCTGCAAAAATGCAGCGCCCTCCGGATCGGGTACCATTTCGAGTGCATTGGCATGTGCGATGTCAAAAATGTCGTCCAATTTTGTGATGTGGGACTAAATTCACAAAGGGAAAATATCCAAATACAGTTTGTTCGACTGCGATCACACAGATTGTCCGACTACGATCTCACAAATTGTTTGGCGTTAAACTCCTTCGAAACGGCTGGATCGATTTGTATTTGTGCATATCGGGTAGATCTCAGAATCGGCCAACATCTATTTTGCATACCCCTAAATGATAAGGGTGACCCACCCCCATATAGAACATGGATTTGCCCGACTGCGAAACACAGATTGTCCAACTGCTAAAAAAAACACACACTGATGTAGCGGCAGCGAATAGTTGTCTTGTGTGGGTGCGGAAAACTCCCAGAACAAAGAGAATAATGTAACGTCATCATATGATTGAACGCTGTTTTTTATTTTCCAGTTTGACATTTACTAATGTGTTCATAGAAATCGAACAGGTACCGTGTAAGAAAAAGGTGTTAACACATCGCCCGTGAGTTCGAAAACTCATTGGATTCTTGCTTTGTGTTTCTCCGCCTCTCAAAGTATCAAAGTATTCGGTTTTTTTTCAAACGGAATCTGTTTTTCGTTGGAATAAATGATTTGCGCCAAAATATCATGACTCGCAGTCACCAAGTATAAACTTTCGTCAGCTCTTGTTTTACCAGCTCTTGTTGGTTAGGTTTATATATTCTAAGATCTGCTGTAAATATGCGCGGGATTGGACAAAGGGGCGTGGTGCCTCCCATACAAATCACAAATTAAAAATCCTTTATTTCTGCTCCTGTTAACGCTATTTGAACAAAATTGGGTATGTTAGTTAAGTGAACATATTCTAATATCTGCTGCAAATATGGGCTGGATTGGATAAAGGGGCGTGGTCATATATAAAGAATATATAGTAAAAAACTATGTTTTTACGGGTGGTTGGCTTTTTATATTTATTAAATTATTAATGTCCCTTTCGAAAGTATAAAGACACCTGAATTACAAATGTCAGAATGTTGTTTGCAATTTGTAAGCAGAATGGCTCGTATCTTTATGAAGAATATGAAAAAAATTTTGAAAAAAATGCATACATCTCGCAGACAGAGCGTCCAAACTAAAAAATAACCAATTTTTTCTGGTTCCAAGGGTTTTAGAAAGTTGAACCAATTCACACCGGAATAAATTTATAAATTTAAAAAAAAAAAATAAAACTTACGATGTTAATTGGACAAAGTTTCCCAAAACCCTTGGAAAATTGGTTATTTCTTTAATTGGACGCTCCGCTCGGGATACATAGCCATTTTTCTAATCGGTAATAAGTAGGGATGGGATTTTCATGCATTCATAACATACATGGTTTTTTTTAACTTGCATTGGATTTTAATTTGCATTACTTTAGCTAAACCATTGTTCGCAATGGCAATTAACAAATTTTGAATTTGCATTTGCTGGGGCAATGCAAATGTAGGTTGTGGAATCTGATGCCAATTGTAATGAAATATGGGAATGCTTTTAATTATTCTGAATTTGTTTGACTGCTGGCAATACTGGTTTTAAAGTATTTTATATGTAGAAGTTTGTGGCTTTAATACATAGAATAATACATACATAGATAAACTTATTCTCTCATCTGACGTTTCATTTCACACTCTTCATCGCAGGTTTGTGAAAATGAGAGCAAATTAAATTTAAAATTACCTTGCACCAGGTGGAGTTACAAAATATGTTCACTTAACTTTTTCCTGTCGTTTTGGTGTAGAACTGAAAAATTTAAATATATTTTGCACTTTTTGTTGACTTTTATCGTTGGTATACATTTATATTGTATTTAACACAACTACTTTGCCACAAAAACACGAAATTCGGTTGTTATTCCTTTGTTGATCGCTGTATACTATTGTCACTATCTGGTATTATTGAACCCATATTTTCCACCATCCAATGTTTACTTTCCATCGTACCTATGACGTGTAATTTATTGAGCGAATAAAAACGTCTATGGTATGTATTATTCTATGCTTTAATAGGTATTCCGTCGTAGTACTTTCAAATTCATAAACCTATACTGTATACAATATTGTAAAACCACAATTGGCAGATATGAAGGAAATGTTTTGAAAATAAGTACAATTGCCAATGGTGTTGAAAGTTTTCTGAATATGCTATATTCATCATAAATGGCTTCAAAAACGCTTATTGGCTCTTTTTTCTGTACAAAGTTTCTTTTTTTTTGCCAAAAAATTAAATTTCAGAAATTTTGTATAAGTGGTTTGTGTCTTCGATAAATAAATTTATCGGATAAATTTATCTTCACACCCTTTCAAAATATTGATATAAACTTAAAAAAAAATTAATTTGTAAAAATGAGGCTATAACATTTATTGTACTCACTGCAACAACAAAATCAGTTCGTTGAAAATTCAGCAATAGATTATCAACAACGCTGAATTGGCGGACTACAGACGGGGCTTATAGCAAGATAAAAATTAAATTAGAGAAAAATAAAGAACACGGAAAATAAGTTGTATAGCCAGTCGGATATATGAGGCTCATTATCACTCATCTAAAAGTTGTCAGTCAGCTGAACTCTTTTTAGAGAAGGCATTGTATTGCAATATGAAATATGCCGACCATCACACGTTAAAAAATTAAATCAAAACGACAGGCATATAAAAATATAGTACATACACACATTCATACATATCTGTACACCAGTAGTAACCAGCCCCTGCAGTCGACTTAGCTAACGAATTGTTAGTTATTTACCTAACTACCAATAATTACCATTAACTACCCGCCAGACTGCCAACAATGCTTTAACCTGACGAATTTAACATAGGGATGTCATTGACGGTAGTCAGTGGCTACCATGCAGATCGCCAGTTACATGGAATTGACGAAATATCTAACAACATTGTACTAACTACTTAACTAGTACAATCCAATTAATGAATTCGCAGGACCATAATGAATTAATGCTATGAATAAATTTTTTTATTTTCTTCACCACATTCATATTCTACATTTTCAAACTTTTGCACAATTTGTTCCTTTTCTTTCTTTATTAAGCGTTGCATTTCGTTTTTTGCTTGTCATTTTACCGTTCTAAATATTAAAATTCACTTTTTTATACTTCTAACACATGAACATTTAGTAGCAACTGAGACCATCACAAAAAAATAGCCAATCAACCAACAAATCATAATGGGATAACGGTTCAGTGCATTGTTTTTTTTCCTTGTTATCATACTTATAATAACCAAAAGGCAACTCAAGTAGCTAGTCAGGCTTTTCGCTAACGAAATAACTGACTACGTAGAGCCACTAGCTACTTTTGAAACTGCAGGGTAACCATTTCGGATTGTAGAATCTCTAATGCAGTGATGCCTAAATTTTTAATTTTCATAATACGCGTGGTAGGCCAGTTCATCGAGTTCGAGGTGCTTTTGTAATTTACTCGTTGGTTGGACCAATACGGACAGAAATAAAAGGGAATGCGTATTTTCGTTCTATGCAAACAACATAAAACATAATTGAGCTGTCACTAGTTTCAATCAAACACTTTTAAACTTAGTTTGCTGCATGCAGCAATACGCATACCATTTTATTTCCGTCAGTATGGGTTCAACCGAATAGTAAATTACAAAAGCCGCCCGAACTCGATTAAAATGGCCTACTACCTCATCGTCATCAAGAGAACATGAAGGGAGGCATTGCATAGCGGCTCTTTTCTTTTTCTCTATGGTTACACCAAGTGGAGTTGTAATTTTTTTATCTGACCCCATGGGTTAATAAAAATTAGTAGCTTTATACAATAGCTTTTATAAAAATTAATAGCTTAATTAACAGAGTTTGTAATTACCTTTGTAATGGGGTTTACCCGAACAAGAGCGGACCATAAATACCTGAGATATGACCGATTATATACTCAAGCTTTAAAGGCCCATATCTCAAGAAGCTGGGCGGAGTGAAAAATTTTTCTTGTTGTTTTTTTACGGCCTATCAGGCCACCAAAATTCAGAAAAATGGGCGAATTGTAGTCAGTGTATCAGTTCAAAAATTGCATTAATTTTAGTATTGATTTACTTAGTCTTAGCCTAAAACCATTAACTTCTTATTGGATTATAAATATAAAGTTAAAAAATGTAATGCTTATTACATATGTCATATCGATTACAGTTTTTGACAAAACTTGACTACGATGCTGAGTACACTTTTAACGTCGACAATATAATATTTAGGTGAATAGGAGCTGATAGATATGTCAGCAAACATAATAGACTAATGTAGGCAACCCTGCGTGCATGACAAATTCTTTTAATTTATTCTGGTTCGTTTCTTCCGTTCCTATTAGGGATGCCAAACGGGAAATCCCGAATCCCGGGATTTTTCGGGATTGATGAATCCTGAATCCCGGGATTTTAATAAGTCAATCCCGGGATTTTTCGGGATTATTATCAATTTTGAAAAACATAAAACTAAAAACAAAGTTCGACAAAAGTTCAGTTGGTGTTATTTTTTTGGAAGAGACGAAAGGTGCACCTCAAGCAAAATTAAAATTGTGCAAAAAGGGTTTAAAAACCCATGGCGGCTCTACGAAAGGTTTAATAACAAACACATCTTAACATAAGTTAATTTTGTCATAAGTCATAACAAACTCAAAAAATAATGTAGCAGTTTTCGATAAGTCGCTTAGATATCGAGTTATCGGATATTTACGTTTCTCAAACAAAAATTTAAAAAATTTATTAAAATAATTTTTGTTTTTTAGAAAAAAAAATATTCGGAAAATCGCGCGATGTTTTTTGATTTTGTTTGAGGAAATTAAAAAAATCTATAATTTCGATAAATATGCGACTTATCAAAAAGTGCTATATTATTTTATGAGTTTGTTTTGAATTGTTTTATACGAAAAACTGATATCAATGGCTTTACACGGTACGTTAACGCCATAACCCTCTCTCATATCCGAAATGTCGGGGCCCATAACTCCGAAATTATGCATTTGCCCCGATTTTGCTATACTTATTCTTGAATAACTTATTCTACCCCTCTTGTGGTTGTTTTTAGAGTGTAAGCCGTAAAATAGACATGTTCCCAAAATTATTTAAAAATAGAATCCCGAAAAATCCTGGGATCCCGAAAATCCCGGGATTTCTTAAAATCAGTCCCGTTTAGCATCCCTAGTTCCTATATGTATTTAGAGTGTCCTTACACAACACTGTGTTCTTGATTCGTATAAACGGATGCGTTTTATGTGTACTAAGCAAAAACGCTTATAGTAGAAACCGTGTTTAGTGTCAAATAAACGAGACATAAATTTAAATAGTGTTGGATTGATATTAATTACAGCTAAATTAAGTTGTGTGTTGGTTGCATCGAACGAAAATACGCATTGCTTTTTATTTCTATCCGTTTTATGTCAGCCAATGAGAAAAATTCAACAGCAACTCGACCTCAATAAAATGGTCGACCACCTTGTCGTCATCGAGAGAGCGTAAAGAGAGGGATAGAACTATTTGTCTATGGCAGTGTTGCCAGAGACAAACTAAAAAATTATGCCAAATGTCTTCAAAAATTGTGCGGTTTGCGAAACCACTATGCTAGAATTGTATTTTTTGTCATTCTGTGTCCAGAACACCCATAGTCACTCTAATAAATGAAGCTTTTATACCTTAACGGCCTTGTTCATAAAAACTAATAAGACGTTGGAGAAAAGAATTATCATTCAAAAAAAATCGTTTCTCAAACCTCTCACAACATTCTATGTATTAATAAGGCCGTAACTCTTCAACTTAAAGAGTAGTATTATTATGGTCTCGATTTGATATACTATCATGTATCTTAGTTTTATACCAAAAAATAAAATTTTTACGACATTAAAATCCAAACTAGATGTGACTATTTTTTAATTAAAATTTAAAAACAAAATAATTTAATATTTTGCTGGAGATCCATGGTTTTTAACAATTTCTTTCAATCTTCTTGGAAATGAAGTTCCAAAGTTTTGGATAATTTCTTTAGGAACCCGTTCCACTTCAAACCGTCTATCCATCGAAATTTTCTTTGTCTGACATTTCTCTCGTAATGAACCGAAGGAATCATAGTTGTATTGTGTGTATTTGATGCAAGCAAGTTGATGCAACAAATAAACCTTAAAATGTAGTATTATACAACAAGATAACGATAAATATTCTGCAAAAATAGATTTTTCCGATAAATTAAGGGGAGCAAATTTCAGTACGAAAAATTCTGCCATTTTTAAAACAGTTGTGCTAACAAATTACAGTAACATGACAAAAATTGGAAAAATTGGTCTAAACGACATTTGGGATAATTTTTCAAAAAATAAGAGTCAAAACGAAAAAAATTATGACATAACGGCACAAATTATGCCAAAATGGTAACACATGGTTTGAGTTGTTTGTGTTGTATGTGTGTTACTCTTGTGTTGGACACGAATACACAATTTACCAACATACTATAATATAACATAAAATAATTTACAACATAAAATATTGTTCATTTTACTATGTTAATGGACAAATTTGATTGTAGAGAGCGCTGAGAGGCTTAGAAGTATGATATTTGCAATCAAATTTGTTAGCTGTTATGGTTGTGGATGCTGACCTCTTGTAGCATAGATTTGTGTGGACTGTAGGTTTTGCGGGAAGCAGCTAGATGCTAAGGAGATTGGGTTATGTATATGTATATATAATGAGATATTATATGACCAGAAGTTGGCCAGTGGAGAATAAAGAGAAGAGTTGGGAAAAGAAAACCAAATGAATTACAATTGAATTCAAGATGTTTTTTATTAGTTGATGCTCACCAAGCGATTAGAATTCAGGAAGTGAAGTGTATGGTGTTGGTTCTACCAACTTACAAAGTAACTTAATTTTATCTTATATTGTACAAGTTATCTGCTGAAATACAATTCAGCAGATAACAAAAATGCGCGCGCTTATTTTTAGTTTTGGACAAAAATACGTCTAAGTAACAATTCACAATAGGTCTTAGAACAGTGCAGGTCCATAATTCAAATTACATCATTGTTTGCTTTAGTATATGTTTATAGAATTCATACAAATCATTCATCGACTTTATAAGTATGTTTAAGAATACAATTCTAATGTAAGTATAAACGCTGCAAGTTTATACATGCCGCCGACTCGGTGCGAATGCTGGAACTTGCGTCGCACATAAAACTGTAGCGAGAGATTTAATGGCTTCTGACAGGATATGAGTATCAGGTGCCGTCTGTACTGCGGTTCTTGCAGTTGGTTGAGACGAATACAGTTGTTGTCTACCAGGTGGCGTTATTCTCGGGTACACTGGATGTAGAAGAGTGTGGTGGTAGCGTTTGCATTTCCTGCAGGTGTTTTTGGATTTACATCTTCGAAACGTATGACTTCGCGCAAGGCAATTTATGCAATACTCGTACTTGCGCACCACTCGGTTCTTTTCCCTTGAATCCATTTTTAGAAATTCTTTGCAGAATCGTAGAGCATGGTAATCGCTGCAGATGAGACATTTATATACATCAGATTCTCGTCGATTGTTTTGATTCGATCTGAAATAGCAAAAAAAAACAAATAGTTATTAGGAGATATTTCTCCACAATAGCGGAGGCTGAGCTCAAGTGGGTTTATGTTTATGAGTTATTTCCAGTTTATGTTTAAGGCTCGTTTAAAGGTAAATAACATAGCTTGACTATTGGGCGAGTAATGGTTCCACTGGCCGTTCGAACATCTGCCACGCGTACATTTTTGTCGGTTCCTGGATACGTTTGTTCGATTCTTCCCAAGCGCCATTCACTGGGCGGTAGTAAGTCGTCCATTATTACAACTAAATCACCAATATTAAGATTAGGCGCTGAATTCTTCCACTTGTATCTTTTATGAAGAGGTTTGAGGTAGTCTTCTTTCCACCGAATAGAGAACTGATGGTGAATTGCTTTTAATTTTAACCATCGGTTAATTAGAGACAGATTATGCGATTGTAATTCGGGCAATGAGAGCATGGGTACGCCTCTAAGAAAATGACCTGGGGTTAGTGCAGTCAGGTCATTGGGATCTTCCGAAATGGCGGAGATTGGGCGAGAGTTTAGTACCCCTTCTATTCGAGCGAGAACGGTAGCAAACTGCTCGAAAGTAAATTTGTGAGAGCCTGCAACCCGCTTGAAATGGAATTTGAAACTTTTTACGGCGGCTTCCCAAAGTCCACCCATATGAGGTGCATGTGGCGGGATAAAATTCCATTCAAAGCCGTGAGTGGCGTATTTTTGGGCAATGTCGCATGAAGAGGACTTTAGAAAATTGCCAAACTCTCTAAGCAGAGCCCTGCTAGCTCCAATAAAGTTACGTCCGTTATCTGTAACTACCTTATGGGGGAGTCCTCGCCTCCCAACAAAACGAGCGAATGCTGCTTCGAATGCTGCCGAGGATAGTTCTGAACAAGCCTCGAGATGTATTGCCTTTGTTGCAAAACATACAAATACGCTAACATATCCCTTTGAGTAGGGGGCTTGACGAACACTAGAGCTTTTCAGCTCAAACGGACCAGCAAAGTCGATACCGGTAGTGTGAAAAGGTGGTGTTAAAGTGCATCTATCTGGAGGTAAGGGAGCCATCATTTGATCACAGTGCCTCTGTTTGTATGTGATGCAAATTTTGCATTTATATATAATGCTTTTTACTCTTCGTTTTAGGCGAAATATATAAAACTCGGTTTGAACCATTCTACACATAAGATTGCACTCTGCATGTACGAGAAAATTGTGCAAGTGAGTTAGGTACAAATAGGAATATCTGGAGTTTCCAGGTAGTATTATTGGATGGCGTTCATTGTATGGAAGTGGCGCCTCTGATAAACGACCATTGATGCGAAGAATATTTTGGGAATCCATAAATGGATTTAGAGGTTTTAATGAGCTTTTACCCGAAATTGGTCTCGAGTTCATGAGGTCATTATACTCATCTTTATAATGTTGGGCTTGAGCTAAAGATACTAAACGATTTTTTACAAACAGAATTTCCTTATGCGTGAGGTCCACCGAATTGTAGGTAAATTGGTTTCTGTGCAAGCTATGGGTATTGTAATAGAAACGGAATACATATGACAATACTCTTAAGGATTTGGTGTATGAGGAGAAACGTTGCAAAATATCAGTTTCTTCTACAGAAACTTGAAGAGATTCGACTGTCCGTTTTCCTTCGGGAGGCGACAACTGTTTCATTTTTGGCCATGATGCTGGAGGACTTACCATCCAAGAGGGTCCCTTCAGCCATAAGGCATTGTGGGCAAGATCTTGAGGTTTTTCGCCTCGAGTACCAAGATCGGCGGGATTGTCGTGAGTTGGTACGTGACGCCAAATGGCCTTTGGCACAATCTCATGTATTTGAGCAGTACGATTCGCAACATATGTCTCCCAGGTCCATGGTGGTTTATAGAGCCATCCAAGAACTATGGAAGCGTCTGTCCATAGAATAGTATCATTGATTTCCATATGTAATTTCGATTTAACGAACTTCACTAATTTTGCCAGCAAAACTGCTCCATTTAACTCCAATCTGGGCAAACAAACAGGCTGAAGAGGGGCTACTTTACTTTTAGCAATTAGTAAGTTTGAGTAGATTACCGATTGCGGAGTTTGACATCGCAAATACACGGCTGCGCAATATGCTCCTTTGGATGCATCACAAAATCCATGAATTTGCAGGAGATCCGAGGGAGTGTATTGAATACCACGTGGAATATTGATTTCCCCGATATGAGCCAGGTCTAAGAGATAATTGTTCCACGTTCTAAAAGAGTCTTCGCTAACTTCGTCGTCCCAATCTAAACCCTCCAACCAAATCTGCTGCAATAGAAGTTTCGCCTTAATTACAATTGGGGTTATCCATCCCATAGGATCGTACAGATGAGCCACAAGTGACAGAACTTTTCGCTTAGTTATTTTCGACTCAGTTTCAGTAGATATTTCAGGGAAAGTATAAGAGAAGCTATCGGATATTGCATTCCATTTCAGACCAAGTGTCTTTACAGAACTAGCTTCGTGTAAACGTAGGAAATCTTTATCATATAGGTCTTCGGAGGGTAATTGCGAGAGTAAGCGCGGATCATTTGCAGTAATCTTTTTCAACGGAAGGCCTGCTGAATTTAGAAGGGCAATAAGTTGACTCTGTTTGTCAACAGTTTCCTCAATAGTGTATCCGCCGGAAAGAATATCATCAACATACGTTTCGTGGCGAATAATCCAAGCACCCTGGGGATATTCAGATTCTGAATCTGAGGCTAACTGATTGAGTGTTCGGATTGCAAGAAATGGGGCGCAATTTATACCGAAAGTTACCGTGTTTAGCTGATAATCTTGAATGGGGCTCGCATTATCCTTTTGATGGAGAATTCTCTGGAAAGGCCTATCAGCAGGGTGAACGAGGATTTGGCGATACATTTTTTGAATGTCCCCACTAAATACGAAGATGTATGTTCTCCAATTAAGAATTGTCGAAACTAAATCTGTCTGAAGTGTCGGTCCAGTATGCAAGACGTCGTTGAGAGAATACCCAGACTTCGTCTTACGTGACGCATTAAATACAACTCTAACTTTTGTCGACTTGTGATCTGGTCTTACCACAGCATGATGTGGAAGATAAAAGGATAAAAATTTGTCCTCTGAGCATATTTCAATGGGTACAGTTTCCTCCATATGGCCGAGATCTATGTATTCATTTAAAACTGCCTTATATTGAGTTTGAAGTTCAGGGGTTTTCAACAAATTTTGCTCCATTCGAGAATATTGGCCTAAAGCAAGAAACCGTGATGATGCGAGATGTATAGTTTTGGGAAAATCTTCTCTAAAAGGAAGTCTCACGACGTACCGACCGTCTGACCGGCGAGTAGTTGTCCTCCGGTAAAATTCCTCACAGAATTTATCGTCGTCGGAGATTTTTGGAGACATGGGAACTTCCTCTTGTTCCCAAAATTTCCTCACTAGATCGATAATGTTAGATGTCTCTGAAGATACTACATTAGTCGTAAATGCTTGTATTTGTTCAGCCCTCATTGGACCGCTGAGTACCCATCCAAATATGGTATTGTACGCTGATGTTTCACCACAAATATTCCTTCTTATACCCTCGAGGTTTATGAAGCGTTCGGAGTCATTTCCGAGAATTAAATCAACTTGAGACGATTGATTAAAATGTGGGTCTGCTAGATCGAGCTCATCCAACTCCTCGGGTTTCGGAATGCAAAACGACGCGGCAGGGATCCTTCTTGTTACCTTTGGTAATACAATAGCGTTAATAGCGAATTTCAAGTTATGTCTTGTCGAAAATATGGTTATGTCGCATTCTTTATCGGCTGTTTGTTTTTGTCCTCCAATGCCAATGATCTCAAATTGCGACTTATGATAAGGAAGTTGGAGAAGGTTTCTGAGTTTTTCAGAAACAAAAGTTCGTTGAGAGCCTGGATCAATTAAAGCTCTTGTTGTGAAAAGTTCGCCTCCGTGTAGAATTTGAACTAACGCGGTGCGAAGCAGAATTGTTTCGTTATTAGAAGAAAAATTGGCTTGAATTTGGGGGAAACTTGCTTGAGCTGAGGTACTGGGTTGATCAGTCTGATCCTTTGAAACATTTCGTGAAAATTCTACTTCTTCAGAATATTTTCCCGTTGATCTTTCCGTATTACAAGGATTTAAGCTTGTCAGTTGCCTTATGTGCAGCAAAGTATGATGATTTTTCCTGCAAACAAGGCAAGTATTTTTGCTTTTGCAACTGCCTTTTGTATGCGCGGGAGATAGACAATTGTTGCAATACTTGTTCTTAAAAACATAATCAATTCTTTGCTGAGGAGTAAACTTTCTAAATTCTGGGCAAGCACGAATACTGTGCTCTAACCCGCAAAGACTGCATATTGAGTGCAGTTTATCCTGCGATAAATACGATTGAACTTTTCCCTTAGCCGGAGCTGGGAGACCATATTTATCTTTTGTAATTCTTATGCTCGAGATTCGCTCCACGACTTCAAATCTATTGATGAGAAACTCATCCATTTGAGACCATTTCGGAAGTTCTCGATGGGATTTGAGGGACTGTTCCCAAAGAGCAAGAGTCTCATCTGGTAGCTTCGTAGATATCAGATGTATCAATATTGGATCCCATTCCCTTGTTGGAACATCAAGAGATTTCAATGTAGCTAAGCAGTCGTTGACTGTAGATTGAATTTTCTGAATCGATTCACTATTCTCTACTCCGGGCACAGGTATGTCAAAAAGAATCTTTAGCTGTTTATCTACTAGCACGCGCTTGTTCTCGTATCGGGATTTTAAAGCGTTCCATGCTAAGTCGAAGTTTTCATCGCACAACGAGTACCTTTTTACAATGGCTCCAGCATTACCTCGTGTTTTATTTCTGAGATGGTAAAGCTTTTGGGCACGTGAGAGCTTTGGATGTGCCACGTATACAGCTGTGAACATATCCCGAAAAGACGGCCATTCTTCATAACCTCCTTCGAACACCTCGGTATCGCATGGAGGAACTTTGAGGTAAATGTTCGAGTTATCGCTTGAGGCACGTTGGGAAGAGACATTTTGATGTAGAGCGAAAGGGGGAAGGGATAACCGTGAGACTTCTGTTGGAGCATTGTATGCCCTTGACATTCGTATCATATCCACCATGTGAGATCTCGCGACATAGTATGTCTCCGAGCAAACATTGAAATTCAGCTTAGCGTTTTCCCTAAAGTCACGTGAATTTGAAGTTATGGGTGATAATATGAGGGCTTCGTAGGTGTTCTGCATTCGCTTCCACCAGCTCTCTAAATCATCCAACCTGACTTCCAACATGGAATCAGTTTGTTCCTCTAGACTTAGTTTCTCAATATTGGAGCATAAGTTTATAAGATGGTCACAATCGAATAAAAATCTATCATGAGCCGCAGAAGTCGCTGTGTGTTCCTCGCCAGAAGTAATTGGATTGGTAGCTGAGTTCAACTGAACTTCATTTGATAGTGAAGGGTTAGCCATTTTTTTCTCTTCAATTTGAAATTTGGTGTCTGAGAAAAAATTGTTAAATAATGAATGAAGTCCCGATTGATATCCGAAAACTACTTGAAAGGAATATTTGCGGGACAAAATTAAAGGGCTTAGATTTGATTAATTTGTAAAATGCAGAATATTAGCGGGGGAAAAAAAAAAAACCCCAAGGTAGTTTCAGCAAATCGATTGACAGTTGCTGCACCAAAGGAGCATTAATTGTTTTTGAAAACGAAATTAAAAAACTATATATATATGTAGAATTGAGATGACTATGAGGTTAAAATTTTGAATTTATCAAAATGTTGTTGGGATTCATAATAAAATGTGAGCTCAACTATTTTTCATCGGATATTTCCGGAAAAGATTTTCTTTTTTCTTTGTTGTTAATTGTTATTAAAGTATTTCATTTGTTAGTAGAAAAGAGTTAATGTTTTCATAAATGTAACGAGTGTAGATGAAACAAAATTGTGTTAATGTAACATAGATCGATTTGATTCGACGTTTCTCATGTAAAGCAAGCTTTTGTATGTTTTAAAACGGATTTAATCGTTCCTGTCTTTTAAATATTGTAAAGTTGTGTCGATTATAGTAGATTTTGCTGACACATTGGTTGAAAGTTCAAAATTATACAAAGTGTTGACAGCAAGCTAAGCGGGAACAATCGACCGATGTTATATATTTTTTTTTCGTGTTAAATTTATAAAATATTCATGTTTTATGTATCAAATGCTTGCGATTTATTTTTTGTTTGTTCTCCACTTCGACTTTGTGATTTGTAAAGATTATCGTTCACCTTTAAATTATAACATTATCCCAATAGGTTTGTGTGTGCATGTGTAATTATTTTCATATATTTCCCGTTCTGTAATACGTGTGTGCGATTAATTAAAAAATATAAAATGAACCAAACACTTTTGCACTCAACTATAGATTAAATTTGGCTTCGGTAGTGTTGTTAACCGTATTAACTTTCCCAGTATGGAGTCGAAAATATTCGCTGTTGATTATTATGCTAAGTTCCCGGTTAAATTGTTCTGAATTGTCATTCTCCAATTTGATTTAAAATTTATTTTAAATATTCAAAATTTAAGAAATACTTTTCCCACAACAATTTATTGGTTGAAACGATTTATGATATTCACTTTTGAGTCTCACCGTGTGCGTACTTTGTAAAATCAATTGGTTTGGTATAAAACTGTCGAGCAATGACAATCTCTTTTCCTTGACGTTTACTTTTGAGCTTCACTGCATACGTGTGTGTAAGAGCAGTTTGGTTTTCCCTTCATCTGTCGAGTGATAATAGTCAAGAGATTATTATAATCTTGAGTGATAATTGCGCAGACGATTCAAATTCTCTTATTAGAAGTGAGCACACATAAAATTGAAAAGAGATTGATCAAACCATTTTTCCCTATGCCTTTCAGTTTGATTCTCCTTTTCGAATTGTCTTTTTTCTTTCTTTTTTTTTCTTTTCTTTTTTGAACAACTAGGCAATGGAGAGCAAATGGAAGAAAGAAATAAAATAAATATTCACGAGAAATAAAATTTAAATTTCCTACTAAGGATGTATATCACCGCGTATACATGTATGTATATACTTTTGCATTGGCGATATCAAATATTTAGGGTGTCACTTATTCGTTTCAAATATGATCTTCCCGTAATAGCATATGCATTTATTTCAAATTATCTTTATGTTTTTCAAACATGCCGTTGCATTAATCCCGTTAAGTGTTCAACATATATAATATGTATATGTTTTGATCTGCATTTACTTTTGCAACGCAATTTTTTCCAAAGAATTGGGGTGATACATAGTATGTATTTAAAACTCTTTCCAAATATTTTCGCTTTTCGACTGTTCATATGTATATATAAAGTGTATATTTCGTAACGGCAAAATATGGCAGTTTTAGGAAAATTTTTATATGTTTTTCTTTTTTTTTTCCGTACTGAAACTGTTTTGAAATTTACCGCTTTTCCGTCTCACCATGCAAATGACATGGTGATAAATTTTTCGATTTTTAGGGTGTCGCTTTTTGTTATACTAATTCAGATTTGTCTATTTTTTAACAGCTATAACAGGAAATTTACGTATATATGTATGTATGTTACTTTGCGCTATGTCTGTGGAAGTATGATTTGTACTCACTTTTCGCATTTGTAGGTTGTTGTTGACCGTATTGAATTTGACGTAAGCAGAATTTAATTTACATATTTTTTCTTTTTATAGCGGTACGCACGGGTTTCTTTTATTTTTCTTCCAAAATTTTACTTTTGGCAATTATTTCTTGAGGGTTTCTTCTAGTTCCCTTCATTTCAAACTTATATCCGTTTTCTATTGTTTCTTACGTTAATTATCGTTTTGTACACTCATATTTTTCATATTACTTCCAAAGCGTTTTTTTTTTTTTAAGCCTTTAATTTGTTTTTTCTTTGGGTTTATTTATTGTTTACCGTGTTACACATCACACACACTGTACACAATTATTTGGAATAGTGACCGATTACCGCCGTGACCATCACTTACCGCATTTGAGAATAGCCTAACTACTCTGAGTTTCTGAATACAAGTTTGGAGTTACCTCACGAGATGCAGATCTTCTTTTGGCGCTGGTTTTCTCTTTCGAAGGACCATGTTCATTTTACTATGTTAATGGACAAATTTGATTGTAGAGAGCGCTGAGAGGCTTAGCAGTATGATATTTGCAATCAAATTTGTTAGCTGTTATGGTTGTGGATGCTGACCTCTTGTAGCATAGATTTGTGTGGACTGTAGGTTTTGCGGGAAGCAGCTAGATGCTAAGGAGATTGGGTTAGATTTGGCCTCATATAATGTCTCATATATACATATGTATATGTATATATAATGAGATATTATATGACCAGAAGTTGGCCAGTGGAGAATAAAGAGAAGAGTTGGGAAAAGAAAACCAAATGAATTACAATTGAATTCAAGATGTTTTTTATTAGTTGATGCTCACCAAGCGATTAGAATTCAGGAAGTGAAGTGTCTGGTGTTGGTTCTACCAACTTACAAAGTAACTTAATTTTATCTTATATTGTACAAGTTATCTGCTGAAATACAATTCAGCAGATAACAAAAATGCGCGCGCTTATTTTTAGTTTTGGACAAAAATACGTCTAAGTAACAATTCACAATAGGTCTTAGAACAGTGCAGGTCCATAATTCAAATTACATCATTGTTTGCTTTAGTATATGTTTATAGAATTCATACAAATCATTCATCGACTTTATAAGTATGTTTAAGAATACAATTCTAATGTAAGTATAAACGCTGCAAGTTTATACAAATATAATTTAATTGGTATTAGAATCAATCAGGAACTAGTATTTAAACTTAACTTGTGTCTCGTTCTCTCTACATACATATCTCCTCTGTTTTCTATTAATATCCACCTTCATAATTGTTCAGCTGTGGCATTATTACCCCGTGGTTTCACACACTTAGGGGATCGGCAATCGGTTAATTATCGTTCCCTGCTACTGTCTACTATATACATATGAAAAAATAAATCTGCTTAGTTCCTATGAAAATCATTTTCAAATACATAACTTCATCACCTTATAATTGACGAAAAAATAAATCGTTTGGAAATTCCAGCAGGATATAAAGCGAACCATAGACTTATCATTCATGAGCATGAACATCAGCTATCGTTGGTGTTTATTGTACAGCTATCGTTGATGTTTATTGTTGCCCTTCATGATAACAAATATGAATGTAGTCGAAGTTGTTTTCCACCACTATCATGTTCACAAATTTGTTTGGTACGATAATATATTTTCATATTCATCAGTCAGATATAAAAGAAGAAATCAATTACGGGATATAACCAAATTTAAATTTTTCCATCGAACATCAAAGACAAATACAAACAATTGTTTCCATTTTAAATCAACCAAGAATTCTTTAAAATGGTTGACATGTTAAAATATCACTTCGAACACCTGTAAACTGTTATATAAATATTACTTCAAACACTGTGACCGTTTACAAGAAATGTCCCATACGTATAAATATGTAACGTGACTGTGAGGGTATTAAACAATTTAAGAAAATTTATTGCAAAACATTTGCTATGTCTACCATAACATACCCTTTATGTTTATGTTTTTTCCTTCAGTCATAATTTATAACGCAAACAGGTATATTAAATGTCCTGTAAAAAATCGTATTAAAAGGAAACAATACACACACGCATTCGTATGTATACGCCAAAAAAAGAGAAAACAAATCAAAAGAATATTGCAGTGATCGCCGAAGTGTGGCCCGCGTCCCTTTTCTGGGGATATCATAATTGATATCAAAGAAATACTACAATTGGTGTGGCAAATCGACTATTTAAGGTGCCATTAGACGACGTGAATTTTGCACGTGACATGTCACTTTTCCCACTGTAACATTTATACATGTCGTGTGATACCTTTCAAACTTTACATGTGTAAAAGCCATGTGTAAATGTCATATGTAAATATTTCATTTACAGCATGCTCTATTGTCATGTGTCAATACATGTGACATGTTTTTGGCAAAACAACAAAGCCTTTGGCGGCAAAAGTGAAAAGATTTTTTAATTAAAGTTGTTTGTGAAAAAAATGGGTAAAGAACATGGAAAGTTAAGTATTGTACTATAGTTAAAGAACATTTCGTATAATATGACTAAAACCAAAGTGCATCCACCCCACTAGAAATGTCGTAGCAATGAAACCTATTTTCAGTGCTAAACTTGTGAAGCATCATCTTCTACAGCGTCACGTTTTTTAACCTACCGCACTGCGTGTTCAATCTATCACAAATCGAAGTTTTTTTCGTGTAGAGTAATATTTGGCATTACTTACTTGTTGATTTCCCACTTACATTCACTGGAGCCGAACTTCTACTTATAGAACACCCCTAGTATACCGTAGTTTTGTTGTCTGGCTTCGTGGATTTCTATGGCACAGCTGATCGATGATGTCGAATGAGAGACCAAAGCGGGTATAGAGATTATACACCATGCACCAAACTAAGTTTAAATAGTGTTTAATTGATACTAATGACAGCTAAATAATGGTTTATGTCGTTTACATCGAACGAAATTACGCATTATGTCTCTCCGAACTACGTCCAACCATAGAGTCAATTTCAAAAGCAACTCGAACTCGATGAATTGCAGAGTTATCTCGTTCATGAATTAAATAGTTCATTTAGGGTGACCAGACACCACCCTTACGAACATAATGCACATGTTTGAAATGGCAAGTATGTTCGTGATTGTTATGAACTAGTGAACAAGTTCGACACAAATGTAATGAAACGGCCTACTACCTCGTCGTCATTAAGAGAACGTGAAGAGAGGGATAGCGACTCTTGTCTATTTCTCTTTGGTCTACTATATGATTTCTCAATGTTTGATGCTGTCGATCCAAGTTACTTTTAGCAAGTGGAAATACTTTAAACCGCAGCGGGTAAGTTTCGTAGTCACATTTGCTGAACATTTGCAAAATGTTTGTGAAGCATCATACTCGTATTTAGCAGCGTCTACCTCAAATAAAAAGAATGGGATAGAGACGCCGTTTCGCTCATTAAATTTACGATACCATTTACCATGGTGTGTTTTCAAATGAACGTTGGATTTTGAAATGAATTGCTTTAATAATATCAGATAAAAACAGTACAAAACGTCCAACTAGGCAAAAAGAGCGATATTTCGCAATAGTTGAGTTAAATAAAGTATAACACAAAAGTATTCTAAAATACAAGATAACAAAGAAGTGCAAAATTCTTTGAAATTTTGCAGTTCTCCACCATAACATCAAGAAAGAGCTAAGTCAACAGGCCTTGCAACAATACCTGTTGTCAGTTTGCGTCGAATATGTCTCATTTGCATCTACCTAACGAAGAATAGTAAGAAGTGAATTTTGAACTGGCATCTCTATTCCATTCTTCCTCCATGGTCGAGCCCGTTAAGGTACCGCACTGCGTGTTCAACTTATTACTAGGGGTTTGTTTCCCGGGAAATTTTTTCTCCGGGAAAACGGAATTTGGTTTAATATCTACCGCGAATCCCGGGATCCCAGAAGATAAATAAATTAAGAACGAATATGAATTTTTGCAAAACATGGATATTTTAAATGCTAATTTACTGCAATATTCACGAAATAATTATATTTCATACAATATGTCCTTATATAGTTGATGAAAATACACATCGCGACAGCTGACAAGTCATGGTTATTAAAAATCGAATTTTAAATTAAAGAACAATTCGTTTTTGTTGTTGAGAAATATTAAAATACTGAAAGGGTTTCGAACAAAATCATCTTCAGTGATGACATTAATTTTTGGCTGAGGGCACGATCGGGTCTTTCTTTTTCGAAAATGATAACAAATAATAGTGGTCTTTAGCGATATGATCATCCAGTTTTGTTGTGCCTAAATCGCGTGGTATGGATTAGGCCGACATGCGATTTTACCGAGATGGTACCACATGCAATATATCCCGAGAATAATGATATTATAATTCAATATAGGGAGAATTTTGGGACACCCAACGTATTAATGAATTATATGTTTTTTTAAATTACTAATTTACTTCAAGCCTCTTATACAAATGTTTGATTATGAGGAAGTCAGTTAGTGTATAACCACAATCAAGGCGATAGCGTTGACGCCAATTTTAAATACGTTGTCGATAAACACAATCCATTCAAAATTTCCCACCCTTGTTAATTGTTGCAGGAAATTGAGAGTAAACACCGTAAGGAGAGACGTAGGGCATTTAGTACGTTGATCTCTCAAAAAGCTGCTAAGAGGGACAAGGCTCAATTCTCTTATGAAGTTATAAAACGTCTTTTCATCCCTAGATAACTAGATTCTAATAGGGTTCCTTTTATATTTTGCACCTTTTTCTCAAATCAAATGATTTGTACTACCATCCATAAAATTATAATTGTTAAAACAAAATTGTGTGATATAAAGCCTTATAAAAAAAGGATTGGCCTCCCTTGGCATAAAGTGTGACTGTGAATGGTCCAAACCCTGTTTACAATTTTAGCTTTGTACAGTTGTTGGTAAAACGAGATGAAATATGGAAAAGCTCTGAGCGAGGGCACAGCAAAAAAATATAAATATAATGTTTAGTAAAAATATTAAATTAAACCATTCTTTTGGCATCAAACCAAAGGAAATAACAAATCGCTGGCGTTCTTTCGGATAGAGAACAACAAAAGAATCCTTTACGATTACATATGTATGTATGTACATATGAATTTATATTAAATGCTTCAGTTACAAGAAATATTACATCCGTGGGAATGTACGAGTATATATTATAGGGTCAGCATTTCTCAAATCAGCACACAAAAGATGTTATAATATTTTCAATGTACTAAAGCCATGTTAAAAACAGGAATTATTCTTTTAAGCAAAATAGGAGCAATTAGAGATAGAAGCGGCAAACATATTTAAATTGTTCAAATTGTTTACATTTGTTAAAGAAATGATAAAAAAATATTTACCTAAATTAATAAAAAATTAAATCTAGAACAGTTGTTGGTTCAAAATCTTATTCCCGATTTTCAAGAGTCCAAAGACTGAAACGGTGACGATTCGGAAGGTCGCCGGATACATTTCTTGCGCGAGTTGAATTTTGTATGCTTTTATACCAATAGCCTTAAGTCATATGGGGCACGAGAATGACGCCTAATCGATTTATAATAAAGTTGTGTAGTTCACGAACCAACTAGTTTATTTTTGTGAACTACATGAACTACATGAGATCCTGTTCCGCTCTCTTGTTTTAGTAGTTCACTTGCTTCCACAGTTTTTTGTGTTTTAGTTATGCAGTTCTCTCTGCGATTTTCTAGATCATTCTCTCTCTCTTTGTCTCACTGCTTAATGTTGACATATTGGTGAAATGGATGTATAACCGGGATCTACACATCAACTACAGCTCAGATGACCACATTTGTTTCAAAATATAATATCATTACAGAAGCTCAACTATTTCGGAAGCGGAACAGCCCGATCGCTAAATCGATCCTAATCTTTACTTCAGCTTAGGCGCGACTATTCGCTCCGATTGAACTCAATTACCAAGATGAACTGAAATAATTTTTAGCTCACATCTCATATTAACTGAAATGCTACAATGAACTAGTGAACTAAATGAATGAACTAGTTCATTTTGTTGAGCTGAACTAAAAAGAGCGCTCACTTGAATGAACTAATATTCCCAACACTAACTTATAACGATCATCGTGTACATTCTCAGGTACCGCCACATAGATTCTTCTCCAGGTAGTGGATGATGAAAATCGACTTGTAATTTCTTCGATCGCATAGCCAATTGTGCGCTCGGTAGGTCGATTATGTGGGCTATAAGATGGTCTAAGTGAACGAAACAGATTCTCATAAATTGCTGATTCTCGTAGTACAGCTAAATAATCTGTGTGCCCGACATTGATGAAATGGTAGTGTGCGCGGTTCTTGGGTTCGATCCATGCTCTGACCTTACATTACTTTCGACGGTGATCACCTTGCTTAGTGACGGTGACACTGTCTAGTATTTACCCATAAAATAGCTTCTCCAAATATCGTGTAAACTGTAAGTCCTAATTAGTAAGCATTAAACTAGACAGCTGACTAATTGTAAGAAGCCCTTCCCAATCCCTTCATGGCATGTAATGGGAAAGCATTTGTTTTTAGTAGTCTGTAGGTTCAGAATTAATTTCCATCAGCCTAAATTCAGATTCTTTTGATTTAGGACACGTTTGTAAGTTCTGTAAAAATCCGGTTACGGGTTATTTTGATATAATACTAGTAACATTGGAAGCCGAACAATTGTGCATATTTTAGAAATTAACCCAAATTTTATGTCTTTCTTATTCTCCGATTTCAAGGAATATCTCAATGTTAATGATGTAACGATTTCATTTAATTTTTTTTTTTTAAATATTTTGCAGTCATTGTTAATAGCGCATACCACAAACTTAAATTTGTTTCGTCTTACAAATTTTAATTTTTTCAAGTTTTGAAAATTGAAAAAATTTGGGTTAGTTTTTTGAATTTTTTGAACTGTATCTCATTCACTTTTAGAGCTATTGTACTCAAATTACTTTTATTGTAAATTACGGTGTCTTCTGTCAAATTTAGTTTAGTGCATCAGTGCGTGTAAGTAGGAAAGCAATGTGTAAGGCGACAACAATCGCTCTACACACCATCGGTAAATGTCTTCGGTTAGTGACTTGTGTAAATACACACCGCAGTGGCTTAACGGGCTAGACGCTGCTGAAGATGATGCTTCACAAACATCGTGGGAGTTCGAATCCCACCCGCGGCATTTACATTTTTTTCACTAACCGGAAAACATCATCTCTTACAGCCTTAAAGGAAATTACAACTTTAAACATAACGAGGATCTAAAAACAACTAAAAAAAGTTTGGCTTGTTTAAAGTATATATTTCATAAAATAAAAAATTGGAAAATAAATATTTTGTAGACAAACATAACTTGTTTGCATCAGAAGCCTTCAATGAATGTAAAATGAAATTAGAAACACGGGAGTAACTATTGGCAGCCCAAAATTGAACCTTGAGATGATAGCTGCAGTTTAGTTAAAGGAGTCAAATTTTGAAGTTTAGTGTAGTTAGTGTAGCTTAGTGTTTAAGTTTGTTAGTCAACGACTAGTTTTTCAATAATGTTTTTGCAATATTTAGCAACCAAAGTATGTTTGGAATACGTAGAAGTTAGACATTTTATTAACGCCAAGAAATAATGGTAATTTTAGTACAATCGCTCAAAACCTGTAGGAGAGACAGTACAAGAAAGTCGAAAAAGAAATATAATTTTTTAAATTTTCAAAATTTGATGAAAAATAAAAATTGGCAAAACGCAAACATTTAGATTTCTTGTGAGCGTTATGAACAATTACGTCAAAATGTCAAAAACAAAAACATAAAACCAAAACTATTAAAATATGTTGTTTTCTTTTTAATCGTAAAATAAGAAAAGTAGTCAGATTTCGACTAATTTCCAATTTTATTATTTTTCCCATGACGAACTTCCAAATGATTCACCAAAAATTTGTATGTATGTACTTATGTCATTTTATTGATTATTTAATTCAGGATACACAATAATTTTGTTATATATATATACATAAGAGTTTTGTTATAGATTATAACTTTTATACTTAAACATGAATTGACAAAAATTAACAATATTTAGAGGAAAAATTTCTATACAAAACCCATAATTTACTTAATACTTGGGTGGTCGGATTTGAAAATTAGCGGATCATTTCAAGATTACGAAAAAATTTAACAAGTTTTCTTTGGTCCCACAACGCTGAATGCGGCTCAATCACCGTTATCAATTTTGCACAGTACATGCTTTCAATTGAATCCGCACGACCAACTGATTTGAAAAGAACAATTTTTGTTTACATCAATTCATTCTCACGAACTCAGTGCGATCACGAAGTTACGGATCCGTTACGGACCCGTTTCGGATCCGTAAAAAATTTAAAAAAGGAATCAGTGTAATCGCGAATTTACGGATCCGTACAAAAGTTATTATCCGTAAAAAGTTATTAAAATACACGGGACCGCAACGGATCCTAATATGATGTCCGTAACGGATCCGAAAACGTTTTTGAATCCGTTTTTTGGGTGGAATTTCTCCCGCTTGCGGATCCGAAACTGATCCGTAACGGATTCCGCTACGGATACGTTTTATTTAAATACACGGATCCGCAACGGATCCTAATATGATGTCCGTTACGAGTCCGTAACGGATCCGGAAAACGGACATAAAATCCGTTTTTGGATCCGTTTTTTTGGGAGGAATTTCTCCCGCTTGCGGATCCGAAACGGATCCGTAACTGATTCCATTATGGATAGAAAGTACGAAGAAGTGGAAGTGGATCCGAAACGTATCCGTTTGACACACTGGGTTGTAACTGAAAATTTGTGTACGTGTGCGTACGCGACAGTAAAGATCACATGTATGTATCGAGTGTTTTATTTTTAATGATAATACGATAAAATGCGAAAAATGAAAAAACGAAAGACAATTGTCCATAGCAGAGATAAAGATAAAACAAAGGGTTCCAAGTAAATTTCAGCAAGCTGAAATAAAGCCTACACAATTTGAGTAACATCAACAGAGTTGATCACTTGAAGAAAATTATTTCAGAGCTTATGTTCACGGTAAGTACGTATATGTATATCCAAATATCTTCTACATACATTATATGAATAGGAAGCTTATTAATTATGCCAACATATATTTGTTTTTATTTGTCTACCCAGAATCGATGACAAGATTAACGAAAAAACCCTTAAATATCACAATCTTCCTACAGACGAGAATTGGGTTACATATTACCTATTTAGCACATTAAGTACATTTTTAACAAAATAAGTAAGTGTAGTAAAGCACTAAGGAATTACTATTAAAAATACATAATTCCATTTACAACCAATGTAATATTTAAATATCAATAGATACATAATTTCAAACACACTACAAACATTTATTGCTGCATTGAAACCAAATCAACTTCAATGCACCAATGAAACAAAATCATTGCAGCAAGGAACAAATTCATTGTAACACTTTCGATTGTAACAATTTGAAGCAATTTCGTTGAAACAATGAAACAAATTAATTGAGGCAATGAGACAAATTCATTTCAGCAATGAAACATATTCATAGCAGCATGTACCAAATTCGTTGGTATAATGAAACAATATTTTCGTATCTAAACGTTAGCTCACTCTTCAGTGTGATTCAACTTAAATACCGCCTTTTTAGTTTTTATATACTGTGTTGCCATTCGGAGTCTGGTTGTGATAAGAAGGATACCGTTGTTCAAGTTTTGACGAATGACATATTTCGTTTAGAAGTAATTTTTGACACCAACGCCAAGCTCGATTAGTAACCTCTGCTATCTCGTTTTCTACTCCCTGAAATAAACTTCGTTTGAAACGCTAGCAAAGACACTGAAAAATTGTGAACTATGTGCATCTGAAATACCCATTTTTATTCATAAACAAAAAAGTTACATAGGATTTACAATTTTAAAATATACTCAAATTGAAACTCGACGTCGTTTTAAGTTTCTCTTAACTCCCACGCGCCATACGCAATCCCACGGCCTCACATCCACTAGGTTCGGACCCAGTATTTTGAAATACTGGTTAAATATTATATTCGAGTCATGAGATATAGACAAATCAAAATTACCTAGAATTTGCAAAGTAGTTTAATATTTGAACTAAAATAGCCAAATGGAATTTTATCACCGTACACACAAGATGTAATTCCAGTGCTATGTGAATTATGGAAAATAATTGGAAAACAACATTTATAAAATTATTAATGCGTCTTCTGGATAAACGATATCTATTAAATAACTATCCACATACGTATGAAGAATGTGAATGTTAACTTTTTAATTATACGGAATTAAATAAAATCCTGACGCGAAACCAGTTTACTGCAGCGAATTGTTATTTTGGATAATACTTATATATATCCCATCCACTTTTCATCTGTAACTTACTTGCATTAACAGTCGGCACAAAACGTTCCGTATTTGAGTTTTCCAAAGAAATTCTATAAAATAATTAAAGTATTGTAAAGTAATTTAAATATACATTTGTTTATTTTTTAGTATGTTATTACCAGGTATTTCAATAACTTCTTCAGATGAATGTTTGTATTCAGCTAATTGCTCGTCCGTACAGAAATGTAGCTATGGCAGCTCGGTTATTTGAAGAATATTCCAATTGATTGTTTTGTTACAATCGGTTGATTGTACGGTTGATTTTCTACGAGTTGTTCGAATGACTTCATAGCCTTGGAATCGTATTATCTGGCCAGAGCCAGTAATCATAGCAAAAATAATGTTTTCGGAGCCAAATAGTAGCTATTATATTTAATATTTGGCGAATTATCATTCGAATATTCACTGGCAACTGTCGAACGAATAGGCGATGATGATTTATTTCCTTAAGAATGTTATGCAAATTACAATTTTTTGGTTGTTCGGTATCTCTTCCTAGTATACTAGTATTAATCTAGGATGTAAAATTATTATTTCATTAAATAATGA
The DNA here is from genome assembly GCA_963931995.1 of Phaonia tiefii. Classification (NCBI taxonomy): domain Eukaryota; kingdom Metazoa; phylum Arthropoda; class Insecta; order Diptera; family Muscidae; genus Phaonia; species Phaonia tiefii. The sequence goes on from OZ008369.1 coordinate 192,053,141, forward strand.
GCAAGGTCAGCCCACATGACCCTTAAGTATTATCTTTGACAATGTCACATTTAAATTTTGCTTTTCCCGAAAAAGGGATAAAAAACGGAGTAATTCATTTTGCCTAAATCTACTTAAAACTACTATTTACATAAAAAGGGGGAACTTAAAAATAACAGAAAAATAAAAACTTTAAATTACTATTTACAGGAAAATGTGAAACTAAACAACAAATAAAATAAAAATTAATATAAGTAATTCATCAGTATTGCATAGTGTAGTAACCTGGATTTTCAAAAATTATGTACCTTTTATGGTACGGCAGTAATTCCCCATTTGCAGAGTGTTTTTCCTCATCAAGTGCAGAAGGCACCACCAAAACCTTTTTCCCCATAATGATCAAACCCCGCCCGGCCCGCCGAACAGCGTTTAAATAGATTTTCCCAAAGTTCTCAGCTCAGTCAGAAGACCAATGGCCAGTCTTACCATAAAATTCGCAACTCGTTCACACTTTATACCATTATACATTTTCCCCATTAGTCTTGAGTCGGATTGACAACAGTAGACCGAATCAAGCTTTGCTCTTCTCACCCTCGTTGGTGAGCTTTCCATAATTTTCAGCAAAGCTGCCAATTTTTTCCATGCAAGTAATAAAATCTTTGCCGATTAATCTACGGCAATCATGTTGAAGACGTCTTCCGCGCCTCTACTAAGAACGTCATTCCGTTGCGAGTATTCTATGGGGGCGTTACCCCTAACCGCTTTTGAATATTGGCGACCATCAACCGGGTTTGCCATAATGGGTCTGCCAGACTGAGTCATTCTATTAAATTTTTTTGACGCCATTCTATCATCCAGTCTCTTAATTATTTGGGTTCTAGTAGGGCAAGATCTATAACTTTCCACATGACCCTCCTGGCTGCAATTAGCACATTTTACGGGTAGACCGATTCTCCTTATCATATTGCCAGTGACTGGGTCAGTGGACGTGAATTCCGTCGTGTTTTCCTCTCTTGTAGGAATTTTGCAGTTCCCGGGGCCATGGGGTTCACTGCATTTTACACATCTGTACTGAAGTTGACAGTTAGAAGAGATGTGGCCAAATCTCTGGAAGTTACGGCACTGAACTAACCCTTTTTGCCGATATCTTCGGACACGAACTCTACAATGTAGGATATACTGTATTGAAAAAAGACTAGTGAAGGCCGAGTCACTAGAAACATGAACACAGGGTGTTCGTCAGTGTTGTCAATGCAATAAATCGCGTGAAACACTTCCGACCTTAATGAAATTAGGTATAAGGCTTCACGTTATCAAACGCCAATCACCGATTAAAACAAGGGTGATTTTGCCACGCCCATTATGGTACCTCCCATACAAAAGTCCTTCTGGGTGTTCGGCACGAGGAATCCCGCAAAACCGAACCAATTTTTATGAAAGTTTGTACTAGTCAATATTTAGTCAAATAAAACTATCCTATAGAAAATGAGCTGTTTTGCCACACCCATTCTGGTACCTCCCATATAAAAGTTGGGCGGATGACCGGTTGATCGACATGATAACTCTCGTAAACTACAACAGATCTTAAAAAAATTCGACACAAGGCAAAATTTTGCTAAAAGCACAGTAGCTTTTCAATAATAATATAACTAATCAATAACTGACTATTTTGCCACGCCCAGTTTCGTACCTCCCATACAAAAGTTGGGCGTATTTCCGGCTTGCCGAGTCGATATCTCCAATAAATCATAACCGATCTTAATAAAATTTGGTACTGATCAAAATTTTGGCAACAACTTACAATGCCCATTTTTGTACCTCGCATATATATTTTGTATATTCGTAGGGAAAATAACTAATTTGGGTATTCAATAATATTTAGTGCAATGTCAATCTGTTATTGAATATGGTCACCTTTGAGTATGGGCGTTTTTAACAGAACTCCCACGTAATGGATGACTTAGGGTGAGGGTATGATTAAGTCGGTCACCCGACTGAAACTTATGGACTGTTTTTTTTAATATTTAATATGAAACGCACAAACCCATAGGAATGTTTTGCATTGTTTCTTAAAAAGGTATGGGCCTCTCAGATTAAAATTTCAGGACTCACTAATAAGTGTAGCTACAAATACAAAACGAAAATGGAAATGGTCTTAAAATCACACAAAGAAACTTCTGATAAATAATCGGAGCTTTTGTTTTATAAAAAACCAAAATTTTTTAAACAAACTAATTTTTTATTTTTAGTTTAGTATTTCAGTTTTATTATTCGATCTTTAAAATGTTATCTTCTTTGTTATCTTTAATCTTTTACAAAACTGTCGTAGTCGAAATACGACAACGACTTTCGAAATAAGGTAATGGTTGTTTCTTTTTTTGAAACAACAACATCTATGCAATGCCTTTCGGTGAAAGCCTGAATAGGAAATAAGTGTTGTGAAATATTGTTGTATTGATTGATGTTTTCACACAAGTAGGAGATTAGGCAATTCTCGCTAAGTTGAAATTTGTTCATTCCTATAATGTGTGATGATATACCTAAATACTTGTGGAGAAGGGAGCTGATGACATGGCTTGGTGGGCCTTGAAATAGCTATATTCCCAACCATCCACCATAATAATCAATTTCACATTAGTTTTTTAATAATATATTCTATTAAAATTTTCTTTTCAAAAAATGTTTCAAAATGTTTTATTCTATGTTTATAAAAGTTATACGAATTTGTGAATAAAAATAGTGCTTAAAACCGCTATAGTCAGTGTTGCCAGTTTAGCATAATTAATGCTTTTTAGTATATTTTTTTGGCGTCAGCATAATTTTTTTGAAAAATGGTGCTAAATGCTTTATAGCATAATTTTCGCGAAATTTTTCCAAAATTTTATGTTTTTCATTAAACTTTTAGCATAATTTTTTAGATATTGCATAATTCTCCATCATGTTTTTTTTTGTATTTTACTTTTTAATAACATGTAACAGGTATATTTCTGAATAAATATTGAATCTTTAAGTGTTTTCGGCCTATATTTTGATTCTTTCTTATGAGCCAACACACACCAAAGAATGAGAAACGAAACATCTGATCAATACAGTTTCTTGCCTCATGGGTCAACAACGATTTGGTTGATTCTGTGTTTTCAGCCTTAGAGGGGGATTTTTCCAGCACCATTAATAGCACTTCAAGACTAAGAAACATTTATTTATATGCTGCTTATTTCACACTTTTACATTAAATTTCGTGAAAAATTGTTATAGTGATCTCTTGGATGTAATGATTCCGGAATCTGTTTGGCAAAACAAAAATTAAACACTAATAATCTATTTGGTAAAACTAAATGTGTTAATGTATTCGAATTTTGGGAAGATGACGTTTTTTATGTTTTATAATGGCTTGTAAATACAACAATATACCGCGAATTTAAAAAAGCAATGAAAACCATGTACCAAAATATTTTTGGAGATAATGTAAAGCGTACATGTGAGCACTTCCAATTTAATATGGACGGAAATGCAATGCTATAGTATGAAAATGGTAATGTTACCATTACCGTTAGGGTTTCGCTCTGAATTTCTGACAGTTTTTACTTATCAACAGGTTATACTTTTGATGCGTTTTTCACAATAATCAAATAGCTAAATTACATTTAGCTTTTCATTAATGCCAAAAACGTGAATACACAGTAAATATTAAATATTTCAAAAATCCATATAATAGAGTAATTTTTTTTCAAACATTTAATATGAAAACCAGAAACCCGTGGGTATGTTTGCATTGTTTCTCAAAAAGTTAAGGATTCCAGATTAAAATTTCAGGACCTCCTACTAATAAGTGTAGCTACAAATAACAACAGAAAATGGAAATTATCTTAAAATTACACCCAAGAAACTTCTGATAAATCATCGGAGCTTTTGTTTTATAAAAAAAACAACATTTTTGAAACAAAACTGATTTTTTATTTAAATGTTTTTATGGATTTTTTTTTATCACAAATACACATCTCTGATTTCAAAATGTTTTTTTCTTTGTTTATAATAATTATACGAATTTGTGAATAAAAATCAGGCTTAAAAACGCCATTTTTTTTATTGACTATATTACAACCTCATGAGGTTAGACGTCTTACACATATTAATTAAACAAACAAATTAAACAAATTTCAACATATTCTTCCAAGTGGCTCTATCCTTCGCCTTTTCTCGCCAGTTGGTAACACCAAGGAAACGAAGGGATTCTTCTGCCTGGTCTTTCCAGCGGAGTCTTGGTCGCCCTCTTTTCCTGCTTCCATCGGGTACGTCATCAAAAACCTTTCGCGCTGGCTCATCTTCATCCATTCTGATAACGTGGCCTAGCCAAAGCAATTGGCACACTTTGATTCGTCTAGCTATGTCCACGTAAGAATAGAGATTATATAGCTCTGAGTTCCAGCGGCGTCGGTACTCGCCGTTTTCCGTAACAGGACCATATATTTTACGGAGAATTTTTCTCCCGAAAACTCCCAGGTGTTTTTATCCGCTTGCGATATAACCCAAGTTTCGGAGCCATATGTCAAGACAGGTAAAATGACAGTCTCATATAGCTGGACTTTTGTCCGTCGAGAGAGGGCTTTGTTCCTAAACTGCTTGCTGAGCCCAAAATAATATATATTTGAAAGCACAATTCTCCTATCTATCTCCACGCTGACGTTGTTGTCCTTGTTCACGGCGGGTCCAAGGTACACAAATTCATCTACCACTTCAAAATTAAATCGGTTGTCAACGTTCAAGTGCGGACCAAGCCGAGAGGTTTCTCTAGTCGTTGACACCATCAATTTTGTCTTGCCCTCATTAATAGCAAGACCCAACTTCGCTGATTCCTTTTCGATTCTTGAAAATACTGCAGTAATCTCTCGCAAATTTCGCCCAATGATGTCTATGTCGTCAGCATACGCCAGCAACTTATGGCTTTTCGTGTTAATGGTCTTGTTCGTATTTACTGCAGCCTTTCTCATTATTATCTCCACTAAGATGTTGAAGAGATTGCACGAAAGTGTGTCGCCTTGTCTAAGTCCTCGCTTGGTACAAAATGGTTCAGTGAGGTCTTTCCCCACTTTCACTGCTGATTTGGTGTTGGTCAGCGTCATTCTACAGAGGCGGATCAGTTTTGCCGGAATACCAAGTTCAGACATAGCTTCGTACAGTTTTCCCCGTATGGGGCTATCGAAAGCAGCTTTGTAATCGACAAAAAGGTGGTATGTATCGATTTGCTTTTCGTGGGAATTTTCCAGAATTTGGCGTAGCGTGAATATTTGGTCAGTTGTGGACTTGCCTGGTCTAAAACCACACTGATAAGGTCCAATCAGGTTTTCAATAATTGGCTTTAGTCTTTCACATAATACGCTCGGCAAGACCTTATACGCTATACTATACTATCTATACTATCTTCCACTATCATTACCTCCTGATCTTCAGTGGAAGAATCTGAGTGGAGTAGTGCTGAAAAGTGGTCTCTCCACATTTTGAGCACACACTGCTTCTCAGTCACCAGATTCCCATTCTCGTCCTTGCAGGAGGGTAGCGCATTATTAGGCCCGTTGGTCGATCTTCTTACCCTCTGGAAAAATTTACGGGATTCATCATTCATCCTGCACATTTCGGTTCTTTCACTCTCTCTCTGCTCCCACTGCCATTTTTTTCGCCATCAGTTGTGCGACATTCTTCGTCGTACCATGGCTTATCCTTCTGCGGTTTTTGATAGCCAAGTTCAGTCATTGCCGCGATTTTCAAAGAATGGGAGATGTGCTTCCACTGCGCATCTGGGTCTTCGGGAGAGGTGGTATTCTGCTCCAGCAGGAGAGAGAGTTTCTGTCGATAGGACATTGATATCTCCGGTATTTGCAGCTTGTCAATATCCAGCTTTTCCTGCGTTCGGCTTCGTACGTTTTTCGCCCTGCTCAATTTCGTGCGAACTTTCGCAGCCACCAGGTAATGATCCGAGTCGACATTGGCACATCGAATCACACGTACATCCATTACACTAGACGAGTGCCTACCATCTATTACCAAGTGATCAATCTGGTTCTTCGTCCGTTGATCAGGAGGTATCCAGGTCGCCTTATGAATGTCTTTATGCTGGAATCGTGTGCTACTAACTACCATGTTCTTGGCAGCGGCGAAGTCTATCAGTCTTATTCCATTATCGGAGGTGGTGTCATGTAGACTGTGATTGCCGATGGTTGGTCGAAAGACACTTTCCTTTCCTAATTTGGCATAAAAATCGCCTAGAATAATCTTAATGTCGTGGTCAGGGCAGCGTTCATATACTTCCTCCAGACGATCATAAAATGTTTCTTTGACCTCATCATCTTTATCCTCTGTCGGTGCGTGCACACAAATTAACGAGATGTTGAAATATTTCGCTTTGATGCGAATTGTGGCTACGCGATCACTCACTGGGTTGAACCTTGAAACTAGGTGTCGCAGTCTCTTGCCTACTATAATTCGTGCTTATGCTAATGGCAGCGGTAGTATATATCGAAGTTTTTCTTTCTGGTGCAACCATATCCTGTCCATCGCATTTCCTGGATCGCTGTGATGTCAGCTTTATATTTTCCGAGGACATCCGGCAGATGGAAAGTGGCACCAGTCCTGTATAACGTTCGCACATTCCGGGTACATATCCTTAAATCATGGTCCTTATAACGCTTGTGTGGGTCGTCAACAGTTGGGGGGTTTCTTTGTTCATTATATTTTCTGTGTATTTGCATTGCCGATATAACGGTGGCGGGAGGCAAACCCAGCCCACCGTGGTTTGCATTTTACCTACTGCCAGGATAATTATGTTTCAGCCGCCCATTATGGATCAGACGCTAACCAGAATGCAGAGTGTCGAAACTTGATTTTGGTTTCTTCAATTTTGATCCGCCGTTGGCCAGGGCTGTTGGCTCATCCCCCTTCAAAGGACAGAAGAATATGTCCACTACTTCGAAGAGCTTCAGTGACAGGGTCACCTAATAATCCTGAGACGTATCAGTGATCGCATTACCACTCAGGTTGCTCATTCGTTTCGCCTTCTCACTTTAGCTAGGTAACGGAGGTTTCCGATAAGCCATTGCCCAGGACATCTGCGTGGAAGTAGTGAGCTACTTGGACTGCCCAATGAAGGAATAATTTCTAGCCACTCCTAACTGAATGGCTCTCAGAAACTTTCCACCTCCAAAGACAGTGTCATGTCCTGCTTAAAAACGCTATAGTAGGTACTAAATAATACACACAGAGGCAAATATATAAAAAGTTACTTTTTTTAATTTTAGCATAATATTTTTGCATTTTGCACAATTTTTTGTGTTTTTAGAGTAATTTCTTTCCATTTTGCACAATTTTTTTGGGCATTTAGCATCATTTTTTTGACGGCTGCTGGTAACACTGTTTCTAGGTACTGCTGTAGGTTCTCGACTTCATATGAACCGGACAGGCCCTCGATTACAAGGGAATAAGGTTTTAGTTGATTAGGGGTATATGTAAAAAAAGCTACCTTTTGACTCTCCAGGAAACTTCTAACTTTTGTATGATCCTGCGTACTATTTTCTTTTAAATTAACTAAATTTTTATTTATTATGTTCCAGAAGGGATCTTAATTGAACAGAAATCTCTTTTATTGCATTTACCCATCTCAGAAATTTGGTTAACGCTATATTTAGAATTGGTTGCAGAGATCAAAATGATTTTAAAACCGGATAAACCCCCTGAAAATCTCAATTCATATAGACCAATAAGCCTTCTTCCAATCATAGGTAAAGTGATTGAAAAATTATACTTAATCGACTGAAACCAATAATACGAGCAATAATCTCATCCCAGATGATCACCAATTTGGTTTTAGATAGAAGCATTCGACGATTGAACAAGTTCATAGAACCGTAAAAGTCATAAGGTCAGCTTTCGACAGAAAACAGTATTGCTCTGCTGTTTTCCTGGATATAAGTCAAGCTTACGATAAGGTGTGGCATCCGGGCCTTTTATATAAACTCAAAAAATCTTTAACTTATACCTTGTACACAATACTAAAGTCATATCTAGAAAATAGATTCTTTTACGTAAAGATTAATGATGAACACACTAGTTTAAAAGACATAAATTCAGGTGTACCGTAAGGAAGTATCTTAGGGCCTGTGTTATATACTCTCTTCACGGCTGGTATTCCTACTCACAGACACTCAACGAATGCCACGTTTGCAGACGACACTGCGTTGCGGTCAAATCATCAGGACCACGTAATCGCTTCTCAACATCTTCAAGACCATCTTAATAAAATCGACGACTGGTGTAACTTCTGGCGGCTAAAGGCTAACGCAAACAAGTCAGTTCATGTGACGTTTACATTAAGATCCCAAACATGTTCACAAGTAACACTCGGCAATGCGAAATTACCTCAAGCAGAAAGTGCTAAATATCTCGGCATTCATCTAGACCGACGACTTATATAGGACGAAACTCAAAACTATAGGACGAAACTCAAAACTATTGCTGGATAACAAACTTATTTTATACAAAACCATCTTTAGACATATCTGGTCATACGGATAAATATGGGGTTCAGCTTCAAAAAATAAATGTCGAATAAAATTCTTCACAGTGACTTTCACTTAAATACTGTCCAACAGGAAATCAATGAAATAAACCAACGATATGCGAACAGGTTATCAAATCACTCCAACCCATTAGCCCTACAGTTGTTGGAAGTATCATCATCTCAAAGAAGACTACGCAGATTCCAATTGACTAATCTTGTTTCTACCAGATAATAATAAAAATATAAAATAAATTGCAGGTAGCAGTTACTGTTACCTGAGCAAATCTATAGGGAGGAATAGCAATGGCTTCGCCTTCACATGTTGTATATATTATGTTAAATATTTTCGATGTACAAGTTGCCCATTGTTATAATTAATGACAGATTGCAAATAAAAATGGAGAACAAAAATAATTTTTACGTTAAAAATTTTGAACCTTACCTTTGGTTAAATTAATACTATTCTGCCGGGCCTTCTGTCCCGTCGCCTGTTGTTGTGGTCGATTCTCCCGCTGCTGCAGAGGTGGTTCTTGTTGAATTATTCCTTTTGGCCGGTCCAACGGTGGGAAGTTGCAGCTTATGGAGCCTGTGTCTTCAGCATCCATTTCACATTCATTATCACTTATTTTAACATCACTATTCGGCACTGTGATTTGACTATTATTTGTTATTATCTCGTCTTTTTCTTTTTGCAGATTTGATATGTTCTTTAGTTCAGCTGCTTCAGAGCCCGAATCACTGCCCGCCACAGATCTTGACTTCTTTTTGATGTGTAAACATCTATACGCTGGGGGTAAAAATCTTTTTCACAATACAATCACAAATTTAGAGTAAGATGTGCGATGTAATCGTTAACCAATCGTAAAGCGTTATCAAATCGGTGTGAGGTACGTATGAGTGTTTAGTGTACTCATACGCTGCATACAATATACTCATGACCATCTAGTGTGCAATAGTAGCGGCTAGAGGCTAGCGCGAGATGAATTGATTGAGTTGTGATTTGTGTGACACTAATCCATTGTCATGTCATGCATGTTGTTACTACTTGGTATACATAGGACTTCGACGGCAATGTTATGTTCGACTCAAGTAAATCAATCAACGTGTTCGAACATTAATCGTTTTACTTGAGTGTTGCATGGTACATACGACCACTCATCCAAGACTGTATGGATGACGTTTTGTCGCCCACACTGAATTTATGTTATTCTAACGTTTGATTTGTGTGCGCACGATTGTAATTAAAAAAGGGAAAATGGAGAATATTGATGTTTAAATTATCGCAATTAATTATTTTTCACTTGTTTTCTTAAAATATGTACATTTTCTTTAAAAAAGTATTTTTACTTAACAAAAGTACTTTTTCTTAAAAATTATCTTTTCTTAAAAAACATTCCTATTCCTAAATAATCAGCTTTTTATAAAAAAAGTAAATTTTCTTCAAAAATTACCTTTTCCTTACTTAATTGTTTCTTTTTTTATTTTTGAAATGAATTCTTTTTTATGTTGCTAAAGTAAATCAACATACATAGATTGCTGGTAGTACAACACGTATCACAACACAGTTCCACCCAATCATTGGGTAGTAATAGCATCGTATGACTCGACGGTTGCGTCGCAATGACTACTATGAGTGGGTTTACGTGTAGACATGGCATGGCTCGAACCGCTGCTGGCGTCGGCCTTACACACACAGCATAACATTTTGCACTATGAATTAAATGAACCGAAACATGCACTTGTGCTTGCCCTTAGTAGCGACTAATTTTCACTAATTGTCGTACATTATGTTATCGTAGGCAAATGAAAACAAATAAATAAAATGAATACAAAAACACTTAATTTTAACAACTTTTAAAAAGATTTTTTGCACTTTTAATAAAAAATGTACTAAAACAAAGCAAAATAAGGAAAACTAAAAACTAAACTTGTCAAATATAAGGAAAACTAAAAACTAAAAGTTTTCTTCATCTTTGAGATTGTCATTCATACTTAACAGCTGCATATAAGCACCATCTAGTGTGCAATATTAGCTACTAATTTTCGAAAACCATTGCTGTAAAATAACATTACATTTCAGTAAACAGCTGATTAATAACACGGTGCTACAGTCAAAAATAACTTTTGATGTGACATGGTGTAGGTTGTAGGCCTCATCGAGTACAGGCGGAAAAATTTTTTTTTTTTGTTGTATACCCCAAAATCTGATTTTACCGTTAAAAACCCGTTATTTTTGACTTGTCATACAAATCGATTTATTAAGCTGTTATTTCCCAACCGATTTTCGATCATGGAACTGTTTTGGAAAGAGGAGAAATAGAGCTTTAAAAATATGTAGATATGATGTTACTTTCAATAAAAACATATAGAATTTCAAGTGAGTAAACTTCAAATTTCCAAAAATTTTCTCAATTTTTCAACTTTGATCGTGATGTGTTGCATTATTTCATTCCCAATGGTGCTATATATATAAAATATTCTGAAAGTGTGTTTAGTCTCAATTAAACTAAGTTTTATTTCATAACAATCGGAATAAAATTGCAGAAGTTATGCGAACGTTTATCAAAAGTCCATAGTGAATAAATTCAAATTGAGTCATAAATTCTGTATATAACTTTACTCTATGTGAGTAACAACTACATTAAAGGGCACCAGCAAAATTTTCTTTTTTTTGAAAAATAACAGCTTTTTTGGGAAATAACAGCTTAATAAATCGATTTGTATGACAAGTCAAAAATAACGGGTTTTTAACGGTAAAATCAGATTTTGGGGGTATACACCAAAAAAAAAATTTTCCGGCTGTACGCGGTGAGACCTACAACCTACACTAGGTCTCTCCCCAAGTTCCTTCGATTTTTTTAGTTTTGTAGCAGCGTGTAACTTGTCAACCGCAACAAATACAAAATAATAAAATATTTTACAAAACACCAAAAAAATTATAACTCAGAACATAAAACAACACAAAGTGTAGCAAAGCTGAATGGAGGTAATGTTAATTCTAATAAAATTTCTATTAGATTCCAATATAAATTAAGATTATAACATTAGACTGATTCAAGAATGTATGGGATTTGCAGATGTAATTTTTTTTTGTCTCCACAAGGCCGCCCCAGTTTCATTCATCAAAAGAAGTGTGCATACCAAAAATTGGAACAATCGGACAATATTTAGAGGTCGCTAGAAATTTCAACTTTTTGGTTTTGTGGCTAAATTTCACATGAACCCCGAAAAATCGTTAATTTCTAGCGACCTCTAAATATTGTCCGATTAGTGTGATATTTGAAATATATACTCACTTTGTCGATTGGAATAGGGGCAGCCTCGTGGAGCACAAGATTTTAATGTTTTTGCATTTTGAATCAGTCTATTATAACATATCTTCATTACATAATGTTGCCTTACACTGAAACTGGTGCTCGACAATTGGGTAACAATCTCCATCTCATGCCAATTATTATGGGTGGAGATTTTATTACAAATTGTGCAAACCCACAGTAGCAAGCTTTATCAAAATTTTTATTGACGTTTTCCACTTGCATATGATCAATTCTCCACAAACCCCCACAGCTAACAATTCCACTACTATAGATTCAGTTTTCCATAGATTTTTAAATACAATCGAGTCAAAAATTTATATATCTTATTTTAGTTACCATAAGCCAATATTAACTATTTGTACTTAAGGCATTTTCCATAGATGGGCACTTTGCAGTACTACTAAAATTTCAGTACAAATAATTCTTTAACTAGTAAATTTTTACTGATTACTAAAATTTTTTTCAGCAATTTTTATAAAGTGCCTACATGATTACGATGAGGTGCATTGAATTTTCAGTAATCAGTACTGCCCGATTACTGATTATTATGAATACGGCCCTATGAGTTGACTGGTAATGCAAATTAAATTTCATTATCAGTAAAAATTTACTGAATTTTTTCAGTAATCAGTAAATTTACTGCTTACTGTAATTTTTAATGCAGTACATATATACTGCAGTGTGCCCAATTACTAACCAAATAAGTTAAATAAAACAAACAAAAACCAGCAAATTCCTCTGTATTTACAATATTGAAAGTTTTGATACTTTTAATTGATTAATTAAAAAAATATACTAAAAGCATAAGTACTTCCAACTTCATTACTAGATGTTTACACATCTCCCCTGTGATCGGACTCACATTAATTTTTTCTTTTCGATTTATGTTCGATTTCCTTATCCATATTGGGAGGATTATTTTTTTCAGTATGTATTAGAATTCACAAGTTTGACTTACTAACGAAATACGAGTAGTCAATTTTTAAATTTTTTTCCTTTTCTACTTTAAATCATTAATTTTTAGGCAATTTTCAAAAAAAAATATTTCAGAAATTTTTTAATTTTCAGTCACTATTTATTCTTCGATTATTTTCAAGTCTCTTTTTTTTGATTTCATGATTTTTAAGCATGATTTTTGATTCTTTCAATTTTTTTTTTCGGCTTTCCAAAGGCATCTTTAAATTTTACTCTCAAATGGAGATTTTCACTTCACTTTAGCGCAATATGAACACACACACTGTCAACACTTTATTGTAAGTGGTGTCACTGGCAACTGTCGGATCCAAAGTACTGATATATTTAAAAATATGTCGACATCCGTGTATACTTTATATTGTGGTTGGGTCTTGCCAATAAACTAGTAAGGTGCATAAACTTTCACTTCAAACTCTGTTGGCTGCCTCTTGGAAACGTGAAGCCGAAGTATGCGAGGGGCCGTTGTTAACCAAAGAGCTGTGTACTTGCAGGGCCGGGATTTTGGCTAGCTTTTTCATCATCGCATGAGCCATCAATGACAGCAATAACCATGTGAAATAATGTAGCACTGATCGCTACCGATATTCCACTTGTGTATATTCTCCGGTATAGGCTCAATTGGCAGATATTCCACTACATTGGGAGTTGCAAGTATTTCGCCATGCAGCGTTAACTCTAGTTTTGTAGCCCGTGTTGACAGAATTTCCATCTATAGCAACTAAAATATTTAAAGAATATAGAATTCCGAACAAGAACTCAGGAACTTAACGATGGACTTTTGAATTTCTACTCCTGCACCATTGACTGGTGTTGCATATCCGACGAATGTGGACCAAGGCTCTCTCATTATTGTTATGTCCTCTTCTATTTTTTTACTGAGATGCACTTTTTTGTTAAGTTTTGTCTTTTTGCCGTCAAAGGCTATGCAGTTCAAAACTGCGTCGTTGGATGCTGGGTCTCTTTTCAAAATGTAGATCTTCCCTTTCAGTTTTATTTTTGTTAATAATAAGAGTGTCAAGGTAGGCCAATATTTTATTGCAAACATATTTTCAAGCTTTTTTGTATATCGATACGCTTTACTAATTATACGCTTTATTAATTTGGTGGTAAGGAACGATCCATAACGATCAGAAGTAACAGTTACGTAATATTAGGTTTGATACCTTTAATTTCTCCATCATAGGAGCTATGTTGTGTTTTCAGCTCTAGAATCATTTTCATCGATTGAATTGGGAGCATATTCACCGGAATCACCAGATGGCTGAAATGGAGTAGCACTTAAGCTCCTAAATTTGAATAAATGATTTCATTCTATTCTACATAATTATGTGGATATTTAATTAATTTGATTTCCAACTACATTTTTTGCCTATATTTTTTCATAATTCGCACAGTACTTGAATTACACCTGATGTCTAAGATTCGGACTTCAAAATGCAGCAGAGGATATAAAAAACTAAAACGGTGGAATTTAGGGTGCACATGAAAATAATTATTTTTTGTGCTCCCGAAATTGTTTCTGGATAATCTATAAAACTAGGGGGTGACTGAACCAATAGTTCTCAAGCCGCACTAGTGTGCGTATTCCAACGTCGCGCCAGCAGCATTTTGTAGCTTACCCGCCGTTTACACACACAAGTACATGTTCGAAAAACTCACTACCAAGAGATATACATATATGTATATAGGGCTGACATTCCTCTCATCGGACTTTTCCTTTCATGACGTATATTTGTCATGTAGGTTTGGATGAGAACCGTGACATTTAAACGCATTTTGGACTTTTTTGTCATCTTTATCGTTAGTAAACGTGTGCGTTATATTTAACCAGGGGGTGTATGGCACAGCAGATCGAAAAGCCACTAGGGAAATGATGTAGATTGAGAGACCAAAGAAGACGCAGATTACAGACCATGGAGCAAACTAAGTTTAAAAGTGTTTGATTGATACTAATGACAGGTGAATTATGTTTGCATCTAACGAAAATACGCAATACTTTTATTTTTGTCCGTATTATGCCAACCAAAGAGTAAATTTCCAAAGCAACTCGTACTCGATGAAATAACCAACTACATCATCGTCGTCATGAAGAGGCAACGAAGAGAGTAATGGCATCTCTTTAGTATTGCTCAGTGATTTAACCATAGAAAAATAGACAAGAACCGCTAGCCCTCTCCTAGCGTTCTCTTGATGACGAAGAGCTAGTAGGTCATTTCATCGAGTTCGTGTTGATTGTGTAATTTACTTTTTGATTGGACATAGATAATACGGAGAGAAATAAAAGGGAATGCGTATTATCGTTCGATGCGAACAACATAAAACATAATTTAGCTGTCATTTGTATCAATCAAACAGTATTTAAACTTAGTTTGGTGTATGGTTTTTAATCTCCGTGTATTCTTTGGTCTCTCAATCTACATCATTTCCCTAGTATCTTTTCGATGAGCTATGTCATAGAAACCCCCTGATTTAACACAATAATTTTATCACCCAAAAAGAAATGCCGTAGCTGCCTCCTTCTGGTATTATTCAAGCAATTCTTTCCAAAATCAAACGTTCATATCAGACCAGGCCAAATGTCATAAATTTCTGAGCAAAGAGTTATGGTAATACTCTAGGCTCAATACACTCAACTCTTTTCGCTAATTCAATCACACTTCATCAACTTGCAGGTCAAATGCCTTCAAAATTTGGAAGGCAGTAAATATTTGACATTTGCAGAAGTTAAATGTCAAAATAAAAAACAGTGTTACCTAGTAATAAGATTATAAACATTTAGTGGTATTTGGTGAAATAATAATTATAATTATAAATATCTGTCTGTACGTTTTTTTAAAAAAATATGAAAGCACAACGCAAAATCTGTTGATGATAGAAGAATAAAATATATTAACACTGTCGTTTTTATTGATCTTGAATACATGGCAATACTGGACAGAACAGATAATGTGGCGATGGCTTTTGATTTCGACGACTTTTTTGAAATAAGCTTACAGTTGACCGTCTAGACACTGCTGAAATGTTTCGATGATAATGCGTATTCTCAACTTTTCACAATTTACTTGCATGTGTAAACGGGGCTATGCACCTGTGAATGGGAATTGAAAAAATTTGCATCATTGCTGTACACGTTACAGGTTTGTGACCATACCTCGTGCAAAATATCTTTAATTTGGTAGATAAATCACTATGCTATTCTATGAACTTGACAATATGATGATTATTAACACACACATTCCCACATTTGCATGCTCTATACAACTAAGCCCATAATTTCCTTTCATCATAGCATCGGTAGCTGATTTGTTCTCCAAATTCTGACGTATGTGGACGAATTTCATTTCAGGGATACAAAAAATAATCCATCTGCTACGTAGACAAAAACAAGGTATTTACAATGCATTTGAATATCGCTATAATAAATCGAACGCCTTTCCCTTCCCTCACAAAATTACAAATAACCTATGTATTGAGTTGAATAATACACAAAATATGTAGGAAAATAAGGAAAACAACATTCTAAAAAGGGTTCTGTATTTTATGCGAATTCAAAGCAGCACTTGAAGCAAATCGAAAGCCATTTACCATCATTCATATTCAATCGTATGTAAATGGATTGTTACACATATGTTATCTTCGAATGTAAACTCAGCTATCCTCAACAACCAACCCTTAGATTTGTTAACAATAAAACTGAAGCACCAGTTCTCACAAAAGACGCGTTTAAGCATAAATGTTTGAATCCCTCAAAATGGAATGTTTTTCCTCAAACATCTATGTCCACAACTTTTCTCCAACATTACTCTGTTACCATATATCAGTTTACGTATTTACTGAGCCAGTCATAAACAGAGACGATAATCCTGTTTTTAGTTGCTTATTCTCTGCTTCTACTTTTGGCAGTATGTATACACTTGTTGTGCTGTTTGTAGTTTCTGGGTTATAAAAACGCTTTATTTAGTTTTCTTCAGACTTGATATGATTCCCCCATATTTTTTCGGCTGCATTGTACACAATTAATTACAAACTGGTTATATAACTGCAAGGTACTAGATTTAAGTAATTTTAGATACAATTGCATTCTGAATTAATACCATTTTATATAAGTATGTATATGGAAATATGGAACAGATCTAAGTGCACTTACGAGTACTTGTGATCATCGGGGGTGCAGTGGCTCTTGTACAATCCCGACTTTGATCTTTATTCAGTTCTTTCGTCGACGGTCATCTCTCTTATGGCCAGTTTTTAAGTGGATAGTTAACTATCGGATTACTTAATCTTAATTCTAAGTTAATTAGAGGTTAACTTTGCGTTTTGTTTTTCAGTGGTGAGTTAATGTAAGTCGCCATATTGTCAACTAATATTGCAACCCTTGTATTCTTATTGGAAAAAACGTGTTTTTTTGGGATAAATACCAAAACAACAAAGGGGAACAAACAAAATGGAATTATGTAAAATAAGAAATTGATGCATTAAATCGAAGTCATTTTAACAAAAATGTATAAAAAACTATATAGGCGCAACAATTTAGCGATCTAGACTCGACGTATGTGTACAAATACGCAAATCTGAAACGCGTATTTTATACAATCTTCATTTCTTACTTTGACAGTCAGTAATTTAATTGTTCTGACTATAAGTTAACCAACCAACATTGGGTGGTTAAATCATAGTTAAACAATGACTAAAAAACACAATTCGATGTTTAACCGCAATTTAACTAAGAAACGAAGATCACCACTGACTGAAAAACTGGCCACTAGTGACAACACACAGTGCTTCGTCCCATAGGCAAAACTCAAAAAAAAAATTGTTCTGATACAAAAGTAGTCTTCCTTGAATTTAGTTTGTTATGGAGCCACCAGAGGGCGCTAAAGTTGTATGTTTTGGCGTATTGGCAAACATTCATATTCCAATAATTCTTAAAAATTACCTTTTACACAAAATGGTCTAATTTTTCCGGCGTTTGCTAAATTTCTATATTGGCAATAGGTAACCCACAAAAAGGCTATAATTATTAATTATAATTAATCTATATTCTCCGAGCTTGAGGTCAGATTAGCTTTTCTTGAATTTATTTTCCTCGATATTTCGCTACTCCATTTTGTAGCATCATCAGGAGATAAGAAACAATATTTAACAATTAAAACCAAATAACAAATTGAGAAATTATGTCAGTATAAACGTGTTCGAAAAAAGGTTTCCCGGATAATTCAAAATTTTCTGAATTTACACAAACAAAAATTATGTGCGTAAAAATTAACCCAAAGAAAAATATTAGATCAATACAAAATTTGTGCCTAAAAAAATGCTTCTTTTTACTACCTAAATGTCTGTAATTTTGGGCTACATTATCTGTATCTGTTTTATAGTTAATTCTTTTCAATGTTTGTGTATTAATTATATTAGTATTTCTAACATATAGTGACGTTTATAATAGTTTTCTTTATTCAAAACCGATGTATCCTGAAAGTTTGGGTAATGATTTAAACTAGAACAATGGGATGTTAATGCAGTTTTCTGTGTAGAAATGTGCCTGTATTTCTGATCCGATTTGGTGTCCTGCACTTCATGTCTTTAGTTTATTTTTTGTAGTCCCTACATATACTTTCCTATTGTATCCAATTGTGTTATATGTATGTTTTGTGTGCTAACCTATATTTCTTATCGTCAAATATTTTTGATTTCGCCAACCTATCAGTTGTTCCAGGTATGTAGGTCCATCCACAGAAGCAAATTACTGAGACGAGTCAGTAGAGCATTTTCAATATACAAAAGAGTTTTGTCTTCTTAAAAGTCGATCCGACACACAAATGAAAGTAAGATCGCCGTTGTGTGTTTCGTTCATTAACCTCCTCTTTTCACAAACCTAGTCATTATATCTATGCTTTAAAGGAAAAACGTATGTGCATTGCATATACTTTTCAGAAGATAATTATTTTATTATTGAAGTTTAAAGTAATTAATTGAAGTTTAAAGTAGGGTTTCGTTCAGCGTGTACATTATCAAAAACATACATACATACGATATATGCGTAGGCTAAAATTTTTAAAACTAGCGCTTTATTCAACTTTTGTTCGAAAGCTGCTTATGTTCTAAACCCGCGTTTCTTAATAGAAACACAGGAATAAATTTTGGACAAATTATTTTAGTACTGATTAAACATTTAAAGTTTTATAAAAATTAAAAGTTCTATATTAACGCGAAGGTTGGTGCTGCTTTTTTGAAACTAAAGTAGTAATATTTGGGTTGATGTTTTTACTTAGTTGTAATCTCAAATCAGATTCCAATTGTAATCTGATTCTGTATTTGTTTCTGATGAATATAAGGGCAGAGAATGCCTTTTCACAGAGGTATATGGACGAGAAAAGCAGTAAATATTTTAGTGCTTCTTCAGATATTTCTTTATAACCTTTTTTAAAATTATCCACAAACTTGATAAAGAAGATTCTTTGAAAGTACATTTTAGAGCTGAATCACATGACGTTTCTATTAATTGATTTTTCTGTACCGTTGTCAAGCCAACTATATCTAAAACATCCTTGTCGAAAGGGTCTGCTATCCAGTTTTTATTTTTTTCGGGTTCTGGAAAATAATCCCGAAAAGAAGACAACAAACCGTGGAGGTGTTTAATCATTATAGTTCTTTTAATTGTACGATTAGTCCAAAGGTCAAGTTTTTGATGTGTTAACATCTATACGCGCGCCTCTAGGGCAGTAAACTATAAATTTAATACATACACAAGTTAGGTTTGTAAGAGTAAATCATCGTTTGTTTGTTCGCTGCTTGGCAGTCGGTATTGAAAGTGATTATTGGGCGATTTTCATATAATTTTGCCACGCGATTTTCTCCGGAAATTCATAGCCGATTTTATTAATTTTTGGATTAAAAAGCTAGTGCGGGTTTCGACGAAGAGTTTAGGCTAAAAATTAAGACGATCCGATATCGGCGAGCCGAGATTTAAGTGTTTTAATTTGGAGTATTAATTTGGAGTAATATTAAAAAAGTGTTTTATGTTGATCTTCGGTTTTGTCTTATCATCGTTTGTTTGTTCGTTGCTTGGCAGTCGGTATTGAAAGTGATTATTGGGCGATTTTCATATAATTTACCCACGCGATTTTCTCCGGAAATTCATAGCCGATTTTATTAAAAAGCTAGTGCGGGTTTCGACGAAGAGTTTAGGCCAAAAATTAAGGCGATCCGATATCGGCGAGCCGAGATTTAAGTGTTTTAATTTGGAGTATAAATTTGGAGTAATATTAAAAAAGTATTTTATGTTGATCTTCGGTTATATCGTACGAATATAACAATGTAGGTATGTATGTACAAGTGTCTGTTGCTTTGCATTCTTTGAATTTTGTGGGAATAAAACAAAAAGTATTGAGCAAGAAAATAATGACACATGTGCTTGCCCTGGGTCTTTAAATAATTTTAAGTATTAATATTATTTAACTGTAACGTCATCATATGATTGAACGCTGTTTTTTATTTTCCAATGTAACATTTACGAATGTGATCATAGAAATCGAACAGGTACCGTGTAGCAAAAAGGTGTTAACACATCGCCCGTGAGTTCGAACACTCATTGGATTTTTTTTTATCATAGTTTCTATTTTATCTCTAACTTGGAAGGTGTTA
Organism: Phaonia tiefii; assembly: GCA_963931995.1. NCBI lineage: Eukaryota > Metazoa > Arthropoda > Insecta > Diptera > Muscidae > Phaonia > Phaonia tiefii. The sequence continues at coordinate 192,073,601 of OZ008369.1, forward strand.
TCTTTTCCTTGTAGACTTAAGTTCATCGAGTTAAGGCACTAAATATATCAGCCAAATGTGCCACCATTGTAAGCCATTCAAAGTTATTGAATTGATCAGCATGGTTTTGGGACCTGGGACTGTCCTTGGAGGTGGAAAGTTTCTGATAGCCATTCACTTGGGAGTGGCCAGAAATGATTCCTTCATTGGGCAGTCCAAGCATACTACTTCCACTCAGTATGTCCTGGGTAATACCTTATCGGAAACCTCCGTTAGCTAGCTAAAGTGAGAAGGCGAAACGAATGAGCAACCTGAGTGGTAATGCGATCACTGATACGTCTCAGGATTATTAGGTGATCCTATCACTGAAGCTCTTCGAAATATGGACATATTCTTCTGTCCCTTGAAGGCGGACACACCTGGCCAACGGCGGAGCGAAATTGAAAAACAAAAATCTCGTTTCGACACACTGCATTCTGGTCAGCGTCTGATCCATAATGGGCGGCTGAAACATAATCATCCTGGCAGTAGATAAAATGCAAACCACGGTGGTCTGGGTTTGCCTCCCGCCACCGTTATATTGGCAATAAAAATACACAGAAAATATAATGAACAAAGAAACCCCCCAACTGTTGACGACCCTCGCAAACGTTATAAGGACCATGATTTAAGGATATGTACCTGGAATGTTCGAACGTTATACAGGACTGGTGCCACTTTCCTACTGGCGGATGTCCTCAGGAAATATAAAGCTGACATCACAGCGATCCAGGAAATGCGATGGACAGGATATGGTTGCACCAGAAAGAAAAATTTCGACATTTACTACCGCTGACATGAGCATAAGCACGAATTTGGGTGCGGATTTATAGTGGGCAGGAGACTGCGACACCTAGTTTCAAGGTTCAACCCAGTGAGTGACCGCATAGCCACAATTCGCATCAAAGCGAAATATTTCTACATCTCGTTAATTTGTGTGCACGCACGGATACAGGATAAAGATGATGAGGTCAAAGAAACATTTTATGAGCGTCTGGAGGATGTATATGAACGCTGCCCTGACCAATACATTAAGATTATTCGAGGCGATTTTAATGCCAAATTAGGAAAGGAAAGTGTCTTTCGACCAACCATCGGTAATCACAGTCTACATGATACCACCTCCGATAATGAAATAAGACTGATCGACGTCGCCGCTACAAAGAACATGTTAGTTAGTAGACCACGATTCCAGCATAAGGACATCCATAAGGCGACCTGGATATCTCCTGATCAACGGACGAAGAACCAGATTGATCACATGGTAATAGATGGCAGTCACTCTTCTAGTGTAATGGATGTACGTATGATTCGAGGTGCCAATATTTACTCGGATCATTACCTGGTGGCTGCGAAAGTTCGCACAAGACTGAGCAGGTCAAAAAACGTACTGAGCTGAACACAGGAAAAGCTGGATATTGACAAGCTACGAATACCGGAGATATTAATGTCCTATCGACAGAAACTCTCTCCTGCTAGAGCACTGAGGTCTTTCTTCACCGTTTAAATTAAATAAAATAAATGGTTTCCCATTACATCCCATGAAGGGACCGGGGAGAACTTATCACAATCACTGAGCTGTGCGCTTTCCAGTTTTCACTCACTGATTGGGACCTACAGTTTTACACCGATTCCGAACGGTATTTTGAGAAGCTTCTTCATGGCTATATACGCGATAGTGTCGCCGTCACTATGACCGCCGCCGAAAGAAATTTTTTTTTTAAGGTGGTCAGAGCAGGGTTCGAACCCAGGATCTCATGTACAAGAGCCGCGCACACTACCATTGCACCACCGACCATTTAAATTGGTACATGTAAATGCGAAAACTAAGTATTCGTCACAAAACTTACCACGTTTAAACTTTGAAGTCGATGGTCTTTCATTCTTAAAATTTGACTGATGTACGCATTTATCAGTACTGAAACCTCTCCGAAAACGGGGGTTTCAGACTAACTCTTAATTTTCAGGGAGTTTCTGAAATTTCTAAAACTGATTTGTGATCCACTCAACAAGGTCGGTAACCTATACTAGGTCGCTTTCAAGTATATAAAAAAGTTATAATATTTTGTAGCAACATATCATTAATAAAGAAAAAAAAATTTTAATTCAAATGTCCATAGGTAAGACGGCGGATATATATACCCAGGTTAAGAAACGCTGTTCTAGACTACAAAGTTTTAAAACTACATGGCGCTTTAGCTCGAATTGAGTTTTAAAACTAAGAAATATCATTGACAATTAAAACGAATTAGTTCAAGCATTCCATTTACCATATTAATTTAAAATAATCTCTAAATGAGCTTTGTTTATTAATAGAAATTTACAAGCAACTTGAGATAGTAATTTTTAATAAACTAAAATTAATTTATTGTATTGTAATACGTGTTTAAAAGTGTGAAGTATGAAGCTATATCTCGCCCACATCCGCGTCGTTGAATTTAGGAACAACAAAACTAGATTATCACGTCGCGATAGACAACCATTGCCTGCGATTACCCGACTCGCCGCATTGTCAAAGAAAAATGCTTCGATGATGATCTCAGCCCGAAATCTACAGCAAAATATACGAATGATTTCTCAACAATCACTCGTGTATTTTCTGAATCCAAGAATAAACCGTTTATTATTTTCAAAATATTTCTCAACAATTAAAACGCATTGTTCATTCATTTTAAATTCCATTTTTAATAACCCTAGGCCAACCCAACACCACTATACCGCACACGTGGCACGAAATTCAAATCTTGGCTGAATTTTGGGACACCCTAAGTACATCTTCATTCTTAAATAATCTTCCGCGATTCCGTTTTCCTAATCCTATTTTGTTAATTACTTTTATTTGCATATGTTGTCATAAGTTGTACGCTGTTGTTTTGAAAAACGACTCATGTTGACCGAAGTTACTGTTCCACAGGATGTTTTATAAGAAATTGATATTAAATCTTACTGCGTGTGAAGTTACGAAATAAATAAAATAATTTAAAAGTATCAAGACTATCACCAAAATCTGGCAGATAGAACTTTCGATCAAGGCGATTATAGTGGTACATAACCAAAATTCGACCTTAGAGCTCTCAAGTCGTTTCTCCGTTTTGGGCACAGAAATTGCCTAAAGAGCCGAACCCTTTGTTCTAAACAATTATTTCTTCGTGTTTTGTTACAGGTTTTGAGATTATGGAATATTTTTCACAAAAAAGGTTGAACCTCATTATTTTTCTCACCTTCAGAAACTATATTGGATGAGAAGTTATTCCATATTCCAAATACTGTCAGCCTCGTGTAGGGGAAGTTAATGCAAGTATTGTCAAACCATTAGATTTACAACATTTACAGCACTGCTAGAATGGTGAAATGAAATTACAAGTATTATAAATGCAAAGAAAACAGTAGCATAAAGTCAGTACTTTAGCATAATCAAAAAGTCAGTACTTTAGCAGTAATGTGTCTACAACAAATCAGTAGCTTCCCAGTACTGTAAATACAAACAAACTGTGCAATTACAATAAGCGTGTTTTAGTTACACCGCTTGATTGTATGATCGGATGCACTTAGCGACACAAATTATTTCCGCTATGTTTAAAAATTTTCTTTACATTTACATATTTTACCGTATTCAACTTTTCCCTATTTTTAAATAATATGACATCACCAAATAGCCATTTTCTTTGCAACTTAGAAAGCGATACTCATTTTCTTGTAACCCTTACACGACTAATATTGACTATAGACTGATGTAGTCGTGGAAGTAAATTGAAATGATACCAATGACCAAAAATATGCAATCCTTCTGAAATAAATGACAAAAAAAATTGTATTATGCGGCTGTGCAAATCGGTATCAAAGTACTATGGTGAAAAATATTGCTATGGTGAGAAATTTTTTAATTTTTGCTGTGCCAGTCAATATCTTTCTTGACAATAGTAAATTTTGAAAGCTTCATTACAAGAAGAAGACCTAAGACGCAGTTGAAATATAATTTTGCGCAATGAATATTTTTAGAAAATAATTGCCATTGCTTTAAGCAATTCTTTTGCAAGTGCTATCTTAACAATCCATGTATATTTTCCTCCTGCAAAATTTATACCAAAATGCTAGAAAGTTTCTTCCAAATTGGTGCCAAATTTGTTCCTCTTTATTTGGTTTGTTTACAAATAAATGATGAACAGAGCTAGAAGTTGACATAAAATCATGACGGAGGCAACGGACACAGAATTCGAACGGCGTATTCGCGAAAAATAATTATATTTCAATAAAGTCTTAAGTCATCTTATTACGATGAAGCTGTAAAAATTTACTAACGTCAAAAAGATATCGATTGGCACAAACTCTTTGTCGTATTTGTATCGGTTACACGTATTTACCTGAGTATGTAGTAACTGAGGCCATTTTCATTGGACGTTGTACGGAAACAAGTTTAACTCATAATGAATTATCCGTTGTAATGACCGTCTGCTAACTCTAATTTACGCCGAAAAGTTTCAAGTCGGAACGGTTGGATTTACCTGAATTGCTACAGCTGCTATTGTGTCTTGAACCCGAACTCAGTGATCTTTATGGTACGGACTTCGTGCGATGCTTCCAGATTTGGCAAATATGTTTACACACCTCATGATGGCCCATCTACTCGGGAGAGTGCCGCCAAACTCGCGCATAAATTCCATTTGAACGGAAATTAAGGACTGCTAAGCATGATACCGCTGCCCGAATTTAAAAAAAAACCCTATTTTTATTTTCGTTGAATATATATTTATAAATAACGCAACACATCATATTTATTTAGTTTATATTTTTCCGATAATATTTGTAATTTTTGGTTTATTTATTTACATTTTGCCGATAATGTTTCCTCATGAAAGTTTCTCTTCGAAATGCGTATGAAAGTTGGTACAACTTCCCCTTATACTGATGAATAAGTTGATATCAAACTCAAAAAATTAAAATCGCTTTGATTTTACATCAACTAGTTTGTAGAAACCACGATCAAATGTCAATGTGCTGACGACAGTTTTGATACAATTTTTTATTTACGCCATTTTTTTTTTGCCAGATTTTGGACGTAATATTTATAAATAAAAATGAAAGAAAATTGTTGTGTTCTTTCATTCAATTTCTTGCATACTCATATAAAGTTATTTTAAAAGTAATAAGTGCCAATAAAATACAACTTAAATTCAGTTTTCTAAATTCGCCTATCGCTCATTCTCCTTCAAATGGTATCATGTATCAAACTTGCAGCTAGGAGATCAATCAGCTGTGTCATTGAAACCTCTGCATAAAGTCTACTTTTCATATATTTTAAATAATTGAAAAGTAGAAATTTGATTTTTCATATATCGTCGGTTGACAAGTAAAACTCACTAAGTGTAGTCAGACCGGTTTAGAGATATTGAGGTTTTAATGTTAAATTTTGTATAAAAAATCTGTTATACATAAGATCGATGCGATTTTGCAGAATAAATTAAAAAATTGTTTCTTTATTATAATTGCTTTTAAATTTTCGGTCTACCTACAAAAGTTTTCAAGACAATACAAAATAAAACCCTTAATGATTTTTACGTGCCGGAATCGAAAAAAAATTGAGAGATAATGAAGAACGAAAAAATTATAATTTTTTATTCTGATAACTTCATTTATTAAAAAAAATGTAATTTATTAGGAAAAAGGAAAAAAATGTTATTCATCTTCTAAATCAGTTTCATCATTGGAAGGTTGTGGTAAGCGCTCATGCTTTCCCATGTTAACTACTGGCAATTGCTTGTACCATGGAATCATTTCTTCTGGAATCAGTCTTGAATCGCAAAGCTTAACAAGATCAGCCTTTTTTGCCGATGAAATTGGTAGTAAATTATTGTAAGCTGACTTCAGTGTGGCGCTTTTCTTTGGACGACCTCTTCCAGCAACATTTACTTTCTTATAATCAGATGTATGATCGTATCTATAAAAAAAAGGTTGCCGGGAATTGTTTTTCGAATTTTAGGCACTTTATTTTTAGCCATGATACTTTGTCGCTAAATTCGTCTCGATTTCGATTTTTTATTGTGCTGCTAGTTCCTGTAAATTGTAGAAGTCGGAGAATTTTAATAGATGAACGTGGTATTCGCTTTGGATTTTATGTTTTTTAATCGATCTAGCCGATTGAAAGATTCGAATCCATTCAGTCATTGTGTAGGCAATCTTATTTTTCTTAGCCGACTCTATTGCGGAATGCATCGAGTCACACTCCATGTGTGAATGTCCTGCCTCTAAAAATTTAAGTTCAACTCTGTTCAAGTGGCTTAAATTTTGTACAGCGTACATTAAAACAGCTGCTACTTGTTGGTTTCTATTCTGACCACCACAAGTGTCACAGAATAGTGAAACATCTGTCACGGTTAACGGTAAAGTTTCGAGAAATTTCAATAAAACTGATCCTATTTCGTTGCTCCCCCGCTTTCCATTCAATTCGTTCCAAGTGTAACAGTGGGCTATTTCTCCGCTTCCTACATAGATAGTCAAATTGTAAACGCATATTTTTCTGGAGTTGTAAAACAATGACACACTGGAATAGGGCAATTGAAGGACATTTTGCAAATCAAAAGTGCATGTAATGAATGAAGGATCAGTTTTGCATCTGACCTTATCATTTTCTTTGGCTTCATTACACTGATTTTTTCTCATAAGATGCATTGTATATTCTTCTTCCTGTTCTTTGTTGTCTGCATTAGAAGCTTGGTCATATTTTGCACATGTTGCGCAAAGGTCTTTTTTTTGGTTTAAAAAACGAATAGTTGTAATCATTACAGAATATTCTTCTATAAGTTTTTTCGCTGACAATTTCTGTAATGTTGCGTTTCGGGCAAAAATCATTACGATAAAGATCGTACATTTTCCAAATAGAAAAATTGCTATCTAGGTACAATTTCTTGGTGGACTTTCGTACGTAATGGGATTCCATTACAGGAAAGCTATCTATGTGGCTTTTTACCAAAAAAAATTCCTGTTTCACTTGTTTTATTTCCGGGTACTTTTCGACCTCTGTTATCATTGCCAGTAAATGACCCAAATTTTGAACCTGAAATTGCAGTGTTTATAGGTCCGTTTGAGATGCAAAGGGTCTTTTCAAAAAAATATGTTTTGGACACATTACGCGATTTTACACTGTTTACATCAATTCTTCTTCTTTTTGGTTGGTGAGTTTCGACATGTTTTATTATAAAGTCTTTTTGCCTGTTATAGTCAGAAAGTCCCCAGAACGATTTGCAAATTTCTTGCCTTTCCACCTCAGAGACATAATTTGTACATTTAAACTTACATTCAGAGCAGTCAATATGCTTTCGAGCTTTAGCAGGATGGTCCTTTTATTTTGTTGAATATGGAAGGCATTTAGCTCGACGACATTTAGCTACATTAACCTTCCAGGGTTCTGGAGAATTTTTATTTCGTCTCGTCAAAACTTTCTTATTGGTTTCGACCATGTAATCCGAAAAATCTGAAATATCAGAATCTTCTTGGAAGTTTGGCTTGAAAGTTTGATCTTCGTTTGCATCTTCACTGAAATCTCCATCAGAACTGCAGTCGTAGTCGACAAGCCGAAAAGAGTTGTTTTGAATCTGCACATAATCAAGCGGATTTAGGGATTTTATGTTTTAAGATTTATGCGGACAGAAATTTAAAAAGAATTTGACACTCACATTCGATTCAATTGCTCCAGTCTCCTCATCATTATTCTTGTTCACATCACTTTGCTCTTCATCAGTAGGAGATATTTCTTCTTGAGTTAAAGCATTAACAAACTTTGTAGCTTCAGACACGCTATCAGGTTTATTATCAAACAAATCCTGTTGGCCAAGAATTTATGTATGTATGTACTATATGAATTGAATTATAAGAATATCACCCTCAATTTTGTTTCACGACAACACCTACATTACATAGATACATTATGTACTTACGTTGTTATCAGGGGTTTTATCACACCTTTGTTTGTTCATTGCCAATTCGGCTAAGTATCTACCTCTACTTGATCTATTCATAATTAATATTGTTTTTATTAATTTATAATTACACAAAAATTCAACTCACTTTAAGACACCGAGAGAAATGACAAATTTCTTTTTATCATACCGTTGAAATTCAAATCAAAGCCTACTTTGATTGCAAATAATATCTTATTTTTTTTAAACTTAAGTTCATTAACTGCGTCTAAGGTGCAAAACATTGACAAGTAAAAATCATTAAGTACGTTTGTGATTTTTTCCTGCCGTACGGACATACGAAATTGTAGTTAATGAAAACAAAAACTCGAAAATTGGGGCATAGGATCGCTCAATGAACATAATAATTTTTGTAACCAATAGAATGCAACAAAAAAAAATATTTTCTGATAGTAAGTCATTTTGGCTCAAATCTGCACTTAGTGACTTTTACCTGTCAACCGACGATATTTGTTATAATCTAAAAGTCGACTCATAATATATTTCAAATAATCGCAAAGTCGACTTTTTGTATCAACTAAAAAATCCTAATAGTCGCCATGAACGAAATGTCAATTTGGGAAGGCTAGACAAGCAATTCTCAACACTGAATATACAAATATACTGTGCATAGCTACTTCAGTGAAGTATAAAGGTTCTTGAATTAAGTACAATTTTTCATAGCTCAACATTTCTAATATTAAGGACACTATGAATTCAATTTTAATATTTGGGATAATTTTGATTCCAATAAGAATTCAAAATTTGTTTGTCTGCACAGTTTTTTTTCACGACTTAGTGAAGTAAATTGCAGACGCGTTTGATCGACTTAGTATAATTTTCTCCTCAATTGGTCGAAATGTTATGTTACATTATTTTGAGCCCATACCCTTTTGCCTGTACTCTGATTAAGTAGAATTACTTCAGATTTTGGTAAAATGCTAAATGCAAACTGAGTACAATTGACTAAATTTGGCAACACTTAGTGGCCACCATGATAACCGTTAGTGACACGGAAAAGTTTTAGAATGACTGGGTATACCTTAACATTAAGCCTATTTTTTTTCCCATACCCTTTTGCCTGTACTCTGATTAAGTAGAATTACTTCAGATTTTGGTAAAATGCTAAATGCAAACTGAGTACAATTGACTAAATTTGGCAACACTTAGTGGCCACCATGATAACCGTTAGTGACACGGAAAAGTTTTAGAATGACTGGGTATACCTTAACATTAAGCCTATTTTTTTATTCCCTGCTAAACTAATTTTTCGACTAGTTTGTACGGGGAACTAAGCGATGTTAAACGATTTTAAGCGGCTCCCCATACAAAGTCGTCGAAAAATTTGTTTAGTAAGGAATAAAAAACAGGCTTATTGTAGAATAACAAATTCTATTGCTACGGACCAGGTTGTAACTCGATTTACATTTTCGTTCGTATATGTAGAGGGAAATCCCTACTTACTTTTATTTTGGCATTATGGATAAGGACTTTCTATATTTGACATTGTGAAAAGGGACTCTGGAATAGGTCTAACCCATTGAATTGCAGGCTTCAAAATAGCAGCAGCACATAATGTTTTGCTTTGCTTACATTTTTTGCAGCAAAATATAAAAATGCGTTTTCATATATATAATTGATTAATGGTACAAACCAGAAGTGGAATCATTTGCTTCAACTAACTGCTCAGTTGGATTTTGCTTTTGCAATCAAGCGAAGGAATGGATTTTCTCCATATTGCATCTACTTGTTGTTTATATTACTTACTTTGCCTGCCCATGTTATTTACTGTGTAGTCGTAGTGGAATCCACCATTAACTCAAAGTTTGGAAAATGTGACGGTGGTTAAATAACACAGTGCAACACGAAAAAAAATAACCATATACGGACACCACTACGTGATAAATTTTTCCCAAAGTCATGCACTTTTTTTTTATGGGCCGCCAAAGATTTGGGGCCTCGGTATCATTTACGTAAAAATGTGATCATTTTCTCAGGCTCATATCTTGGAAACTGTTTTTTGATTTTATATGTTCGCAATTTTTGTTCTTTATGACAAGAGCTACAACTTTGCCTCAGAGAGTAAATCGAAATTCTGAACGGTTTGCAAGATATGAGCCTGAGAAAATGATCACATTTTTACGAAAATGATACCGAGGCCCCAAATCTTTGGCGGCCCATAAAAAAAAAGTACATGACTTTGGGAAAAATTGGGAAACACGGGTCTTTTTTTTTAGTCTTTTATCACGTAGTGGTGTCCGTATATGGTTATTTTGTTATGACTTAAAAAATTACACACAGTGTAAGCATCACATTTTAACCATCCCTATTGTTGATTGAAAAACGTCTAAAAAATGTAATCTTTGTGTGTCGGAAACTGAGCGTTCAATCGAAAATGTAACCTCTTTTTGGGGATTTCTAACGATTTCTGGAAAACTAGTCCCCAATTCAAAAACACGTTTTTTTCAAAAATTGCCAACTCTCAATGGCCACCATGATAACCGTTAGAGTCACGGAAAAGTTTTAAAATGACTGGGTATAACTTAAAGTTGTATAATAACAAATTCTACTGCTAATCGATTTAAATTTTCGTTCGCATATTTTTGGGGAAATCCCTACTTACTTTTATGGCGACTATCTTGAAACCTATATGAGACATAGCAAACACAAATAGTTAGATTGTTGATAGAACAGGGGTTGGAAAACTTCCTTGATTTTGGCGTTATCCTTTTTGACTATATTTCATGTGTATACAAATACAATAGCTGCATTGATGTGTCTAATTTAAAAAAATTATAACAAAAAATAGGCAAACTACAAACTTTAAATTAAAAAAAATCACTAACACGTTCATATGTCTATATCTCGGATATTTTGCTTTGGAAGAATCATCGGAAGAACACAAACAGTGCTATTCGTCCGCAATATAATAATGTTAATCAAATTCATATTGCATAGTGTTAGAAATAGTTTGCTTACGATATAATTATTTTATGTATAATTTGTTGGTACAAATGTGTTGGTTTATGTGTTTCAAAAATTATTTAAGTTCCACATACGTACCACACAAGTGCTCCATAAAATTGTATGGAGGAAATACTCCACATAAAAAATCCATCCATCAATTTGGAAATTTTTTTCGATTAACCACCAGTAGGTGTAAAACTCATTTAATAGAAACAAAACATTATTTGGGGATTATAATGTTACTCAAAGAAAAATTCGAATTTCATTTCGAAATGAGTCATTTTATTCATACCAGATCTGACTTCGCGATCAAATTGCTAAACTGGACACCTTTTGGCATTTACGATTTTAATTTTTGTTTTATAAATTTTGCGCGAAAACATTGCTTTTCACCACACTTTTTACACAGCTCTGAAGCTTGATAAGAACTAATAAAAAGTAATTCAATTTAAATTTTTGTTGTATATTCATTGACAAAATTGGACAAACAGTTCTTACGTGTATGTTAAAATCCATGGAACAAGCTTTCCACAACCCGAAAAAAATTGTATTTTAAAATATGGACTTCTTTAAAAAAAAAAATTTCCATAGAACTTAAAATTAATATTTTTGAATAAATTTTAAATTTATATATTTTTTTTAAATTTTCTGCATAGTGCTAGATTGTTCAAATTTTTAAATTAAAGCGGAAACAATTTCAGAATGAAACTCCCACAAGAATTAAGACCACATAAACTATAAAACTATATAAGTTCAAATATTTGAGGCCCAAAATATTTAACTCCAATTGTGTAATTTATGCATTGATTCACTACATTTGATTTAAAATAGTCTCTCATTACATTCCATGTAGAGATTGGAGAAAGTTTTCACAACTAGTGAGCTGTGTGCTTTCTATTTTTGTACTCACTGGTGGGCACCTAAGATTCATTCGGTGCCGGACGGTATTTCGATAAGCTTTTCCATGGGTAAATTTTGGCTAATATAACTACATAAGTAGCTATATACAATTTTATTCACATATCCGAGTTAGTGTCGATTGACAAGCCCTAACTACAAACTCACACTGAAATCCAGAAGAGTGTATTGTGGTTAGTTTAACCGGTAATTAAAAAATTAAGGTCAAAACTAAACAGATATTAGCCCGGCCACTGAAAATAACCAATCAAAGATAACAAATAATCACAAACAAGACTTCACTATATATTTCGATATATTTTTATTTATAATTTTGTGCTTTATACTTTAGGCATTGTTTATTTTTGTTAAACTTGTACTTACTATATGTACAAAACATTTTAATATAAAATTTAATATACAACACGGGATTTAATTTCAATAACAAGGATTTTTTGGTATGCTTTCGGGATTTGAACAGGCTGGGCGTTGGCAACATTGGTATTTATATATTTATTTATTTACTCAGCTAAAAACAGCGGGAAAAATATAGTTTTACATATCTTCAGTTAAAAACTAAATACAAAATTAAAGTATAATAATTAAATTGAAAGAATAGGTACAGTGGTGAAACAGCAATCAGGATCAAAATTAAACAACAAATAGTAATGAATTCATTCAGGAGATAATAGCTTCAACAGGGACCTTGATTGTATTGGACGATATTAACAGAATTATTATACATAAAGACTAATAGGAAGATAAGAATGATATGCATGGAATAGGATTGATAAAGCAGGAACAAATGAAGCTGCAACAGATGCAGCGGGATAGATAAAGCAGGTACTGATGAAGTATGTGGAACAGGAACAGATGAAGGAAGAACAGATGACACAGGAACAGATAAAGCACGACATATGAAGCCGGAACTGATGATGTAGGTGGAGCAGGAACAGATGAAGCAAGAAAAGATGATATAGGAACAGATAAATCAGGAACAGATGGAGCAGGAGTAGACGCAGCAGGACAGATGAAGTAGGAACTGATGAAGTAGGAACAGATGAAGCGAGAACAGATGACACAAAAACAGATTAAGCAGGAACAGATTAAGAAGGACAGATAAAGCAGGACCTGTTGAAACAGGTGAAGCAAGAACAGGTGTCACAGGAACTGATGAAGCAATAACAGATACTGCAGGATGACAATGAAGCAGGACATATGCAACAGGAAATTTACGAACCAAAATGCATTCACATGATTTCTCGAATGAAATTTTAAATCTGGCAATTCTAAGCATTAACAGTCATTAAAAAAAATAATCGCTCGTTTAATTACTTCAATCGAATCCGATAGAGAGAATAGGTGGTGGAACTCATTAAAAGTATTGCAAAGAGTAAAAACTGGATTAAAGGATTCGTAGTTATGTTTGAACGCGGGTAGATAAAATGGAACATATTGTTTGGAAGCTCTAAGAGGAACATTAAAGTTCAGTGAAGAAACCAAATATGTTGAATTAATTTCTCCATTGATTAGTTTAACCATAAAACATACAGACAACATTGCCCTACGACGCTCTAAAGTAGGTAAATCAATGAGATGTAATCTATGAATATAGGGAGGTAGGTTCGAAGATGAACTCCAACCAAGATTGCTTAAAGCAAAAAGTAAAAACTGCTTCTGAATAGATTCGATTCTATCAATATAGCACCTATAATGTGGAAGCCAAACTATTGAACCGTACTCAAGAATCTGTCTTACAAATTCCCTGGACCAACTTTTTATAAATCCTAACAAACAAGATGCCCTACCTATACAAGTATCAATATGTGACGAAAAAGTAAGTTTACTGTCAAGAGTAACACCTAACTCGCAAAACTGAGACACATTATCCAACACATTATCACCAATCTTGTAAAAAGTTTCCCAACACAACCATCTGTTAAACCACATTTTTTTACATTTACTCAAGTTAAGAAGCATAAAATTACAATCACACCATTTAACAAAACTTATCAAATCCTCCTGCAGTAAATGACATTCATTCACAGACTTCATAGACAAATACAATTTGACATCATCTGCGTAAATTAGAATCTTTGAATGGGTGACGCGTCATAACGACATAACGCCCATGGGCTTTATGTCCATTTTATGTGTGACATAACGCCCATGGGCGTTATGACGCGTCACCAAAGTACACATGTTTGCCAGCAAACATGATACTGTTAGATTTAAATACAAGTGAGTTTGGGACTTGCAAACACATGACAGTTTGAAGTGTGTACCAAACATATACATGGTTCCTGCAGAATATGTTTGGGAGAATGTGTTAGAGAGACCGTTATTATATTTTCCAATAGTGTATATTTTCCAATAGTGGTGTAAATCACTAGAGATTAGTTCCCTACTACTAAGGCATTTAACATCAAAAGAGTAATTTCTCCTAGTTCTACAATAATGATCGGAAAATCTAATTGTTAAAGAACAAAATGTTTCACAATTTATGTATTTCTAACTCATAGATGGCAGTGCTTTTATAATTGCCCAACTTATTTTCCTACTCAATTATGAGAATATAAACTATAAACTTTAAACAATTACTTACTAATTATTCCCGTATTTCCTCTTTATTCCGTTGGGCAACAGTCGGGTATGGTGTCAAGCAGTAAGTGAGAGACATGTTTACAAAACCGAAGTACGTACGCACCATGGGTAAGATGTTTTTATCACCCTTGTCAGCATCAATTGGTCCTTCTATGGTTGCTGCTTTAAATACTGCTAACCCGACTACTGACTCCTCTCCGAAATCATCAGATGCTGGTACTGATGCTTTTATTGCACCTGCTCCATTCTTCTCTCGATTTTCAGTCTTGGTCGAAGGTATTCCGTCTTCAATTTCTAACTCTAGCGCAATACTCTAGTTGCCGGAGTCTGATTTTGTGCCAGGGCCTGCTTTGCCGTCTGGTGACTTAACTGCTATTGGTACTGTACCAATCGTTCCAGCTCTCCATGAGGTGGCTAGGGAGGATGATTTGATTGTTGAGCCCCCTCGAAGAACTATTTTTGTGTCTCGTCTCTTTGCTGATATTTCTGTTGATAGAATTGGAAATTGTATAAAGTCACACTCGCCTAACTTTGATGACAATTACGTAGAAGTTTAGTAACCTTCAGAATAGAGACATATCGTCATTTAAAATTATAGTTCCGGAAAAGAGGTTTCATATTTTTGTTGAACAATCTTTTTGGCCAATGGGTGTTCTCGGAAGAGAGTTTACTCATCGTGTCAGACCTCGTCACTCCGTTCCTGCTAATACAATCTTCAAGAAACTAGTGAATCGTGGCTTTATGGTTCCTGCGAACTTTGTTCAGGAATAATACTTTTTTCGATGCATTATCTGAACGGGGACTTATGCAATTGAATAATTATTTTAATATTTTTCATAGACTTCTTGACCAAGTATACTCTAATGTTTCTGATTTAGCGGAAATAAGAACAGAACGTTTTGTCACCCCAGAGGACGGATATCGTATCGTCCAACATTATGGATAGATGTTAACCTGGGTGATGATTATTCTCGAAGGGATCGTGTGGATCAATTTTAAAAACTTATAATTTTAAGCGTGCAAATTTTTGTGTTTTGCAAGACTCTCTTTTGAGCGTTCGATGGCCATCATTTGAAAGTTACTTTTTTCCGACTGTGATAATTTTTATGATATGCTCAATTCCAACTTTCGTTCGACTGTTCCTATATTGTTTTTGGATAAACTGACCCTTAATCTTCTCCGTGGTCGACAAAAGAGTTACCTGGCCTGATAAACCGCAGAAGTAGATTATATAACAGGTTTTAGATAACTGGAAATAGTGTCGACTTCATGCATTTTTCTATAGCCATGCATAAATATGATGTAGTAATCCGTCGATGCTATACTAATTATATTGTAAGGATAAAGGCTACAATAAACTCTGATCCGAAATGTTTTTACGGGTTTGTTAATTCGAAGACAAATGTAAGAGTATATCCTAAATCACTTACATACATATAGAGGTGTAATGAAATCGGTTGATGGTGAAATTGCTGATCTTTCTGCAGATTTTTTTAATCTACTGACATTAAAGGTGTTTCCGCATCAACTAACTATTCTTACTATATACCTCGTTTTGACTTATTATGTGATTTTTCTTGTTCTTTTAATGAAGTGTGTGTGGGACTTCTATCCCTTAAGTCTAATTATTCCCCTGGCGCTGATGGAGTACCGTATATTGCTCTTAACCATTGTGCTGAGGGATTGTAAGGGTTATCCATTTTGCGGTTTCAAAAGTAAACGTAAATAAAAGACATATAAAATAATTTTTTTCATGATATTTCTTTTTTATTATAAAGTTTGAACGTTGAAATTATGTGTGAAACACTACATCATTTAAATGACCACCACACGAAGTGTTGCAAGCACTGATTCTTTTGAGGTAATTTTCGACCACTTTTTGACACATATTGGGCGGTATCTCGGCCATAACTTGACGAATGTTGGTTCTTAATTGCTTAAGAGTTAAAGGTTTATCTGCATAAACACGGTCTTTCACGTAGCCCCACAAAAAAAAGTCTAATGGTATGTGGCTGTGCCAGAATCCCCAATTTTGTAGTAGGTTTAAATAATTTTTATGCGTTGTGTGATAGTTAAGCGATCCATTTTCGTCAATGTCAGACTTTAAACTGAAAAAAAAAAATTGGTTTAACAACTTAGTTTGACATATGTCGAATTCCAGCCCTATACTTTTGAAACCACTAAATGGATAACCCTTTATATTCCCTTGGCGAGAATGTTTAATCGCTCACTTTCCTCTGGTGTGTCTCCTTCTCTTTGGAAGCAAAGCTTCATTACTCCGTTGCCTAAAAATGGTTCTAGGTCAAATGTCGAAAAAATTTGGGGCTAAAATTGTGCATGTGCTACAGATTATTATTTTCCCCCAACAACGTGGGTTTAGAGAAGGTAGATCCACTGTTACTAATTTGATGGCATTTGTTTCGCATGTTTTTTTAGCATTTGCTTCGAATCTTCAGACGGATGTGATATATACAGATTTTAGTAAAGTATTGATAAGGTTAATCATAATATTCTTCTCTTGAAGCTTGATATGATGGGTTTCTCATCAACATTTTTTGCATTGGTTGTCTTCTTGGCAGAACTCAGGACAGTATTTTAGGGCCTCTTCTTTTTAACTTGTTTTTAAATGACCTGCCGTCGGTTATTAATCATTCAAAGGGTGACGCGTCATAATGCCCATGGACTTAACGCCCATGGGTGTTATGTCACACCTAAAATTGACATAAAGCCTATGGGCGTTATGTCGCACCATGGGCGTTATGTCCATGGGCGTTATGACGCGTCACCGTATACTTTTACGTGGAACCATGCGTTTTCCATGCCAAACATCGATATACTTACGTGGAAGCTGTCGGCTCTATCCACCAAACCTACATATAGTTACGTGGAAACTTTTTGCGTATTTCTTCCCAAACATAATAATATTTAGAAACGAATTATTCTTTTATTTCAATATATATGTATTATTTATTATAATTAATTTTATCAATATAAATCCACATTTATAAATAATTATTACAAACAATTAAAAGATTTGTTGCATTTTACGTTTACTTGCACTGAATACATTATTTGTTTTTTTTTTCATGAAATGTGAATCTGCTGTTATTTCGGTTGTGTTGTGTCTCACGTTTTTGGTTTCAGAAGGTTTCAGTTTTGCGTTGGTTATCACTATGCGTTGGTATACAAACAATATACAAATCTAGTTTATGCAAGCCAAGAGTGGATTAATTACTTGTCGTTTTTTATTGTACTTATTTCACAAATGGTCCGCCGTTCCGATTTTGTCAGAAAAGGCTCGGACAGACGTTTTGCCCTTTCGAAGTTGTTTCCTCAAAATCGTTTCTCACTTACTTATATACGAAATTCATACACAAAAACCAAAGCAGCATCACAATTCATTTAAACGTACAAGCCTTCGTTTACTCGTATTTCACTGATCAAGTGCTTTTGATTTCCTCTGTCCGATGAACCATTGATGACTGAATACATGAAACCACTGAAGCCAAAATAAGAAACACTGATTTCATCTGCAATTTGCACGCCCATTCAGGAATATTTACGAATCACTGACTGAGAGAATAATGCAAAAATACAGATACACATTTACAAGGTAGACTGTATCGTTGTTACTCTTTTATTCTCTTGCTCTCGAGAGAGCATAAACGGTGCAACAAACACAACTATATTTGCATCAAAAACACACACATATTTTAGTCCCAAACACATATATTATAACATACAGGTCTCAAACATGTAATATTGAATAGCAAACACAATGAGTTTGGACACAAACATATTATATTTACGACAAGCTCCAAACCCACTTTATATTTGCATCCAAACAGCAACAAAAATACAGATTTTTCAGCGTGTACAATTTCGTAAATTTTACCGTTCAACAAGAAATCTTTAATTCAATATATTGTTGAATTGAAGCAAACAAAGACATAATTATACGAGTATTGTAATTTATTTATGTACTTATATGTAAAAGCTTACAATTGGAAATCAGATAAAGTAAATTAAAAAATATAGCTTCTATTAAACTAAAAATTTTGGTTTTCAAAATTCAATATATTTTAAAATAGTTTTAATTAAATTATTTGTTAAAATTTCCATGTAATATTTGATTAACTTTTAATTGACTCAATTAAATAATTTGTAAATCCACGCGAACGAAATTAACTAAATGTGTACCTGAATCAACAAATATATTTGTTTGAATTATCCCTCAGAGAATTATTTGGTTTGTGCCCACAATTTATTTAATGGGTACCATCAATTTCTTTATGAATGCAAAATCAAATAAGAATGTACCTGAGAACGTGAATTTTTTAATTAACACAGATTTTGATTTTTTTTTGTGTACACCTGTGACTGGTGGAACGACATGTTTTTCAGCCAAACCGTGTTTCTCTGAAGTCGTCTTTGCGTTAGTTTCAAATATTTTTCGTTGTCCTATTAGTCGTGTTTTCATTACAAGTTACCAGTTATCGGTTGCGTGTTACTAACCAAAACGCATGGTATGTAGTGATGCTTGTAAATATTTATTTTTTTCTCATTATTTTTGAATTCACAATACCGATGTTGAACGCCAATTTTCTGAATTGAACTGTATGGCTCTTTAAGACAGAAATATGTATATATAATAGTCATGATCTAATGCAGGGAATATATTGCATGATACATCACTACATTAAAAAGTATTTTGATATTTTTTTTTTGATTGATGAGCACTTTTTTCTTGTAAGTGTGCACGCATTCAACTTTATTTTCGCTTCCAAATATTTAATACGGACAACATTATGTCAGCTTAAGACAGAAATGGAAACGGTAATGTAAAATGCCGCTAAATATCACTTAGGTCTCCTAAAAATATTATAAAGCGGTGTAACCAAAATACGGCCCATGCGCTACACCTGACATTATGTCGCGCTTCAATTGGGTTTTTATTTGTAAACTCTCCCAAGTTGACATCGGACGGTTTTCCTCCAACTAAGTAGTGTATTTGACATACGTCAGTGATGTACAGGAAGGTAGGCGATCTGATGTCAACCACACCATTGCTCCCAGTAGCACTGCAAGCCTTTGATCGAAAGGCCACTCATAGAGGCGCACAGAAATTAGAAAATTAGCTGCGCCAAAATACCGTTTGATACTCACGACTCCAAACTATTCGATATGCACAGGTCCCTTACTATCCCGGATTAGGGGCTAGACTCGCTCTTAGGTGAGTTATTTGTGAAATAAGTCTTCCAATTACGGTCTTCCAGATGCAATTAGGAACAGATGCTGCCCAGATTTGCTAAAACTGAGAAAAGTATTGCAATTGTTACAGTTTGGGGTACAAGAACTGTTGACTTCCTTTTATATAACCTTTTTGGTGGGGAACTGAGAAATTTTAATGTATTTTGTACTTTTAGCTTTCCTTTGATTGTTGGCATATATTTCTTTTGCATTTTACTCAAATATCCTACCATACAAACACAAACTTCCATTGTTGAAGGCTTATTGAATGTGTTCTACAAATGGTCATACCTGGTACTACTGAAGCCATGCACTGCAACATTAAAGATTTGCTTCCACAAACCTCTATATAAAAAGTATATATTACTCTAGTGGTCAATTTTTAAGTTGGTAGTTAGCTATTGGATTACTTAATCGTAATTGAGAGTTAATTAGAGAAACAAAACATTCCACTGACTGCAAAACTGACCATAAGGGTTCGACAACCTGGAATATATGATCAAATAAAAATTTAGTTTTTAATTTCATACTGGGACTCGTATTAGCCATAAAAAACTTATAATTACAATTCTAATGTACATCTGCGGTAACCATTTGTGCAGTATTTCAACACTGGCACTAAGTTAAACGTCTCCTAACGTATTTATATTAATACGTACATAAATTTTTTAAACAACTGAAATAGTTGTGGCCATTATGGTTAGAATGTACTTAAAATTGCGGTTTTTGCCCTTTTTCATATTTATTATTTGCAACAAAAACTAAAACAAATTTGTACATAATAAATTGGATTTAAATTGGATATATTTTACTTTCAAAACAGACGAAGAATATCAGTATTGGGATTTTTTAATTTGCATTTTATTTTAATTTGCATTATTCCTTCTACTGCAAATGAAAGAATAATTATCACTGTTCACTTACGGTTTGAAAATGTGGTATATACTTACAGTTCCTTTTACTCATTGTAAATTCATGGATGTGGAAGCGGATGCCTATTGGTAAATTTTTTTGAAGTTGTCTTTTTGAATTTGATTGAATGGTGCCAATTCTGTTCCTAATGCAGAATGCTTGGCGGCTTTGAATGGAGTTTCCTCACATTCCTTTTTAAATCCATACAACTGTATATTAATATGTCCTGAAAAATAAAACGTTCCATGTACAAACTTAAGTTAGTAAAAATATCAATCTTTAGGTACGCATATATAAAAATCCAAATTTTATTGAAAACAATAAACGAAAGTAGCCCCCCTACTCCACTCGTACAAAAGCAAATGCAATTTTATAATTAAAATATATAGGTTAAGAAATTTATTGGTTTGACCGAAATTAAAATTTTCGTATAAAATGGACATAATAAGCAATAATTCTGCCAAAAAAGATAATAACAGTGTAAAACAGGTATTACATTAACAACAAACATATTGTAAAAAATCGTTAATAGCTATATAATATATCGTATCGAAATAGCATCCTTTTAACGTGAAAACATACAAAAACATCATATTTGCAAGTTATTTGGCCAATTGTAAAGCAATTTCACATAGCTTTCTCCACAGATTTTGAAATTTGGTAAAATGTTACAAAAAAATAATTTCAGATCAAAAATATATCGGCGTGCAAGGTTGCCTGGTCATTACTTTCAGCTAACTATGCTATCTGTATGAGTTCTAAACAGGACGTTCGAAACTGTTACCATTTAGCACCACATGTGGACATTTCCGAGAATTTTGAGGAAAAGCCCATATTTGGGATATTTTACAATGTTGATTGTTTTTCACTCCTGATTATGCGATTAAACTCACTGTCAAATATTATTTTCATATCTCACTTCCTGATATATTTTCTGATTGATTTCACTAATTTGTTACTTAACGTTAATTTATGATTCTTTAGTTCAATTTATTATTGCTTGAGATCATAAGAATTCAGAAGTGACGGCGCAACCAGTGGTACAAATTACTTACAAAAATAGTTAGATTACTAAATTAGTTAGTCAATTGCCTAGATAGTAACAATTATTTTAATGTACGTTAAGCCATGTTTATACATTGGCATAACCAATAAGGCTGCTCATTCTTTTCGCCTTTTCACTCTAACTATCTAACGGAATTTTCCGATAAAGCCATTTCCCGGGGATATACTTCTAGAACATAGAGAGCTGCCTGGGCTGCTCTATGAAGGAATCATTTCTGGCCACTCCCAAATGAGTGGATATCAGAAACTTTCCACCTCCACGGCCAGTCCCATGTCCATTATTGGAAATACTAAATATTCCCATTATTTATGGAACACGATTACTTTAAAAGAGGCTGCCGCGCCCGGCTTCGCAGTGGCTGATCCTGACAGTCCAATTTTCCATGACTTGGATGACGGTTTCTGTCCTATGTCACGAATGGCTCGGGCGGCATTTTCCTTAAGGATGTGGCTAGTTTCTGGATTATTCGCATTCCACAAGAAAACTCTAAACGGGGCAAATCTTAGTTCCGCGCCGGTCAATCGACATCGCCAAGGTTTGATAAAGACAGCTGAAATTGTTATTGAGAATTTTCAAAATATGTAAATATGGGAAAAAAACACCTATTTGGCCAAAATGTCAAAATTCGACCCCCTCTAACTCAGAGAGTTCTTGACCGATCTCGTTGAAAGTTTTTGTCTAAGCTACTATCCAATAGGACTAACCTTGGTGCAAGTTTCATCCCGATCGGAAGACATCGGATTCAAAAATTGGGTCACTTGACATGATCTGACCCTTATATTAATATATACTTTCTAACAAAGAACAACAAAATGTATCCTCAAGATTCCTGGTAAACCGTATAGCTAGACATTTTTTTTGGCAAAAAATTTATTTGTTATAATATTTTACATTGCTTCATATATTGATAATTATCCAGAAAATGGTAACGCTAGTTTCCCTTCCAGGTATCTCGTGAATTAAACGTAACGTATAGGCTGAATATGCAAATATGCGCTGTCAAATGTAACAGCAATTGCAAATGTAACTGCAACAAACTTAAAAAAATTAAGATTTACAATTCATTTAACTTACTGACATACTGTTTGTCTACATAATCAACAGTTTTGCAGCTATAAATAAATTTATGAAAAAAAATATTTTTTTTGTTGCCTAAAAAATTAAAATTTTTTATTTTTAAAAATCATGAAAAATCCCAATACGGGAAAATGTGTCAAGTCTTATTACTTTCACGTAAATTCATATAACCTTTGAAAAAGATGAGATATAGAGAATAGATGAACGCATAAATTTATTTTTACTTCTTACCTATTACCTTCTTGGCCGGAGTTTGTATCGCATGAGGATTTGTCTTCATATAGAAAAAAAATCAGTTATTTTTAATCAGTCAGTTAACTTCAATTTTGTGAGCTATCCTCATTTCAATCATTTGATGGAAGAATAACTCAAATCTAACATTAATCAATCGATACGCTTATTTCTATCATTAAACAATATTTACAGAACTATTTTACTCTACTGCAGCTTAACTGCACGCATGTCTTTCTAACAATAAAAAGACAAGCAGTACCCGCAAATAAGTATCATTAAAAACGAGGTGACCTATCCTCGGAGAAAACTCCCATTATATATTCTCCTTCTTCATCTTCATTGTCGGGATCGTACGTCTTTTGCGACACCAACAAATTTCAGCCACCAGCGTACTTTTATATCGCGTTTCCATGGGCATGGCCACTTGATTGAACCGCTCGCCATGTTCATCCGACTCTGGTGCTAGATACAAGAAGTGCATTTTGAGAGACATGTTCTCCCAAATTTTCTAGAAGTATTGCAACATCTTGGTCACAAAAGCGGTGTAATTCTGTGCTCGCTTACTTCCCAAAAATATCGTACGACTTTCTTCTCTGCCCTCCACGCAAGGTAATCATTTCCGACTAAATCGTCTTTATATTCTTTTGATTTCATGACCTTCCGCATATCGGGCCCATTCAGAAGACCTTCCTTCAATTTTGCTTCGCTGATTCGACGGAAAATATTTTTCAAACAATCGAGAATTTTCTTGATGAAATTATGGGGCGGATCATTTACGCAGTTGTGTGCTTTCTCCGTTGAATCTCGAGCAAGCCAATACCAAACGATTCCTTTAAATCGGGTATCCCGCAGACACAAGAAACACATGAGGGTCGTATAGCATCCTTGGAGACCTCTTAGCACCGCCACGACTTGCAGATCACAACTGATCCGCCACATGTGATCAGTGTAGCGAATTATCCAGAATTATTTTCATGTTATCGTATGTTTCAATCACATCTGTGCTGTAGCCAATAGGAATGCTTGGTTGTTTATTATGTAAATGTAGCAAAATGACTTTCAAGCTTGATTTTGAAGAATTAATGAATATTCACCAATAGCCTGCGACGTAATTAATGCCCATCTCCTCCATCAGTCCCTTTATATCGTGGCAATAAAGAAATTTCGTCTTCGATACCCGGCGACTTTGACATTAGGTTCCAAAATGTTGACTTCTTTTGAAAGCTGGGCAAGTTTTTCTGTTTTATGTTAAGACAAGTTTAATTCCCCAACAATCTTGTTCATTCTTTCTTGTGATATTGCAATTATTTTGTTCGATGGCCGGCTTCTGTTATTGCTTCATAGGTGAAATCCGATTGATCCATTGTTGCAATAGAAAAATCTCTCATGACTTGTAACTGGCGGAATTGTTATTTGTTCCGAATGCAGAAGAGGTGTTTGTATAACTTTAACAGAGATGTAAACTTTTTATTTGAGGCCTTTACGATTTACTCCAAACATTTTGTTTACACAACCATAACAGTTGTCAGAACTGTGCTCTACTGGATCAGTCCAAATCAGTCACATGGTAAGAGAATTGTAACACGTTTTACACATTTTGTCTGGGGCCTACGAAATGCCGCGAATTATTTCGGAATCGAAATAAAGTTTATAATCTCGCTCCACTTGCTCAGGGAAAAATCTAGAATATTTTGAAAGAACTATTTTGCCACAAACGTTACAAAATTAATTGAGATTTTCTAGACAATTTGCACTTATTTCGGTTTTATACTTCCATTATTGAGTCACTATGTTTTGTTGTTATTGACTTTTAAACAACCGGAGAAAAATCACCTGTACTTCGATCAATGAACACCTATAAATACTAAGTATTTTTCAATATTTAACTGACATGTACTTATGAATGGACGCACCTGTTAAGGGAGCATATCGTCGCTGCGCCGAACAAATCAGTCATGTGTAATTTTTCGATTTTTTTTATTACATTTTTTTAAAGCGTACCTGGTAGCACATCGACCCTCAAACCGTTTTGCGATATCTGGATTGATTTAGAAGTTAGCAAAATCAGATTTGATTTCGGTTCCGGAGATCAGTATCTACATATTCAGACTGGCTATGGAGACTGGGCAAAATTTGTCGACTCCGATTCCAACCACGACTTCAGATGTTTGAAAATCCACGATTCCACTTCGACTCCGACCCCAAAATTTTGGAAATACACGGCCGCATTCCGAGGGTGAAATAGTATAACAGCGAAATAGTTAACTGTATATAATATCACATTCTTGGCAGTACAACACACATATATTTACTTTGCTTTAGAGTAAATATTTTTTTAATTTAAAAAACTGGTGGTTCCTAATTAGTGTATTTTAAACTGAAACTGGTTAACCGTACGTCGGTTTTTCAAAAATTGATATTTTCGATATTTAAGTATATATTTTCACCGGATACTTGAAGTTGATTAACCGATTTTTTTCGTTTTTTAAAGAATATTTACACAACTGGTATTACAACCCAAAATTCCAAATCTAACGAGTTTTCAATTTCTCTATGTGGTCACTGACCTCGTCAGATAGGCATAAAAGACTGGAAAGTCCAAAGGAAAGAGGAGACATATCTTCCAACTTCGATTTAGTATAAGGTCCAGACCTAATGACAACACAAGTTTATTAATACTTACATCAATTATAAAAAGTTAAAATGTAACCACCTTTCAATTAAATGCGTTGTTGTGCAAAGTTAATAAAGAGTTAATTCCTTTTTCAGTTATATACTCAACGAAATGGAGTACGAAGTCACACTTAGGGTTGTATTCTAAAAGTCCCAAAAGTGAACGTAAACGCAAAAGTCATCGCGAACTTCGCGCTTGTGTTCGCTTACGAAAGCTTTCTCTGACATTTGTGGTTTATAGAGTTGCTCAACTACAATAAAAAAATAATAGATTAGAAAAAGTTATCTTGAATGAACTGCACACAATGAAAATTATTAAAAAAAATAGCTCTATTTCAATATATCAACAGATTTTAAGAATGATATTGTATAATACTCATACATGGGTTATTTTAATTTGCATTGGATTTTAATTTGCATTACTTTATCTAATGCAAATGCAAAAGAATTACCATTGTTCTCAATGACGATTAAAATACTTTCAATTTGCATTTGCTCAGGCAATGCAAATGCAGGTTGTGGAATCGGATCCCAATTGTAATGAGATATGGGAATGCTTTTAATATTGCAACATAGTACTTTCAAATCCATAAACCCGTACTGTATAAAATATTTGAAAACCAAAATTGCCAGATATTAAGGAAATGCTTTGAAAATAAGTACAATTGCCAATGGTATTGAAATTTTTTGGAATTTGCATTTCGAAAGGTAATTTAAATTAAACTACAAATTATAATTGTCATATAATTAATTTTCCCCATGTATAAATTCATTATGGTGGATGAATGAAATGGTACATTTCATCAGCTCCCTTCTGCACAAGTATTTAGATGATATCATCACGCCTTTAGGAATAAACAAAACTCAACTTAACGAGAATTGATTCAACACGTATTAAATTTAATTTGGAGCCCTTCAATCTAGAATTTAGAAATTTCAAGTACACAAATAATAATAAATGAAATACGAGGTTGCTGCTTATATTGCTGGCCTAATAATGAAAAGATCCAATATTGGTGATCGAAATTGGTTTCATTGTTTTTCAGAATATTCTCCATGAAGATCAATACACTTTTATATGAAACGGAACTAATCTTCGAAGCAATTTTTCCTCTCCGATTGATGTAGCTCAACATAATGCCCTTTGAACCCATGACCCGCTTCATCCGGCGTCAAAAAACGCTGACCACGGAAGACCCATTAAAACAGCGTCGAGTATTGTCGCAATCAAATACGCGTTTGTTTGTGCTTATGTGTGCGACTTAGCACTGTCGTGATGGAGAATGATTTTTCTTAGGTTATAAATATATGGTTGTGTACCATTCAGAATTAACCTTCCAAACGGAACTGTTGTCACGTGACCACTTATGCGGAAGAAGCAGGGCACCATTTATTAGGAGGTGCTTCGTGCGTGAACCACTTATATTGGATCTGGCTCGCCTTGGAAGACCCATTCGGTCGAATACTGCTTAGTCTCAGGTTCATATGCATCGATCCATTATTTGCCGCCTGTCATGATCTTCTAGACGTGCTTTGAAACACCCCCAATGCATTTTTCAACATTTGCTTGCACCAATCGATATGAGCCATTCTTCAGCGATTCCCGAAGTATGCGGTAGCCATCGCGAGCAAAATTTTTTACGGCCAAATGATAATGCTGTATTGAAAGTATGGGAGTAAAAAGTATCCTCTATCTTACGGTATGTCACATGACGATTTTGCGATACCAGTTATCAACCGATTTTGGACGACCTACACGAAATGCGCCCTGAAGCTAAAGTAAGCCCCAGTTAAATTCAGTGTCAGTTTTTCACAGTAACAGTACTGTAGGATGGTGCATCATCGACATATCAACATTAAAATTCATCAAGGAAAAGTTCATGAGTTAATTCCAATTTTTAATGAAATAAAATTTCACTAACACTGATAAAACGAGAAATAATGCTAAAAACGGTAACACTTTCCAATGGTGTTGCCAGATTGCACATGGCAATACTACAAATTCCTTAAGCCAGAAAAGTAAATGGTCTTGTAGTAATTGGTGCCATTTGTATTTATTACTTTCCCGATTTTTTTGCCAAATTTCTTTAGTCATTCAATTAAATTATTCAATTAAAAAGTAATTGTATCATATTTTTGTGTTTAAACATGGTCTTAGTTAATAATTGTTGACATTAATTTTTGCTGTGTATGTGTATGTCCAAAAAGAAGTAAAAACGTTCCAAGGAAAATTTACTCAACGATGGTTTGGCACATTTGGATAGGTTGAATAACCTGTATAAATCCATATATAAAGCCCTATATAAATAACCTGTATAAAGCCCTAAATCTACTTTTAGCGAAAGTCTATTTTCAATTTTTTAAAAGTAAGTTGAATTTTTGAGTGAAATATGATTTGAAAAGATAATAAATTCAATATGGACTTTTACAGTGAAACAATATTTATTTGTTGTTAGTATTTTATAATAACATCGATCTCTAAATTTAAAAAGACTGAATAATGCTAAAACATTTTTATAAACCGAAACCGGTTTTAACGCTTCGGTTTAACCGAAAACCGGTTTGACTATAATTTAACATTTTTTTTAAAGTTGTTTAGAATACACTATTGCCTATTCAAATTTGTTTTCTCTTTATTTAATCAATTTGGTTGAGTAAACAGTTCGATAAAACGTTCAATATGAACATAGAGTGCTAACGAATTATTTCCATCTATCACGATAAAATTAGTTTTGACTTGGTTCCATATCATTCCAAATTATTCATATTCTGCCTTTGTACTTCTAATAGTTGGTGAACGTGGGCGGCTGGGTATTCGTTGCCACTGTGGATTCCATTCTAAGACTGCATGGGAAATTTCCATTGGAGGTATTCTTAGTGTGTGTCCTATCAAGCTCTATTTGCGTCTTTTTAATTAAACACTCGATGGTATTGAGATTTTCTAAATTCAGCACTTGTTCGTTCGGGACCCCAAAACGCCAGAAGAATCTGGCGCAAACATCGATTGGTAAATTCTTGTTCAAGCTGATTTGGATTATGTTCCAAGTGGTGTGCCCGTAAAGGAGCACGCTCGTAGCGCTACTGTTAAAACACGAATTTGTGTAGCTTTGAAGATATTTGCTCTCCAGATTTTGTAGAGCGATTGGACAGCTTAGCGGGCTTTATTAATCCGATCATTGATGTCCATATCTGACCGGCCATCTGCAGTCATAGTGCTACCAACAGAGCAAAATGAATTTACTTCTTCTATTAGACTCCATCAAGATAGATTGGACCCATATTTACGGGATCGATACACATTAAATTTGTTTTGTGTGTATCTTTCTTAATGCCCACTTTCGCAGCTTTACGACCAAGATGGTTGAGTTGCCATGTATGTCACTATGGCAATATCATTCATCTTTCAGATAAGTTCCAACGAATACCAGAGGGGCTATGGACATTTGTAGGTTGCATTACCGAATCCAGTAGAATAAGAAAGAGCGTTGGAGACACAATACATTTCTGTCTCACGCCAGCGTCGACAAAGAAGGGAGGGCTCTCATTGTCATTAAACAGATCGTGGATCTTTGCTATATAGAGTGCCTCTTGAAACAGTTGGCCCATAGAGCGTCTTTTGAAATGTTGTGGAAAGCACATTGAAGTCGACGAACAGTAATTATAGCGAACTATTGAATTCCATAGATTGCTCGATAATTGTAATAATAATAATTATAATTATGCGAATCGTGCCTGTTCCCCTCGTAAAATTGTCTTAACGTAGGGTGTATTAGGAGCGCTGGGACTTTGTTGACTGCATTGAAGACTGTTATACCCCGCGTCTAATTTTTGAGCTGGCTTAAATCACCCTTCTTAGGTATTGTCATCACAGTTCATTTCTTCCAATTGTCTGGTATGATGGTTGTATCCCACATATGGGAGTACATTGCCGTAGGGATCTATAAAGATAAGTTACCTTCGACTAATAGTTTTTTTGTGGGAAAAAGTCGAAATCGACTTTCACGTTGTACAAAAGACGAATTGTCGAGTGCCAATATTAATCTAGATT
The DNA here is from genome assembly GCA_963931995.1 of Phaonia tiefii. Lineage (NCBI taxonomy): Eukaryota > Metazoa > Arthropoda > Insecta > Diptera > Muscidae > Phaonia > Phaonia tiefii. Next base: position 192,103,299 of record OZ008369.1, read on the forward strand.
TGTAAAAGTCGCACTTGTACCAGACGAAACGCATCTACAGTTTGAAATAATCGAAAAGTCGACTTTCACATATTAAAAATTATCGAAAAGTCGACTTTTAATATTTTTGAAATAATCGAAAAGTCGACTTTTCATATTTTTGAAATAATCGAAAAGTCGACTTTTTGAATCGAATCGACTATAGAACCCTACATTGTCGTTAAAGCTTCCGTGATTAGTTCGGCACAGTACTTCAAAAGTTCGGCAGGTAGTATATGTTCTCAAGATAAGTTACTTATTCAAGATTTTTTCTCGTGTGGGAGGCTCAGTAGAAATCCATCTGCATGGATTTCGTCTGAATAACAGCCAGGGGCAAGTTGTGACATATGCGATTTGATTTGGCGAGCAACTTATGAAATCATACCATTATTGTTGGCCTTCTCCGCGTCATCTGCAATGCTGTCTAGGTATATCCTGCGATCAGTACGTGCCATGCGCTAAACCTACCCAGCTGGTTCTCGGTATTGTATTTTAGCATTCATTTTAGAGATGGCAGATCTCGCATGTAGACGAGAGTGTTACATACGTTTTCAGTTGCATATTTTATTCGACGTATCTTCAGTCATCCATGGCTTGCGTACTGGTGTCCTAGAGCCGAGAACAGTTGTTGGGCTCTGGTTGCACGCTTGAACGACGTCGTTCCGTGACTGTTCTCCCGAGTTTCTAAGCTGCTGATGGATGGAGTTGGTACATCGTTGGGTCTTGCAGACGATGGAGATTGTATTTTTCTCTAGCTCGGTTCTTTTTCACAGCGGCTGGGCGAGTAATGAGTAACATATAGTCAAGGGGCCTATTTGGTTTTTCGCGAGACCATCTGGAGACTCCCACGTATATTTATGAATGTTCTTGTTTGAAAATTTCGTGTCGCCTATAAATAATCTATGGCTTGAAAAGAAATCAACCAGTCTGCCATACTAATCACCACATCAAGGTGATTCAAATGAAACAGAGTCTTTGACCTCGTCAACGTCTGGTTCTGTTGGTGCATAGCATTGTATTAAAGTCATTTTACGGAACTTAATGTTGAATCTTGCAGTTATGATTCTCTCAGATATAGTTTTATTTTCTAGCAAGGTTCTTTCTGCTTTCCCTGACATAACTATGCCAACACCATTAATTTTGTTGGTGTCATTTTCGGAGTATATGAAGCAGTGAAATTGGTGAGAGGTGTTGTTTGCCAGCACGTGCCCATATTGCTTCGCTTATGCCCAATATGTCAATATTGCAGGAAGACATCTCATTCCACAATTGTCCCAGTTGCTTCAGATAGAGTTCGAACATTCCATGTTCCAATCATAAGCCTTTGTCTAAAGCCGCAAAGCGTCATCCAAGGAGGGATTGTTCTTAAGTTTAAATTTATCAGCATTTCATAAGGAAGGCGAAGGACCAAGGATTTGTTGAAGACTGGGGTTCTCGTTGCTTCATACGTTGATTTCACGGAGGAATTATTATATCGGGATGGTTTCTCCAGAGAAAGCCGTGCACTGCTCTTAGCTTCAATGATCCTCCTTGACCTTACCGGCTTAGATGGTGTTACCGGTAGTCAGACTACCGCCGGCATTGCTCTTGGAATCCTTGCATTATTTAATTTTGCTTCAGAATAAATATTTTTTAAATTAGAAAACAGTTGGTCCATGTACAAAATAATATATAACGAATTCACTTTTCACAACAAAGTGTCTACTTATATATTCGCGAATTGAAAACCAATTTTATTATTATTTTTGTAAACGTCTATTTGGGAGTATAGTTTATATGTCACTGGGAAGATTTTTAACGATATTAAGAATGTAATTATATAATCTCGGCTTTGTTGCGAGATATGACCACCGTAAACACAGCAACCTTCGCATAAGAAACCAAGAAAAGCACGACAAATCCATTTAGACCTAAATAAACCCGATTCTAGATAATACCGACACGCCCGTGAGTTCTCAGAAAATTTGTTAATTTTCACTTCCCGCTTTCCCGGAAAATGTTCAAAAGAATACAGTGGAATATTTTAGCATAAAAGTGGAGCCTAGCAAGCTCTTCTTGCACTTGGGCAATCTCCATGTTTTAAATTTATGGCATTTTCGTAAAATATTAGTACCAGTTCAGGGAAATAATACCGATTATTTGTAGGGACGATACCTTTTCGTTAGTTGGTTTACATCGCTACAATGAAAGGATTTCTACTCCAGATAATTGCATCAAGGCGTTGGTCCACCTGTTGCTGCAACGAATAAATCAAATGTCAATTTTGCAGCTAAAACACGAAATCGGCGGTGTCAAACGAAACCGTACTGAAAAATTGTGTAAATCGGGAAATGTAGATCAATCGGAGCAAACCGTGGAAGCCATTTGAATCAATTTGTGTTTCATTCATAAATGTTGTGTTCTCATTTCATTAAGTTTTAAAAAATTCTATTACTTTTCTTTAGAGCGAAATTAAATTCCAAATTTTACATGACCTACCCTTACCTCAAATATTGAGTCCTACTACACAATTAAATTTTTTTGCTAAAAATTTAAATATTTGTGTGCGAAATCTGGCATGCTGGTGCATGTGCCATTCGATAGATTTTTTGTTGACGATAAAGAAAATAGGTTCGCCTTTTTTTTAATTTACATGGACCTTACCTATGAAAACGCATACATTATGTACCACAGATGTTACAAACTTCCACGTTTATCCTGCCACATTTACCATCCATCAACAGCCTATTGAATTCAGGTTTCGTTTTCAGGTTTCGTTTGGTACTGTTTGGCTTGTAGTGCCGTTGAGATAGCATAAGAGGGTATTTCGTAATTGTATATGCAACTCTCACTGTGTCAAACGGTGTATTGGTACATAGGTATACTCTGCAACCCGCAACGGGAAGCAGCTAGACAATGTAGGCCTTCTAACAGGCCTGCATGTCCAGTAATTTAATATGTCAAGCATTTCAAGACGTTATTGTATTTATTTATCTTTATAACAATTTATTTGTCTTTACTTTACGCCATAAAGTTAAAGTTCCTGCCTTTGGGGTGGGGGATTACTTTACCATATCATTACACTAGGCGATAATATTGCCCAAAAAATATTGAATTATTGAGTTACCTCTTATAGTAACATGCGTTCAATTAAATTAACACAAGGACCAAAATGTAACTTTTTGTGTGTTGATTGGAATTCAATAGCATTTTTTTACTAACCTGGGGTCCCTGATTTCAAATCCAATCTCCATTGTCCTCCATCAGCTTGAATTTGTAAGTTACAGGTATTAATAAATTTTCAGACTTTTTCCAAAAATTTAAAGTTCAAAGAATCATAACTTTTCTCTTCAGAAGCCGATTTTAAAAATTTGTGTTTTTTTTAAAGATGTAATTGTTACCTTTGAAAAAAAATCAAATTTTTTACATCACCAAAAAAAGTAAAACAAAACAAATAAAAAAAAATTACACATTTTAATTTTCTTCACGCTCAAAGTTGATCGGTTGGGAGCAAATTGTGCTTCTTATTAGCTTTACTGAAATTCACATTAAAGTAGCTTTCTAAAACATGTATGTGCATTAAAATCGATTGAAAATTGAATGAGTTATGTTAAGTTCGGTGATAACATTTTTTCCGCCTTTTTTGATTCTATTTACCCAAAAAAAAATTAAAATTTTGTATTTTTATAAATTATGAAAAATGAGAAAAGGTGTCAAGTCTTATTAAAGTTAACTAAGGCAAAACAGGCAAGCCCACATTTTTTTGATATGTGGTTTTTCGTTGGGTACCTGTTTTTACAGAAATTTCACCCACATTTATGACTGGTCATTATTTGGAAAGTTTTGACAAATTTGTGAAAAGTTCGTAAACAAACTCATAAATGATGCGTAATGGACGCACTTTAATGAACATGTCTGAACCGTGGTTTTAGGAAGCTGAATCAGGTAAAGATGCCACTCTTAACAGATTTGTCCATTCATAAGTACCCGAAGTACTTTTACATGTACTTCAGTTGAAAAATAAGTAGTATTTATAGGTGTTCATTGATCGATTTTTGTCATTCAACAAGTGCCGACGAACGCGAAAAGTACAAGTGATTTTTCTACGGGTTTTTAAAGGACAAGCCCAATGTGGTGTATAAAATACCGTGTAACGTATGTTCAACGTATGCCAGAAGGTATAGATATGTTGGCACAACTATAAATACAAATCGGACCAAAAAGCGCACTATAAGCCCTTCGAACAAAAAACTGCTTTCGCGGCCCACTGTACTTTAACTGGACATAAACCTAACTTTGGCGAAGTCGAAATTCTTGCTGAAGAGAAAAATTAAAATACACTGAAAAACTCTTTTCGTATTTAAAGTCAGATAAAACATACATCAAAATCAACTGATTACCCATTTAAATAACCAGTTAGAAATTGGGCCTTACTTTGCTGCATGGTCTATAATCTCTATGTGTTCTTTGGTTTCTCATTCTACATCGTTTCCCTAGTACCATTTCGATCAGCTGTGCCATACAAACCTGCAAGAAGACTCTTGTTGATATGTGTTCGGAAGGTTCTGAGACAGTTTTTTGAATCTTTTCGTACTCAGAATATTTACCGGGTAGTTTTTAAATTAAATTAATGAAAATAGTGTTTGAAACTCAAATTCTTTTATTAATTAAAGTGTCATATTTTGAAACTAATATAAATCAACGTAATTTGAGTTGTCGTAATACGACAAGAGTTATGTAATTTGTCAAATATTTTTGTAACTTGACATTAACAAAATTCTGTTATGTTATGTCAAATATTTTTGTAACTTGACATTAAGAAAACCAAACCCGTAAAAACATAGTCTTTGACTATAAATTCTTTATATATGACACATGGTTTTTTATTTTATTGATTATTGATTTGTATGGGAGATACCACGCCCCTTTGCCCAATCCTACCCATATTTGCTGTAGATCTTAGAATATGTACACAAGGGTGATGACTTTTATACAACCTCGTTTCCCTGTATCATATTTGGATGCGTTTTTATTTAAGATTAGATAAAATCTTACATATAAGGTGATTCGATAAAAAAACCTCAGCATTTTGGGCAATTTTTTGAAGTTACTGTAAGCAGATTATAATTGAACACAAGCTTTAGAGCCACATATATGTAACATTCTATCGGATCATCAAACGCAGAAGGAAGTTAAATATTCACGTTGTCATTGGAGAGGATGAATCTCAGTGGGAGGTTGTCCTTGTGGCGGCAGAAGTTGTATAAGTCTTGCATAACTTTGATCGCACGCTCACAGCACTGGTTGCTTCGGGCAATGTTGATTGGAGATTCATCTGTTTTTCAGTGGGTCTTCAAGCATTTGAGAGCTATTGGGTAGTCATTCAGAGCTACAGATAGTTCTTCGAAATCTTCAGCGCGGAACAATTGACTACTGAATCAATGATAGCCCATGAGTAAGAAATGAATGAACAGATTTTACGCAACGTGTTCCGGGTTTCAGGCATCAGAATAAACGCAAGAAGAGCTAGAAAGGCACGAGAGTTCCAGCGTGCATTGCAGATGTTTAGGATCTGCTTAAACTTTACAAAAGGGATCTCACTCCTCTCAGTGAAGTGACGGAAGACACAAGTGAGGTGGAAGCGAAGCTTCATGTCTTCTGCCGCCTGTTTCCTTAATCTCAGTTTTACCATTGCTGAAGGCTGTTTTCAATTGATCATAATTGCTCATCAAATCCTGCACAAAGAAGTACACGATGTTTGGTGATTTAGTCGACCCATGGATCTCATCGTCCATGACAACGCGATCCAGCACAAGGTGCTGCCAACTGATGAACTTGGGGTTGGGGTGGCCTTTCTCTTCGAACATTTGCTGCAGTCGAACTACAACGGTATTCACGCTTGTTGTATCGGCAACAATCATCAAAATTGATCCCCACAGGTTGATCTAACATATTCTGGAGTCCTTCGGCGATTATTTGAGATTTCCCATCTTTTAGTTTGAGCGCAGTCAACTTAATTTCTTTAGATTCATTCTTGAGGACCACGGCCTGATATTCGAAGCTCTCAATGTGTTTGCCGTCAAAGTGCATGCTCCACTTCTCCAGATAAAGCCTGCTTACCAAGTACTTCTGCACCCGAGCAGCTTCCTTGTACATAGCCTTGTGGAATCCTGACTGACATGGGGTTGGGATTTCAATGCGCTCAGCGGAAAGGTGGTGGCACACCGTTGCTGCTCCGTGGGACGACAGCTTTGAGCTTTTAACTAGGCGTCTTGCAATGTCTATTGGGTTATGCTTCCTTTTGCTCGTTGATGCTGCATTTTCATCCTCCCAAGGACTATCTGTACTGTTGTCGAATGAGTCCGTGCTGCTTTCTGAACAATCAGGTATCGCTGAGCTGGTAAGTGTGGACACAGTCGCCTCCATTGCCCTCTTTCGCTTGGATGGTATTGGCACCACCAGGTTTGCCGCTGGAATAACCAACGCGACCTTTGCTCTCAATTTGCAGTCTGTAGAGGTTCTCATCCTCTTTGCACATCCATTCGCCTTTTACCTTGGTCATGTCAACCAGTTCCTTCAATGAATCAAAGTTTTGTAGTTTTCTGCAGCGCTCGTAGTCTTCCAGAAGTTTTGTTAATTTTGCACAAATGGCTCGATCAGATATATGCGGGAAGTTCAATGTTTTGCTCCATAGGGCTTTAAGCTCTATAGCAATTAGACCGATTATCTCTCTCCGTCCTTGGGCAGTGGACTCAAGAAATTTGAAGCGTCAAATGACGTGGTTTTTCAGTGGCGTGCCACTCCGTTCACTCAATGGTGCTTCAACAATTGCCACGTTGCATCTTCTTGATGGCGCTTGAAACTGGGCCACGTTCTTTGTCCAGGTTATAATTGTGTCATGTTGAATGACATTAATCGACCAATGAACATCTAGTTATACTACGTATTTTTCAATATTTTATTTTCAATATTTACGAATGGGCGCATCTTTTTACGGTTGCAATGTATATACCTGATTCAGCACGAGTGCACGAGAGTAAATTTTTCAAAACTTTCAATCATAAATGTGGTTTCTGTAAAAAATACACTTTCTTTTCCCCCTTAAATTGAATGTAAACAGAAGTATCTACCCTAAAAGAACCCGGAGAGCAATTCAGCATAAATTTATGAGAGTTTATTAGTTTCCTACCACAATCATAAAAATTGCATAACCTTTTGTTTCTCACTAATTTTCTTTTATTCTGAGAATCATAAAAAAGTCGTCAACGTTTTTTCCAAAGAGATACACTCGATTGAAAATTAGATACCTTTACTTAATTGTAAATAAAAACGAAATTTGTTAATAGATTCCTATGATCAATATCTCATTTTGTTCATAGGTTATGTGGCTTTTCGTGAAAGTTATAAGACTTGACGCTTTTTTCCGTTTTCGATTTATATGATTTAAAAAATAGAAAGCATTTAAATTTTTTCACAAAAATATCATTTCAAAGTGGTTTGTGCGTGACCTTTTTCAATATTTAAATGGAATAAACGTTATTTTAGTCATTAATAGTTCATTCATCCGTGCAACAGGAAATAATTTTTGAGAAAAAAAAAATCAAAAAGTCATTACCCTAATGTACACCACACCAACATACCCAATTTTTTTCAAATACCGTTAACAGGAGCAGAAATAATGGATTTTCAATTTGTCCCATATTTTGTTTGCTTCAGCACGATCGGATCACGGGGAAAGGGTTAAAAATCAATCCAAAGTTTTTTCGGCATACATGCATGCATACAGACAGGTGAAGTTAATATAAAGAATTTAAAACTGGATATGTAGTAAGGCACAAAGAACTGAATTAAGGGTGTTAAGGGGATCAATGAGTAATAAAAATTATATTATAAAATGATAGCATATATTTTGTTAATTTTTCACATTATATCCGGTCATTTGGCACATATTCTTTGATATTTTATGGCGAGACTAGTGCTTGCTTTTTTTTCTTTTCCCGCTCATATTGTGGACTCTCTTACTTACTTACTTATCCGGTCTCGGACAACCCCGGGGGGTCAGGGACCTTACATAACGAAGATAACATATTTCACCAACCTGTTCGATCTTTTGCTTTATTTCTCCAGTTGGCAATACCAAGTGTACGCAGGGCTTCGTCAACCTGATCCCTCCAGCGAAGTATTGGTCTTCCTATTTTTCGTCTTCCTTCGAGTTCGGTTTCGAAAACCCTTCGTGCTGGTTCGTCTTCATCCATTCTACTGACATGGCCTAGCCAGCGCAATCGCGTTATCTTGATCCGCTTGACTATGTCAATGTCAGGATAAAGCTCATACAGCTCATGATTCATGCGTCGCCGATACTCGCCGTTGTGCACTATAGGGTCATACATTTTTCGGAGTATTTTTCTCTCGAAGACTCCTACAGATGTTTCGTCTGCTTGCGATAGGACCCAGGATTCTGCGCCATAAAGCAAGACAGGTTGAATGAGAGTCTGGTACAGCTGGACTTTTGTTACTCGAGAGAGGCCCAAAATAACATCTATTCGCAAGCACAATTCTCCGCTTGATTTCAAGGCTGGCGTTATTGTTTTTGTTCACGTCAGATCCGAGGTATATAATTTCATCCACTACCTCGAAGTTATAACGGTTATCAACGTTCACGCTTTGGTATAATCGCGTGGAGGCCCTGTTCGTTGAAACCATTAATTTTGTCTTGTCCTCATTTACCGTCAGACCCACTTTTGCTGACTCCTTCTCAATTCTCGAAAAAACCGCAGTAACTTCTCTAATTGTGCGCCTAATAATATCTATATCATCAGAATACGCGAGCAGCATGTGACTTTTGCTGCTGATGGTTTTATTCATGTTGACTGCAGCTTTTCTCATAATGATCTCCATTAAGATGTTAAAGAGATCGCACGATAGGGTGTCGCCTTGCCTGAGGCCTCGCTTAATTTCGAAAGGATCGGTAAGATCCTTACCAACTTTCAGTGCGGATTTGGTGTTCGTCAAGGTTATCCTGCAAAGGCGTATGAGTTTTACAGGAATACCAAGCTCAGACATTGCTTCATAGAGTTCCTCCCGTATCGGACTATCGAATGCCGCTTTATAATCGATAAATATATGACTCCAGGATTTGACGTAGCGTGAAAATCTGGTCAGTTGTCGATTTTCCAGGCCTAAAGCACCACTGGTATGGTCCAATCAGGTCAGCGATAATTGGTTTTAGTCTTTCGCACATTATACTTGATAGAACCTTATATGCTATGGATAAAAGGCTTATTCCACGGTAGTTGGCACACATACTCGGGTCACCTTTTTTAAATATGGGACATAGTACACTGAGACTCCAATCGCCGGGCATGCATTCATCTAACCAAATTTTGCTAATGAGCTGATGCATGCACCTTATCAGCTCATCGCCGCCAGCCTTAAACAGCTCCGCCGGTAATCCATCGGCTCCTGCGGCTTTGTTGTTCTTAAGCCGGGCAACAGCTGTTCTGACCTCGTCTTGGTTAGGAGGGGGCAATCGACGTCGTCGTCCATATTGTGATCGATTGTCCCATCGTCATTGGATATCTCAGGTACTAGTAGCGCGGAGAAATGCTCTCTCCATATTCCCAACATGCTGTGCACATCTGCGACGAGATTTCCGTCCTTGTCATAACAGAAGGGGGGCCCTGAACCATGTCCATTAGTTCCGTTTTTAACTTTTTGGTAGAATTTTCGGGCTTTATTCTTCCTTCTATATGTCTCAATTTTCTCAGTCTCGCGCTTTCTCCACTTCCGTTTCTTACGCCTAAGAGACGAGTTACCTCCTTTCTTTTCTCCCTATACCGCTCAGTTGTAGCCCGCGTTCATCGTACCACGGTTTATTGCGAAGCGGTTTTTCAAAACCAAGTACGGTTGTTGCGGAAGTTTTTATAGAGTCGGAAATGGGTTTCCACTGCGCTTCAGGATCGTCATTGGGAGGGGGTGGGTTCGGTGCCAAAAGTTGCCAGAGCTTCCTTGAGTAGGCTGTGGCTACCTCTGGTAATTGCAGCTTTCCGATGTCCAGCTTCGTCTGCGTCTGGTTTCGTACGATTTTCGCTCTACTTAATCTTGTGCGAACCTTTGCTGCTACCAGGTAGTGATCAGAATCAATGTTAGCTCCTCTGATCACTCGTACGTCCATTACAGTGGATGAGTGCCTTCCGTCAACTACCCCTGATCAATTTGGTTCTTAGTTCTTTGATCAGGGGATACCCAAGTAGCCTTGTGGATGTCTTTATGCTGGAATTTTGTACCACTAATGACCATGTTTTTTGCCGCGGCAAAGTCAATCAGTCTCATACCGTTGTCGGAACTGTCAGCATGTAGACTGAAATTGCCAATAGTTGGATTAAACACATTCTCCCTTCCTACTTTGGCTTTAAAATCTCCTGGTACAATCTTAACGTCATGGCCAGCGCAGCGGTCATACGTTTCCTCTAGGAGCTCATAGAATATGTCTTTGGCATCATCATCTTTCTCTTCTGTCGGGGCATGCACACAAATTAGGGAATATAAAAATCTTTCGCTTTTATGCGGATTGTTGCTATACGTTCACTCACAGGATTGAACCTAGAGACTAGATGTCGCAGTCTTTTGCCAACTACAACTCCGCAACCAAATTCATGATTTTTTTCGTGGCAACTGTAGTATATATCGCAGTTTGTTTTTCTTGTGCAGCCATGTCCTGTCCATCGCATTTTCTGGATAGTGGTAATGTCAGCCTTATAATTTTCGAGGACATCTGCCAGTTGGATACTTGCACCGGATCTATATAGAGTTCTTACATTCCAAGGGGGGGGGGGGGTCGTCAACAAATAGTGGTTGTTTATGTTTTCTTGTTCGTTTACGTATTTTCACTGCCATTATGAACGGTGGCGGGAGGCAAACCCAGCCCACCGTGATTTTGCAATTTACCTACTGCCAGGATATTTGATTGCAGCCGCCCATTATGGATCAGACGCTGACCAGGATGCGATATGTTGAACCTGGATTTTCTTCTTTTAGTTTCTATCCGCCGTTGGCCCGTAAGTTTGGCTCATTCGCCTTCTAAGGACAAAATAATATGCCCGATTGATTGATGAGCTTCAGTGACATCAGTCACCTACTAAACCTGATTTGATGCTCATTTGTTTCGTCTTCTCACTCTAGCTAGCTAACTGAGGTTACCGAAAAGCCATTGCCCAGGACATACTGCGTGGAAGTAGTGAGCTGCTTGGACTGCCCAATGAAGGAATCATTTCTGGCCACTCCCAAGTGAATGGCAATCAGAAACTTTCCACCTCCACGGACAGTCCCATGGACTCTCTTAACTTTACTAAATATCAGTTTCATCGCATTTGTTATCTCTACTTTAAATGCTGACTAACCTCAACAATAAATAAATAACCTAAAACGTGAGATAAACCAAGTAACAATCTTTTAAATCTCGTAGGCTACGAACGTAGTGTATGCGGTGCCGAAGCTGAACACGAATTCGTTGCGGTTATAGAGGAAAACGAATCATTGTTATCATTGAATCGTAGAAAATTTTAATAACTTACCATCCTGATTTAATGCCTTCGTAATTTCAATCCAAAGTTGATCCACAGTATGTCGGTTGTGATAGAGTTTAGTTTGCTGATCCCATAATCAACGTTTTGTAAAAACTAATGCAAATAATTCCTGATTTAGAATGTAAACAAAACAAAAAGACAACAAAACCAGCACTGAACAGCAACCGATTCTGCTTCAAAACCAGTACTGCCATGAGGTTTCTATGACACAGCTGATCGAAAATCCAGTAGGGGTATGATGTCGAATGGAAGGCCAAAGAACACATACAGATCATAGACCATGCAGCAAACTAAGTTTAAAAGTGTTTGATTGGTACTAATGATAGCTAAATTATGGTTGCATCGAACGAAAATACGCTTTCCCTTTTATTTTTGTCCATATTATGCCAACCAAAGAGTAAAATACCAAAGCAACTCGAAAATACCAAAGCAACTTGATCGGAATCGCACTTTGAAAGCGTTTTCTGATTTCCGCCGCAAACATAAGGGTATTGTGTCCATGCGCTCAGCTGGGTTTGAGTGCGACACAGTTTTTCGTATCTATGAAAGTTTGGATGCGCCAAATAGAAAAGTCCTTCAACTAGCGACGAAATTTAAGAGAGATAAGAAGTTGTGGAGTGCGTTCTCTGTAAGGGGCAAAGTTTATGTCCGATTACAACGTAACTCTGAAGCAGTGTATGTACCTGATGAGGACACCTTATTAACGATAATTTGAAAATACATTTTTTTTTCTAATTTGTAAGATAATTTTATTTTCTTTGATTTTTCTTTTTCATATTACTTATCAAACAAAATGATTGTACGGCTAATAATTTCTACTGTTCTATATAATTTCCTTTTTTTACTGTCTGCTTTTTTAATCAAGCTTAATGAGAATGTTTTTTCTTGTAAATTTTATGAATTATCGTGATTTGGGCAATAGCGTTGACGGGAACCATTCTGTAATGATAAATGTATTGTGCAAGCAAAGTACTGGACTTAATGTGGTGCATTTTAATGCAAGAAGTCTAAATGGGTCGAAACTTGATTACGTTAGATCAGTGTTTGAAAATTCAAGTGTTGATGTAATATGTGTAACAGAAACATGGTTTCGCCAGGTATTGGACAGCCACTACGATATTAGTGGTTACAATCTCTTCCATAATAGCAGGAGTGGTAGAAGAGAAGAGGTGTGGCCATATATTGCAGAGACAATTTAAAAGCAGCATTAGTTAATAAATCTGACAACTCGGATATAGAGTTCATTAATGTTGTAGTGTACGATAATTTAACAAAAGTTCTTGTGTCTTGTGTTTACAACCCTAATAAAGCGTGTAGTCTTGAAACATTTTTCTCCGATTTTAGTCAGCGTGCCATTGAATATGATCTATTTGTTACATGTGGTGATCTTAATATAAACTATCTTAGCGAAGATAAAAACAAAAATGATTTATGTGAATCTGTTTATTCGGTTGGCCTATCGTTTGTAAATGAGAGTGTACCTACTCGTTTCTCTACTAATTGTAGTCCTAGTCTAATAGATTATATCCTACTTTCTGACTTAGAGTCTGTGCTTCTGTTTGATCAAATCTCCTTTGTATCTGATCATGATCTTTTGTTTTGTACGTTAAATGTTAGCCTCCGGAGAAGTGAATGTAGTCGTCATATAACTTATCGGGATTATTCTACAATCAATTATCCCTCCTTGTTCTCTGAAATGTCAGAGCATAGCTGGAATGACTGTTGGTACCAGACAACTGTGGATGAAAAGTTGGATGCTCTAATGACAAAAATGCAGGATGTTTACAACAGACATATTCCTACGAAAACAGTATATGTGAAAAACAACTCTTGTCCATGGTTTACCGCTAACGTGAGAAAATCTATTAAGTTTCGGAATCGGTGCTATAACATTTGGAAGAGACATCCGTCGGCAGTCAACAGAATTATTTATACTAGGGCCAGAAATAAAGCCACCACAGTGACAAAACTAGCGAAAATCCATTATTTCTCCCGTAAGTTAAATATTTCATTGCCTGCTGCACAACTGTGGAAAAATATTAGAAATCTTGGCGTTCACTCACAAGTATCAAATGAATGCAATCTTGATCCTGTTATACTTAATAATTTTTTCTGCACAGATGCAACTGACAATATTAATAATGCTATTCTTCGTCCATCGCTTTTTTGTTCTTCAGTGTTCGAATTCAGTTCTGTTTCTGAAATTGATGTATATGAATCTATAATGAAAGTTAGATCAAATGCTATTGGTGTGGATGGAGTCTCTATTAAGTTTCTGAAAATTATTTTACCATATGTTGTAAGCTCTATTACACACATCTTTAATCATTGCCTGACTACATCTGCTTTTCCAAAGTTGTGGAAAATAGGGAAAATAACTCCTGTAGCTAAGATATCCAATGCTAAGTGTCCTAATGATTATAGGCCTGTAAGTATTTTATCAGTGTTGTCCAAAGTGTTTGAGTCTTTATTGTCTACTCAGCTAACAGGTTATCTTAATAATAATATGCTACTTTCTCCTTTACAATCTGGCTTTCGTGCTGGTCACAGTTGCTCAACGGCTGCCATGAAAGTAATGGATGACGTAAGAGAACAGTTGGACAAAGGTAATATGTCCATAATGTGTTTTTTAGACTTTTCTAAAGCTTTCAACATGGTAAACCATCACATACTCTGCCAAAAACTCAAATATTATTACGGATTGTCTGATTCTGCTCTACTACTTATAATAAATTACTTAACAGATCGTTCCCAAAAGGTTGTAGTTGGCGACAGTGAATCAAGTCTTAAAAGTGTTACGTCTGGTGTTCCTCAAGGTTCAGTTTTGGGTCCACTTCTATTCAGTGTCTTTGTCAATGATGTATTTCAGGTGTGTGTTAATTGTAATATGCATGCGTATGCAGATGACATACAATTATATATATCCAATCGAATAGGACTAGTTGAAGATATGTGCTGTCGTATGAATGAAGATTTAATTGAGATATGGAAATGGTCCGTGGATAACAAATTGTTACTTAATCCCATGAAAACTCATGTTCTACCAATAAGTTGCTCTGAGATCACCTTAAATCAAATGCCTATCATTAAGCTAGGGAACACGGTTCTGCAATATGTTAACAAGGTTAAATATTTAGGTTTTTATGTTAACTCCTCTTTGACTTGCAAAGATCATATTAACAATTTGGTGAAGAATGTATACTTCGTTCTCAGAAATTTAAGAATGACGTCTAATTGTATCCCAAGTCAGACAAAGAGACGTCTTGTAATTCAGTTGATACTACCATTGATTAATTACTTTGCGGATGTCTATAGTAAATTGGACTCCCAGTCATACCACAAATTACTGTTATCACTGAATAGTGCTACGCGTTATGTCTTTGGCATTAGTCGATTCAGTAGTGTGTCGACATGGAGAAAAATGATTCTTGGCTGTGAGTTAGTGGATTACCTGCGGGTGCGTAACTTACTTTTCTTACACAAATTAATTAATGACAAGACCCCCTCATATCTATATGACAAACTAACATTTGGCCGCATCTCACGTAACATGACACTCATAATTCCCAAACATACTTTACTTAACACAAGCAGATTGTTCTTCGTCAACGCTATTAAGCATTGGAATGCCTTGCCCATAGCAATAAAATCTATAACAAGAAAAAACATTTTTAAAAAAGCCCTCCTTGATTTAATAAATTCTATCAACTAGCTCTATTTAACCCTATTCTCTTCCTATTTGCCTAATTCTACTCTATTATATTCCTATACTTCATTCTCTCAAACAATTAATTTATGAATCACTTCTTCTCTGAAATTATTAGTCATAACTTAACTTAATTTAATTTTTGTGATTAATGAAAATAAAGTAAACCTTGGTAAAAAATAAAACTTGTATCGTACCTACTTAAAATTTATGTTATAAAGAAGAAGAAGAAAAAATCTTACTTCGAACTTTGAATTGCATATATATATTTAATTATAATGACTTCCATTTGTAATACCTTATTGAACTATAAAAGAATTGTATTCTTATTGTTCTACCATTGAAAATAAACCAATAAACTAAACTAAACTAAACTAAACTAAATGGCCTACTACCTGGTTGTCTTTACGAGAAACGAAGAGATTACTAGAAGCTCACTTCTCGTGTAAATCACTTTCGTGTAAATTCATATGTTTACTTATGCACAGTTTTTCGTCTTCAGCTTCGGCACCGCGTTCTCTATGATGTAGCCTTACACTTATTCACTTTTTTTATTAAGGGATATGTTTATCCCTTCGACATTTACCGTGTGAAAATTGCTATCGAAAATTTTGGTCGGAGTTGTTATTTAAAGCCAAGTGTGAATAAAGTGTTAACAATGGGAATTAATCTTTCATTAGAAGAATAACAACTAGTGTACTCTAAAACCGGTTTTTCAAAAATTAATTTTTCGATTTCAATTTTTTCGAACTTTCAATTTTTTCGAACGATCATTATTACTCTTGGTTGCAAGTGTGCGACAAAATGTTGGAACTTCTAAAACAATTCTAAATTTTGAGGAGTATGCATTCACGGTATTCATATATTTATAGTATACTCGTGTATTACACATTCGCAGTAACCATAATGGCTTTGTTAATCAAACCTCATCTTCTATTACTTTACTACTATCTTAACGTAAAACCTTACAACAATCAGGTTTTCGAAACCACTTTGTCAAAAAAACTAAGACCAAGATGAAGTTACTATGGTGTCTAAATATACGAAGAAAAAAATTAAAAAGAGTAGGTATATAAAGATGGCCTTTGTTTGTGTTCCCTCTACAATTTTCTATTGAATATAAACTCGCATTCAAGCTGTTAAGTGTACATATGTATGGTATGCATACTATGCATAGTACTCATATGCTTACGTATTTCATATTTTTTTCATTTATCTACATAAAATGCATATTCAATAGTTGCACAAAACTAAAACTATTCTGTGATGTTTGTTAAAAATATGGTAATTTGAAGTGTTGCTGTTGCTAATCTCTTTCTTTTTTTTATCCAAACAGTGTACAGGCAGGCACACTCAACGCATTTGTATAACATCAAACTGATTTTAGTGAAAGTCAAAAGAAAACATTTTTTTATTTTTTAATAAATAAAACAGCGTTAACAAATTTGGGGATAAAATAAAAGATATTTGTAAATGTGTGCATCGATATATTTTTATAAATTTTATATATTTTTGTCTTGCTGATTTTAATGGAGAAGTCCGTGATTCGATTTACATATGTAAGTATGTATATTACACAGTTTTTGGGCGATGTACGTACAGTGGTACAGTTCAACACTCATAACTACATCACAGAAATTATTGAACCATGAAACGCTGGAACAGAATTATATATCGTATTTTTACTAATTACACTATCTTTAAATTGCTTCAGTCATTATATTTGGCCCATCAACTTTGGTTAAATTTACCTTTTGTATTTTAAAATTATGTCTTACATATTTATAGAGTCAATCACAGACTAAACATAAACAATTGGTTTTGGTAGCCAGAAATTTAATTTTCAAACTACTTCAAATTTTAATACAGAAATGTTAACATTAGTATAAAAGTATTCTCCGTTTCCAAAGTTTGAACAGTTTCCACTTAGTTAATTGTAAAAATAAAATTCTATACACGAATTATGTAGGAATTGATGAGAAGTTTCAAATCTCACTTTTTGATGTAAAGGGTGTTTTTTACGATAGGCAGATCTTTAAATTGAAATCAAGAAATGAGATTGCATAATTTCAAATTGGGGTTGGGTACAAAATTCTGTTCGACGAAAATTCTGCTTTACAAAATTCTGTTTTACAAAATTCTGTTTTTCAGAATTCTGGTTTCCAAAATTCTGTTTTTCAAAATTCTGTTTCACAAAATTCTGGTTCACAAAATTCTGTTTGTTATTGCATTTTCAGTTAAATAAAAAATTATTTGAAAAAAATCGCGCGATTTGTTTCAAATAATTTTTTATTTAACTGAAAATGCAATTACAAACACATACATAAAAATAAAACAATTAAGAAATCACTTTGCCCTATCTTTCCCTTACATTTTAAAAAAAATACTGTTTAAAAAAACACTGCAAATTTAAATAAAATGCATCAGATACACAGTGTGTATGGTCAAAAATTATGTTCCAGCATTTTATTTAAAATTAGTCGCAATTGTGTTGTTTAATGTGTCGTGTTTAAAAAATTAAAAAATCAATAAAGTGCAATTAATAAAAACCAATAAAAATAAAGAAATGTTGTGTCTTAACGGATATTTTTATTATTTGGAAATGAAAAGACAAAAAGGAACCTTTAATTGGACGTGCTCGAGAAGAATTCCAGATAAGTGTTCCTCTCGAATAATAACAGCAATGGAAAACAACGAGCATGTTTTAATAAAATATCCAAAAAAGCATACCCACGAACCTATTGCTAGTGCAGTGGAAATATGCAGAACAAATACTTTTGTAAAATATGCCGCTATAAACAAACCCCTTAATCCAAGTCAAATAGTGCAACAATCGGTGGTAATTACAAACCAAAAATGTCGCGATTACCTTCCCTCGAAGTACGCTACGCGCAAAAGCGAAAAATAGGATACACTCGGAATGAAATGGAACTTTTCAGAGAGCCGCAAGCAATAGATGAAATAGATTACCCTCTAAATCTATACGTTTTGGATAACGAATTATTTATATTGGCAGAAGAGAAAGTGGGAGATGAATATATGGTTATATTCGGCACAAAATCATCAATTCAACTTCTACAAAAAAGCGATTGTTGGCTCGTTGACGGCACTTTGATGTTGTGCCCACAATAATGCGCCAACTCTTTTCCGTTCATGGAAGGATTGAACGAGAGGTCGTCCCACTCCTATTCTGCCTAATGTCCAAAAACTCTGCAGTACTCTATGAAGCATTTTTTAAACGCGTAATTCAAATTGCTTTGGAATATGGAGTTTTTTTTAAGCCTAATCGTATTATATCTG
The DNA here is from genome assembly GCA_963931995.1 of Phaonia tiefii. NCBI lineage: Eukaryota > Metazoa > Arthropoda > Insecta > Diptera > Muscidae > Phaonia > Phaonia tiefii. The sequence continues at coordinate 192,121,887 of OZ008369.1, forward strand.
ACTTCGAAGTTGGTCTCGTGTCAGCAGCTAGAAAATGCTTTCCAGATTCGCAGATACGAGGGTGCTTTTTCCATTTTTCCCAGATATTGTGGCGCCGTATTCAAAAAGAACGGTAAGAATTTTACAACATTATCATTTCAGATTGGTTACTTAGTACGGAAATGACGAAAATTTCTCACTGCAAGTAAGATGTTTGAAAGCTCTTGCGTATGTTCGTCCAGAAAAGGTAGCCAAATATTATTCGAAACTCCGAAGAACATTTGAAGACGAAGATATTATTAAATTGGCCACCTGGTTCGAGGCAAATTATGCCTATAACGCTCGTAAATACCCACCTGAATTTTGGACGATATTTGATTGCGAGTATTCTGAAAAATACCCGAAAACTACAAACAATGTCGAGTCATGGGACCGACGTTTGAGTGTAGTAGTTGGACGATAAAAAAGCGGACTCTACAAAATTGTAGAACATTTAAAAGGAGAATTAATCTATTCTCAAAATATTGTCTCAAAGATTGAGAATGGAGAAAAATTAAAAAAAAATAAAAGAAATGTAAAAAAAAAAATATTTCACGTATTGTAAAAAAATTTAATCGTTTAAGAAAACTACAATATTTAAAAAGAATAGCAAAAAACTTAGTTTATAATTAATTAAATATTGTTATCAGTTAAATTAAATTGCAATGATTTTTTATTATTTTTAACTTTGTCTTAATTTAAATAATTTTTAACTAATTTGTGTTTTTATTTAATGTTTGTTATTTTTTTTTCTTTCACATTAATATGTTTTTCAATGATATGAATTTTTTTAGATCGATTTTGAAAATCCATTAATCTGATTAATTATTTATTTTTATTTCATAATTTGTTTCCAACGAATAAATATCTAACCATACACATTCGTTATTATATGTAACATTTCTTATTCATACTAAACTGGCTTTAATTTTTAATAAATAATTTAACGGCATTTTATTTTTTTTTCTCATAATGAAAGGACAATAACATATTTCAAAAACCAGAATTTTAATAGACAGAATTTTATTAAAAACAGAATTTTGTAAAACAGAATTTTGTAAAACAAAATTTTAGTCAGACAGAATTTTTTTTTGGAAAAAAAACAGAATTTTTGTAAGACAGAATTTTGTGGCTATCCCTTCAAATTGGCTATTTATGTAGGTAATGAGGAGAAGTTTCAAATCACACTTTTTGACGGAAAGGGTGTTTTTGACGATAGGCAGATTTTAAAATGAAATCAAGTAATGAGATTTCATAATTTCAAATTGGCAATTTACTTTATTAGGAAGATTATTTTATGGCATTGATGTTTATAACACCAGACATAATAATCTGAAGGCGTTAAATCGCATTATCACTGTGGTCAAATAAATCGGTTTAGGTTTAATGACAAAATGGAAACTATACGTTTTGTAAAAAGCGCTAAATTTTAATTCAGAACTTTTTAATTTTGAGAACGATGTTACTATAAATATATAGAAAACTATAAAAAAATAATAAAATGCCATTTAGGTGCTCTGATTTTAAACGATTTCTTTGATTCTTTTTAAGGGAAACTGAAATCGAAAATACATTTCGTTGAAAGCACAGATGGCGCTAATTGTACAGATGATATTATACTGTTTATTCAACCTATCTGTAATGTTATTTGGCTTATCCAAATAGGCAATCTTCGTTGAGTAAATTGTAGTTGGAGTTTTTTGTTCTTCTTTTTGTATTGTGAATACTGTTCATTGTCTTATGTTTTCTGAAAAAAATACTACAAGGGCAGATTTGCAAGCTCCTTGACATTTTGAACTTCCCTCGTAGTTAATTAAAAATCAACACTACTACTGTCAACTACCATCTACATATTAATAGACTAATGCAACATTATAGGCAAACTGCGTCATTTATAGCCTGGCCGCGTAACTCAAAAGATGTCCTAGGCGAACGACAGTCATGCACTCACTTTCGCATACAATTGAGGCCGCGTAACAACGAACTTGTCGTTCGCTTAGGCTTACGGAGGCCATTTGGCCTGTATTAACGCGAAATAATCAACGATTACCATATGGAATGCAAATTGTGATACAAAGAAAAAAATAAACCGTTATTTCACGTCTCACACTTGTAGCTTTCCAGTCAGTTATGATTGTGTCATTCTGTGTTTAATTGGCGAAGCTATAGCGCGTCAAGGTGAAGTGTTAAAAAACTAAAGTGAAAAATAAGTAAGTACATGCATAATACCTTTATTATCCGCACAATTTCAATAATTACACTAATCGACAGGTAATGAAATAATTAATGAAATGCAAGTTTAACTTTGTAGAAATAACATTTTTTACCTTATTGTTTTGTATTATTACTCAAAGCGTTACCATATGGTAATCGTGGGGCGCCTAGTATCATATATGGGGCAAATTAATTATATGACAATTATAATTTGTTGTTTAATTTGAATTTCCTGCCCAAATGAAAATTCAAAAATCTTTCAATACCATTGGCAATTGTACTTATTTTCAAAGCATTTACTTCATATTTGGTTTTCAAATATTTAATACAGTACAGGTTTATGAATTTGAAAGTTCTACTATCGAAACCACAAACCACTACATACATATAAAATACTTTAAAAACTGAATTGCCAGCAGCCAAACAAATTCAAAATATTTAAAAGCATTCCCATATTTCATTACAATTGGCCTCCGATTCCACAACCTGCATTTGCATTGCCTGAACAAATGCAAATTCAAAATTTTTTAATTGCCATTGCGACAATGGTAATTCTTTTGCATTTGCATTAGATAAAGTAATGCAAATTAAAATCCAATGCAAATTAAAAAAACCCATGTGTGCCTAGTATACATGTTTTTCGCATTTCTTGTTTTTTTATAGCATTCGGTGTGACATATTGTGTACTTTGAATGTAGTCTCTTAATAAATATAATTATAGTTTGTTGTAGTTTTATATATTTTACCATTTTAAGAGCTTTATCGCTTGATTTCATTCAAGAACTCGATGAACCAGAAAATCAAAATCAAGTAATTGATCTGCCGACAACTATTTACATCTGAATGGGTGAAGAATGGTGCACTATCTCTTGTTCTCATCTTTCCAGATGCAACTCATGAAGATTTGAAAAGTTTTTTGATGACGCATTATTGTTACACATTTACGAACAATCTGCATTATATGAGATTGAACTGAATAGGCCTAACCCAAATAATACAGTCATCGAGCTTCTAACATTCAAAGGCATATTAATTATTATTGGCCATAATTATCACCCCAAACAAAAGAAATTTGTTGAGTCACGATGAAGACATTCGCAATAGCCTTGTTAGTGACTATCTTCGTTTCGAATACAACCCCAAGCCTTCGACTAGAAACGGCTCTAATCCTGACAAAATGTTGAAATTGCGGTCTCTTACCGATCATTTAAAAGCAAAAATGATTAAACTCTTCTATGCTAAGCAAATTCTTTCCTTCGACGAAAGTGTGATATCCTGTTTTGGCTTCAAAGTTCGCTCTATTTGCTACATCTGGCTACATGGTGAACTTCGAAATTTACCACGGAAAGAATCCCCGTTCAAGTTTGGGAAGCACGCTGAAATAAGTGGAATACAAGTGAAACAATTCGCGAAAACCGTATCCCAGAAAGGTGCCCATTGGGGCATACAAAATATTTGAAGTCAATGGAAAGAAGATACTCGAAATCAATTGCGATGAAAAACACTAGTTCGTCTGGTGAAATGGAGAGACAACAATGTTGTCTGCATGTTATCTACCACCTTTGGTAAAAACTCCAAATCAATGGCACATCGTTACTCAAAGACCAAACTAAATGTACCTCGTCCTTGTGTGATCACGGAGTACAACAAATATATGTCACGGAGTACAACAAATATATGAGTATACCGATTCGACCAAACTTTGGCCCAATACCGTATCGAATGCAGGGGAAAAAAGTGGTGGTCAAGCATTTCTACTTGGCTGATAGATGATCCAAAGTGCAACCAATAATGACTTTGTGGTACAAAATACAAATCATCTGGTCCGATGCCTGCCCACAAATATGTCCAGCAACCAGATTCAGTTGCGCACACTTCTTCTGTAAGAACGAAAAATGTTATATTATCAAAACGAAATCCAAAGAAAATCGGTTTCTTCTACGTCAAAAACATGTACACTAGGCGACCCACAGTTTTCCGGAAAAGTGTCAACAAATATTAGAAAACGTACTTCATATTCGTGCTCAAGAGGTCAAAATACGAAAGTGTACGCATTTCAATAAAGTCAAACAAAAGTTGTGGGCATTGCCGGGTTAAGTAAATATGTTACTAGATTAAAAATGTATAGCACTATTATAAAAGAAGTGTTGAATTTAATAAAAAAAACGCGAATATTTGTATATTGTTCTAATACAAATATTAGGTGGCAACACTCGAAAATATTAAGCTAAAACATCTGACACGAAAAATGTAAACAAAACAAAACAATAACACACACGTAAACAAAAAAAGTGAAATTAAACATTTCGTTAATTAGGAAAATATCTAAATATAAATAATCGAAATTCTTCAAAAATTTTAGTTTTTGTGTTGTGTACGTTCGATTAAAAACAAACACGGTTGTGTCAGTGGATCTATGTGTTTTGGAAGAGCAGGAAGTACATGAGCAAGTCCTCCATTGATAGTTTGCTGGCTCCAAACATTGGCGTTCCTCTGTCACGGTCAGGATTCTTCTCCATATACTCCACCACTATTTGAAACTGCACTAAAGTTGATTTTTAATAATTATTTACATATATTTTATTTTCCCTAGTGTTTTTATATTTTAGTCTGATTGTTTACCAAATTTTGCTAAAACGCAAGATACTGATTTTGACATTGCGTTCGAGCAGATGACAGAAAAAAAAGTTAGCCGACGCCAATTTTGTACTGAAGTGGTTACGTTTTCTTTCGCATTGACTTTTTTGCGACCTATTGTGCCAGTGAGAATTAAGCGGCCCAAAAGCAGCTGTTTGTTGAATAGTAATGTGGGAAAGCTGTCGTTCGAGTTACGCGGCCAGGCTATTACTTTATGTTTAACAGACATAAAAAGCAGGCAACCTGAATTTCGTATGGTCATGAAGCATTAGATTTTGCGGAAAATCCCATCACCGAAACCAAGGAAAGATTTAATAAATACTCTGAACCATAAATTTGAATGGTTTTAAAATGGTTTACTGAATTCCGTTGTGGTTGCACTAGCACAAGTAAAGCCGAAAGTTCAGCTTTCCCAAAAGTGTTTTCAGTTTTTATGAAATTTTCGTTGCCATAAGAAGAACGTGTATAAAAAATAACGAAAATTTCATGAACCGAAAATATCGCCCACTTTTCATTTGCTTGATACTCAGCTCCCTCTGAAAATTTCGCAAGCAAAATCAATTACGGAGCTGTTACGCCAATGTTACTTATACATCCGGTCTCGAACAAACCCTGGGGTCAGGGACGTTATAAAACGAAGATAACATATTTCGCCAACCAGTTCGAACCCTTGCTTTATTTTTCCAGTTGGCAATACCAAGTATACGCAGGGATTCGTCAACCTGATCCCTCCAGCGGAGTCTTGGTCTTACTCTTTTTCGTCTTCCTTCGAGTTCGGTTTCGAAAACCCTTCGTGCTGGTTCGTCTTCATCCAGTCTATGACATGGCCTAGCCAGTGCAATCGCGTTATTTTGATCCGCTTAACTATGTCAATGTCGGGATAAAGCTCATACAGCTCATGGTTCATGCGTCACAGATACTCGCCCTTGTGCACTATAGGGCCATACATTTTTCCGAGTATTTTTCTCTCGAAGACTCCTACAGATGTTTCGTCTGCTTGCGATAAGACCCAGGATTCTGCGCCATAAAGCAAGACAGGTTGAATGCGAGTTTGGTACAGCTGGACGTTTGTAACTCGAGAAAGGGCTTTATCTTTACAGTGCTTGCTTACCTCAAAATAACATCTATTCGCAAGCACAATTCTCCGCTTGATCTCAAGACTGACGTTGGTGTTTTTGTTTACGGCATATCCGAGGTATATATAAATTATATCGGATATCGAAATTATATCCGATATCAACGTTCACGCATTGGTCTAATCGCGTGGAGGCCCTGCTCGTTGAAACCATTAATTTTATCTTGTCCTCATTTACTTTCAGACCCACTTTTGCTGATTCCTTCTCAATTCTCGAAAACACCCCAGATACTTCTCTAATTGTGCGCCCAATGATATCGATACCATCACATACGCGAGCAGCATGTGACTTTTGCACCTGATGGTTTTATTCATATTGACTGCAGCTTTTTTCATAATGATCTCCATTAAGATGTTAAACAGATCTCGCGATAGGGTGTTGCATTGCATGAGGCCTCGCTTGGTTTCGAAAGGTTCGGTAAGACCCTTACCAACTTTCACTGCGGGTTTGGGTTCGTCAAGATCATCTTGCAAAGGTGTATGAATTTTGCAGGAATACCAAGCCTGATTTCTCCCGTATCAGGCTATCGAAGGCCGCTTTATAATCGACAAATAGGTGGTAGGTGTCGGTTTGTTTTTTCGTGGGTCGTCTCCAGGATTTGGCGTAGCGTGAAAATCTGGCCAGTTGTCGATTTTCCAGGCCTAAAGCCACACTGGTATGGTCCAATCAGTCAGCGATAATTGGTTTTAGTCTTTCACAGATTATACTTGGTAGAACCTTATATGCTATTGATAAAAGGCTTATTTATTCCACGGTAGTTGACACAGAGACTCGCGTCGCTTTTTTTAAATATGAGACATAGTACACTGAGACTCCAATCGCCAGGCATGCATTTATCTAACCAAATTTTGCTAATAAGCTGATGCATGCTCATCGCCGCCAGCCTTAAATAGCTCCGCCGGTAATCCATCGGCTTCTGCGGCTTTGTTGTTCTTAAGCCGGGCAATAGCTGTTCTGACCTCGTCTTGGTTAGGTGGGCAATCGACGTCGTCGTCCAAATTGTAATCGACTGTGCCATCGTCATTGAAAACCAGTAGCGCGGAGAAATAATCTCTCCATATTCCCAACATGCTCTGCACATGTGCGATGAAAGTTCCGTCCTTGTCTTTACAGAAGGGGGCCCTGAACCATGCCCATTAGTTCAGTTTTCGACTTTTTGGTAGAATTTTCTGGTTTCGTTCTTCCTTCTGTATGTCTCAATATTCTTGCTCTCGCGCTTTCTGTACTGCCGGTTTTCAAAATGGGTTTCAACTACGCTTCAGGATCGTCATTGGGAGGGGGTGGGTGCTGTGCCAAAAGTTGCGAGACCTTCCTTGAGTAGACTGTGGCTACCTCTGGTAATTGCGGCTTTCCGATGTCCAGCGTCAATCAATGTTAACTCCTCTGATCACTAGTACGTCTATTACACAGGATGAGTGCCTTCCATCAATTTGGTTCTTCGTTCTTTGATCAGGGGATACACAAGTACCTTTTTGTGGATTGTGGATTTCTTTATGCTGGAATCTTGTACCACTAATGACCATGTTTTTTGCCGCGTCACAGTCAATCAGTCTCATACCGTTGTCGGAACTCTCGGCATGTAGACTGAAATTGGCAATTGTTGGATGAAACAAATTCTCCCTGGCTACTTATACTCATACGTTTCCTCTGGGCGCTAGTAGAATATGTCTTTGGCATCATCATCTTTCTCTTCTGTCGAGGCATGCACACAAATTAGGGAAATATAAAGATATTTCGCTTTTATGCGGATTGTGGCTATAATTTCACTCACAGGATTGAACCTAGAGACTAGATATCGCAGTCTTTCGTCGGTTGATTATTTTTTTGTCGTATACGCCATTTATGTTATTTTCGAGGTGATATTTTATCTACAGGTTTTTGTGCGTTCTCTTTCTGAATCTGTTGTCAGATTTTTGTTATATATTACTATTACTGTGATGTTTATACTAATTTGTTTGTATATCCCTAAAAAGTGCTAGTTGGTAATAGTGGTATAGTTGTGAATATTCGTATTTCCGTTTCAAACAATTGGCATTTACGACAAACCAATAGTAAGTCGACGTTTTGCCAACTACAAATCCCCAAGCAAATTCATGTTTTTTCTCATGGCAACTGTAGTATATGTCGCAGTTTATATTTCTTGTGCAGCCATGCCCTGGCTATCGCAATTCCTGGTTAGCGGTAATGTCAGCCTTATAACTTTCGAGGACATCTGCCAATTGGATCTATGTAGAGTTCTTACATTCCAAGTGCATAACCGTAAATCGAGGTCCTTTGAAAGTATGCGGGGTTCGTCAATAAATAGGGGTTGTTAATGTTGTCGTTGTTATATATTCACTGCCATTATGAACGGTGGCGGGAGGCAAACCCAGTCCACCGGGTTTTTGTATTTTACCTACTGCAAGGATATTTGATTGCAGCCGCCCATTATGAATCAGATGCTGACCAGGATGCAGTATGTCGAACCAGGACTTTCTTCTTTTGGTTTCTATCCGCCGTTGGACCATATGCAAACCCAGTCCACCGGGTTTTTGTATTTTACCTACTGCAAGGATATTTGATTTCAGCCGCCCATAATGAATCAGATGCTGACCAGGATGCAGTATGTCGAACCAGGACTTTCTTCTTTTGGTTTCTATCCGCCGTTGGACCATATGCTGGGCTCATCCGCCTTCTACGAACAAACAATATGCCCGATAGTTTGATGAGAATCAGTGACATCAGTCACCTACTAAACCTGAGACTTATCAGTGATCGCATATCCAATCAGGCTGCTCATTTGTTTCGCCTTCTCACTCTAGCTAGCTACCGGAGGTTTCCGAAGAAGCTATTGCCCAGGACATACCCCGTGGAAGTAGTGAGCTGTTAGGACTGCCCAATGAAGGAATCATTTCTGACCACTCCGAAGTGAATGGCTATCAGAAACTTTTCACCTTCACGGACAGTCCAATGCCAATGTTATTTCGCACGAAAACAATTGTTTGTGACTGGCATTTTGACATTTCGACTATTTTAACCAATAAAAGCAACCCACGTGAGTTAAATAAAATTGAGTTTGTAGAGGAATTATATATGAAATCTTTGCAGGGTAAATCAAAGTTAGGAGGTAACGCTCCCCAGCAAAATTTTCCGTTTAGAGATAAATGACAAAATTTCTTACACAAATTTCGAAAGAACTGAATGCGGAGCTTTAACAGAAAAAAGAAAAATGAGAGACATAAATAACACCAATAGTATAAAATTTGCTCATCGCGCCACTTACACACTAAGCAAAATCGTCATAAATAGTGCATGAGATCAGCTTCAACTGTTATATGAAGTATATAGGCACGACAAGAAGAATGCTTAAAACGAGAATAAATGAACACAAATCGCACATACGAGTAGATAAGAGGAGAAATAACACAGATCTCGCACAACACATTATTGAAAATTAACATATACCATATTTTGAGAATGTCAAAATCTTAGACAGGGAAATGAGAGAGAACATAAGTCATACTCTCAAAATTTTGAGGATCCAACAGAAATGGAATAAGGCAATAAATACAAAAGAGAATAAAGACAACACTAAGTCAGTCTATTCCCCAGTAAACACACTACTGGTATTTACTTGGTAGTTATCAGATAATTTACCAGATAAAAATTCAGTAAAATAGTTCGGCGTCGGGACAGATCTCCCCTATTTACTTCGTATGCGTGTGAATACATAAAAGTTAAAATTGTGGTACAATACCGGAGAATTCCTCCGTAGGAAACTAGAGAAGCTACAAGTATTGGAAACAACGATGCCGCGTGACGTACTTGATTATTGTGCGTAACGTTATGGTAATATACCGGTATGAATTGCTTAAACTACTAACATATTACCAGATATTGTGTCGAGTTAACTCCCGTATATTTTGTTTAAAGTAAAGGTAGTATACTGGTTGTTGTCGTCAGTTATTCTTGTATACTACTAGATAAAGTTCAGATAATGTACTGGTATGAATTGCCTAGACTACTAACGTATTACCGTATATGTTGCGTAAACTAAAGGTAATATAATGGTAATATTCGGGAGTTATACTAGTGTACTACCACATAAATTTAAAATAGTTTTTATTTGCTTATACAATTATTTATAGAGACATGTACTAATTACATATGTATATAACTGTGTTTATCACCGAAAAATAATAAGGTTTGTTAAAATTACGTTCCTGCTGGATCTGCGGTTGAGGCGTTCTTCTCGTTGTAGGGTTCTCGTTTTTTATTCTTGTAACGGTTGTGAGCCAGCTCAATCGATTTTCTAATATGTTTCTCATATTCCTTCCTCCCAATATTAGAAAACATGTCTGTAAGAAAATTTTAATCATTGAAATTTTGGTCATTGACAAGGTTTTACCAAACAAAACCTTGCTGAAGAGTAAAGACCTGCATGAATGTTTTGTTTTTCTGTCTATTGAGAACGAATCGAAAACAGAACTCTAATTGAGAATACATCTAACGAGCGAAACAAATATATACTTCATTCGCTGTGGGGCAACCAATCGAATCGAAACACGCATTCTCAAAAAACCAATGCAAACTATACTATACTTGAGTTAGAGAGTGGAAACATGAGAGAATGGAGACATGAGAGTATGGAGACATGAGAGTAATGAAACATTAGAGATCGAATAGAATAGTACATCGCACTAGTGGTCGTTTGTTTCGTTAATATAATTTAAAAATTCCCGTAAGGGATATGATGTTCGTTAATAAAAGCAAAACAAACGAAACATGAATTTTTTCCGAGAATGAAAAACGAAACACACAACACTCTCATCCATGGTAGAAATATAATGGTAGATGCAGTACGACAACAAATACAACAAGCCAAAAACAACAGGCATTTTGTTTTTGCTTAGTGTCTGTGTTGTGTCAAGTCAGCTGATAGAAAAATGATGAAAATGTATACAAATTTGCAAAAAGTGCCATTTAGAAAATGATTGAGTGTTATTTGATATATTCAAAGTGTTTAAGTGTGAAAATTAAAACGTTTCTATGTAATTTTTCCAGAGAAATATTTTAAAAACGGCAGTTGCTGGCGAACGGGGGTTGCAGACAAACAAATGTAAACAAACTTTGACATAAGAGAAAAACTTACTCACACTCAGTCCAGAAAAAAGTTCAAATCAGCTGGGCTAGTGCTTCTACCATTTCTTTGTACCATGAATAAAAGCAAAACAAACGAAACATGAATTTTTTCCGAGAATGAAAAACGAAACACACAACACTCATCCATGGTAGAAATATAATGGTAGATGCAGTACGACAACAAATACAACAAGCCAAAAACAACAGGCATTTTGTTTTTGCTTAGTGCCTGTGTTTTGTCAAGTCAGCTGATAGAAAAATGATGAAAATGTAAACAAATTTGCAAAAAATGCCATTTAGAAATTGATTGAGTGTTATTTGATATATTGAAAGTGTTTAAGTGTGAAAATTAAAACGTTTCTATGTAATTTTTGCAGAGAAATATTTTAAAAACAGCAGATGCTGGCGAACGGGGGTTGCAAACAAACATATGTAAACAAACTTTGACATAAGAGAAAAACTTACTCACGCTCAGTCCAGAAAAAACGTCATATCGGCTGGGCTAGTGCTTCTACCATTTCTTTGTACCATGCTCTCATCTTTCCAAATTATTCTGGAGATATTCGAATGTTTTGATTTTTGTTTGTAAGCGATGGAGAACAAGGAAATGTTTGGTTTCAACATTGCCGATTGCAGTTGTCATTTGCATAATTTAGGGGTTTCCCTAAATACAATTTACAATTTTTGCTAAAAAAAAAATACTTGCAGCTGTAAAATGAAAAATGATTTGAATAAATTCGTTGTATAAAGATTGAAAACGCTCCAACTTTGAAGTTACGGCCGCAAACATATAAATCAAAACAGAAATCAAATTTTCATTTCATTTGATCCAATATTTTCAGTTAAAATATGCTCAAATGGTAGAACAACAACATATTTACAAATTTAACTTAAATCATGGCAATCCATTTTTTAATATCCTTCTTTCACAAATGACGAACACAAACTTTGAACGAAACAAACGACCACTAGAGTGATGTGCTATTCCATTCGATCTCTCATGTTTCATTACTCTCATGTCTCCATACTCTCATGCCTCCATTCTCTCATGTTTCCATTCTCTAACAACAACAAAAATTTTTGGAGTTCGATTGCTCGTTTCGCTTTTACAAATGCGAATGCGAAGACTGTTTACAAATTTGAGAATGTGTTGAACAGCGTTTCAAGCATACTCGTGCAGATCTTTACTGAAGAGCTTACATTTCATTAACGCCATTTTAGCACAGCGGCCATCCCAATTGAATTCGTCAAGAAGTTTGTCCATTTTCAGCTGTGTAAACACGCCATCCAGAGTTACGGAGAAACCTTTTTGCTTTAGCAAAAAGCTTGCTGTGGAAAAAGTTGAAATAATATATAAAGTATGTGAAAGTAACTTCGAAAGTTATTAATCACAAGACAAGAAAAAATTTGAATTTGTATTTAACTATCGCTGGTTTTAGAAAACAATCAATTGACCTCTAGGTCTGTAGATATTTTAAACATACCATTGAATTTGAAACATACCTATTTGCTGGAGAGGTGTCATTTCCACCCAAGATTGCTCAACAATGTCACTTTCTTTACAACGTGTTTTAGCACTTTCTTCCCGAAAAACACACACTGGTCTTAAACCTTTTATCTTTCCTTATTAAATTTTTAATTGTTTTATTATTCATTTTAGTTTAATTTACCAAGACGAAAAATATTACACAACTGCACTGCTCAAGAACTACACCTTAACTGACCAAACACTTCGATTTCTCACACCAGCATACATAATAACTGTTTCGGGGAATTACACGTACATATTTAGTGCGTAGTAACAACGTTTCGGTAGGATTTGAGTATGCTATGAAAAAGTTACCAAATAAAAAAAATATATAAGCGATAATGTGACTTGGTAAACTTCGCGTAGCGATACTGAGTATTTATACTAAAGTTATTTTTCAACTATGGAAGAGTTAGTGAGGCAAGAAATATTTTATAATTGTGTTGGTGACTTTCGGTAGCCTGTGTTTACTGGGTCTGTGAGCAAGCAAATTATGTAATATTATGGTTACTTTGTGAAGTCTGTGTTGTAATTATGTATTTGAAAAAAATTTATTTAATTTGTATATTCATTAACTTGACATTTATTTTGACTTGATTATATACATAATCAGACAAGTAAGTTACTTCATTACAACAATAGTTAAAAATCAGAAATAATAAACATGTAATTTTGCTGAACTAATAAATAATTTCGCCCCTGAAGATGTCAACAAAAAATCGACGAGACGTTGAGACAATCATGAAATAAACTGATATAAATAAATAAGCAACGCATATCAGTAATACTGCCACTCAGTATATGTATTTGTTTTGAAGCTTAATCATGGTCCACTGACAAAATTTCAAACGGCGCATCCAATATGGCGCGAAATATTCTACAGGTGGTGCGATCCGTCAAAAATTTGTTCGCAGATAATTTTGAGGCCGCTGAATTAATTTTGTTGTTATCGATTCTGAAACTCAAAATGGCGGGAACAATATGGCTAAGTATATTTTATAATTTGTTTCGGGATAATCCAAGCTTTGTGTTTTACTGAGCCAGACTGCAAAATTTTTGTTCCATACAAAACGTTCCACCTTAATAATGTATGCTATACTTATATTTAATTTAATATTTTTTTTATAATGAGTTTCTAACAAGAATGTTTTTAAGCTTTGTCACTTGCTAGTTAAGAGCTGATTCAAAGGTTTCTATGTTCTCTCTCACTCTTGTATAAACATGTCTGTTTTAACGAAATCGAACTCTAATAGTCAGTAAAGTTATCATGTATTACTTTACTGCGTAACCACTCGAAGGACACAGTTTAGTTCTATGTTACGGGAACGAAATTTTGTTAGCAGATGATAATGAAAAATATCAATATTCATCGTCAAACGAAAGTATTGAATGCGTGATTATAGAAGATCAAATCAACAGAGAACGCTGCAACCCCATTTTGTATTTATGAGAAGATCAAAGTGATCTTTAAGCTGGTAGGCTCAAATAAATAAAACTTTAACAAACAAATTATTCAAATAACTAGCTTGCAAAACCTTTATTGATTGGATAGGACTGAAATAAGTCCAGCTCGAAATCCTATTATAACTTTCAGGCGCAGGATTTATCTGCTGGAACTCTTGCCGATCACACAGTAAAACAAAAAATTTTGCCTAAACAGATTTTGTCACAATGTTAATCGCCCAATTAAGTTGTAAAACATATTCAAGACGCACACTCTGCTCAGAGTTTATCCTCTGGAAATAATTGGTTAGGCACATTGGCGGAACACATTTTACACCAAATAAGAGACATGTAAATGCTAAAAACTAATAATTTGTATGCAAAACCGTATGTCAGTTTGTGATCAATTTGCAATATATATTTCTCCTAGAAGTTTCATATTTTTTAAAAAATTATGCTATTGGCTAAAATTGACCCAAAGATCTTAGTAAGGGTACATATGCAAAGGTCTTGGAAACGGTACTAAATGTAGCCATTCACCCTAAAGCCAGCCTTCTCCGAAAATGGGAGATATTGAACAATATTTGCAATTCTAGATTTTGGGAAAAGTAACGCCTATTGATTTTTTATTTTTTTTGTTAACTAGCTGCCAAAAAAAACTGATTCTATGCATAAACTTGCAAAAAAATCCCAAAGTTGGATAAAACATTTCTGTGGGAGTAAAATTCTTGCACATCTTTCTCTGACTAAACATACAGTAAGCTGTAAGATGGGAAAAAATTACCAATTTTGCTGTAATAAGTAGTTATATATTCATATGTACTTCGAATCGAATTTGCATACAATTTAAAAAAAAGCATTACTTTGAAAAAATTTTCGTATTTTTTCAAGAATGTGCAGGAACTGTTCGAAACATAAGCATATCTAGTTATAATTTATTAGAAGAAGAAATCTTGATGTGCCAAATTTCATGATGTTATATGAAGGCCATTCAAGGTTCTGACGACCTACATATTAGGTTTTTATATACTCATTTAATAGACTTCCATTTATCTCAGACATATCGCTCTTTGTCAACTTATTCAAAAGTCCTAGAAGACATATCAAGTAAAAAATACGGACATATCAACCTTTACCATAATGGTACAGAAACTGTGTATAATATGCCCACCTATGTTATTACGACAGTCTAGGCAACGCACGCAAAGGCAACTCTGTACACTACCTGGTACACTGTCGAACATGACAACCTACCGTAGAGCAGTGCTGATGTGAATGAAATATGGAATTAAGCTATATAAACGTCAGAAAAAATCGGTGGTATGACCGCCCCATACGCTGACTTAACACCTAACATTTTTTTTGGCATTCAGTACGCCCAATGACGGTCATTAAGCCCAATGAGAAGGCCGACGAGGGCGTTAAGGCCTCCCTTTTACCGGGCATAACGCCAGAATTAGTTTTCGGTATTATAACCGCCCCAAAGTCGTTTAGGGCTTTATGCCCGTTACTGACTTCGTGAACATAAGAATATAATTTATTGCAAATAATTGTAAAACATTTATTAATTAATATAAATAAAGAAGCAATTATAGTAAAGGTATTGGTATTGGAGTTTTCAGTGTTTACATGGTTTCGTGGCGGTAATTAATCGTGATAAAGCACACACCGCGGGTCAAGACAATGTATATTACGGGTCAAATAGGCGGATTTGCAGGGGGATTAATTCGCGCTCTTGCAATTTCATTCAAAAATTTCAAAACACCCTATCCTGCAAATGTTAAGGCATTACAAAACAAAAATTGAATCGTGAAAGATTATTTGTAAAATATAGGCTGTAGGAAAAAAAATTCTATTAATTAATTCTACCTGCAAATAATCTTTCACGTAATATCCATTATATCGACTGGCAATGTCTGTTGTATCGCGATGGATGGTTTCTCCAGATAACTCTTTCCTTTAAGGTAGAATTCCACTATTTGTAAAATTGTATTAAATTTTGCAAATAGAGAGAAATCAGCAACTAAAATAATATTAGGCGTTATGTCCTTTCACTCGGCAGTCATAATGACCAAAAATGTTTTTATTCGTCTTTAGGGCTGTTACAAAGCCAAAAACTTATTTGGGTGATATGTCAAAATAAATGGGGTCTAACCGTCAATGGTGGACATAACGCCTAAAACAATTTTTAATGTTAAGATCGCAAACAGGCCGGTCACAACGCTCAATATTTTTGGGCGCTATGTCGTTCACGATTGGTTCATTCTTTTACCTACTGCGTACGACAGATCTGCCTCTGAGTTAGCTCACATGAAGCACAACAGACCTGAATTAAATTCGGTACCGGCCAATATTTTGCCAAATTATACTCTATAATTGAAATTGGACCACGCCCATCATGGAACCTGTATTACAAAAGTTGGGCGACAAGCCAACTGTTTGTTCATTTTGGCAATTAAGGATGTGAGCTAATTCATGAAGATAATTCTATATGCGGCAATAATGTCCGTGGAATTAGTCTTTCTGAACTTAATATTTGCCAGTTCTGATGCAGAGCTCTTAACGAGTTGGCTCAGCAGTGCGATAATCACCTTATATGTTTTCCACGCTACATGGATATTCCGGGAACTGCAGATCGGATGAGTTGACAAGACAATAGACTATCGTACAGGTTTTACAGCAGTTGCAACGCGTTAGCATATCATCATTAAGCAAATCCTACTGGCAAGTGATGATGCCAGCAATGGGAACTAGGCGCACTGATTGTCCACGCACAAGACAAATCTGGCCGACTTTGGAAATGAACCTACGTGCTTAGAATGTCTTCGCTATATGGCAAGGCTGTGCAAGCAGAGTGGCAACGGGCCGAATGCGGCTCTTATTAAATATCTATGACAAAAATTACTGAGGCATGCCCAATTCTTTGAGCAATGACGTGTGTTTCGTGCTATAACTGCCAAATTTCAAACAACAGAAACAGGAACAAAACTTAAAGCTCATTCGTTCTGTAGTAGATTCTCTGTCTTATGCGATAATTTGATGTATCAATATAATCCATCGTATCCATATCTGTGGTCGTCGGTGGTGCAATGGCTAGTGTGCGCGGCTCTTGTGTACGAGAACGTGGGTTTGATCTCACTATCGAGTACTTAGCCATGAAAAATCTTCTCAAAATTCCATTCGGAACCGGTGTAAGACTGTAAAAATTAAAAAGCGCACAGCTCACTGGATGTGAGAAGTTCTCCTCAATCCCTTCATGGGATGTTATGGGAAATCGGTTTATCACGTCAATGCCTTTATGTAAAATTCGGAAAGGGGTTTAAATCGTTTGACGATTTAATGATGTATAACACTTTTTCTAACCTCAAAATCATCTAAATGCATGAACTTTTTTTAGTATGGAATCTCATAAAGTATACAATATGCGCAATATTGTTCGAAACATAAATGCTAGTAACTTTTGAAATCCTTAGTGCCGCATAAAACAGTCAGAAACTGAAAATACCACTACATAAATTTATTCTTAAAGATACAATGCTTACAGCTGACGTTTGGGTAGTTTAAAACTAAATGCATTAAAACAATACATACAAAATAAACAAAAATGAGCAATGTAAGAACGACATTCGCACAAGTGATAATTTTGTCGGTGACAAATCCTTTTGTGTCATTCGCCACATACAAAAAACATCAGCAGCTACAGAAGCAAACTGAGGCAGCGACTGTTCAAAAATGTTTTGCAATTAACGTCACATCAGCTAAAGTTGTCTGTTGTCATTTGTAGAAATTAAACGCAATGAAAGTTGTCATAGTGAGCATTATCACCTTTGTGCGAAAGGTTGTATGTATGTGGCATTTATAAATAAAAAGCAGAGATAAAATATTTTTCGAAATGTCCTTTCTACTTGAAGCCGTTAGTTTCAATTCAACTAAAAGCCAGCACTATGCACTTTCAGAAAATTACAGTAAACATTTTAAAAAAATGCTGAAGTTGAATTTTCTTCTGTTAACTTATCAAATATCTTTATTAAAGTACCGTATTCAGCGCAAATTAAATGTTTACTTCCATAAGAAGTACGTGTGTAAAAAATAACACAAATTTAGTGAAGCGGAACTTTCGCTCTCTTTTTATTTGCGTGGTACTCAACTCTTTGCGAAATTTTCAATTACTAAATCTATTACACAGATGTTTTAGTAATTTTGTAAAGACAAAATTTAATTCTCAAACAATTGTTGGCACGGAAATTTTCCAGTTTGATTTTTTTTTGACAAAATAATGGCGTAAGAACAAAAATTGAGTACGAAGAGAAGATATTTGGAAAATATTTGTAAGCAGAATTGATGGAAGTGGCAGCTCTCTGCACAAACATTTCCAGCGTTGAAATAAAGGAGAGTAATGAGCACTACGCCATATTTAGAACAGGATAGTGCTGATTATATAGGAACCGCAATTATTTTAGGTTGGCATTTACTATGTATGTAGGTATGTATATTGGCCGTCGGTAGTATAATTTTTAGTGTGCACGGCTCTTGTACATGAGAACCTCGTTTCTATCCTTGCTTAAACTACGTTACAGTTCATTCGACGAGGGATATCTCGATTAGTGACGGCGACACTATCGAGTACCGGTGTAAAATGGTGGGCCCCTAATTGCTAGAAGACTTTCATAAAGTTTCCCATTAACAAACAACCCTGATTTTTTAGCATAAAAAAAAAAACAAAAATAATGTTGGGAATAGTATCCGCTTTTATTGACTATTTCTGAAATTTCTGGAAGATCGATCGTTTATCTAATAATACAAATATTGAAAATTTGTTCAATTCTAAGCAGTATTTATAGATTTAACGTTATTCTTACTAAACCAAAATGTCACTTTTGATTGAGCAAATAATATTATAAAAAGTAGTATTTTATATTTTTAAATAGTCTAATTTATATTGAAATTATACTTCGAAATGCTGTCAGATTTGACACAATATTTTTAATAAAGCCTAATATTGGTATTTTTGATTGTGTTCATAATTGTTACATATGTATGTACATTGTAGTCATAGTTCCCTATCAAACCGTTATTTTAAAAAAAATTTTAGCGCGGCAAAAGACTTTTGGTATTGTGTTTCAATATCTCAAAATCGATAATATTTGTGAAAACCACAGGGTTCTTATAAAAGGATGCAATTGACTTGGTTATGTTCTTTGGTTGTAGTACTTGTGCGAAGCTGAATTTGTTTATTGTTACTTATTTTTTATTTTTACTTAAGTTTAGGTCACAGTGTAACAAAAGCTTGTTATCAATTTGGTCTTTCAGGGTTATATTCAGCAAGCAACATATTGTTTTTATGCTTGAAGTAAAACCTACATAAAAGGTTAAAAACCATGATTCTGTTGAATGCAATGCACAGAAAACGAACAATGCCAACGCTTCAACTTATAAGTTCGAACTTTTCTCGGTGTACAAAGGGACCTGTATATAGCAGTAACAATAGCACGCATTCTGTAACAGTGTCAAAGACACTGTCACTTATTCTTCCTTTTTTTTTTGTTCTTTTCAAGAAAATATGTGGGTAAAAGTAATGTCATGTCTTAGATGCCATGCAACAGTTGTAATATTGTCTCAAACATACTTGACTGATGCTTTCCATGCCTTTCCTTACGGTTTTATTATCCTTCAGTGACAGAAAATCTTTTCTTCCACTTTGTCTTTCATGCTTTTTTATTGTTGTAATACATCTTATGGGTTGTGTTGTCTTCGTACTTGCCATTTCGTTTTTTTATTCGTGTCTTGTTGTCAGCAAAATTTCAGTA
The DNA here is from genome assembly GCA_963931995.1 of Phaonia tiefii. Classification (NCBI taxonomy): domain Eukaryota; kingdom Metazoa; phylum Arthropoda; class Insecta; order Diptera; family Muscidae; genus Phaonia; species Phaonia tiefii. Next base: position 192,141,791 of record OZ008369.1, read on the forward strand.
AAGTTGCTATACAAAGATTCCATAGAGTGGTATTATTCCTTGTTTTTCTAAATTTGAGTGTGTGTAAATGTTAAGTATGATGTGTACAATTACAACTGTTTCATAATAAATACCAACGTTTTTAGTAAATTAAATTAAATCATTTGGAAAAAGATACATTTAATGTCTAAAATAAATGAAATTATCTATTAATTGATACATGAGGTTGTTGAATAATTACACAGTGCAACACATAAAATGCAAACTCCTTCTCGTGTGAAATTTCTCGAAGTACTTATCAAATGGAATTCTGTTCCGTGTCTTCGGCAATAGACTAGGTGAAAATAATTTGTAAAACAAACTATTTCCCAAAAAATTGCATCTAGTTCCTCGGACAAATTTGTCGAAATAGGGTATAAAATCGATATGGGTATAAATTTCACTAACCGGTACATAAAGCGTGTGTTTTATTTACCCCTCAATTATTTATTCGATAAGTTTTGTATGGGGGACCTGTAATATCGCTGAGGTCTCCATACAAAGTGGTCGAAAGATTTGTTTAGCTGGTAATAATAATAAAGAAACAAGCCTACTAATAACATGGTTTACAGCAATTGTATATTAGTTTAAATATTATATATCCTTTCAAAATTATATCCCAGTGAACAATTATTTCCCATGTGGCGGGCGTCTGAGGTATCTCTGAAATGTTATCACATAGAAAAAAGTTCAGCACCAAATTTTGCTATTAACAAAATGTTTAATACATTTTTTATTTCCATTAAGCAAATAGTTTAATCAACTGTAAGGGAATTGTATGATTATCTAGCCTTTTACACTCTTTACTAATGGAAGAGAACAAAGGCCCCGGCAGTAATTGAAGATGAAAATTGAGATTGAAAAGAATACTGACTATTGATTTATTGGTAAATACATTTAGTCAGGCTGCAGTCCATCAGAGGCGGATTTAGATTGTGAGGCCTTCAAACTCGTTTGCACTTCTTTAATTTTGATTTAAGTCCCATTCTACGAATAACGGCTTCATTTTATAAATTAACAAAAATCCAATTTGCAACATAAGGTTATCAAATCAGGGTATTTTAAACCAGAACAACCGAGCACTTGGATTTTGTATGGTCAGATATTTTGATTACTCTGCTTATACATCTAGCTTAACAAATTGTGCTGAGATTGGGGTTTGTAGAATTTTGTCTATTTGAAAATTGTGAAAACGGTCAAAATTGGTTTGAGTTCCTAAACGGAGAATCGTTTTGAAAGAAGAACTACATTTCGCGATCAACATTGCTGAAGTATACAAATGGTATACATTAGGGCGGGTCGATTTGTAGGGAGTGAAAAAATGCACCAATTTCCCTATGATTTCCGTATTCTATGGGTTATTCCATGAAAATTTGCCGAAGGAACCATACCTCTATCGTTAAAATCGAGTCCCCTACTTTTTGTTGGTAAAAAGTTCAAAAGTTACGGGCATTTTTGTCCAAATTTTGGACCATTTATCCATTTTTTTCATGATTTTGTCCAAGAATATTACTTTCATGGCCATTTTTTTGGCTCAATCCATTATTTAATTCAATTTACAATTCAAAACGAAGAGTTTAAACCCAAATTTATCGAATTCGGTTGATTAATTCATGCGATATTGCTAAAACAAAATAACACATAAAACCAACTTTTTGATTTTTTTTTCCTTTTTATTTTTTTTTTCTACAAAAATTCAAATTAAGAGATAATAAAGTATCTATCAACCTATTATCAAAAAAAAATATTCAATTCAAGACAAAATGTGAAAAAAAACATTATTTTTTCTGAAAGTCTTGTTTGCTTTCAAGTCTGGGTGTTTTCGTACGGCTCTCTAATGTCGTCGCCATAGCGCCTTCTACATTCTTTCCTGCAACTCGTTTAGCAGTGGCAGCCAGCAATTGGACATGTCTTTCCGTTCCTTGAATGTGTAAAGGAATTTGTGGATCATCGAACGGTGGCACTTCGTAATTTAAATATCCCTCCAAATGTTCATACGAATAACTTTGCGTAAACGGTGGTTCGAATAAAATGGTATCGTCATTTAAATCAATCATATTTGTATATTCCGTACAATTAAAGTTTATAAGAGGTTTTTTATAAACTCTAAGTTCCGTTGGGTCGACAATATCTCTTCGGTAATGTAAAATCTTCTTTATAGCAATGTTTCGTTTTTCCATTCTATCATCAAACAACATAGATAGCAAGATATTTTCTGAGTGTGCAAAATATGGATTATCTTGTATTACTGTATTTACAACTCCAAGTAAATTCGGTGGTAAAAATCGTGTCCAAGTAATAAATTTAAAAAGTAATGTACTACCGTATGCGGCAGAGCTATAATACTTAACATTGAAATACATTGGCGTGTATACTTTTATTACATAGTTAGCCAGAATTTTTAAATTTTCAGTTGGATTATAAGTTGTCACATACAACCGTAATAATCTATTGGCTTTGGTCAGCCAACGAGAATGTGCAATTGGCCCTGGTTTTATGTGAGACAAATCCGCAGGAACCACACCATTAGAAATTGCATTGGCCATTAACATCAAGTACCTCGAATCGGTAGATAATTCTTCTGGATTTAAATCACCAGGAGGTATATTTTCCAAAGCGATTTCCTCAAAATCGGTTACCACCTGAAAAGAAAACATAAAAGCTAAAAAATAGAATAAAAAATGGTAAAGAATCAGCTATAAAAATTACATACCGGAAGATTTTCACAATCAGCAATTTTTGAGCTCAACTTTCCGGTAGTTGATCGTGGTCCAGTGGTGGTTGATTTGTCTAAAGTGTCAAACAAATGTCTAAACGGAAGCTCATTAAAGTGCAGAAGACACATAAACCAGTGCAGTGGTCTCTTTAACTGTTTTTAGAATAGTCTCAAAATTTCACCGTGTACGCCAGTATTTGTTGGTTCACCATCAGCGCATATGGCAATTAATGAATCGAGAGACAATTGGTTTTCTTGGAAGAATTCGATCAATTTGTTGAAATGAGCTCACCTTTCCAACGCGCCTACTGGCGATTAAACCCGATCGATAGTTTTTGAGTTATGGATGTGAACGTGTAGGTAATATTTCATACGAACGTCAATTTGGGAAAAAATCTACCAACAAAAAGTAGGGGACTCGATTTTAACGATAGAGGTATGGTTCCTTTGGCAAATTTTCATGGAATAACCCATAGAATACGGAAATCATAGGGAAATTGTCGAAAAATAAATCGACCCGCCCTAGTATACATATAGGAAAATTTTATTTAAAATTGTGTTAAGTTTTTTTGTTCTGACTGAATAACAATTCTCAAATACTGCACAACCATAGAGAAAAGACGGCATAAGATAGGCATTACCATAAATGACGAGACTACTTCAATTCCATATCCGTTTAACTCTATATAGACGTCCAGCGTATAGTTCGATGACTTTCTTTGGATCAAGAGACACTTTGATTTAACCGGATTCAATGAAAGTCCGTTTGCGTTTGCCCAATTCCATATTGACTGAAGGTCAGCATTTACTCTGTTGACGGCTTCACCCAATAATTCAATGGATGTACTAGTATACAGTTGTACATCATCTGCATACATATGGGTCTTACAATTATGAATGTGCTGCGGGAGATCATTTATATACAACAAGACTAATAACGGCCCCAATATCGATCCCTGGGGAACGACAACAATAGTGGTCGAGAAACATATACCCCCGTACAAACAGATTGGCTGCTATTATACAGATAAGACTTTATCAAGCTGACTGATATCCTAGAAAAATTAAAAAAGTTCCCAAGTTTAAGTACTAACATATCACAAAATAAGAATGCTTACTCGTTTGTCATCAATAAAAAATCTTAAGTCTTCCACAACAACCGTTAAAGTGGTAACGCAACTGTGTTTTGCCAGACTGATTTTCCGAAACCAATGCAGATGATTCAATATACGAATTCATCTGAGCGTGTATAACCTTTCCAAAGACTTTTGATAAGTATGGAAGAATTGCTATTGGTCTATATTTCGTCTTGGATTTAGGAATAGGAACTATTTTTGAATGTCTCCACTTTTCGGTGAAATTTGCCCGTTTATTGCCATATAGGGGTGAGCTCGATCTGCAGTTTCGTGCAATATGACCAGGTTTGACGCAATTGTATCACTTTGGTCTGGGCTTAATTGCGCCTGATAACGCATTGCTGAGGGTTTGGGTCATTTCATTAAGATCGTTTATGGCACCCTTCAAATCTCCTGCCTCCGACTCCATTTAAATTTTTCGAACTCTTTGTATTTGAGGCTTGCACACAAATTTTGCTGTCTCTTGTGTCAATGCGAACGAAACGTTTTTTTTGTATTTGATGTCAGGATCACGGATGCCGTTGACGAATGCCTCAATCTTAAATTGATCCAAGAATGTGTGGGACTGACCAGGCTAGGTCATCAACATCAAACGTTCCACCTCGATTGCGAAGTCCTGTAATATTTCACTATGCGTTTGCACCCGGCCACTTAATTCGATGCGATATAAATATTTATTGTGATCACCACCATACTCGCGTTGTATCGCAGTCAGTATGTCTGGCACTGACGGGAACGCTCTGAAGGACTTCTGCTGCGTTGCTTTTCAGTGCTAAAATTAGCTCTAATGCTTTGTCGTTGCTGTTCCACAAGTCCTTAATTGCGACAATTTCGAATTGGAATTTACAGACGTTGAGTCAGTCTACCAGAGCCTTCGGAAATTACTCGCACTGGCCCTGCTTGTAACTGGAGATCATTCATCTTTCTTTTCAATACGGTGAAACTTTCCTCCACATCCTGTTCGATCTCAATATCCTCGAATTTCTGTTCGACCATTCCGAATTGATCATTAACCTGTATATCCATGTTATTCCTTAACGGTGCGTCAAAACGCAAAATAGACGAACTTTCTTCAATACCATTACAGCAATCTATAAACGGCAATACCTTAAAGGTTGGCATTTTGTGTTTACCAACACGGAAATTTATGAACACGTATTACAGAGAAAAAAAGGCGACTGTAAAATTTTAACAAAAAAATTGGTACGTGAAAAATCTCAGTACTCAATTACATTTTTCATTGCTATACTGACAAATTAATCAAATATTGAAATGAAAATCGATAAATGGTACCAACAAAAAAATTCATAACAAATACTCCAATATTTAACGAAGTTTTTAGGTTTAAGGGGCTAGACTCTGCCCGAAACGACGCTGTATCACAAACATCGAAACGATCCTCCAGTGGATGTGAGTTGGAATCCTACCGCGGCTGTCTTTTTTTTAAATAAACAAACTTTCTTAAAATACCTCGGATCGGAGAAAAAACGAAAACAGAGATACAATTTAGTTTGTTAATATGTCAAATTCTACATCGACTAAAAACGAAAATATTTTTGATAAATAACGTACAAATATTTTCGTAATTAGGTGAAATTTTGTATCTATTGAAAAATAATATTTTTCCAATAAACAACCTAAAAATATGGTAGCTGGTAAGTAATTTTTTTATCACGGGATATTTTGTATGAATTTTGGAATTTTTTAATTGAATTGAAAAACAATTTTTTTCCGTGCACTGTAGTTAATAGCAAAACCGAGGAAATAGCCACTAAAGATTTTTAAAAATACATATTCATATCTTCTAAAAGGTATACTTAACTAAAAATTTTACAAATACGAGTAGACTACAAGAAACAAAAGAATGACTGTAGAATGTACAACACTAATGTTAAACAAAACAATAGAGCTCATTTTGTTGTTGTATTATAAACATTAATCAAACTGACTTTGAAATAGTGGTTAAATAGTGATAATCCACCTAATACGATATCTAAAGAAATATGTTTAGTAGTTTTGAGAACACATTCGGTAATTTTTATTAATTTTTGCGTTAAGTCTAAATGGTGGTCGATAACAGCAAGCTCTTTGGAACTTTAATATTTCCCGAATTTAAAATGTGTAGCAGTCCGTTCAAACTAATCACTTTTGGGTGAAATTGTTGATACTATTTCACTAACTTTTACGCAGAGTTAATCCCTGACACGCTGAAATTGATTCAATAATTTCATTAATGACCTCATTACATGCGACACATTCATGATTGACCCTTTCATACAAAACGTCAGAATCATTATTTCTCAATTCTTGCCTTATTGGGTTTATCACATAAATCGAGTCACATCATTTTCCAAGTTTGTACTCACATACAACTTAGAAGCGGTCACCTTCGTTGAGAAACGAACTTCGCGTTGGATCATCGTCATATCTACTGTCATAATCCAACTCCAGGAAATTTGATGGGAACCTAAGTATGATAACCAGTACATAAGTCTCAGTCGGGTGAACCGACTTAATCACACCCTCACCCTAAGTCATCCATTGAGTGGAAGGTCTGTTAAATAAAAAACGCCCATACTCAAAAGTGACCATATTCAACAGCAGATTGACATTGCGCCAAATATTATTGAATACCCAAATTAGTTAGTTACCCTCCCATAATTTATATGCGAGGTACAAAAATGGGCATGGCAAGTTGTTGCCAAAATTTTGATCAGTACCAAATTTTATTACGATCGGTTATGATTTATTGGAGATCAGGGCCTGACTTAGCGTCCTTGGCGCCCCTGGGCTAAATGTTTTTTCCGCCCGAATAATTTCCCAACCCCATTACAATTTTCATAAAAAAAATCAAAATTTTATTTTTCTTTGAGATAATACAAATAATACATCGTTTCATTAATCTTAATATTATTTTATATCGATTATATATGAGACTTGAATAGCTTTTGATAGGCTCCGTTGAAGCAAATTCAATAAACCAAAATAAATTCTTTAATACAAAAAAAAAATGTATACGTATACTCATGTATAAGTAAATAGTTATTAAGTTTTATGTAAATAAGTTTTTCTGTACGAGATGGGTAAGTTTATGTCTATATTTTTCGAGAAGCACTTCATTAATTAAATAAAACTTTGTTTTCTTGATTTGGCTTTGGCAAACTTTTCAATGATTTCATCGAAAGATAAGCTGCATAAAATATCACTCTCTATGTATAAAATAGCAAGTCCTTGAAGTTTTTCTTGTTGAAGAGAAGATCGAAGATAATTTTTCACTCTTTTCAGTGCTGAAAATGACCTTTCTCCAGAGCAATTAGTTACAGCCATTGTTAAATAAATTCGTAGAATTATTTCAATGTTGGTATAAATTGAGCCAACATTTAAACTTTTTATAAGTTGTAACAATTGTTGTGGAAATAACTTATCTTCAACTGTGTCAAGACTCTTCATAAATTTATTCTCCTTTAAAAACTGAGCCAAATTAACACATTCTGTAGGAAAAGTGGCATCCAAGTCGGCATTATATACTTGTTGGAGTAGATTTGCCTTATGCCGTATTTCAGAATTATTCAAATCTTTTAAGTTCCACAGAAAATCAAAATTTGAATTCAATTTCGTATAAACGGACAATCTTTCCTCTATATTTTGTATAAGGCTGTCGATAGCAACGTAGTATTTTTCAATTCGAAATGATTGTTTGCCGGTAAAATTAGTATGATCTTCAATATTCAATTTCAGTCTCTTTTGTCTCTTTGAATCTTTACTATATTCGGTAGTACCACATAAATGTATAGCCTCAGTCTCAAGTATTTGGAACTCACTTTCCTCCCTCAAAACATTTAAAGCTGAGATAAGTGATTTATATAAATTCACAACAACAGATAGATTTATATCCACAGCCTGCAGTTGTACGTTAACATTATGGAACTGCTGAAGAACACGGTTCCAAAAACACAACATTATTGTCATTTCTAAAGTCTTCACATTCTCATAAATAAATTTTGCTTCCATTTTTGTCTCCGTCTTTTGAAGTGGATCCTTTTTAATGTCGTCTAAGGCAGCAATAACTTTATCATATGATTTATATAATGCTTTACTGGCATCACTTCTAGCACTCCACCGTGTTTTTGATAAACTTTTTAGTGTTAGAGAGTCTTTATCAAATTTGTTTAGTAATATTTGCCACCTAGATACCGATCGAGCAAAGAATGTGTATAGTTGTTGTTCTAACGAGAAAAATTTCACGGAATCATTACTACTTTCTGTAGCAGCCGAGCCCGCAAGTTGCAATGAATGAGCTGCGCAAGGAACATAAAACGCAACTGGGTTTCTTTGCTTTATCCTTGACTGGAGTCCTTTATACCTTCCTGACATGTTGCTGGCATTATCATAACTTTGGCCACGGCAGTTGTTAATATCCAATTTCAATGTTTCAAGAATAGTCACCATTACAACATTTTCAATATCCTCTCCACTATGACCACTATTGGGCAAAAATGTTATAAAACGTTCGACTGGATATCCAGAAGGCAAAACATAACGAATAATGAATGTCAATTGGTCTACGTGCGAAATATCGGGAGTTGAATCTACACTAATTGAATAATATTTCGCATTGGTGACTTCCGTGATTATAGCCTTTCTTACACAGTCTGCTTGTAATATTATTAATTCATCTACTATAGTCGATGATAAATATGATGGTATGCCGGTTCCTTTGTTACCATAACGAGCAATGTGTCCAGCCATAAATGGATCAAACTTAGATATTAATTCAATGCAGCCGAGAAAATTTCCATTTTGTGGTGAACCAATGGTTTCGTTTCTTCCATACAATGCCAATCCGCGTGAAGCAAGAAATTTAATGGTTTCTGATACGCGTCTCAAAACGTTACGCCAATACTCAACCTCTTCGTTGTACTGCTTAGCAATTTCGGTATCTACTCTACCCTCAATTCTCTCTCTTGTGCAATATTTTGATACACATTCTCGATGCTCCAGACTATTTTCATGCTCGGCTATCATATGGAAGTGTTTCCAATCATTGAATCCTTGATTGGCAAAAGTAGTCTTCCCGTTGAAAAGTTTGCACGGACCACAAAAAACTTTACCTGTAGACTCGGAGTATACTAACCAACACCGGTTAATAATTTCACCGTTGGCTAATGGTTTTAAAAACATTGCTTTTGTTAGATACCGGCTTTGAGTATTATATTTTCTTTCTGATTTACTAAAATCTTTTCCGTCATTTTGTTGCAATCCAGTGGAAAATATAAAATTCCGCAAATTCTCATTTACTAGCCACAGAGCAGGATCGTAGCTTAGAACTTCTTCAGTTTCTTTGGCTTGATAAGCAGTGGTAGACACAACATTCTTATTGTTTTGGTTATTTGAGGATAAAGGTCCGATGCTTAAACTGGGCAAGGCTTGTGGCATACAATCAGGAATTTTCTGATGACAATGACTCCATGTTTAAGTTGATATCAGATTCAGACGGGAGTACCGAGACAGGCACTCTGCTTGAGGAACAGGAATCTAAGTTAACATTACTAAAAAATGATGACAGCTTCGGAGTCTTTTTCAGAACTTGTCCTTTCCGTTCTTCCCTCTCCTTTGCCTGCTTTCTGAACATTGCGCCGCTAGGTTTTTTATATGGTTCTGTCATTTTCTTTAGAATTTATAAAATCTATTTTAAATGTAAAAAATACTAATCACATAATATTGAAAAACAAATTTAACACGTACCTTTTTTAAAACTTAAAACTTAACAAAAAATTACACCAGATTACTTGTAAAACTTCACTAATCAAAATAACAAACTTGAGGTCTAACTGGTAGTGTAAATGAACAATTTTCAGGATTTCGGAGAAAATAAATCAAGCAAAAAACCTATGCTTTGTTGTTCGTTTCGCTGAGTTTACCCACACCATAGGCGTAAATGTAAATGAAAATATCGTTACTTTTTCTCTGCTTTAAAGAGACAACTCATGATACAAGGTAGTAGCACTAGGTGTGAATGTTTCTGTATGGCATGTTCAACAGTCATTTTATTGCTGCAGTCCTTGCTTGCTCACACATGGACTTTCATATTAAACACAATTGTATACCACCAATAAAAAATATTAAAATCAGCTGTTCAAATAACACAACCTTGTTAGGTTGTGATCCGTATTGGTTTCTGCTTAGCAGTGTTGCCACTTGTTAATAAAACTCTTATGCAAATCAGTGCGGGAACACAATTAATAATTTAAGGTTAATATTGTTGTTGTTTGTTATTTATTTCGCATATTAAAAACATAATTTTGCACAGTCTGGGATTAAAAATATTCAAATAGTTTTTAATATTCTTCTGTGATATTTACATATGTATGTATATAAAAAACGACGATGTATTCGAAATTTAACGCAAAAAATTTTCCGCCCCTAAATCTCTGGCGCCCCCGGGCTACAGCCCAATTAGCCCATATGGTTAGTCTGGCCCTGTTGGAGATATCGAGTCGGCAAACCGCAAATACGCCCAACTTTTGTATGGGAGGTACGAAACTGGGCGTGGCAAAATCGCCCTACTTTTAATCGGTGATTGGCGTTTGATAACGTGAAGCCTTATACCTAATTTCATTCAGTGCGGAAGTGTTTCACGCGATTTATCGGATTGACAACCCGGACGAACATCCTGTTTTGTATGGGAGGTACCAGAATGGGCATGACAATCTCGCCCATTTCCTCCAGTTAAGTAGGTATATAAATATTATTTTCTGCTAAATGTGTCGATTTGCATAGAAGGTACCAGAAGGGGCGTGGTCAAAACGCCCGTTTTCAATCCCAATCTCAGAACTGTTAAATAATAATTAATGACACAAATTCGCGGTTATCTATAAAGATTTACGGCTGTTATCGTGTTGACCAGCCAGTCAGCCACTCAGACAGACGGACATGGCTCAAACATCTTAAAAAGTCCTAAAACGAATTTCCTCCAAAGATACTAAGGGTCTAATATGGCTCCTTCTATGTGTTACATTTTTTTACGTATTAAAGGATATATACCCTCATCCCTTTGGGTGAGGTTATAAGTTAGGTATAAAAACTATCAACAGCATGTCAATTTCAATCTAACGGAAACCCCAAGAAGCAGATGATGTGGATTTTGTGTATTCATGTGTATGTACTATGTTTATAAATATTTTGGATATATACGTTAACGAACGTCAAAAAAGTATGAAGGTACCAAAGCCAGTTGATTATGCCACGGCGGTAGAAAAATTTGTAACTCTAACGCAGCGTGATTTATTTGATACTATTTTTCACATGCGGTGACTGAGTGTGTGTCTGTTCAATATCTTCGAGTTATGTGATAAGACCCCATATATTTTTCTTTCTAAATACTACTTTTACACTTTATTAATCAACTTTCTTTTTCCATTCTTATTTTTATATTAACTGTTGCTCTATTTATTTTGAAACAGTAGGAAATATGAATACCCTATAAATGATAGACTAAAGTTTATCGAGAAAAAGTTTAAATGTTGATTCGATTGTAATATAACCGTCAGCGGTGCAATGGAGAGTGAGCGCGACTCTTGTGGGTTCGATCCCTGCTCTGATCACCTTACATTTCCTTTTCCGACGGTCACGGACACTATCGAGTACTCAGCCATGAAAAAGCTTCTTAAAATACCGTCCGGAGCCGGTATAAAACTGTAGGTCACAAACAGTGAGTTGGAAATTAGAAAGCGCACAACTCACTGGTTGTGAGGAGCTCTTCCCAATCCGTTCATGGGATGTAATGGGAAATGGCTTTTCTCGTGTATTATAAATTATTGGCAAAGTTTAAAAAATGTCTATTTGATATATATATTATGTTCTTCTAAAATGTCCACTCCGAAATGCATATGTATTTAAATTCTCTAAAGCGGCAGTCACTTATACAAATATTTCGCAATTTTTGAAATTTCGTACGAAATGGGGCGAAATTCATATACATTTTCCAACATACATTTTCCCAAACATTTTTTTCGATTTCGCCCAAATGGTTCTAAATCTGAGATGCTGGTGTGAAGAAATACAGATATTTTATAAACGGTTATCATTAAGTACTATTTTGTACATTGCTGTGTGAAAGAAAATAATTATCAAATATTAATTGGATAAAAGATTTCTTACGTGAACTGCATGCAAATCAAAAAGTGAGGTCTATTTCAATAGATCAAAAGCTAGATCAAGAGAATAGAAGCTTCATTACGATATGCACAAAAAATATCCCGTTATCTTACTTCTACACAGAGAATGGTACTCAAACACAAGAAAATAGGAATATTTACGCAAAAATATTACTCGTACACTCTCTATTTAAGATATTGTATGGATCAACCAGGGCCTGACTTAGCGTCCTTGGCGCCCCTGGGCTAAATGTTTTTTCCGCCCGAATAATTTCCCAACCCCATTACAATTTTCATAAAAAAAATCAAAATTTTATTTTTCTTTGAGATAATACAAATAATACATCGTTTCATTAATCTTAATATTATTTTATATCGATTATATATGAGACTTGAATAGCTTTTGATAGGCTCCGTTGAAGCAAATTCAATAAACCAAAATAAATTCTTTAATACAAAAAAAAAATGTATACGTATACTCATGTATAAGTAAATAGTTATTAAGTTTTATGTAAATAAGTTTTTCTGTACGAGATGGGTAAGTTTATGTCTATATTTTTCGAGAAGCACTTCATTAATTAAATAAAACTTTGTTTTCTTGATTTGGCTTTGGCAAACTTTTCAATGATTTCATCGAAAGATAAGCTGCATAAAATATCACTCTCTATGTATAAAATAGCAAGTCCTTGAAGTTTTTCTTGTTGAAGAGAAGATCGAAGATAATTTTTCACTCTTTTCAGTGCTGAAAATGACCTTTCTCCAGAGCAATTAGTTACAGCCATTGTTAAATAAATTCGTAGAATTATTTCAATGTTGGTATAAATTGAGCCAACATTTAAACTTTTTATAAGTTGTAACAATTGTTGTGGAAATAACTTATCTTCAACTGTGTCAAGACTCTTCATAAATTTATTCTCCTTTAAAAACTGAGCCAAATTAACACATTCTGTAGGAAAAGTGGCATCCAAGTCGGCATTATATACTTGTTGGAGTAGATTTGCCTTATGCCGTATTTCAGAATTATTCAAATCTTTTAAGTTCCACAGAAAATCAAAATTTGAATTCAATTTCGTATAAACGGACAATCTTTCCTCTATATTTTGTATAAGGCTGTCGATAGCAACGTAGTATTTTTCAATTCGAAATGATTGTTTGCCGGTAAAATTAGTATGATCTTCAATATTCAATTTCAGTCTCTTTTGTCTCTTTGAATCTTTACTATATTCGGTAGTACCACATAAATGTATAGCCTCAGTCTCAAGTATTTGGAACTCACTTTCCTCCCTCAAAACATTTAAAGCTGAGATAAGTGATTTATATAAATTCACAACAACAGATAGATTTATATCCACAGCCTGCAGTTGTACGTTAACATTATGGAACTGCTGAAGAACACGGTTCCAAAAACACAACATTATTGTCATTTCTAAAGTCTTCACATTCTCATAAATAAATTTTGCTTCCATTTTTGTCTCCGTCTTTTGAAGTGGATCCTTTTTAATGTCGTCTAAGGCAGCAATAACTTTATCATATGATTTATATAATGCTTTACTGGCATCACTTCTAGCACTCCACCGTGTTTTTGATAAACTTTTTAGTGTTAGAGAGTCTTTATCAAATTTGTTTAGTAATATTTGCCACCTAGATACCGATCGAGCAAAGAATGTGTATAGTTGTTGTTCTAACGAGAAAAATTTCACGGAATCATTACTACTTTCTGTAGCAGCCGAGCCCGCAAGTTGCAATGAATGAGCTGCGCAAGGAACATAAAACGCAACTGGGTTTCTTTGCTTTATCCTTGACTGGAGTCCTTTATACCTTCCTGACATGTTGCTGGCATTATCATAACTTTGGCCACGGCAGTTGTTAATATCCAATTTCAATGTTTCAAGAATAGTCACCATTACAACATTTTCAATATCCTCTCCACTATGACCACTATTGGGCAAAAATGTTATAAAACGTTCGACTGGATATCCAGAAGGCAAAACATAACGAATAATGAATGTCAATTGGTCTACGTGCGAAATATCGGGAGTTGAATCTACACTAATTGAATAATATTTCGCATTGGTGACTTCCGTGATTATAGCCTTTCTTACACAGTCTGCTTGTAATATTATTAATTCATCTACTATAGTCGATGATAAATATGATGGTATGCCGGTTCCTTTGTTACCATAACGAGCAATGTGTCCAGCCATAAATGGATCAAACTTAGATATTAATTCAATGCAGCCGAGAAAATTTCCATTTTGTGGTGAACCAATGGTTTCGTTTCTTCCATACAATGCCAATCCGCGTGAAGCAAGAAATTTAATGGTTTCTGATACGCGTCTCAAAACGTTACGCCAATACTCAACCTCTTCGTTGTACTGCTTAGCAATTTCGGTATCTACTCTACCCTCAATTCTCTCTCTTGTGCAATATTTTGATACACATTCTCGATGCTCCAGACTATTTTCATGCTCGGCTATCATATGGAAGTGTTTCCAATCATTGAATCCTTGATTGGCAAAAGTAGTCTTCCCGTTGAAAAGTTTGCACGGACCACAAAAAACTTTACCTGTAGACTCGGAGTATACTAACCAACACCGGTTAATAATTTCACCGTTGGCTAATGGTTTTAAAAACATTGCTTTTGTTAGATACCGGCTTTGAGTATTATATTTTCTTTCTGATTTACTAAAATCTTTTCCGTCATTTTGTTGCAATCCAGTGGAAAATATAAAATTCCGCAAATTCTCATTTACTAGCCACAGAGCAGGATCGTAGCTTAGAACTTCTTCAGTTTCTTTGGCTTGATAAGCAGTGGTAGACACAACATTCTTATTGTTTTGGTTATTTGAGGATAAAGGTCCGATGCTTAAACTGGGCAAGGCTTGTGGCATACAATCAGGAATTTTCTGATGACAATGACTCCATGTTTAAGTTGATATCAGATTCAGACGGGAGTACCGAGACAGGCACTCTGCTTGAGGAACAGGAATCTAAGTTAACATTACTAAAAAATGATGACAGCTTCGGAGTCTTTTTCAGAACTTGTCCTTTCCGTTCTTCCCTCTCCTTTGCCTGCTTTCTGAACATTGCGCCGCTAGGTTTTTTATATGGTTCTGTCATTTTCTTTAGAATTTATAAAATCTATTTTAAATGTAAAAAATACTAATCACATAATATTGAAAAACAAATTTAACACGTACCTTTTTTAAAACTTAAAACTTAACAAAAAATTACACCAGATTACTTGTAAAACTTCACTAATCAAAATAACAAACTTGAGGTCTAACTGGTAGTGTAAATGAACAATTTTCAGGATTTCGGAGAAAATAAATCAAGCAAAAAACCTATGCTTTGTTGTTCGTTTCGCTGAGTTTACCCACACCATAGGCGTAAATGTAAATGAAAATATCGTTACTTTTTCTCTGCTTTAAAGAGACAACTCATGATACAAGGTAGTAGCACTAGGTGTGAATGTTTCTGTATGGCATGTTCAACAGTCATTTTATTGCTGCAGTCCTTGCTTGCTCACACATGGACTTTCATATTAAACACAATTGTATACCACCAATAAAAAATATTAAAATCAGCTGTTCAAATAACACAACCTTGTTAGGTTGTGATCCGTATTGGTTTCTGCTTAGCAGTGTTGCCACTTGTTAATAAAACTCTTATGCAAATCAGTGCGGGAACACAATTAATAATTTAAGGTTAATATTGTTGTTGTTTGTTATTTATTTCGCATATTAAAAACATAATTTTGCACAGTCTGGGATTAAAAATATTCAAATAGTTTTTAATATTCTTCTGTGATATTTACATATGTATGTATATAAAAAACGACGATGTATTCGAAATTTAACGCAAAAAATTTTCCGCCCCTAAATCTCTGGCGCCCCCGGGCTACAGCCCAATTAGCCCATATGGTTAGTCTGGCCCTGTTGGAGATATCGAGTCGGCAAACCGCAAATACGCCCAACTTTTGTATGGGAGGTACGAAACTGGGCGTGGCAAAATCGCCCTACTTTTAATCGGTGATTGGCGTTTGATAACGTGAAGCCTTATACCTAATTTCATTCAGTGCGGAAGTGTTTCACGCGATTTATCGGATTGACAACCCGGACGAACATCCTGTTTTGTATGGGAGGTACCAGAATGGGCATGACAATCTCGCCCATTTCCTCCAGTTAAGTAGGTATATAAATATTATTTTCTGCTAAATGTGTCGATTTGCATAGAAGGTACCAGAAGGGGCGTGGTCAAAACGCCCGTTTTCAATCCCAATCTCAGAACTGTTAAATAATAATTAATGACACAAATTCGCGGTTATCTATAAAGATTTACGGCTGTTATCGTGTTGACCAGCCAGTCAGCCACTCAGACAGACGGACATGGCTCAAACATCTTAAAAAGTCCTAAAACGAATTTCCTCCAAAGATACTAAGGGTCTAATATGGCTCCTTCTATGTGTTACATTTTTTTACGTATTAAAGGATATATACCCTCATCCCTTTGGGTGAGGTTATAAGTTAGGTATAAAAACTATCAACAGCATGTCAATTTCAATCTAACGGAAACCCCAAGAAGCAGATGATGTGGATTTTGTGTATTCATGTGTATGTACTATGTTTATAAATATTTTGGATATATACGTTAACGAACGTCAAAAAAGTATGAAGGTACCAAAGCCAGTTGATTATGCCACGGCGGTAGAAAAATTTGTAACTCTAACGCAGCGTGATTTATTTGATACTATTTTTCACATGCGGTGACTGAGTGTGTGTCTGTTCAATATCTTCGAGTTATGTGATAAGACCCCATATATTTTTCTTTCTAAATACTACTTTTACACTTTATTAATCAACTTTCTTTTTCCATTCTTATTTTTATATTAACTGTTGCTCTATTTATTTTGAAACAGTAGGAAATATGAATACCCTATAAATGATAGACTAAAGTTTATCGAGAAAAAGTTTAAATGTTGATTCGATTGTAATATAACCGTCAGCGGTGCAATGGAGAGTGAGCGCGACTCTTGTGGGTTCGATCCCTGCTCTGATCACCTTACATTTCCTTTTCCGACGGTCACGGACACTATCGAGTACTCAGCCATGAAAAAGCTTCTTAAAATACCGTCCGGAGCCGGTATAAAACTGTAGGTCACAAACAGTGAGTTGGAAATTAGAAAGCGCACAACTCACTGGTTGTGAGGAGCTCTTCCCAATCCGTTCATGGGATGTAATGGGAAATGGCTTTTCTCGTGTATTATAAATTATTGGCAAAGTTTAAAAAATGTCTATTTGATATATATATTATGTTCTTCTAAAATGTCCACTCCGAAATGCATATGTATTTAAATTCTCTAAAGCGGCAGTCACTTATACAAATATTTCGCAATTTTTGAAATTTCGTACGAAATGGGGCGAAATTCATATACATTTTCCAACATACATTTTCCCAAACATTTTTTTCGATTTCGCCCAAATGGTTCTAAATCTGAGATGCTGGTGTGAAGAAATACAGATATTTTATAAACGGTTATCATTAAGTACTATTTTGTACATTGCTGTGTGAAAGAAAATAATTATCAAATATTAATTGGATAAAAGATTTCTTACGTGAACTGCATGCAAATCAAAAAGTGAGGTCTATTTCAATAGATCAAAAGCTAGATCAAGAGAATAGAAGCTTCATTACGATATGCACAAAAAATATCCCGTTATCTTACTTCTACACAGAGAATGGTACTCAAACACAAGAAAATAGGAATATTTACGCAAAAATATTACTCGTACACTCTCTATTTAAGATATTGTATGGATCAACCAGGGCCTGACTTAGCGTCCTTGGCGCCCCTGGGCTAAATGTTTTTTCCGCCCGAATAATTTCCCAACCCCATTACAATTTTCATAAAAAAAATCAAAATTTTATTTTTCTTTGAGATAATACAAATAATACATCGTTTCATTAATCTTAATATTATTTTATATCGATTATATATGAGACTTGAATAGCTTTTGATAGGCTCCGTTGAAGCAAATTCAATAAACCAAAATAAATTCTTTAATACAAAAAAAAAATGTATACGTATACTCATGTATAAGTAAATAGTTATTAAGTTTTATGTAAATAAGTTTTTCTGTACGAGATGGGTAAGTTTATGTCTATATTTTTCGAGAAGCACTTCATTAATTAAATAAAACTTTGTTTTCTTGATTTGGCTTTGGCAAACTTTTCAATGATTTCATCGAAAGATAAGCTGCATAAAATATCACTCTCTATGTATAAAATAGCAAGTCCTTGAAGTTTTTCTTGTTGAAGAGAAGATCGAAGATAATTTTTCACTCTTTTCAGTGCTGAAAATGACCTTTCTCCAGAGCAATTAGTTACAGCCATTGTTAAATAAATTCGTAGAATTATTTCAATGTTGGTATAAATTGAGCCAACATTTAAACTTTTTATAAGTTGTAACAATTGTTGTGGAAATAACTTATCTTCAACTGTGTCAAGACTCTTCATAAATTTATTCTCCTTTAAAAACTGAGCCAAATTAACACATTCTGTAGGAAAAGTGGCATCCAAGTCGGCATTATATACTTGTTGGAGTAGATTTGCCTTATGCCGTATTTCAGAATTATTCAAATCTTTTAAGTTCCACAGAAAATCAAAATTTGAATTCAATTTCGTATAAACGGACAATCTTTCCTCTATATTTTGTATAAGGCTGTCGATAGCAACGTAGTATTTTTCAATTCGAAATGATTGTTTGCCGGTAAAATTAGTATGATCTTCAATATTCAATTTCAGTCTCTTTTGTCTCTTTGAATCTTTACTATATTCGGTAGTACCACATAAATGTATAGCCTCAGTCTCAAGTATTTGGAACTCACTTTCCTCCCTCAAAACATTTAAAGCTGAGATAAGTGATTTATATAAATTCACAACAACAGATAGATTTATATCCACAGCCTGCAGTTGTACGTTAACATTATGGAACTGCTGAAGAACACGGTTCCAAAAACACAACATTATTGTCATTTCTAAAGTCTTCACATTCTCATAAATAAATTTTGCTTCCATTTTTGTCTCCGTCTTTTGAAGTGGATCCTTTTTAATGTCGTCTAAGGCAGCAATAACTTTATCATATGATTTATATAATGCTTTACTGGCATCACTTCTAGCACTCCACCGTGTTTTTGATAAACTTTTTAGTGTTAGAGAGTCTTTATCAAATTTGTTTAGTAATATTTGCCACCTAGATACCGATCGAGCAAAGAATGTGTATAGTTGTTGTTCTAACGAGAAAAATTTCACGGAATCATTACTACTTTCTGTAGCAGCCGAGCCCGCAAGTTGCAATGAATGAGCTGCGCAAGGAACATAAAACGCAACTGGGTTTCTTTGCTTTATCCTTGACTGGAGTCCTTTATACCTTCCTGACATGTTGCTGGCATTATCATAACTTTGGCCACGGCAGTTGTTAATATCCAATTTCAATGTTTCAAGAATAGTCACCATTACAACATTTTCAATATCCTCTCCACTATGACCACTATTGGGCAAAAATGTTATAAAACGTTCGACTGGATATCCAGAAGGCAAAACATAACGAATAATGAATGTCAATTGGTCTACGTGCGAAATATCGGGAGTTGAATCTACACTAATTGAATAATATTTCGCATTGGTGACTTCCGTGATTATAGCCTTTCTTACACAGTCTGCTTGTAATATTATTAATTCATCTACTATAGTCGATGATAAATATGATGGTATGCCGGTTCCTTTGTTACCATAACGAGCAATGTGTCCAGCCATAAATGGATCAAACTTAGATATTAATTCAATGCAGCCGAGAAAATTTCCATTTTGTGGTGAACCAATGGTTTCGTTTCTTCCATACAATGCCAATCCGCGTGAAGCAAGAAATTTAATGGTTTCTGATACGCGTCTCAAAACGTTACGCCAATACTCAACCTCTTCGTTGTACTGCTTAGCAATTTCGGTATCTACTCTACCCTCAATTCTCTCTCTTGTGCAATATTTTGATACACATTCTCGATGCTCCAGACTATTTTCATGCTCGGCTATCATATGGAAGTGTTTCCAATCATTGAATCCTTGATTGGCAAAAGTAGTCTTCCCGTTGAAAAGTTTGCACGGACCACAAAAAACTTTACCTGTAGACTCGGAGTATACTAACCAACACCGGTTAATAATTTCACCGTTGGCTAATGGTTTTAAAAACATTGCTTTTGTTAGATACCGGCTTTGAGTATTATATTTTCTTTCTGATTTACTAAAATCTTTTCCGTCATTTTGTTGCAATCCAGTGGAAAATATAAAATTCCGCAAATTCTCATTTACTAGCCACAGAGCAGGATCGTAGCTTAGAACTTCTTCAGTTTCTTTGGCTTGATAAGCAGTGGTAGACACAACATTCTTATTGTTTTGGTTATTTGAGGATAAAGGTCCGATGCTTAAACTGGGCAAGGCTTGTGGCATACAATCAGGAATTTTCTGATTTTCTGATGACAATGACTCCATGTTTAAGTTGATATCAGATTCAGACGGGAGTACCGAGACAGGCACTCTGCTTGAGGAACAGGAATCTAAGTTAACATTACTAAAAAATGATGACAGCTTCGGAGTCTTTTTCAGAACTTGTCCTTTCCGTTCTTCCCTCTCCTTTGCCTGCTTTCTGAACATTGCGCCGCTAGGTTTTTTATATGGTTCTGTCATTTTCTTTAGAATTTATAAAATCTATTTTAAATGTAAAAAATACTAATCACATAATATTGAAAAACAAATTTAACACGTACCTTTTTTAAAACTTAAAACTTAACAAAAAATTACACCAGATTACTTGTAAAACTTCACTAATCAAAATAACAAACTTGAGGTCTAACTGGTAGTGTAAATGAACAATTTTCAGGATTTCGGAGAAAATAAATCAAGCAAAAAACCTATGCTTTGTTGTTCGTTTCGCTGAGTTTACCCACACCATAGGCGTAAATGTAAATGAAAATATCGTTACTTTTTCTCTGCTTTAAAGAGACAACTCATGATACAAGGTAGTAGCACTAGGTGTGAATGTTTCTGTATGGCATGTTCAACAGTCATTTTATTGCTGCAGTCCTTGCTTGCTCACACATGGACTTTCATATTAAACACAATTGTATACCACCAATAAAAAATATTAAAATCAGCTGTTCAAATAACACAACCTTGTTAGGTTGTGATCCGTATTGGTTTCTGCTTAGCAGTGTTGCCACTTGTTAATAAAACTCTTATGCAAATCAGTGCGGGAACACAATTAATAATTTAAGGTTAATATTGTTGTTGTTTGTTATTTATTTCGCATATTAAAAACATAATTTTGCACAGTCTGGGATTAAAAATATTCAAATAGTTTTTAATATTCTTCTGTGATATTTACATATGTATGTATATAAAAAACGACGATGTATTCGAAATTTAACGCAAAAAATTTTCCGCCCCTAAATCTCTGGCGCCCCCGGGCTACAGCCCAATTAGCCCATATGGTTAGTCTGGCCCTGGGATCAACGTAAGTGTAATCTGTGTGTTTGCTTTAAGTAATTTCGTAAAATAAGCAGCAACAAAGCCACTTCTTGCCTTTTCTGGTCGATAATATGTTAGTTTCGCGTTAACATTCCTTGAAATTCTACAAAATGGGACAATGTGCAGATTTATCACTAGATGTTCGGAAATAAATTCTAAAATTATATATAAAATTATAATGATGACGTTTATTACAGAAAAAATGAACAAGCACATGCACATTTGGATATTATGAAAAATAATGTACATGTAAGTGCTATGAAAATTGGGCTAGACCCCAGGAATTTGTTGTTTCAACAATATAACGACCCCAAGCATACGCCATATATCGTGTGTGAATGGTTAAGTGATCACTGTAAGCAGTTAAATACTCCTCCTCAGTCACCAAATTTAAACCCGATTGAGCATATCTGGGAGTTGTTGGAAAGACGAATTCGGGAACACAAAATAACATCGAGTGAAACCTTGACGACAGCCATACATATTGAGTGGGAGAAAATTTATTCGAATGACACCAACACTCTAATAAAAAAGTATGCGTCGACGTTTGGAAGCTGTTAATAAGGCCAAAGGAGGTGCAACAAAATATTGGGACTCATATTCGTCGACGTCTTCCTTATTGCAATATTAAAATTTTTTACTGTACGAATAATTGTTTGGCGTAAAATTTTTACTTATTTTCATTTTCGTTTTTATGTGCCAAGTTGAATTAAATAAATTTTTTTGTTGTAGATATATAATAAGAACATAATTTGTTTTCAAAAAATGGTTGTTTGTACTTTTAAATAAATATTGGGTCATGTTTCAGATATTTAAACCTGAAAGTTGTAGATGTACGATACATTTCTGTGACCACTGTAAGCTTAAAATTCGACAATAAATTTTGTTACCATAGCAAGGATCTTACAGTAATAGGTTTTGATTCTATTAAGGAAATCCCATTTTTTTTAAATCGCTTTTTCCTCCAACTTGGCCACGATGCGGCACGGGTTTACATTATCCGATTGAGCTGAAACTTTTTCAATCATATTTTCTAGCCAATTGGCACACTTTAGGAGTTAAGGAATCAAAAGGAACGTTCTCGAAATGAACTAAAATTCCCAACTCTAAAGAATTTAAATTTTTGTTACCAAAAATGCACTCTTTAATTAATATCGTGTGTATTTCACAGTGTTTGAAGAACTACAAGAATATCCGTAGTTTTTGTTTTGGCTATAAATATAGATACAAAATATGTCGATAGCGGAAGAAAAAATTACTGAGTAGTGTTTCTACTACTCAAAGTAAGGATACATTTTTTTCAATGGTTTTACTTTCTGTATTTTCGATCACTATTACTGTGAGCTAAATATTAACAAAAAAATTAAAATATTTAAAAGGTATAGCTCTAGTTATAGCATTCGACTCAAATTAACTGCTAAAATACACAGCTACATTGTGTTCATTTGATGCAATTGATAGTCATTATTCAAAAGGTTGGTCCTATTTTCAGAAACTTTCACACAAATTAGAAGAAATTTTACCAATACATAAAATGGTTATATTTTTCAAATAAAAAAGTTTGAGAACCGAATCTGAGCATTGAAAACGGGGTCAAAAACCGGTTCCCAAAGAATCGGTTGCAAAAAACAGAGGTTGAAAGAATTTTTCCAAAACTTGGAATTAAGAAACATCACCAGTATTCTTAACTCCTAAAACCAGTAGAACCCGGTTTCACAAACACATTTTCTAAAATCAGAACTTAAAGTTTTATTCAGTAAAGCAAACCGGTCTCCAAAAAACCAGTTCCAACCCCCGAAATCAAAAACTAGAATTAAAAACTTAATATTAAACGGTTCCAAAACCCGATTACAAATTCAGGATTGAAAAAACGGAATTTAAAACTTTATGCAGAAAACAGAACCGATTCCAAAACCCTGTTTCAAAAAACTAAATACCTACTTTTGCCCTACCTACTTTTGCCCTACCTATCCAAACGAATGGAAAAAATCGCACATATTCAAAAGCAGAGTGCCATTAGGCAAAATATTTGTCCAAAGATGACGAGTATAAGTGAAGTGATATTACATTTGGACAATTTACCTGTATCTGCTTATAATTTGTGTCCAAACCCCTTGGGCAAGCATATTTTTCTGTGGTCTCTAAAGGGTTAAGGTCGGTAGTGTATTACTGGAGTTATCTATTCAACCAGCAGTCTATACCTATTTTTGTCAATTTATTTATAGTCGGAAACATCTGCGGCATATTTACCCACACCTGATTTGAAGTTAGTCACATACATACATATGTATATCGGACAAAAGGTTTTTGAATTAACTTGATATTGAACTAAAATTGTCGATTTGTGTGGTAGCTACCAGAAGCGGCGTGGCCATAACTTGATATGAGTTAGTCACATACATACATATGTATATCGGACAAAAAGTTTTAGAATTAACTTGATATTGTACTAAAATTCTCGATTTGTGTGGTAGCTACCAGAAGCGGCGTGGCCATAACGCCCATTTTCAATCCCAAAATAAATTTGAGCAAATAATGGTCAATGACAAAATTGCATTTTGATCAGTAAATACAAGGTGTTTCAAATGAAGTCATCCGATGTTGTTTGGCTCTCACTTTTTTCTAAATGAAAAACTTCGATTCTGTTTTTTGATTATGTTTATTTGAACCTTTAGAATTTTATTGGTTAAGTTGGGAAGATGATATCGGTTAAATGGGCGCCGTCACAATTAATTACCAACGTGCTCGTTTGATGGCATTTTTGTTCATAATGATTTGAAAATCATAATGAGCGATGAGGCGCATTTCCACCTCAGCGGGTATGTGAACAAGTAAAACTATCGCTTCTGGGGCATCGAAAATCCACGAGTGATGCACGAGGAGCCATTACACCCGCTGAAAGTGACTGCATGGTGCTCTGTTCACGCTGGAGGAGTCATCGGGCCATTTTTTTCGAGAACGCCGCTGGTCAAACGACAACAGTGGACGGTGCGCGCTATAGGGTGTTTTCGGCCGAGTGTTTTCTGCCGCAATTCGACGAATTAGGACTGGAGAACATGTGGTTCCAACAGGACGGGGCAACGGCACACACTCCGCGATCCACAACCGATATTCTGAAGGCAGCGTTCCCGGATCGCCTCATCTCTCGTTTTGGCGATTTGCACTGGCCCGCAAGATCGGCCGATTTGACCATTCCAAACTTTTTTTGAAAGTTTTTTTGAAGTCCTGTGTTTGTCAATATTCGACACGAGTGTGAGAATCTGTCGCCCGAAGTTCTCGCCGAAGGGATGAAAAATGCCATAAAACGAGCCCGTATGGTAAACAATTGTGACCGCGCCTATTTAAACGATATCATCTTCTCAACTTAACCAATAAAATTTTAAAGGTTCAAATAAACATAATCAAAAAACAGAATCGAAGTTTTTCATTTAGAAAAAAATGAGAGCCAAACAACATCGGATGACTTCTTTTGAAACACCTTGTATATACGCACAGTTATCATCTTGACCAGCCAGCCGGTGAGACACAAGGACATGGCTCAAAAGCCTTAAAAAGTCATCAGTAGCAATTTTTTTTGGTCTGGTGCAAATAAACAAATAGTTTTACTAAATAAAGTATGTACTTAATATTCAGGAATGACTGTGCCGTACTCGGACACTCAAGCATATTTCTTATACTTATTCTACACTAATTAATTTTATGAATTGAAGATTAGTTCATTGATCATAATACATTGGTATAAGGAGATGGAATGAATAAAATATGAAAAATCATGGCTTACATTTTAGATTTTTTTAGATAAAAGACGACAAAAGTAGTTAAAATAGAAATGAAATCATGGTTTTAGCCACCAACAGTTTAGAATTTTTGTAAGATCATATCTATCTTTTACATGTATACTTGTATCAAATCTAATATCATTGTTGTTTATTAAATTATAGTCAACCGCTTCTACATTCGCTCTACTGAAGATATGATAAAATATCCATGCACGTATACTATTCTGAATATTCCACATTTTATCTAGATACGAGTATAAGAATACACAAGTCATTGGCATAATAAGGTGCCATGTTTAAGTTAATTACAACCAGTGCTCTTAGCAATGTAATTTCTAATTATTTGAATTATAAAATTGTCTATTATAGTAATATTTACGGAGTTATATATTGTTTGATATATATTCAGTGAAGTTGCTGATGAGCGATCTATACAGGGAGGTACATGATCGAAAGCATTTTCTTTCGAATTTTCAAATTTTTTACATATCACAGGACGATCCATTGTGGTGTACATTAAAATTTTTACATTTCCATTAAAATTCTGTGAAAAAATACTGATTTATATCCAAACATCGCGTTTTGTGCTTTTCTGATCTGGTTATTTACATGACAATTGAAATATAAAAATTTGTCTAGGTGAATGCTTAAATATTTTACCACATTATTATTGATGACTGACTACCAAATTTTTTCCAATTATTCCTAACATTCCAATTAGATTTACCAACTGGGGGTCGGAAAAGAATCGATTCGCATTTATCAGTGTTCCATTGGATATTGGAAACTAATAAGTTTATGGCGTGAATTGTGGAATGCCCATATTTAAAATCAAATTGTCTAACACAGATTATGTTCATGTCCTGGCAGTATTTTACTATAGTGTTGTTAGTGCAAATTTCAAAAACTTTGCTAATGTTGGGAAGAAGACTGATAGCACTGTGATTTTTCGGGTCAGTGGTATCCTCATCTTTTTAGGCAATATAACAACCCTTGCGATTTAAAGTAAGCAGTATTAATCAAGTTGTTACATAAGACTAAATATTCAAATATAAGCGATCGTGGTGTTTTCTTTAATATTATCTTTGGTATTTTGTCAATACCAGCAGATAATTTACCTTTTAGTGTAGAGAATATGTACAAGATATCATCACGTGTAATAAACTGGTTTTTGGTCTTAGAACCATCGATATTATTTGATTTGAAATTTTCACTAAACTCTGTTGAAACATTCAATATCCTCATTGTGGATATGATTATAGTTGATCCCACCACATTTACTATATTGTCGTCATTCTTTAAGAGATATTTATTGGAGTTAGATTCTATTTCTAAAGAATGGGGATCATTTTCATCAACTTTAATTTTTAATAAAATAATGTCGGATGTTTTTCTATTATTAAACTGTTTTTTTAACTCAGAAAACATTTTAGATGTATTTTATGAGTTCAAGTTTGAGAGTTTCCATTCCAAACATTTGTTCATAGAAATAATGAAATTATATTGGAGAAATTTTCTAATTAATTTTAATCTATTTTTAAATGAATATGCCCGGTAGAAGAAAGTAGTGTCTGAAGTCTGTTATATTTTGTAATGGCCGTCACAATTGTACTCTTCTCCGAATGCACTATCATAATAACTGAAATTATTACAAGTTTTAATCTATCCTTGGACCCACACTTTGTCACACTTTTAATTGTCGCATTTATAATAATACCATTCAATATTTCCAAATGAAACTCAATTTCGTAAATCGATAAATTTCTATTACTCGGGATAGAAACCGAACAAAACAGTACAAATAGAAAATATATTAAAATTTGACAAGATCGGGCCACAACGACAGTAAAAATACAATCGGCTGTTCTTAAGATTCCGCTAAAAATATGTATTAATTGGGATGCCAATAGTAACTTTTCTGATGTTTTGTAATAGAAAGCTGAAAAATAATTGAAAATTAGTACATTGAATTGGGCGATAACTTACATATTTATCGAGATATGTAAAATTTCAGTTTTTGAAAATTCCTTAAAAAACAAGAATTATATTTTTTTTCTAAACAACCTGCAAATACATAGTGAAAAATATCAAATACTGTTTTTCGATAACTCCCTTACTTATCGAGTTATCGGAAAATGCAATTTTAAAAAAGCGATAAATTCAAATGATGGAGATTGGAATCTGCCAACCAAGCGAAAAATTTTAAGTGAAAATGTTCCATAACTTCTATAGTTACCGAGATATCTAAAATTTGGATTTTAGGAAAATCTTTACAAAATAAGGGGTTTCACATTATTTTCTACACGTCTTGAAATAACTGTAAAATTTTAAATAACATTTTTCGATATCTAGCTATCGACTAATGGGAAGATGAAGAATATGTATAAATTGGAATGTAGATAGTATTTTTGACGTTTTTAATAAAAATCTGAATAATAATTCCAAATGTGAAATTATATTGTTCCAAAACTTCCATTGTTAACGAGGTACGTAAAACTAGAGTTTGAAAAATCGTTAAAAAGTTTTTGTGGATTTTTTAAACAAGACCTGGAAATAAGTGAAAAATACTGAGTTTTATTTTTTGATAACTCTTAATTAATTTGACTTGTTGTTTTAAATGACTTGTTGTTTTGTTTTAACAGAAGTATTTACAATAATCGAAAATCCTATACGAAATTGTTCGATAAGGTTCATGTTTTTCGAGATATGTAAAAGTAAAATCTTTTACAAAATAAGATTTTTCATGTTCTCAAACAACAACTCAACTCATAAATTTGAAACAAAATTTTTCTAAACGTCTCTAGCCTATACCAAATTTGGAAATGTATAAAATAGGAGTAACTTGGAATCTCACTGTCTTATTCTTTTAATGTGTTCTAATAGAAAGCTGAAAAATAATCGAAAATTGTTAAACTATTTTTTTTGTTAATAAACTTGTTTTCACCTTTAAAAACTTTCAACTTTTCCATAGGAAATATTTATATTATATTAATATATAGTAAATATATATAACTGCATTATTTAGTGTTATTAATATTTGGGGATACAAAGTTATTTGCATTTGATTTTAATGCGTCTGCAAAGCTTAAATTTTGGCTTACATTTATAAATTTCCGATTGCGATTCTGCACCAAAGCTTCTCTTCTCTCTTTGAGTTTCTGTCTCAACGGTTTGTACGACTCACAGCCAGTGTTGCCAGAAGTGACGACTTATCGCCATTTTGATGATTTTTATACACAAAAACATACTATGACGATTTGACGATTTTAGCTTCTGAAATTACTATTTTTAGTCTACACCAAATTTGTAATTGTTGGTACCCCAACAGCGACAGCTATACATATTTAAACATAAACCTTAACCCATCAAGGTATATTGAGTAGAAAAATACCTCACAAATCGAGCCAGTTCTTAAAAAATATCTAGAGGCAGTATGAGTTATCGAGAATTCATTTTTGTTGAGGATCTGAGGAAGTATAAAAAAATTAAAAACATGTATAAAAAATACTGTGTCAATATACATATGAATGTAAATACCCTAAATATTGTCTGTGTGATGTTTAATCAATTTCACATAATCAAATCTGGGGTTAGCCAATTAGGGGTTAATGAAAATTATTCATGAAATAGCTAGATATAGTGTATAACCCTAATCAGGGCGATGAGGTTGGCGGCAATTCTACATACGTTGTCGATAAACACAATCACTTAGCGTCAAAATTTGTCACCCTTGTATACTTTATAATTTTTGTTCACCAACAACCACACCAATCCAATATATTACTCTTATATTATTATTATCTATAGGCCGGAAGGAAACAAACTGCATCGACTATTCTTTTTTACCCTGTAAAATATAAATTTACAATTCCTGTTCACATTAGTTTAGTTCGTTTATTTTGGATCTCCTGCACAACAAGATTAAATTTTGTTTTAATATCAAAAATGTTTTTCAACACATAGTAAGTTTTGTATTAACCTGGCAACAATCTGCCTTCTTGACGCCAGGGAAATAAAAAGAATTCTAATTTTTGTCCTCTACGACAGAAGCGACGTCAAAAGCCAGCTCTTGTTCTTCTTCCATAAGAATACGTATAAAAATTTGCAACGCCTACGTTATCGCTCCGATTGTGTTCGTACACATATTTCTCAATTCTGTTCGTTGGTTGTTTTACCAATAGTTGAAGAGATTTCAGAATAGAGTTTAAATAAAGATATTCAATTCCGACATTTTCTTACAAAAAAATACTTTGCATTGAATGATATTAATTAATTATGTACTATTTTCGATACAAAAATGTAAATGATTAAAATTGGTAAATATTAAATTTCTTTCACATGTTTGAATTGTAGAAATTTCTTTTGCAAAAACTAATATTTATGTAAACATGAAGACACGAAAATAGTTTTTCTTTTAAAATTAAAAAAAAAAAATTTTTAAAACTAACGACATCAATGCGTATGATTATTTTATTTGTATTATAATTATGGACACTGAATTATATTATTGTATAATTTATACTATAAAAATGCTTTATTAACCCTCGGAGGTATAAGGGTTTTTGTCGCTAAACGGTATATCCAGGTCTGTGCAGACCTACATGGGACTTGTATGAAAATGCATAGTCAGGTGTCCTTAAAGTGTGTATAAATGCATTTTATGCTAGGAAAACCACGAAATGAACAATAAAATAGCATTTTTATACATCTTAGGTAGCTATTTACGCTATTTTATTAATACTATGAAAAAAAATTTTATGGTTTAGACTTAAAATTTTGCGCTCTATTCAATATGTACATTTTCTCCACAATATCCCACTCAAAAGCGGTTTTATCTCCTGCCCCCATTCGTTCCATACAAATTACATGTAGTAGGTCTGCACAGACCTGGTTATACCGTTTGGACCATAATTTTTGTAAACCCGGATTAACCCGAATCCACAATAGCTCTGATTTTTTGCTCATTGTGTTCGGAGATTGTTATCCCACGATTACATCGAAGGATTTGTCTCTAACATGAAAAACAAAAAAGTTATACACACTTTTATATGCAAAAAGTCTGCACAGACCTGGTTATACCTCCGAGGGTTAAACATGTTTTATAAAAATCTAGGATTTTCTCTAATTTTGAATGTAAACAATCTATTTTGTTTGACTTGTGGTTTTTGTTTATTAATATGTTTTAAATATTATATATTGTTTTATGATTTTTAAAAACATTACTATACCATATTGATTTAATTGCTATGTATTACAGTTTTTTCCCCCAAGAAGATATTGAAATTTGGTTTAGTTTTTAATGTTGACGATTTCGAAAAATTATTTTGACGATTTCTGCACCTCCAATTTGACAATTTGTGACCGACTTTATCTGGCAAACTCTGAGCACAGCCTTTGTAGGAGGCGGGGTGACCATGTTTTTTGCAGAGTACACAATATAATTGTTATCTTTCGTTTGCATCAACAGTAGAAACACTGCATTTACCAATTTCGTCTGATTGATTGCATTTAGCGCATTTTCGTTCTTGAAAATAATTTGAAAACAATTTGACGACTATGGAAAAATCCTTGACATCTTCGACACTGTGGTATTTCAGCTTTCCATATTGGCTCCCATTTAATAACGCTATGCATTATGCCAGTTATCAAAAAAGATCTCTCGTTACTGCTTCAGGACTTATTCAAACAAAAAATATCAGAAGACTCTCTTTTTTTGAGTTGCTTATGTTAAATGGATTTACTTTTATAAATTTTTGTGTTTCAGTTTCGTGTTTGCGTAGTGCATCAAGTAATGAGGAAAGATTGGTATTAGCACGTAATCCTTTAAGCAAAAATGAAGGAAATGTAGGTAATCCTTTAAGCAAAAGTGTAAGTAGGAAAGCAATGTGTAAGTAGCGACAACAATCAACAATCAATAAATGACTTGTGTGAATACACACCGCAGTGGCTTACGGGCTAGACGCTGCTGAAGATGTTGCTTCACAAACATCGAAACTATCGTCCAGCGAATGTGAGTTCGAATCCCACCCGCGGCATTTACATTTTTTTCACTAACCGTAGAAAACATGATCTCTTACAGCCTTAAAGGAAATTTTAGTTTTATCAAACTTTGGTGTGTATGTAAAAAATGTAACGCGATCATAAATTTCTAAAGAGTTAAGAAATAACGAACTTATTGATAGTGTCGTATTGTTTTATTTTGATTTATCCACTTTTTATAAAGTCTATTAGAACATGTGAGTCGATATCAAATATATTTATAGGTGGAATTTTTGCACTTTTGTTTTGATTATTTTATTTCGGTAATTCAAGCTGTGTTCTTTGCTTTGAGTTCCTGCTAGATGAATGCGCACACGTTGTTAGAGCGGAGAGTTACTATTTTGTTGGAGCGAATCACAATAAGAGGTGGGTGTCATTGCCGCTATGAAAATGTGTTCACCAATTGTTCGTCACTGTGTTGAAAGTATTGTTGTTGCTGCAATGAACTTGCTTCATTATTGCAACGAATTTGTTTCGTTGCTGCACTGAATTTGATTCATTGTTGTAATGAATAGGTATTGTTCTTGAAAGGAATTTGCTTCATTCCTGCAATGAATTTGTTCATTGTTGGTATGAATTTGTTTCATTAGTGCAACGAATTTGAGTCATTGTTGTAATGAATGTGTTTTATTACTACAATGATTTTGTTTCATTGCTGCAATACATGTTTTGAAGTGTGTTTGAAATTATTTATTGACAATTGTGCATAAATATACTGTTAGTATTACATTGCAGGTGTTTTGATAGCAATTTGTTCAATTTTTGTTTTCGAATATCTATTTGCTAAAGAGATTATAATCATTCCATGTTGTAACACTCATCTGGTAGTCGAGGGGTTGAGTGTTATTGTGGTCGTCATATTCAGGTCCTGCAATTAAAAACATATACGAGGAATTTATTGTTAAGGTTTCTGTTCGCGCAGAAACAATTTATTTTGAATTAGTTAAAAACAAAACACATAATTTGGTTTTTGTAATAAAGTTTAATCCGACGTGTTTCTTTTCTGTTCGACAACTGATTTTACAATATTTCCCATTGTCGCGGGCCACCAAATCCATAAACATATGTACATAAACCGACAGTTAATCCAAATAGAGAATCCAAAAGAAAGAGCAACAACAATACAACGGCTGAGTGACCAAACTGAAGCAAATGACTTCGTCAGCGCTGTTGTTGTTGTTATATTCTTTTTCATCGATAATGTAAACAACAAGCAACAACATACATACATACGGTACAAAACATAATGACCAAAACCAGTATGTATGTTGTTGTTGCGACAAAATTATTAGAAAACAATATTAGGGTGGCCCGCAATTTCAATATTATACAAATTTAACAAAATAAAAAAAATAAAGATATAATATGATGATCGATGTAGGGCGATCTCACCCAACATGCTCCCCCCGTTGAAAGGCCTTACTTTCAAGCAACAATTCAGGAGGGTGAGGGAGCTGATATAGGTGTTGGATGACGAAAGATCCACATTATAGTTGCAGCTATACAGAATGAACTAGTCCACTAGGGTCGACGATATATTCGCAGGCCAAAAGGTATTGTGGTGTGTGGTGACGTCATCATGGCCAACGGCTCGAGAGTAAATGGAGTATATTTAAAGATAGCCACATTTCTGCGAACGAGTATTGTCGAGGTGAATAGCCATTCATTAGTACTGCAAACACGAATCCATATATCGGCTAGATTGTTTGTAGGAGGAATGTATCTCCACCAGACACTTCTGTATTCTTCGGCAAGGCGTGAGATACGGCATTCGACGAATTTGTTCACTGTTGAAGAATGTTGTTTTTGCCATTGCTGAGCAATTCTTGAGTTGGTCCAAAAATAGAGCGATGGGACGAATTTCAAATTGAGCTACCTTCTCCAGAGCAAAACGGTGGCGTAGATTTCACGGCGAGTTATTGATTGTTGATGTATTGTTGAATTGGCGAAAAATAATGTTGACTGGAAGGTGCATTTTACGTAAGGTACTATTTGCAAGGCGTAAGCGATGTGACGAAGCTGACCAATAATTACAGGAAAAGTGAGAGCGTGCCGATGTACACCTTTATGTGGAATATGTGACAAAATTTCATTGATGTGCAGCCAAACTTTTTTGATTTTGAATGCTCGTGTGGGAACCTCGCTAAAGTTATGGTCCTTTCGCAGTAGATCAGAACCACGGGCAAACATCGAGCAACACTTTTCTGTAATGAGACACAAAATACGAAACGACAAAAGACAAGCAGCATCCAAGTCATATGTTATAATATTCAAGTACTGTACCTCAAATTCTTTTTTCCTGGTCCTCCACCAAACGAGTTGATATATTGTGATGTTTTCATCGACACGAAATTGTCGATAAATTGTTGAACATTCAGATGCGGATTTGAGATAGCGATGATGTGTGATGTAGTTTGAACCACGAAGAGATTGCTTGGAGTGTAAATGAAATTGTAGTGAAGTGTTCCATTCTCGTTGCCTCTTCGTATACGACGTTTTTAAAGGCAATTTGAATGTGATTCTATCGCCAATATCAAAACAACTTTTTCCGACGAAGAGTGGTTCGAATTCTTGACCAGTGGGCGACGTTTCGAGGGCGTTAGAGGTTTCTTCTATTTTGAGGGAATTGTTCAAACTTGAATCAATTGAGTTGTGTGTTAATTTGGATGTCCCACTGACAATCCAATCGAATATTGTATTGGTCAGGCAAAGTGTGCCATCTCCCAGTGAGATTCGACCATCGAGCAACAAATCGAAAAATACTTCAGTACCGAGAAGCATGTCAAAAGGTTGTGATTTGTTATACCACGGATCAGCCAATTTTCTAATTCGAGGTATTATCAAGGGCGATGTTTTGATGTACTCAACAGGTTGTTGAGCCGAAATCGTCTTCGCCACAGCAAAAAATGAAGACCACTGGAGCGAACTAATGCGAGATTTTATTGTGGTGTTGACAAAAAACTTGATGTTGTTTCTGGTTTCACCGATGCCAAAAACTTCTGGCTGATAAGCGTCACAATAATCGTTGATGAGAACCACGGCTGTTGGAATTATCGCTCTATTGGCAGAGCGGACGACTAACGAAAGGTGATTGCCGTGATTCTCCGATGATGATTGAGAGTGATGTGATGTCGAAGGCCCAAGTAGCTTAGGGCCACTAAAAATGTGCAAGAGTGTATGGTGAGGAGACTGGCAAACTGTACAGCAATATTGCGATGTGCATTCCGAAACTTGATGACTATTGCGAAGGCAGTTTATGCACAGTCCATTACGCTTTACGAAATTAAAGCGTTCAACAAGAACAAGCGACGAAAATGACGAACAAGCTGATATATTGTGCTTCGATGAGCTACAATATGAACAAAGCGAGGTTGTGGTTGCAAATGTATCAAAAGGGTGACTAAAATTTGAGTTTGAGTATGCCAGACGAGTCGAATTTGAATCACCAACTATCGAAGGGTTGAGAAAACTGTGGTCCATCGAAAAAGAGTCCTGATGTTTCTTCAGCAAAACCATTATTTTTGCTCTTGCGGCAATAAAAATGTCCTCCAAATCGCTTCTGGCATTATCTGTTGGGCAAAGTATTTCAATTTGTCCTTGGATGTGAGACAATTCCTCGAAATATGACTCCAAAATTTCTAGACGGCATTCCAAAATGATTGGATCAAAATTGTCGCCATCTTTTTCCACTTTTTTACGAATATTAGACATGTTTCTCTTCACATTGTTTCTTTGTATCTTGAGCGACGCCAATTCTGACTCACTAGCGGCAGAATTCTCAGTCACTGCATCCAATGCGAATGTAATCATTTCACTCAAGAGAAACACTTACCAAAAGAACAACAAGAACCAGAATTTGAAAAGCGCGAAAAATTTGATGACGCTTCAAATACCGTAACTATTTCCGTTACGCCAAATTTATTCGCCAATATCCAAAAAAACGATAATTTTTGCCGAAAATAAAGTGACGTCCAAAGATCGTCCGAAGCAGCGATGTATACCTCAATGGCAGCAGCGAGTTCCCGATGATGATGTATGTAATTCCAACGACAAAACGATGTAAAAACCCTGTGGCTCCAACTGAGGTTCGAAGTAATTACATGCCTCACAAAACACGATCTGTTTGAGACACAGAGGAAGAAAAAATCGCACACTTACTTACACCAACAAGCATCAAGAATTAATGTAGTCCACAAATTCCCAGTAATTCCCCGTTAAGGCACTCAATATGAAGTAATGTTGCACGCAGCAGCAACGAAGTTATTGAACCCGTAAAAATTCTTACCGGGCAACAGCACAAAATGTCGAATTTTCGATAGTTTCGAAATAAATATGTGTGTAAAACGGCAAATCCAATGTTGCGGAACACCAGATGAGCTTACAACTTGATCAGCAGCAACTAAAGTTGTATCCAATTAAATTTACAGATGAAGTGATGATATGTAGCCCAATTGCAGCAACAAATTGTAGGGTAGATGATGCAACGACGAAAACGAAAAATCTGCCAGGCCGTATATAATGCGACGTCCAAAGAATGTCCGTAGCAGCAGCAGCGATGTAGACCCCAGTTACAGCAACGAATTCTCGAAGATGATGTGAATCCAACGACGAAACGATGCAAAAAAAATCGGAGCCTCAACGGAGGTTCGAACTAATTATATGCTCCGCGAAACACAATCTTTTTTGGGCAAAGAAAGGAACATCTCGGGTACATACTTACAGCAACAAGCACCAAATAAAAATATAGGCCAAAAATTCAAGTTCATAAAGCACTGTTAAGGCACTCAATATGCCGGTATCTTGAATGCAGCGGCAAAAAAGTTATAGAACCCGTTAAAATTCTTAACGGGCAACAGCACAAAAATTTCGAATATTCGATAGATAGCTTTTAATTAAAACTGTATGTAAAACTGCAAATCCAATATTTCAGAGACACCCGATGAAATGGATAATGGAGGCAGCAAATAAAGTTGCATCCTATAAACTTTATATATGAAGCGATGATGTGTAGCCCAATTGCAGCAACAAATTGAAGGGTAGATAATCCAACGACGAAAACGAAAAAATCTGCCGCTTCAATTGGGGTTCCTCCAAAACAACCGAACGACGATGTGCGACGAGAAAAAAATAAAAGCTTCTGCTAAAGAAATCACCGAAATATGATTTCTCCCACTAATAAAATACGTACGGCCGTATATAATGCGACGTCCAAAGAATGTCCGTAGCAGCAGCAGCGATGTAGACCCCAGTTACAGCAACGAATTCTCGAAGATGATGTGAATCCAACGACGAAACGATGCAAAAAAAAAAAAAAAAAATCCGCGGCTCCAACTAAGGCTCGAAAAATCTGCTTCACGAGACACTAGTCTTTGAAACACCTTTTTTTTAATCTTTTTTAAAAGTTAATCGCTATTATTACAGGCCGTCCTGTCACGGTCGCCAAAATGTTCGCGCAGAAACAATTTATTTTGAATTAGTTAAAAACAAAACACATAATTTGGTTTTTGTAATAAAGTTTAATCCGACGTGTTTCTTTTCTGTTCGACAACTGATTTTACAATATTTCCCATTGTCGCGGGCCACCAAATCCATAAACATATGTACATAAACCGACAGTTAATCCAAATAGAGAATCCAAAAGAAAGAGCAACAACAATACAACGGCTGAGTGACCAAACTGAAGCAAATGACTTCGTCAGCGCTGTTGTTGTTGTTATATTCTTTTTCATCGATAATGTAAACAACAAGCAACAACATACATACATACGGTACAAAACATAATGACCAAAACCAGTATGTATGTTGTTGTTGCGACAAAATTATTAGAAAACAATATTAGGGTGGCCCGCAATTTCAATATTATACAAATTTAACAAAATAAAAAAAATAAAGATATAATATGATGATCGATGTAGGGCGATCTCACCCAACAGTTTCTATATAAGATATGTACATATCTATGTCTGTACTTACCATGAACATAAGCTCTACCCCCCTATGCTCTACTCCTTTAATATAGAACCACATCATTGTTTTGTTAAATCACGCAAATGTTGTTGTGTTGAGGGTTTTGATATTAAATTTTAGCGCCAAATCTCCCCGTCATTACGCCAGTTATCGCTCTGTAAACATTTTCCTTGACTGCTCTTTTATATAATTTAACCAAAATAAATTTCGATTGGATTCATTTGACTGTACGTTGAATTGTTATTTTTTATGTCCGTCGTACTTGAAACACGTTGTTTCTTCGTTTTCATTGACTTCGATTGCCCGCACAAATGTATGTATGGCTTTCGATTTTTCTGAATCCAAATACCAACACAACGAAACAGGAACGACCGAATTATGATTAAAAAACAAAAATACGAACATTTTGTTGCGACTTGTACCGTAACGCGCATACATACACAAGTTCAGTTACATATTTCGTGGTAGTTTTTCTGCTATCGATGCGTCGCTTTCTTTGCGTCGTGTTGCTCCTTGCATTCCGTTTATTTATCTATTTATTTATTATTTTATTTATTTATTATTATTTATCTATTATAGATTCGCAAGTTACACAAATGATCACAGCAAACACATAAATTAACACAAATTAGTTCTCACAGTAAAAGATTATTACTAAGTATAACTAATTAGTCTGTTTTAACAAATTATTCCGGCGGAGAAATATGTCTACCACTTTCGATTGTAGGAATGGAACTGATTTAAGATCATCATTTTCTCCTGCTGGCCTCTTTTTTACGCTCGCTCATTTCTCCATACTTCTCTTGCTGCTCTCTCCATACCATCATAAAAATTAGTTTCGTTACAATAACGAAATTGTTTCGTCAACTAAAAATGTCGACAAACCTCCAAAATAAATAAATATAAACAATAAAAAAAGTAAGAGATAAACCAAATATCAGTAGTTTAAAACTCATGCCTTTACTTTTTTTTTAATTTTCAACCCATTCTTCTACAAAATTCAAATTAAATAAAATTGTTGCAGGAACAACAAGTAAGTTGTTGCAGCAGCGAAATGCAACATTTTCAAAGACGTCAAGTATGAAATTTTTCGTTGCAGCGACTACCAAATTGTCGGATATGCGACACTTTTCACTATATCAACGTAAAAACATTAAAGAAAATGTTTCATCCATGCGACGAAGCGTTTGTCTTTCAGTGCATTATTTAGTTGCAAATGTTCTTTGAATTTCTCTAATGACAATTCATCACAGTTACTGTCATCGTCAAGCACTGAATAATAGTTGCTCTTTGAATGCGTATTTACATTCTCCATACTATCACTGTTTTTTCGGTTTCTGTCTTTGAGGTGATTAGTAGATTTTGTCTTAAATAATGTTGTATGTATTTTGATCTTCACTAAACACTTGTAGTTACTAATTAGCAAAAATAGAGGATTAACTTTCAGTTGTTCCGACGCACGCAGCACGTCTGTATACCATGACGGCTTCAATCGGACTCCAGTGGAAAAATGTTATTGTAACATATAAAATGTACTCGTACTCTAGCCAAACTGACTTACTTGACTTACTCAATCGTCTTCAAAAGTCCTAAAACTAATTTCGCATAAACATGCCTAGGGTCTGGTAGAAAGATGGCTTTCGACACTGTGGAATTCGAAAAACGAAACTACACATGAGAGGACGGGTTTACCCTAATTCGGGAACGAGGAATCGAACTGCATCATTAGTTTTCTAAGTTACAATAACGGTTGCATACAAACAATATGTAGGCTGGCAAAATACACGACACAAAATGTTTGTGCAGAACTCACTTTTTGCAAGCCGTTTTGCCGTGTGTGGTAGTGGTTGTGCTGTCTGCACAAATTTTGCGTAGAAAGCAAATTGTTTTGATTTTTCTACGTTTTGCGCAAGCGGTTTGTGTAGTGTATGGGTGATTTGAGCAATATCTGTGTCAGTTGTGAAAAAAGACAATGGCGGACGATCAATAGTATTGGACCGAATTCATAGAAGAATACGAAAATTTGTCAGCATTACGGAAAGTTAAAATTAACGAGTATAGCAACAAAGTCCAAAAAATGAAATGATATGAAATTTTAGTGGAAAAGTTAAAACAAAGGGCGGCAAGCAGAATTACAGAAGCACAATTAGCATCGACCACTGTTGGGTGTTAAAACTTCTCTGCTAATAATATTTTGCGCAACATTTTCTGTGTCGTGCATAGTGAAAATATTAGTTTGCGCAAAGTGTGTTTTGCGTAAGCATTTGGGGTCGTGTATTTTGCACTTTTTTTGTTCGTTGTACTGTCTTCTGCATGTAGTTTTTTAAGTTTTTGTTTTGTTCAAAATCCAATTAAACAAACTGATTTTTCCAAAAAAAAAACTTTTCTGTGTAGAAATTAATAAAATTAAGTGAAATTGATAATTATATGGAATTTGGTAATTGTGAATGATGATGAGTAAATAAGTATAGTTAGTTATACTATAATGAAAGGTTTTCTCTTATTTGGCGAAAGAATCTAATTATTGTCAATTTGTGAACAGAGGACCCACAGAAAGTCGGAAAATTAATTTTCTGCCGATGTTCTGAATCAAAGAGACTCAAAAAACTGGTTTCCGTCGGTAGTGCAATGGTAGTGTGCCCGACTCTTGTGCATGATAACGTGGGTTCGATCCCTTCACTGACCACCTTAAATTCCTTTCGACGGCGGTCACCTCACTTAGTGAGGTCAAATGCCGTTCGGGACCGGTGTAAAACTGTAGGTCCCAATCAGTGAGTGTAAAACTAGAACGCGCACGGCTCACTGGTTGTGAGAAGCTCTCCCTAATCCCTTTATGGGATGTAACGGGAAACCATTTTTTTGTGTTTACTAAAGTTGAAGCCGAAAACGTTTGGAACAACCAACCAAATAGAAGTCAAAATCCAAAAATCAAAAAAAAATCACTATGATAGTCACAATCAAAAAAATTTGTATGAAACCGTAATTGTAACTCAAAAAATTAATGATGCACAAACTATCACAGTGTAATTAATATTGCTATTAATACATAATAATATTGATTTGAATGTATGTTTTCCAAGCAATAACATTTTATCACTTATGACCAGGTTTTCAGTAGTTAAATTGTGGTTAACCATCGAATTGCGTATTTCAGTCAATGGTTAAACACGATATAGCCACCGAATGTTGGGTGGTTATCCTGTAGGCAGAACCATATGATTTTGACAATCACAATTCTGTTTCAGATTGTATAAAATACATGTTTCTAGTTTGAGTGTGTGTACACAAACTCTGAACCTAAATTGTTGATAGATTTTGTTCAAATTTTTGTTAAAATTTCGTCGATTTTATTCATTTATTTCTCATTTTTCATAACTCCATTTCGATTTTCCTTTTTGTGGTTTGTTATTAAGCGAAGTGTCGACTATAGACATTTTTGCGTTGAGCTAGCGAAAACTCTCGCGTAGAGACGTATATACACGCTGTAGGGCGTTACTACAAACTCTACGCGAGAGTTGTCTCGCCCAAAAAACTCTACAGTGTATACACAATTTTTATGTGTGAGGTAGAGCTCTATATATGCTCTGCGCTCTATCAAAACAATTTGATAGTTTTTTTTCTCTCTACAGTAGAGCGTTTTGTATATTCGAACGTACTTACACTCAAATTTTGTACTGTTTCACCTGAATGACGCTTCTATTGAAAAAGTAGTGACCTTGCTTTTCATTTGCGTTCCGATTTTCTTTCAAATGAAATATAGCTTTGCTTCTATATTCTGAAATTTATGCCGTATAAACAATTAAAACTGGCTGTCTATCGCGAAATATGGCATCGGCATCGAATAAATCACGCGGAAAATGTAATTCCTGTATTTCTATGTTACGTATTTGTTGTTTATATGTTTGTGTATATGTTTGTCTAAATTCTCTCCGTGAGAGAAAGAAACAAACATAAAATGTCAAAATCGATGGCGGCCATTGCGAAAACTGCGCTCTATCATGTGTCTGCAGCATAGAATAACACATACATAGATAAACTTATTCTCTCATCTGACGCTTCATTTCTCACTCTCATCGTAGGTTTGTGGAAATGAGAGCAATTAAATTTAAAATTACCTTACACCAGGTGGAGTTACAAAATGTGTTCACTTAACTGTTTCATGTCGTTTTGGTGTCGAACTGAAAAATTTAAATGTATTTTGCACATTTTTTTTACTTTTATCGTTGGTATACATTTGTATTGTATTTAACACAACTAGTTTGCCACAAAAACACGAAATTCGGTTGTTGTTCCTTTGTTGATCGCTGTATACTATTGTCACTATCTGGTATTATTGAACCCATATTTTCCACCATCCAATGTTTACTTTCCATCGTACCTATGACGTTTAATTTATTGAGCGAATAAAAGCTTCTATGGTATGTGTTATTCTATGGTCTGCAGTGTATACAGTCAGTAGAGCGCATGGTAGAGCTCCACAAAAAAAAACTGTATAGTTGTACTACGTAGAGGAGTAGAGACGTAGAGTCCCGCTGTAATGTACACACAACAGGTATAGTCTCTGCAGTCTACGCTCTACGCACTATTGAAAAAACTCTATAGTCGGCACTTGGCTTTAAGCCCAAAAACAGATATAGTTTCCAATAAGAATACAAGGATTTCCAAAGTACATAGTTTAAAATATGACGTCATACATTAACTCGCCACTGAAAATCAAAATACAAAATTAACCTCTTATCTCAATTACGATCAAGTAATCAGATAGTTAACTACTGGTCATGACTCGCCACTGAAAAATAAAGTGAAAAGTTAAACTCTAGATTGTGATTAAGTAGCCCGAAATTTATCTACCCATTAATGGTGCAAAAACATAACATATATTAAATAAAGGGTTTTCCAATTTGAGTGATATGATTTCTTTAAAAAAACACACACTAATTGCTAAGGAAATTCAAATGTTTTTTGGCGTAGAATACGTCTTACCTTACGGTATAAGGAGTCATGTCAGATTGTTATTGTTGTAATCTTTATTTCATTGATTATGAGGAAACGGCGAGATAACTTTTTTTAAAAATTTTTTTGTAGGTAAATGAAGATGTTATATTTCATATTGGTTGATATTGTCCTAACATTTAAATTTCTCAAATGAAAATTGTTTAAACACATACACTCAAACATATGTGTGGTGTTTGGTTGAGTGTTTGAGTTTGTAGCGTGAACACAAACTATGCTGCTGTTTCAGTGTGGACACAAACCTTCGGCTGTTGTTTTGATTGATGAAATATTGAAATTTCGTATATTTACTTATGTATTTAAGTGAAAGAAAATGTTAAATGTGAATTTGACACATTTTGGCCGAAGGCCTCGGACAACTGCCTGCTGTTTTTTATTTAATGTGAAGTAAATACAATCGAGACAATTAAGTTCTGAATAAAACGCCTTTCAAATGACCTCCACGTCTTCTTTTGCAGGAACGAATTCGAGAAACCCAATTTTTTTCCACTAAATCAGGTCGTATGTCATGAATAGGACGTTCAATATTGACTTGTAAAGTTTTAAGAGAGTCTGGCTTATAGCTAAAGACCAATGACTTCAAATAACCCCACAAGAAATAGTCTAATGGTGTTAAATCACAACTTCTTGGAAGCCATTCAATATCACAATTTCTTGAAATAATCGAATCTCCACACTTTTCTCGCAATACTTTAGTTGTTGCACGTGCTGTGTGGCACGTAGCCCCGTCTTGTTGCAAGTAAATGTTGTCAAGTTCAAAAATGGTTATCCTCGATCTATACCACTCTCCGTTGGCAATGCCACATAGAGGTGCTACCTTTCAATTTGCATACTCTTCGTGGAGTGGTCGGTGCGATAGACAGATATTTGATGTAATTCGACTTAAACCAGGTGGAGTTGCAAGAATTGCTGACTTCAATTTTTAATGTCGTTTTGATTGAGAACTATTAAATTCAAAGGAATTTTGGGATTTTTTGTTATGGTTTATTGTTTGTATACATTATTCATATTGATATACCTATACATGTATGCAAATATGTATATTTATTTTTGTATACATATTTAACACATTCATTTAACATACAAACCAAAATACGCTTGTTGTTTTCTTATTGGTTGTTTTGAACCATTGCCTCTATCTGGTATTCATAAAACAATATATTTCAAGATGTAACGTCCATGTGCAACCAAGCCTAATATCATAAATGTACTGAAAGAAGTCGTTACTGTATAGGTAGGTATAGAATTACTCCATTCGCCTAGTTTGATGGAATGTGTGCATAGAGGAGGAAAAACTAAAGAAAAATGCTTTCCTATTACATCCTACTTTTTCTCACAACCAGTGAACTAAGCGCGTTCTAGTTTTACACTCACTGATTGGGACCTACAGATCGGCCGTATATATATTATAAAGAATTGGTGATAAACACGAGCCCTGTGGGCAGCCAGCATTTATATGAAATACGTCGGAATATTTAGAACCTATGCGAACCCTAAACGACCTAGAGGATAAAAAGCTTTGGATCATCCTTATTATATTCGAAGGAAAGTTTAAATGTATTAATTTATAGATTAAACCGTTATGCCAGCTGCTCTGACGTCAAGTAATACCATTCCAGTGGACCTTTACAGGTTGAAGTTATATTTTACGATATTCATAATGCGGACTAACGGATGTATGGTGTTGTGCTCCCTACGAAATTCAAACTGTTGGGGCGGTAAAATATTATTTTCTTCTAAACAATCAAAAAGTTTACCCTTTACCGGTCGCCGTGAAGCTATCTGTTTCACTAGGAAAAGAAAACAGTGTTATATTCTTCAGAACACCATAAATGTTAACAATGCGGACATCAAATGGGAAAATAATGTTAAATATTTAGGTGTAGTCCTAGATTCAAAACTAACATATAAGGATCATGTATCTAATATTCTCATAAGAACATAATACCCTTTTATTAACAGAACATCGGCGTTAAACATTGACAATTAAATGTTAATATTTAAATCCATATTTCATGCTGTAATTTTTTATGCAGCTCCTGTTTGGGCTAAAAGTGCCAAATGTCACGTGAAAAGACTCCAGATTATCCAAAATAAACTGTTGAAGTTAATTTACAAACTTCCTAGATTATTTTCTACGGAAAGACTTCACCAAATTGCGGATGTTGAATTGGTGCCCGTCAAATTAGCCCGATTGCCTTCAATTTTTAATGCCAAAGAATCTTTTGCTTTAATGCCAAAGAATCGATCGCTGCAAACTTGCTCGCTTTGGTCATAGGAATGAAATAGAAAACCATACCTAAACGTAATATGTTTACAACACCTGGAATAAATATCAGCCCGATATCTCAATTATTTTGTGTTTTACTTACATACAACTTTGTTACACAAAATATATATTTGTTAATTTTGAACTTTAATATCTATCATTTTTAAAGGATAACTACACCATTTTATATCTTGAAAGAAGATTATCTGATCTTCGGAAACAC
This sequence comes from Phaonia tiefii, assembly GCA_963931995.1. Lineage (NCBI taxonomy): Eukaryota > Metazoa > Arthropoda > Insecta > Diptera > Muscidae > Phaonia > Phaonia tiefii. The sequence continues at coordinate 192,186,686 of OZ008369.1, forward strand.
TTACTAGAATATTGTAAATTATAGCAATAAATTTTATATTGATTTGCAACAGCTTATCAAAGTTTTGAAATATTTCAAAGAGATTTTCAATGATATACAGTGCAGTCGGGTTTGAGTGAACTACTTATAATTATTGCAAGCCCTGTTCACTTTATCCTGTAAGTTTACTTTATACAGTTTAAAATAAAATTAGTAAATTACGTTTATATTATGCATAGAGTAATGCCATATAGAGCTGTCATCATTCTCGTCTGATATTTCCTTTCACGCTATTCGTGGTGCGGATAGAGTTACTTCACCAGCGTATTCCTTGGCTCATTTCATAAAAATATGCCCATCTACGACCATCCCTGAAAATGCAAAGGGGCGAAATGGCAGTGGTTTGAAAATTTTCGTATTTGTGGTCGGAGGGTACTAGGGTAAAATTGATAAATTCTGAACCAGTGGTCGGATTTTTTGGACTTGTTGGAAAGGCATTTAAGAGATCTTTCAGAATCATTAAAAAAAGAGTTGGCTACTCTATTCTTCAGTACTCTATAATTTTATGCCTCACTGTCAACGCTTATTTTCTTCTACACAGCAAGAAAGACATATTTAATGAATGTTTTCTTTTAGAGACACTTACAGTCTTCTTCACAGCTATATCTGGAAATTTATGAATAAGTAATAAATTGTTGTAGTCATTGGTATCAAATTCTGCCCATTCAATGGCGTTTCAAAAATTGTCACCGCTTCTTTTGAAGTTATTCGTTATATTTCTACTGGCACTTCTACCTCATCATTGTCATCGTCATCATCTGAAAAACTATTCACGTTCTCCTCATCGAAATTCAATGTTGTTCCCTCACTAATGTCTTCGTCCGTCCACCGTTGTGACCGTCGGTGGTGCAATGGTAGTGTGCGCGGCTCTTGTGCATGAGAACGTGGGTTCGATTCCTGCTCTGACCACCTTAAATTTCTTTCGACGGCGGTCACCTCGCTTAGTGACGGCGACACTATCGACTACTTAGCCATGCAAAAACTTCTCAAAATACCGTTCGGAACCGGTGAAAAATTGTAGGTCCCAATCAGTGAGTGTAAAACTAGAACGCGGACAGCTCACTGGTTTGTGAGAAGCTCTCCCTAACCCATTCATGGGATGTAACGGAAAACTATTTATTTATTTAATGTCTTCGTCAGTAAACAGCGTCATAATATAAATAAATTAGCTTTTGGAAAATGAGAGATAGATACTACATGTGTATTTACATCAGGAATTTCAATTTGAAGCAAATCTCTAAGTCCTTTTAATTCCATTTGGGTTTGTTGTTCAAGAGTTTGTCGTAATACGTTTAAAGGAATATTTCCCTCCTCATCGCTACTATATATCAAATCACCCAATATAGGATGCCAGAATTTTTCTATGCCATCGGACTTTTACGCTTGCCATGCTGACATAATTAGAGATGTGGCATATTTCAGCGTTAATGCTTTCAAAAATTCACTCGAATTTTCTTTTCCAACAGTATGTCGAAGAAAATGTTTCTTGTAATAAAGTTTAGTGATGCGTATGACGTTTGGACCATTGGTTGAATCAATGGAGTTTCATTTAATGGCATGTAAACTACGAATATATGTATGGTGGATGGCATGGCGCTTATCCAGAATGGGGATTGCTTTTATTGATGATCCCTTATATTGCAAAAATTGTTAGACCTGCAATTGTTTCCAAATGGTGATTTTATTTTTAAATATTCAACCACTTATACAAACTTGACAAACGAACGCTGTGTTAAACTAGTCTTTCAAAATAGATGAGGTTATCCAGGCATTTTTCGAGTTTCTATACTCCACGGGATTGTCCAATTATTTGAAGGATCGCGACTTTTTTGCATGAGCAATTAGTAACGACTTTAGTTTATGCCGTCCAGTGACGTTAGTACATGCCAAGAATGTAATCCTGGCCTTTTCTATTTTCCTTTCCGGGACTGTTTTCTCTTCATTAGAAGTGTAAGACTTTGCGAGCAACGTTTTCCAAAAAATGCACAGTCTAAATTTCTAATTTTCCAAAACGACAGAAACAAATTAAGTTATTGTTCTTGTAACTCCACCTGCTGTAAGTCAATTTACATCTAACAGTTGTCTATCTCTAGGTATCTATACTCTATTCATTTGTTGTTGGAGTACACATGAGCTGATTTTAATTTGACGGATCATAAACAACAACAAATTATTGTTTTATCTACTGCGACTACTTGTTAATTTTATTAAGGCGTAGACCATAAAATCAAAAATTAATTGACATTGTTTGAAATACATATCCATATTCAAATATTTATGAAAGACCAAATTTCATATCAGTTTCTTTTCGGAAACAATAATCGGAAACGCATCAATTAAAAATACAAATTCCCATTAACGAAATCATCAGTAACCTTAACATTTGTCTGCATATTAGTTACAAAATCAAAAAGTTTTCATAACTCTAGAAATAAAAATGGCTCTCCGTTGTGCTCGTGTGTCCTTGAGCAAGGAGTTGAGGTCCTCGGTCTCTCGCCAATTACGTGGTTTGAGAACTTCACCGGCGGTTATGGCTAATTTCCTCAAGGGGTCCCCCAATACGGCCATGGACAAATCGATCTTACAACGCTATCGCAATTTGGAAACACCCTGTGATTGTGTTCAAGCCACGTATCTGTGGATTGATGGTACGGGGGAGAATATCCGTTTAAAGGATCGTATTCTGGATAAAATTCCTACTGGTGCTGAGGATTTGCCAAATTGGCAATACGATGGCAGTTCGACTTATCAGGCATCAGGGGAAAACTCTGACATCACCTTGGTGCCACGAGCCCTCTACCGCGATCCCTTTAAGCCAGGTAGAAATGATATCATAGTCATGTGCGACACTTATCTGTCCGATGGCAATGCTACTGTCTCCAATAAACGTATTGCTCTTCAAGCTGCTGTCGAAAAAGTTGAATGTGAAGAACCCTGGTTTGGTATTGAACAAGAATACACTTTATTCGATGTCAATGGTCGTCCCTTCGGTTGGCCGTCCAATGGATATCCAGCTCCACAAGGTCCTTATTATTGCGGTGTGGGAGCAGATAGAGTCTACGGTAGAGATATAGTGGAGGCCCACATCGTTGCCTGTCTATACGCTGGCATAGATTTCGCCGGCACCAATTCAGAGGTTATGCCCGCCCAATGGGAATACCAGGTGGGTCCCAGCGTAGGCCTAAAGTGCGGCGACGATTTATGGGTATCACGTTACATCTTGCAACGCATTGCTGAAGAATACGGTATCGTTGTGACCTTTGACCCAAAACCCATGGAAGGCCAGTGGAACGGCGCCGGTGCCCACACTAACTTCTCCACCAAGGCCATGCGTGCTGATGGCGGAATAAAAGCCATCGAGGCAGCTATTGAAATGTTGAGCAAACGCCATGAGAGGCACATCAAAGCCTACGATCCCAAAGAGGGGAAGGATAATATACGTCGTTTGGTGGGTCGTTTGGAAACATCCAGCATTGATAAATTTTCCTGGGGTGTCGCAAATCGTGGTGTCAGTGTAAGAATACCTCGCGGTGTTGCCAAAGCTGGCAAGGGCTATTTGGAAGATCGCCGTCCTAGCTCCAATTGCGATCCTTATTCAGTATTGAACGCAATAATCCGAACCTGCCTAATGAATGAATAAACAAAGAAGCGGAAGAAAGAGAACAAATTGAGAGATAGAGAGTAACATTTAAACAAAATTTCCATAACTACTATACTAAGGAATGAAAAGTCAGTAATCAATCAGATGAGCAAAAAAATGAAAATATTGTGAATAGCAAAATTCAAGCAAAATCAATTTTTTTAATTGCTATACATGGTAAAATCATATACTTTGTATACAATATCCTTACAATAAAAATAGAAATCCGGGACCTGATTATGTATGGCTGTAATCTTTCAAACGATAGGTCTGCCGGCTGACTTTTAGAGTAAAAAATACACAGTAACTACTTTTTAGAGAGTAAGATAGATTTTACTCCCAGTAGAAAATATCACAAAAGGTGCATCCAGAAAAAATTTTCAAGAAATAAGAACTTTTGTAAGTATGCTACCCTGTGGTTTGCAATGTAAACATTGGAAAAATCACAAACGCCATTCGAACAAACCAATACAAATCCCTAAAGCCGTTTTCTTTTTTAACATAAATACCTAAAGGCTAATTACAAGGCATTAAAACGCCATGTGTTCTCTTAAAATGCAATCCCAACCATCAATTTTTTTTTAAAATTCTTTCTAGTTCCTAATTTTATTTGTTTACACAAACCACATGTTTGAAATCATATGTTCGAACTTGCCAATTCCTACTGGCAAGAATGTATCCAGTAAAAGCTTGTAAGTTCTCTATCATCGAACTATCCAACTAATCACTCTCTTGCTCTCTCGTTGCCGGCGTTTTGGTATAAACACAACATCAAGTAGCAATTTGTAATTGATGTTTTTTAAGGGGGGGGGGGGTTGAAATTGTCCACTTTTTGCACATTTTTATGATAAATTGGCATAGGAAACCATGTTATCCTTACATTTTAGGTATAGGATGTGTTCAGCAACTTTATGTAAAAATTTTCGAGAAACATTTTTATGGATAACTTTAACTATTCAAAAAAAAAATTATTTTTTGACGCCCAAACACTCGAACATTTTAATTTTGAATATAATTCGAAAGGTCGGATAAATCATCACTGTTTGGAATTCTTTCACCCTATACCGCCTCAATATATGGCATCCATTATCAGTTTTTACTCCGAAATAAACAGCCCCCAGTCCAATATTAACGGGCTAATGTCGAAGGCGCACTTAGATGCATTAACACGTAAGCTGAGTTGGTCTAAAACGAAATCCGAAATATTAGCTGAAGACTTGAAAAGTATTCATATGCTTGAACCTGGTGTTAATGTTACTTGCTTTTGTAAATGCCAAGGCATTTTTCTGCCATATTTTTCAGTTAACGCCTATAACACGTTTAATAATTGCAACGATATTGACGGCTTACCCAGTTTTATAGTTGAAAATTCTCCATTAAATGGAATTTAAATGCCCGATGTTTGACTAATATGAAAATTGTTTGTGAGCTTCTAAGTTGAGCTTTTAAATGGCGACTGTGATACTCGCCCTTAATGGCGGAATTGAATATCGAATATAATCCCGGATACTGGCGAATCTTTACAGATTCATCCAAGAAAAGTCTGAAAGCTGTACTCCATCATTGCGATAATTCCAAGATTCCTATTCCAATTGCGTATGGAGTTGAAATGAACGAAAGTTATGATTCGATAAAATTCATCTTGGATGCAGTAAAATATGAAGAACACAAATGGCGGGTCTGTTGTGACTTAAAAGTTGTCGGCTTTCAAAGATGTCGGTACGTCAAATATGGTTGCCTTTCATGCAAATGGGAAGCTGTTATATCGAGAACCAATATTTCAAAAAACAAGGGAAGCAAATACTTGTAGTTGAAGGGTCATTAGGCGAGCACAATATTCTTCATGCACCGGTGGTACAAACTGAAAAAATTCTCATCGTCACAGGGATGAATATGTTCATCACCCCATTAAAATTTTGTCTTCGAAATTGAGCTAACGTACATTTTCATTCCCGCTACGAAAATCATCAACTGCAAATTGTTCGTCACAGCGATGAACGTATGGTTGTTGCTGCAATGAATTTGATTCATTATTGCAACGCATTTGTTTCGTTGCTGGAATGAATTTGTTTCATTGTTGCAATGAATACATATCGTTCTCGCAATGAAATTATTTCATTGCTGTAGCCAATTTGTTTCATTACAATAATGAAGTTGCTTTATTGCTGCAATGAATTTGTTTCATTGCTGCAATGATTTTGTTTCATTGTTGCATTGACGATGTCCAAGTGAGTTTGAAATTATTTATTGAATATAACTACACTGTTAGTGTTACATTGCAGGTGTTATGATAGCAATTATTTAAATTTCGAATTTTGAGTTTTGAAAATGGTCTGAATTTGCTAAATATATTATATTTCCACTCGTCTGGAGGAAGAATATGGTAATCGAGGGATTGAGTGTTATTGTGGCCGTTGTATTCAAGTCCTCCAATTAAAAACAAATATGAGAAATTTATAATAAAGATTTCTATTTAAGATATGTACATATCTAGTTACATATGTCTGTACTTACCATGAACACAAACTCTACTGTCCTATGGGTTTCATCACAGCAATTGGTCATGTTCAAAACGTTTTTTAAATCAGAACTACATTACTGTTTCTTAAATTATGCAATTGTTATTGTGTTGAGGGTTCTCTAATTCAATTGTAGCGCCACATCTCCCCTTCATTACGCCAGTGATCGCCCTGTAAGTATTTTCTTCAACTGCTCTTTAATTTACTTAAACCAAATTTGTTAAAACTTCGATTGGATTCATTTAATTGTACGTTAAATTGTTGTTTTTTATGTTCGTCGTGAAACACTTTGTTTCTTTGACTTTTTCGTTTTTTTTGACTTCGAATCCAAATACTAATCCAACGAAACAAGCGCGACCGAATTATGGTTAAAACACAAAAACACGCATATTTTGTTGCGATTTGTACCGTCACGCTCCCACATGCACACAAATGTTCAGTTACATATTTCGGGGTAGTTTTTCTGCTGTCACTTTCTTTGCTGTCGTGCTGCTCCTTGCATACTGTTAATTTATCTATTTCATTTGTAGATACTCAAATTACACAAACGATCACAGGAAACACATAAATTAACACAATTAATTTTGTACTGTTATTACTAAGTATAACTAATTAGTATGTTTAAACAAAGTCATTTAAATTATTCCTGCGGAGAAATATGTCTACCACTTTCGGTTCTTGCAAAGGAACTGATTCAAGATGTGTACTTGACCCACCACCCACGCTAACACGCTCTGCAATTCACATGTGCGAATTACTATCGGTCGACAAAATCCAACCATGTTTGAATTAGGAAAATATTCATGACTTGTATTCTTGTAGTGTGAATTTCTCAGACATTATCCAAAAACTAACAAAAAACGGTCATAAAAATTCAAATAAACGTAACTGACACCGGTCATCAAAACTGCTATACCACGGAAAAATACAACTCTGTGATATAGATTAAAACTCACCTCAAAGCACTACAAAAATGCGAGAACGCATGAGGAAAAGAAGAACATGGTGGAAAAATTCTGTCTGTTCTTGTTGTTGGAATTATAGGCCTTCCAGTGTATGTTGATACTTAGGGTTCTTCGATTGATACTAATTCGCAAATGTGAATTGCAGAATTGACTTTATACATACATATATTTAAATTAAATAAAATTGTTTCAGGAGCGAAAAGTAAGTTGTTGCAGCAACGAAATGAAAAATTGTCAATGAATTTATGTATGAAATTTGTCGTTGCAGCGACTACCAAATTGTTGGATATACGAAACTTTTCATTGTAGCAACGTAAAAACATTAAAGAAAGTGTTACATCCATGCGACGAAGCGTTATTCTTTCAGTGCACCATTGCTGGTTTCATACAAAATAAATTTTTTAAAATTGTGTCTTTTCATTACAACAGGTGTTTTTGTTGGCCCTGACATACGAAAACTTATGCAAAACGCTTATTTGATCAAATACTCTTGCCAAACGAACTTGCCGCAAGTAAAATCATTAGGGCAGTTATTTACAACTTTCTGGGCAAAAATCGTTCCCCTATTGCCCGGGTACACGTCGACACCATGCTAAGTGCTTTTGAGAAACTATAAGTATATGTCAACAAAAATTAATTTTTGGAGTTCTCATGTGGTTTATTTTGAGCATAAGTTGGCAACAGAGTCCGATGAACATGATGAACGATTTCATCAAGCATGGAAGTAAAAGGATGAATATTAATTCTCATATAGCTGGCATATGCCGGAAACTCTTTGATAACGACATAGAATTACCAAAGCTGTAATAAAAATGTAATAAATAAATTCTTGCTTAAATACCCAAATTTATTCTGATCTTTTATGTATAGATATTATATCTAGAGCTGTGTTTTTTACGTAAAATATTTTCTCAATACACACCGACCCCCGAAAATGCAGTTCTGTGGGAGATTTCATAAGAATAATTTCGAAATTAATCGTTAAATGGATTTTCACTTTTTGACTTCTTTTTGACATTCAAGTTGTGTTTTGAGGTGTTAAGAAACTTATAGTAGAATTTTATGCGGAATATTTTTGTAGTATCTTTTTTTTATCGTTTTCCACAAAAGGGACAAAGGGGGGAAATTTCACCCCCTTAAAAAAATTCAGACGCAATCTGTCAAATGCCGACACAAGTATATATTTTTTGGCCCTTTACCAGAGTCCGTTGTCAGAACTTTGTAATTTTCGAAAAAATTGCATTTTGTTCCAGTGTTGTCAGTACGCAGACAAACCTGATATACTTATGTAAAGTTGGGGCATATAACCACTTAAGGAATTAAAAAAATTGCTAACTTGTCACCCGTGCCGAATGTTTTATTTCATGCGTTTCGTTCAAAGTTCTTCAAATAATGATAACTCACGCAAAGGAAAAATTTAAAACACGAAAGTTCCACTTTAAGGATTTTTCCACAACTTTGGTTAAGGCCTAAAATTCATTTGTAAATAAAATTTTACTACCGACAAAAATATTATACATTGATATTACAATTAAGAGTAGAAACAGAATACAGCGGCGGGGGCAGCGGTTGTCAAATTCGTATAGAAAATTGAGAGGCCAAACCGCTCTCAAAAACCGCTGCCAATTAAATCTATTTTTAAATTCCTAGCGGTTTTGTTTACGCTCTCAGTTTTTGATTCTCCAACTCTCTTTGTGTTGCCACATTTTTGTGTTTTTGATAAACAAAAACATATGGGCTTACACTTTTTGTGGATATTTTCAGTAAGAAGAAGAAGAAACAATTCTTTTTAGAAGAAAGTTGTGAAGTTGGTAAAATGGATCAAAACGAAATAATCATATATGCAGTTAAAAAATATGATTGCTTGTACAATTTACAATCAAGCAATTTTAAACCCTGTGAGCTCAAGGAAGACATTTCCATACATACACATTGCATACACATTTTTACATACACAATACAAAATAAACAAACATCTGCGAAATGACAACAAAACCCGCCGCCGCTGCCGTCGTCATTTAATTCATTCTCTCTTACCGCAGCGTAAACCTCTGCCGTCACCGCTGTATTCTGTTTCTACTCCAAGAGTTGAAAAAAGTCGCCGGTTGTATTGCCAGATGTAATTTCTATAGTGGTATGGCTGGATTCATGGTAAAATTATCTATCGGGTAAACGCGTCTGCCCAGCTGTTTTGTGGTTTTTTCATCTTTTCCGTCGGTAAGCTGTCAAATTCGATTTTGTTTCTCTTTGTTTGTTAATAAAATTCAAAGAATGTCAACCAAAATGCAATTTAATAGCATAGACTTTGTATCAAGTAAGACAATCTTATAAAGTTTTTCACATTTAGTGTACATAGTGGTTTTCATTATTCAGCTAATTTTGACAGCTTAACGACGGAATTGCTAATGCGACTACCTAATAGATAATTCTACCATGGCTGGATTTGTGCAAGTCTTTGTTTGTTGGCCTTAATATGTTTAATGGACTTATACGGCATTCACACCAAACTAGATTAACGCAGTTTCGGGATTATCGACGTTTTTGCTTATGGAGTTTGACATTTATAATCCCGAAAAAGCGATAATCTTGGTAGGTGTAACTGCAGTTTTAGTTTATTTTTGCTACCAAACCTGTTTTCGCCCTATTCATTTTTTTACTTTTGTGTATGTATTTAAAATGTTTTTTACTGTATTTTTGCGTACACTTCATTTACACACACTTGAGTACGTATTTTGAACTCTTGTTGACGCTTTTTGTACATTTGTGTACAATTTTACATTGTTGTGTAATTTTTTTTTTACAGTTGTGTACTCCTGTTTTACTTTTGTGCACGCTCTGCACTATTGTGTACACTTTTTATAACTATGTGTATACTTTTTGTACTTCTGTATACTTATGTACTTCTGATAGAAAACAGGGAATATAGTCGAGAGAGCGATAAGCAACCAGAAGCAAACCATGCACCAAACCAGGGGATTTCTCATAAAGCAAATATTGTATAGAGAAAATACACGAGCAGATTTCTGATGATATTATTGTATCTAACTATAGAAATTCCAACCATATTTAAATAAAATTACATAAAGTATGTAAAAAGTATGACATAATCAAGTTATGACGCGGGAAAGAAATGCATTTGAATGAATCGAGTCGTCTTTTTTGGTTCTCTTTTACTAGTGTTGCCAAAATGCACCTGATTTTTCTTCTCTACTTGTAACTACATCCTTTTTGGGTTTCTATTGCACAACTGATCGAAAAGGTACAGTAGTCCCTACCCCTATCTTTACATTCTCTCGATGACGACGTGGTATTAGGCCAATTTGCTGTGGAATTTTACTCTCTGGTTGGACATAAAATAGACAGAAATAAAAGGGAATGCGTAGTTTCGGTCGATGCAACCAATATAAAACGTAATTCAACTGTCCATAGTATCAATCAAACACTATTTTAACTTCGTTGGCTGAAAGGGTTGCTTCTGGTTGCTTATTGATTTCTCTCCTATCCACTTTCTTTTACATCAGTTTCCTACTACAATGTCGATCAGCTGTGTTATGAATACCCCCTGGATAAAATCAATATTTTTGTTGCATTTAAACAAGTGACAATGTTTATCGTCAATGTTAGCGCAATTAAAATTAAATTTGGCTCCAAACACCAATATTACCAATTTGTTGTTAACTAAAACAAAAGTAACACATGATTATAGTTCTTGAATTAATTGGTTTAAAAATGCATACAATGCATACTGAAGAGTTCTATCGGTGTGTAAATACATTGAGAACGAAAAATTAACAATACAAATTTTTGATTTTAATATACTAATCCTCAGTTTCACAGTTGTTATCAAATATTCCCGTCGGAACCGACGTAAAAATAGAAAATACATTTTGAAAAGCTTTCTCCTGTCCCTTCATGCGGTGGGGAAAATATTTTATTGTTTAAATTATGAATATTTGAACAAAAAACTGAATATGCAGTTTTGTTTGACTTGAGCTCATTAGTCGGGAACAAGTTGTCCGAAAGGGGGAAATTGCCCCTAAGGCAAAAAAAAAATGGAAAAAACTGGCCTCCGAACTTACAGGTAAGTGTTGGTACTCAAATGAAATGAAATCGTCTTACGATGTCATTGGTGCCATTACTTTTCACATCCGATGGCTGTGAGACGCCAAAAAAAATTAGGGCACAGAGAGAATTTGAACCCCCTGCCTGAGCCGGGCGACTAGATGGAATATAAAGTTATCGATTTTCAAATGGTCTAGCAGACGGTTCGAGCAACGTAGAGAGGAACCAATACCACCAATGAAATCGTGAAAAGATTTCCTTTGATTTAAGTACTCATACATTTTGTGGATATTTAAATATAGAAAAACAGTCATATCTCGATTCGCAGGCATCGGATTTGAAAAGTAATGGCACCAATGAAATCGAAAGATGATTTCCTTTCATTTGAGCTTTTTTTTTTTGATTTTTGGGGCCTTAAGGGCCCAATTCAAAAGAGGATACCATTTTTGGTTTTTTCCCGCGCGTGTCAGTAGTGGTGATCACCATATGATATGTACACAGACGCCCTTAAATTAGCATTCATCAGCATTAGTTGGTCAAATCGTACTTTTACGTGGCGTGTATGGTCATCTTCTAGGTACTTATTTATAGGAATCACTGTCTCCTTATGTGATCTGTAGGCCGATAATTAAATATCATCTGAAAGATAACATGGCAGAAACATGGAAATGTGCATGTCGAACGACAAAATGTAAATTGTTCACCAGAGACAAAATACTATTAAAACTAGTGGGCACTCTGTGTTTTCCTCTCCAGGATTTGGATTAACTTCAACTTTTGTTATTTTTAAACAGAAAATTCTATTAATTAAAACATAAAGTATTTATGCTCGGTTACATAGTTAGCCATTCTCTATTTAAATTGAGTTTAAATGCTCGATGCGTGTCATTTAAATATCAGTTAATATGAAAACTTTCCTTGAGCTTTTAAATGAAACTCGCCGTTATTAGATGATTTAATTTTTATGGGTCTCGCAATGAAATAACGTTTGATATACCAAAACAAATTGCATGATAAATCATTTTAAAACCCATCGTTTTATCACTTTGAAACAGATTTATTTATTTGAGTTCGTCTCTGGATTCTGAATTCGTTACTTATTAATATTAAATATCTTTTAACAATTTCCAAAATTTCTTACTATTTAAAAATAATACATCTTAAAATTTGCATATTCATCGCAATTACTTTAGTTGGATGTGTATTAATATTAAAACAAATCAATGAGTGTTCGAACTCAAGGGCGATGTGTTAACACCTTTTTGTTACACGGTACCTGTTCGATTTCTATGAACACATTAGTAAATGTTACATTGGAAATTAAAAAAAGAATACATTTTGTGCTGAAGTCTCGTTTGCTATTGCACTTAGTCTTTTCTTCCATCTGCATTAACATTAGATGTAATATTGTTAAAATAAGTAAAGAAATATTTACCTCACTGAAATAATTGTTTTTGTTTTGTAATAAACAAACAGACAACAAAAAGTATTGAATAGTATAGAGAACACTGGTGTCAGATAGCCCTTATTGGGCATTTCTACCTCTTTTTTGGTTGCTGCTCTTTTTTCTGAAGAAAAACGCTGGGGGCTTTTTAGCCCTTTTTTACGTTAACAACTTGAGACCTAAATTAACACTTTCTAATTTAAGTCTCATATTTTATATTTACAATATATATTTTATTAATATTAATACTGAGTGTTTATGAAAATATTTCGATCGTGGAAAATTGTATGAAATTTATTCTGGGGGAAAACGAAAATCAAAATATTGACAGTCATATATCAAATGGAGAGTAGAAGACGTGAGGTATGCTCTAATTGTTTTATAAACTCGTATATTTTTTACACGTTTTTTTTGTAACATGAATTTAGTTACGCGTTGTTTAGGGGTTCTTTTGCATTTTGTTTGCTGACAATTGGTACTGTTTTGAATTGTTTACTGTTTCGTGTAAAAACTTCCAAGCAAATGCTGCATGAAAAACAAATGTGAAATTTTGGATTACTTGTCATACTTTTGAGTAGCCTTGGAGATAGCGGAAACTTACCACACTAATATCAAAATTTTAGTCGATTCTAAATATTTTGTTGAATTCACACACAACATTAGAATTATTATGCGGAAATTGGAAGTATATTGTTCTCCGACTATTTTGTAGCTCTTTCCATATTTCATAACTCTTTTTAACGTCTCTCAGAAAAAACCATGTTGGGAACGTTGTCAAATATAGTATGCAAAAATTATTACCGTAAATAACCGCCAAAAATCAAAGATTTAAAATTTATTATTTGTAAAATATAAAATAATTAAGTATTGGTAATTTGTTTCTGAAAGACATTAGAAAGAATTTCGAAATAAGGAATGTGCTACGATACGATACGATAAATAAGAAATAAAGCCCTACCTCTCAACCGAAATCTTCTTTGGCCTATAAAAAAAATTGTGATGATTCGGGTCAAAACTTTGACTACGTCCATGTACTTTAATAATTTTTTTGTTTGGTTGAGAAACTAAGTCTACTACCTCATAGATACATATGTATATCGATTGAATCCTCATTTCTGTTTTTGCATCTTCCCCACATTTTCATATGAAGTCATTGAAAGCTTTTGCTATTTATTTGTTAAATGTGTGAAATATGACACTATGCGTTTTTATTCAAACTCTTAAATACTTCGTACACCTCGTATTCCTCAAATTTAAACTTCAAATTCGTATGCAAAATGTTTGATATTTCGTAAAAAAAACAATTTTTCGAAGGTATACGACGCATTTATGAGTTTGAATGAAAACCCTTAATATATTACTAGACTAGAATGAATGAAAAAAAGAGTCCTAAAATTTAATACTCATGTATTATAGTATTTGGCACAAAACATATGGGGTTTGAGGAAGAGATTTCAATCTCAGTAAAAAGTTAACCTTTTTTTGGTTGCAATTTGATTTTAGCAAATCAAATTTCAAAATCAAAATCATTTAGCTCTTTTTTTGGTTTTTGCTCTTTTTTTTGGACCATTTAGCCCTGTGACGCCAACTCTGCAGGAACGAAACGCGCCGTCGAAGTACCTAAAAGTGCTAAAACGCGCAAATAACGAAAACGGAGAGAAAAATCCCAAAATTGATAAATCGCGCTTAATAAATACCGTGATTTCCAATAGGGACAGGCACACTTAGACATTTTCTTGTGGGGTTTCCTTAAGTCGCAGATCAAATCCAATATTCCACAAATTCCAGTGCACATAGCCCGACGCATCGTTCAAATTTAGCCTGATATACACCGAAGCCGCGGCGGTGAATGAAGGCATATTCCCCACATAATGTTTTTGATAGGCCTTTCAAATAAAACAAAGAATTCGGTGATATCTCACACGCAACTTGTTTCATTAAATTTTAACATCCTCTGTTGGAATATCCTATCAGATGTGCACCCGAAGAAAACGATGTTTGTAGTGAAGATTTGATGAGTGCCAGCTTTGCCTGACAGTCTTGTTTTCTGTTTATGTTGTCTCTGGTTGTACTAACCGAATTCGGTAGAAAGGCTCCATGTCTTTCATACGTGTTTGTGATCCAGAACAGTTTGTTGCGGGTCTGCTTCCCATACTTTCCGATATTTTTGGTTGTCTCTCCACCTAAAAATTTATAAGTATTAAGGGTAATAACCAATACAAAAATTAAAGCAAACAGTCAACGGTGTTAAAATGTGGAAGCAACAAAGTTAACATTCTTTAGCAAAATGGTGTTGTAGCCCTTTGTAGCCGATTGTAGCCCTTGTCATAAAGAACAAAAATTGCGAACATATAAAATCAAAAAAACTTCACCTTCCAGATCAAAATCGCAAAAAACTTAAAAAAATTCGATTTTTTTAACCTTTTTTCCCGTGTTCAGGTCCATAGGTAGCAAACCGTTCAAAATTCAAGGAAACAATCAAGTACAAAAATTTACCTAAGATCTCAATAAATAAATTTCTAGAACATATAAACTTCCTAGAGATGATTCTTAACACTGTTTAGGTAGCACGCAAAAGTGGAAAATTTGCCGAAAATTTTTTAATTTCATTTTTGTTACCTTTTTCTCCTGTTCAGGTCCATAGGTAGCAAAAAATGAAATATGCCTGGCCAGAACCATGTGTTTGTCCAAGGGTTAACACCGTTTATGTAGCGCTTAGGTATCACGCGATCATGCACCGACAGCAGCAGCACAGGCAATGCAGTAAGCTCAGCCCACGCAACAAGGGACGCAGCACACAATATAAAAGCGACACGACGCTCACATCGAGGCATTACACAGCGCGACGTCAACGAGAGCTCAGCGGTGAAAGTTATAAAGTGAAAGTAAAAAATTCTGAACGGTTTGCAAGATATGAGCACTTATTACATTTGTTTTGTAAAGGGGCCCTTATACCTGTGGATAATCCTTATGAGCGTTTTTGCAACTTCCCCAAACACTGCTAGATAAATAGACATGAAATTAACTTTGACTTTACCTAAACTAGTTTGTCCAAACCTCCAATTTCACCATAAACCTTCGGTAAGTTGATGTCAACTTGAAGTCCTTGCAATTTAACCACAGTTCTAAGAGCCCCTTAAGGCATTACCAACATCAAAAGTTTACAATTTGGTTCCACCTGTCCCCCTGTTCAAAAGCGAGTCGTAGAACTAACTCATTTAATTATACATAGTTTACTCTTATAACAACGTCTTTAATTTGGCCAACTGGTATTTCGAGTAATCGAACTCAAAAGTCGATTTCAGTTGAAAGTTGAACGCTGAAAATCGATTGTAAATAATCGTTTTTAAAAGCCAAAAATCGATTTTCGACATAAACCGAAATCGATTTACCAGTCACTACTATACAGACGACACTGGTGTCATTGGAACATTTTTTGTGCTCTACTTTTTGAAAATAATATAAAACTAATACATACGCTTTATATTAAAAAGGTCTTGAATAGTTTCGAAATTCTTTTGTAAGAAAGATATAAAATGTTGTAAGCAAGGGCCTTGAGGTACAACCTTGGTAGAAAATTAATGATTTTTGAACAAAATTTAAAATTTTTAAGTTTGAGAAAATTTTCGCTTGTTGATTTTTATGTTTTTGTTTTAAACCAAGTTCTAGACTGTAATGAGGTTAACTACAAGGCAAAAAAAAAATTGTCGTACGCATAATCTTGATCAGCAAAGATCAATTTAAAAAAAAAACTCCAATTTTCATAACAGATTTTTTTGGTAGTCAAAATCCCACACTTGCGCTGCAATTTCTCAAGTGATATTAATTGCATTAAATTAAATATCTGTTGGGATATAATACAAGATTGCGGTATTACGTTTTTTAAACTTCTGTTCGAATTTGCGTAGAACTAAAAAAAATTTATTTTAATTTTTTTCATTTTTTTTAATTTTTTTACCAAGAATGCAGTACTGTGGAGTATGGGATATGTGCCTGGGGTCTGAATTTGAGTCGTAAAAATTAGGACGACTCCGACTCCAAGTCTAGAATTCCCACCTATAACAATTTGTTCGCGCAGAAACCATTTATTTTATTTACATTGTTTTTCAAATAAAACACAAACATATTTAGGTTTAATATTTCATCATTTCACCAAAAACAAATTTCCTTTCTTTTCAGGTTGAAAAAAATGTAACCTTCGAAAGATTGTCTTTACCGACCAGTTTGAAAGAATTAACAATTTGTTCACCCTGCAACTGGTTGAAGTTTTGTCAACGTAGCATTTTGACTTAAAATTTCCAAGTTATTACAAAAAAAAAACATGTCAGTGCAAAAAATTGTCATGTTAAACTCTTGATTTCAACTATCTTTGTAACGGTCAGACGTGTTTTTTGTTTGTGCTGCTTAGTAGAATCTCAAAAATAGAAACTCTGGTTACAAGTTTCGAAGTTGCATGTCGTGAGGTTTTGAACATTACCAACACCCTCATACTCTGTAGCAAAATGTGCCTTGAAACAGGGTGCATTTTGATACAATATTCTGAAACCTGACCCCTCCCCCATAAATACCTAGTACATTCTAAAATAATCTGACAAATAATTTAGAATTTCTGATATTATTACCACGTTTTTTTGCATTTGGTCCCATTGTGCGTCTGGAAGAATACTGATGGAAATAAGAGGCAAACTTCTTTGAGATAAAGGTGATAAAATTTTGTTGCTGTATAAAAGGTTTTAGTTTGTTTGCTAGATTTATTAAAAACTACACAATTCAACTTAGGGATTTACATTTAAGTGTAGTAGTGGCTAATTCCTGAATATTAACAATTTAATAACATATGTACATACTTTTACGAACATTGTGTTGGATATATTTTTTAATAAAAAATAAATAAATGGTTTCCCATTACATCCCACGAAGGGACTGGGGAGAACTTCTCACAATTACTGAGCTGTGCGCTTTCCAGTTTTCACTCACTGATTGGGACCTACAGTTTTACACCGATTCCGAACGGTAATTTGAGAAGCTTTTTCACGGCTAGATACTCGATAGTGTCGCCGTCACTATGCGAGGTGACCGCCGCCGAAAGAAATTTTAAGGTGGTCAGAGCCGGGTTCGAACCCAGGATCTTATGTACAAGAGCCGCGCACACTAACCATTGCACCACCATTAATATTGGTTTGAATATTAAGCAAGTGGTTAATGTAAAAAACCTGTTTTATTTTTTTGAGTGATTGTCGTGAATCACGCGCGAATGTGAGTATTATCAAATTCTGCTCACGTCAGTACCGAAAAAATCTTCGTGCGTGAGTGACTGTCTTCCTTTCGTGAGCGTGAGTAAAAACTTGCTCACGTGCCCATCTCTATTTTCGCTGGGTCACGTCCAGGAATCGAGATATATCGATTTGTATTTAGTAAGCATCATATAGGGGAATTTGTCACGTTTAGGGCCCTTTTGTTTGACATAACTCGAGAACGACTAGTCCGATTTTGCTGCAACCAACTTAGAAAAATTGGGAACTACAGTTCCTTTAATCTATTGGTACCTTGTTTCTCTACATATTCAAAAGTATTGCAGTTATAAATATATTTATGAAGAAAATTAGTTAAATTTATGCCTTAAAAATTTAAATTTTTACATTAAAAATCATGAAAAATCGAAAACGGGACAAGGTGTAAAGTCACCTTAACCCATAAACAAAATGAGACATAGGTCAAGAAAATCGATGAACGCGTTGCGCTTTTATTCACTATTAAGTAAAGATATCTCATTTTGACGAGTAGTTGGAAATCAATTCAGGCGTTGGAAAATCCATGATAAAGTCTATATTTTGATTAGAATTCATAATTGTCAAACATCAGAATTATTTGTCGATACTATTGATAGATTAAAAATAGGTCTTACTAAATATAAGTTGCTACTACAGAAATTAAGTTGTATTAACCAATTTTAGTATTTCAAAAACCTCATTCATCTAAAATGGAAGATACAACTAATAAAAAGTACAATATTCGAATTCGTTTTCAAATATTAGTCACTGCATTCATAATTTGGTTTCTGTCACGAAAACACTTGTTACAAAGTTATGTATTCAATTTTTTACAAGATTTGTTAAAGAGAAACTACATCCACTGAACGAAAAACGCTTCGTCGCATGGATGAAAAATTTTCGATAATGTGTCGTATATCCGATAATTTGGTAGTCACTACAATGAAAAATTTCATACATGATTTCTTTGAAAATTTTTTATTTTCTTACTGCAACAACTTACTTTTCGTTCCTGCAACAATTTTATTTAATTTGAATTTTATAGAAAAAAGGGTCAAAAATTAAAAAAACAAACAGTAAAGGCATGGTATTTAAACTACTGATATTTGGTTTATCTCTTACTTTTTATTATTTATTTATTTTGGGGGTTTGTCTACATTTACAGTTGACTAAAAAATTTCGTCATTGCAACGAAACTAATTTTTATGAAGATACATAGAGAAATCCAGTCGAAAAAATGATCGAGCGTAAGAAGAGGCCAGCAAGAAAACATGGTGAGCGTGAGATTTGGGTCACGTACACATCTTAAATCAGTTCCTTTGAAACAGCCGAAAGTGGTAGACATATTTCTCCGCCGGAATAATTAAAATAAATTTTGTAAAAAATACTGTTTGGTTATAATACTTAGTAATTATCTTTTGTTTGGAAAAATAAATTGTGTGAATTTATGTGTTTGCTGTAATCGTTTGTGTAAATTGAGCATCTATAAATCAAATAGATAAATAAATATTATGCAAGGAGCAACATGACATAAAAGACAGTGACGCATCGATAGCAGAAAAACTATTCCGAAATATGTATCTGAACATTTGTGTGTGTGAATGTGTAAGACGGTACAAGTCGCAACAAAATGTTGTGTTTTAACCATAACTCGGTAGCGCTTGTTTCGGCGTATTGGTATTTGGATTTGAAGTCAATGGAAATGAAGAAGCCAAAGTTACACAGTGTTTTAAGTAAGACGAACATAAAAAATAACAACTTAACGTACAATGAAATAAATCCGATCGAAATTTTAAGAAATTTAGTTAAAATAAATAAAAGAGAACTTGAAGAGAATGCTTACAGAGCGATCACTGGCTTAATGACAGAGATATTTGGCGCTACAATTGAATGATAAAACCCTCAACACAACAACAATTGCATGATTTAAGAAAACAGTGATGCGGTTCTATGTTAAAGGAGTAGAGCATAGGGGGGTAGAGCTTATGTTCATGGACATCGATATTTAAATATCAAAATTATAAATCTTAATAATAAATTCCTTATATTTGTTTTTAATTGCAGTACCTGAATTAGACGGCCACAATAACACTGAACTCGTCGACTACCACAATCTTCTGCACGCGAGAGTTTCAACATGGAATAGATTTAATATATTTATATAATTGAAACCGTTTTCGAAACGACAATTCAAATTTCGTTTCTGTAATGCGGTGCTGTAATGAAACAAATTCATTGCAGCAGCGAAATAAATTCATCGCAAGAACGATACGTATTCGTTGGAATAATGAAACATGTTCATTACAGCAATGAAACCAATTCGTTGCAATAATGAAGCAAATTCATTGCAGCAACAACCATACTTTCTCCACAGTAACAAACAATTTGCAGTTGATGAACACAATTTCATAGCGGGAATGAAACTGTACGTTAGATCACTTTCGATGACAAAAGTGTTTGGGGTAATGAACATTTTCATACCTGTGACGATGCTTTTCCGTTCAGTGTATAGTTTAATGTTACACGAAGACTTTACAGAAAAAGTATGATTTTAAACAGAAAGTGATAAACAAAGTTATGAAAAAACAATAATATATAAACAATAATTGTAGGCCTTTCAGTGATGTTGATACTTAGGGATCTTCGATCGATACTAATTCGCACATGTGAATTGCAGAATTGAGTCTGTATAGATACGATTGATGATCAACCGATGGTATCAATTCAGTCACAATAGTTAGGCATCTGATGATGAACTCGTCACGGAGTTCGAAACTAGTCATGCCAATGAGTGTGTGTTGAACTGCCTGTAGTATGACTTTCTCATACATTAACCTAAAACTAAAAAACAATAAAGTGTATAGATATCAGCCAGCGAAACAATACATATTATCAAAAATTGAGGTTAAGTGATACTTTTAAACACAATCATTGAATCTGACGCCACTATTGGCGCCTTCACAAAAACACATGCAAAGAATTGTGGGCACTTGGCTGGAGGAACTATTATTGTGGATGACACAAATTAACTTAAACATACATATGATACCCAGGGTAACCCGTCCCCAGTTTTGATCGAAAATATGAAAAATTTAGAAAGACTGTCTATATTTGTTTTTCGATTGGACGCTCCGTTTCCGAGATATAGAAATTTTTTCATACTTTCGATCAAAAATTGACACGAAATACGAACCCTGGTTATAAATATTAATAATTTTATTTATATTTAAATATACAATACACAATTTTAATAAAAAATACTTTTTTTTTTTAACTTTCTTTCTATAAAATTCATAATGAGTTAAAGTATCATCAAATCTAGTACATAGTTAGTTGAGAATACCAATATATTATTTGGTACAACCGAATTAGTTTTTACATTTTTTGTTCATCCAACTAATGGAATATTCACCACTACAGGATAATTTGATTCCTAGAACTAAAACTCGATTGACAGATCACATTTATTTCTTGTGGCTGTGGCTTCAACTAAATATTTCAGTTCTTACAACAAAATCGAAATTACAAATCAATTGATATGCACAATATTTGGTGATACTGAACACAATTATTGGTAATCACAACAGAATAATGTGATAGTCCTAGGAACCGCCAAATTTTAGTTGGCTGTAAATATAGTTGTGTTCTCTGTGTGTGGATCAATCACCGAGCAAGTGGAGCATGCTGGTAACTTTCTTTTGATTCCGAAATAATTCGCGGCGTTTCGTGGGTACCACACAAAATTTGCAAAACGTGCTACAATTATCTTACCTTTGGATCCAATGGAAAGAAAGTTCACTTTCAATTGAATTTGAATTTTATTTTGTTACTTTTTACGAGGGTTGAATTTTATGTTTCGGGATTAGAGAACAAAAACCAATATTAATCGTCGAAAATCACTTTATTGTTTTTCAAAATATTCCCCTTGAAGATTTATACACTTTTGCATACGTTTGAACCAATTGTCGAAACACTTTTGCCACTCTCATTGAGGTATCTCAAAACCATGCATTCTGAATGCAGCAACCGCTTCTTCAGGTGTCGAAAAACTTTGACCTCTCAGTTTGGTTTTACGTACGGGAATAAAAAGAAGTCATTCGGTGACAAGCCAGGACTATACGCCGGATGACACATCAAATCGCTGTTTCGGGTGCTCAAAAATGCAGTTATGTCAGCCGATGTGTGAGAGCTCGCAGTGTCGTGGTGAAGAGTGATCCGTCTTCGGCGGTTGGTTTTCCTGATTTCTTAGAAGACAACTCGCAAACAAATGGTTGTGCACCACTCAGTATTCACTATTCTGCGTTGTTCTAGTGGTAAGGTTGCGATATGTTCGGTTTTTCCGAAAAACAGGCGACAATTTGCTTGGAAGTGCTTCGGGCGCGAACAACTTTTGTTGGATTTGGGTCATCTTGAAACACCCATACAGTTGACTGCTATTTACTTTCGGGCTCATACGCGTAAATCCAGGATTCATCACCTGTCACGATGTCATAGATGTGTTTCGAAGCACCGCGATCGTATTTTTGGAGCATTTCTTTCGACCAATCGACACGAGCCTTTTTTTGAGCGATTGACAAATTGTGTGGGATCCAACGGGAACACATTTTTCGACAGTCAAATGTTTATGGAATATTGAATGTATGCTGGTCCCACTAATGCCTAAGGTTATCTCAATCTCACGATAGGTCACATGAAGATCGAGCAAAATCAGTTCGCTCACAGCATCAATGGTTTTCGGAACAACAGCTGCTTTTGGACGACCTTCACGAAATTCGTCTTGGAGTGAACTACGACCACGATTGAATTCACCATACCATCGATAAATACTAGTCCTTGATGGAGCTTCATCGCCAAAAATTGAATTAAGTTCATCCATGCACTGTTACTGAGTTAATCCACGTCGAAAGTTGTAAAAAATAATCGCACGAAAATGTTCACGATTTAATACCATTTTTGGGCCGAGATGAATCTTTTAAGTTACTGTAAACAACACAAATAGCGCTCGTATGTCAAAACGTTCTGAGTACACATAACCTGAAAAATGTCCAACTTTGCGATAGAGCTGTCAGTTGCCAGATTGCAACACTAGGGTTGCCAAATCCCGAAACATAAAAATCAACCCTCGTAGTTAATGTATGAGAAATTCATACTAGAAGCTTACAAGGTCAGGAACATTTTTCTGATTCAAAAATAGTTGGTTTTTGTTAGAGATAATACACAATTCAGTTAAGCTGTACCTGAATTTTTACGATTGGTAGATCATCAATCATATATGTATATACAAACTCAATCATACAATTGACATATGCGAATTAGTATCGATTGAAGAGCCCTAAGTAATCAACACACACACTGAAAGATACATTCATGTGCTGCATTCTGATTCGATTTTATTTTAAAAGGCATTTAAATTCACAAGTATTCGAGTTTGTTGTTCTGATATTTCACTGTTCGAACTTACTTTTTAATTGGCTGATTTACACACCTGAATTGCAACACATATGATTTGCTGTGAAAAATGAAAGAAGACAAAAACAAACAGCAAGTTACAAATATCTACTCTTGACTTCTTGTCTTGTGTTTACACCTGTAAACACAAAAAACATATAAACAATTATTTGTAAACACAAATTTTATTAAAATTCTTTCTTCGTGCAACTTCCTTGTTTATTACTTGCAAATTATTACCTGCATATGGGCGCCACAAACAAACAAAACCAAATTACATATGAAAGAGTTGCCACTGTTACTCACTTACAGTTTGTGCGTATAATAATAGTTTGTACTCATTTAAAAACGTAGAACATAGGAAATAATAGTTTTTTCATTCTTGTCTGGTATATGCCGTCGTGCTTATATTGATATATTTGCGATATACCTGTAAAAATAAATCAACTAAATCTAAAAAATCAAAATTTTTAGATAATTTTGTTTAATGACTTTTTGCGAATAAGTGCTTGAGAAACTTTTACTTTTGAACAACCAAGTTAAGAAAAAACATACTCGGTTTTCATTCCGTAATGGTCTTACGTAGTCTGCATTGATGATATTTACTTTTACTTTCACAACTACATTTGATTGTGAAACAATTTCACAAAATGTCTTGTTAAAATAACGTCAAGAACACAATTTTTGTGAAAAATATTCACTTTCACAAAAATTCGGAATGCAGAACATGGGCGATAATTCAAACACAAGAACAGCCAGCTTTTTTCGAAAATGTTCTTCATTTCCTCATGCGTAGTCGCATTGTAGCAGTGCTTTCAGGGGAGTCTTAATCTATATCACAGAGTTGTATTTGGTATTAATTCAGGCACAGTAGTTAGGCATCTGATAATGAACTTGTTAAGGAGTTCGAAACAAGTCATCCCAGCGAGTACGCGTAACTGAATTGCATATTATTTTCAACAAAACCCAATCGCTATCAATTTGAAAAATTTTCCTGACCTTGTAAGCTTGTATGAATTTTTCATACATTAACTAAGAAGTCCGCTTTCTTTTGGTGAACCAGTGACTTAGGCTGATCCAGGAGCGCACAATTTCGACAACTGTTATGCTTGTGCAGCCAAAATATCTGGAGTACGCCAAACAAAGAGCCTTTATCTCTGTTAAAAGTGCACAAACACCTGTTTCGCATTTGAATCAAATACCATTTCCACCAAGTCCTGAGAGAGAAACTTATTTTTCTATTGCAACCATGGATCAATCGGATTTCACCTATGAAATAATACCATAAGCCGGT
Source organism: Phaonia tiefii (assembly GCA_963931995.1). Taxonomy (NCBI): domain Eukaryota; kingdom Metazoa; phylum Arthropoda; class Insecta; order Diptera; family Muscidae; genus Phaonia; species Phaonia tiefii. Next base: position 192,211,367 of record OZ008369.1, read on the forward strand.
CCATCGTTAAAAATAATTATACTATCACAAGTAAGAATGGACAAGATTGTTGGATAATTTAACTTGTCTCAACGTGAAGCAGAAAAACTTACCCAGCTTTTGAAATAAGGCAATAATTTGGAGCCTAATGTCAAAGTCACCGGATATTGAAGACGACAATTGCTATTCAAACGATACTTCATTCTCAATGAATTGAACACATTTGTTTATTGCCACGATATAAAGGGACTGATGGAGGCGCTGGGCATTAATTACGTCGCAGGTGATTCTCAAATGTTCATCGATTCTTCAAAATCAAGCTTGAGAGTCGTTTTACCATATAAACATAATAAAACACCAAGCACTCCTATTGGCCACTGCACAGATATGAGTAAAACATAAGATTCCATGAAAATAATTTTGGATAACATTTGCTACACTGATCACATGTGGCGGATCAGATACGAAGAGGTCTCCAAGGAGGCGATACGAAACACATGTATTTCTTGTGTCTGAGGGATACCCGCTTTAAAGGAAACCTTTGGTATTGGCTTGCTCGAAAGTCAACGGAGAATGGCTATAACCGCGTAAATGATCCACTTTACAAATTCATCACGAAAATTCTCGATTGTTTGAAAAATATTTTCCCACGAATCATCGATTCTTCAAAATCAAGCTTGAATGTCATTATGCTACATAAACATAATAAAAAACCAAGCATTCTCATTGGCTACAGCACAGATATGAGTGAAACATACGATTCCATGAAATTTTGGATAAAATTTGCTACACTGATCTCATGTGGCGGATCAAGGAGACTATACGAAACACATGTGATTCTTGTGTCTGTGGGATGCCCTACTTAAATGAAACCAATACCAAACGCATGACTGGCTTCTCGAGATTCAATGGAGAAAAGACACATCTGCGTAAATGATCCACTCTTGCCAAGGAAGAACGTCCTCATGCCCCCTCTCCATGTCAAACTGGGAATCGTTTAAAATTGTATCAAGGCCATTGCGAATCAACCGGAAAATCCCGATTGTTTGCAAAATATATTCCCACGAATCAGCGAACAAAAATTGGAGAAATCTGTTCTGAATGGGCCCGATATACGGAAGCTATGAAATCAAAAGAATTTAAAGACGCTTTGTTCGGTAATGATTACTTTGCTTTGAGGGCAGTGAAGAAAGTCATACGATAGAAGCGAGCAGACAATTAAGCAGCTCTTGTGGGCAAGATGTTGCAATACAAATTTGGAGTGAATATGTTTCTCAAAATTCACGTTTTGATGAACATGGCTGGCCCTTCCATCAAGTGGCCATGCCCATGGAAACGCGATATAAAAGCAAAAGGCTGGACTAGCTGGTGGTCGCAAATACGATGGGGGTTTCCCCCGAGGGGAGACATATGAAGACAGAACCTCATGATATACAGACTCCAAACATGAAGGCTAACGATCACGCAGGAAAGTAAAGGGAGCAACCAAACAAAACTAAATAAGACATGAAAAATTTCCCCGTTTTGGATTTTTCATGATTTTTAAAAATAAAAAGTTTAATTTTTTATGCAAAAAACTATTTTTCTTTTCATAACTTTAAATTTAAATTAAAGGAATTGTAATTCTTAACTTTTCCAAGATTGTTGCAGCAAAATCGGATTAGTCGTCCTCGCGTTGTGTCAAGCAAAAAAGCCCCAAACGTGACAAATTCCCCTATATGATAGTTACTAACTTCAAATCGATATATCTCGAAATCTAACTTGGTTTTGACCGATATAACTTTTCTTGGTAGTTAGAACCCCCGCCGATCACTGATCCCTAACCATTTGTCGCACAGTGTTATTAACGCGCGCATTGAAAGTAATGTTAGAAACGAAAAGTATAACAAAATCAGGAATTTCACTAACTTGATTTATGCTGTTAACATTTATATAGTTTCATAAAAATCGAACAACCTTAATCTTGTGAAACATACACAACATATTTTACTTAGATTTAAAAACTAATTTGTTCAGAGAACATCAACGTGCTACAGAATTTACATCGCACTAAAGCAAAGTGGCAAGAAGTAACGTCGCTGGAGATTTATGAAGCTTCATATCATATAAAGAATCAATCACTTGAAATGTTCTATGGATAAAAATATATTAATAATAAACAAATTAATCAAAACAGGCCCCATGACACTGCCCTGCAGCCATATAAGGACGAGAATTGAAATCATCAATAGAAACTACATAACATCCCATTTTAGAAAGTATCAAAAGTATCAAAAGCCTTCGAGAAATCAAAATTAAAAGTATCAACTTGACGACAAAAATGGAAATAATAAAATATTTTGTATAATTTTAATTTTATTAAAAACGGAAAAATAAATTTGTGACGTTTTAATTTTTGATGATTAAATATAAATTTCTAATACACAGTCATTTATTTGATTAGGAAGATTTGAAATTTTCCATTTGAATGAAACAGATATTGAATAAAAAATTATCAAACTTTCATTTTAAGTTTGTGAAAAAAATTTAAATAAATATTCTATTCCGTTTCAATGAAATAAATTATTTTACTAATATTTTCGATTTCAAAAATAAAATATTTTTTTATTTTCATGTTTTTCATTTTAGTTGACTTTGTCTTCTTATTTATTTCAAATATAAACTATTAAAATATTATTTCCAATAATTTTATTTATATTCATAAACTTTAAATAAAAATGTATTTTTTTTGAAACCAAATAAAATAAATTTGAGCTCGAATTTATTTCTAATTCAATAAAGAAAAATAAATTTTTCCTCTATTTTATTCGAACCAAAAAAACTTATAATAAATATTCTGTTGATTTTATTTAAATAGATGTTTTTTTAAGAAAATATTGACACAAGAATATTCGTATACAAATTTTGAAATATTTTGAATTTTTTGAATCTTAAAATTTTTAGTGTTTTTCATATTTGTTTACAAAGATTCTTTATTTGTTTACAGAGTCGAAAAATAGATTCTTTTTTATTCAGAAAGTTCAAAAATAGATTTTTTATATGTTTACAATTCGACAAATAGATTCTTTATTTTTTAATAACTCAGCGAATAGATTCTTTATTTGTTTTCAAATCGACGAATATATTCCTTTGTTTGTTTATCTTCATAATAAAATTTTCCTTACATGATTGGAGAGTTTGTAATGTTAAAATATTTTGCAAATCACGTGCCACTGAGTATGGTGCTAAGGCGTGTCCCAATCAGCCTAGAAGCAGCTACAGAGTTTTTTTTTATATTTTGGGCCGGTGTTTTTTTTACTGCAATTTCTGTTTGGTTGAAATTTTTCAGTTTGAATTTGATAGTTGTGCAGAGCAGTCGATAACAAATGTATTATGGAGCATCTACCGAACCAAAAACGTGTTGAAGTTATTACAACATTTTACCTAAATAAGCGTTCAATAGTAAAAACGCGAAGAAATTTACGGTATTTTTTTGGTGTAAATAATGTGCCAAGCAAGTCAACCATTCAGCGTGTTGTAATACTTCAGCGAATTGTAAACTTTGTATACACTGGTGGAGTCTGGCCGAACTTGTAGCATACGTACTACTCAAAACAATGCAGATGCTTAAGATCAACATTACTGAAGAAATTGCAGCAATAACACTCGTAATATGACAAAATGTAATCCATAATTTGGTTAAAAGAGCACACATGTGCGCAGCAGCCAGAGGTGGTCATTTAGCCGATATTGTATTTCATACATATTTGTTATACACCAAGCTTTCATCCAATAAAATATTATTAAACAATATTGTTCCGTATAATATTAATGGAACATAAAAACACCCTGTGCAATAAGATTGGGGATATACTTGACACATAAAAAGTCTCTGGACTGGCTGGCGTTCTGGCCCACACGATAATGTTTACCGATTTTTGCCGATCACAGTGACCTTTTTTGTGTTTATTATTTTTCCAAATACAGATTGGGATTGGATATGGTCGTTGTGGGCATGGCCCATAAAAATCGACGTATTTTAAATACAAAATAAACTTCCCATCATTAGGTCACATGTAGATTAATATTTACTTACCTAAAGAAAATTGTTAATTTTGTGTTGCCTATTGAGGAACCTCTCAAACATATAAAATCTGGGTCCATTCTAGCAGACAGATCCATTCTAGCACTTCCCATACAAAAGTTGTGCCGCGGTTGGTCAATGCTCTTTGTGCATAATAGCACAACCAATAAACGATTTTAAATTGAACTGCTTCATTTAAATTAAGATTATAACCCATAACAATACCAGTTTTAATCCTTCAATTTTTAATGGGCATATAGTATATAGTAAACGAATAGTACATTACTAAACTGTAAATGGGTTTTAAAATCAAATATGTTTCAAACTAGAAAAACTTTACATTAAAATTTGCAGATTCGAATAAATAAATTATTAAACTTTTCGGACTCAAACAAAAATTTAATTTCAACATTTCAGTCTAAATAAAAAATCTAATAAACTTTTCAGACTCAAATAAAAATTTAATTCCCAACATTTGGGTCTGAATAAATACCTAATTCTCAATATATCAGTTTCATTAAAAATTTCGTTCGTAACATTTGAATCTGAATAGATTTTGAACAACAAATTATTAAAACATTTCAGCAACTTTTTATTTAAATAATTCCAAACGAATTTTTATTCTAGGATTTGGAATACAATATTTTATCTATTTTATTGAGAGTAAAATCAAATAAATATTTTAAATAATGTATTGTATGATTGAAAAATAAAATAGTTTGTTAATTTATTTTATAGTGAATCGAATAAAATTAGTAAAATAATTTATTTCATTGAAACGGAATAGAATATTTATTTAAATTTTTTTCACAAATTTAAAATACAAGTTTTATAATTTTTTATTCAATATCTTATTCAAATAAATGTCTGTGGATTAGTAATTTATATTTCATCATCAAAAATAAAATAGTCACAAATTAGTTTTTTCGTTTTTAATAAAATATTTTGCCTAATTTAAAATAAATAATATGGTCCCATAGAAAAAAATATATATTTGTAGTTCTTTAAAAATATAGAGGAAATGAAGGTCATGCATAAAGCCTGAGTAATTTAGTTGAATTATCCAGTGTTGCAAACACGAAAAACGGCAAACCCAGAAAAGTATTGCAACTCTTCACAAGCGTTGATTAATTTTCGAACTATGTGTAGAAGATAAGCAACTTAAGATATGGCGCACCATACCATTATCTTCAAATTATTTGTTTCTGGTATCTCGAACTTGCAAAATATTTGAATAAATTGTAACAGGAACCCCTTTAGTTCCCACAACGTGACTGCATTCTTTAAAAAAATGTAAAATGATTAAGAAAATAATACAACATGATGTTAAAAAAAAATAAAATAAACAACATAATGTTTTAATTGGGTGCTCATCCGGAATGCCCTTTTGAGAATTATATCCGGAAAATGTAAGGATTTCGGAGTGCGTCCGCTAAAAAAAATATATCCTAATTAAAGGAGGAAAGCCGGAAAAAACAAGTCGCATTTCATGTAAATGGAACCCAACAATATCAAGATTTTTATAACAAACAAAAATAACAATAGAACAAAGGTCAAGTGCCGATAAAACCAGCTGCAAAGATATTTAAGCCATCTTTAATTTGAAAAATATATCGCAAAAGTGGTCTTTAAAATAACAGTACTTTCAACGCTAAAATATATGAAACATAATAAGCTTATTCTGAAATCAAAATAAATTGATAGTAAAACATACAACGGCAACATAACAACACGTAGTTGTAAACGAAAAACTATTAGCTTTCCAATCTGAACTGGGAAATTGATAATTTATAACATTTGCTCGGGTTCTTGTATACCAATATTACAAATAAAATGGCAACTACATACCAGGTAAATGATTTAATAGAAGCGCAGACAAGGTCACTGTTAGCTGGAATCGAAGAACTATGTAACAGTTTCATTAACCTAACTGCGCGTGTCACCGGAGTTGAATTTTAAGAGGAATAAATGAATAACATAAGGAACATAATAAATATGAACTTGACTGCACTTGACTTCATCATCTCAATGCCAACTTTCGACGGCAAACATTCGGACGTTAGATGGAGCGAAGCCGCTACCCATTCAATGAAATTGTATGCTAAACGAAGTAAGCTTTACTATTCAGCCTTGACTGTAACTCGGAATAAAGTGATTGACGAAGCGAACGACCGTGGTACTATATAAGTACTACATTTCGAAGCTATTATCAGACGTCACTTCGCCGACAAGCGGCATTTGCACTTAATTTAACAAGATGTTAGTGTAAGGCGACAGGGATCGTAATCGATAATGAACTATTACAATGAAAATAAATAAAAAGCTAACTTACTTAATTTAACAAAAAAACAACTGACACACGGAACGAACTCTACCATGACGAGAGAATTGAACAATAGAAACAGACCATGCGCACTTAGTGTCTTTATGATACGATTGAATCCTCCTCTAGCTGATATACTGTTGTCTGTCTCACAGTTTACCAGACGCTTTGGCAAAGGCTCAAGAATTGGAAGCCAATTTTGCACTTCAGTTTAATAAAAGGCACTTAACTATAGATTCAAAGAACAAAACTTTCTACGATTTCCTGATCGCGGTCACACCGATTCTAGTCGATATAAAAATCGGAATTTCGTGCGAGACCCAGAACCGTTGGAACTTGGTAGTTTAGCGAATGTATTTATAAATTTAGAAGTGATTTCCAATGTTTCTAACCAAGACATTTTGATAATAACTTTCAAAAGGGAGTGAAACGCTAATTAACCGATAGCGGTCAAAACAGGTACCAGCCTCAAAATAAAGCACAAAGAATAAATAACTTAAACGAGGATTCGTTTTTAGGGCAAGAAATGAACTGCCGTACGGTTGAATTTTATGTTTCGGGATTAGAGAACAAAAACGAATATTAATCATCGAAAATCACTTTATTGTTTTTCAAAAAGTTCCCCTTGAAGATTTATACACTTTTTCATGCGTTTGAACCAATTGTCGAAACACTTTTGCCACTCTCATTGAGGTATCTCAAAACCATGCATTCTGAATGCAGCAACCGCTTCTTCAGGTGTCGAAAAACGTTGAGCTCTCAGTTTGTTTTTTACGTACGGGAATAAAAAGAAGTCATTCGGTGACAAGTCAGGACTATACGGCGCATGACCCATCAAATCGCTGTTTCGGGTGCTCAAAAATGCAGTTGTTTCAGCCGATGTGTGAGAGCTCGCATTGTCGTGGTGAAGAGTGATCCGTCTTCGGCGGTTGGTTTTCCTGATTTCTTGGAAGACAACTGTGCAAACAAATGGTTGTGTACCACTCAGAATTCACTGTTCTGCGTTGTTCTAGTGGTACAGTTGCGACATGTCCGGTTTTTTCGAAAAAACAGGCGACCATTTGCTTGGAAGTGCTTCGGGCGTGAACAACTTTTGTTGGATTTGGCTCATCTTGAAACACCCATACAGTTGACTGCTGTTTACTTTCGGGCTCATACGCGTAAATCCAGGATTTATCACCTGTCACGATGTCATAGATGTGTTTCGAAGCACCGCGATCGTATTTTTGGAGCATTTCTTTCGACCAATCGACACGAGCCTTTTTTGAGCGATTGACAAATTGTGTGGGATCCAACGCTAACAAATTTTGTTTGACAGTCAAATGTTTATGCAATATTGAATGTATGCTGGTCCCACTAATGCCTAAGGTCAATCTCACGATAGGTCACATGACGATCTTGCAAAATCAGTTCGCGCACAGCATCAATGGTTTTCGGAACCACAGCTGATTTTGGATGACCTTCGCGAAATTCGTCTTGGAGTGAACTACGACCACGATTGAATTTACCGTACCATCGATAAACACTGGTCCTTGCTGGAGCTTTATCGCCCAAAATTGAACTAAGTTCATCCATGCACTGTTGCTGAGTTAATCCACGTCGAAAGTTGTAAAAAATATTCGCACGAAAATGTTCACGATTTAATTCAATTTTTGGGCCGAGATGAATCTTTTAAGTTACTGTAAACAACACAAATAGCGATCGTATGTCAAAACGTTCCTCAAAAATGTCCAACTTTACGATAGAGCTGTCAGTTGCCAGATTGCAACACTAGGGTTGCCAAATCCCGAAACATAAAATGCCACCCTCTATATCTTTAGTACAGCATCAACGGGCAGCAGATGCAGAATTTTAATTGATTGTGGCGCAATGGTGTTTGAGTCCTCACGAATACAAGGAATTAGTAATCGAGAAATGCCGAATTACCTTAAATGGTTTTACCATCATTATATATTATATGAAGCACGTAACATTGGATTTAAGGAAATATGAAATACCTATTTCGGAAACACACGTTCGTAAGCGAAAGCGAACATAATTCTAAACTTTAAAGAAGAAACGATAATTTGTGGTGAACATTACGAGAAAATTATAAGCTTTAAATCAGGTGACTACATTTATAATGCCTTGAATATTGCTGATGAAAGTGAGGAATCATTGAACGTTTTAAGGAGAAACGTTACCAGGACTATAGAAAAACTACATTAAATTAAAAATTTGAATTAACCGTTTAAGACCTAAGAGCAGAAATTCGACCAATTGCCCAAGCGCCAGTATGAAGTAAATAATATCCTTATCCACTTTCTGCAAATAACTTCGTTAATAATGAAGTGAAAAGTTTTTAGACGACGAGATAATTCGTCCAAGCAAAAGTCTCTATAATTCTAGAAGTCAACCAAAGTTTTGCTCTAAAAATTGATTTACAATCTGGATTCCATGACATTCTCATGAGAGTACAAGGCATTGAAAAGACTGTATTATCTGTATTACAAAAACAGTAAATATGAATTTCTAAGATTGGCCTTCGGCCTTAAGAACAATCTGAGTATTTTCCAGCGGGCTATGGACGACATTTTACGAGAATATATCGGACAAATATGTCACGTCTACATAATATAATTGCCTGCTCAAGAACATTTGAGGAATATCTGGAAATGATAACTGATAAACTAAAGGTTGAATATTAAGATTTCATTGGAGAAATCAACATGTTATGAGAAGGAGCTTCCTTTTTTGGACATGTGGCAGCTCACAAAGTGATCAAAATTGACCAAAGGAAATTGGTGACTATATATCAACCATGCGCAAAGTGCGGCCCGCCATCTGATTCAATGCGGCCCGCGAGTGTTGTTAGCTTTGTTACTCAAAACAGTTGTCAGATATTTAATTACATTTACATAAATTCTTGAAGGAATGGCAATTAAAATTTGTGTGTATATTTATGAGAAGAGTTCCCCTCTTTACTTATTTGTACATATGTAGTTATTTTACACTTGACTATTTTTTAATTTAATTTAACAGATGTATGTATGTATAAGCAAAATGAAAAATGTTTAATTAGCTGTTTTTACAGCATATCCTAGTATTTGAATAATGTTCATGGGAATGATTGAGAGCCAAATTTTATCCCGAGTATGTGGTAACGATTTAAAGATTTACCAACTTATTCATGAAAAGTTGTCGGAGACAAGAGAGACGTTTGTTGTATGTTAAATCGTCTCTCAAACATATCATAACTTTTATGAATAAGGCGGTTAATTTTTGTATTCATAATGTTGCAGACATATTTAAATTTATTGTAATTTTTGATATTTTTTAGTATAATTTAACAAAATTATATATTTTAATCATATTATTATTAGTAGGCATTATTCGTATTATTGTTTGCAAGTACTAGTAATCCACTACAATGCATAGTTTTTGAAAACCATGTAGTGCAGTCATTGTTATAAGTATAAATGTATTCAAACCCTCAAAGAGATCATAATAACAAAAGTATGTAAGCTTGGGGATAATAATATTGAATTTTGTATAATTAACAAATTGATTTTTATACTTATACTTGAATGAGTATTCAAAACAAATTAAAACGAAAAAAATCCAGTGAGTGAAGATGTTTAGAGAAAGAATGGGAAGAAACCTAAGCATTTCCTGAAAAAATGGAAGAGAAGTTTGCTCAATTTTTAATGTACTTGTAAATCTTTTAAAGCTTTTTAATTTAAGAAGATATAACGAAAGCTGCATTGCGGTTTTTCAAGAAATTATCCGTAAATAAACAATGTTATATTTTAGGTGAACCACAAACTTGTAATTCATGAGAATGAGTTTGGTTGATAATATTTTATCTGGCTGATGAATGTGAAACAATATTACCAAAAATTTGTGTAGACATGATATTGATGCGAACAACTTCGAGACCATTCTTATTTGGTATAAAGGAGGGCGGTAAACCGACAATAAACATCAGCGGTAGCTGATGTTCATACTCATGCTTGACTGCATTTTAAACCGCGAACATGTGATTGCAAATTATTTTAGTTTCGAAAATGTATTCACTTTAGTTATGTTTTAAGCAAATTTGTGTCATTACTAGAGCCTGTGACCGAGTTTTTAAACTATAAAGGCCAGATTTGCTCTCGATTAAGAAGCCTCGAATGGGTGCAAGGCTTAATGTCTTAATGACTACTACACTATTTTAATTAATCGACACAAGGAAAATATAAAACTATTACCGATTTTGCTCAGTATATTTGTATTCGTAAACAAATTGGAAGTTTTTAAAAAACATATGGACAATAAGATTTTTACCCGATTTTAAAGCCTAAAAATGTTATGCTTTCTTTCGCGATTTTGACATATATTTCAAAATTAAACGCATTAGCAAATGATTTGGAATTTGAACTTTTATTAAACCCGTTGATATTTAAATTTAGATGTACACAACCTGACAATGATACAGGATAAATATACATATTCTAAATTCAAGCGGATAGAAGTACAAACATGTTGCACAAATCCGCCAAAACTATCGTATCAGGGCTGTCATAGAAACCAATGTTGTTACTATTGGTTTTGAAAATATCAAGTCGAAATGCTTTGGTGTCACGATAACCAATGTTATCGGTTTTATTTTCGAACTAGAATTCATGTCGGTTTTAGGTGTCGTAGAAACCAATGTTATCGTTTTGATACAGGAAATAAACCAAGCAGGTAACAGCTGTCAGTTTTCAGTTACGCGCTTTTGGTTTGTTATTTGTTTGCACCGGTATATAAAACATATATTTTTTCATTTTTGTTTTTATATTTTAGGAGAAACCCTTTAAATAGGGCTTGACTATTATACGGCTTACTCTCCAAAAATTAAAAAAAAAATTCTGCGTCGGATAGAACATGTTATTTTAAGGAAAAAACGTAAAATTAAAAAAATCGGGGCAAATACATAGTTTGGGAGTTAAGAATTATGGGATTATGTTGAAATTTTGAAAAATTATCGATTAGATTCTTTACTTTTCTTTACTTAAGCGAGTTATCGAGAAATGTCAGCTAATTTTTTTGTTTATTTTGATTTCTTTCATACCCCACTACCCTCGCACTCATCCGAAATATCCGGTACCATATATCCGAAACAATGCATTTGCCCGGATTTTGTTATATTATTTTTTCCTTAAAATAACGTGTTCTGCGCCCCTCAAAAATGGTGGTTGTTTGGAGTGTAGGCCGTAAATAGCCATAGAAATTATAGACGCTGTCTCCGCAACCCAAGTGGGTAGCTGCAATCTCTCAAAATTTTTCTCGTCAACTGGGTGAGCGTTATTCTTCTAATAACAAACATGTTACAACTGCTGATGCAATTGTATTTTATTTATAACGACTTATTCCTTTTTCTTATAATTTTCTAGTGTAATACAATTACTTTTATTGGTATTTCCATGAAAACTATTCTGTGTTTTTCCATTTTCTGCACACAAGTAAAATAGAATTGCAAACAAATAAACACATGTAAGCAACAGCTGATTCGAATATTGGTTTTATTTATATTCGTAATTGACAAAACCAACTTGGTTTCATGACATCAAATGAAACCAATTTTGGTTTTCAAAAACGACAATTAGTATAACCGACATGGTTTCTATGACAACCCTGAATAAATGCATTTTGGATATGTATACCCATAGCTGTCAAAATGGCAGCATGTCGTTTATTATAAATTTTTGGAACAACTTTCATCTGTGAGTCGAAGCTTTCAACATTGAAATTCACTATGTCAAAGCATCGTTCTCGATTAAAGGAATTATTACAACAACTTCAGTTACGAATTAAATACCTGACTACAAAAAAATTATCCAACTTCTACTTGTAGCTGATGCTCTTTCACGCCAATACTAGAACAACATCTCTACATGATACTCAACATTCCGCTGAAAGCAATGATGACTTTAATATTCCCGAAATTTCTAAACCTTTACAAGATTTTGTTGAACAATACATGAAATAATATTAAATTTTTCAAGAACTAGACGCGTTTTAGAATACTTTTTTACCCTTACCCACCCTTTTAGAATTTATTCAACCAAATTTAGGTACTGCAGTACATTGCGCGAGAGAAGATCTATATGATTTTTAAGAGAATGCCAAAGGTGCTTTCACGAATAAATTTGTGTAAACCAATATATTTCTATCGACGTAATAAATGGTGATGATCAACAGAACATAACAAAATACTCATTCCCGAGTTCATCGAAACTGGACACAAAATTGCAAACAAGCCTATAAGCAGCACTATTGGCGAAAAATCGGAAACCAGTTTAGGGAATGCAGTAAACATTGTCTCATCTGCAACAAGAATAAATATAATAGACTCCCACAGAAAGTCCTAATCGGAGAGGCTCCTATTCCCAACAGAGAGAGGGAGTGTCTAAATATAAATATTTTTTATTCAGAGGGTTTAAAATTTATAACTTGCACTGATGCGTGTTCCAACTTTTAATCATTAAAAATATTGAAAATAAAACCAACCTATTCGTCTAATTCTAAAAAATTATACTAGATAATGAAATAGGTTTTTCGACTGCTTAATTTAAATCACTAGTGGAGCGATTAGGAATTGAACTAGATTATTACACAGTGCAACACGAAAAAAAATAACCATATACGGACACCACTACGTGATAAAAGACTAAAAAAAAAAGGGCTCATATCTTGCAAACCATTCAGAATTTCGATTTACTCTCTGAGGTAAAGTTGTAGCTCTTGTCATAAATTGCGAACATATAAAATCAAAAAAACTTCACCTTCCAGACCAAAATCGCAAAAAACTTAAAAAAAATTCGATTTTTTTTACCTTTTTTCCCGTGTTCAGGTCCATAGGTAGCAAACCGTTCAAAATTCAAGGAAACAATCAACTACAAAAATTTACCTAAGATCTCAATAAACAAATTTCTAGAACATATAAGCTTCCTAGAGATGATTCTTAACACTGTTTAGGTAGCACGCAGAAGTGAAAAATTTGCCGAAAATTTTTTAATTTCATTTTTTTACCTTTTTCTCCTGTTCAGGTCCATAGGTAGCAAAAAATGAAATATGCCTGGCCAGAACCATGTGTTTGTCCAAGGGTTAACACCGTTTAGGTAGCGCTTAGGTATCACGCGATCATGCACCGACAGCAGCAGCACAGGCAATGCAGTAAGCTCAGCACACGCAACAAGGGACGCAGCACACAATATAAAAGCGACACGACGCTCACATCGAGGCATTATATAACCGGAATTATATAACCTGAGCATTATATGGCGGAACTATATACCTCCTGCTGGACTTTTAACACTGAACAATACAGGACATTTATACGAAAACGGACGATTACTTTACTACCACAGACGCATTGGCAGCCTTGATTTAGCCGATACGGTGTACAACACCGCACAGTGACGGATTGCCACATGGTGCATTTATTGTTCTTATTTATTTTCCCTTTTTGTACATACATTTTTGTAGTTTGTAAGCTTTCGTTTGTTAGTATGTAAGTCTTGTTTTCTAGTTATAAGTGAGTTGGAATCCATTTTTTAATTGTCCTTTTTTGTGGAATACCCTACGATTTTCTTTTATTTAACGAAAGCAGCTGTGACATGCTCACATTTACATGTAAATTTCCTGAGATCGAGAATCCTTGATGAATATCAAATATACACGGGTATAATTAGTTTTTAAGAATTAGTATTAAATACAAATTGTAAAAGATGATTTGACTAATAAAACCAAACTATTGGCAAAAAAACATCGAGGCATTACACAGCGCGACGTCAACGAGAGCTCAGCGGTGAAAGTTATAAAGTGAAAGTGGAAGTAAAAAAAGTGAACGTGCTACAGTATAATTCGCACACAACATTGGCAACTGACAATTTCAATATGCAGTGTGAAAATATTGATTTATTTTGCTACGTTTGCGGTCATCAAACCAGAAAAAAAACATCTACAAGATTTCAGAAGGAAAAGAATCTTTTAACTAGTGAATTCAAAAGAGCATATACACTGTTTTTCGACGAAGTGGACTTGACCGGTGAAAATTACACACCTAATACAGTGTGTCGCCAATGTTATAACAATCTCATGGCATGGTTGAGTGGAGGCAGAGGTACTATGAAGTATTGTAAGCCGGTAAACTGGATTAATCGCCCAGGTGATCATGATGCAACCAGTTGCTATGCATGCGTAAATTACACATGTCGTCTAAATCGACATTCTGAGAAGAACAAAATTTATAAAGCAACTGCAACAGCCACACTACCAGTGCTTGCACCTGAAAATTTTGTATCACCAAGGCCGCCAACTCCAGATCGTACTACAGAATTTACAGCAATGAGTACAGCAAGTGGTGTTACTTATGAAGATCCATTTGATACCGATTATTAGCCCCAACAGGGAAGAGATGGACCACAACTAATAACACAAATGGAAATGGATTTCATTGTGGCCATATTGGGATTATCGCAGCGACTTGCAATATTTTTGACAGCTTTTTTAAAGCAAAGAAAACTCACACATGCTAATGTTAACTCTACGGCGTACCGCAAACGACAAGCTGAATTTCAGATGCTCTACACTCTAAATGATGACAATTCGTTCGCTTACTGCAACGATATAAAAGCTTTGGTGGTAAAAATGGGAATGAACTACATCGCTAGTGAGTGGAGATTATTTATTGATGGTTCTGTTTCAAGCTTGAAAGCAGTGTTGTTGCATGTGTCGAACCGAAAACCTTCCATTCCGCTAGCAATGGGTATCAACATGAAAGAAAGCTATGAAACATTGAAAGATATAATGGAAAAAATCAAATATTACGAAAATAAATGGAAGATTTTCTGTGATTTGAAGGTCATCAACATTTTGCAAGGGATCACCGATAAGGGCGGCTTCCCAAAATTCTTTTGTTTTCTTTGTAATTGGGATTCACGCTCACCTCTGAGTCAATTCCAATGTAACTCGTGGAGGCCAAGAGGAAGTGTTGATGAACAAATACAACAACATAGACTGAAGAATGCACCTTTAATTGACAATACTCAAGACATCTTGCTGCCACCGCTCCACATAAAATTGGGAATTGTTAAAAAATTCATCGAAGTGGCCGTTGTAAATTGTCCAAACGCATTCGACTAATTGAAAAGCGTTTTCCCAAAGCGTAGCGATGACAAAATTAAAAAGGTATTGTAGTAAATTTAAAACGAATTTTTGTTCACCTAATTGTACTATTTACACTACGTTAATGTTTTCTTATCTGTCTTTATTTTTTGTTTTCATTTAACAGGCGTACTTAATGGCCCTGACATTAGAAAGCTATTCAAGAGCAACTTTGATTCATCGCTTGATGAAAATCATTCAATGGCATGGATTTACCTTCAGCGTGTATGGACCAGAGTCTTGGGAGGGGATCGAGACGCGGAACCGGAAGCAAGAGAATGGGTGAAACAAATGCTGCATTATTTTGAGATAATCGGCGCATCGATGACATTAAAGCTGCATTTTCTTCATTTTCATTTCATTGACGATTTTATCAAACAACTCCCTACCGAATCCGATGAGCAAGGAGAACGGTTTCACCAAACCACAATGCCCATGGAAAAACGGTACAAAGGCAAAAACCTCGACGCATTGCTTGCAGAGGTATATTGGTGGAGTCACAAGATCACCCTGTATGATGTTAATGAAGTATTTGAAGAAGAAAGAGCTGCTGATGGAGGGCAGTCTGGAAGCAACGTGCCTGTGGACACCATAATTGCTGAATCAGAGTCAGATTCGGACGACAATTTGGATCCACAACTTAAGAGAGCGCGATTTGCAAGTCCAGGGCCATCAACATTATAAACATAATACGAATACTTTTTTTAATATTTTTGTAATAGATAGCATAGTATCTCAATGTTGAAGTAAATAAAAAACAAATGAAATTAAAAAACGGTGTTAAGAATAATTCCCAGGAAGTTTATATGTTCTAGAAATTTGTTTATTGAGATCTTAGGTAAATTTTTGTAGTTGATTGTTTCCTTGAATTTTGAACGGTTTGCTACCTATGGACCTGAACACGGGAAAAAAGGTAAAAAAAATCTAATTTTTTTAAGTTTTTTGCGATTTTGATCTGGAAGGTGAAATTTTTTTGATTTTATATGTTCGCAATTTTTGTTCTTTATATGAGCCTGAGAAAATGATCACATTTTCTCAAAAATGATACCGAGACCCCAAATCTTTGGCGGCCTATAAAAAAAAGTGCATGACTTTGGGAAAAATTGGGAAACACGGGTCTTTTTTTTTAGTCTTTTATCACGTAGTGGTGTCCGCATATGGTTATTTTGCCATGACTTAAAAAATTACACACAGTGTTATACATCACGTCAAAGAACCACGAATGGTTTACTCGTGGTTGGTTGGTTTCTATCATAATAGAGACAGCTAGAGATAGCTATAGGAGGATACGGAAGTTTTCTATAGAGCAGCTCAACAGTATAATCATACAATCCGTTCAGTCACAGAACATACACCAGCAGGAAATCTGTTTAATAGGATACCACACACTTTTGTGGGAACACTGAAAAGACGTTATTAAGAAATAATTGTAACCAGGTAAAAAAGTGTCAACCAGGTGACATAATATGTGAGAAAGTTATAGGGCAAAGGAAAAAAATAAAAGTCAGCAAATTAAATTCGTGGAGCTATTACACGTTGAATTTTCACAATATCGATGCCCGCAACTTTTTTGATAGTCCTCAATATTATTGTCTTGTATATTATTGATCTGTGTGTATATATTATTTAAAATTTAATTTAATTTTCAAATACAACACAAACCAGCTCAAATCATAGACTAATACAGACCTAGATAAACTTATTCTCTCATCTGACGTTTCATTTCACACTCTCATCGTAGGTTTGTGGAAATGAGAGCAATTAAATTTAAAATTATCTCACACCAGGTGGAGTTACAAAATATGTTCACTTAACTTTTTCCTGTCGTTTTGGTGTAGAACTGAAAAATTTAAATATATTTTGCACTTTTTTATTGACTTTTATCGTTGGTATACATTTGTATTGTATTTAACACAACTAGTTTGCCACAAAAACACGAAATTCGGTTGTTGTTCCTATGTTGATCGCTGTATACTATTGCCACTATGTGGTAGTATTGAACCCATATTTCTACCATCCAATGTTTACTTTCCATCGTACCTATGACGTTTAATTTATTGAGCGAATAAAACCTTCTATGGTATGTGTTATTCTATGGCTCAAATACAAACCCAACACAAAAGTAATAAATAATAATAAATGTAAAATCAAGACAAAAAATGAAAATACACAAAGAGAAATTGAAAAAGCCAGGGCATTTCACGGCATTTTCCCCTCCTCTCTAACTTCTCTACACCTCTTGACTATCGAACGTAAAATTCACGAATTTTCTGGCTGGGATAAATTCAAATAAAGTAAATATTAAGGATTCATATTGAGAATGTTAAGACCTAATCAGTTCGAATAATTAAATTTTTTAATAATATTCCTTACCATATTTAAATTTTGCCAAACAGAAGTTCAAATATTGGACTATACAAGTTTGCAACTAATCTCAATTGATCTGTGACAAGCAAGACTACAGAAGGGAAATTTTAAAATCATCCATATTTTAGAATTAGACGAATGTGAGCAGACTATCGACAATTTAACAACGAAATTCCAGGAATATCATTCCTTCTTCATGATATGGACCAACTAAAGAACAAGTTAAAAGGAATGAAACCAAGGGCAAAACGGTCAGTTGGAAATGGATAGCTGGTTCACCAGATCACGAGGAACATTGGTATGGGGGTGAACAAAATAATCAGCCTACTACCGAATGATGAACCATAAAAGGTAATTAAATAACATTGAAAGAATTAACTCGCTTACCAACACCACGAATACCGAAACCGATTCAATCTTTGGAAGAAGTCGAAAGGACAGTGGAAGATTCTATTTGGAATAGGATAAACATTATCAAAACAGAACATTGAATAAGCCTTATAAGGGGAAAAGCTAGGTGTAATATATCCCTTCAAACTCTCTCAGAGAAGGAAATTGGAAGATCTTCCCTATAGTAATTTAGAAGAAGCACTGGGATTTGCTTATTAATTGATATAATTAACTTGCCAAATTTGAACAAATTGTGGACAAATATTGATAAAATTTGCAAGGCAAAATGAAATGATTATGAAGATTAATTCAGAAAATTTTATTAGATGTAAGAATAGAATTTTTCGAATTAAAAATGATTGTCCTCAATTTAATAAATTATGTCTTTACAATAGTCAAAATTAAATAGATATAATTAAACACTGATGGTAGAATTAAAGAGCAAGAATCACAATTACACTTTTATAAATAATCAGCACGTATCTATAAAAACAGATCTATTTAATGGAATTGTGGAAATATCTGAACCTCTACATATATAAAAATTACGTGTATGTTCGTGATCGCTAAACTCAAAAACTACTGGACCGATTTTGACCAAATTTTATATGCATGCTCTATGGGCCGTGAGTAGTGTTTCTGTGTAGTTTGAAGTTCGTCCGACAGATGGCGCAATATTTAGTTTTTCTGTGTTTTTGCACCTTAACTCAAGAACTCGCTGTTATAAATACTTTTGAAGGCAGGACGAAGTCTGCCGGGTCAGCTAGTATACTTATAAAACATATCAGTTCTCCGGAACATATCTGCTTTAGTTTCATAACGAAACAATTACGATCGAAAATCGATCATTGGTTTCAAGGAAACTATCAACTTTGCAACATCATTGCTGTGCATCATGTATCATCTAATAAATTATTAGTTGAAGAAGTCTTATCTTTGGAGATGATGAATAGCTACAACTACGCAATATCAATGAAATACACTTCCTATCAACTACGGGAGTTTAATGTTTTCCACCAATATCAGTTTATCTATTGCACTGCTTATTGCAGTTTGCCTGTTAATTGACAAAATTAGTACTAAATCCAAGTCGGATAGAAACGAGGTAAAAATGGTCAATGAAGAAGTCAAAAAGAAGACTTCTTTGTGGTGTACACGTTGGGACACAATGCTGAGTGTTTGAAGTGCTGAGCATTAGCCGAACACAACCCTGCAAGAATGTTCAGTTGATTTCAAAGTGGATGGTAGGGAACGGTGTGAGACATCTGTCCATGGTAAAATGAGTAAGGTAAACTCGTTAGAACAGCTGATTTCAACATATTTCTTGCTTAGGTGTTTCTCTTATGTCAAATTCAAATGCATTTTGTTTGTGTACTTTTAGTTTACTTTTACAGTAGATACACACATAAATTTGACAGATTATGGACACCAAACAAAAACAAAAGGCCTGTGTTTGTGGTAACAATTCCTAGTGCGTTTACCTTACTTATTTTACCACGCATCTGTCATTGAGACAGGAGGAAAAAGTATGGCTGAAAAATTACCCATTCCTTTTTTGATTGACATTGGTGCAAGATGAGGGTTCCCTGGAGAAGAAGACAGCATCAACACTCGAGAGAAAAAAAAAGAAAATACCGTTTAAGTGGTCATTTTGCAAGGCAATTTTGTTATTCTTTTCTAAAATAGAAGAGACACTAGTTGCAACACACATATATACATGTAATGAGGAATTACGCTCAAAGAAAATTAACATTCAATGAACATTAATGCAAAATTAATAATAAGTTGCACATTTTTCGAAAGAAACTAAATAGTTTAAAATTTAATCATTTATATAAAAAAAATTATTGGAGTCATAAAACGCCATTAAGCCGCCTTACATGAACCTCCTCTACCGCATGGTGGGACCAACCATCACTGCACTTCAGCTTCTGGAGTGCAGAGGTATCAACAAACATTTACAATTTACATACACAGTTTTCCCAAGATGGTTATCTGAAAATAAAAGAAAGTGTTTTATTAGAAACATTAGCCATTAGTAAACATTCGGTGTATTTATTGCTTGCCTATACATTGGATGCCAGCGGAATTAGGGATGAGCTCACTCACGCCTAGTATGTTAGGTTCTAAACTTTTGTGCCACTGGTTGCCGCATCAGAAATACGAATATTTCCTCTCTAGCTAGGATAATGAAAAGAATTAGTTGCAGCACATTTTTATTTAATGACGACTTTTAGACTTAAGCATACCGATACATATAAATACCGCAACTACCTCAGTAGAGTCCACCGCAATCATCTCCAAGGCAGCCGAGGTCGCGCTGGAACGAAGCCATTATTCTGTCGTCGGAAACCTGTCCAGTAGCTTTTACATTTTGTTCTAAAAGTCTTTAAATTTTTCTCATTGAAGATTTTTGTATTTGCATCATGGCAACAACATGGTAATTTCATCATTAAAATATTATTAAAATCTTTTTTTGGTGGTTATGCACTGCTATGATTTCAACTTAATTTTTCAGAATGTGAGGGCTTTCTGTAAATAAAAGATTAATATGAAGGCCTAAACGACTTAGAGTGGTAGTAGGAGGAGGAAAGCAAACTACGTAGAGAAACGGATCTGGGACACTCTTAACAAATTACAATGGTGTCATACGCCCGCATTTCAAGTGGGCGGGTTCTCCTGGCATTATAACAGCCACATACAGGAAAAAGATTAGTTGGATATCAATTCAAGCATTGGAAATTCCATGATAAAGTCTATAGTTTGATCAGAATTCGTAATTGTCAAACATCAGAATTATTTGTCGATGTTATTGATAGATTAAAAATCGGTCTTACTACATACAAGTTGCTACTATCGAATTTTAGTTGAATTAACCAACTTGAGTATTTCAAAAACATCATTCGTCGGAAATGGAAGACGCAACTAATAAAAAGTACAATATTAGAATTCGTGTTCAAATACACGGTGTTACAAAAAATAGATTTTTTTCTGTCCTATGAACCAAATGCACATATTCGGAAAGAGGGAAAAAAATAAAAATACACGTGTATCGTCGATTTTCATGTACACGTCAGAATTTTTTTTTTTTTAAGTTTGAAGTATAAAGCTCGTAGTGGCCTGTGTGAAAGCCTTTGGACCGATTTTTAACCCTTTTTCAGTGATCCAATCGAGCTGATTTTTTGCAGGTAGACTCGTGGAAATGACTGTATCACGTCAAATTTTTTAAAAGCAATTTTTATCAATTCTCAGATTTTCCCCAATTTTTATTATTTTTGAAAACAAAATATTTTTTTCACTTTTCTTAGCATAACTTGAAGGGACTCCAAATTTTTAAACTACTTAAGCGTTACGAAAAAAAATGTTTTTTGACCCATCCTACTCGATATATGTAGTTGTAGTTAATCAATAGTAACCTTCTAACACTAAACATTTTTTGACTTTTACAACACTTACAACTGGTCTGACAGATGAAATAAGGAATTGCAAAATTTTTTTAAGTTCTGTTGTGCGAAAACGTATTTGAATATATTTTATCTGGAAAAAATGCAGTGTCCGACGCGAAATAACTTTTGTTACGTTTGTGGCTTATTCGCACCAAGTAAAAATTTGAAAAATATTACTAAAACAGTGGTGAATTCGTTTCAGAAAATATTTAAGACTGCTTATGTTCCTTACTTGTGGTATACTCCGGAAGTCGTGTGCGACTATTGCTATAGAAATTTGTGCAAGTTTACTGATGGAAGGTCAACAATAAAGTACGCTGTACCAACAATTTGGCTACCACGCACGGAGCACTGCAATGAACTGTGCTACTTTTGTGTAACTTTTGCTTAAACAAAAGGGTACCAATAAATTCACCGCAACAAAATTCGCTACTCTAATGTAGAATCGGTAATTCCAGCAGTTCTATACTCACCAGAAGAGCGTGTAGCGGCTTCAGTGGAGATTTTTGATAATGTTCCCGAAATAAGCGATGCAGAATCAACAGTTGTACCAAAACTGCTATCATCACTTCTTGCATCGAATGCGAGATGCGAGAGTATCGGAATTTGTGGCAACACCCAGTGAAATTGGGACTGCAATGCCGCATTTAATAACGCAAGCCGACTTCAATGACCTCGTACGAGACGGAAATTTGTCGAGGAGAACAGCAGAACTCTTTGCATCACGCTTTAAGCAGTGGAATATAGTGGCGGCTGATTTTAAAATAACAGCCGCTCGTGGTCGAGGTACCACTATTCCATATGACAAATTTTTTAAATTGCACGAAGATCGGGAAAAAAAAACCTAGCTTATTGTTATGATATTGATTTGTTGTTAGCAAAAATTGGTTACCCTCATATTTCAGAGGAGTGACGACTTTTCATCGATGCATCGGTCAACAGCCTTAAAGTCGTGCTGCTGCATATCGGTAACATACATCCATCTGTCCCGATCGCATATGCCACAAACCTCAAGGAAACATACGAAGGCATGGAATTAATATTACAGCTGATAAAGTACAAAGAGCATAATTGGAAAATATGCTGCGATCTGAAAGTGGTCGGTTTACTCATGTGTGTTAAGCGTGGATTTCCAACCCACCAGTGCATTTGTGTACATGGGAAGGTCGAAAAAGAGATGAGCATTACACTGAATTTAAGTGGAAGCCGCGAACATGCTACAAAGTAGGCGTAGAAAGTATAGAGAATCTACCATTGGTGCAGCCGTCTCAAATCATTTTGCCTCCACTACACATTAAGCTCGGTCTCGTATCAAATTTTGTTAAAAAACTGGATCGTGATGGAGAGGCCATTGCAACTTTGCGCAAAATTTTTCCGAAATTGAGCGGCGCAAAGATTTATGCAGGTATTTTTTTTAAGAAGTCATTCAGTAGCTTTATGTTTTTTAATGATTTTTTTGATTTAAGGTGTTTTCAATGGTCCGCAGATGTTCTGAATTTTCATCAAAATTAAATGCTATCGAACAACGTGCATGGAAAGGTACAGTTGCCGTTATTGAGCAGTTTCTTGGCAACAAACGAGCTGCCAATTATAGAAATATTGTAGCAGAAATGGTTTCGGCATATGGCGAAATGGGCATATTGATGTCGCTAAAGATCCATTTTCTTCACAATCATTTAGATTTTTTCCCTGATGATTTAGGAGCTTGTAGCGATGAGCATGGCGAAAGGTTCCATCAGGACATTGCGGCTATTGAAAAGCGCTTTAAAGGAAAAGACATTACGCATATGCTTGGCGAATACTGTTGGTCTATTTGTCGCGATACTAAAGCAAATGCTTACAACCACAAAAATAAAAGGCCTAAATTTCTTTAAAAACATTACAATTTTTAATGTAACAATTCTTTCTTTTTATAAAACAAAAGTAATAAAAAAAATTGTTTTTTTAACGAACTGAAACCTTAAAAAAAACGATAACCATTTAAAAAAAAAAAATTAGGAAAATCTGAGAATTGATAAAAATCTATTTTTTAAAAAATTTGACGTGATACAGACATTTCCACGAGTCTGCCTGCAAAAAATCAGCTCGATTGGATCACTGAAAAAGGGTTAAAAATCGGTCCAAAGGCTTTCACACAGGCCACTACGAGCTTTATACTTCAAACTTAAAAAAAAAAATGCTGACGTGTACATGAAAATCGCCGATACACGTGTATTTTTATTTTTTATCCCCTTTCTGAAAAATTAAATTTGGTTCATAGGACAGAATGTGTGTAACACGGTGATATTATTTACGGTGATCATAACTTTATTTCTATTACAAAAACACTTGGTGCAAAGTTACGAGTATGTACTCAATTTTTCACAAGAGTCTCTGTTGTTAAAGAGAAACTACGAATATTGGAATGTTAAACGAGGACTTTACAGAAAATCTAATATTTTAAACAGAAAGTGATAAACAAAGTTGTGAACAAACAATAAAGTGTATAAATATCAGTCAGCGAGGAAACTGAGGTGAAGTGAGACATTTAAATATAATCGTTGAATATGACGCCACTATTGACGCCTTCACAAACACATGCAAACACTTGTGGACACTTGGCTGGAGGAACTATTATTCTGGATGACACAAATTAACTTAAACATACATATGATACCCAGGGCAACCCATCCCCATTTATGAAAAATGTAGAAAACTGTATGTATCTGGAAAACGAAGCAATTTTTTACGGGTTTCTAAGGACTTCTCACAAAGTGTTCCAATTCGCATGAAATAATTTGTTTTTCATAAAATCGCCAAAATAAGAAAATCGCAAAAAATAAAAAATGGCTTTATCTGGGAAACGGTGCGTCCTAGTGATTGGCGCATATCCAATAATAGAAAGCACAAAATTATCGCAAGGCAGAGTATAGCTTACTATATCTGATTCGCTTTCACCTTCATATTCCGACATATCATCTAAAGACAGCTGCCTTGGGCCGCATTGGTCGATAAAAAATTGCACGGCAGGTTGTGGAATCTTTTGGGCACAGGCGCAGCTGCATCTGCATGTCACATGAGCTTAATGAAACTTTAAATAATTTACTCCATGGGTTTTCATTGTAATTTATATTTAAATTTAAAATCAAAAACTAGAGCAAAGTTTAAAAAAACTTTTAAAGGGTAACGAAATAAAATCAGTGACTTCGGTTAGGGTCCAAAGTACTCAGAAGTGAAAATCGCGCGCTGTTCCTTGTTGGTGCTAATTTTTGGCGGTTCACAAAAGATTAAAAAATTTAATATTTTTAGTCAACTACTTTCATTGCAATTGAACTAGAAACCTTAAGTAAATTAAATTAACTTAATATACATTTTCTTAGCTCTTATAACACAAAATCCATAAAAAGAGTTTAAAACAGCCAGAAGCATAACCTTCATATAACACACATCTACTAAAAATAACCCAAAATTAGCCTGCATGCATGTATTGAAACAATACTCAACTTTGGGCCCCTTGCCTGATCAACAACGTGCATGGAACCTTCAAAACAGTTAATTTTCGACCACAGTGGTTAATTGGCCATTGTTTAAGTAACTTATTTTATCTGGATTACTGCTCCGATTTTTGGAATTTTGTCCGGTCATTTTTTCAATCTGTCCCAGTGTGCATGCCTTATATTTGGAATTTTTGAGCTTTGATATATTTGCGTTAGCTTTACTATTACAGCTGGAGCGTAATTTATTAATTGTAGACTTTTGAGAACTCTTGCAGTACCTTGGTGCCACCAAAATAGCATATATTCGAATACATTCCGATTTGATGGTAATTGTGTTTCTCTAATTTTAAATTTGTTGAACTTCAATTTCCACGTCAATTTGACACGTTTACCACACAAAAACAATAATATAACTAATGCATATGAGAAAACACCTTCCCGACACGCCTGCTATTTCCCACCACGTTTACAGTTTTCTTTACATAGTCATATCATCAATATTCGAATGAAATCATTAAAATTTAAAATAATTAGGCTGAAAAAATATTCAGCGTTACGTTCATATTCTACGGAATCTGCTAGCGCGATTACGGACGAAGAAAATTTGGATCATATTTTTGCCAAGATTGATAGCCGTTAGCGTTACAGCCTAGCAGTGATTGACTCGCTGAACATTTGTACCGAAACTTTGAAGCAATATAACTTGTTTGTTTTAATTAAAAGTTTAAATTTCTTTCGCAAATGTTTATAGTTTTTCCAGAGCTTCAACAATGCGGCAGAAAATTGTGTGTTTGGGGGGTAATTCTGGGTACTAAAATATATAAATAGTTTCCCATTACATCTCAAGCACCATTTTCAGTTCTTGCTAAATTTTCGTAAGAAATTTTGCTATTTATCTCTAAACAGAAAATTTTGTTACAGAGAGTTACCACTTAATCCTGATTTACCTTGCAAATATTTTGTTAATAATTCATATTTGCACTTCACTTTATTTTTAACGCATGTGGTATTACTTTTGCTTACTGAACAAACAGTTTTCGTACGAAATAAATTTAACGTAACAACCCTGTGCTTGATTTTGCCCACGAAATTTTCGCAAAGAGCTGAGTATCAAGCAAATGAAAAGTGAGGGAAATTTTCCTTAATTTTTATACACATACTTCTTATGGCAAAGAAAATTTCACAAAAACGGAATACCGGACTTCATGAAGGAATCGGGGAGAGTTTCTCACAAGCAGTGAGCTGTGCGCTTTCTAGTTTTATACTCACTGACACCTACGGTTCAAACCGGTTCCGAATGGTATTGTGAGAAGGTTTTATATGGCTAAATACTCGATAGTGTCGCCATCACTATGCGAGGTGACCGCCGACGAAAGAAATTTAAGGTGGTCAGAGCAGAGATTCAACCCAGGATCTCAAGTACAAGAGGCGCGCACACTAACGGTACATCGACGGCCATTGGGTACTAGTTGCAGATAATGTAGGATTTCAAAGATTTTAATATTTCAGTAGATCCCTTAATAATCCCTTTCTAACGGTATACCGGACCTAAAAATTGGACAACAAATAGCCGAGGTACGGTAATATACATATTTATATACGACTGATGATCAACCGATGGTATCAATTCAGGCACAGTAGTTGGGCATCTGATGATGAACTTGTCACGTAGTAATTAGGCATCTGATG
The DNA here is from genome assembly GCA_963931995.1 of Phaonia tiefii. Classification (NCBI taxonomy): domain Eukaryota; kingdom Metazoa; phylum Arthropoda; class Insecta; order Diptera; family Muscidae; genus Phaonia; species Phaonia tiefii. The sequence continues at coordinate 192,238,274 of OZ008369.1, forward strand.
ATGCAAAATGTTCATGACTTGTAAGCTTGTAGTATGAATTTCTCATACATTAACCAAAAACTAACAAAAATCGGTCATAAAAATTCAAATAACTTTTTACAAATAAATAATTCGTTGTCAGCTAAATTTAAATTGATTTTCTCAAAATTTCACCAAACAAAGTTATAGCTAACTGACAGCAAAAAATTATAAATTCCATCTAAACTGACTGTTCGTTACCTCTAACTGAAAGATAATTGAACATGGTGAAATCGGCCGTTAGCATTTTATAAGTTTCTTTTATCAACTCAGATACTGATTCCTTTTTTATGTTGTTGCGGACTCGTGGCGGATTCGAAATGGATCCGCTGAATCGGTATTTGACTGATTCACTTTTCTATGTTTTTGCGGACTCGTAACGGGTTCGAAACGAATTTCAAATTTCGTTTCTATGATGTTATTGGCGTTTCTGTAATGATTGAAATTCAAGGCGAGTGATTCATTAGACCACCGCATCCGATCCTAGTGGTGGGGCTGCCAACAACCTCTATCAGGGGGTAGTTTTTATCGACTTACCAGTCTAGATCCATAGTGGTTAGAAAGTGTGCTCTTCAAGAATGGCAAGGGGTAAAAATATCCTTCATAAAAACACCAAACATTTATAGAATCGTCTTCAAAGTTGATTTTAAAATATCAATATTAAACAAATCTTTTTTTTTATATTAAAATATATCACAGTTTGTAAGAGGCACTAAATTGGTTCTGTACTAGAGTCCATTAATACAGTTTTACCGTTTATACATACAATGTATACAAATTTGATACCATGCATTTACTACATTAATATCGCTATTATTTTAAACATTATTTTAATAAAATGGAGCTGAATACAATAAAAACTTATTCGATGAATGATTTATAAGACTCGAAACACTATATTTTAAAAACTTTTTAAAACTATTTTAAAAATGTAAATGAAGGAGATACAAATATTTGCTTTGTATTAATCTATGAAGACAAAACAATAAATTTGTGGGTGTAGTAAACATAAACAAAAACAAAAACCTGCCATATAAAATTTATAAAATAAATCGACAAATTAGTATCTATTGGCAATGATATAAATTCATTGAGGCAATGAAACAACATCACAAATTGATTGCAGCAATGAACAAAATCATTGCAGCAATGGAACAAAATAAAAAATTCACTGCCGCACTGAATCAAATTCATTGCAACAGCCAATCAAATTCTTTGCGACAATTAATCAAATGCATTGCGGCAATGAAACAAGTTAATTATAGCAATGAAATAAATTCATTGCAGCAATGGAACAAATTAATTGCAGCAATGAAACAAATTCACTACAACAATGAAACAAAATTATTTCAGCAACGGAATATATTCCCAACCACAGCTTTCATCACAGTGACGAAACATTTGATCTGCAGGACTCCTTGTGGCAATCTATCGGCCCACAATGGGATTACCATGGTGTTTTCTGGTTCTTTCTTATGTACCCCTTATACGCCTGCTATGTTTTCATGTAACACCGATTAAAAACACTTCTTGCCCTTTTCCATAGCTCATTTAATTATTTACTCCACCATTACTACTGACGACATGATTTACTAAAGGCGCCAAACATCCCACAGCGTTGCTCAATTCAGATTCTCTCTATCGGTCCAAATCTATGAGTACGTAATTCCGATCTAACAATTCTAGATAAATTATTCCAGTTGGCTCTCCTCTGGGTACGATAGATTTTCGGGTTGGAGACGGTTGTCGAAATAGTTATTGACGAGAATTAAGCTACGATTGGAGAAAGGTCATTCGTCTGATACTCTCCAATTATCTATGTCAGAGATGGTATTATGGGAAATCAGGGTGATGTCCAGGAATTCATTCCAACCTTTTCAATTCTCCGAAATCGGAAAAGTAAATGTGGATTTGTTACCGCTGTTACATATTAGTAGGTTATTAAAAAAAAAACGGTTTCCCATTGCGTCCCTAGAAAGAATCGGGGAGAGCTTCTCATAACCAGCTTTCTAGTTTTATACTCACTGATTGGGACCTACACTTTTACACCGGTTCCGAACGGTATTTGCGAAGCATTTTTATGGCTAAATACTCGATAGTGACCGCCGTCGAAAGTAATTTTAAGGTGGTCAGAGCTGGGATCGAACCCAGGATCTCAAGTACCAGAGGCGCGCACACTACCCATTGCACCACCGACGGCTTATTATACTCAATAAAATCAAAACGAGACTCACCGGAGGGTTTTCGATTATGCTCCATGTACACGAACGCCATTAATGTATCATGTCCTCTGGCATCCTTTCTGGATTCAGAAAATCATCAGTATTATTTTCAACTAGAATACAAGAACTGGGCATCTTATTATTTTCCAAATTTTTAATATAGTTTGTGTTAAGCACTGTTATGACATTTAAGTCGTCAGTAACTTACCTACGGTGCCAAACTTCTGTAGTTCTCCTATACTCTTATCCTTAATGAGTTTTGGATAGATCATGCTGCTCTTGCTCGGTTTCTCGGCCCAAGATCTGCCTAACGCGCATCCCGACCAGATGATTCTGTTTTCACTTTTGTAATGTTATTTTTAAGATTTTTATGGAAGTATTTATACAGAGGCTAAATCAACCCTTTGTTAATTGGAATAGTTTAATGGAATCTAAGAAAACATTATATAAGTTGCCATAGTTGTTGGGTACAAAAATTGTGTTTCCGGGACGAAACATATTGAATAAAAAGAATAACTTTAACGTGGAAATATCAAAAACGATATAGTTATTAAGATACATATACCTTAAATATGAAATTGATGATTACATTGCTTTAAAGTAAATTACCTTTGAAATTTGTATAAACCTTTATATTTGTCTTTTGTTTCAGGTTACTTTTGGCATGTAACAGACCTACATTTGGATACAATATACTCATCGCAAGGAGATGTTATGCGAAGTAAGTTGAAGGATAATGTTTTACTTATATGCACCAAAATTGATAGAAGCACAAATAAATTAAAAATCAATAATTCAGTTTTTTCATTTAAAGATTTCTTTCCTGTTTGAACAAAAGCGTAACAACATGAGTAGTTAATATAATTTAAGTACAATAGATTCACAATTAGACTTTTTTAATTTTGCTTGAAAGTTTAGTTTAGTGAAAACAAATAATTTATTACCACTTTTAGCAATCGTGCAATTGACGATTACATAGAACCGCGAGGACTTTGGGAACAACTTCACAGTTCCGCTAACCTATGTTTCATTGCAATAAATGTATCATAGTACAAATATACGGTATTAGCATTGTTGACATTTTCGCACAGAGATATTTTCAAAATAAGCTGATAAAAATACCACACAACATATACAATTATGAGCAAAGGTAAATGAAATCAAAAGAAAAAGAGTTCACATAAACAACTTTGATATTTAGTGGGTGCGGTGAAATTTAATCAAAGGATATAAGCTGGACTAATGCTTCTACCTTATATATACACTTTGATACGTATGATCTAAGAGTGTCCAAAAAAACCGCAATTTTTAGAAACCGGTTTAGGGTTTGTTCGAAAAATCAAGTTTTCTAGTAACCAGGTTAAGGTTTTTAATTCTGGCAATAACCGGTGGAACGGGGTTTATCGTTTTTTTTTTGCTTTAAATTAAATTACATTTGTTTAGCTATCATTTAGTTCAATAGCATTTAAAACTCAAAATTTCACAACTCTGTTTAATTATGACAGTTAAGTTTTAATTTTAAATAAAACAATTATGTCATGTTTATATTTGGAATTAGTGTTTAATATGAAATTTAAATGATGTATTCAAATTTACATTAAACTGATTTAAATTCGAAAATCATATATAAATTTGAAAGGGATTGTCATGTTTGAAAATCGTATTAAATTTAAAACATTTATTTATACAACAATTTTAATTTTTAAATTAGAAAAAAAGTCTTTGGAAAGTTCAATTAATTCTTAAATAATTTGTAGTTATTTCTTATTCATGTCATAAAATCATTTTGAAATTTGATTAAAAAAATTGTTTGCAAATGTCATTTAGAACTGTATGTTTCGTAATTCCAAAATTTCATTCAAATTCGAAAATCATACATGTAATTAAATTAATAATAATAATGTATTATTAATTTATTTAAGGTCATGAACACAAATTAAGTTTTTACAAATTTTATATACATTTCCAAAATAAAATATTCCAAAAATTAAAATTTTTTTTGAGAATAAAATTAAAGTACTGGAAAAATTATTTGCGAGTGGTGAAAAAAATATTGATATTATTTTATTTCCTTTAGTACGATTAGAATAAAATTAAAATTTTCTTTCGATTTCATAAATAAAATATTTTTTTATTTTGGATGTTTTTCATTTTAGTTGAATATAAACTAATGAAATATTATTTCCAATAATTTTATTTATATTAATTAACTGTATATAAAAATGTATTTTGGTTGAAAACAAATATAATAAATTTGAGCTCGAATTTATTTCTAATTCAATAAAGAAAAATAAATTTTTCCCTCTATTTTTTTCGAACCAAAAAATATATAATAAATGTTCTCTTAATTTTATTTGAATAGTTTTTTTAAGAAAATATTGTCAGAAAAATATACGTATACAAAGTTTAAGATATTTTGAATTATTTGAATCTTAACATTTTTAATGTTTTTCATATTTGTTTACAAAGCCTATTAATAGATTCTTTATTTGTTTACAGAGTCGAAAAATAGATTCTTTTTTATTCAGGAAGTTGAAAAATAGATTTTTTATATGTTTACAATTCGACAAATAGATTCTTTATTTTTTAAAAACTCAGCGAATAGATTCTTTATTTGTTTTCAAATCGACGAATATATTCCTTGTTTGTTTATCTTCAAAATAAGATTTTCCTTATATGATTGGAGAGTTTTTAATGTTAAAATATTTTGATCTAGGCCGATGGTTTTTGACCGCCATTTCTGTGTGGTTGACATTTTTCAGTTTGTATTTGATAGTTGCGCAGAGCAGTAAATAATAAATGTATTATCTAAAGCTCCAAAAACGTGTTGAAGTTATTAAAACATTTTATCTAAATAATCGTTCAATAGTAAAACGCGAAGAAATTTACGGAATTTTGTTGGTTTAAATAATGTGCCCAGCAAGTCAGCCATTCAGCGTATTGTAATACTTCAGCGTATTGTAAACTTTGTATACACTGGGAGATAAAGTGAAGTCTGGCCGAAATTGTAGCGTACGTACGGCACAAAACAATGCAGATGCTAAAGAACAACATTATTGAAGGCATTGGAGCAATAACACAGGTAATATGCCAAAATGTTATCTAGAATACGGTTAAAAGAGCACACATGTGCGCAGAATGTCATTTAGCCGATATTGTATTTCATTCATAATGGTTATGTTTTGGGGAATTTAGTCCCTTCACCAAGCATCCTTATAGATTATAAACCTAAGTCCGGATATTTGTTTTACAACAGTGTTTATTTTATCCAAACGTAAAGCTAAAATTCCTACAAAAATACCAAATTTTACAACTGGGAAATATTCGTATGTTTTACAAACGTTTTGGTTAGGAAACTCGATGCTACTTTTCGTGTGATACCTAATCGACAGTACTAGCTTAACCAAATTACAAATTGACGTGTTTGAATCCAATACAAGCAAATAATTAATGTAACAAACTGCGTGGAAAGAGTTTTTTCCACTCATAACAAGTGATTGTCATTAGTGTTGATAATATTAAGGGTACTAAACATCAATAGATAATAAGTTAATTTTTTAGTGGCGGCAATAATTTCCCCCAGTAGGGAGAGACATTTACTCCTTGCGCTACAAGGATCAACCATCACAACTAAGTCTCCTACCTCCAATTTTGGCTTCTTTCTGGATAAATTTTGTATAGAACGGATTTTACTGAACGAATAAGACGTTCCCAAGCTCCGCCCATATGTTGAGCTGAAGGTGGGTTAAAATTCCTTTTTGCAGTTGTGGTTGTAAAATCTCATATAAAAGCGTTAGTACCTACGTCCCTTAGAGACTCTCGCAGTTCACGGTCGGCAGACACAAAATTGGTACCATTATGCTAAAAAAAATTCCCTTCGGTGTACCAGAGTTACGACTTCTAATTGTTAAGCATCTAAACAATGCGTCATATTTTTTCCTCTTGTGCCTGTTCACAGATATCAACATTGGACCAACAAAATCGGCACTAGCGGACGTAAAAGAAGCAACACACGCAGCTAGTCTGGAACGAGGCAGCTTTGCCTTCTGAGGGATCTGTGGCATGGTCTTCTTTACTTTACACCATTGACATTGTTTAATAATACATCTGAGTACAATTCGCAGCCTGACGCATTTCGTTTATGTCTGTTTCATTGTTACAGTGACGATAAAGCTCATGATAATGAATGATCAGAACGTTTGTTATGCGTCCATACTTCGGCAAAATTATAGGGAATTTTGTATCATTTGGTACATCCGCATTTTCAATGCTACCGCCTACACGTAAAATGCCTTGATTATCCACATAAGGCAACAGTTTCTAGGTAAGACTTGATTTTGGCAACAACTTTTTGCGGTTTAGGCACTATAGCTCTTCAAAATAAATTTGCCTCTGTTCTTCCTTAAATAAAATTTGTTCGACTGTTTGTAGTTCCTCCTGCGTTAATTTGCGAGTAATTCAATCTGATGGGGTTTCTTGTTAGATTTAAAAACTTAGTTACAAAAGCCATCGCCCGCAAAAGTCGACGCCAACGGGAAAATCGTCAATCAATCAATTAGAACATCACGTTCTTGTATCCCCAAATTGTACTGTGCAAGCTCGACGTCAGTCTTGGCTAAGCCGGTTTCGATTAGGGGTAATTCTTGTTCAGATAATTTAAGGTATTCGGGACCAGAAAACCACCGACTTGTCTCAGGTAAATCCGGTTGATTGCACCATTTTGTGAAATCATCGGCGACATTCATTTTCCCGGGAACCCAACGCCATTCTTCCATCTCAGATGTGTCTAAATTATCGCTAACACGTACAGGAGTAAACTGGTGGTATCTATGATGGCCTGATTTAATACAGATTAAACGGTTTTAGAGTCAGACCAAATTATAAAAATAGTGTGATTTTCCAGAATAAAATTTGCAAGCGTTGCCCCTGTTGCAGCAGCCATTAACTCAAGGCGCAGTGTAGAAGCTACCTTTAGAGGATCAACTCTAGTCTTCGATCCTACTATAGATACCGTAACATTGGAAGAGTTTGATATGCGCAAATGTGAAACAGCCGAGTACCCATTTTCGCTGGCGTCCACAAATGTATGCAATTGGACTTCACTGTTATTATAATTTCCAAAGGAATGAATATATCACCGAGGTATATTTGCAATAGAAGGCAGTAAAGTTTGCCACTTTCTCCATTTGTCTGCCTCACATTTCAAAACTGGTTCATCCCATGGTACACCACTTCTCCATATTTCCAGCAAAACTATTTTCAGATGCATTAGAAGTTGACAACTAGTCCGAGGGGATCATAGATAACACTACTCAACAAAATGAAAAAAATTTCATGTACTCCGGATGCGATAATTTTTTCTGTGTAGATAACCTTGACATGAGCTCGAAAAACGCAATAAAATTTTTTTTTTCGTTTGGTTTTTTTTTGTTTTTTTTTTTAAATTTTAAAAATTTTTTTTTGGTTAATTTGTTTTTGTGTGAAAAATTGTTTCAGCAACTAACAAATCTCGTTAAGATATCGGCTAGCTACAGCGGTCGTAATTGGTTGTTGAATCAGGAATTTTACAAAATTTTACCGAAAATTTACAAGTGAAAGCCCCTTAAAGCATTTTAAAAAAATATTAATTCACAGAGTGCATTTTTTTTTGTATTTTATACGCAATGTGGCAGGTTTTAGAAATCAAACAAGCTACTTTTTAAGAAAATCCATCAATTAATAATGAAGTTGTGAATTTTTTCGCTAAAGCCCTCAGAATCTACTTTTTAGTTCGAACATTGCATTTTACCTTTGAAATTATCTCACTAGTATTTTGTTCTGTGTAGATAACCTTCAGATGAGCTCGAAAAATACAACAAAAACTTTGTCTATGGTAAGGTTTTTTCTTTTTTATTACAAAAAAAATTAAAATTTGTTGGGTGACAAAAATATATGACTTTAAATTAAAAAACAATTCGATATATGTACAAGAAATTATCCTAAGGATATCAACATTAATTAATTATGAAAAAGTTTTAAAAAAAAATATCTAAACACAAAAATAAAAACCTTGAAATTAAAAATAATTATGTGTTTTTGTCTTTCTTTTATATTGTTATGGGTCTATTTCTCTTATCAGGAACCAGATATCGTCCCCCATCATAGCTTCGTTCCAAAATCCTTGGTATCGGTGCTCTATTTCTTTCATTTGCTGATGAAAACGCTCGCCATGCTCGTCACTCACATCGCCCAGGTTGTCCGGAAAGAAGTCCAAGTGCGAGTGTAGAAAATGTATCTTAAGCGACATATTTGCTCCAATTTTTTTATAATTTTGGAGTAGTTGTTCGACGATCTCTCTGTAATTTGAGCTTTTGTTGTTTCCAAGAAATCCGGAAACAATTTGCCGAAATGAGTTCCAAGCTGCAGCTTCAATTGGTGATAAAATGTGCTCAAACTGTTGGTCTTGCAACAACTTTTTAATTTGAGGGCCGTCGAAAACGCCTTCCTTAATCTTTGCCGACGAAAGGTGAGGAAAAATGATTTTTAAATAGGCGAACGCTTCACCATCTCTGTTGAGAGCTTTCACGAAGTTTTTTATGAGTCCGAGCTTTATGTGAAGAGGTGGGAGAAAAAAATTTTCCTTTTTTATGGGTGGTGTACATTTCACGTTGTCGCTGCCGGGGATGAAGTTAACTCGTTCTGTCCAACTCCTCCTGGTGTAATGATGTTGACGATCGCGGCTGTCCCAACGGCAGAGAAAACAACAGTACTTTGTGAATCCACGTTGTAATCCACAAAGGATACCGATAACCTTAAGGTCGGCACAGACTTTCCAATCGTGCCTCTTATAGTTAAGGCACTTTAGTAGATTGTCCATGACTTCGTATGTTTCCTTGGTGTCAACGGCATGAGCAATTGGAATCGAGGGTTTCTTGTTGCCGTTGTGCAGTAAAATTGCTTTAAGGCTCTGCTTGTTGCTGTCGATGAAAAGACGCCACTCTCCTGGATCGTAAGAGTACCCGAGTTCACCAAATAATCCGCGAATGTCCTTACAAAAACAGATGTTGCCTTTTTTTGTGTAGTACCTTGCGTATGGTTCATGACGCTTCCTGTAGATTGTTGTCCCCACACCAGGAGCCCAGAAACCGAACTGTTTCAGGCGCGATACATGCAACTGTGCATCTTCCTCGGAGAGTTTCAGTTCTCTAACCCAATCGTTCAGTTCTGCTTGCGAACATAAGCGTTGACCTCCATGAAATGTATATGTTTACTCGCATTCTGATGTGGTTTCTACTGTCTCCGGATCTGATGTTGGATCTATCGCCTCATTATTAGATGCCCATCTTGAAACGGACGGTTGCGGGTCCACTGGTTCTTCGGAAAATGGCACTGGAAAAGTCACTGTTGAAACAGCAGCGTAAGTCCATCGTATATTTTTTCCCACGCCGGTTTTTTTGCTAAGACAGAAGTAGCAATCTGTTACATGGCAAAGCGGTTCTCTCCAAAGCATTGGCATGATGATTCTCGGCTGTCGTCTGAAAGAATTTCAACAATAAGTTATATATGTTCTTGAATTTCGTAATCTACACTTACCTTGAGTCAGCTAGCTGTACGTAGCACCTTGGACATAGAGCACTTGGTGTCCACCGCTCATCTATGTTTGAGACCTGTCAATTGAAGCTCTCTTCAAATGAATCTCTCAATTTCGGTGAAAAACAACGCTTGGTTTTTTCAGAAACGTATTCTCCGCACATGTAACAAAAATTACTTGGATTGGTATTGCATTCAAATCCTCGGGAACGTTTGCTCATTTTGAGGTTACTTGCGAAAGTAAGTGATATTTGGCAATGTTCATCCATAAATACCTAAAATAAAATCAGGCACAACAGGTAGTGGTTAAGGTAGTTGCAGAGGTAGCAGAGTGACCAACAAAACGCATTGTTGCGTAGTGAAATTACTACCTTCCGTTATTATTTTGTAAACATACCCAAGTGCAATATCTATAAGTGATACATACCAGCAAAGGTGCGCATACATTGAGCCATCCCTCACTGCGATTGTTGCATTTTTCAAGCTCATCTGAAGGTTATCTACACAAAAAAAAACTTCATTAGAAGTACATGACATTTTTTCATTTGGTTGACTAGTGAGATAATTTCAAAGGAAAAATGCAATGTTCGAACTAAAAAGTAGATTCTGAGGGCTTTAGCGAAAAAGTTCACAACTTCATTATTAATTGATGGATTTTCTTAAAAAGTAGCTTGTTTGATTTCTAAAACCTGCCACATTGCGTATAAAATACAAAAAAAAATGCACTCTGTGAATTAATATTTTTTTAAAATGCTTTAAGGGGCTTTCACTTGTAAATTTTCGGTAAAATTTTGTAAAATTCCTGATTCAACAACCAATTACGACCGCTGTAGCTAGCCGATGAATGAAGACGCACAATATTTATGTTTTGGGGTCTAGTACCATCCATTTAGTTTATATTTTGACGAGATTTGTTAGTTGCTGAAACAATTTTTCATACAAAAACAAATTAACCAAAAAAAAATTTTTAAAATTTAAAAAAAAAAAACCAAACGAAAAAAAAAATTTTTATTGCGTTTTTCGAGCTCATGTCAAGGTTATCTACACAGAAAAAATTATGGCATCCGGAGTACATTTTGACTGTTGACTAGTGTAATCATTAAAATTCTTAGGACTTGAGGTTTCGTTGGATCTCTATTGTTGGCAAAAACATCGTTCTGCAAAATGTTTGATGAGATTTTAAATGTGATGTTGTCGTCAGAAGGAAACCAGAAAATTCCAAGTACCTTTTCTTTTCCCACATCGATACCAATATTGGGACTTCTATTCTCTACACATTTAGTACCTTGTAGAGTGTTTCGAACAGCACTGTTATTCGAACACCAGTTTCTTCTATCGAATCCTCCTTGCTTGTGACTGAAGTGGACATCCATACATAATTTAACAGCTTCTTCTGGGGTATCTGTCGAAGTAAAGAAATCGTCTACATAATGGTCGCCTTGAACAGTTGCTGCTGCAATTGGATATTTGCCTTCAAACTTTGTAGCATTTAGATTTTTTATATATTGCGAAATGGTCGGAGCACATGATGCACCATCTTAGCACATTCATTACATAAACGTCATTCCATAAACATTCATTACATAAACGTCTGTTGTCATCAGGCAATGATGCAAGCAAAACCGGTTTTTTAATAAGTATTGAGTTTAGAGAAACACCATGCACCTCAGCCGCTACACCCCAAACTATCCTAAATTTATTGGAATTGTTTTTGTTAAAAACTGGAAAAATTTGCAGTTATATCTGAAACTTCGACTTTTGATATATAAACTTTCTGAAGATATGCGGAAATATTTCGTAGTGCCCGCTGCGTAGCCATATAGTAATTTTTTCCAGAATATTTTTCATCAGTAGTTCCACACGACAGCCATCCTTTACGATATGAAATGCGACGGGCTCTCCAACAGCTCCTTCTCGTATACGCGTTGGTGCACATAAGTGAAGATTGTTCAAACCAATAAGCATACTCGGTGCAGCATCTTTATAGCTTTTTATTGACAAACCTTTAAGGTATGGATATTTAGTACATAAAGATTTGAAATTTAAAATTTTCCTTGGCAGAGCCAAATGTTTAACTGTTCCAAATTCGACTACATATATACTTCTTACCAATCAAACCAGCAAAATGTACAGAAACTCGTTCGGAACTGTTTCACTTCATTCAATGTCGTTTGTCCATCTCAAAGATAATGGTTTTGGATTTCCAGAAACATTCAGCTCTCGCAGAATATCTTCATCAGTGAGACTTACGGATGTTTATGCTTATTGAATATATTAATTGGCACGATTTTAAACAAGATTTTGTTTGGGACGGTGTGCGCGTTGACACTATGTCTTTCCATGTTCTGATTGTCATTTTCGCATGTAGCTGACATATCAGAATTGTGACTCAAGCTACAGCCGTCAATACCGCATGCAGAGTTTCTGTTGCAGTCGCCGCAGTGTTTGAGTAAACAAAGACTGCATAATTTACATTTTCTCACGATGTCCCATACTTTGCTTCGATCTGCTGCTAAAAACATTTTACAATTGACAGAGCCCTTACAATCTTTATCATACACCACGCAACCTCTGTTATTCTGCTCTGGATGAGCGTGAGTTTTCCAGCGATGTCTCTGCTCTTTTACTGTCCAAGTTCACACTGGTGACTGAAACGCCGACATCATATATCCACTCCACAAATTCTCTTAGATTTGCTTGCCTCTCGGCTTTCACGAGATTTAATTTGTGCGCATCCTAGTTAGATTGAATATAATTCGGCAGCTTTGACACAAGTTCTTGCAATAATGTAGAATTGTTCAATTCGTCGAAGAGACCACAAGCTCCAATAATCGTTTGTAAGCCCTTAACTTCCACTGAGAAAGAAGTAATTGTGTCTAATTTATTCACATTGAATGGAGATAAATTTCGAATCTTATTGATGAGTTAACATCTATAGCGGCGTATAGGGACTAAATCTATCAAAGTCAAAGATTTTATGCTGCTGCTAAAACCAGATTTTCTGCGACTGCGAAAGAGAATAATGACGTGTTAAACAAAAATGAGCGAGCAAGAGGGCAAAGAAAGAGTGGTGTGGCAGGGGTGAGGCAAACGAAATTTTGTCTATAGCGTATGTATTAACATAATAATGTATGTATGTAAATGTGTCTGTTGCTGTTGTTGAACGGAGATATAAAGCATAGCCACGCAAAATTTCATTTGCAAGCCCATGGGCTTCCGCAGTCGACGTTATCGTGACACACTAATACGTCAGCTACTTCGTACAAAGTATGTGTGATGTTGTGTGTTTGGCTGTTTCGTTGCAATTGATATGGCGAACATGTGGTTAAGTGACACACGTATACGTCAGCTACTTCGGACAAAGTATGTGTGATGTGGTGTGTTAGGTTTTTAAATGAAACGTCATCATATGATTGAACGCCTTTTTAAATTCTTTATATTAACTTCACCTGCCTGTATGCAGGTATGCCAAACAAATTTTGGATTGATCTATAAACCTTTTCCCGTTATCCAATCGAGCTGAAACTTCGCAGGCAAACTAATGGCGACGACAAAAATAAACTATCAAAATATGGGCGGGATTGGATAAAGGGGCGTGGTACCTCCCATACAAATCACAAATTAAAAATCCATTATTTCTGCTCCTGTTAAAAATTGGGAATGTTGGTTAGGTTTACATATTCTAAGATTTGCTGCAAATATGGGCGGGATTGGACAAATGGGCGTGGTCATATATAAAGAATGTATAGTCAAAAGCTATGTTTTTTACGGGTTGGTTTTTTATTATTGTTAAAGGTAGGTCAAATAAAATGTGGGTGCGGAACACTCTCAGAGCCAAGAGAATAATGACGTGGTTATACGTATATAAAAATGAGATAGCAAGAGAGCAATGAAAATTTTGTGAACTTGTGTAGCGTATGTACGAATATAACAATGTATGTATGTATATACAAGTGTATGTTGCTTTTCTTTGGGTTTTGTGGGAATAACGCCATCATATGATTGAACGCTGTGTTTTATTTTCCAATGTATCATTTACTAATGTGTCCGTTCATAGAAATCGAACAGGTACCGTGTAGCAAAAAGGTGTTAACGCATCGCCCGTGAGTTCGAACACTCATTGGATTTTTTTTTATAGAGTTAACTATTTTTTCGGGTTGACCATAAAGCATCGTCAGAGTAGACATGGTGGCAGTAACGCATGAAGGGTGGATTGAAATTTGCTGAACGGATTTCAAGGCATCGCCTACTAATGACTTCTACAGCCTGATTAAGTTTTCTACATCAGTCAAACCACATGCTGCTGTGGACCACTCGTACGTAGAATTAAACAGAGGCCATTCTTCAAGAACACCAAAGAAAAAAGGTAAATCTTTTAGTACTGTTTGGCGAGCCTTAAGTTGATCTTGGGCGAGGTTGTCGCGCGTACTGAAGGTTGAAGGGTCTATTCCGAACAATGGCTGGGTGAAGTAAGATTGATGGAGGAGTGTATGAGGTTGTGACAAGGTACTAGGATATAAACCTTTACTGACGCTTTACGGCATCATCACAAATACGGTGTTAATTGTGGATTTAAATGTGGATTGGGGTGTTTTGATGAGAATAAAAAAAGGGTTATTATGTTGTGACTGCATTTGGTTAGAATTATTTGTATTTATGGTCGTGTGACTAGTTGTCTGTCCGGCTGTTATGTATACAGCGTTTGGGGTTATATTTTGCTGGCAGGTAAGATTGCGGTTGATGTTTCATTAGCTGGTAAGTTTCGGAGCCTACAGTTTTGATTATTAGCCATGATCGTGGATATTGGTTGTAAGTGTAAAGCCCCGTGTGTGGTACCATTCAAAGAATCGGAGTTATTCAAATATGGTGCGTTGCTGGAAATCGTATTGATGTCATTATATTGGTAATCTGAAGTGATCGCGAAGTTTTGATTAAATAAGGAATTTGCTGTATGTCTTGGCAAATCCAGATATGAAGTATCACCTGCAGTATTTCGGCCAGCTATAATTCTTGGGATAGTATATCTAAAGTATACCCCGTGGAAACTGAGTCGAGAACTTTTTTTGATCTCAGGAAAATAAATATGGAGTTACTTGAACTTGAATTTTCCAAGATTGATTGGAACGATATTTTCGCCATGCCTAACTGCGACGATCAGTTGTAGATTTTTAAACTCGAATCTTCATCATCTTTTTAATATATCTGTACCTATCCGTAATTGTCGGGTTCATCAAACTGGACCAACATGGTTTAGTTCGTATATTGACCGTTTAATTGGCAAAAGTGATTATGCGTATGGAAGGTGGAAGCGATTCAAATTGATTATACAAAAAAGATTATACAAAAAATTACTGTTGGAAGAAATGAATGTATTTCAGTCCAAGAAGATGCGGATAAACTAATAGAGAATTTCATCAATGCACCTAAAACATCCATAATGCCATCTGTC
The DNA here is from genome assembly GCA_963931995.1 of Phaonia tiefii. NCBI lineage: Eukaryota > Metazoa > Arthropoda > Insecta > Diptera > Muscidae > Phaonia > Phaonia tiefii. The sequence goes on from OZ008369.1 coordinate 192,253,532, forward strand.
ATATTCACACTTAGATAAATAGTGGATTGCACATCATCAGCATCTGTATCTTCGACGAATATTTGAAATTTTTGTGTTCATTGCATAAATCCCTCTGATGTCCTTACAACCTGTTTTTCGGTTCGATCAAATGCAATGGGTGTTGATGGATTGTGCCACAGATTTAATAAGATACTGCTACCAAATCTGTTACATTATTTTACACATGTGTTTAATACAATTTTGACTACAAGCAAATATCCCAGCACTTGGAAATACGCTAAGGTCATTCCAATACCGAAATCTAAATCCTGCCACGAATATCGACCAATTTCAATTTTACCAAATCTCTCAAAAGTTTTTGAGAAGATAATTCGTGTGCATATTACCGACTACTTCAGTGAATATGACTTCTTGACGGATATGCAGTCTGGATTTATAATTAAACACAGCTGCATTACAGCTCTTACGGATGTTACCAACTGTATTAGGGACAATAATATGGATAATAACCAGGTAACTTTCTTAGTTCTACTGTATCATTCGAGAACCTTCGATTGTGTTGACCATGATATATTGTGTTCAAAACTATGTCATTAATGTAATTTGTCTACTACTGCCGTTAAGTTATTGTTCACCTACCTTCATCATCGTACGTAGTCTGTCGTAATTGGAGACAATGTTAATTAATAGTTGCATCCCACAGGGATCAGTTTTAGGGCCTCTCTTGTTTTCATTATACATACATACATCAACGATTTACCAGAACAACTTCGGGATTGTCAGATACATTGTAATCCTCATGACTTCCAATTACATCTAAATTCATCACACCTTTTTCTGTCTGAAGGGGTATCGAAAGTAAATTACGATCTAGAAATAGTTTCCAATTGGGCCTTGGCTAATAAACTCCCCATGAATACCAGAAAATCAAAATGTATTATTATATCGAATAAGCCGAAACTGATTACAGTTAAATCTCCAGTCCTTATTGGTAAGCAGCAAATTGAACTTGTCTTGTCAGCTAAAAACCTTGGTATTACTTTAAATGATATTCTTACGTGGAATAATCATGTAGCAGCAGCCACAGGGAATATATTTAGCATGATTAGTAGCTGTATGTATCACAATTTTACACACCTAAACATATACGCTTGCTTCTGGCAGAGCAATACTTAATGCAAACCTGCTCAATATAAGGATACTAGTTTGTCTGCAAAAAATTATATAGTCCAAGGAACCACCATATCTCTTTAGCTCTCAAACTGGATCCTTCGAGAACCTTCGATTGTGTTGACAATGATATATTGTGTTCAAAACTACGTCATCAATTTAATTTTTCTACTACTGCCGTCAAGATATTGTCAACCTACCTTCACCATCGTACGCAGTCTGTCCTAATTGGAGACAATTTTAATTAATAGTGGCGTCCCACAACGATCAGTTTTAGGGCATCTCTTGTTTCGAAAGTAAATTACGATTTAGATATAGTTTCCAATTGGGTATCGATAGTAAATTACGATCTAGATATAGTTTCCAATTGGGCCTTGGCTAATAAACTCCCCTTGAAGCCCATAATATCAAAATGTATTATTTTATCGAATAAGCCTAAACTGATTACAGTTAAATCTCCAGTCCTTATTGGTAAGAAGCAAACTGAACTTGTCTCGTCAGCTAAAACCTTGGAATTACTCTAAATGACATTGTTACGTGGAATAATCATGTCGCAACAGCCACAGGGAAGATATTTAGCATGATTAGTAGCTGTTTGGTAGGGCGGGTCAAATTGTATGGAACGATTTGTTTTGATGAAATCGTAGACCAAAAACGTAATCTATAGGTGATTCTGAGAAATTTTGCTCAAGAGACCATAGCTCTAAGTCGGATTTGGAGCGCCCAAACGGTCTTCTGAGCATGTATGTGTGTTGCCCGTGGGGATAGGTCATAATTAATTGTTGAACGTAGGTCCTAATTTTTTTAATTATAAGCAAAAATACATAAGTCATGGAGATTATTTTAATGTTTTTATTATTTCATTTTATAAGCATTGAACAAAACACATGAAAATGCATACGCATATTCAAACAAACGACTGTCCTATCGTCTTCTCCTTTCCACTTTAATGCTTCGCCTATGACGAAATATCTAACGCAACAACATAAGGCAATCGCAACAATAAAAATAGAGACCTTTTTTGCGGAACTTTTGCTTGCTTTGCTTACTTATGGACCCTCAGTAGCTGAGCGACGAACAGTTCTGTTCGTACCGAGCGGTCAGTAAGAGACCGATCCGTTTGCTACGGTCAACCCGAAACCCGACACCGACAACACGAACAAAAAGAAAATGAGGGTTGCTGTTCCGACACTGAGCGGTTGTGTCTCATTTTTTTTGGTCTTTCGAGTGAGCAGACCGGGCAAAAAAATTTGGTTGACCATATTTTACGAGCTCTGGTCCTAAATAAATCAGGCAAAGTTGAATAAATTCTTTGTGTTCATCTCTGGGCTGCAAGTTGTTTAATTCTTCAAAAAGAAAAATTGAAATATGGTCTGCATCTCTTAATTTATTTCTAATGTGTTCATCTTTTAAACCCGTTTTGTTGTGTCTATGTTTGACCACTCATCTCCGAATTTTCGAAATATATCCGGTTGAGGAGCAGAAGTTCTACCCATTTTGCAATTGAAGACTTCCTTTAAAACTATTTCTAGAATATGGTGGCATGCATGACATGCTAAATAAAGAAAATCTTTCTGGAATAATTGCTCTAGGAGAATGCAAGTTCCTCTTTGCATTGTTTTTGCATGGTATTCAGAAAAATTAAGTTTTAGCCAAAATATACATGAGGCCATAAAATCTGAACAGCTGCGAAACTAGCAAAACCCATATAAGAACTTCGAGATATTTCACACGAGAAAGATTTCGCACTCGATGAATTCAAAAATATTGGAAAGTGTATAATACTGATTTACATTTATTTATATAATTCTTTTACGTCTCCAACAACCTCCAACTGTACTCATATATCATATTCGAATATTTGGAATATTTGTTCCATACGAATACGTTACGAATTCGACACGTATTCGTTTCTTCGTACATATTATCCGAAACGGTCACCCGTTACGGACTCATAACGAATCCGTTTGCGTATGAAATTCCTTTCGAAAACGGGAATCGTTTTTTTTTGTACTTTTCCGGATCCGTCTCGAACTTACAACGGACTTCAAATTCGAATCCACTTTTATAACTTTTTGTGGATTCGAAACACATTCCTTGTGATATTTAAATGATATTTGAAATTAAAATAGGTCATGAACCATATTTTCTAGCTCTAATAGACAAGTTTTTCTCTAACATATTAATCTTCTTGATTCCCAAAAACCACTGTTTTGGCAAAGTAGTGTTTAAAAAAAGGTACGGTGGCGATTTTAACCATTTTCGCCTAGCGCTTGAAGCGATTTTTACTGTAAAGATTTTTTTCTTAATTGTATTTAATTTGTTCTGGGTATTATTTACGGCTTGAAAATGTTGTACTCGACAAAAGATTTTTACGACTATGCAACTAAGTATTCATCAGACCAACAATATTAGAATATATAAGTAGTTATAATGTGTTTGGACAATGTGGTGCACGTGGCGGCAAGATATATTTATTGCGGTCATGAAAACCCAAATTTGAGTATAACACTGAAATTCAGGGTATAGCTTCCAAAAAATGTTCATACCAAGTGATGCTTGTTTTTGAGTTCCCTTAAATAAAATGATTGTTTCAATATTTCGCTTTTAAAAACTTTCCTCAAACAACGTGGAAATTGGTTTCTAATCTTGCTCTTTTTTAAATAGTTCATTACGATTTCTGGCCCTTTTACGTAAATTTTTTATTTCATATGTCTTTACAAATTTGACTTTAAGACAGGGTACCGAAAAACTCGACTTGCAAGCCGAATCTTCCATAACTCGCTCGTTTTAAAACCCGAAATCTGAGTTAAAAAGATTCGAACTAAGATGATTTTTATCAAAGGCTTTTATTATTCGGTGCGCTCGCTCTACCTATGGATCTTCTGTCGCAAAAAAAAACTTAAGCAAAACTGACTAACCCACAAACCCACACTGTTATGGTCCAGTCAGTTCAGCGATAATTGCTTGTAGTCTTTCGCACGTTATACTTGATAAAACCTTATATGCTATGGATAAAAGGCTTATTCCAGGGTAGTTGGCACAGAGACTCGGGTCACATTTTTTAAATATGGTGCATAATACACTGACACTCCAATCGCCGGGCATGTATTCATCTAATCAAATTTTGCTAATGCATACATGCACCTTATCAGCTCATAGCCGCCTGCCTTAAACAGCTCCACCGGTTATGCAACGGAAACGAAACTTGGCTCCTGCGGCTCTGTTATTCTTAAGCCGGGCAATTGCTGGTCTGACGTCGTCTTAGTTACGAGGGCGACAATCGACGTCGTCGTCCACATTGTGATGGATTGTCTCATCGACATTGGATGTCTCAGGTACCAGTAGTACACAGAAATGATCGCTCCATATTCCCAACACGCTCTGCACATCTGCGATGAGATTTCCGCTCTTGTCTTTACAGAAGGGGGGCATGAACCATGTCAATTAGTTCCGTTTTTGACTTGACGAGTAGGTAGAATTTTCGGGTTTCATTCTTCCTTCTGTATGACTCAATTTTCTAACCCTTCTGCTTTCTCCACCGCCGTTTCTTACGCCTAAAGTGACGGTTTACTTCCGTTCTTTACTCCCTATACCGGTCAGTCGCAGCTCGCGTTACAATTGTTTGTTGCGAAGCGGTTTTTCAAAACCAAGTACGGTTGTTGCGACAGTTTTTATAGAGTCGGGAATGGGTTTCCACTGCGCTTCAGTACGTCATCGGGAGGGTTGGGTGCTATGCCAAAAGTTTCGGGAGCTTCCTTGAGTAGGCTGTGGATACCTCTGGTATTTACATCTCTCCGAGGCCTAGCTTTCTCTGCGTCTGGTTTAGCACGATGTTCGCTTGTGCGAACCTTTGCTGCTATCAGGTTGAGATCAGAATCGATGTTAGCTCCTCTGATAACTTGTAGTACGTCCATTTTTTTGTCGCGAAGACCAACACTCGGGGGTGTTCCCTATAAATGCAGTACATTGCATTGGACTTTGGAAAAGGGGATAGGAGTAGGGGGAAGAGAGAGAAGTACTTGTTAATGTTTGACTTAAACCTGCTGATATTGTAAGAAGTGGGGAATACACTTGCCGGAAGCTTATTCCACATACGGACTGTTCGGCTGAAGACCGAATTGATTCAACGGCAAGGAAACAGAAAAGGGATGAATTTCACTTGAAAACCGAGTTGTACGGTTTAATACCGTAACTTCCGGAATGAGGCCATGTAACTCGGCGGTACACTTGCCATGAAAATACCTATAAAATAGCAAAACACAGCTAACATTTCGTCGATGCTCCAAGGAGGCAACAGTTCTGGATACACTGCTGGCTCCTAACAGCTTCAACGACCGCTTTTACACGCGGTCTAGAAGCTCCAAGATGGACGCAGTAGCCCCAGCCCCAATATGAGAGTTGAATTCCATTTTTGGACGAATATACGTGGTGTACATATTGAGGAGATCGGACGGGGTGAACAATCTTTTACACCGCATTGAAAAGCTCGGACACGTCAATGCTTCTTTTGACATGTTGAAAATGTGCTTATTTCACCGAATGCCACATTGTATCTTCATGTCCAGAACATCAAGAGCTTCCGATTCGCCAACATCTAAACCACCTATCTGGATGAGTGCCTTCCATCAATTACCATGTGTTCAATTTGGTTCTTCGTTCTTTGATCAGGGGATACGCAAGTAGCCTTGTGGATGTCTTTATGCTGGAATCTTGTACCAGACCATGTTTTTTTGCCGCGGCAAAGTCAATCAGTCTCATACCGTTGTCGGAACTGTCAGCATGTAGACTGAAATTGCCAATATTTAGATGAAACACATTTTCCCTCTCTATTTTAGCATTGAAATTTCCTAGTAAAATCTAAATCTCACGCCCCGGGCAGCGGTCATACGCTTCCTCTAGGCGCTTATAGAATATGTCTTTGGCATCATCACCTTTCTCTTCTGTCGGGGCATGCCCACAAATTATTGAAATATAAAAATATTTTGGTTTTATGCGGGTTATAGCTAAATGTTCACTGACAGGATTGAACCCAGAAATTAGATGTCTCAGTCTTTTGCCAACTACAAATCCGCAACCAAATTCATGTTTTCTCTCATGGCAACTGTAGTACTATACATGCCGCAGTTTTTTTCTTTGCCCAGCCATGTCCTGTCCATCGCATTTCGCGGATAGCCGTAATGTCAGCCTTATAACTTTCGTGGACATCTTCCAATTGGCTACTTGCACCGGATCTATATAGAGTTCTTACGTTTCAAGTGCATATCCTTAAATCGCGGTCCTTATAACGTTTGCGGGGGTCGTCAGCAAATAGGGGTTGCTAATGTTTTCTATCCGTTTTTGTATTCACTGCTATTATGAGAGGTGGCGGGAAGCAAATCCAGTCCACCGGGTTTTTGCATTTTACCCACTGCCAGGATATTTGACTGCAGTGTTCGGTTCAGACGCTGACCACGATTCAATATGTCGAATCTAGATTTTATCTTGATGATCTTCAGTAACATCAGTCACCTACTAAACCTGAGGCGCATCAGTACTTGCATAGCCAATCAGACCGCTCACAGGAAAGCGTTTAATTCAGCCGATAGAAAAAATATTCTACCGTTGCCCGGGAAACACCACGTGGAGGAAAAAGTCATAGGCACATGATTAAGAACAAAAGGCTCCCAATCTTAAACTCCCAATCGCGATCTAGGTGATGTAAAATCGTGAGTGAGTAGAAAATTGCGCTAGCTGGATTTTTATTCATTGGCGAGCGACCGGAAAAGAGTGCTCACTGTAATTAGCTTTAAGACTCCTTGCGAATACCTTAATTGGGAATAATATGTAAAACTTTTCTCAATTTTCAAACATAGATTCAATGTTTTTAAATATAATGTGTTGTTAAATTTGCAATTGTTTTAAACTAAAAATTTTTTTTGTATTTTTGGTGTGTTTATATAGTTGTGGTTTTTGTACCGTTTTTTGCGTATTTTAACTGCACCGATATCTGCTTAAGAATCACTGGTATTATTGTTTGAAACACTCAAAGAGAATGAATTAATTTTGGTTTGAATTCGAATGAATGGGTTTTATAGAGAGCAGCAGTAATACACTGAAAATATCTGTATACATACTGTACTCCGTATGTGGTTTGCGTCAGGAGGTGGTGTGCAAACGTTGTTTGAAAACTTTTGCAGCCTTTAATACCGAGATGTGGGAAAACTTTTGAAATATATGGAAGTGGACCGGCATCATATAGTAAAAAATTACGAGGCTATACTTAGCCATTTGTTAATGTGATTTATCCTTGGATTTAAAACGCGAGAAATGTGCTCCCACAAAAACGTTGTACTGTCGCTACAAACCCTCATGACTTAAGCAAACTAATGTATGTTAATGTACATATTAATGTATTAAATAATATTCCGGCTGGTGATGAAACTCGGTCGGGTCAAAATCGAATACGATTTGACTATTTGATGAATTTTATTGACATAATTCCTAATATCAGCGAACCAGTATTTGATATATACTTCATTTAATGGTATAAAACACCAACCCGTGAAAGCATAGTTTTTGACTATAAATTCTTTATATGTGGCAACGCCCCTTAGTCCAATCCCACCCATATTTGCAGCAGCTCTTAGAATATGTCCACCTAACCAACATACCCAATTTTGTTCAAATACCGTTAACAGGAGCAGAAATAATGGATTTTAAATTTGTGATTTGTATGGGACGTACCACGCCCTTTTGTCCAATCCAGCCCATATTTGCAGCAGATTTTAGATAATGCCAACATGCCCAATTTTGTTTTTAAATTCCGTTAATAGGGGCAGAAATAATGGAATTTTAATTTGTGATTTGTATGGGAGGTAAGTAAATTAATTAATATCCATTATTGGGAAAAATAAACATCATTATTATGTCAAATCGTATTCGATTTAAGTCGATCGATTTCCATCACATACCGGATTGTATCATATTTTAAGGAATTCTGGAATCAATTTTTGTATATATGTATACGTAAACAGAATATTGAAAAAAAATACAAGGTAGTTATTTTATTTATATATAACTTTTAATAACTAAATATATGTGTATAAAAGCAACCATTTGTAAATTCTCAATGTTAGTAACTGGGTAAAAATACGCTCATACAAACCTAATTTTCAAAAACAAATTTCTGCTACCTATACTCGAATTACCGTACTACTTACATGGGTTTTTTAATTTGCATTGGTTTTAATTTGTATTATTTTCTATAGTGCAAATGCAAAAGAATTACCATTGTTCGCAATGCAAATGCAGGTTGTGGAATTGGATGCCAATTGTAATGAAATATGGGAATGCTTTTAATTGTTTTGAATTTGTTTGACTGCTGGCAATTCTGTTCTGAAAGTAGTTTATATGTAGAGGTTTGTGGCTTCAATAGGTATTGCATCGTAGACTTGCAAATACATAACCCCTTACCCATGCTCTGTAACTTACGTGAAAACTTCTCACATCGAGAAAGTGTGAAACAAATAATTCCACCGTTTCTCGATATGTGAGTAAAAACTGTCTCTGTAACTCCAAGCGAGAAACAGCACCACTGATTTTGTTTGATATTGGAATGTTCCAGTCAGATGTCAAAAATCGAAATAAACAAACAAAACATCGAGCCAAGAGTTACTTGTATAGGCGGAAGCGATAAAACAACTGATAGTTATCGAAATATCAGCTGTTGAGATCTATAAAAGTTGTAGAATATATTTTTTACATTTTGTGCAAATAAATTCTATTTTTCTGATAATAAATCAGAAGATAAGCATGTAAAATTAAATAATTTCTAATAACTAAGCTAGTTATCGAATGTTGGTTATTGATTATTAAAAAAAAATAATGTATGTAAATTTCATATTTTCCCAAAGCATCACTTTTTAGATAGGTGATCAATAAATTAACAAAAAAAAATCTCCTCTGGGGTAAAGTTTTCCGCGTGGCCCGCCTGTGGGTTTTATCCTTTGGGGTAGGTTCAACACCGGCTTCGACATAGTATTTTTGTGATATACAAACCCATAACTCCTAAACTAGGATTTTCCCCAAATATGGGTATGTATGTATATAAGACCGAACAATAAACAGTTTTTTTCAAATTTTCAGTTTTGGTTTAATACATTTTGTCGGTCTCACAATGTTTTGATTTGGGAGTAAATTTGACAGTTGAAAATATTTGTTTCTCGGTCGAGTACTTTATAGATACAGATTTTCTCGAATTTTCCCAGTGAGGCGAGAAAAATTGACAGATGACAGAAAGTTCTCACAACATAAAGTTACAGACGGTTTTTTGTGTTAATACACCACCTTTCTGTTTCATTTCACATTTTCCATGTGAGAATTTTCTTTATGTGTGTGTTACAGAACATGGGTCTGTACCTCGTTTCGGTAGTTCTCGAATCGAAGAAGTTCTCATATGGAACATGTGAATTGAAAGAAAAACGCTACGAATCGGTACAAAAAATCGCTTCTCACATGTAACTGTTTCTACAACATTTGTTTTGCGAAAACTTTCTGTGACGTACTGCTTTCTTTCATGCTTATTGGAAAAATGCGAGAAAAACTGTTTCTAAAAAGTAGGGAGTCGAAAAATTTAAAACTTGAAATGTCAAAAATGCTCACAAATTAAAACGGTGCGAGATTTTGATATTATTTCTGCAAAAAGGATTTTTACGAAATTAAGAATTTATATTTTAAGTGGAGAAGATAATAATTATATCCTTTTTGTTATGCATTTCAATTCATTTTTCCACACTATTACAGAGAAATCAAAAAAAAAAACAAAAAGAAAATACAGTTGAAAGTACATACATATGTCAACTAATTTGGAATTTGCAAGAGATAGTTTGGAGTGTTAAATTCCATCACAAATTGTAAGGAGCAGTGGGAATCCCTTAAAACAACTTCAGTTGTCTATTTCGCACTAGCTTATTTTGTTTGTTTATATTTTATTTACTACTTGACAGTATTCTTGGAATATTCCAAAAAAAAAATATTCCAATATTCCAGTGCTGCGTCTTTTAGCATTGATATTCAAAAACACTTTTTACTCACAAATCGAGAAACGATGGAATTTGTTGTTTCATGCTTAATGTGAAAACTTTCTCGATTCGAGAACTACAGAAACGAGGTACTGTACTGTGTAAAATATTTGAAAACCCCAGCTGAAAGATATGACGGAAATGATTTGAAAATAAGTACAGTTACCAATGGTATTGAGATTATGTTTTAATTTGCATTTGGACGGGTAATTCAAATTAAAATACAAGTTATAATTGTCATATAAATAATTTGTCCCATATATGCCGTACTATATTATCTAGTCCATATGAATACAACGCACACGTTGTGCGTCACATCCATATACATTAAATTCAGTCTCTCTTCATTTAAATGGTATGAATGTATCGCTCATATCTAACCTGCCCAACTGTTTTTGATCGAAAAGCTGAATTTTGACCCAAAAAGCAGGATACTGTTATTTTTAAAACATGAGTTAACATTTAAATAATTAATAAACTTTATTTAATATGTAATTTTATATTAATAAAAAAATATTTTTTTATATTAATTTTTTTTTAAAGCCAGACTACAAATTAAGAAACCTTTTTCTCTTAACCGGAATTTGGCGTTGGCGAATCCAGTGTAATTTGAAATTAGTTTGTAATGGATAATGATTATACCACCTTTGTGACCCATCCGACGGTAAAAAATGTGAGACATATCAGATTAATGTAAAGAAAAAAGAGAAAAACCCCTATCTAAGTACTTCAGTTAGCGACACACTTGAACAGATGTGAGTAGCCTACAATTAAGCCTTTAATATTGAAGTTGACAAACCTCGATACGATCGTCTGACAATGTGAATTGAACTCCTGCTTGTGACTGTTGTACATTTTATATTATAAAACTATAACTTCCAAGCTAAATTATACTTTAGTAGTTCTAAAAACAAAAAAAGTCATAAAGCTGGACTTCTTGGTAAGAAGAGGATTGAAATCCAAGGTGAGTGAGACATCGAAGCGCCAAAAGCGTGATGATTGGTCAGGTTGCTCATGCCATTAGTTGCATTCATTTAATTCATCTGAGAGTGAGGTTCGAACTCACTTATTAATTTGTCGATGAATCTCTCAAACACCGTTTTGAATGCATTCACGCAGATCTATAATTCTGACTTCAATCGTATCAGTTTAGCCGTTATGTTATGCTATGTTATGTTATACTAAACTTAGCAATATGTCAAAAACGACTTTTTGCGAAAAAGAACTTTTTTATTGTTGAATATGAATCTTTGGGGACTCAGAAACAATATTTATTCCACGAGTTTTTTTTTAAAAATTAGTTGTATTTCAAAATATAACACAGTTTAACCATTTTCGTGGGCTTAAAAATTAAAAAAAAAAAAAAACTGAAATTTTTTAATTTTTTACAATAAACTGGGTTAGTAGCCTTTCATTTAAGATGAATATTTCATTCGTACACTGAGAGAAAAAAAATTATTATAATAATAAGTGGTAAAGGTACATTTACGACTTTTTCATTTAAAATGGCACAAAAACGGCTAAAGATTTTTGGCCAAAATTTTCTATTTCTCGTTTAGAACCTTAAAATCTAAAATTCCACCAAGGCGCTTCACGTCACAAAGCTTAGTTTGGACGTTATGAGTTGAGGAAGATAAAAAAGCTAAAAATTTCGGATTTTTTCCATTTTTCTTGAAGTTTTTTCAATTTTTTTTCCAAACGAAACATTGTACTGCGAAGCGCCTTGGTAGAATTTAAGATTTTAAGGTTCTAAACGAGAAATAGAAAATTTTGGCCAAAAATCTTTAGCCGTTTTTGTGCCATTTTAAATGAAAAAGTCGTAAATCTACCTTTACCACTTATTATTATAATAATTTTTTTCTCTCAGTGTACGAATGAAATATTCATCTTAAATGAAAGGCTACTAACCCAGTTTATTGTAAAAAATTAAAAAATTCCAGTTTTTCGGATATTAATAAAATTACAGGAAAAAATTCGTAATCAGTTGAAAAATCAATGACAACAAGAACAACCTATAATTCACATATCATGTAATTGAGGGCCACCCTAATGAGGATTTCAGATAGCCGAATGTATCCCCAAATCAGTACATATAATTTGGTACATATATCTTTAAATTGGAAACCACTTTTTTTGACATATTGCTAACTATACTCTGACTAATATTTTGGTTGGAATTATTAATGTTTAGTGCTAAAGTAGCCATGCTAGTACTCTTACCAATCGAACCACTTCGCTTTTGATAATTAATGGTCGAAATATTGTTGAATGTCATGAAAGCGATACAGTCGCATAGTTTATGGAATTTTGGTGATTCCTTCTTAAAAAGTCATATGGTAACCCTCCAACAAAGAGCTTCTATGAAAAGAGTATCACAAGAGATCGCGATGGGCACCATGGAATGGAGCCCAGGCAATTTTCGATAATTCTCCTAACAGCAATATTATATGATTTATAATTATCGCATATGAACAATGACGTGTATATCCGACGAATGATGATCTAAAGAGTAAATTCATATAGGATGCCATTTGTCTCATCTCACGTTTCATTTCACACTCTTCATGCTGAGGTCACACTCTTCATCAAGAGTTTACAAGAACTATTGACATAAATTTTCCATGTCGTATTGGTTTAGAACTGAAATTTAAACGGTTTTTGGGTTTAGTGTTATCTGTTATTGTTTGTACATTGGTGTTGTATTTCAAATAAAAACTTTTACACACAATGGATGTTCTGGAGTAATGCCTCTTCCTGCTGTTGTAAAAGCAATATTTTTCAACATGTAACGTCGATATGCAGCCAAGCCTAATGTCATAAATTTGCTGACAGAAGTAGTTGCTCTAGGCATATTTACTCTATGTGATGATTAAACCGCAGAGCTTTAAATGATGCAACAACAACATGCTGTGACAAAAGCAACTGGATGTCTTTGATGATGATATAAAGCAACAGCAACGAACGTATAGTGCAGACTCACAGCTTAACTACATCCCATCAGTAGGAAGTCCTTTCGGTGATAAACAACATACTTCTCATTGTCTCGCAAAGGACTGCAGATTGCCTTAGCGGTACGATAAATACACTTTTGTGTGTCAGTGGTAGAACCCCAACAATCAAATAGACCGGGACATCGGTGATAATTCAGTTGTTGATGATGCAATATATCGTATTTACCAATGATGATTGTGATGCAGTTTTTGGTAGTTGTATTCTTGTCAACCAGTTTTGAAAATCTGTCCCTAAAATATATTTTAGTTATACTTTGGGCGCAAATTGTACTAAGAGTGTACTTATTATGTGTGTTTTGAGTTGATCATATTATGTCTTGGGACCACTCAAGATGAACTGCATTAGCCTCTCAACCTCTGACGAGCAGTGAGAGTTTCAATGCAAGTATAATTTAGAAAACATTTTTAAATGAAAGGCCTTTGAAGTGAGTTTGTTGAAATGTTAGTTCAAGCCTGACTAATTTTTTCAAGGATAGGAACTTAGGTGGTAATAAGTAAACTCAATTTAGATGACTAGAACACATGGAATTGACACACAAAGCCAAATGAAACGGAAACTTTGTTAGGGTAGAATTCTAAAAGTCCCGACAGTGAACGTAAACACAAAAGCCAACGCGAACGCTGAAGTAAAAAAATGGTAGTCTATACATCACTTCGCGCTTGCGTTCGCTTACGAAAGCTGCCACCGACATTTGAGGTTTATAGAGTTGTCCAACTACAATAAAAAATAATAGATTAGAAAAAGTTATCTTGAGTGAACTGCACACAACGAAAAAGATTAGAAAACATAACTCTATTTCAATAGATCAACAGATTTTAATAATGCTATTGTTTATATTACAGCAAATATCAATAGTATTTAAGGAAAATCACATAAACTGTGTAGAAACCCTTTTTTTATACTGTGGGTTTTTTGTATTGAATCTGCTCTTAAAGAGCCTAACAATAAGTATTCGAATCTTATATTCTAATCGGTTTAATTCAATTATTATTAATTCAATTGTTGTTTAACCGGGCCTCTGAATTATGGCGTCAGGGATTGGCTGATTTATAAAACTGATGGCAAATCTCATCTTCGTAGTCGGGATGAAGTTGTTGTTATTATCCAGTTTTTTGTCAGAGGGTTTGCGTGCTGTTCCAGTTATTGATTATGACTCTGTTTGATGCGCTGGAGTTCGTAAGCAGATCGCTTCTCGTGGGGAGGTCAGCTGTAAATATAAGAAAAAGAAAAGGACCGAGAACACTTCCCTGCTGAACCCCGGCATGTATTTTGTATTTACCCGTAATTATCTCTCCCTGATTGACTGACTCTAAAATATCTATTTCCCAAGTAACTTTCGAAGAGGGAATGTGTCTGAACTGGCAGATATTTTTTAAATTTATGTTATAGACCATCATGTCAGACCTTGTCAAATGCCTGAGCAACATCTAATAATACAGCACAACAATGTTCTCTTTTTTCATATGCTTTTCTAATCTCGTTGGCCAAACGATTTACTTGATGTAGAGTACTATGACCCTCCCTAAAGCCAAATTGGTGATCAGGGATGATATTATGAAGCGAAGTGAGGCTTTTAAGTTGTGAAAGAAATGCTCTCTCGAAGAGTTTTGATAGGCATGGTTACAAGCTTATCGGGCTTTAATATCATTTTCACTAGAGACATTTTCCACGCATTAGGGAAGTAACTATATTTTATTACATTATTGAACAAACCTACGAGGAACTCGATAGCTATTAGCGGAAGTTCTGATTTCCTCTGTGGTATTAGATCATAACCAGGAGCTTTTCTAGGATTTGCTGTTTGCTGTATAATATTGACAACCTCCCCAACCTTTATATCCAATAGGACTATAGATGTCTCCGTGTTGCACGCTACATTCGATAGACTACAACTGTTAGTACATGGATTGGGACGGAAACTTTGTCTCAACTGGTGTTTTAAGATTTCTTATTGACTTAAACAAAGAAAAATTTGAGGATATCGTGGGAGTCAATCCCTCAACATATTTTCCATGTTGAAGATTATGGATCTATATGCCTGCCAGTCTCGCCTGGCCCTTCGTTTCTGATTTACCAACTATTCTATGTCTGCATTCGTGTATGTGTGCCCATGTTTATCGTCCTGAAGTGGGGTTGCGTGAAAGGATGCACCCTCGAGCAAACAGTTAAAATTGGTGATGTGATTTTCAATATCAAGCTCATTGTCTATACTTTTGTTCAAAATTGGGACATGGCTGCTTACGTATTTTCTGTATTTCAGCCAGTTCGTTTTCTTAGATGTTACCATCATAGGGGGTTCTATCTCGTAAACCGTGTTAATTGAGAATATATCAGGGGAATGGTCTGAAGACAGTCCGGTGGAATTTGTTTCCGACGTGTTAGTCTTTGAAATTCCCCTAATTATGGCGAAGTCAATTAGATCAGGCTGTTTGTTACGATCATGCGGCCAGTACGTTGGCTGTCAGGGAGATAGGTAATCGGTCCCATTTTGTAGAGATATGATGCAGTTATACAATTGTCTGCCTTATGGGTTTACGAGACGGAAGCCCCAGTGAGTATGTTTGGCATTATAATTTCGGGCCGCTAAAAATGTGTGCCACAGTCTTTGAAAAAAGCTCGTAAACGTATCACTCGATATCGAAAATCTTGGGGGGCAATAAATTGCCGATATTGTAATTGTCTCGTGAGAAATTGAGACGCGAACGGTAGTTGCTTGCAGATATTGTTCCGAGTAGCTTTCTAACACATCGCGCCTAATTCTTTTGCGTATAAGGACACCTGTACCTCCATGTGCCCTGCCATCGGGGTAGTTCGTGCCATAAAATGTGTAATTAGGTAAATTTAAATTATATCTATCTGTTAGATGCGTCTCAGATAAGAGCACTATGTCTATGTTTTCATCAGCAAGATAATTAGCCAATTCAAGTCTGTGTTTACCAACACCGTTTGCGTTCTATGTACAAATTTTTAGGAAATAACCTATTTTTTACTAGTAATGGCTTGAGTTAATTGATTTCGACTTCTCATAAAGCCTTGCATCATTGACTGCATTGTCGACATGAACATGTTCATTCTTTGCATAAGTTGTCTTATCATATTCTCTATGCCACTTGCTGACTGCATACCAGACATATGAGGGGTCTGTTTTAGAACATTAGCGTCTGTCATGGTATCAGAAGTTGTCCTAATTTCATTATCCCGTTGTGGAATATAAACTGATTTAAATTCTAACTCTGGGGCTTTGAATTCACGAGCACGAACTGTCCTCAATTTACCAACCAATCTTTTCTTTAGGTCCTTGTATATTGGACACCCCCTATAGTTGGCAGTATGATTACCCCCGCAATTATTAAATTTATTGTTCTCTTGGGTTTTTATCGAACATGTGGACGATTTGTGCAGATCACCACAAACTAAACATACTGTTTGCAATCCACAGTATTTTTTCTTGTGCCCGTATTCCTGGCAATTTTGGCACTGTATAGGGCCCGAACGCTTGTGTGGCTCTTCCACAGAGATTCGACGGTGCAGCAAATATTTCAACGCATAAATCGGATGAACTTCATTGCGTTTCAATTTTCTTGCGTCTGACTCTAGTTCTGCCTTAAACATCGGTTGGGGGATCTTGTCCCTGTTAAAAATATTATTCACCGAGCGTACACTGAACCCTTTTTCCTCTAACGCGGAGTTAACCTCTTTCGATTCAACGTCAGAATCGATGCCCTTAACTACTACACATAAGCCCTTGGTGCTCTCAACTGGTATGTGTAATAACTTTTTTCGCATTGTTGAAATAATTAGTTATTTGAAGAAAGCTTTTCTCGTCGTTGGTCTGAACCTTTGTTTCGTGTATTTTGGATTTTCGGAGAGGAGCAATGTGAAAAGTGTTAGTTCCAATGACGTTGGTTATATTCGTAACCAAGTCATTAGAACTGCGCTCACGTAAGTAAATTGTAGGCGGTTTAGCGCGTGTTGCCGTAAGCAAGCTTGAATCGCGAGAGTGGTCGTCCCTGTATAGTGGCGCGAAACGATTTTTTGATACGGGATCCACTGGCCTAGAAGTGCTCTCCGCTCTACTAATTTTGTTCGTGTTACCCTTTAATGGACTTGACTTCCGTTTCACCAGTATGTATCGGTCCATACCGGTTTGAACGGTCCTATATTCGGCCACTTTTGAGGTAGTGGCGCTATCGACCACAGGTGTTTCCCGCGAGGTGTTTTCCACTATTTTGTCAATACTTGGTGATTTCTCTTTACCGCCAGCAATAGCTGGAGAAAACGTTTTCTCCCGACACCCGACGACTTTAATTTTTTTTTGTCAGTGTATCATCCACATGACCACCGATGCCATTATTATGCACAGATGTTACTTTTGACATGTTTGCACTTGCAATGTCTTGTTTTGATTTGTCTTCTAACGGTGGACAGCGCGGCACGCGGGGTCAGCGCGAAAATATGCTATCATCCTCATATGTTATCTACGACATATCTGTTTTTCCACTGCTTTTTGTTTTCGATTGATCTTCTATCGGCGAACGCGGTAGGCGGGGTGAGCGCAAATCTGGCTTTGCTGTCATATACCAGCTTTCATGGCGCGTAATTGGCGGTGCACTTTCACTCAAACAAGTGTTTTGTTTTTGTTTTCCTGCTTATTATTTTTTTCTTCTTCTTCTCCCTTGCAGCACAAAGCCAGAGGGAATTGTCTTAATTTATTTGTTTCCCCTTTTTGATGTTATTATCAAGTGTGCACTTTGAAATACATATGTATCTTTAGAAAACCTAGGTTATTTTGAGTTGAATGTCGAATAAACTTTCCAATCTGTATTAAATTAGTTATCTTTACAGAAAAAACTTCTCATTTGGCCATATTTACAATGTATTTATTAATTTTTTTAATAATTTCTGATGTCTTTAATGTTTTTAAATATAGTTATTTATTTATTTGAACTTTTCATTCCTAATTTATATAAAAATATATATTTGATTTAGTGTTTAAAAAAAGTTAGCTCTGTCCGTCGATTGCATATCATCCAAAATTGACAACTACTTAGAAGCAATGAAATTAAAATACTTCCATCTCATCATCTGTGATCGACATTTTCATTAAAATTTGTAATTTCTTCAACTAACGCGAAGAATTGTGGCGTGTTGAATTTATAATCTACTCATTAAATAACGTAACTCAACGCAGGTACTCACGGAACAGCTGTAACGATTTACAAACTAACAAAACGACAAACGTAATACGAAGTGACTGATTCACGACTTAGAGAATAACACCACCCTTAGTGACTAAACAATTCAAAAATCAATGTATTGTTAAAAAATGTAATATAAATTACACATAGTGAATGAGTCACATTATAATGGCAGTCAAAATATACATCCCCTACATATTAATATATACGGGTGAACGTGGCCGTTGCTTAGTACATTTAAACTGGACGATATTTTTTTAGGATAGACACATTCGAAACATAAATTCTTTTTGCCGACTGTGTCCAAACGAAAAAAATTTCGTCAATGGGACTCATGTACGGACGTAGCCTTGGCTCAGTACATTTAAGCTGGACAATAAATAACATTAACATAAACACTTTCGGAGCGTACAACATTTCGATTTCAGATGTTGCCCTATTTTAAAAATTTCCCCACTGTGTCCAAGCAAATAAACACTTGTCAATTGGACTTATTGGGCTCTAGTCCTGCCTAACTCAACACATACTACATATGTTAGCAAAAATCATAGACTAATACTTTTAGTATACCTAACAGTTCTCTCAGCAAATTTATGACATTTTGCCTGGTGTGATCTGAATGTTGGATGTTGAAAAGAATTACTTCAATAATATCAGATAGAGGCAATGGTTCAAAATAACCAACATAATATCAACAACGGTATTTCGTTTTGTGTGCTAAAATTATTGTGTTAAATACACCCAACTTTATGCTAACAATAACAGTCAATAAAAAAAAATTACAGCAGACAGTTGTCCGAGGCCTTCGGCCACGGACTGTCCCTGCAGGCTGTGTCAGAGACACGGCCATTAAGTTTAACGTAGAATACGCCATCCGATAAGACAGAAAACATATATAACAATAAATGATAAATAATATAAGCAAATGAATTTATTGTTATATATTTTTTCTGTCTTATCGGATGGCGTATTCTACGTTAAACTTAATGGCCGTGTCTCTGACACAGCCTGCAGGGACAGTCCGTGGCCGAAGGCCTCGGACAACTGTCTGCTGTAATTTTTATATTTACCAACGGCATTTGATTCAAGTCCGTTTAAAAAAAAATATTATGTTCAATTTTTTTAAACTTAATTTAATTTATGTATTTTAATTAATATTTTTATTGAAATAAGTTCTGCGAATGTTGAGAGGGCCGCCCTAATATTAAAAAAGGTTTACCTTATCGAGTCTTCGCATTAACATTCGAGCGTTGTGTGAAAGCTTTACGCTTTACAATTCAAAATTAATGTTACAACAGCTTTATTGAAGCTTTCGCAAAAAAGCTTTATTCCGTTAGCGTACTGTTTGTTTCACTTTTTACTAGATACATGTTGCCAAGCAACATTAGCTTGCTGTTCGTTTCACTTTTTACTAGATACATGTTCCTAAGCAATGTTGAGCAACCAAAAACACTCAACCAAACACCACACATATGTTTGAGTGTATGTGTTTATATAATTTTCATTTGAGAAATTAAAATACTAGAAATATATCAACTAATATGAAATGTATATCAAACGAAAGATAACATCTTCATTTACCTACAAAAAAAATTTTAAAAAAATTCATCCAGCCGTTTCCTCAAATTCAATGAAATAAAGATTACAACAATAAAAACCTGATATGACTCTTCATACCGTAAGGTAAGACGTATTCTACGTCAAAAGTGTAAAACACATTTAAATTTCACAGTTTGTCACCAAAACGACATGATAAATTAAAGTCATAAGTTATTGTAATTCCACCTGGTGTATGTCACTTTTCGTCAAACATATCTCTATCACACCGACCGCACCACGGAGAGTGTGAGTGTGAAAGGAAACGTCAGATGAGTCAAATATTTCCTGTTGTAAGATTAACTCTATGGCTAAAAACGTTGCAAAATAAATCTTTTAATTTGACAGAAGGAAGAAACTAATACATTTTACCATGATATCTATGTATCTACCTAGTTGTCAACGTCTTGAAGGCTTCTTAAACGACGACTGTGCGACTATTATAAATCGCTGGCAAAGAATCGAACAGAGTCCATTCAAATCGACGGCAAAATTTTCATACGATGTCCGCATAATCCTGGGCGATATATCGTGAATCTTGTCAATAACGACATCATGACAAGCATATCTTTGACGACAAACCGGGAGACATTCCTGCAAATACGGACAACGACGATTATAGTGGCAAGGCTATATCCCACCATGCCGCAATAGAGAGTACAATTAGCAAAAAATTATTGCATATATGCGAATGTTCGTTTTACTTTCTACTATTGACATGTGTTGTATAAATACCTTTCTTTCATGTATTTATATGCAGTCACGGTATCCCATATAACGTATCAATAGATAGTAACATTGGGTATAAGGTGTATGCTATATGTTTAAAGAAAATACTCGTAACTAAACTGTCAATCTTTTGGATATCAATGTTTTTTGCATAGGACAACCACTCAATAAATTCGACTGAAACATGGTGTCGGAAATGGGGTTGAAAATAGAAGAACAAATTTCAACCAAATCAAAGTAAAAAAAAACAAATAAATCAAAATAATGAAGAAAGCAAATAAGAAATGAATATGCAAGTATGTATATAAAAAAGCAATGCCAAAAGAAGTGAATAATGATGTATTATCTTGGGCAACATCCGTTCAGCTTTTTAACACCAAAGCCGCTAATGTTGCAGTGGAATGGAAGAACTGGAGCAAGGAATTCAAAATTTTTCTCTTGGCTTCAAACTTGGACGGCCAACCAAACAAAAGGAAGGTTGCATTATTGTTGCATCATATGGAACGGAGTGCACTACAAATTTTTAACTCTTTCAATGTTGACATCGACAGTGTTAAATATGAGGACCTGCTGAAGTTGTTTGAAAGCCACTTCATTCGAAAGATCAACATAACAATGGAAAGACACGCAGTTCGCACTCGTCGTCAAGGAATTGATGAATCGATAATCCAATACGCAACCGCCTTGGAAACCCTGAGCATTTCTTGCGAGTTTGGTAACTTACGCGAGAGTCTTGTTAGAGACATTTACACTTGTAGTTCGTCTGAGAACTACAGAGGCATAAAGAGCTCTTGTTGAGCAACGGATGTATTACATAGAAAAAGGCACTGGAAATTTCTGAAAGTATTGAGATGGCAAGAGAAAATGTAATCAGAATTGAAAACGTAAAATCCGAGCCAATGGTGGCAGCGCTGCAAGGTGTAAAAAATAGCAAGTTTCCTAATCAGAAACAGCCGCAATACCAGTAACCGCCAAAATGGGAATGCAAAAAGTGTGGCCGGAAAAAAATGCATAAGTGTCCAGCGGATGGAGTTACTTGCAATGCGTGCAGAAAATTTAATAATTTTGAAAGAAAGTGTATGAAATAGAAGAAAACATGAATTAGCCGTAACCGAATTCTGAGGTTGTCTCAACCGAATTAGACTTTATATGACTTTATTTTCTCGCTATTTAATTCGTTTATAAAAGTACAGGAAAATAAGTCATCACTTAATAATAAAAACCCTTTAATACGTAATTCATTTGTTAAACTTTTTGGATGTAACAACTTCTAATTCGGCAGTGACAACCGAAATTTTAGATAATTTAGTTGACAGATCGCAAATAATTGAAGACCCAGTTGTCACAACCGAATCTATTATGAAACGAGGTTGCTACAACCGGATTTCGGTTGTGGGGACTAAAGTCGGTCGTAACAACCTCAATTCGGTTGCGACAACCTCAATTCGGTGGCCGAATTTACGGTTGCTACAACCTCTTTTAAAACAATTAGTTCTCCGAGTGTAGTGGCAAGAAGCAAGACAACTAAAATTATGTCAAGAAAGTTGGCGATGACAGCTCTGAAGAAGAAGAAGAGAAGTTATTTGTGGGGTGATTAGGCAAAAGATGCGTAACTCGGAACATCTGGAATACTGATGCGGAGGTAAATGGAAACAAAATAGTGTGCCAGGTGGATACTAGGGCTCAAATCAACTTCATGTCGAAAATACATTCGAAAACTTGGGCATTTATAAAGTAGATACAAGTATTTTGAAAAATATTGTTGCTTTTAGTGGTGAACAGCTATATGTGTTTGTAAAAGTATTTGTGGAATTGTCGTTAAAAAATAATGCATAGATAAATGACATATAGAGAAGCGATTTGACTCAACAAATTTACGAAATTTAGAAGCAATAGCTCAACCCAACCTAAAAGAAAACAGCAACAGCATTTCGTTTTGTGCGTTAAAGTTTTTGTGTAAATACAACACATGTATATACTAACAATAAATTATAACTAAAAAGTCAAAACGACGTTTAAATTTTACAGTTTTTCATCAAAGCGACATGAAAAATTCAAGTCAACAATTTTTATAATTTCACCTGGTGTAAGTCAAGTTACGTCAAATAACTGTCTATCGCACCGACCGCACTACGAAGAGTGTGAAACGAAACGTTAGATGAGAAGGATGACAGCTCCATATGACACTACTGTATGAAATAACGTACACTCACTCCGGTTCACTTATTTAAAGGCAATTTATAAAAATAAAACAAAAAAGTGCTATTTTTTTTTGGTTCACTTGAATAAAGGCACGTTATTATTTTTTTTTATTATTTTACAATTTATTACATCTTAATCATTTTACGAGTCAAAATGGCAAAACAAAAAATTTAAAATCTATCGGAAACAACTAAAATCGAGGTTTACCTTTCTAACGATATTCTAACCGCGCAATAGCTAAAAAAATTGGAGGGAGCTCAACAGTTGTCAACAATTACATCAAGAACCCCGAGGAGTATGGAAAGATTTTTAAAGGAAGGATTTCATTGTCTTTATCTATTTATGAGAAAAGAAAAATCATCAGAATTGCTTCTAATTCTGCCTTATCCTTGTCAAAAATAAGAGGTCAAGCTGGAGTGTAAGCGGGCACGTCATCAGTACGCAGTGTAATTAAGAGCTGTGATTATCTTAATTACCTGATATTACACAAAAAGCCGCCTGTTAATGCTCCTCGTAAGGAAAAGCGGCTTCAATTCGCAAGAGACTACATGGTATGGGATGTGCAGCCAAGAGGTCATGTAAATGACTGGAGAACTGTTGTATTTACGGATGAGGAGAAGTTAAATTTGGATGAGCCTGATGGCTATAACTATTATTTCCATGATCTGCGCAAAGAAAGCGTTTTTTGAATCGACATTACGTACTATGGCACCATTCATCTTGAATTTCAAAGTGCAAAAATGACTGGTGCAAGCTATAAAACATTATTGGAATCGGCTTTTCCGAAGTTCAGTGAACTATTTGGTCCCATATCTTGGATATTGCAACAGGATAATGCCTCTATAGTAAAGGAGTTCATTGCAACCCAAAATGTTAACATTACTGACTGGCCACCCTATCCGCCAGATCTAAACATTATCGAAAATGTCTGGGGTTGATTATCTCGTAAGGTCTATGAAGTAGGTAGACAATTTGATGACAAACAGTCACTAATTCAAGCCATTAAGGATGCTTGGAATCAAATTTCGTTGGGTTACATAAATTCTCTTTATGTCACATAGAAAACCTGTATATTTGAAGTTATAAAAAACAAAGTGGGTTGTACCCATTACTAATAAATCTTAAGTAAAGTGAAATAAATTAAAAAGACAAGAAAAACAGTTTTTCATTAGAATTTGTTAAAGTGCCTTTATTTAAGTGAACCAAAAAAATAGCACATTTTTTGACTTTTTTTTATAAATTGCTCAAAAAATTTCTATAGTTAAGAAACCACTTTTGCCATGATTTTTTTATATCTCAAGATGTCTAGCTTCGATTTGCATTTTAAAATTCTGCAATCGGTTACAAATTGAAAACGATACAGGCTGCTGAATGTGGAATTTTTAGTGCCTTTAAATAAGTGAACCGGAGTGAATATCCTACACATTTTTATATACTCAATATGAATTGTAATAACATCATTGGCCTGAATCTGGCTTCCCAAATGAAATTAATTAAATCAGTCAACACAATTAGTTGTGACAGAATTTGTGAAAAATAGTCCGAGTTGTTTCATGGATTAGGAGAACTTAAATTTGGATTTAGTCTGTCTGAACAACTTAAGAAATAGATTACAAGAATGAAGGATTTGAATGTAATATGCGAAGTGAAGGAGCCTGCGGGTTAGGTGAGGTCAATCGAACTGGTGTCGAAGTCAAACGGTAGTCTGAGAGTTTGTTTGGACCCTCTCGAATGAGCGGGTCTAAAATATTTTCTTTTTTGGACGAGGAGTCGTCTAAGCTATGCATTTTTAATACCCTCTTTGAAAGGTATAGGATTTTGCGTAGTATATAAATATTTCACGGTGAAATGATTTCTGGTGACATTCCGGGACTAGTGATTTACATGGATGTTTTTTTGATTCATGCTCGGAATGTGGATGAACATAACAAAATATTAAACAACGTGTTAAAATGGGCGAACAGTGTTGGCCTTAGGATCAATCAGAATAAATGGAAAATATTGAAAACTGAAATAAAATTCATAGGGCATATTTTTGATTAAGATGGCGTGAGGCCAGATGAGAGAAGAATTAAATCTATTGTGGAAATGCCAGTTCCTTCTAACAAATAGAAACTGCAGCGTTTTTAGGTACGATAAATTACAAATTTGAGAGATCTATTCAAAGGAGGCACTGTTTGGTGTTAGAATAGGGAACAGCAGGTAGAATTTGAGAGTTTGAAACGAGAAATAACTAGTGCACCAGGTTTGACGTATTATGATACGACTAAGCCATTAACGTTATCAGTGGCTGCATCAAAGTTTGCAGTCGGGGTAGTAATAATGCATAGTAAGAATCCGATAGCATCGCATCTGCGTCTCTAACTTATAGTCAGGAAAATTTTGAACAGACTGACAATGAGTTATTTGTAATTCTTTTAGAGTGCTCTCGCTATTATCAGTACATTTATCAAACAGATGTTACTGTTGAGACGGACCGCAACCCCTTAGTTCCACTATTTCGCAAACCATTGTATAGCATAGCAACACGTCTTCAAAGAGTTATGTTGAGACAATTATCGTATAAAGTAAATGCCATATAAAAACCTGGCAAGGACTTATTCATTGCTTGTACTTTGTTTAGAGCTCCTCTTAAAAGTAATCCTTTAGCGGATCTGGACAAATATATTGATTTGGAATGCAATGCCCTATTGTGTAAAAATTTTCTACCTGTGGATGACGTACAAGATGTCGGAAGTGCAGTAGTACATGACAAGTTTTCCAACAACTTTTGAAGTATTTGAGAGAAGGATGGTCTATTCATTTAAAACTTGTAGAGTCGGACTTACAGCCTTATTATTCCATAAGGGATGAATTTGTTAATGCATGGTTTTCTTTTCTGTTCTTTAAGCAATCGCGCGATTTTTTTTTAATAATTTTACGTCTGCGGCGCATCGTCTGATAGAAATTGAGGTTTGAGGTGACATTTTGATTACTTAAAGAACAGAAACGAAAACCATGCATTAACAAATGAATGCAGACGTCTAATTTTATGATATTACCTTGACGATATATTTTCAAAAATATTCCTTATGCCACTTAAGGCGCTGACTTCTCCAATGATATTTGCTGACTCTAAACACGCTGTTTTAATGCTGCGGAGAGCCGTGAGCTCTTTATAGCAATCTTCCTGGTTAGGGTGGTTATGGCCAGTTTTTGAGCACTTCACACATACATTGTCTTCGACCACTACGCGAGCGGTACATTTTTCACGCAAGCAAGTATAATAAGTTTTATTATTCTTTGACAACTTCTTCGCGTATATCTGTTTTTCCGTCAGAGTGTACAGCAACTTGCTGTTCCTCCTTTTCGCGGCGATTATTTCGAATTTTATTTCTGTAGCCATTGAACTGAACTCCAACTGAATAGGATATCGAATGAAAATTGAATTTGAATATGCATAAATAATTTTTAATGACGGTTGCACATTAAAGTG
Organism: Phaonia tiefii; assembly: GCA_963931995.1. Taxonomy (NCBI): domain Eukaryota; kingdom Metazoa; phylum Arthropoda; class Insecta; order Diptera; family Muscidae; genus Phaonia; species Phaonia tiefii. The sequence goes on from OZ008369.1 coordinate 192,279,958, forward strand.
AATAACAAGGACTACTTACAAATTACAGCCCAAAACAAAAAATGAAATAACCCCCACTAAAAATTAAATAATACCCAACTTTGTGGTTTTTATTTCATATGAAATAATCCCTACTTTTGTATGAAAACTTGGTGGGCTTTATTTCATTTTGAAAGTGGAGGTTATTTCCAGTGGGAGTTATTTCGCAGCGCCCGCTAGCTGCTCCCAAGCTCGTTTGATACGTAAAAGAGCATGCGGCTTGTTCGGGGACGCCTTCTTTTTTGTTTTATTATTTGCCCGTGCTCTAGCGTCGTATATGTGGGCATTGTTTTTACATCTGAAAATTACCGAGCAGCTACGCGTTTACGATGTTTGTTTTATTTTTAAAAAGTATTTTACCCCAATATAGTATTAAAGTCCTGAACCATTGCAATCGAAATCTCATATTTGAATATTTCGTATAGCCAAACATCTGTTTTTCAATACTTAATTCAGAAGTTAATGTCCTCGAAATTTCCAAATGATAAAAATTTTGCTGCAATGTGAATGCAGAATAACCATCTCATATATTGTATTGTTTTCTTTATTATTTTTATTTTTTTTTTGATTTGACTTTAAAAAAAACAAATTGACAAATAAAAATTAAAAATTATAGGATGAAGCCAAGTTGAATATACTCAACGTCTATGCTTTTTTTCGTAACAGTTGATGTTAACTTATATAGGTTTCGAAAAAAACGCCACTAATATGAAATTGAGAAATAGCCTTGCCGATACGACGCACAGTGGGGCGATTAGAAAAAATCCGATTGCATTTGTGGAATAAGGTTTTGCTAATGTTACACTCCATTGTGATTGTTACGCGATTAAATTTTTACATATTTCATGTGTTGATATTTCCTGGCTAACTGTAAATAAACTGCTGCAGCTGGCTTCAAGAGTTGTAGCTTATAAATAACTTAACTTTTATAGATACGAGGGCGGATCAATCTGACGGAACTTGCTCAAAATTTGACAGTAATCTATTAACAGGTGGTACTTAATGGGACAAGTGTCGCATTTCATATAACTATGAGGGAAGTTCGAAAAGACAAGGACTTATTGATCCGCCTTGTACGCTAGTCAACAATAAATTCTATTTAGAGCACCATAATTGGTGTAGATGTGCTGCATTTTACCATTTTCTTTGAATATTCGCCTAGTGCATCCAATTTTAAACGATCTACAAATTCATATCTTCTACAAACTTGTATATTGTTAAAGACATAATGGTCAATTCAAAATGCAAAATTTTGCTTATAATTTCTAGGCTATTACCACAGGAATGTAAGTGTTCTCCAAAGTTGTACAACTTAAGGCCTTCGGCAAAACTATCAAATTCATCAACGTCATAAAATATCATTTATGACCTCAAATGGTCGTCTAATGCAAGAGTATGGTTGTTTTTGAGTTTTCGTCCATAATTGCTCTATCTTTCGTAAATTTTATGATTACATACTATCCATTTGATATCCTTAAGACTTGTGAGCACACCTTGAGATACATTAACTGTCGCGAACATGAATACTACACATTTTTAAAGCACATTTTCAATTAAATCTCAGGCCCAATTTTGGAACAAAGTTCCTTATTGCACGTTGCGGAATGGGGGCAAAATGAAAAAAAATAATCAATGTTTTTTAACAACTTTAATACCACCCACCCTATATTGGGTACCTTTGCTTTGGTTTGTGCCTAGACTACGTATGTTGGGAAATTTCTTGTTTAGTGTGAAGTTATCTAGGTGGGGTCTGTAACCAATATTTAGTATATATTGTAGTTTTGAACCCAATAAAAAGAAAATTTAGAAAAGCTAAAGTCAAAGAAGTTTTAAAAATAACATTTTCTTAAATAAGTGAATTTTCTTAAACAAGTGAATTTTATAAAAAAAATACAAGGCTTATCTTAAAGAAGTACCGGCTGAATTTTACGACACGAGCTGGAAAGAAACTAAATATGCAGTTTTGTTTGACTTGAGCTCCTGAGTAAGAAAAGTTGTCCGAAATGGAAAAATTTCCTTTCACATTTTCACATACGATGGCTGTGGGTCGAAACAAACGCGCCAAATTCGACATAAGTTACAGAGGGAATTTGAACCCCCCCCCCCCCCCCCCTGCCTAAGGCCGGGCGACTAGACGAAATATAAATTTATCGATTTTCAAAAAGGTCTAGCACATGGTACGAGCAACGTAAAAGAAAAAAATTTCGATAAATTTTTTACCGCCCGATTTTTTGGGCCTTACGGGCAATTTCCCACTTTCTGCCTCCTTGTACTGTATTCTGGGAACAAATCAAAAGAGGTTCCCATTTTGTTTTTTTTTCAGCGCGTGGCCCCAAGGTGTTAAATTCTCCCGTAACTTTGCATAAAAAAGTAAATTTTCTTACAAAATAAATTTTCTTAAAAAAAAGGAATTTTTTTTAAATAAGTTCCTTTTCTTAAAATAGTACACTTTCTTACAACCAATTAATTGCCTTTTCTTAAAAACTACCTCTTCTTTAAAGAGTACCTTTTTTGTGGAACAAAATATCTTTTCTTGAAATAAGTACCTACTCTTAAAAATGTACCTATTCTTGAAAAAATAACAAAATTGTAAAAAAAATTCCCATTTCTTAAAAAAACCTTTTCTTCGTAAAAATACCTTCCTTTTCTTTAAAGTACCTTTTCTTAAATACAAACTAATATCTTTTCTTGAGATAAGTAGCCTAGTAGTACGTTGTCTCACAAAACCCTTTTCCTAAAGAGAGTACCACTTCTTTAAAAAGTACCTGTTCCTAAAAAAGTACTTCTTTGTAAAAAAAAAAAATCATACTCTTATGGGTTTTTCTTGCAGAAAGTACTACTTCTTAAAAATGGTACATTTTCTTCGAAAAAGCATTAGCTTTTGATAAAAGACGTACCTTTTCGGGAAAATATAATACATATTCTCACAAAAATATACTTTTTAAAAAAAAAAACATATGACTTTAAATATGAAAGTATTTGAAAGTATTTTAGCATAACTGAAGTCCTAACTGCACTACGAGTTAAATTATACGTTTTTATTGTTATTTCAACTAGGACAGTGACTATTATTGTACACATTAACAGTTAACGAAGCTTTGTATTTGTTCTTCTATTCGTTTTCTGTCAAAAGCATAAGGTCACTTGATCATAGTTTAAATGTGCAATTTTGGCTGTTAAGGCAGTAGTTTAAATACAGAGTTTAAATTATGTTTGATCGTTGATCAAAGATGATATTCCACTCATAAATTAGGCTTTATAATTTATGAGGCTTCTTACAATAACATCCTACACATATAGCATGAAATTAATGTTTGATTCTTACAAGGGGGTGAATTTTAATTTTTAGTTTAGTTTTTACTAAACTGAATCCCAAGTTTTAATATTCTCATAGTAAGGTTTATTTCCAGTGCTATTTCAAGTATCCAAAACAACAATCGAGTCAGCCAATACGATGCTCAACAGTTCTATATGAAATGTACCTTAAAGTCAGTGACAAGTGAAATGTATAAATAAACATACACTGGTCTACTATGCAGAGATCGGTGGGGTAATATTTATTCTCTTTTTTAAGAAACACAAAAGAGATAACACTCATTACTAACCCCCATAGAACTTCAAAAACCTGTTCCACACATAAACCAATCAAACAGTCAAAGTGGTGGCAGACGTGACGATTTTACGTCATTTTGACGATTTTTTCGTGAAAATTTACCAAAGTGACGATTGACGTTTTTCCGGTTAGAATTCCTTACAAATTGAAGATTTTCTGGTAGCTCTAGTTTTCCCATTACAAATTGAAATCTGACAAGTATATTTGTATGAAAACGACGAAAACATCACTATTATGCAAGCTAACCAACTGCGCGTTGCGTGTGAGCCCTAATAATCATAATAATTTTTTGTTACATTTAGTTCGGCAATTTTTGCAGGCAATTATAGCTAGAGTTGTTGTTGAAAATGTAGGTAATAACTACAAGCATTTAGTTACCAAAAATAGGCGTGTTTTGGTTACATAATTCCCAAGTACTTCACATCATTTTGTTGTGGAAAAGCGGTGTCTTTTATTTTTTTCGGCGGGAATGTCTCACCATTTAGCGTGAAGGTGACTTGGACAGATTTTTGTTCATTTGCTTTTATACGCCTCAGTAACCATGCATGTAAGTCGTTTAAACATATTTGTAGTAGTTCGCTGGCTTGTTTTGGATCAGTCAGCGAATGTTCCAATGAGAATGTCTTCCGGTTGTGGGAGGTCGAATGTATATAGTAGGTAGAGTGTGGGGCCCAATACACTGCCTTGTGGTACCCCAGCCTAAACTATGTTTAGATCTGTTATATCATCCTCTTCTTTTACATAGAAATATCTATCTTTTAGGTAAGACTTTATAAACAAAAAGTAATTTATTGGAAGAGTTTTCTTGACCTTATATAATAATCCTGTATGCCAGACTTTATCAAATGCTTGTGAAATATCCAATAATGCTCCTGTACAGTGTTGTTTTCTTTGAAATGTATCAAGTATGCACTCGACCAATCGGCGAACTTGTTCGACAGTTCTATGGTGTTTTCTAAACCCAAATTGATGATTTGGTATGAGGACCGTCTGTTCTAATATGGGAGATAATCTTTTCATGAATAATTTCTCAAGAACTTTTGACATGATTGGTAACAAGCTTATGGGGCGATATGAGCCTACATGGTCGGATGGTTTGCCTGGTTTTTGGATCATATTAATTTGAGCCACCTTCCCCTGTGTGGTGACAAAAGAGAGAGTTATACATGCATTGTATATTGAAGTCAGAACTGATATGCCTTCAGCAGGTAGTTCCTTGAGTGCTTTATCAAGTTTAAGTTTGGGTATTTCTTGCAATACTTCAGATTTTTTTAACTTTTTAATAGGCAGTTCAAGTTGGTACGTTTCGTTTAAGTTATTATCAAAAGAAGGATGAACTGGATCTTTAGCATTGTGGGGAGTAAATACGCTTTTTAAATGTTCTGCGAATCTGTTTGCCTTTTCTAGATTATTTTTTGTCCATGACTTATCAGACTTTCGAATTGGGTGATTTGTTTTCGATGTTCTTTTGTTTTCTCCGGCCACCTTCGAAAGTGAGTGAGCTGTGTCCCTTGTAGCGCCAAGAGACTGCATACGTAATTCATAATTCATATAATCTTCCTCACTCAGAAGCGACTTTAGTTCCGAAGTGAGTCTATTCAATATAGTTTTATCCGGGGGATATTTCGATAATTGCCACTGTTTTTTTGCTCTGTGATTTTCTCGGATTTTGTCACGAATAAAAGCTGGACAATTTGGGATGCTGCTAGTTCTGTCTGGGGGAGTTGAACTCCAAGCGGCTTGTTGTATTGTATTCGCCAAATGTTCAACAGCTCCGATTATGTCTTCATCAGATTTAAGAGTACCTAATATTGATATAAAGGTTGTCTCTAATTAATATTTTAAAATGGTTCCAGTTTTTTCTTTTGCTGTGCAATTTACATGGGCGGTTTATGCAGTCTACGGTAGAGTATATAGTTAGGAAGACAAGAAAATGATCAGAAGATAAGTCCGAGCTTGTTACACATTTCTGCGATTTTGGCGGTATACCCTTTGATACACAAAAATCAATTAAATCTGGTATTTTATTTATGTCTGTGGGCCAATAAGTAGGAGCTCTTGGGGATGTTATATTTAAATGTAGATTTATAATCGCACAGTACAATTGCTTTCCTTTTGGAGTAGTTAGTCGGGAACCCCATGCTTTGTGTGTGGCGTTATAGTCATCACATGCCAAAAATCGGCATCCTAAGGTATTCAAAAATTGTTGGTAGAGAGGAGTTTTAATATTGTACCTATGTGGGCTATATAAGGACGAAATAGTCACTGGATCGCACAAATCATCTACTATAACATTTGTCGCTTGGATTTCGTTAGAACAAAAATGTTCCCCCTGGTGATGTTTTATATTATCTCGGATCAAAATTACAGAGCCACCATGGGCAGTCCCATCTGGGCGATTGGTGTGGTATAATTTATAATGTGGGATATGTAAGTAACTTTTAATTGTAAAGTGTGTTTCTGAAACCAACATTATGTCAACTTGATTTAATTTTAAGAATATTTTAACCTCTAGTACATGTTGGGCTAGGCCATTTGCGTTCCGGAATGCTATCTTTAAGCAGCTAAAGTCTAAGTATGGAATACTTAATTTCGTTATAAGACAGTGTATATGCCATTCATTGGCTCTGTGCTCCTCACACGCATGCTAAAAACTGAACTGGTTGGAGACGCTTGACAGAAATATTTACAATTATAAGTATATACTCGTAGGTTATAGTACAAAACGTAATTGACACTTGATCGAATTACAAATTAGATTAGACATTACATGTCAAGCAAAAAAAAAGTCTTAACCCTTGAGAATATTAAAGACACATTTAAGAATTAAAATTAACAAAATTTTTTTGATATATATACATTTATTCTAAACCTTATCGGTGGTGTTATGTCAAAAATGTTTTGAAAATTTTTTTAAAAAAAGTTTACGTTAAAAATATTTGTCGTCATGATATTGATTTTCAAGACTAAGAATATTTTTTGACCAGAGATGAAGTTTATTTAATAATTTATGTAGGAGAACAGTTGTCCGAATTAAGAATTGATTTAGAAGCTTACAGAATTTATTTGACAATAGAGTATGGAATTTTAAATAGAGAAGAAACGAGTGAAGCGCTTCGTTTCTGTGCTCTCTCTCTCTTACTCTCTTCGTTGAATATATCAATACATGAGCAGTTTTCTGATAATGTTATTGTATCTAACTATAGAAATTCCAACCATATTTAAATAAAATTACATAAAGTATGTAAAAAGTATGAAATAATCAAGTTCTGACACAGGAAAGAAATGCGTTTGAGTGAATCGCGTCGACTTTTTTGGTTCTCTTCTACTAGAGTTGCCAAATTACGCAGGTTTTTTCTTCTCTACTTATGCATCCTTTTTGACATATGTATATAACCAAAGACGATCAAGAAGTAGTTGTAGAAGTTGTGCGCAATTTGGCAACCCTAAAAAGTTATATCTTGATTATTTCATACTTTATTTAAATTTACTTAAGCATGGTTGAAGTTTGTATATTTATATATGTACAATAACATTGTTAAGGCTGTTCTTCTATTCCATTAAGCTACTGCCACTTATGACTTTCCAAATAAAACGATCCACACTTAACACTACGAACTGTGGCAACATTTCGTCGCGTTTCTTCTTAGACCACGTAAGCGCCAACAACTCATTTTTCAGGAAATGAAAAAAACTTAATAACTTTCTAAATATGGGTTTTAAAACAAAATTTTGTTTTACAAAACCTGGCTTTGCGACTCTCTGAAGGGTTGTTACAAGTAACTGTAGCCAAATTTGTCGCTTACGAGTTTTTGGTGCAAACAGCAATTTTCAAATTTTGTCGCTTACGAGGTTTCTGTAAAATTAAAAACCACAAATTTCTGTATGTAAATTAACATTTATTCTTATATGTAAAAAAGGTATTATTAATATCACTATTACAGCAAACACATAGAATCAAAGAGGCAACAACAAACATTGGGAAACAAATGGGTACCTTAATTTGTTTTAACATATGTGCAATTTTTTTGTTTATTGTCACTGAGTAAGAGAGACCGGGGCTAAATGTAGAAGAGCTTGTATTTTGTAAAATACAGCTAAAACCACAATGTCAATTATTTTGCAGTTTAATTACCAAATCGGCTTTCTCTCTTTAAATGCATTACCTATACCTATAATTAAATTTTAAATTTATTTTTAATTTTATTATTTTTGCTTTAAATTAAATCAGGTACCGTCAATTATCAAAATATATCCCAAAAAATTATGTTTTATTCATTCTAATACCTAATGTATACCTAATCATCGTATTTAATATATTATCTTTGATCTGCTAAGTCCACAACAGAAGTCTGTAACCGAAGTGGTGTGTATCTTGGATAGTTACATTCGGAATATATCTGCACACACATAATCAATATATCGTAGTTAATTCTTAAATTGGAATAGAAATTTGTAGTTACTTAAACACAAAACAGTAAGTAAAAGTACTTTTATTGAGGCGATAATATGGTTTCTAATTAATTTACGGAACGAAATAAACAATTATTTTAATAAATAATTCCACATCCTCAGTATTACTAAATTTTTATTATTACTAAGAAAAAACACTTAAGGTTTTTGCTGAATAAAGTAACTTTTTAAACCAAGTGTTCCCATCTCTATTTTTCGGTCAAATCACGTAATTTGCCCTTCAAGCTTAAATAAAAAAATCCGAAAACCAGGGACGTTCAAATTTTTATGAATTAACAAAATCGATAGAATACTGAAGAAGGCAAAACTAAATCTATCGGTATGGTAACTATGGAATTATAACTATTGCAAACGAATTCGGCGACACCAGGGGTGGGATAGTAGTGTATAGAGACCCGTTGTAACAAGATTTGGATACTAGTCAACCCGTAATTTTGTGGAGTTGGGGGATAAAAATCATGAGCCAAAAGATGACTTGAGGTAAATGGTTGCACATCGGGTTCAAAGGTGGTGGTGAATGTGACAAAATCTATAACTGCCCCAGTGTCGGCCCTAGAGGGGTGAAAACCTCCACTAATTTTTCCCTCCCAACATTTTTTCCGAACATATCTATCTAAAGGGTCCACCAAATAACTTTTTTTTTGAAAATGCAAAAAAAAACTACTGAATATTTTCTCAAATTTCTTTTTTTATAAGAAAGTACAATCCTTGCGGTTAATAATGGAAAATAATTTCATTCAAATGGGTGCCTCGTCTGGCCATGCAGTAGCCTACACGATCGGTCCAATTTTTAAGCACATTATCGATTGTGTGCAGCTGTATTTCACCAATGGCTTCACGAATATTGTCCTTTAAAGCGTCAATTGTTTCTGGCTTGTCGGCGTAACACTTATCTTTGAGGGCACCCCACAAATAATAGTCCAACGGTGTCAAATCGCAGCTCCGAGGTGGCCAAACGACATCAGCTCTGCGGCTGATAATTCGATCTTCAAAAACAGGGCGCAAAACGTCGAGTGTAGCTTCGGCTGTGTGGCACGTAGCGCCGTCCTGTTGAAAACAAATGTTGTCAATATCCTCCTCTTCAATTTTTGTGAACAAAAATTCGTTCAACATGGCCCGATAACGATCGCTATTGACTGTAACTGCCACTCCTTGCTCATTTTCGAAGAAAAATGGCCCAGTTATGCCTCTTGACCAAAATCCGGTCCAAACAGTGACTCGTTTTGGGTGCATCGGCTTTTCAATGTATGCGTGCGGGTTTTCTGTGCCCCAAATGCGACAATTTTGCTTGTTTACATACCCGCTTTAAAGGACAATATTCGTGAAGCCATTGGTGAAATACAGCTCGATAATGTGCCTAAAAATTGGACCGGTCGTGTAGGCTACTGCATGGCCAGCCGAGGCAGCCATTTGAATGAAATTATTTTCCATTATTAACCGGAAGGATTGTACTTTCAAGTAAAAAAAAAATTTGAGAAAATATTCAGTAGTTTTTTTTATAGCCTTTTCAAAACAAAAAGTTATTTGGCGGACCCTTTACTTTACACTTCTAAAGGGGGCGCCCATACAAAAATTTAATTTTTATAAAATTTGCTTCCACCGCTCAACTGCCCCTACTGGTGCCCTTAGAGTATGGGCGACACTCAATATTTTTGCCCACAGTTTCTTCGAACATATTTACCCTCAAGGTGTCCACATACAACGTTTTGATTTTTTATATATTTTTAATGAAATTGGAAAAGTGGGAGGTCAAATGTTGGATCGACCCACTTTTATTTCACTCTTCCAACATTTTTTTCGAACATACACACCCTCCATCTCTAACCCATAAGGAGGACCCAATACAATATTCACTTAAACACGACCAAAAAAGCAAACGGTATGTATGTGATTTTAACAAGAATTGTGACTTTTTGCTTGGGATACCTAATAATGAAAATTAATGTTTTTATTTGATTTGAATGAATTGTAAAATTTGTTTTCTGATGTTATGTGCAAAATTGCATTACATTTTATGACACGGATTGTGGAAAAAAACCAATTTATACCACTGATCCAATTGTTCGCAAAAAAAATTTTCCGCTGAAGAAATGGTTTAGCGTAAGCGAGTATCAAAGAGAACTAGAGGTATCAGCAAATGCGCTACTCCAGGTCTGGAGTCTGTTTTCCACAGATGTAAGACATCCGAGGAAGTAGCCGTGCGTATATTGATTTCTGCGCCACGACCTATTCAACTTGATCCAAGAAAGTATATCATCAATCGGAAGTTTCGAAAAGCCCGCAAACAAAATTGACAAAATGTTGCATTTTTTAAGGAAATCCCACAGTTGGCAGAAGCGCAAATTTCTAGTGTGTACTGGGATACCAAAATGTTTTCGGATATGCGAGCTGCCGGCAAAAAAGTTGGTCGACTTCCTGTTATCGTCATATGATTGCAACGAGCAGCTCTTGCGCGTGCCAAAGATACCGTCGGTAAACGAAAGGGCAAACGTATTGAGGATGCCGTTTACAGGCTTTTACTTGATTGGAAAATCGCTGACCGCGTTCAAGCTATTTCTTACGACACCACATCAACGAACACTGGCCTATTCCAAGGTTAGTCACTAGGGCTTGAGGAAATGTTGGAAATAGATCTTCTTTATCTGCCATACAGACATCATGTCTATGACCTGTAATTGAAAGAAGTATTCGAAACCAAATTCGGCAGAACATCTGGGTCAGGAGTACCATTGTTTTCCCAATGTTTGGGAAAATATTAAAGGCAAACAGTCTCAATCCTAGCATAGGAGATGATAGCGTCGCATCCAAAATACCAGTTCAAGTCCAAATTGCCATCAAGTCTTTTTGTTTGGATCAATTAAACGAAAAATAGCTCAGAGACGAAAAAAAGGAATTCTTTGAAATCGTTTTACAGTTCCTTCCATCTCAATTTTAGAATTGACGGAACTTCCCGGTGTTACCATTTTCATAGGAACATTGTACGTGAAAGCTTGGTTTAGCACCACCAGAGCAAGCGAAGCTCCAAATATTGTATTGTATTTTTAGAAAACGATTGCTGGTTATTATTCAAGTGATAAGATTGTGTCGCAATGACATGTGAAGAGATTCTGAGGACATCTCTGGTTTCTTACTTTATTCGAATACCCCCTGTGACACCAAGCTGAAAATTTGCGAATGCAATTCATGTATTTGAAGAAGAGAAAGAAAATTTGATTTTGCTTCGGTCGTCGCCGAAAATCGGAATAAATATCCAATGGGAATAAATAAATTAATTTGAGTCACATTTTCGAAAGTATCTTTTTACGTTCAATGGTAAAGACATGGGACTGTCCGTGGAGGTGGAAAGTTTCTGATTGCCATTCACTTGGGAGTGGCCAGAAATTATTCCTTCATTGGGCAGTCCAAGCAGCTCACTACTTCCACGCAGTATGTCCTGGGCAATGGCTTTTCGGAAACCTCCGTTAGCTAGCTAGAGTGAGAAGGCGAAACAAATGAGCATCAAATCAGGTTTAGTAGGTGACTGATGTCACTGAAGCTCATCAAACAATCGGGCATATTCTTTTGTCCTTAGAAGGCGGATGAGCCAAACATACGGGCCAACGGCGGATAGAAACTAAAAGAAGAAAATCCAGGTTCAACATATCGCATCCTGGTCAGCGTCTGATCCATAATGGGCGGCTGCAATCAAATATCCTGGCAGTAGGTAAAATGCAAAAACCCGGTGGGCTGGGTTTGCCTCCCGCCACCGTTCATAATGGCAGTGAAAATACAAAAACGAAACAGAAAACATAAACAACCCCTATTTGTTGACGACCCCCGCAAACGTTATAAGGACCACGATTTACGGATATGCACTTGGAATGTAAGAACTCTATATAGATCTGGAGCAAGTATCCAAGGGGCAGATGTCCTCGAAAGTTATAAGGCTGACATTACCGCTATCCAGGAAATGCAATGGACAGGACATGGCTGCAAAAGAAAAAGAAACTTCGATATATACTACAGTTGCCATGAAAAAAAACATGAATTTGGTTGTGGATTTGTAGTTGGCAAAAGACTGCGACATCTAGTCTCTAGGTTCAATCCTGTGAGTGAACGAATAGCCACAATCCGCATAAAAGCGAAATATTCTTATATTTCCCTAATTTGTGTGCATGCCCCGACAGAAGAGAAAGATGATGATGCCAAAGACATATTCTATGAGCTCCTACAGGAAACGTATGACCGCTGCCCTGGCCATGACATTAAGATTGTACTAGGAGATGTTAATGCCAAAGTAGGAAGGGAGAATGTGTTTCATCCAACTATTGGCAATTTCAGTCTTCATGCTGACAGTTCCGACAACGGTATGAGACTGATTGACTTTGCCGCGGCAAAAAACATGGTCATTAGTGGCACAAGATTCCAGCATAAAGACATCCACAAGGCTACTTGGGTATCCCCTGATCAAAGAACTAAGAACCAAATTGATCACGTGGTAATTGATGGAAGGCACTCATCCAGTGTAATGGACGTACGAGTGATCAGAGGAGCTAACATCGATTCTGATCACTACCTGGTAGCAGCAAAGGTTCGCACAAGATTAAGTAGAGCGAAAATCGTACGAAACCAGACGCAGAGGAAGCTGGACATCGGAAAGCTGCAATTACCAGAGGCAGCCACAGCCTACTCAAGGAAGCTCTCGCAACTTTTGGCACAGAACCCACCCCCTCCCGATGACGATCCTGATGCGCAGTGGAAACTCATTTCCGACTCTATAAAAACTGCCGCAACAACCGTACCTGGTTTCGAAAAACCGCTTCGCAATAAACCGTGGTACGATGAAGAGTGTCGCATAGCAAATGACGGAAAGAACGCTGCACGTATGGTAATGCTTCAGTCAATTGCAACGCGAGCTGCAACTGAGCGGTATAGGGAGAAGAGAAAGGAGGTAAACCGTCTCTTTAGGCGTAAGAAACGGCAGTGGAGAAAACGCGAGAGTGAGAAAATTGAGACATACAGAAGGAAGAACGAAGTCCGAAAATTCTACCAAAAAGTTAAAAACGGAACTAATGGACATGGTTCAGGGCCCCCTTCTGTAAAGACAAGGACGGAAATCTCGTCGCAGATGTGCAGAGTATGTTGGGAATATGGAGAGAGCATTTCTCCGCGCTACTAGTACCTGAGATATCCGATGACAATGGGACAATCGATCACAATATGGGCGACGACGTCGATTGCCCCCTCCTAACCAAGACGAGGTCAGAACAGCTATTGCCCGGCTTAAGAACAACAAAGCCGCAGGAGCCGATGGATTACCGGCGGAGCTGTTTCAGGCTGGCGGCGATGAGCTGATAAGGTGCATGCATCAGATCATTAGCAAAATTTGGTTAGATGAATGCATGCCCGGCGATTGGAGTCTCAGTGTACTATGTCCCATATTTAAAAAAGGTGACCCGAGTATTTGTGCCAACTACCGTGGAATAAGCCTTTTATCCATAGCATATAAGGTTCTATCAAGTATAATGTGCGAAAGACTAAAACCAATTATCGCTGACCTGATTGGACCATACCAGTGTGGCTTTAGGCCTGGAAAATCGACAACTGACCAGATTTTCACGCTACGCCAAATCCTGGAGAAGACACACGAAAAACAAATCGACACCTATCATCTATTTATGGATTATAAAGCAGCCTTCGATAGTCCGATACTGGAGAAACTCTATGAAGCAATGTCTGAGCTTGGTATTCCTGCAAAACTCATACGCCTTTGCAGGATGACCTTGACGAACACCAAATCCGCAGTGAAAGTTGCTAAGGATCTTACCGAACCTTTCGAAATCAAGCGAGGCCTCAGGCAAGGCGACACCCTATCGTGCGATCTCTTTAACATCTTAATGGAGATCATTATGAGAAAAGCTGCAGTCAATATGAATAAAACCATCAGCACAAAAGTCACATGCTGCTCGCGTATGCTGATGATATAGATATCATTGGGCGCACAATTAGAGAAGTTACTGCGGTTTTTTCGAGAATTGAGAAGGAGTCAGCAAAAGTGGGTCTGACGGTGAATGAGGACAAAACAAAATTAATGGTTTGAACGAACAGGGCCTCCACGCGTTTAGACCAAAGCGTGAACGTTGATAACCGCTATAACTTCGAGGTAGTGGACGAATTTATATACCTCGGATCTGCCGTGAACAAAAACAACAACGTCAGCCTTGAGATCAAACGGAGAATTGTGCTTGCGAATAGATGTTATTTTTGGCTAAGCAAGCACTTTAGAGATAAAGCCCTCTCTCGAGTAACAAAAGTCCAGCTGTACCAGACTGGGTCCTATCGCAAGCAGACGAAACATCTGTAGGAGTCTTCGAGAGAAAAATACTCCGAAAAATGTATGGCACTATAGTGCACAACGGCGAGTATCGGCGACGCATGAATCATGAGCTGTATGAGCTTTATCCTGACATTGACATAGTTAAGCGGATCAAGATAACGCGATTGCGCTGGCTAGGCCATGTCAGTAGAATGGATGAAGATGAACCAGCGCGAAGGCTTTTCGAAACCGAACTCGAAGGAAGACGAAAAATAGGAAGACCAAGACTCCGCTGGAGGGATCAGGTTGACGAATCCCTGCGTACACTTGGTATTGCCAAGTGGAGAGATAAAGCTAAAGATCGAACTGGTTGGCGAAATATGTTATCTTCGTTTTGTAAGGTCCCTGACCCCCCGGGGTTGTCCGAGACCGGATAAGTAAGTAAGTAAGGTAAAGAAAATTTGTCATCGTCAATAAAAGCGAACAATTTTACCGAAAATATTATTTTGTGGACAATTTTTTTTGTTTTGGTTTTTTCTAAGTGCATTTTCTATTGGACCATTTTTATGTGTTACAGATTAAGGGTAAGTATGTTGAAAACAAATGTTGGGCGAGAGAACAAAAAGAGATTCGATGCTCCATTTGGCCCACAAGGAGGCACCATGGGAAGATAAAGGGTACATATTTTCTGAGAAACTGTTGAGGTTGCAAAAATAATAGGGGTCAGTCATATATTTAACTGCCATAAGGGTAACTTTGGGAAAGTTAGAGCGGTATAAACAAATTTTATAAAAATGTAAATTTTGTTTGGTAGCCTACTTCGTGTAGGTGGGAAAATGTTTGGAGTGAAAACTTGGTGAGGGTCGCTCATACATTTCACTGCTCAGAGGGCGACTCTGTGGCAGTTGTGGGGTGTGTTGTGTATTTTGTCCCCTCCACCTCCACATTAGAACCCGATGTCCAGCCATTTCACCTCACCCCACTTTTTGACTCATGAATTTTTCTTAAACCAATATAAAATTGTTAATGGTTCGCATCGAATTTGAAAGCTCGTGCACTATCCCACCTCTAGGTGACATGCCTGTATATTTCTTTTTTTGCGATTTCTTGCATGAATTTGTGCAAAAAGTAATTGTGTCATATGTTTGTGTTTAAACAAAGTCTTAATTGATATTTTTTCTGGAGGGGGGAAATAGAGCCCCAATGAAATAATGTCCCAAACTGAAAATGAAATAGGCCTCCAAAAATTGGACTTTATTGCATTATGAATAAAGACCCAAAATTCCAAACTGACGAAATGAAAAAACATCCTAAATCAAAAGGAAATAAACCCCCAATGTTGGGGCTTCATTTCACAATGAAATAAGGTCCCATTCTCTGGAATGAAATAAATCCCCATTATATAATTCAATGTTGCACGATATCAACAGTAGAAAAATAAATAGCGAAATTATGGTAATTTGTAATGATTGTAAAGTACACATCTTTAAGTAAAAACCAACATAGAGTCTTCTACAATTTGACTACAGTACGGGCAATCGTAATGTTGTGCATGTTTTGTTTAAGATGCTTACAGGGTAGAAGGACAATATTTTATATTTTAAACATGCAACCTACGCACGCATTGTCGTTATTCGAAGTCTCAGCAACTGGTTCTTCATCCGACGATTCAATGGAAGAATCTTCCTTAAATATGTCCTTCTTTGGCAACATATTGACACATATCTTATTTCTTTCATAAACCATGCGAGACAGGAATGCAGCCACATTTATATTTCCTTGGTCTAGCAATAGAGTTGCGTTTTCAATTTCCTTATTTCTTACGACACTTGTCGTACGTTTCTTCTTCGCAAGCGATCGTCCACTTTCACATAACATGTTAAAATGTATTCTTTTGAAGAATTCTTCGCCGCGAATAAGACCTACGAATTTGAAAAAATTACCATATTTTTCAGCACCCCATTATGTATAGGCCTCTACAGCAGCAGTGGTTCTAGTCCTACTATTGTGGACGCTAAAGTTCTTACAGCCAACCTAAAATTAAATAAATTTGTCTTTGAGAATTAGTCTTAAATAAATAGATATAATTATTTACCTTCTGTATCCAATAGTTGTCAAAATTTTTTAAGAATGACTGAAATATAACAACATATATAACAATAATTAATAATTAACTCTGGAGGCAATAACGGAAGGGCTAATATTTTGTGGTAAAGCAAGTATGCGTTCATGCCCGATCTTATATATTGTACCAAAGATGTCCTCTTATACAAATTTCGTCGAACTGGCTGGCAGAAATGAAACCTAAAAATATATACTTATGAATATTAAAATATACATCTAATCGAAGTAATACTTTTGATGTATTCGATGTTATGTGTAATTATTAAAAATTAAAAATTTTAGTGAGTGTAAATCGGTTGTAAATGAAAAATTCGCGCGAAATGAAATGCGCACTAAAATTTTTAATTTGTTTAATGTAAATTGTTATTGGTCGGCATTTAGATTTAACATCGATAGTTGTGTTACCAGAACTGTTGCACATCGTTCATATAACTCTGTTAATACTGACCAGCATCCCACAGTTTCCCATATTCACTGACTGCCTTATTGCTAGCTCGTAGTCCGTCAGAAATATAGCAGGATCCATATCAAATATATTTTCTTTAATATATTGAAGTAATGGATTGCATGCTTCTTTAGTTTTTCGATATTCTTTAGTTTTTCGATAGGACGGAAAATACTGGAAAAATGTAATACATAAATAGAATAATATTAGTTGTTACAGACAATTAGTTGCAAAGATTTTACCTCTTCAAAATATTCTATATACATAAATAATAGCTGCTTAAAACATCTATGCGGAACAATTTTGAATGTAGCATCCATTAGATATTGTCTTTTTGCTGGTGGAATATTTTCTTTTATTAAATTTATCGTTTTTAAGGAAGAAATCAGGCAAAAAGAATGCATTTCATCTGTTATGCACGCTGTAAAGAAATGAGTGGGAATTTCCAAACATTTTCAAAATTGGATGTCAAAATAACTTGGACCGCAGTTTTTGGAGACGTAACCAAGATCTTGCTCACAATATATTGCAATCCTCTTTTTATCTTTGCAAAGGCAACGTTTTTCGTATCATCTTGATTGCTGAACAAACATTAAATAAAAATTAATTGCTATTTAATATGTTCTTTCTTTATACTCAGGATAATTAGGAATATTGCAACATAACGAGTTATCTTAGCGTTCACAAGTCTTACGAAAAGAAGCTCTAATGGAACTTATCGCAGTTATATCAATACGCTTTATTTGATTTAAAGCCTTTAGTTCTTTATAGGTTTCTTCTCTGTTTCCATGATGATTGATGATTGTCATAGGCACACGGTAGTTCAAACGGGTTTCATTCAGAACTTTTGAAGAATCTTCGTTTTTAGGAAATTGAAGTAAGACCCCAAAAATTATATTTGCGGCTTTATTTTATTCCCAACTTTGGGGAGTTACTTCATATGAAATATGGCCCCAAATTATAATATGAAAGAAGACCCAAAAAATTAAAAAACACCCCAATTATCGTTGTTGTTTTTCCCTGTACACATGTTTGGGGCCTTATTTCATTTTCAGTTTGGGGCGATATTTCATTGGGACTTTGTTTCCCCCCGACATTTTTTCACTGTACTAGCAGCTAAATATTCCGAATTTTACTAAAATAAATAAAACAAAACATAAATAACTAATAATAAACTTCCACCTTATAGAATGTTCTATAAAACTAGTTACACTTCTTAAATTAATTTTTGTTTCAACCGATTTTTACTCAGTTTGTAATTACCAACATTATGGACTAAATGTATCCAGGTTACGAAAAATACAAATCTATACCAAAAGCTTTGTGATCAACAAATTATCGATTTTTAATTTCAAAACATGAAGTTACATTTATCAAAGTTAAAAATCTCTTAATTCTTATCATTACGATATCTAAACTTTGTTACTACCAAAAAATAACGTATAATCGTATAACAGCGGCAATATACTTTACATAAATATTTAAAATAACTGACAAGATTTGAAGGAAATCCTTAATATTTATCCTAAATAACGAATTGCTGTCGTGGAAGCTGTATCTATTTATTTACTTTGTCTAGTCGCTAATTATCTTTATCTCTACTTTAACTACTACATCTTCAGGTGTTTACCCCATTCTAATTGATAAGATAATGGTTTCGCCTACTTCAACAAAACTATTTTTATAGTACACACTTCTTTTTACTTCATATATGTTACAAAAAAATCGAAATGCCGACTTCAGATATTTGAATAAGATGAAGAGGTCGACTATTTAGACATATGAAAAAGTCGACTTTGTGTTTTAACTTTATAACCCTACTCTGCAGCCTAAATGATTCTCGATCCAATTGGAACAAATCATCGACCAATACGTACATAGATACTTCTATTCTCTCATCTGACGTTTCATTTCACACTCTTCGTCCTTGGTTTTGTGGAAATGAGAGCGATTAAATTTAAAATTAACTTACACCAGGTGGAGTTACAAAATATGTTCACTTAACATTTTCACGTCGTTTTGGTGTAGAACTGAAAAATTTAAATGTATTTTGCACTTTTTTTTTGACTTTTATCGTTGGTATACATTTGTATTTTATTTAACACAACTAGTTTGCCAAATTCGGTTGTTGTTCCTTTGTCGGACGTTGTATACTATTGCCTCTAGCTGGTATTATTGAACCAATGTTTTCCACCATCCAATGTTTACTTTTCACCGTACCTATGAGAGTTTAAATTATTGAGCGAATAAAAGTATCTATGTATGTATTAGTCTATGGAATAAATAGAACAGAGCAGAAATACGAAATTCAATAAAAAGCTAAAATGCAGTTTTGTTTGTAATATTTGATAACCAGTGAATTTAAAATCATAGACAAAGGAAATAATAGATATAGCGCGACCATTGTCAACTTTGTTCACTAGGTGCTGTCCAGTACTACCGTCACTTTCATTGAAGTTTCCCATAATTCTCTTTGACGTTTATTCAAAATTGTGGGGAATTTTTATGATAGTGATTTAAACAATGCACTTGTTTCTTATATAAAAACCTATTTCAAAGCCATGATGCCGGTGTTGGGATATCATAGGAGAAAACCCGTAAGACAGCCCAAAGACGAACATCCCGGAACGCCTTTTTAATCTAAAAACTTCCCCGCCCAAAAACTGTAGTAACTTCTGTGATCGCAGATGTCAAAACCGTTAGAGGAATGGTAGCTGAACCGGACATGGCTTTGCAATTCGGTGGCCATCAGATATTCTACTTTAAGTAACGTGTTGTATTCTTGATATTTTTGTTGAAAATTATTTTTTTACTTTTTTTGGGAACAAACAAAATCCCATTTATTGCTTTCAACGACATCTAGAGAATTAGCCATTACACTAAAATTTTCCCAATACTTGTACTTCATATATTTGTTTACTTTATCTATGTTTGAAATGACGTGCATTTGTTTTTGTATAAGTTCAAAATTTGCTACAAATATCAAATTGATCAAAACAACATACATATGTCAATACCACAGACATCAGATGTAAATACCTCTAATAAAGTTGCATACGACAGAGTTAAGATTCAAACACTTATGTTCCTGGTATATCTCGCAAAATCCATAAATTCATGAAATGTTCAAAATTTTTAATAGAAAATTGATGTTTGAATTTGAGGGTAATCGCAAGAAAAGCACCCAACAAAAATAGGACCTACATAAATCGGAAATTCATATGTGGTTAAACGAACCAATACCATACCAGTCTAAGCGTGAAACGAGTCAAATTGCTGCGATAGTATCCCGATTAGTCGATGCAGTCAAACAGTCGACAATATCAGTGCCGGTATTAGAAAAAGATGTTTAGAAATTGTTTACAATTTCACCATCACTGATGGCAACGCCAATATCAAATAACGACAAATTCCAAACGAACTGAGGTCACTGCGCTTGATTTTGGTATCCCAATATGCACAAAGTCGGACGCGGATTACGTTTTCGATGATTCGATTCGGACCCGACATGCCGGATTTCTTTTTCTCTGATACGATTTGGATTGAGTACGACATATCGGATTTCTTTTTCTCTGATACGATTTGGATTGAGTACGACATGTTGGGTTTAGCCTTCGCTGATCCGATTCGGATCCGGTCAGGGTCCGCATTCAGGGATTTCATTCCAGTAAGCAAGGAGAAAAAATTTTGTGTTTTTATGTAATTCAAACTAAAATAACTTAGTCTTAGTTTATAAGTATATTTCACATTGCATATTCGTAGTGTATATATTTTTCCGGTAGAAATTTTAATCCGATATGATTTTCAATACTGGATCAGATATGATCTACATCGGATCCGTTTTCGTTTCGAGATCGCATACGAATTGACTTTGAGATCGGTTCCGTTTTCGTTTCGAGATTGGATCCGACCGAATTTCGCGATAGAAAGAGGAATTACGGCAGCTCGAGTGTCCGATCTCGAATTGAGAATGGCCCCGATCTCGAAATCATATCCGAGTAGGCGGTGAGGCGTTCATTGGGATACTGATCTAGGCACGTTTGTTTTGGTTGGTTTGTAACTTGCCGTGGCACTTGCCAATACATGTCGTCGTTCCGAAGTTATCTTCACGTATATCACAAAATCAGAAAAAATGAGATAAGACTATTTCCTGGGATATATTGTTTAGATCTATCCATCTGTTTAATCTCTAGGTCCCTATCTCTTATGGTTTCAGAATAATAACTCCGGATAAAGTCTATAACATTACAAAAAAATAACAAAAAAATGTGCATACATTGTCGCTGTACCCTAATGTATAGTTCATATACGTGTAGATAATTTCGGATAATTATGCTTTTTTCAGCTTATGTTCACGTATGCGCCATAAACATTTTTACTCCAATCTATGCAGAATTGCAGGCACTTCTACTGGCAAAAATTTTGGACAACTTATTTTAGACCAATTTTTTTATGCAAATTGTTGAAACTTTAGAGTCAATTTTCCAAAAAAATATTTTTCGGAGATACGTGAAGATAACTTCGGAACGATGATATGTATTCTGTTTTTGTTCTTCACACATTGGGGCCGATTGGAGAATTCACGGTAATAATTTCAAAACTTTACTTTTACTTTTGGAATGTACTAAACATTTCTACAGCGGGAGTTAGGCTTTAAGAATATTGTACCCTGTGTCAACACTGTTGGTGCAACAATGTGTAAAAGTTGACAACTGTGGTGCTATTGCAAATTTCAAAGCGTGGTACTTGTACAGCCGATTTCGTACTTATGGGAATCTACTATGTCAGACAAACAAAAAAAAACTCTAAATGTTGCGGAATATTTTTTATCGTTATTAAGATATTCTCTATCAACGTTTAAAATTAACAATTCTTTCAATGAATTTTTTCAGTTTTGTTAAAAGATGTATCTGAAAGCACCACTGTACAGATAATCTGTATTATCAACCTTGAAACTACAAAATATTTTCACGAAAAGGTATAATGATTCATTCACTCTTTTCTTTAGTTTTTTCCAAGAAACTTTTACAAGTGTTTAAATTTTTCTGAAAGAAATTGCCTTAACAAATATATTTAAGGTAAAAATCTGATCATTTGGAAAAACATCCTACAGTCAAGTCAGCATTCTCTGAAAATGTAAATTTTTTGAAAAAAATTTTTCACTTTCGATGTTTGGCAAGAATTTTGCTCGGGGGTTCTTATATATTATATTTAATTTTTATTGTGGATTTAGATATTCTTAAATACACGCCAAAAAAGAATAAACTCAATAAAATCATGAGAGTATAATATGTAAAAAGTCGCATGTTCATAGAACATTTGTTTGGTATTAAAAGTGTCGAAGTCTTTTTTACTAGTTGGAAACAAATTAATTGAGCTTAATTGACTGTGGATTGTAATAAGTAAGACAATAGTAAGACACCATCAATATGTACTTATGTAATTTCAGTCAAATGTTTAAAAGTTTTCTCCAAAATAATTTATTTTGAGCTGTTTCATATTTTCTCCAAAAAAGGAAATGTCGATATATCTGAACAGTTTATAGAAGAAGAGTTTACATTTCCAGCGATATATAAAATTTCCGCGTACGGTAATACATCCAGCGTAGGTATCACTCGCAAACCTAACACTTTGACTTGATTTTGCATTTTTTTCCCTGCCCTGTTCAGGACGGACCATGGCATGTGCAAACATTTCGTATTTTTATATGATATCATTATTTTATGAAAATATGTTTTGGGAAATTCTACCTGCAGAGGACCATCCTGTGCACTTGTTTTAAGTGCCGTAAAAATCTACAACAACCCTTCTGTGTACCCTGTGTACTTCACGCTACCTGCGCAAGACTCTAATGGCCAGTTTTTCAGTCAGTGGTGATCTTCGTTTCTTAGTTAAATTCTGGTTAAACATAGAATTGTGTTTTTTAGTCATTGTTAAACTATGATTTAACCACCCAATGTTGGTTGGTTAACTTATAGTCAGAACCATATTATTTTGACAATCAAATTACTGACTGTCAAAGTGAGAAACGAAAATTGTATAAAATACATGTTTCAGATTTGCGTATTTGTACACATACGTTGAGTCTATATTGTTAAATTCTTGCTCATATATAGTTTTTAACACATTTTTATTAAAATGACTTCGATTTTATGCATCTATTTCTTATTGTACATAATTCCATTTTGTTTGTTCCCCTTTGTTGTTTTGGTATTTATCACAAAACACGCGGTTTTTCCAATAAGAATACAAGGGTTGCCATATTAGTTGACAATATGGCGACTTACATTAACTCACCACTGAAAAACAAAATGCAAAGTTAACTTCAAATTAACTTAGAATTAAGATTAAGTCATCCCATAGTTAACTACCCACTTAAAAACTGGCCATAAGTGTCCCAAAACCATGCCACATCATCATATTGTCATAAAACTATTTTTGTGATAGAATACACATCACTTTTTTTTTACCTGTGTAGTATATAAAATCGACAAACAATCATTCAGTAATTGAGCTGTATTGAGCTGTAACTTCGAAGAGAGCGGACGTGTTTTCTTATGAGCTCCAATATTTTTGTTTGCATTTCAAGAATTAAATCTATGAACAAAATTGCAAATTGCGCTAATTAAATAAGTCACTATTTTAATAAGTTGCTTTGCCAAATTTTTATATTTGTATTACACACAAAACTATAAAGAAATATCTTCTGATACCCACATATAAACAATAACAGCAAATCTAAATTGCAAAACAAGCAAGTGTGCAAAACAAAGTGGAATAAACAATCAATAAAAAGCGTAGTGAAGAGTAATCTCAGCATGGATAATATATCATCGGCACCCAAACGTTTGAGAGAAACCCTATCACACACTCTCTTAGAAGGCCAAAATGAACTCTAAAGGCGGCTACACACGTGTAGGCAGAACTGTCCGGTCGGCCTGTTCAGTTATACCGGAGCGCCATAGCGTATACACACGCTCCGGTATTGACGTGAGGCACATCAGTTTTTGTGTTTTCGTCGTGCAGTAAACATGGCATCTACGGACGACGCTCTTGCCATAGTGGGCTTATTATTAGCCATAAATCGTTCAAATCAAAAAAATCGTAGCATTTGGTGTAAGGAGTGGTTAAAAAAAATACAAGTATTCGTATGTTAATTTGTTACACGAAATTAGGTTTGCCCCTAAAGACTGGCATAATTATTTGCGTATGGATGAGACAACATATTTAAAGCTCCTTTCATTGGTTGCACCATTGATAGAAAAAATGATACTGTGGTGAGAATGGCCATTCCACCACACGAAAGACTAACTGCAACATTAAGATTTCTGGCTACAGGCAGAAGCTATGAAGACCTCAAATTTTCCACATTAATATCGCCTCAGAGTCTATGTGCCATAATACCAGAAACTTGTGATGCTATATACCAAGTCCTACAAAAGGATTATTTAAAGGGTAAGAAAAATTAAAATTTTTATTATTTATTCATTTTTATTGTATCTCGGAAGTTTTGAAAATATGAAGAAGCCGAAATTGAATCGTCTGAGGTATACGATGTGTTGCTGGTTTGTGATGATTCCGCTTCATGGTAATTGATCGTGGAAATCTGTGGACTACGGCTGATGCGACCGCGGAAAGTTGCACTTGGAGTAATGAGACGAAAATTATTTTTGGGAGGAAGCATCATTTTATGTGATGCAGTTAAAGTGTCCATTTCAGCTTCAAATAGTGCATCATTTATAATTTTATCCGTCCGGACTCTAGTTTCCTTCGGCAGATCACGCAATTTCATGGCAACATTTTTGCCATGAACATCGAACCTATCTTCTTGCAACCTTGGTTGTTTAAAATGCTCATTTACAGATTGCAGAACTGAGTTTGTTAATTCTGATTGATACTTTGAAGTCCTTTTTGGTGGTCTCGGTCGAAATGTTGGGGTCGATGCATTAACCGGAATCGGTTCTGACGAATTTTCATGTCTTCCAGAGGTATCAGATTCATCGTTTTGCCCAGTATAATCCTCAGACAAATATGTTTCCACATCGATATCCGTAAAATCGTGTTCCTGGAAAAAGAATTTAATTTCGGTTTTGTAACTGTATGCATTCACGCTTTGTAATTAAATATATTATTGTTTTATTTCCAGTTTCCACGAACAACACAAGAATGGAAGAATGTAGCGCAAGTTTTTGAAGAAAGATGGAACTTTCCAGACTGTCTTGGCGCGATGGATGGAAAACACATTAGCATTATTCCTCCAAGCGGAAGCGGATCAGAATTTTATAATTATAAAAAACAACACAGTATGGTATTAATGGCAATTGTAGATGGAAATTATAAATTTATAATGTGCGACTTCGGTACAAATGGCAGAATTTCAGATGGAGGTGTTGCGTTTTGCATAATTTTTTAATGAAGTCGAAGCCAAGTTTTTCTTCGCCGTCGGAGTGTTTCGATCGCGAAAATATAGATGACGGGACTACAATTCCAGGACTTCACACAGCGAATTCAAGTATTGTAAATTTGAAACGCAGTCAAACAGGAAATACCTCTCATTCTGCCAAAAGAATAAGAGAATCTTTCATGAGCTATTTTGTAAATGAAGGAAAAATTCCTTGGCAGATGAACTTCGTCAATTGAATTAAACATTTTGCATTACTGTATCAACTGTGTCAAAAACATACATTTTTACTGTATAACTGTATCAATTCAATTATTAAATAAAATTAATTTGTTTTATGAAATTAAGGAAAGGTACTTTTTTTAAGAAAAGTAAGTTTTTTAAGAAAAGTATTTTTTTAAGAAAAAGTAATTTTTTTTCAGAAAAAGCGACTCCAGGCAGCTTTTACTATCCGAGGTCTTGTTTATGTGAAGATTTGTCTTGCTGGCATGCCTATATGCATCCTAGAGGAAAATGAACTACAGTAGAACTTCGTTAATCCGGATCAATTAAAACCAACTCAATCTGGACTACGCAGGAATCCGGATTATCAAAGGCATTAAAATTATTGAGGAAAAAACACTTATAATTCAATTTATTCATTTATTATGATAAAAAAAACTATAACAATCACTTCAATATAAACGTTAAAAGTATATAGTAATGGTATATTAACTTAAAATTTATTTAAAAAATTCGGATACCATTGTTTGCCGAATACACTTTTGTTTAGCTTCCATTGCACGCTGCCGAAGCGTTCTAAGAATAGTCAAACTGTCTAATTCAACTTTATTTATATTCGGTGAATCCCCGAGCTACAAGTTTGTATGTAATAATGCATGGTATGTATAATGATCTTCGTAGTAATAGCATTATACGTTGTAGCTGGTTTAGGCAACAATAAGAGGCAGTTGTGCAGGCGTGGAATGTCAAATGAAACAAAGAATATGTAGCAACAAAATGTATGCAAATTGACAATTCTCGCCTGCTGTGAAATGCAAAAAAAAAACAAATCAGCTGTTCTACAGCTACTACCATGTAGATCATTATACCATGGAATAATGTGTACGTAAAAGGCGAAATAATAGGTCTGTTTGAGAACGTGATAATTTGTACAATTTATCACATTTCTTACTTGATAGTGTTCGTTTACTCGATAAAATCAACAACGAGAGAGCCAGAGAGTGAATATTTTTGACAGTTGAATGATAGAGAACTTGCAAGTTTTTACTGGAGAAATTTTTGCCAGTAAGAATTATCAAGTACGAACATATGTTTTTAAACAGCTGTTTTATTTAAATAAACAAAACTTTGAAAACAAAGAAGAAATTTAACAATGGCAGAGGTAAGTAAGAAAATACATTTGTTGGAACATTTTAATAGAATTTGTTAATAAACTAGATTCCCAACAAAGTGCAGTGTTAACAAGTCAACAAATTACTCTGAACATAGGGAAAACAATGAAACGAAAAGCAAAAAAGAAAACATGAATCAGCTGTTTACAAACAAATGTTGATTACTTGATACTTTTTACTGGATGTCGTTCGTTTACTTTTTGCGATATTTTTTACTTAGAGAGTAAAATCAGCCTTACTCTCCCAGTAAAAGTTACTTGATATTTTTTACTGGAAAAGTTCTCAAACAGACCTAATGTGAATAAAAGAATATCAAATAATGTGTTTTATTGAAAATAGCATGAATATGTTGTATTTTATTGAATTATCGAACACTGCATTACACAACACGCGATCCGGATTAGCGAAACCGTGGTTGGTCCGGATTACAAGGTATATAATAGATATTTTTAATTTTTCAACTCTGTCCGGATTACAGACGGATTCCGGATTAGACCATATACAGATTATCGAAGTTGTACTGTATTTCAACTTGTTCAATTGCTATCATCTGAAATTGCAGTTCCACAACCACATCGACAGATACAGGAATAAATTAATTTTACTTTTCCATTTTCATATATTTATATTATTACCTCCAAATTATTTTTATCATTACTTTTTTACTAAATTGAAAATCTATATGTTATTTATATCATACATTAAATTGTGCGTTAAGGTTAGGGTGTTTTGTTTTGTATGCCCCAAATGGATAATCAGTGTGGTCAACGTTCCACAGGTAGCATTGCAAATATGGTAAAAATTCTTACTAAACAGAAAAATGGATTGAAAACTTGTCATATAAACGCACAAAGTTTGAGGAATAAATTAGATGAGTTTCGGTCAATTTTTGAAAACTCATCCGTTGATTTAATCTCCATATCAGAGACATGGCGTAATTCTCAAGTAAGTGATTCATTTATATCACTTCATGGTTACAAAGTGTTCAGAGTAGATAGAATGACTCTTGGTGGTGGTGTTGCAATATACGTTAAGGACGGTATTTCCCGTAAGGTGAATTGTAAATCCGATATTAATGATATGGTCGAGTATATTTTTATAGAACTAATTAGTAACGATGATAAACTTTCATTTGGTAGTGTGTCTCGGCCAAATAGAAACATTAACTTCGAACCATTTGTTGAGAAATTAGAAGACATTTCAACATCTTTTACTAAAATTGTGATCGCTGGTGATTTTAATTCGAATATCTTGCAAAAGTCTGATATATCTGATAGCATGTTGACACTCGGATTATGTCCAGTCAATACATGCACTCCGACTCATTTTACTTCAACTAGTTCTTCATTGATTGATATTTTCTTTGTCTTTAGTGAAGCTCGTAACATTTTTTATGATCAAATATCTGCATCATGTTTTTCTCAGCATGATCTCATATATATGGTCTGTGATTTTGCAATGCTTACGACAACTGAAAAAATAACATATCGTGACTTCAGAAATACTGATTATAATTTACTATGCGAAGAATTTTTTAAAATCGATTGGAATATTGCATACCACATCATGTCCATTGATGAGCAGCTGACATTCCTTGAGAATAACATTAATTTATTATTTGACAGGACTGTTATCTTAAAAACTAGAGGAGCTAGCACAAGAGGTAGAGAATGGTTTACGCCTGATATAGAATATCTCATTGAGAAATGGGAAATGGCATACTCCAGATGGAAACGATTCAGGATTCCCACGCTTCATAATGAGTACCGCGCTGCTCGCTAGCTCGTGAATGTGAAGATAAGAGAAGCTAAGCGTAAATTTAAAAATTATTCCTAAATTTATTCCTAAATTCCTGTTCTAAAACTAAATTCCTAAAAATTATTCCTGTTCCGAATACTGACGCTGAGTATCGCCCTATTGCTGTTCTTCCATTTCTTTCAAAAGCTTTTGAACGCATCTTACATAATCAAATTTCTTCATATCTTCATTCTAACAACCTTTTGACATCTAAACAATCTGAATTTCGAAAGAAACATAGTTGTTTAACGGCCCTTACAGACGTTATAGACGGCATTAGAAGTGTAATTGATACAGGACATGTTGCTTTACTCGCCCTTCTTGATCACTCTAAAGCATTCGATACTGTTGATCATACTATTCTTTTGCAGAAATTAGAAAAAATTATGAACTTTTCATCTTATTCCTTGAACCTTGTCAGACATATCTTTGTGGGAGATCACAATATGTTGATTTTCAAGGCAACTTATGGCGGTCCTTATTGGTTGAAAGAGGAGTTCCTCAAGGCTCTATGCTTGGGCCGCTCCTTTTTTCAATTTATATTAATGATCTTCCCACAGTACTAAAGAACGCTAATGTTAGGATGTACGCTGACGATGTACAACTTTATATAAGTGATTTGGATAATTCGCTTTCAAGTTGCGTTACTAGTTTAAATGAAGAATTAGATGCAGTATTTCAATGGGCGAAAATTAACGGCCTTGGGCTCAACCCAAGTAATTCTAAGTGCATAATTATAAGCAAGGGTAATAGGTCATTGGTGAAAAGCGCGAAAAATTTAGGAGTTATTTCTAACAATAGCCTAACTTGGACTGATCATATCACATTTTCAATGTTGAGGTCATTGTGGAGAATACTGCACTCCACTGCGAATTAGAATGCTTCTGGCAAAAACGTATTTGGTATTTACTCTAACATATGGATGTGAAATTTTTGCAAACTGCGATGCGCACAGCAGGCGTAAATTAAATTTAACTTGCAATGCTATTACTAGATATGTGTATAAGTTGAGAAAGTTTGATCATATCTCTCCCTTTGCGTCTAAAATATTGAATGTTGGGTTTGACAACTTTCTGAAAATCAGATGTTTAATATTTTTTCATAAATTGATAATATATCATGAACCTAATTACCTTTATGACCGCTTAAAGTTTGGCATGTCTTTTAGGAGTAATATTGTTATTCAATTTCATCACTCGGCGCTAGTATCTGAGCGACAGTTTTTTATTAACGTAATTCGTCTGTGGAACGCATTACCGATAAACATTAGGGATATCTGTAACGTCGCGCAATTTAAACGTATGATTTTTGTTCATTACTATAATCAAAATTAAGATCGATATTATATGTCTATTATTTTGTTTGATGTTTTTTTTTTTGTTATTTTTCTGATTTCATAATATTGACGTTTTTTATTATGTGTTAACTTTTAATTAGAATTGGACTCTGTAAGACACATTCCTTTTCATTTGATAAATTGTTTTCTTAATAATACTGCAGAGTTCTCTAATATGGTCGATTACTGATATACACATATTTTGTTTTATCTTTTTAATTTATTTTTCTTTTCTTCTTTAATAAAATCATTCAAAATTTTTTAATAGATTTAAGTTAAGTTTAAGTAGTTAATATATTCTTTTGTTTTACTTTTATTATTATTAATGTAATTTGAGTCAGATATCCGTGTACTCTAATTAAAAGACATTAGATCTTGCTGTGCCGGCTAACAGATATAAATAAATAAATAAAATATAATAAATTTGCCATTAAATTTATAAACCAGTATGCTCTAAATACATATTAACATATTTACCAGTGCAGAAGGACTGCAACATAATAAAAACGCACAAGAATTGGTCACTTTTTGCAAGCCACCGCAGACGGAAGATGACCAAAAATATGTCTACAACCGCCGCACAGTAGCTGAAAATCGTTTTTCATTGGCCAAAATTCTGTACCTTTTGAACCGATACAAAATATTTAAGTATTTTTTTAATGGATAGATATTTAGTTCAGCTTGACTGAGTTTTAATTACATTAAAATTGATTGAGGACTTTTTAAGGAATTCTAGGTCAAAGTTGACCTTTTGATTTTTTTAGTGTGAAATATGGTTTTATTATTTTTTTATTTATTAAAAAATTTAATATTTGGATTTTAGTAATATTATAAACCTTTTTTGTAATAGAATTTTTTTAATGTTAAACTCAAAAAAACTTTTGCACTCAAAAACAAATAGTAAAATCAACTGGAAATTTTGCTATAATTACTGAAAAAATTACAATTTTTTGCTGTCAAATTTGCAAATTTGTTTGCACTCAAAGAATATTTACACTTAAAACAAAAACGTTAATAATATTATCTAAAAATCTTGCTATTACTACAGAAACATTTATTATTTTTTGCTGTCAAATTTGGTAATTTTAAAAAACATTTTAAAAATATAAATTGCAACAGATTTTAATAGCATTTGTAACAATGGTAGGTTCTGCTCATTATTATTTTTTACTAATACTATGTTTTTCGTACTTTTATAACAGTGAAAGGCAATTATAATTATTATGCATTTGACTCAAATATTGATTGCAAATATTCCATATTTTGTTCTGTGTTATTTCTGTTCTGTAGTAGTTTTTCGACTTCTTCATCTAAATCCCGATGTTCCACTTTCCATTGATTTCGAATACTGGATATGAACGGATCTGACGTTGAAAATAATATATTAAATAGATCTTCATTTGTGGAATTTCGTGAAATTTTTCTAGTATTGTGCTCTCTATAAAATCTGTAATCCTTGTTCCTTTTTTTCTGAGCCTCCTCTGATAGAGCTCCAAGTGGCACCAAATGATATTTAATGACATCTTCTCCATGATAAAGGATTTTTGAACTGTTGCAGACATATTTCTCCATGGGTAGTTGGTTGTATATATTTTTGCAGTTTCCTTAGCATAATCTCCAAATTTTCTAGAGTCAAATTCTTCATTGCACGCAAGTACTTCTAGCATTATTTTAAATCTGAAAATAAGGTTTAAATCCACTCCTGTTATTTTAGATGCTGTTTCTGGATCTGAAAAGAATCTTCTTGCGGTATTGCTATCATTTGTATTGCCTGACCCTTGTTTTGGCTGATCTATAATCAATCCCAATTTACGATATTCATCTTGAACATGTTTTTTTTGTGAAGTTCTTAACTTTTTCGTTGTTTCTTATTGATCCTGAAGACCCGAAATCCGAATCATAACTGATTTTGAGTATGTGTTCCATAAGTCGTATTCTTGCATGTAGTGTGGTAATCCAAATTCATATGCATCGGTATTATCTAATGAATTGGATTGATGTTGCTTGACATATAATGCAGCTGGATGTTAGTCAAAGCCTGACCTACTTTTCCATCTATCATTGTCAGCACTAATTGGTAGCTTGCTTCAATTTGCTGCCCCGCTAACTGTAATTGTAATGGCTGTAGTGTTGCAATTTGGGCCTTGATATTACTAACTTCTTTGTTAATGGCATCATGAGTTTCTTTTTTGAATTCAAATTTGATTGGCCTGCAGTATTTCGTAGAAGATGGTGTCTCATTTTTCCAAATATCCATTGTTTGCGTTGTCCTAGTCGAAGGATCTGAATCTTCCAAAATGTTTTTCAATCGCAATGGTACAAATGATACCATGAACATATCTGAGTCCGAAATATTTTCACATACAATTTGTTTGTATTGTTTTTGTCCCGAAGAACCATCACATCCCCATTTACAAAAAAGAATTAACTTTGTGTTTCCATATTTCTTCAACTCATTTCCTGTTATTGATTGTAGCACGCGTTCGGCTGTGTGATCAGGTAGAGATTGTAGTTGTACCTCTGCCGAAATTGATGTGAATGGAATAGTGTCCTTTGATGGTAAACAGTCCATTTTAGAGGCGGTTATGTGATGATATGCTGGATACATATTTGAGCCTTTTTCAATCGCACGCACTCTGAACTGAATATATTGCTGTTTTGTTAATTTCAAATCCACAAATAGTGCTAATGCCTCCTCATTTGTGGACTTTTTGCATCGCTTGGAGTTGGTATACTTTTAAGAATCCGTTTTGTTCTCACTGGACTAGCTTCAACAACTTTTTCAATGATATCCACTTTTGTTAATTGGTTCTGTGATAGTAATTGATGTAGGAAAGATTCTTTTATATTTGTACAACCAATTTCATCGTTAACATCTTTAAGTTTCCGCCTCATAGATCTATCGCTGCAGTTGTCCTATGATTTGCGTGGTCTTCCAGCCTTATCTTGCTTTGCTGTTTCTGCAGCGACTGTAAGTTGGCCTTCTAACTAGTTTCCATTTTTTATATAAAAATGTTGTTTACTGTAGCTAACTTCTTTGTAGCGTTTTTTTTTTAGCGCTTCGACGGAATTAGATAATTGCTATTGTATTTCGGTGCTACACGAATTTAAGTTTAATTTTATTTTAACGTAACTAAGAACATCTTCCTGGGTTTTGTTTCTAAAATACTCTTCGGCCAGTTCTTTATAACTGCAGCTCTCCATATTTTTTTGCATATTTTTATTTGCGTCTGTTATTGCTGAAATATATAGTTTGTATTCAAATGTCGCTTTCTTATAAGCCTTCTCATAAGCCATCGTACTATGTTTCTAGGTAAAATAAAAAGATAAAAAATGGCATTAGAGCATTGTTAGGTAAAATAAAAAGGTATGATAATAAAAAAAACCCAGGTTACTAATGAATTGCATCCTCTGTGTATTGATATTCTTACTTACAAATATATTACTGGTAATAGAACAAACAATGACTATTATAAGCTATAAAATACCTAAAGCACAAATTTAATACACCATTATTGTATACGAGTACTTATACTGCTGATTAATTTATCGTAATTTGAATTTTTTTTAGAGTAATTTCATTAAAATGAAAAAAGTGTTCTACCCACGGGTCGTGACGGGTGCAAAAGCATATATAGTGCTACAGAGGATACTTTCACCTTTCTCCGGGTGGTATACGTTTCTTGTTCCGTTTTGTTCCCTAGAAGTTCTATTCCACTAAAATTGAAATTTGAGAAAAAAATAGTAGTTTCATAAATATTTCATAACGCCCCTAATATTAAACGGTAGAGCTGTGACCAGTTACAACAACTAAAGACTATAATCCTACCAACATAATAAAAAAGACCCCAGGTCATTATCGATGATAGGTTGCGAGTATTAACGATTTATTTCTGATAAAAAACACAAAAAAAAACCTTTTTCTGAAATTATAAAAAGAGTTGAGTTTGACAGCATGCCACGCCCACAATTAGCAATAGTCTAACCTAATTTTTTGGCCACCTTAATCTGGATATATTAGCTACAAAAAGGCGTAAAAGTTTTAAAAATCAGTGACAAAAAAAAATCGACTTTTGGCCAATGAAATCCAAATTTCTGCCACAGTGCGCCACAACCAAAAGTTTTTTGAAGATCATTTCATCATCATTTAAAGAACAACGACTTATAGCCTGTTTTTTAACTTACGGCCTGTTTATGTAACTTGTTTTTTCTCTCATCGCACGTCTAGAGCCAAACGAATTTCATTTTTGGTTTTTGAGACTTTTTTTGAGTGTAAACACAAAAGCTTTTAGTTATCATCAAAATGCGGGTTTAAATAAGTCAACAACGTACAATGTTAATAGCCTGTTCAGCGAACTTTTTTGTTTAAGCAGACGTGCGGTTGCTACCCAGGCGATCAAGTTTATATTTGAGTTTTTGTTCCATTTTCGTCCGGGAGTGAAAGCTCATTTTACTAGCTGCTCTTATGTCAAAGTACATTGTTGCCACTGTGTTATTCTTTTTGATATTAAAAGCTCTTTCTATTGGAAAATACCAAAATTTAGCAAACTGCAGGCAACACTGCTCTATCAGCTGTTTAATTGGTAGCAGCTGATTGCAGACAAAATAAAATAAACAAACAACAAATTGCAAGAAGAAAAGTGGGAAAAGTTAAAGTTAGTGAAGCGAGATAATTAAAGTGTTTTTGAAATGATTGCATCCGTTGCATTTGGGGCGACTTTTGTTTGTTAGAAATTTCCATATTAAACAATGATTTCTTGTAAATGCGAAAAGAAACACATTTGTAAACAAACTAAACGATTGACATTTTCTGATTGTCTAATCTGACGTTTTGTTTCGTTTGTGTTTGATTTCGCTGAACCAAATTTTTAAGCAAAACGAAAGCTCTTTTCGTATCACTCAAAACAAAGCGTACAAAAACCAAAAGTTGTCTTCGCTAGTCATTTGGCGTACGAATGATCAAAAATTAAGTTACAGAAACAGGCTATAAGTGTCAAAATAGACAATCGTAAAAAATTGTTCGTGTGGGTTATATTGATGTGTTTTCATTTCAATAAATAAATAAAAATGGATTGTTTGACAAAAAAAATTTAAGTATTTTTAACATTGAAACGAAACAGCATATATTGTTATTAACAATTGTACTTATCAGAGTAAAAAAGACCAACTCTATCCAGTTTCGTGCCTTGGTGGACTCGATGGACGAGTTCCCAGAACTAGCCACTCGGTCCCAAATCTTCTAACAGATTCGAAAATACTTCCTTATTAACACGGAAGTTTGCAATAAATCTACAAAACATAACTTTCATTCATAAAAGCAAATTATACTGATATACTCACTGGTCTTCTGGAATCTCCAACACATTGGTTGAATCACGCAAAATCCTACGGCTTAGGCGACTTTCTCTATCATCATTTTCCGTAGTTTTAATAGGAAAACCGAGAGCAACGGAGGAAATCATTTTAAATTGGTAAAAAAAGCAAACAATTGTGTTTATTTTCGTTTCTTTATTTATTTTTTAATACCTACCATCAGCTGTTGTTGATTTTACAGCTGATGGCTAGGGTTGCCCCCGTTTAGCATATATTTGTATGAAAAAGCTTTAAGAAATGCCAATAAAAACATGAAGGTAATATTGTTCTTTGACAGGAACACAACCAAGAAAAAGAGCTTTTCTGCCCAAGCGAAAAGCAACAATGAACTCAATTGAAAATCTGATTGCTTGTCTAGCAATTGCACGCCTGCTGTTTGAAGATAGTTCAAAACAGGCTGTTAATTTTTGATTATTCGTACGCCAAATGATTAGCGTAGATAACTTTTGGTTTTTATACGATTTGTTTTGAGTGATACGAAAAGAGCTTTCGTTTTGCTTAAAAAATTTGGTTCAGCGAAATCAAACACAAACGAAACAAAACGTCAGATTAGACAATCAGAAAATGTCAATCGTTTAGTTTGTTTACAAATGTGTTTCTTTTCGCATTTACAAGAAATCATAGTTTAATATGGGAATTTCTAACAAAAAAAAAGTCGCCCCAAATGCATTTTTTTGTCTGCAATCAGCTGCTACCAATTAAACAGCTGATGGAGCAGTGTTGCCTGCAGTTTGCTAAATTTTGGTATTTTCTAATAGAAAGAGCTTTTAAAGTGAACAAGAATAACATATTGGCAACAATGTACTTTGACATAACGGCAGCTAGTAAAATGAGCTTTCACTCCTGGACGAAAATGGAAAAAAAACTCAAATATAAATTTGATCGCCTGGGAAGCAATCGCACGTGTGCTTAAACAAAAAAGTTCGCTGAACAGGCTATTAAAACACAACCATATTAAAATGCTTAAAGCTCACGTCGTTCAATTATTTTCAATATATTCATTCAATTTATTTATTTTTGTTGCGCCTCTGCCTTCGGCAATTAGGTGTCAGCTTCGTCCACAACCATGCTGATATTACTACTTAAAATACCTATAGTGATTTGACGTTTAAAATTATAATAGCCTGTTCAGCGAACTTTTTTGTTTAAGCACACGTGCGATTGCTACTCAGGCGATCAAGTTTATATTTGAGTTTTTGTTCCATTTTCGTCCGGGAGTGATAGCTCATTTTACTAGCTGCCGTTATGTCAAAGTACATTGTTGCCAATGTGTTATTCTTGTTCATTTTAAAAGCTCTTTCTATTGGAAAATACCAAAATTTAGCAAACTGCGGGCAACACTCCTCTATCAGCTGTTTAATTGGTAGCAGCTGATTGCAGACAAAATAAAATAAACAAACAACAAATTGCAAGAAGAAAAGTGGGAAAAATTAAAGTTAGTGAAGCGAGATAATTAAAGTGTTTTTGAAATGATTGCATCCGTTGCATTTGGGGCGACTTTTTTTTGTTAGAAATTCCCATATTAAACAACGATTTCTTATAAATGCGAAAAGAAACACATTTGTAAACAAACTAAACGATTGACATTTTCTGATTGTCTAATCTTACGTTTTGTTTCGTTTGTGTTTGATTTCGCTGAACCAAATTTTTTAAGCAAAACGAAAGCTCTTTTCGTTTCATTCAAAACAAATCGTTCAAAAACCAAAAGTTATCTACGCTAGTCATTTGGCGTACGAATGATCAAAAATTAAGTTGCATAAACAGGCTATAATTGTTTCTGTTTTCGCATTGTAAATTGGTAAAACACTCCTAAAGAGTTTTATTTTTCCTTTTTTGTGGAGTTGACAACTGTAATTTAAATTTCATCTCAAATTAGACAGTGTAAACGGCAATTATTCGATAAGAAGGTTATCGATTATTGCAACGTTACAGACAATATATGGCAATATATCGTCCACATCAATAAGGTAATGTATTCCGAAAGTTGACACCGAAAAAGCATTAATTTTGCCCGATTTATATTTATTAGTGTTGTTAAACTGGCTGAAAATGCTAATTTATAATTTTATTAATGTCGTACCAAATATTTTAGTGTTAGGTTTTAATTCCATTCTTCTGAAAAATATTCACTTTGAGTTTTAGGCCCTTGTTTATAGCTCGAGTGCAATAGATTTTAAATATTTATCCTTTGAATAAACATGAGTAGTACACTTTGTTCATTAAATATAACCGAAGCGCTTAAATTATGTTAATATAAAAGAACCGCATAGATTTTCATTAAAAAATTTTGTATTCTAAAAAAACTTGATTGGGAGGGGGGTGGGAAATAAAGGGCGAATAGAGATGCAACAAACATTTATTACCTGAAATTTGGCAATAATGTTGTTTTTTCAGTGCCAGCATATTATTAGGGTATTTCTTTGTTTTACTTCTTCCTATGTTAAAAGGAGAACCCATACTAAAAAGTCTAACTTGTCTTACTTTGAATTTGTAATTTTGTACAATGCCAACAAAAATAAACATAAAAAATTTGTGAGTGCTGTGTGTTTTCATTTTCAATTTGTTTGTATCGCTGTTCCGTCCTTTTTCTTTGCAGGTTGTTGGCACATTGAGAGACAGCCACCCAGTTCGTCCACACATTCGCCAGGTCGTTATGGTGATTACCTCTGCGATAGTCCTTGGAGTCTAATAGAGTCTGCAGCAAAAGCTATGAAATCACGACAGGGTGATAATGTTGAATTTGTCCTGTGGACAGGGTAAGTTTAAACTGTACACTCAACAAATAAATATTGTAATTTCACCGTATAATTTAAATTTGATTTAATATTGTATTGATAGTATTTGTCTGTGTATGGGCAAAGTTTTGTGTTAATATGCATGCATATATGTACATATATTTTGTTGGCTAGAAATATGCATGCACTATTATTGGACATATAGAAATATATATATAAATATGTGACCATAAGTTCCGGAATGGAAAGCGCGGCTCTTGAACATGAGTATGTGGGTTGGATTCCTGCTCCGACCATCTTACATTTCTATCGACGGCCACCTCGCTTAGTAATGGCGCCACTACCGAATACTTAGCCATCAAAAAGCATCTCAAAATACCATTTGGAACGGGTGTAAAAACTGTGGATCCCAATCAGCTCACTGGTTGTGAGAAAGTCTCCCCAATCCCTTCATGGGATGGAATGGGAAACCATTTCTTTATTTTTTTATAAATAATATAGCTCACCAGCCAGTTAGGGCTTCAACCAAGCGAGGATTACTTGAAACGAAATGTATGTGTATATGTTTTTGATCTCTGAATCACAGTTATCAGTTTAATCTCTGGGCCATATTTCCTAAACAACCCGAAACTATTCCTGACAGTATTTTCCAACTCTATACAATATGCTTCATTGTGTTTAATCTCGCTGTCGAAGGTGTAATAAAATAAGTCCCACCAGAATCGAACAGATTTATAGAACGTCGTCGTGCAGTGCTTTGAGGTGAGGTTTTACTATATCACAGAGCTGAATTTTTCTGTGGTATAGATTTTGTGTTTCAGCTATGTTTTTGAATTTGAAATTAACGACCGATTTTGTTAGTTTTAATTAATGTATGAGAAATTCTACTACATACAAACTGACAAGGTCAGGTTGGATTTTGTTGGAATTATAGACAGTTCAGTTAAGCACACTGACTGGCATGAATAGTTTCGACCTCGGTGACAAGTTCATCAACTACAAGATTATTATATTATGTCGATAAGTTATGTTAATCAATGATATTTTTTAACCATATTGAATTACCAAAAAATGGGATTAACGAATTCGGCGAAAATTTGTTGGTGGCAAAACACTCGATAGTGTCGTCGTCCCTAAGCGAGGTGGCCGCCGTCGAAAGAAATTGAAGGTGGTCAGAGCAGGGATCGAACCCACGTTCTCATGCACAAGAGCCCCGCACACTACTATTGCACCACCGATGGCAACGATTAAATTCATAACGCCTGTAAATAATATTTGAAACATATATGTATATATTGTAACATAAGAAGAAAAATATGTAACATGAAAAAATCCGCGACGGGCGGGGTCAGCACTAGTCGTGATCGGGATTAAAACGTGATCCGATCATTCCGAAGATCCCGTTATTCCCGAAGAATCCCGATAAATACTAACATTCCTGAAAATCACGATATTCACAAAACACTACTTTTAACGCTACTACTGCACTACTACAGTTTAAACCCTCTACTTAGGGAATGATGTTGCCTGAGTATGATAAACCCAATAACGGTATGGGTACACTTAGAACCAATTTTTGACTGGTTATTTAAATTGGTAATCAGTTGATTTTGATTTATGTTTGATCTGACTTTAAATACGAAGAGACAACAGTGGGAAACGCTACGAAAAATAACCGGTATTCATACATTTATCGCCTAATCGTTACAATACATCAAACTGACGCCATTTGCAAAACAAATGTGAAGTGATAAAATACAAAATATTTAATGAAATTGAAAAATATATGAGCAGAAATTAAGTTATAACTGCACTACGAGTTAAATTATACGTCTTTATTGTTATTTCAATTAGGATGGTATTATAATTGTTCACATAAACAATTAAAGAAGCTTTGTGGTTGTTCTTCTTGTTGTTTTCTGACAAAATCATGTGGTCACTTTATCATACTAGTTTAAATGCCCAACTTTTGCTGTTTAATCAACAATTTGATCGCTGATCAAAAATGATTTTCCACTCAAAAATTAGGCCTTAGTACAATGCTTGATGTTGTTCAACACCGTTGGAAGTGTATTCTCTGCCTGTACCGCATTTGAGTGGAAAGGTGTACGCTAGGCCGGGCCGAAAAAAAAAGTTTAAGGTATGGGATTTAGATAGCAAAAAAATCGTTCTATGACTCAAGAACACAACTACAGTAAAATCAATTAACCTCTTCACAAATTTTAAACAAAAAGTATGATGAAAGTGGATCTTCATTTTCGTCATTATCAAAATAAGTTTTCAAATGTTCATATGGTATGATTCTTGTGAATGGTGGTTCTGACAGCTTTTCATCATCGCCCAAATCAGTGGAATCATAATTAAGTTTCGGTTTTACGTAGGTATGCATATTGGACGGTTCATATAGATCGCTACGAAAATGACAAATTTGTTCCAGTATATATGTTGTCGATCGTCGAAGAGCATGCAAGGCAAAACATTTTTATAATGTGCAAAATATTTATAATATAAACATACACCAATCGTACAAGAGGGTGTAACTTCATTCCACGAGTCTGAAATGTTGCTGGTTGCCATCCAGTACGTTAAATGTGTAAATTCTGGAATAGTGCAATTTTTATAGAATCATCATTAGCGTTTATAAGCTGTCTGAACGTTCTTCTAAGATATCAGCTTTTAAACACTGAAACTACCCATTGATCCATTGGTTGGATAAGTGAAGTGGTGTTTGGTGGCATAAACAAAAATTTCAGATTGTCCAACAAATCTTCAATGTAAGAGGATGAGTGGGGGCATTATCAATATTGATTAAAGCATTTAAATCCAAGTTTTCTTTAGAGCAATAGGATCTTATTTCATGAATATCACATTTCATTTTTTTTAAATAATTCAGACGTTACCCACTCCAACGTACGGGAAGGTTTTTTTATTAACGCCTTTCATTGCTATAGGATTTTCTGCAGTATGAAAAAGAATGGTTTAAATTTCAAATCTCTTTCCGCGTTTCCACCCAGCAGATGAGTGAGCCTATTTTTGATTCGCTTACGTCCTGAAACGGATTTTTCTGCTTTAGAAATATAAGTTATGTTGGGAGCCTTTCCCAAAACAATCCCGTCTCGCCAAGTTGCAAACTTGCTTAAAAGTAAGTCCTTCGCAACACTATCGGCACTAGCTGCTTCACCTTTTAGTTTTATATGAAGAAGGTTGTACCGTGTTTTTAATCTTTCGAACATGCTTTGAGTCGCTAAAAACTTTGGATCATTAGCGTTCTCGTCCTCCATATTATTTGACAATGGTTTTTCAAAACACCTTAAAATATTTGATTTAGTCTCCAGCATTATTGCCTTACTCGATTTCTTATTTTCAACTTTTCCACTCCTGATTATTATCCTTGCGATTAAACAAAAGTACGGATTACCAATTGAAAATACAAAAAATAATTTCAACTTACGCAAAGAGATTCCTAAATAAAAAATTTGCTTATGTAATAAATCTTAGTTTTCAGTACCTTCAAAAAACACAATTTTCGTTTCAATAACTTTCATCAAACTGAAAACAAACCGTAAATTTCTTACACAGAACTGTTGACGAAAATCAAAACATGGGATTTGCCGTTTTATAACCATTCGTAGCCGTTCGTTGTGCGAGGGAAAGCAATTCATAAATTTTTTTCTACGTCGCAAGGTGAAATGAGTGAATTTTTTTTCGACGCAATATGAAATGTTGAAAAATG
Source organism: Phaonia tiefii (assembly GCA_963931995.1). NCBI lineage: Eukaryota > Metazoa > Arthropoda > Insecta > Diptera > Muscidae > Phaonia > Phaonia tiefii. Next base: position 192,321,695 of record OZ008369.1, read on the forward strand.
AAACGTCGCAAAGCGAGGTATTAGTGTACTTTCATACCACTCTGATATTAATGGAAATACAGAGGCTTTTAATATGCCTATCACGCCAAATTTATTTTTAAAAACTCAGAGAATTTATGAACTACATATAAATTAAATATTTACTTATGACTAAGAAATGTAAGTAATATGTTAATGTAGGTAAATTCCTGTTCATTCACAATAAGCTTAGTTCATAAGAAAGTGGCGTTTCACAAAATATTTACCTTCACCAAATTTCGTCAAGATCGGTTGTATTTTAATGAAGTTATCACGTCGATCGATCAGAGATCAACACAATGGTTGGATAGGTGGTACAATCATGGGAGTGTTTAAATCCCATGCTTTCAAAGCAGACTGGCGTTTCACGATATATTTCCTCATGCTAAACTTAATTATGATCGGTTGTGTTATGCGGGAGGTATTGTGTCGATCAACCACCTGCCCACGTCGTTTGACGGAATATAGGCTAATTTACGGGAGTTATTGTGTCAACCAGCTACTCTGCCGCCAAACGTTTGTGCGGGAGGTACCGCAACGGACGTAGCAAATTCGTCAAAGTTCTCTAGTTAAATAAGCATTTTGAAAATATTTCTCAACACAGAAGTTGAAGTTACTCGTATATATCAAAAAGGTGTTGGGAGAAACATAATGCTGTCCTAAATTTGTAGATTTGTATGGGAGGCTCCAGAATGAGTATTGTGGTCGTGCCCACTTTTTATCATAATTTAAACAGCCAGCATGACAAAAGGCAAACGCACATGGTCCAATCGTCTTATAACTTACTAAAACAAATCTCGCCGAAAGATACCTAGGATCTTATATGTCTCTTTCTATGTGTTACCTCGTTTTCCAATTGCTGAATTAATACGTTTCGTTTAATTTTTCGAATATTCATATGTTTCTAAAATGTCTATTGCATTTGTTGTGCCTTCGACGCACATTTGATAACACTAGTCAACAGTCAAAATGTACTCCGGATGCCATAATTTTTTCTGTGTAGATAACCTTGACATGAGCTTGGTTGACTAGTGGGATAATTTCAAAGGTAAAATGCAATGTTCGAACTAAAAAGTTAGCGAAAAAAATCACAACTTCATTATTAATTGATGGATTTTCTTAAAAAGTAGCTTGTTTGATTTCTAAAACCTGCCACATTGCGTATAAAATACAAAAAAAATGCACTCTGTGAATTAATATTTTTTTAAGGGGCTTTCACTTGTAAATTTTCGGTAAAATTTTGTAAAATTCCTGATTCAACAACCGATTACGACCGCTGTAGCTAGCCGATGAATGAAGACGCACATTATTTATGTTTTGGGGTCTACTACCATCCATTTAGTACATATTTTGACGAGATGTGTTAGTTGCTGAAACAATTTTTCAAACAAAAACAAATTAACCAAAAAAAAATTTTTAAAATTTAAAAAAAAAAAAACCAAACGAAAAAAAAATTTCTATTGCGTTTTTCGAGCTCATGTCAATGTTATCTACACAGAAAAAATTATCGCATCCGGAGTACATGAAATTTTTTTCATTTTGTTGAGTAGTGTAATTGCATACTTCTGAAAACATACAAATCTGATTGTGAACATGGTCTTCAAAACATTTGTAGTTTTTGAGAAATATTATAAGAAAAAAAATACTATGTTATTACCTACACAAACTACCCGTTTTTAGTTGGGGTTCAGATTGGAGCCGCATTAAAATTCATACTGAAAACGTGCATCGTTGTTGCAATGGTGAGTGATAAGTGAATTTATTTCACCTTTTTTTTTTGAGTGTGCCTCGTGGACAACATTTCCAATAACGCCTTTGCTTGCGATTGCTGGTTTTTGTTGAGTTTCTAAAAATGCTGAGTAATAATTCAAGAGGTTATAAGTGATACCTAATGCACTTGCATTTAACGTACGAAAAATAAGCTCGCCTTTAAGTCTTTCGTGATAGTGTAGTTACGCAACATATTTAAAAATTAGAGCCAGTGACTGCAACACAAGAGACAAAGAGGACAATCTTAAATGCGCTTTTTAAGTAACATTTAAACATGACAAAACTAAACCAGAAGAACCGCATTGCAGGTGGAGAACGGAATGAAAAAGTACCAAAAACCTCAGCAAAGTAATAAAAGCCAAACTAACTTGTAAACGTCACTTACTAGAGTTAGTGAATAAAGGACACAACCGAAACTACCAAAACCCCATTTCACAATTTTTCTCTCGGAAAATAAAAAATTCATGTTTCGACGAAAAAAGATACATGTTTCATAGGTGATTCAGAGAGTGAAACTTTGTGAATACTCTCATACCACTATAATACATAATAGAATGACCACTCGTCACCGAAGGAACTAGTTTTACCGCAATATGTAAATGTCATCCTTGTAAACGAATAGTCACATTCATTTAAAAGTAAAATATAGGGCAATTAAAACCGAAGTTGTAAACTTATTAACCGGTTTGTATTTACTAATAACGACTGATAGTTTATTATAAACAATAACTTCATTGTGCGAACTTCCAATCAAAAGATTAAACCCGATTTTGACTTAAAATTATATGCAATAAAGAGTACTAGTTTTTGAATCAATATGCCTCTAAACTTGAGAAAAGTTAAATACTGTATTATGTACGCTAGGCCGGGCCGAAAAAAAAGTTCAAGCTATAGGATTTAGCTAGCACCAAATCGTTCTATGGTTCAATAGTATACACAAACAAAATATCAGAAAAAACAAGTAACCCTTTCACGTCCCGAAATTCACTGGAAGCAAAAGCGAGATGCAATTTCACATTTTGGAAAATTTCAATGTATAAGTAATTGGGTTACATTTTCAATATTGTGGGGATGGTGAAATTTAGCATGGATCATATTGGTATATCGTCGTCCCGAAGTTATCTTCACGTATCTCCAAAAAAATATTTTTTTGGGAAATTGACTCTAAAGTTTCAACAATTTGTATAAAAAAATTGATGTGAAAAAAGTGGTCCAAAATTTTTGCCAGTAGTAGTGCCCGATTGGAGTAAAAATATCCAGTCATTGATAAAATTTTCTGAGAAATGGCTAGTTTTATCTCCAAAAAAAATTTCACATTTTGTCGTATACGCCACATTTAGGGAAATATTTTTTTTTGTTTATGGCGCATACGTGAACATAAGTAGAAAAAAACATTAATGTTTAGTCCGTAATTATCTTCACGTATATGCACTATACATTAGGGTGCAGCGACAATATTTGCAATTTTTTTTGTTACTTTCTGTAATGTTATAGACTTTATACGGAATTACTTTTGAGATATAGAACGAAAACAAAATACATATATTAATAGGATGTTAATATATTCTTTTTTACGGCGACACGAAATAACTCCCAAATGAAATAACTCCCGCGAAATAACTCCCTACGAAATAACACCCAAAAACTATGAAATAAGTCCCATTTAAAAAAAATTAAATAAGTCCCGCAAAAAATGAAATAATTCCCACGAAAGAAATGAAGTAAGTCCCAATGGAATAACTACAATGAAATAACTCCCAAATAATAACGCCCAATCGTAATGGGATTAACATATTTTTATTGTATTTTGTATTTACATGAAAACTTGCATGGTGTAATCAATTCACACGGCAAACTGGACACTTGTACTTATCTTCGCCGTTTGTAATACTCTCTGCCTGTAGTTTGAGTGTACATTCACTGCAAAGTTTCAAGTGCTTGCAAGGAAGCATAAGTATGTTTGCCTCTCGAATCAGACATATGATACAATTAAATTGAGATCTTGCAGTGGAATCATCAGAAGAAGGCTTATTTTCCCTGTATATCTCTTCGTCTTCGTCTTCCTCTTCCCATTATGAGATATCTTCAAAGAGGTCTTCATCTGGTTCCATTTTTGTTATTGTATTATTTTTCGGAAATAGCATCCGGTTAATAAAAGCTGTTGCGGTGATGGATCCTGTTAGAAGCTCCCCACTTGCATTCGCAATTGTTCTGGCTTTGTCAATGCACTTTCTCTTTCTCTTGTATGCACCAACAGCCCCACCACTATTAGCCAATAACTCGAAGTCTCTTGCCTTGGAGAATCCTTCTTTTTGTAACATTTTTACAAATTTAAAAAAATTCCCGGCCTTAGGGATATTTTTTCCTAAAAAGCCATTATAGGCTTCAACCGCAGAGGTGGTTCGAGTAGCCTTACCAAAGACTGAAATGGCCTCAGGTCCAATCTGTAAGGAAAAAGGGTGGTTAATTTCAATATTTTACAATTCGGTTCAATATATTTACTTTTTGCATCCATTGCCCTTCAAAATATTCCAGAAACGAACTGAAATGAAATTGGCAATCTAAACGCTCTGTCTCATTCTTAATTATTTGAAATAATCTCGGAATATGAGATGAGGGCAAAAGTGGTAGCGCCAAAAGCTTGTGGTATTCCAGTGAAGCCTGTTTATTCTGTCGAATATATGTGGCGAGTTGTTTGTTTTTTGTTGTTATGCGACGACGTATAGCTTGTGCAGAATGAAACCAACATCCATACAATTTTGAATTTGGAAACTCCGTTCTTATGGCGTTACGAAGGCCTGCTTCGTAATCGGTCATAAAAGTTGCACCGTCCAAATTAATGAAATTTTCCTTTATGTATTGAAAGAAATGTGAATAACATTTTCTTGTTTTCTTATTCATCAGTACGTAAAAAAGTGGAAATATCTGTAAAATATACACAAATTAAGTTTGGAACAAATATATGAAGTCACACTTATAGCCTATTATAAATTCAACACATACCTTTCCGAAATATTCCACGTGCACCAATAGCAATTGCTTGAAACAGCCAATGGGTACTATCGCAAATGTTCCATCAATTAATATAGTTAGTTTCTCGTTATGGGAAATATTTTCTTTCACCACATTTATACTTTTGTCAGAGGCAAACACACAGTACGAAAATTCAATTGAATCATAGCATATTTTGAAAAATGACTTTTCAGGGGCATCGTGTAGAGTAACTCCAAATTTATCCATTATATCTTGTTGCTGAAAAGCTGCAATGACATCGGCAGAAGTTTTTGGAGAAGTCACATAAATTTTAGCAGCCAAATATTGAAGGCCCCGCTGAACTTTTACTGATTTCTGGAAAAAATAAGGAATATACCTAGAATAGGTGCCAATCGCGAAAAAATTTTAAATTTTGGTGGAAGGGGGTAGAAGACGCGATTTTAAGCACAAAATGTAAAACGCCCATATTGGGGGAAAATTCTATTTTAGGAGTTATGGGCCTCCAAAGTTTCCGATATGTGGGCGTCGCAAGCCCAGTTAAGTCGAAAAATAAAATTTAAAAAAACCTGAGTTCTTTAAAGTAGGTTTGCAACAAAAACTTTTTGCCCCAGAAGGACTTTAACTAGCGATCAAAAAAAGATTTCCGTGCGACAAAAAAAAAACAGTACATACGAAACGATTTTTCGATCTTTTTTTGGATTTCAACGCCCAATATTTCTATAACTAAGCGAATTATCGAAAATTTACTTTTAATTTTTTTGATTTATTTAATATCACATTATACAACACACTCAAAAATGATTATTGCTTAAAATGTTTCCAAATCATCATACAGTTGCACTTACCTTGCACTTATGGCTACAAATTTATCTCTGAGACCACACAAAGTGCTTGAAGCACCACTAATAATGCCTGGATCCATGCAGTAATTTTTGAATTCATTCAGCACTTGTAACTCCTTATATAATTCTTCTTGATTTGTGTGGTTGTGTTCGATAAAACCTTGGGGCCTTCGACATTCATTATTTTCTACTATAATCCTAGATTTACAGTCGTAATTATAACAAACATAGTATTCCTTTCCACTACGTTGAGATTTTTTTATATACAATTGTTTCTCTGAAGAAGAATACAAGACTTTACTGCTCCTGCGCTTTCCTGTAACGATTTCAAAATTTCTTTCCATTTTTCAACTTCTTCACCTAACCACTGCCAGAGCTACTTCGGGACTGTCAAGTCACTTTCAATGTAAACAGTTATTCAAACACTACCATAGTACAAACAAAACTCATAAAAATTATTATATTAGAAAATGAAATAACTCCCACTGATTAGAAAATCATTTTAAAGAAATGAAACAACTCCCATAAAAACCGAAATTAGTCCCACAAATGCGGGAGTTGTTTCATATGAAATAACTCCCGCTTTTGTATGGAAAAAATTTGTGGGACTTGTTTCATTTTTGTGGTGGGAGTTATTTCATTTGGGAGTTATTTCGTGTCGCCCTTTTTAACGTATGTCAAATACTTTTTTCACATACGTGAAGATAACTTAATTTTTTTTTAATTCAAAATTTTCATATATTTTTTATTGTATATCCACAATAATGGTTCATACGGTATCATAACGTGTTAAATTTTTACCAAACGTGGATATACAAGAAAATGACTACATAATACCTCTGAAACCATAAGAGATAGGGACCTGGGGATTAAACAGATGGGTAGATCTAAAAACTCTATCCCAGGAAATAGTGTTATCTCATTTTTTTTTGATTTTGTGATATACGTGAAGATAACTTCGGGACGACGATATATTGATATGGATCAAAAGTTTTGAAGAGAATCATTTTAAGTATACAATAAATGCAGTTTATTTTAAATTTAAAAGTAGAAAACTTACTTTTTTGTTGTTTTTGCTCTTTAAAACTGCAGTAACACAATTTTTAGAATTTTGAATTAATGAGTTGTATAGAAGAGGCAATTGGCGATATAGCAATAGTTTTACAGGGTTCTTGAAATTTGGGTCGGAATCGGATGTTATCAAAATGTTTACTATGAAGTGCATGGAATAATTAGGGGAATTTGCTTTTAATGTTGCAGCTCGTTAATCTTCTTGTTTGCTACTTATATACGTCCATTGGGCTAAATATTAATCTCGCCTATTAAGGTGTATAGGAAATCAAAAAAGATCTCCAACTTTTTTGATTTCGATACACCTTTGTGTGGAACGTCAATAATGGCCTTCTATAAGTAACAAATAAATAACTCGCTCAATGAGTAGCAAGAACTAAAAAATACATTTTATCTTTTTTTCATGCACTTTCATGTCGAAAATATATATATGTATATATTTTCTTCTATGAAACCCATTGAGTCCAGATTCTCAAAATTGTGTTACTGCAGTTTGGCTCATCTGTTAACTACTTGGCTCATCTGACGTTTCCTTTCACACTCTTCTTGATGCGGACGGTGTGATAGAGAGAAGTGACATACGCCAGGTGGAATTACAATAACTTCTTGCTTTAATTTTTCATGTCGTTTTGGTAAAAAACAGTGAAATTTAAATGTGTTTTAAACTTTTTTATTCGCCGTTATAGTTAGCATACATTTGTGTTGTATTTAACAAACAAAACGAAATGCCGTTGTTGTTATTTTGTTTGTTGTTTTGAACCATTGCCTCTATCTGGTATTAGTACAGCAATTTTTTCAACATCGAACGAAAATATCACCCCAGGCCAAATGTCATAAATTTGTTGAGAGAACTATAAGGTCTACTATAAGTATTAGTTTATGTGTGACACAGACAATTTTGTTGGTTTTGCTTTTGATTGGTATCCATTTTTTGTGCATTTGAGCCGCGGATTTGTGAGTTTGTGTGAAATAACGTCACCCAGGGGTGGAAGTCATGACCTGGAAGGCCTGAAATCATGACCAAACAGGCCTTCCCTACACCATACCTTTTGCTTTCTTTTTAACATTGCGTGAGATTACTGATGTCTCAGTAATTAGGTTAGTTTTTGAAAAATGTAAGTAATTTTTGACGATTTTTTTTAAAATTTGTATTGAAAACAAACAAAAAACCAAGGAATTATTATCAGATTTTAAATCGCGATAATTAAGCGAGATATCGAAAAATGTTATTCATTTTTTCGATTAGTGTTTATTGCTGTGTGCAAAACATACAAGTAATACCAAAAGTATTTATTATAAAAAAGTATTAATTATCAAATCTACTTATAAACGTTTTCAACAAATTTAATCTGAGCACCTTAAAATTCCTTTCGACTGCTGCGACACTATTGAGTATTTAGCCATGAAAAAGCTTCTCGAAATACCATTCGGAACCGGTACGAAACTGTAGGTACGGTGTATGAAACTAGACAGCGCACAGCTCACTAGTTGTGAGAAACTCTCCGAATCCCTTCATGGGATAACATTTTTTGTTTGTTTAGAATGTATGGATCTTTTCGTTGCTTCGTAAGTACAAATTTTGAACTAGCGGTTATTTTCAACCAAGAATTTCAATATATCTACAAATGTCTAGGGTGTGGAATTGAAATCTGTATGTGAGTTGACATTTAAAAAATTCTTACTTGCAAAAGTATGGTAATCCAGAATTTTATTAGCAATTTTTTTATAATATTAAGCCCTGTATTCAGTTTTTATGAAATTTTTGTTGCCAGAAGAGGTACCTGTATAAAATATAACGAAAAAATCATGAACCGAAATTCATTTGTTTGGTACTCAAGTACAGGGTCAAGTACAGGGTTGTTAAGCCAAACTTATTTCGCGCGAAATCAATTGTTTTATAAGTGTTTGGCACCGGATTTTTTTAGTACATTTGACATTTGGATTATTTTAGTAAACAAAAGTAATACGACATGCGTTAAAAATAAAATGGAATTCAAAGATGAATTATTAATGAAATATTTGCATGGTACATCAGATATAAGTGGTAACTCTCTGAAACAACATTTTCGGTTTGGAGATAAATGACAAAATTTCTTACGAAAATTTCGCAAGAACTGAATACGGGATTTTATGACGAATAGACTACACTTTGATGAACGGAAATATACAAAAATTAATTTGATTGATAAATAGCATGTCGAATTGTGAAATTGGCCTAAAGTGTATTCGCAGTCAAAATCGAGTAGCGTCCAATTACGATACCAATTTTGGAAAAGCGGAAACAGTTTTTATGAAAGCGCTTACCTGGTTAACGGCTTTTGAGTTTATATGGCTACGTATTTCAAATTTGAATATGGTTTTTCTAATTTTAATTATGAAATGGTATAACATTTCAAATTTTTATATGGTTTTCAAATATGAAATGTAATACAAATGCGCCACCTAATCAAAACAAAAATCATTTTAAGTAAATTCAAATTTAAAATCAAGTTAATTCTTGAGTGCCAGTTTAGAATTTGAATACACATAATTTTACGCTACTATCACTTCAACCGACAATACCTTTTTCGTAAACACATTCCAATAAATGCTAGCGTACTGAAGCGATAATGGTTGTTAAACCTAACGTGAAAATTATAAGTACCTATATTGTGGAAAATTGAGTTTTTATCGAATAACTAAGCGAATTATCGAAAATTTACTTTTAATTTTTTTGATTTATTTAATATCACATTATACAACACACTCAAAAATGATTATTGCTTAAAATGTTTCCAAATCATCATACAGTTGCACTTACCTTGCACTTATGGCTACAAATTTATCTCTGAGACCACACAAAGTGCTTGAAGCACCACTAATAATGCCTGGATCCATGCAGTAATTTTTGAATTCATTCAGCACTTGTAACTCCTTATATAATTCTTCTTGATTTGTGTGGTTGTGTTCGATAAAACCTTGGGGCCTTCGACATTCATTATTTTCTACTATAATCCTAGATTTACAGTCGTAATTATAACAAACATAGTATTCCTTTCCACTACGTTGAGATTTTTTTATATACAATTGTTTCTCTGAAGAAGAATACAAGACTTTACTGCTCCTGCGCTTTCCTGTAACGATTTCAAAATTTCTTTCCATTTTTCAACTTCTTCACCTAACCACTGCCAGAGCTACTTCGGGACTGTCAAGTCACTTTCAATGTAAACAGTTATTCAAACACTACCATAGTACAAACAAAACTCATAAAAATTATTATATTAGAAAATGAAATAACTCCCACTGATTAGAAAATCATTTTAAAGAAATGAAACAACTCCCATAAAAACCGAAATTAGTCCCACAAATGCGGGAGTTGTTTCATATGAAATAACTCCCGCTTTTGTATGGAAAAAATTTGTGGGACTTGTTTCATTTTTGTGGTGGGAGTTATTTCATTTGGGAGTTATTTCGTGTCGCCCTTTTTAACGTATGTCAAATACTTTTTTCACATACGTGAAGATAACTTAATTTTTTTTTAATTCAAAATTTTCATATATTTTTTATTGTATATCCACAATAATGGTTCATACGGTATCATAACGTGTTAAATTTTTACCAAACGTGGATATACAAGAAAATGACTACATAATACCTCTGAAACCATAAGAGATAGGGACCTGGGGATTAAACAGATGGGTAGATCTAAAAACTCTATCCCAGGAAATAGTGTTATCTCATTTTTTTTTGATTTTGTGATATACGTGAAGATAACTTCGGGACGACGATATATTGATATGGATCAAAAGTTTTGAAGAGAATCATTTTAAGTATACAATAAATGCAGTTTATTTTAAATTTAAAAGTAGAAAACTTACTTTTTTGTTGTTTTTGCTCTTTAAAACTGCAGTAACACAATTTTTAGAATTTTGAATTAATGAGTTGTATAGAAGAGGCAATTGGCGATATAGCAATAGTTTTACAGGGTTCTTGAAATTTGGGTCGGAATCGGATGTTATCAAAATGTTTACTATGAAGTGCATGGAATAATTAGGGGAATTTGCTTTTAATGTTGCAGCTCGTTAATCTTCTTGTTTGCTACTTATATACGTCCATTGGGCTAAATATTAATCTCGCCTATTAAGGTGTATAGGAAATCAAAAAAGATCTCCAACTTTTTTGATTTCGATACACCTTTGTGTGGAACGTCAATAATGGCCTTCTATAAGTAACAAATAAATAACACGCTCAATGAGTAGCAAGAACTAAAAAATACATTTTATCTTTTTTTCATGCACTTTCATGTCGAAAATATATATATGTATATATTTTCTTCTATGAAACCCATTGAGTCCAGATTCTCAAAATTGTGTTACTGCAGTTTGGCTCATCTGTTAACTACTTGGCTCATCTGACGTTTCCTTTCACACTCTTCTTGATGCGGACGGTGTGATAGAGAGAAGTGACATACGCCAGGTGGAATTACAATAACTTCTTGCTTTAATTTTTCATGTCGTTTTGGTAAAAAACAGTGAAATTTAAATGTGTTTTAAACTTTTTTATTCGCCGTTATAGTTAGCATACATTTGTGTTGTATTTAACAAACAAAACGAAATGCCGTTGTTGTTATTTTGTTTGTTGTTTTGAACCATTGCCTCTATCTGGTATTAGTACAGCAATTTTTTCAACATCGAACGAAAATATCACCCCAGCCCAAATGTCATAAATTTGTTGAGAGAACTATAAGGTCTACTATAAGTATTAGTTTATGTGTGACACAGACAATTTTGTTGGTTTTGCTTTTGATTGGTATCCATTTTTTGTGCATTTGAGCCGCGGATTTGTGAGTTTGTGTGAAATAACGTCACCCAGGGGTGGAAGTCATGACCTGGAAGGCCTGAAATCATGACCAAACAGGCCTTCCCTACACCATACCTTTTGCTTTCTTTTTAACATTGCGTGAGATTACTGATGTCTCAGTAATTAGGTTAGTTTTTGAAAAATGTAAGTAATTTTTGACGATTTTTTTTAAAATTTGTATTGAAAACAAACAAAAAACCAAGGAATTATTATCAGATTTTAAATCGCGATAATTAAGCGAGATATCGAAACATGTTATTCATTTTTTCGATTAGTGTTTATTGCTGTGTGCAAAACATACAAGTAATACCAAAAGTATTTATTATAAAAAAGTATTAATTATCAAATCTACTTATAAACGTTTTCAACAAATTTAATCTGAGCACCTTAAAATTCCTTTCGACTGCTGCGACACTATTGAGTATTTAGCCATGAAAAAGCTTCTCGAAATACCATTCGGAACCGGTACGAAACTGTAGGTACGGTGTATGAAACTAGACAGCGCACAGCTCACTAGTTGTGAGAAACTCTCCGAATCCCTTCATGGGATAACATTTTTTGTTTGTTTAGAATGTATGGATCTTTTCGTTGCTTCGTAAGTACAAATTTTGAACTAGCGGTTATTTTCAACCAAGAATTTCAATATATCTACAAATGTCTAGGGTGTGGAATTGAAATCTGTATGTGAGTTGACATTTAAAAAATTCTTACTTGCAAAAGTATGGTAATCCAGAATTTTATTAGCAATTTTTTTATAATATTAAGCCCTGTATTCAGTTTTTATGAAATTTTTGTTGCCAGAAGAGGTACCTGTATAAAATATAACGAAAAAATCATGAACCGAAATTCATTTGTTTGGTACTCAAGTACAGGGTCAAGTACAGGGTTGTTAAGCCAAACTTATTTCGCGCGAAATCAATTGTTTTATAAGTGTTTGGCACCGGATTTTTTTAGTACATTTGACATTTGGATTATTTTAGTAAACAAAAGTAATACGACATGCGTTAAAAATAAAATGGAATTCAAAGATGAATTATTAATGAAATATTTGCATGGTACATCAGATATAAGTGGTAACTCTCTGAAACAACATTTTCGGTTTGGAGATAAATGACAAAATTTCTTACGAAAATTTCGCAAGAACTGAATACGGGATTTTATGACGAATAGACTACACTTTGATGAACGGAAATATACAAAAATTAATTTGATTGATAAATAGCATGTCGAATTGTGAAATTGGCCTAAAGTGTATTCGCAGTCAAAATCGAGTAGCGTCCAATTACGATACCAATTTTGGAAAAGCGGAAACAGTTTTTATGAAAGCGCTTACCTGGTTAACGGCTTTTGAGTTTATATGGCTACGTATTTCAAATTTGAATATGGTTTTTCTAATTTTAATTATGAAATGGTATAACATTTCAAATTTTTATATGGTTTTCAAATATGAAATGTAATACAAATGCGCCACCTAATCAAAACAAAAATCATTTTAAGTAAATTCAAATTTAAAATCAAGTTAATTCTTGAGTGCCAGTTTAGAATTTGAATACACATAATTTTACGCTACTATCACTTCAACCGACAATACCTTTTTCGTAAACACATTCCAATAAATGCTAGCGTACTGAAGCGATAATGGTTGTTAAACCTAACGTGAAAATTATAAGTACCTATATTGTGGAAAATTGAGTTTTTATCGAATAACTAAGCGAATTATCGAAAATTTACTTTTAATTTTTTTGATTTATTTAATATCACATTATACAACACACTCAAAAATGATTATTGCTTAAAATGTTTCCAAATCATCATACAGTTGCACTTACCTTGCACTTATGGCTACAAATTTATCTCTGAGACCACACAAAGTGCTTGAAGCACCGCTAATAATGCCTGGATCCATGCAGTAATTTTTGAATTCATTCAGCACTTGTAACTCCTTATATAATTCTTCTTGATTTGTGTGGTTGTGTTCGATAAAACCTTGGGGCCTTCGACATTCATTATTTTCTACTATAATCCTAGATTTACAGTCGTAATTATAACAAACATAGTATTCCTTTCCACTACGTTGAGATTTTTTTATATACAATTGTTTCTCTGAAGAAGAATACAAGACTTTACTGCTCCTGCGCTTTCCTGTAACGATTTCAAAATTTCTTTCCATTTTTCAACTTCTTCACCTAACCACTGCCAGAGCTACTTCGGGACTGTCAAGTCACTTTCAATGTAAACAGTTATTCAAACACTACCATAGTACAAACAAAACTCATAAAAATTATTATATTAGAAAATGAAATAACTCCCACTGATTAGAAAATCATTTTAAAGAAATGAAACAACTCCCATAAAAACCGAAATTAGTCCCACAAATGCGGGAGTTGTTTCATATGAAATAACTCCCGCTTTTGTATGGAAAAAATTTGTGGGACTTGTTTCATTTTTGTGGTGGGAGTTATTTCATTTGGGAGTTATTTCGTGTCGCCCTTTTTAACGTATGTCAAATACTTTTTTCACATACGTGAAGATAACTTAATTTTTTTTTAATTCAAAATTTTCATATATTTTTTATTGTATATCCACAATAATGGTTCATACGGTATCATAACGTGTTAAATTTTTACCAAACGTGGATATACAAGAAAATGACTACATAATACCTCTGAAACCATAAGAGATAGGGACCTGGGGATTAAACAGATGGGTAGATCTAAAAACTCTATCCCAGGAAATAGTGTTATCTCATTTTTTTTTGATTTTGTGATATACGTGAAGATAACTTCGGGACGACGATATATTGATATGGATCAAAAGTTTTGAAGAGAATCATTTTAAGTATACAATAAATGCAGTTTATTTTAAATTTAAAAGTAGAAAACTTACTTTTTTGTTGTTTTTGCTCTTTAAAACTGCAGTAACACAATTTTTAGAATTTTGAATTAATGAGTTGTATAGAAGAGGCAATTGGCGATATAGCAATAGTTTTACAGGGTTCTTGAAATTTGGGTCGGAATCGGATGTTATCAAAATGTTTACTATGAAGTGCATGGAATAATTAGGGGAATTTGCTTTTAATGTTGCAGCTCGTTAATCTTCTTGTTTGCTACTTATATACGTCCATTGGGCTAAATATTAATCTCGCCTATTAAGGTGTATAGGAAATCAAAAAAGATCTCCAACTTTTTTGATTTCGATACACCTTTGTGTGGAACGTCAATAATGGCCTTCTATAAGTAACAAATAAATAACACGCTCAATGAGTAGCAAGAACTAAAAAATACATTTTATCTTTTTTTCATGCACTTTCATGTCGAAAATATATATATGTATATATTTTCTTCTATGAAACCCATTGAGTCCAGATTCTCAAAATTGTGTTACTGCAGTTTGGCTCATCTGTTAACTACTTGGCTCATCTGACGTTTCCTTTCACACTCTTCTTGATGCGGACGGTGTGATAGAGAGAAGTGACATACGCCAGGTGGAATTACAATAACTTCTTGCTTTAATTTTTCATGTCGTTTTGGTAAAAAACAGTGAAATTTAAATGTGTTTTAAACTTTTTTATTCGCCGTTATAGTTAGCATACATTTGTGTTGTATTTAACAAACAAAACGAAATGCCGTTGTTGTTATTTTGTTTGTTGTTTTGAACCATTGCCTCTATCTGGTATTAGTACAGCAATTTTTTCAACATCGAACGAAAATATCACCCCAGGCCAAATGTCATAAATTTGTTGAGAGAACTATAAGGTCTACTATAAGTATTAGTTTATGTGTGACACAGACAATTTTGTTGGTTTTGCTTTTGATTGGTATCCATTTTTTGTGCATTTGAGCCGCGGATTTGTGAGTTTGTGTGAAATAACGTCACCCAGGGGTGGAAGTCATGACCTGGAAGGCCTGAAATCATGACCAAACAGGCCTTCCCTACACCATACCTTTTGCTTTCTTTTTAACATTGCGTGAGATTACTGATGTCTCAGTAATTAGGTTAGTTTTTGAAAAATGTAAGTAATTTTTGACGATTTTTTTTAAAATTTGTATTGAAAACAAACAAAAAACCAAGGAATTATTATCAGATTTTAAATCGCGATAATTAAGCGAGATATCGAAACATGTTATTCATTTTTTCGATTAGTGTTTATTGCTGTGTGCAAAACATACAAGTAATACCAAAAGTATTTATTATAAAAAAGTATTAATTATCAAATCTACTTATAAACGTTTTCAACAAATTTAATCTGAGCACCTTAAAATTCCTTTCGACTGCTGCGACACTATTGAGTATTTAGCCATGAAAAAGCTTCTCGAAATACCATTCGGAACCGGTACGAAACTGTAGGTACGGTGTATGAAACTAGACAGCGCACAGCTCACTAGTTGTGAGAAACTCTCCGAATCCCTTCATGGGATAACATTTTTTGTTTGTTTAGAATGTATGGATCTTTTCGTTGCTTCGTAAGTACAAATTTTGAACTAGCGGTTATTTTCAACCAAGAATTTCAATATATCTACAAATGTCTAGGGTGTGGAATTGAAATCTGTATGTGAGTTGACATTTAAAAAATTCTTACTTGCAAAAGTATGGTAATCCAGAATTTTATTAGCAATTTTTTTATAATATTAAGCCCTGTATTCAGTTTTTATGAAATTTTTGTTGCCAGAAGAGGTACCTGTATAAAATATAACGAAAAAATCATGAACCGAAATTCATTTGTTTGGTACTCAAGTACAGGGTCAAGTACAGGGTTGTTAAGCCAAACTTATTTCGCGCGAAATCAATTGTTTTATAAGTGTTTGGCACCGGATTTTTTTAGTACATTTGACATTTGGATTATTTTAGTAAACAAAAGTAATACGACATGCGTTAAAAATAAAATGGAATTCAAAGATGAATTATTAATGAAATATTTGCATGGTACATCAGATATAAGTGGTAACTCTCTGAAACAACATTTTCGGTTTGGAGATAAATGACAAAATTTCTTACGAAAATTTCGCAAGAACTGAATACGGGATTTTATGACGAATAGACTACACTTTGATGAACGGAAATATACAAAAATTAATTTGATTGATAAATAGCATGTCGAATTGTGAAATTGGCCTAAAGTGTATTCGCAGTCAAAATCGAGTAGCGTCCAATTACGATACCAATTTTGGAAAAGCGGAAACAGTTTTTATGAAAGCGCTTACCTGGTTAACGGCTTTTGAGTTTATATGGCTACGTATTTCAAATTTGAATATGGTTTTTCAAATTTTAATCATGAAATGGTATAAGATTTCAAATTTTTATATGGTTTTCAAATATGAAATGTAATACAAATGCGCCACCTAATCAAAACAAAAATCATTTTAAGTAAATTCAAATTTAAAATCAAGTTAATTCTTGAGTGCCAGTTTAGAATTTGAATACACATAATTTTACGCTACTATCGCTTCAACCGACAATACCTTTTTCGTAAACACATTCCAATAAATGCTAGCGTACTGAAGCGATAATGGTTGTTAAACCTAACGTGAAAATTACGAATATAAGCGTAAAGTGCCCGAATTACTTCGATTTTCGATAGCTTAAGTTTTAGCCCTTTTTACCAAATTGCTCTTTTTATGCATGTTTGTTTTACAGCTTCTGGCAACATATTTTCCCCGGAGGTAAAGGTCGCAATCATTGAACAAAAAGACAATATACTTCAAATTATTTTTAACATATATCTTGTTCATTTATATTTTAGTAATGTGTTTAGTTGTTTTATATTGATTTCATCCAATGAAAATATGCATTCCCTTTTACTTCTGTCCCGTTTGTGTCCAACCAAAGACTAACATAAAACAGCATCTGAAACTGGATAAAATTTGCTTCTACCTTGTGACCGCAAGAGAATGTTAAGAGAGAAAGATGAAGACTCTTGTGGATTCCTCTATGGACGAACCTGATTTGTTAAGGATGAAGACAATAAGATGAGTGAACATCAGAAAAGTGGACAGACAGAAAAAAGAAGGCGCAAGCGATAAGGGTCACGTTCAACGATCAGTTCTTGTGCAATAACCGATCGTGAATAATAAACTTTTGATAATAATTACTCCATAATATCTTGATCATTGACAGTAAGTACTAGACAGAAGCAACAAGCTACTCACTTTCAAGACGTCTAACGCTATTGTCGTCTAGAACAAAAATACAATATGTACTATAATGTACAATTTGATCGTAAGCGTATTGATCGTGTGTAGTTCTATTATCAGCCAAGACAAACGGTAAACAAAATCTACAAATTTGTTTCAGCGCAAACCATGGTAAAAATTCACGGTAGTAGCAGTGGGTATTGTGGGCCACAAGGCCAAGCATTTTGTTTTTGTTGCGTACTTGGCTTCTTTCAAATTCACCACAAATGTATACCAACAACAAAAGTAAAGAGCAAAGACCAAATAATCAAATCGGCTGTGACCAAATAATCAAATCGGCTGTCCCTGGCCCTAACAACACACAGGAAGTTGCTGTTCAACTCTTCCCTTTTTACTTCACTAGGGGAGTGCGACGAGAACACTTCTGCTTGGAAATCTGAAAGTTGTTCATAGACATTTTTGTTCAATCAGTGTCGCTTGTCGTATGGGACATAAATCAAAGTGGAAATATTTCGTTTAATAATCGAAATTAAATTGCAAAGACGCAATCGGGACATATCTAGTTTTTTTTGTGAACCCACAAACCATCTACCACCAACCACTTTTTACTTTCGTTTAATGTATTTGACTAATATCAAACAACAATTGGCATTGGCTAGTGTATTCAACAAACCGGGTTTTCAGAAATGTCCGTTTTCGGTTTCTTCGAATATTCCGATTTTGGCGAAACCGGTTTTCGATTAAACTGATGTGTAGAAACCGGTTTCGGTTTTTATGACAAAATGGACAATTATGTGGTTGAAAACATCGTTTATTTTTAATTTGTCTCTGAATTTAGAGATCGACTATCGAGCACATACCCACGAAAATGCTTGTCAAAATACCATTCAGAGCCGGTGTAAATCTGCATGTCCCAAAGAGAGTGTGAAACTATTCTTTCATGGGATGTAATTTTTTTGGAATTTGGAATTTAATTTCACTTAATTAAAATTATGATTTTATTGGTAAGGCCCATTATTGAAATTTATGCAGGAACACAACTTCGTTCGAAGGGTTCCATGACTTGCTTTACAGTACCTCATTCTATCTACTCAATTTTTCAGTACATTTCGTGTTTAGACCTCAAAAGATGTTAATCCTCTAACGCATGCATTTTTGTTTTGACCCCTAATCCATGAGTCCGCCTCAAGGCGGACTTGAATTAGTTTCAATTTACTCATTGGTTAATAATGTTGTCACCTCAATAAAAACACTTGCTGTAAGAACGTAAAATTTCTTACAAGTTGGTATTTTTTTTAAATTGCAATTCACAAAAAAAAAATTTTTTTATATGTACAAAAATTGCTGTGTTTGCAAAAATAATAAAAACCGCGTGAAAGTGGTCACCTGTCACTTCATATTGACGTCACTCGAAAGCTAGAAGGAGTGCTGCCACCCTGAAAAGTCAAAAGCGTAGCTTAAAGCTTCTACTACACTGTCAGAAAAGTCAGAGTTTTGACATTTAAAAAAATATGTATCAAATCGTGGGCTATGTACTAGAGCGTTTATTTTTAAAGAATTTTACGGCGCTCCAGTGACAGTAGCATAACGTATTCAAATCGAAACTGAAAGTCGTCCACTATAGTTCCGGCTGATTATGCGGTTTTCGAACACAGTGTACCACCGATACACGAAAACTCCTCTCCGACATGTGGATTTTCCGAGCCCCAATTGCGACAATTTTATATGTTAACATAACACCCGAGGTGAAAATGAGCTTCATCAGGAAATATGATTTTTCCGTAAAAGCGCTCAAAATTCTGCGAAAAGAAGTGCGAGAAATGTTCAGTTCTGTGAATGGTGGCGAGTTGATGTTGACGACTGTTCGAACACACTTTCAGCTACAGCAGTAATATTTATATCGAATTTATTTCGTAGATTTCTTACAATTTGAGTTGAAGACTCAGAACTTTTGGAAAAAAAAGTTCTTAATATATCCCAATATTTGTTCGAGCGTAAAGCGACCCATTTTGTAAATTTCACATTGGTCATCTGCTGAGAACTCCAGGGGGTTAAACACGGCCCACCCTTTATTTATTTATTTTATTGAACCTATCTGTCCTAATATTTTTTTATTTTTGGAGTCTGAATACTGTTTTTCTGCATTTCTGTTAAAATACTACGTGTGTTGTCATTAGTTCTGGAACTTACATCTAAATCCGAATTGGCAGGTATGACTTCTATTGTCATTTAGGTGCGGCTTTAGGTGTGTAATTCTGCGGCATTATATCAGTTGTGTAAAAACCGGATAATCGACTTGCAACTACCGGTTCTTGGAAAATAGCATTTTTTAGAAACCCGACATACGGCTAACCGACCGGAAGTCCATTAACCGGTTTCGGTTTTGAATACACAAGCTTTGAAGGCCTGAAATATGACCAAACAGGGTTTTTTAAAATACGGAAGGCCTGCTCTACACATTGCCTCTTCCTTTCTTTTTAACATTGCGTGAGATTGGGAGGCGAGGCCTTCCTTGTATATTGCCTAAAGAAGGCATGCAAAGAGGAGGGTCTTGGTAGGCATTTACTTTAATTTAGTTTTCTTAAACAAAAATAAAATTAAAATAATTTATTTTATTGTAAAATAATTATCCACTTCTACATATTTATTTATAAGTATGTATGTATCTGTCTTAGAAAGTTTTACCACGGCCAACTTCAAATTGAAAATTTTAAAAATACCCTGAAAACTATTAAATAAACAATATACTTTTAAAATTTGTATGAAATTTTTCAATTAAATTACGGTTAAAAATAATCGGAAAAGAATTTCCCAAAATTGTAAAAATCTTCTTCTTGGTTATATCTGATGAAAAAATCCATGCATTCCGCAGGCCTTATTTTAGGAAGGCATTACAAAAGAACTATTCCGCATGCCTTGTTTGTGGAAGGCCTTGCGACTTCCGCCGCTGGGCAGTTACTTTTTGCGTTTGCTATAGCAGCATGCAAACTTTATGCGCCATCATCAACACACATGTATAGCACGACAAAACAAGGTTTCGTTAGCCTCTTTTCGTAACGCATTCACCAGCTTACTCCCCAAGTCTAGCGTGAGTAAAGAAGTTTTACTCTTTTTTGCTTCATGTGATTTGTGGGACGTGAAGGGGTTAATTATTTTTCTTAAATTTTGTGTGTGAACTTTTTTTTCCTACCATACCTTATAAGTTCAACATTTTTTTCCCTAGAAAGCGCTCAAAAAACCAAACGTTTTTTATGATTTTTATAACCAAATAGTAAAGAGTCGGTAGAACTGAGTGATGATTTTGTCCTCTGTAAACGCGTTATTAGAAAGCAGACCCTTTGTTTAGAATTACTACCACTGTGTTTGTAAGACACTCTGTGAATGTTTGTAGGACACAAAGTGAATGTTTGTACGACACTATTTATTATTTAAAAATATTCTTACTTAATAGCTAATCAGTCAAATAAGTCTTAACTAGTTGTAACTTAAAAGAGAGAGAGAGAGGTCTATATTGGATTGGTTACCTTTACCACCACAAACCTACTTACTCATGAAGGCATGTGTTTCAGATAAGAAGAAATCATCCTCCAGCAATAGACAAAGAACACATATACCAACATACTCGAATTCTACCTACTCTAACCAATAACCACAACAATTTTGAAAATCCAAATGTTTGAATATTGTTTGAATTTACACTTGAAATCAAATACAATAAACACCAAAATTCCGAAAATTCAAGTGTTGCTTGAATTAAAACTTGACTTTAATCTTCGTTTTCAAACCAGTTTGAAGTTTTTTGAAAATATTTTATTTGAAGTTGCCATCAATAGTATTTGTCAGCTATGGGGATATTTAATAGTAATTTAATATTCGAATATATCGGAAAATTGACTAAATCAAACACGGTGACTCTAAGGTGAATTCAAGGAATATGGTAGGTATTGATTTTGATTTCAATTAACAAATAAACAACATTTTGCAGTGCATATTTATAGCACGAAGGAGTGGAAGAGCTACAAACGAAACTCGTCTTTATATACCATTTACACATGGACTGCAATAACCCATTTAGCGGTCCAGAATCCAATCTAGACGAGCCATCAAATAGCTAAGTAGATATCTAGATATCGAGGACCTGATTATGTTAATCAGCTCCATCAGATAACGCATAAAATTTGATATCTTAAATTCATTTTTTTTTACAAATTATCCATGCGCTCTAACTAATTTATAGCGTTATGTATGAATCATAACCAGGGCTCGGACTGTGATGACCTAAAAAACAATGAAAAATTACGGAAAAAACTGACAAAATACCCCCAAAAAACCTTAAAAATTACCCAAAAATTTTAAAAATGCCCTTAAATTAAAAGTATGTATTACAATAAATTTAATAAAAATTATTTAATTTATATTTATTTTTATTTAATTTTTGTCTTTGTTTGCGTTGCAGTAAATAACTAAATACTTTTTTAAATTATCGAATAGGAATGATCTTCGATTGTCTCTTAAAATGTTTTTAAACATTGAAAAACTTCTCTCTACGTCGACACTCACAAGAGGAGCATATTTAAAACAAGTTATGTCGTAAGAATTAATTTCATTGAGGTCTACATTTTCGAAATGTTCACCACCTAAAACATCAGAAATAGAACATAAAATTTTGTAACCCTTATTTTTGGTCAGCACAGTATTAAATTTTTCATACACATTCTTGCCAATATCACCGCGAACGGCGCTTAATTTGTTTTTGATATTTTCAATGACGGATATTCCACTTTCTAATGAGAATCCTTTTGTCTGCATCTTTTGCAATGCAGACGCAATACATTCAAAATTTGTTTTTATAAAAGCTAATTGTAACTTTATGCTTTCATCCGCATATAGGTTTTGAGTTTCTTTAATTGATTCGGCATCATGGGAAATGAATCTACAACTCCTTTAATTTTTTCAAAATGCTCACAATAACATGTATGTACATGCATTTAACCATGTGCCCCATCGCGTTAAAATTGGTTCAGGTGGTAGGGGTATATCAGGGGCCAAAGCTCTTAAACTTTCTCTGCGTAATGGCGCTTTAATGAACACTTTCTTAGTGTTTGCTATCAGTGCATCAGTGTTTGGCTGTTTCGTTGCACAAACATACATAAAAAACAGAAAGAAGATACACATGCACAAAAGCGCTCAGTCACGTTTGGGGGGGATCTGCTTTATGGATTGCAATATGCAAAAGCAGGACAGCATGTCATACCATAGATAAACTAATAATAAGATGTTAATCCGACCCGATTAGCGATTGTTGTTTTTCCGGCAGCTGGCGCTCGAGTAGTTGTGGCAGCGGTAAAGTACTCAAATGGCCGCGGTAGCCTACTCAATTAGCGGCGGTTGCTATGAAAAATGCTGCTTTCAGTTTTGAGTGACAAAATGCTACCAGAGCTCCATCTTAACTTCATTAGCTTAACTTCATTTAGAGAAAATCAAAGAGGGGAATAAATAATCTTCTACTTATTTATCTATGGTCATACTAACGAAACAAATACATCTTCTTCTTCTTCTTTTTATTAACAATCACAGGCCGTGAGCTGTATTTGTCTGAATAAAAAAACAAATACATGTTCAAACAGCATAGCTTTGTACATGGTGCAACTATTACAAAGTAGTAGCACGAGCACAGCTGACTGCTTGTGTAAATTCCTTCGTCATGTACTTGCATATAGAATTGCCACATTGAAATATTGAACATTTTAATAAATTTTTACTTTTTTAAATTAAAAACTAAAAAAATTAGAAAAATAAAATTAAATATGACATAAAAAATGAGAAAAAATTACTAAATATAGCAAAAATGATATAAAACCAAAAATTAACAAAAAATTACAAAAAAAATAAAAAAGATGACATATCATCATAATCCGAGCCCTAATCATAACAATTTATATTTCAGTTATTCCAGGTATGCTTGGAAACCCTTGCTGTGTTTTGACGCGAAAATTAAAGTGCTCGTTGTTATTACTAGAAATTGTATATTTTCCTCGGTTTATAGTGCTTTTCCATATACAATCAAAGTGTACAAGTGTTCTTAAGTGAATTTAGCATTCGAATTGAATAGGATTGTGAATATTAAAAATCATTTGTAATAATATTCATCGATTTTAATTTGGTCCTGGCAAATTTGCAAGTTTTCCATTTGTTTGTCTTTGGCATTTGCCCTATTTGTTGTTATTGTTTTCATCTGTCTTTTGATCAGTTATTTTGCTATTAAATTTTCTTATTGTTTAAAATTTTGGGGTATACTTTTAGGCACACTTTGGAACTCGTTGTACTACCCGCATTTTTACTATCTACCGTATGATGGCGTGTTTGTATACTAAATGCAAAGTGAAGGGCAATAGTGATCAACAGTTTATATGTTGTTGGCTATGTGATGCACAGGCTCATTTGAGTTGTGCAGGTTTTAGTGGAAGACAATATGATATGATTTCTGATCGGGAAAAAGGACTTCGCTGGTCGTGTGTGAAGTGTAGGGCCCAGGACAATGATTTCTATAGAATGTTTAAGGATGCAAAGTTAATAATTACACGTATGAAATCTGATTTCGCAACTGTAATGGGAAATTTGAATAAAATGGAATCTCTTTTTGATGACCTGAAGGGTCGCCTACGCGTAAGAAATCGTCTTTGAGTGTAGATACTGGTAATTGTAATAGCCTATCGAATCCGTCTAATATGATAAGTTTGATTTCACCAGTCGTGGAAGATGTTGCCCAAAATACGCTTCCATCTGTAAGTGATTCTGTTCAAAATTCTGTTACTCTTAGTAGTCAAACTATCTCCTCCTGCTGCGGTTATTCCAATTGATTCTGTTTCCGTTTCTCAAACTCCGGCTTTGACTTATGCGTCTGTTGTACAAGTTATTTCTACTGACACCATTCCTCAACAGCAAAATCCTGGACAAAAGGGTATTCACAACTTAGTTGTGGTGCCCCCTAGGAGGACAATGTTCAGATCTAGATTGGCATCTGGTACTACTGTTGATGATATTGGTGATTTCATCAGATCTAAGTATTCTATTGTTGGTAATGATATTGCTGTTTTTAAATTTAATTACTCCCAGGTAAATTTTTTGATGAGATTGTGAAGAAATCATTTTGGCCTGATGGTGTTTTGGTTCGAGAGTTTGTTCATAGAGATCGGAATCGTTCCGATGGGAATACTAGATTGCCACCCTCGGTCAATGTGTCAAAAAACTAGGTGCTTCAATTATATTCCTATATCAAAATGTAAGTGGTCTTAATTCTAAACTAAAACATATTTATTTGAATAGTATTGATTGTGGTTATGGTGTTATATACTTATCGGAAACCTGGTTAAAACCTAGTGTCAATGATTCTGAGATTTTTTACAAAGATTATCAGGTATTGATGAAGGATAGAGTTGGAATGAAATCAGGCGGCGGTGTTCTCAATGCTGTACATAGAACAATTTCTGTCGAATTGGCCACATTCTGTGAGGACTGTGAGTCTGAATTCATTTGCGTACGTCTTTGCATTGGTGTAAGATCTGATTATGTGACTTGCTCCTATATTTCTCCCAGTTCTAGTATTGACATTTATATGGATCACCTTCGATTGCCAGAATCAGCTGTTAACTTAATGGATTCAAATTCGGACACAATTTGTGTAGGTGAGTTTAACTTACCATATACAACGTGGGTCTCTGTAGATGACTCTAACGGATGTTTACCTCTGTCTTCTACTATAATGAGTAACTATTGGGATGGCATTTTTGATTTAGGTCTCCATCAGTTAAATTTTATTAAAAATGTGAACAATAGAATACTGGATCTCGTATTTTCGAACAGTAACTGTACTTCAATATGTAGAGTTTCTCCCATTGTCTTACCGGAAGATAAACATCATCCAACATTTAAATTTGCTCTTGATGTACAGGAAGAAAATTCTGGGTTAATCCAGCGGAAAGAGCTACGTACTATGAATTTTAATTTCGCCAGAACAAATTCTGCCTTACTCAGATCTTTTCTACATAATGCAATTTGGAATTATGATGGTGGTCTTGCGTGCAAAATTGAAAATTTTTATAATATTGTGAACTCTGGGTTTTCTGCCTCAACACCTTATCATGCTTCAAGTTTGGAATCGGGGCCTGCTTGGTTCACAAAAGAATTAAAGGGTCTACATAATTTAAGAAACAGAATGAAAAGTAGATATGATAGTTGTGGTTCATTAATTTATTTGGCGAAATACATAGAAATGTTACTCTTATTATATCTCTAAAATCAGAAGAGTTCTACTGAAGAACCCGAAACATTTTTTCACCTTTGTAAATTCAAAGCGAAAATTAGTTGGTTATCCGCGTAGTATGAAATTCAATGGTTCAGAGTCATCAGATGATGCTAATATTTCTGATATGTTTGCTAACTTCTTCCGGAAAATATATTATCCTTCTGTGGCTTTACTAAATTACCCCTGTAATATTAATTCGTTTAATGGCATTCCGGATATTATCTTGTCTGAGGATGAAGTTCTTTATGGATTGCAAACTTTAAAACATTCAAATTCGCCTGAACCAGATGATGTTCCCACATCAATTCTTAAAATGTGTGCTCATGAATTGTATATTCCACTCACAAATATATTTAATAAAACGTTGACATCGGGTAAATTTCCCTCTTATTGGAAATCAAGTTTCATAAGCCCACTCTTTAAGTCTGGAAGTCGATCCAATATTAAAAATTACAGAAGAATTGCAAAGCTAAGTGCAATTCCAAAGATATTTGAAAAATTGGTTACGAATAGACTACTTCATTTTGTTGAATGTTTGGTTTCGCCATATCAGCACGGTTTTGTTAAGGGCAGGTCGTCTACTACTAACTTACTGGAGTTAATGTCTCATGTTTTTGCAGCTTTTCGTGATAAATGTCAGATGGATGTAATTTATTCAGATTTTAGTAAAGCTTTTGACACAGTTGCTCATAATTTGTTAATATACAAATTTGATATTATTGGTTTTCCACCTAAATTGTTGCACTGGGTATCTTCTTACCTTAGTGGTCGTACCCAAAAAGTGCGGTTTAAAAATGTATTATCTTCAACTATATCAGTAACATCTGGTGTTCCTCAAGGCAGTCATTTAGGTCCTCTACTTTTCGTTCTTTATTTAAATGATCTACCGTCTATAGTTAAAACCTCTAACATTTTGATGTTTGCAGATGATGTTAAGTTATAGTTATATTCCTATTTACAATACTGAGGATTCCACCCATCTTCAAAATGACTTGGATAGTCTCACTAATTGGTGTTTGGTAAATGGTATGTCGCTAAATCAGGGAAAATGTAAAAAGCTTTCGTTTTGTGTAGTACACCGTTGAATTTTGATTACCTAATTGGTTCTTACATATTGGAAAATGTGTCTTCCTTCATGGATTTAGGAGTACTTCTTGATCAAAAGTTGCGTTTTGATCTTCATATTGATTCCTGTATAGGCAACGCCAGATCATTGTTAGCTTTTATAAAAAGATGGGCGAAAGAATTTGCTGATCCTTACGTCACTAAACGTCTTTTCGTCTCTCTCGTTAGACCTGGATTAGAATATGCTTGTATTGTGTGGTGTCCGTATAATGCCTGTTACATAGACCGCATCGAATCGATTCAAAGACAATTTTTAATTTTGCTTTACGTGATCTCGCTTGGAACATTGATGATTTGCCACCATATAAAAATCGACTGATGCTTATTGATCTTCCTACATTTGAAAAACGCAGGTACATGTTAAATGCCATGTTTATTGTAAAACTCATTAGGGGTTTTATAGATTCAAATTTTCTCGTGAGTCAAATAAATTTTAATGTTCCCTGTAGACGAACCCGATATTTCTTTCCTACAAAACTACCGACTGTCCGTTATAATTACGATTACTACAATCCTTTTCGACGCGTTTGCTCTCATTTACAATGAATTGGAATTGATCAATTAGCAATATTGGAAATGGAATTGACTTCAGATTCTTTGAATATAATTAAGCAACATTTAATTCGTAATTAATTGGGAACTATTATCCAGCTTGTGTTGCCAACCACTTTCCTCCCATAAACCAGTCCTGCTTCTATTAATCAATCTTATTATAAATCCTGAATTCTACAATGAATTGTAGCTGACGCTGAATAGATGGATGGATCATTAGCGGTTGAGGCCAGATGCTGACATTCATGTCCCTCATCTTCATGTTCCAGATCTTCAAGTCCCTACTCTTCCTGTTTATCTCCCGTAATGCTATTTTTATGTTCCTGTTTATCGTTCCACACATATTGTTGCGATGTTCCTGCTCCAGATGTGACTGCATATGTTATCTCCCATGATTTTATCCTAAAGTTCCTGTGAATCATTCCACTCAAATTTGTGGAGTCTGTTTACCATTTCTCTTGTGCCTGCTCATCCCCCTGTTGTTCTACTCCAGCTGATGTTCCTTTTCCTATTCCTCATGTTCCAGTTCCTGTTCCTCATGTTCCAGATGTTCCTGTCCCAGCTCCTGTAATGTTACTGTTTTAATTATAAGTTATTTTTTATTTTTGAATTTTGTATTATTATAACTAACATACGAGTACAAGCTAATTATAATATTTTTTAACTATTTTGTTTCATTTTAATTATTTTATGTTAATATTTTTATTTTTTTTAGTTTTCTTTTTTTAAATTTTTATATTTTACAAAATTTTTTCATATTATTTTAATTGTACTCTACTTTTTTCTTATGTAAAATGTATTTTAATTTTATTAAGTATTGTATGTTATGTCTACTATGTACATAATATAAATTTTATAACGTTGTTGAAAACATATTACCGGCTGTATCCTATTGAGGATTGTAGCTGTGAGATAAATAAATAAATAGGAAATATATGTATTTCTAATTATGGTCAATTCCAAGCAACTGTGCTCGTTCTAAATAGGGGGTTGAAAATAAAATACACGGCTTGACTTAGAGCATATTAATACTGATTTAAAGCTGGAACTAAAATTTAATTCCTTCCTTGAATTCCAGTGCACTGACTTACTGATTTTGACTTGAATTCAACTGTAATTCGAGCCTTGAATTCAACCGTAATTACACTTTAATATTCGAATTGAATTCAATGGTTAAAATCCCTGGAGATTGCTATTGTTTTACAGTGTTATTGAAGTATAATTCAAATCTTGAAATTGGAAAATATGGCTGGAATTCAAGTTGAATTCAACTTGATTTCCAACACAAATGTATATTGGGTACTATCATTAGGATGCCCTTTATCAGCGAAAAAATGACTGGCCCCTAATAAAGTAAGATCCCTACTTAAAAACATATTATTGGGCACTCTATGTAAATTCCATGACATACAATTAGCCAGAAGATAAATGTATTTTCGAATTTATTTTGAACACCCATTTCCTGAACACTGCCATGAAGTTGGGTCCGTCAATTCCGAAATATTTTTTTTTGTTATCCGCAATACCATTAATTATACTTTATGTAAAAATCTGGTTTCACCTGCGTGCATACAAAGCTATCAAGGTTAAATATTAATAGAAAATGGGTCTCCTATACAACTATGCGTTAACGCAAGACAGTGACTCAAGGAAAAATACTTACAATAACAAAATTTTGATTTAGTAAAACAGTCTAAATTCGAAATTACTTTTTTCGTAAAATATTCTTAATTTCAATCATAATATCCCCATGTAATTATCCGCCGCCGGTGACCAACACTCTCTTTACAAGATTGTTCGTCGTATTAATAAAATACTTCCATATTATTTTCCGT
This sequence comes from Phaonia tiefii, assembly GCA_963931995.1. Lineage (NCBI taxonomy): Eukaryota > Metazoa > Arthropoda > Insecta > Diptera > Muscidae > Phaonia > Phaonia tiefii. The sequence continues at coordinate 192,351,177 of OZ008369.1, forward strand.
CACTAAAATTGTGTCCAGGCAAGGTAATTGCCCTCAACAAGCAACGTGATTTTTAACCCCACCTAAACTATTCCAAAAAGATTTCATGATCGTCAGAATTCCTCAATAAAACTTCCGGAACGATATCAGCTATGATAGGGGAAGTCAGAAGTCCGTCACTTTTGGCACATATGCGATTGTCATATTCCTTGCTCATAGTGGTATATCCTTACATCTCGTCCTATTTCCCTTTGACCACGTCAACTGCATTACCCACTGGAATACTCGGGAATAATTGCAGTGTTATCGATCATACACCTAAATTACACCGAATCGCTTACACTAAGTTCCGAATCCACCGAAACTTTCCTCAAAATTACGAAGACTAAGATGATCGACGAACATACCAACGTATTTTAAGTAGCCCAAAACCCGCGTCATTTCTCAGCATTTTCTTCTCAATCACAGAAGTTATATTATAATTGTGGAGTTCATCGACTAGTTCGTTTTTATTTTTTTACAGTAATGATTTAAGATCTTTCTTCAATCTCTTACAGGTCTTCAAATCACCGAAGCCAATCGAATCATGTAGTCATATTTCTCCATGGTCACTGTAACGTTCCCCTTGTCCGCTTTTGATACGAAGATATATCAGGGGGTGTCCATAACATAGCTGGTCGACAATAAAGTTGGCAATTGACAGAAAACAGAGTAAACATAAAGCGATAAACAATCAGAAGCAAACTATGCAGTAAACTTAGTTTAAATAATGCTTGATTTCTACGAATGGCAGCCGAATTCTGTTTTTTGCAACTCGAAATCGACGATATTACCTACTACCTCGTTGTCATCGAGACAACATATGAGAAAACATAATTTACTTATCATTAATAACAATCAAATACTAGTTAATAAGTTGTGAAAGAAGAAGTTTCTGCTTTTCTGGAACAAATGTTGTACTAAATTTAGCGAAATTTATAATTTGTTAAATAACTATTTCCGTGCTAAATGTATTATGTATATATAGTTCCCAAATCTAAGGAAAAAGAAGACGTAAGTTTTAAAATCTTTGGATACATACGAAGTTATATTTTCCCCAATTTTAGACTGTTTGGAATTCAATTTAGTTCTCTTGTTTGTGAGTGGACCCTTCTTGGGTACCTATTCATATATATATAGATCTGTTGGTAGGATTAAGTTAACATTACACTGTGTGTAATTTTTTAAGTCATGGCAAAATAACCATATACGGACACCACTACGTGATAAAAGACTAAAAAAAAAGACCCGTGTCTCCCAATTTTTCCCAGTCATGCACTTTTTTTTTTATGGGCCGCCAAAGATTTGGGGCCTCGGTATCATTTTCGTAAAAATGTGATCATTTTCTCAGGCTCATATCTTGCAAACCGTTCAGAATTTTTTTTTTTTACTCTCTGAGGCAAAGTTGTAGCTCTTGTCATAAAGAACAAAAATTGCGAACATATAAAATCAAAAAAACTTCACCTTCCAGATCAAAATCGCATAAAACTTAAAAAAATTCGATTTTTTTTTACCTTTTTTCCCGTGTTCAGGTCCATAGGTAGCAAACCGTTCAAAATTCAAGGAAACAATCAACAAAATTTACCTAAGATCTCAATAAACAAATTTCTAGAACATATAAACTTCCTAGAGATGATTCTTAACACTGTTTAGGTAGCACGCAAAAGTGAAAAATTTGCCGAAAATTTTTTAATTTAATTTTGTTTACCTTTTTCTCCTGTTCAGGTCCATAGGTAGCAAAAAATGAAATATGCCTCGCCAGAACCATGTGTTTGTCCAAGGGTTAACACCGTTTAGGTAGCGCTTAGGTATCACGCGATCATGCACCGACAGCAGCAGCACAGGCAATGCAGTAAGCTCAGCACACGCAACAAGGGATGCAGCACACAATATAAAAGCGACACTACGCTCACATCGAGGCATTACACAGCGCGACGTCAACGAGAGCTCAGCGGTGAAAGTTATAAAGTGAAAGTGGAAGTAAAAAAAGTGAAAGTGCTACAGTATAATTCGCACACAACATTGGCAACTGACAATTTCAATATGCAGTGTGAAAATATTGATTTATTTCTCAGAATGTCGATTTAGACGACATGTGTAATTTACGCATGCATAGCAACTGGTTGCATCATGATCACCTGGGCGATTAATCCTCAGAGAGTAAATCGAAATTCTGAACGGTTTGCAAGATATGAGCCTGAGAAAATGATCACATTTTTACGAAAATGATACCGAGGCCCCAAATCTTTGGCGGCCCATAAAAAAAAAGTGCATGACTTTGGGAAAAATTGGGAGACACGGGTCTTTTTTTTTTAGTCTTTTATCACGTAGTGGTGTCCGTATATGGTTATTTTTTTTTCGCGTTGCACTGTGTTATGAATAAAACAATCTTCTACGTGATGAGAAAGCATGCATATTACAAAAAATAAAAATATTTAGCCAATACGATCCTGTTACTCTTTGTGCTTTTTATATTACAAAACATCAATATTGATGTCACAAAAGTATCGTAAGTTTGGAATGAGTGAGAATTTGCTCGTGAATTAAATATAGTGAAGTACGATTCAGCTTTATAAGTTATTGTTTACGAAATCAGAGTTAAATTATTGAAAAACATTATATTTAGTGACGACCAAAAGAAAACAACTCTGAACCATTTAATTCTCAATGAATGAAAATGTGCCACAATTTTATCTAAAGGTCTGCCTAGCGGTAAGTATAACTTCTATCTACAATAAAATCAAAACAAAATAGGAAAGTCATGCGGGTAATAAGCCCAAATTGAAATTAGCTTGAGTTCTCAACCCCTGCAATCCCGAAACTGTTCATCGAGTTTTACGCCCAGCTGGATGTCATGGCCGAAGTATAGGATAGGTATGTAACTAGGCGAAAACTTCTTGGAACCGCATTATTTTTACAGACGGGACCAAAATAAATATATGGATCTGATGGACGTGGTAAAGTATGCATACAGACTAATTCGGGCGTAGATGCAAAAATCATGATGGTGACTGCAAAATATGTTGAGTGGTTCCGGTACAAGTGGTGATGCGGGGCGGTATTTGGGGTCGGAAACATTGTTTTTATTGGTGGGGTTGTCGACATAGATAACAGAAAATCCAAGAAAATGGAAGCTGGACGGATCATATTTTCCTACAGGATAATGATCGAATGAATACTTATAGAATCATCTTTAACGTCATATATGGAAACGGAGGATACGATTAAGAGACGACGTAACTTTTGTTATTTTGGAAGAATGATCTAAAATTCCTAAGCTGTGACAGAAAATTTACTCCAATCGAGATTTATAGAAGCTATCACAAATAAGGGATACCCAGCTAGATATTAATAATATTGATTATATTAATAATGATAATCTTAAAAGTTTTAACATCACACTATGTACTAACTTTAGTGACATTAATATCATATGTTGAATATTCTCATGTAAATAAAACATTTAAAATATAAATATAAATAAATTATAAAATATTTAAAATATCAAAAAAAACTAAAAAATAATAATGTTTTTGATTTATTGAATTACATTGTATCTTTATTCTTTTAAATAACTTTGAGAGTTTTATTTGAGAAAATTGATAAGCTTTACAACTGCGCGTTTACTTTTGTGAACAATTTCCGGCTTATGTACTTGACAAAGCAAACATAAATTCGAACAACATCTACCTACATCAACCACATATGAGACAAAACTTTGGGTCTGTTTTTTATACCCTGCTAAACTAATTTTTTTGCTACTTTGTATAGGAGTCTAAACGATTACAAGCAGCTATACAGTCGTCGAAATATTAGTTTAGCAGGAAGTAAAAAACCAGGGTTCGTATTTCGTGGGTAATGAGTTACCCTGGGTTACTTATTGCCGTGGGGAATGAGTTGCGATCGTTTACCCATTACCCGCAGGGTATGCGCAAAATAATGGGTAGCTACCCACGACAATGGGGAATTACTTATCACGATTTCCCATTACCCTCAGGGCAATGGGGAAAATAATGGGTAGCTACCCACGAAATGGGGAATTGCCCATCACGATTACCCATTACCCTCAGGGCAATGGGGATAATAATGGGTAGCTACCCACGACGATGGGCAATGGGTTACCTAGGGTAACTCATCCCCATTTTTGATCGATTATATGAAAAAATTAGAAAAAATTTCTATATCTCGGAAACGGAGGGTCCAATTGAAAAAGTAACCAATTTTTGTGTGTTTCTAAGGGGTTTTAATAAACTGGTCCAATTCGTATGGAAGAAATTTCTTTCGAAACATCGCCAAAATAAAAAAATCGCTAAAATAAAAAAGTGCCAATAACTCGAAAACGGTGCGTCCAATCGAAAAAATAATAAAAAATTTACCTCCAATGGAGGCTTTAACCAATGGGAAAAATAATTTATTAAGTAACATTGCCCATTTTTGAAAAGTTTGTTCCACGGATTTTAATATAATTTAAGAACGATTCATCCCACTTTACTAGGGATAATTGCTACTAAAATACCTACAAGTTTTGTTAACAATATTTTTTAGCATGCACAAAAGTTGCGGAGTTATCTAAAAAGTTGTGGTGAAAAATAATATTTTTCAGCCAAAATGCATACAATTTTTTTTTTTAAAAAATTAGAAAAAATCCTAAGCGCCAAAAAGTGTTCGGTTTAGCACTTCGATAGTAAAGCCTGACCTTCTGTGAATAAAATGAGACATTTCATGAGAAAATCGATCGATAAATTTTGATTTTATTCACAATTAGGTAAAGGTATCCTATTTCGTCAAGAATATTGAAATTTTACAATTTCAACAAAAATGAGCAAAAAATAAAAATTTTTTTTTTATGATTCTGATATGAAAAAAAATTAATTTCGATTGAAAATAGTTACATTGAGCAGCAGCAAATTTGTATTTAATGCTTGTGCTCTTGTAAAAACGCACACAAGAAGGGTGTTGTAAAAACCCAGTTCTACCTGAATGCAACACGAAGATAAAACACACTTAACAATCATAGTTTCTAATAATCTTCTTTCGGTTGATTGAAACTTAAAACCATTTTATATTTTATTAAAATTTATATTTTATTATTTGAATTTATAATAAGAAATAAAATAAGAAAATAAATAAATAATTAATTTAAACTACCAACTCAGGAATTTTCTTTTATACGATTTTCTACTATTCTTGAATGACGAAGTGTTACTCTGAATACTCCAGCAAAAATCAGCCATCATGTGTGCATCCCACCGACCCTGGTATCGTTCCTCCATTGACCGGATATCTTTGGTGGAATCATTCGCCCTGTTCTTCACTCAAGTCTCCTACATTTTCTTGTGTACTTTGATGCTCATGTTGCATCCAAGTCGGGGGAAGTGAGATAACATCTATTCAATGTGCGCAACTTAATCATCAGACTTGTTATTTCCTAAGAAATTTTTAATTACCCATACAAACGAATCCCATGCATTCTTCTCAATTTCGGACATTGAACTGCCAAAATCAGTATCCTTCACCAATTTGCGAATTTGCGGGCCTTCAAATATGCCTGCTTTCAGCTTTTCCATGCTCAGATTGGGAACTTCCTTGAAATATACTGGAAACTTTCACTATCTTTGTTAAGTGCTTTAACATATTGTTGCATCAGACCAAGTTTAATGTGAAGAGGGGGTAATGTGATACGATCTCGGGGCACTAGAGCTTCGTTTATAACATTTGGTATACCTGGAACCAGTCTTTCCCTAGTAGGCCATTGTTTTATCGTCCAATGTTCTGATTTAGCTCTGCTGTCCCATAAACATGTGAAACAAGGATATTTGGTAAAGCCGCTTTGTTGACCTAAGAGGAAATTGACCATCTTTAGATCAACACATATTACCCACTTTGTTCATCGTACTTTATCTTGTTCATGACCAATGCAATTACAAAGTATTCTTCTTTTACTTTGGTTGAATGTGCGATCGGCAAGGGGCCAAATTTATTTCCATTACGCAAAACGACACACTTCAAGCTGCGATTTGATGAGTCGATAAATAAACGCCATTCGCTTGAATCATATCTCTGTGAGTCCATGGCAGTCATCAATCCAGATATATATGTGCAGTACACAAAATCATCCTCTTCAGCAAAATAATAAAGTAAGCCTTTTCCCCGAGTACGGTAATACGATACTTTAGTTTCTTCAGTTATCAGATCTCTTTCTTTCATCCGGGACGCAAGTAATTCAGAAGATTTTTTCGACAATCCAAGGTCTCTAATTACATCATTAAGCTGGTCTTGATTCCATGGTCTCGGCGAGAAATGTTTGTGTGGGATGAACTCGTCATTTGCAGTTGCAGATGGTAGTGCTGGATCTGAACTATCTGATTGGTAACACATACTGATGGTTGAGAGTCCTGGTGAAGGTGAATGCATTTGACTGCAGCTTGCACCCCGACCTTTAGCATTTGCAATTACTTCTGAATGTAGAACTGCAAGTGTAAACCCATCAGCAGACCTCGTGGGGTAAGACCATCGCATATGTTTTCCGAAGCCGCTTGTTGTACTTAAACAAAAATAACAATCAGATTCGTGGCTCGCTGTTTCTGTCCATAGCATTGGCTTCGAAATTTCCAAGTGTCGTCTGTAAAATGAAAAAAAAATTAAATAAGGAATATGAAGAATTCAAAATTTATATAAGAAATACTGTTAGTATAAAATATTCCAAATCTATTAACCTATACTTACTTTACGTTAGAAGATAAGTTCAATCGACATGACATACATACATATACTACTCGGTGTCCAATGCTGGTTTAAATTGTGCGGATTTATATTATAGCAATCTTTATATTTTTTTTGTACTACATCTAAGAAAATTGGTTTATTTTTCAAGGTGGTGTAGTTACCGCACACGTAACAAAATAAATTCGGGTCGCTTTTGCACGAAAACTTTCTGAATTTGTTGCTAATTTTTGGGTAAATTAGACTTTTCACTATTGCGTACACTTGTTGAATGATTAAGAAAGGATACTTGAACTATTACATATACTGCTTGCGGGTGTGATTGTCGAGTGTGTTTTAGCTTCTTGTTGCAGTAAATAGGTAGAATAAGTGCATTTTGTGTGGGGTTTTTAACAAAACTCTTTTTTGAGAGTGTGTGTTTTAGCTTCTTGTTGCAGGAAACAGGTAGGACAAGTGCCTTTTGGGTGGGTTTTTTTTACAGAACTCTTTTTTGTGAGTGTGTGTTTTAGTTTCTTGTTGCAGTAAACAGGTAGAACAAGTGCCTTTTGTGTGAGGTTTTTTTTACAAAACTCTTTTCTGTGAGGGGTTGTAACAAGGTCAAAGGTGTTGAACACAAATGTGTTACTATTCACAGGATTTACAATCGCAATTTGTGATTTTTTTCATTCTCAGAATCATTAAAAAAAAATTTATCCTTCGATTTTCGTATGGAAGGTCTCATTTTATTCATAGTAGGTCAGGCTTTACTATCAAAGTGCTAAACCGAACACTTTTTGCCGTTTAGGATTTTTTCTAATTTAAAAAAAAAATTGTATACATTTTGGCTGAAAAATATTATTTTTCACCACGACTTTTTAATAACTCCGCAACTCTTGTGCAGGCTAAAAAATAATGTTAGCAAAACTTGTAGGCATTTTAGAAGCAAATTATTTGGTGTATTCACTAGTAAAGTGGGACGAATCGTTCTTGAGTTATGTTAAAATCCGTGGAACAAGCTTTTCAGAAATGGACAATTTTACTTAAAAAATTATAAAACAAAACCTTATCCATAGAATTTAAAATTTTGTCCACTTTTGTAACATGGATGTCGTAATACATCAGAAAAAATAGTGGTTTTAAATGGTATCAAAATTTTTTCGATTTTGTTCCCTTGTGTTATTTATCATAACTCTATATTCTTAATCTGGCCAATAGTTTCGGAGTTATAAATTTTGGCAAAGAAATTATGTTTTATGTTCAAAGATTTTCTTTTGGGTTTTTACCCTTTAAAGGAATACATAAATACAACTATGTTTTGCAATAATTTACAATGTTGTGAAACAATTATAAGCAAATTGGTATAGGTACTTACGTAGTTTATCCTAAATATAGTTTACGAAGCACCACATGTGTTGTACATCACAACAAAAACAACATATTATAGTTCATCAAAATGGTTTTTGAGTTGATATCGCTATCACATGATGACAGCTGAAGATATGATGACAGGCGAGATAAAGGAGACGAAGAATCAAGGCCTGCTCATCTCCCGGTCTCAAACAAAGCGCAACCATTAACTCTCCCTCGAATTAAAGACCACCAAAATAAGAAACGTTGATGCAAACCACTGTCATAAGTTTGCTTCATTCTTGTGTAAGAGATGTAAGTATATAGTACACACCATCATACAGACTATTATGAGTTATACCAGGCTGTCAACTCATTTGAAAACTTATTGCATTTTTCCTCCACTTTCAAGCCGCAACAGCTTCGCGGAAATATGAATTACGACGATATGTACGCAAATATTTTTGGTCTATAATAAACTAGCTTAAAGTACCAGAATATGGATTTTTTTGATCTGATTCAAAAATAATAAAAAAAATACTAAATAGCAAAATATTACAAAATTTCTGGCTTTAGATTTGATTTTCTTGGCCCAACCCCTTCATACACGGATTTAGTCAAAAAGTTGCAATCAAAAATGTTTGGCTAGGCGCTAATTAGATCAAATTATTGAAATTAGTCCAAACACTTACTCATTTAAAAAAGCTAACAAAGTGCTGAATTTACAAAAAAAGCTGCTAGAATTCCCACCAATAGCAATTCCTCAGATGGCTAACAAGCTTCAAAATAAGACAGCTCTAGACGGTAAAACACTGAATTGGTAACACTGACCACTGAACATGGCTGTATATTTGAAATAAATTTCTAAAATATTGTGGGAAAAAGGCAAATATTTTGCCAATTTTTTATTTTACTCAAAAGGAAAAATTATATTTGTGAATATTTAATTTTTGCTGGTGACATATAAATTTCTAATTCACAAAAATCTATTTCATTAGAAAATTTTAAATATGTATGTAGTCAGCAAGACTTTATTAAATTTAAATATTTAGAACTTTCCATTGAATAAAACAGATATTATATAAAAAGTTATATAATTTTCATTTTAAGTTTCACCATAATATAAATAAAGTATTTTATTTTTCGTCATTAAGTAAATTATGCGTAGTATTCATTTGATTTCATTCGGAATAAAAAAAAAATTGTTGCCTGTAAAGTCGGTTTTACGGGCGAAGATTTTACGTGACAACGTCTTTTTCTCGGTAGAATATTTATTGATATGAATATAATTAAATTGCACAATAGGAACAAGGAATTGAATGAAAATAAGAATTGCACAAATTTTAACTATAGAAATATATTTTGTTTAGATTGATTTGATTTTCATATTGATTAGATGTTAAAATTCTTGCTCAACACAGTTTAAATCAAGTTTTCTTATATCTGCCACTTTTTCTTAATATTTGTAATTTTAAAGAATCAATTCGAAAATCAAAACATTTATTCAGATCGAAGGTTCAAATTTTTGCTAAATAAATTTGAAATTAATTAAAATTTGTAAAATAAAAAAAAAAACCAATGAGTGTTAGAACTCACGGGCGATGTTTTAACATTTATTGAAACTTATGGTTTAGGAAAATAGAAGTAATTTCAACACCATCTAGGTACCTGTGCGATTTCTATGAACACATTATCAAATGTGACATTATAAACAATAAACATATCCTTTATTATAAAATATAAACATTTCTTTTATTATAAAAAATAAACATTTCTTTTATTAAAAACAAAAGAAAATAATTTACTAACCAAAAAGTATTTCAATTCATCATATTCGCATATCGTTTTTAAAGCCGACCGCAGCTCTCTGTTTCGTTTTGGCTACCTAATTCATATGAAAATTTCTACACACAAACATACACTACACATATCATAAAGCCAAAAAACAAAAAACAAAAAAAAACAAAAAATAATACCTTATCCAATGCAGACTGATCTAAATCAATATTCATACACACGCACATATATACGCACATACATACTTGCTCAGTCGTCATATATATGATGTGCCAAAAAACAAAAACACTCACACCACCGACCAACAGCCACTAGAAGCCAGCAAAGCAAATCGTTTCTGGCACACAAGTAAACACACACATCCGCCACACAGAATTATTTATTGAGTGGGAGAGAGACGCAAGGCATTCGGCGGGCCTCTCTCTCGTTCGGTGACTCATCGTAACGTTACCGGGCGTTACACTTTTTCATAAGTGACTCCCAGCCGCAACCTAATTTAAGACGTTGTCACGTCAAAATATGAAATATTTTATTTCAAACCGTAAAATAAAAACAAAAATATCTTCAGAATCAAAAAAAATAACGAATACAATTTATAATAAGACTTAAATGTTGCGACTTCGATTTTTATTCAGACTCAGATGTTGCAAATAAAGTTTTATTTGAGCCCGAAAAGTTTAATAAAGTTGCGCTTCCGAAACTTTGCATTCGAATATCTCAAAATGTGTTAAGAATAAATGTACGATTTTGTTACATTAGTTAAATTTTATTGTTTTCCTATGAAAATATGATAAAACAAAATGTTTTCAAGGAACACTTGGTGTCGGTGGACCTTCCGGTGGATTTTACTATACAAACCCTGTTTGTACAATAAGAACTCGGTTAGGTATCGACATCATTGTTGTTTAAATATACTGGTACAATCTACCCAATTTTGGTACGTTACAAACTCCGGCAGAAATTGCAAAAAAAATTATTTTATAGCTCGAAGACTCCATGAAATTAAATTAATTTTTTCGCGGATTAAAGTTTGTTATTACACTTTTGGGCCTTTCGTACCGAATATGTAGTTCAGGATAGATGATGTATTTCTATTTATTAGGCTGGCTGATTGGGACATACAGTGTAAAACAGGTTCCGAATGGGGTTTCGAGAAGCGTTATCATCGCAAATTAATCATTAGTGTCGCCGCCACTAAGTGAGGTGACGGATATTAAGAAATATGAATTCCTAACGCAAAAAATTTTGTCTCAGACTTCAGATAAATACTTTGATCAAGCAAAATAACATTACTCGCTAAAAACCGACAAAAAATTTCATATTACATAAATTGGTATAATCTGGTTAGTTTTGGTACAATTTGTTGGAGATTTTGGCACAAATAAAATATTTGATCACATCAACATTGGCAATACATTCAGCCATGGGGTATCGATGCCACAGTTAGCAATTCATAGAGCACAAAGTGAGAAAGAGAAAAGGCGGAGCATGACTGGAAGTATTTTGAGTTACAATGTGCGGTTTTCACAAAATTGCCGCCGTATTGTCATTGGAATTTATGGCAATTATATTCAAAAATCGGATTCAACAAAGAAGTATAAATTGAACAATAAACAAACTGAACGAAGTATCAAAATCTAGGGCTGTATTATTATTTCGAATCGACTAGATAATTGCAAACCACACTATCATCATGTGATTCCTTATACATTTCTATTATCGAAGAGCGAGTAAATCTAGCACGATAATATTATTACAGTCGACTCCGCTTTAGCGCAACTGAAAAATATCGGCTTACTGAAATTGAGTTATATTCCCAGTTTAATTGTATTTTTACTTTGTTCAATCTACTATGGTTTAGCGAAACTCGCTGAACTGAAAAAATCGCATATGTGAAAAAATTTTTGTGCGCAAATATGACATTGTATACGAAAATAACTTCGCTTAACTGAAAAATATGTACGGACATACTAAACGTCTCGAAAGTGACAACTTGCAACAATAGACGGCTCCAAAAGTCTGGTTAATGACAAAAATATGTGACTTAAATAACATATACAGACGAGAACACATAACTGCGGGCTGAACCAAAATTCATATAAGTGTTGTCGTCTCGTTCGTTGTTACACAATATCAATGTTAAAATGTTCCGTTTCATAAACGCAAAGTATTCAGGAACATATTATGAAACTTTATTCTATAAAAGCAATAATTTTTTTTAAACTGCTCAATTTTGTTTGTGAAGAGAAACAACTACTCTGTCGCAATTGTTGAGTCAACAGTACAGTGATTACTTAGAGGAAAACGTTATTTCAGCAAAATATTAAAAAACTGCTGTAAACAATAAAATAATTCCTTACCACCAAATATGTCACCTAAAACGTTACTAAAACATACTCGAAGTTACGAGAAAATTAAGTCTGACTTGCCAACAGAAAAATTTGGTTGCAGTTAGAGTGTCGAAAACCAAAACCGAAAACCCGGCGAAACCCGTTAACCGTTTTTTTGGCTATTAACCGTGTGGCTGTTTTTTAAAAAGCTAAGTTTTCGAACAAACCGAAAAACGGTTATTTGATGTCGGTTAACCGGTTTTATCCGATTTGTATTAATATCCTTAAAAAATTAATAATAAATTATATGATTATCGAATTTTAATGAAATTTTGGATTAAGAAACATGATTTCTATTTTCAAATATGATTTTATTATGCTTCAATAAGTTATAAATGTCATTCCCAAACAGGTTTTTTGTTCAAATTTCGAAATGATTACATATATGATTTGAATAAGGATTTATTCTTTTTTTAAATTTCATAATATAAATTATTTTTGAATTTAATAAGATTTTCATACAGGAAAATCTCTTTCAAATTTGGTATTTGCAATTTGATTTTGGAATTTAAATGAGTATAATTTGATTTTGAATAACATTTTTAAATTTTATATTAAACTTGCATTCCGAATTAGAATATGATTTAAATTGTAATTTAAAATTATAACGTGATTGTCAAATTTAAATAGAGATGTAAAAATTGGAGTTTTAAACACGTATAAGTTTATTCAGGGCAACTTTGGTCCCCTGTCTTTATTGTTGACTGATAGATTAACAATAGATTTTTGGGAAGTCAAATGCCTCCCTTTTATACCATATTCAAATGGACATACTATTCTTAGGGATTTACTTTTTATTATTGTTATTATTATTTATTAATGTTTTTTTGCTTAAAAAAAGTTCTTTAGTTAAGAAACCACTATTGTCATGATTTTTTATATTTCAAGATGTCTAGCTTCCATTTCCATTTTAAAATTCTGCAGTCGGTTACAAATTGCAAAAGATACAGGCTGCTGAATATGGAAATTTTAGTGCCTTTAAATAAGTGAACCGGAGTGTATAAGCCACGAAATGCAAAATACTTCCAAATGCCCATCAGCGTTCGAAAGTTTTCATTTAATTTGTATTTTCTTCAACTACGTGAGGAATTATGGCGGGGTTAATTTGACAGCTGTAATGATCGTATACGTTGCGCTGCGTTTTATGAACCACCCATTAAATAACGTAACGTTTTATAACAACAAAAGTAATGCAAAATGACTGATTAACGACAAAGAAAAACATCCTTATTTATTACTCGAATTATGGGTTTGTTGTATGCATACGTTTGAGTGCTGCACATCCGTATGGCTCTTATAATCTAATCGATTTTGTGTGGGAAAAAGTCGAATTCGGCTTTCGTGTTGTGCAAAGTAAAATATTTTTTACTTCCGTCCGGAATCGGTGTAAAAACTGTAGGTCCCAATCAGTGAGAATAAAACTAGAAAGCGCACAGCTCACTGGTTGTGAGAAGCTCTCCCCAATTCTTTCATACGATGTAATGGAAAACCATTTCTTTATTTTTGTTTTAGATATATGTAATGTGTATTTTCGGTTAAAAAATGGGTTTGCGACAGTGACAGCATACAGAAATAGTACCAGTGTATCGACGGTGTTGCGAAAGAAGGGCCAATCGGCTGTTTTCAGTCTCGTTTTCTAAAATTTTCATGGATCTTACGGTAATAACAAATAATGTATGGCTGTAGAATGGGTTCGGCTCTTCGAGCAATATAATTGTCTACTTATTGCAGTAGGTTCAGTATCATATAATCGTTCGTATGTATAAGAAAAGTAATAAAAAGTGCAATAAAGTGCAGTTTGGCCCTTTTTACATAACAATAGTTCTCCTAATTATAAATTCAAAAGGGCCAATTTAGCAAATTGGCCCTATCTGCTTGCATATTTCTACCCAAATCTGAAAATAGTTGGACCAATGTGTACTTAAATTAACCCAAGATTCTTTGCATACAAATGGTTAATTTAAAGAAAAAAGTGCATTGAATAAAAAAAAATCGTGTATGTTATACCTATTATGTACAGGAAATATATTGGACATTGGAATAAAAAGGCATAAAATTCATATAATGCCTAATATGGAGTTTTTAAATCTTTGAGTATTTACAATTAAAGTCCAATTTGTAATAAATAAGTAAATGTCACCACCATCCGCCTGATCTTGCTCATCTTTGTCAGGCTATACCAGTGCATCGCGAACAGTATTTTGATGAGGCAAAGCAAAATATTCATGCCGTAGGTGAGAAGGAATGGCTCCTTTTAAACAGAGATCAACAAGATTTTTAAACTTTACTTCTGGAATTGCTAGATCAGAATTGTAAAGTTGAAGTGGAGCTTCAATTTGGCCACCTCGTAATTTCCTTTTAATTTGAAAAAAGCATTTTATTTCAATAGGCTCAAGTGTTGATTTTGAAAATACTGAAACAATCAGAATTCGGGTTTCTTTTATCAAAAACTGCTTTCTGAATTATACTGACTTATATATATTTACTAGCTGACCCGGCAGACTTCGCCGTGCCGACAAAAAGTATTCAATGATGTCATGGCCACAAATGAATTCACACATTTTATAAAGGAAAACACATCATCACAAAAGTGTGCGTAAAACGGAAATGCGTAGATATTTGTCGATGTTTTTTTGGAACAAAGTTATGGGCTAAATGGAAAAAATTAAACAACTTTTTTTATTAACTTTATTACATCCCAGTATTATCAACTATATTGGGTAATTTTGCTTTGGTTTGTGTCTAGACTAACATATGGAGGGAAAATTCTTTTTTATTGGGAAGTTTCTAGGAGGAGAGCCTCTAATCAATATCTGTCTATATATCTATACATATATAAGTATAGCTGGACCCGGCAAACTTCGTTTTGCCTTCAAAGTTTTTGTAATGCCCATGGGTGAACAAAATTATTTTGTTCCATTATGTTTGCAGTAAATGAATATATCTGCTGGCGTTCCGACACGGGATAATGCCACATTTAGTTGACAATGGGCAAATAAACCTGTAGAATGTAAAATAACTATTTGTTAGAAGTATTTGTTTAGATTTCGATCGTGTGCTGATTTGTCTAAAAAGCATCTCATTATACTATAATAGCTGTACCCGTTGCGCTTCGCTACCCCTGAATTGTAATTTTAATGAATCACAATTTTGTTATTTTTTTCTATTTATTCAAGTGCTCTAGGATATACAATATGTCTAGTTTTGCCATCTGGTGCAAATATATATTAGTCGGAAGGTTTACCTACACGTGAACATGCAACATATATTCTCCGGGGGTAAACACGGATTTGTCAAATTTAAGCGACTGCCCTTTCGCTTTGTTAATGGTCATCGCAAATGGCAACAGAATCGGAAACGGGAATCTTTTGAAATCGATGGGCATGTCTGTAGGTATCATTGGAATGCGTGGAATCAGTACATCAGTTCGTTTAGAATTTCCAGTGATTATAGTAGCCCTTATAAGATTATTCTGAATTTTTTTAAAAAATGCATTATTGGGATTACGATATTTAGGATGCTCTTGAAACGACCTCAATGATATTCATATTCATTCGTACCTGTGGTCACTTTCTTAATAGCCGTATTTTTATTGGGTTTCCCCAAAAAGTAATTTACATCATATCAGTAGTATATGTACCGAACCTCACATTCCTACACTGTATCAAACAATTATTCGTACACCTGGTAGTTGTGAACATATTTCAATGTATCTCAAAAGATATATGGCCGATATGATTCAAATATTTTTTTTAAAGTTAAAGAAAATTATATAAATCGAATCGGCCATATATTTTTTGAGGTACATTGAAATATGTTTCAAGTTCCTGGTTTACGGACAATTGTTTGATATAGTATATGTAATAGTCAAATATTGACGCGTGTGGGCAACACCTCGGTCCTTTTTGCCAACTTGCTTCCCAATAGCCTGTTCGTATATGTAGGCCAACTGTAACATACTGTGAAATTCTCACGACGGTCACACTATTATTATGACTGCTTTAACGGTTTATTTTTAAATGTTGCCTGGTACATCCCACTACCACTCTGGCTGTAATTCATAATGTATCAACAACATACATACCAAATCTTATCTTCATACGTCTTATAGTTCATGAGATATAGTCATTTTAAATTTCAAATGGTATGGCGGTGCCACGCTGCTTAATCCAATCACTACCAAGTATATCCAAAGACTATCAGTAGATCCTCAGTACCACATTGTAAATCGGTACATTAGAAAAGCCGTCAGTGCGATTTTTAAAAAGGGGGCGTGGCACCGCCTACTTACAGCCTGGCTGTAATTCATTCTGTACCAACAACATATATACAAAATCTCATCTTCTTACCCCTGATAGTTCATGAGATACAATCATTTTAAATTTCAAGTTGTATAGGCGGTGCCACACCCCTTTATCTCAACATTTGCAAATATAGTCAAGGATTGTCAGCAGGTCATCAGTACCGCAATGTGAAATTTTAATTACAATCGGTATATTAGAAAAGCGTCACAGAGATTTTTGAAAAGGGGGCGTGGCACGGTCTGGGTCACCCTTATCATTAAGGGGTATGAAAAATAGATGTTGGCCGATTCTCAGACCTACCCGATATGCACACAAAATTTCATACATATCGGTCCAGCCGTTTCGGAGGACTAATGTAACTAACATTGTGACACGAGAATTTTATATATGCATACACAGATTGTTCCCATCCACTCCATAAAGTCACTTGAACGAATTAATTCTGGCGTTAGAAACAATAGTACCCCATTCGCTAGGCACATATATGGTGTTCTTCTTTATTGCTCTTTCAATCACGGAACGGATTCCCTGCCATCAGCAAGTTTAAAGTATTTTTTTTTAATCCAAGTACATTTATGTAAAAAAGTTGCTATAGTTGTCAGCATCGCTTGATTTTTTTTGCAGTCCGGCGCAATTATCGCAATACAAGGCCACTTCTCTCACTTTTCTTTCATCCAATTTTCCCAAATACAATTCCCTTGCCGTACATATTTCATTGCAACCTCTTTTTCCATCTTTTTCTCCCCACATAAAGCAAAATCCATTCTGCGTTGACGTTTGATAAAAACTTAAATTGTACATTGAATATTTGCGTGCATAAAAAAACGAAATGTTGCTACCGCATGGCGTATTTAACACTTTTTGCAAATCAAAGAACAAGTTATGACAGATTTGTCTGATTGTGCTCTCTTCTGGTCAGCAAGATACTGTTTGTTGATTACATCTTTCTCGTGGAGGTGTTCTTTATTTTTCAGTTGCTCAGCCTCTGCTGGAGAAGGAAGATCAGTAAACTTGGTGCAAGTGACACACTTGTCCTTTTTTGGTGCATGTATCCCTATGTTATACTCAGTAGCAAACATTTTTTTGAAAATAAACTCAGAAGCTGTCGTTAAAGTATTATCTTTATGGCCAGTTTTTAAGTGGGTAGTTAACTAACGGATTACTTAATCTTAATTCTAAGTTAATTAGAGGTTAACTTTGCATTTTGTTTTTCAGTGGTGAGTTACTCTTTTCAGGATCTTCTGAATACTTCTATAAGAATTATTTTCTCTTGTCCTAAGACTTGGACTTCTGTTTCAGGTGGTTCAAGTAGTTCTAGTAGCATCGTCTCGATTGCATCCAGTCCAGATCCTTGGTTTTTTATTTCCGCTTGTTCTATAAACATTGCCTCATTTGACTGTAGTCCAGATCCCTGGTTTCTAATTTCAGGGATTATTTCATGGCACTTCCCCTGGTCCAATGCTCTCAACTGGAACAGAAATTAAAGAATACAGTGACAGATTACAATATATCGAAAGTTGAAAATATATTTATAAGGGACAGGGATGGCAGGGGCGAGCCGCAAAATACTTATGTCTATGTCATAGCTGGTTGTTGGAGCTTGTCGTTATTAACAACTGTGTGCTGTTATTGAGACCTATTTTCAAACAATCTACTTACGATACATACATTCCTTCTGTTTTTGTTTTGCGGCTAACGCTAATCCTAAGACTTGCCTTCCCCTTCTATCAATGTTCACCATATTTCTATGCCTTCCTCTTGTTCCCACCATTAATAATAATTATCGAATTTATTTATTTTTATGTTTATTTTTAGAAAACAAAGTTTCAAAACGTTGTTGTGGTTACATTCATACTGACATCGAGTGATAACACTTAATAAACCAAAATATCTAATTTTTGAAGTAGTTTATTTAGCAGTTTGGCCCTTTTTATTTGTCGTGCCAAGGTGAACAAAACCAGATTGGCCCTTGGAAAAAATGCAGATTGGCCCATTTTACGCAAAACCGTCGATATATCTTCATCAATACCAGGGAAATGAATACAAAATTTTATATTTTTCGGACTGTAGAAAATTACTAAACAAATTTCTTTGATTGGATAGAAAAAATACAACTTATCGGTATGAAAAACAAATTCAACGTGATGTATTTTGCAGCAAAAAAAAGTGTATGTGATTTATTGTGGTAGTTTGAAATTCAAGTAAACAAATTAAGACCTAGAGTATTGTTCAAAGCTCACACAAGATCGATACTAAGTCAATATGCTTTGCAATTTTGTAATGCAAAAGACCTAATGTATAATTTGTGATTTCTTCACATGCAGGTTAATATTTTATTCCACAAAAGAGAATGTTACCTGTGATAACTTTCATGTGAAATAAATTTCTTAGAATTAAATTATTTCTCGAATTTCACATATTTCTTTCTTTGTTAATGGCAATTCTGCGGCAACACCAGTTTTTCGAACGTTCCCAAAAACATATAAGATATAAATTGTTCTAAAAAATTGTTGATGTAACACAATCAATAGAAACCCCCTCAAGCATTGTTCCTTAATTTAATTTTTACTCAGTCCACACTACTTTCATACATAAAACTTCATTTCCATCCAGCTGTTGCAAACGAAATATTTCCGCCAAATTTATGGCGAAGGTGGACGTTGGCACATCTATTGGCTGAAAGCGCTTCACCGGTGGTATTGTATCATCTTCCCACTAATTCAAAGGACTGAGCTTCGTCTCTGAGAAAAGAATTTCAAGAAAACATGCTTGTTGATAATCAATTCGACCATCCAAACCGTTCTCTATAATATTCGGAACTTACAGTATTTCAATCTGACCTATGGTTCGCGTCTGCTGCTGACTGTGGTGAATCAATTAATGACTTTGTTGATATTCAACAAATTCATAGAATTTGTTTCTAGTAGCATGAAACCTTTGGTGCATGAATATTAAAAAACTTCCAGGATTTTAATTTTCGTTATGACTGTACCCAAGCAAAAAATACTGTTGGCGAGAGTAGTTAAAGTACTGGCAAACCGTTAAATTATGGCATTTCCCGAATAATAACACCATTGGACCGTCTGCCGAGAGTTATTGCCAGTAGTCTGCTAGTACTGTAATTACAAAGAATACTGTTCTGCATAAAAAGTCAAAGTACAAATCAGAAGCTGGCCAGCACTATAAATACAAAAAAACAGTACATTCCCAATACTGTAAATGCACTTATGCAGTAATGGCGCAACGTCGAAATGGTAACAATATCCAGTATTAGGACACCCTTCTAGCCATACAAAAGCAAATAAGTAATATTTTATTTTATTATACTCAAAGCAAAAAAATTTCATAAAGAATAAAACAAAATATGTATTAATGCAAAACAATATACCGACCAGTGTTGCCAGAAGTGACGATTTATCGTCATTTTGACGTTTTTTAGGCACACAATCATAAAATGACGATTTGACCAATTCAGCTTCTGAAATGACGATTTTTACGACCTTATTCATAAAAAGTTATGAGAGGTTTGAGAGACGTTTTTAGTATGATAAATCATCACTCACAACTTTTTATGAATAAGGCCGCTAGTCTGTACCAAATTTGAATTTGTTGGTACCCCAACAGCGACAGATATACTTATTTAAACATAAACTTTAACACATCAAGGGATATTGGGTAGAAAAATACCCCACAAATAGTGCCAGATAACTGAAATTAGCCATTTTTCTAATGAGAGCACATATTAAGAAGACGCGTAGTAGTTTGCTGCGCTTTTAGTAGTTATTTGAATGCAAGGCGAGACAGACGTGTCGGTTCTCCCAAACGAAATGACATGTATGGATTTACAGAAGTTCGTTTCTCTCAACTGCAGTCCCCAAACGAACTGCAGTCCCCAAACGAACTTCGTTTGGGAGAAATGAGTTTTTTCTATCCGTGTATGTATGTAAGTACCCTAAATATTGTCTGTGTGATGTTTAATCAAATTCACACATTGAATCGGGAGCCAACCAATTAGGGGTCTTAAAGACCTTTCCAACAAGCCCAAAAACCGACCACTGGCTCAGAAGTTAGCAACTTTACCCTACTACCCTCCGACCGCCAATCCGTACATTTTGAACCCGCTGCCATTTCGCACCCTTACATTTTCGGACATGGTGCTAGTGGACTTTTCTTCATGAAATGAGCCAAGGGATACGCTAGAGAAATTTGTCCGGAACTTCCTGAATCACCCTGTAGAAAACCGATTTTCAACACATATGAATTTTTGTATTAAGCTGGCAATAATCTGCCTTGTCGGCTACGCCAGAAGCGACGTCAAACGCCAGCTCTTGTTGTTCTTCCATAAGAATACGTGAAAAAAATTGAAACGCCTACGTTATCGCTCCGATTGTGTTCGTACACATATTTGTCAACTCTGTTCGTTGGTTGTTTGACCAATAGTTGAAGATATTTCAGAGTAGAGTTTAAATAACTTCCGACATTTTCTTACAAAAAAATACTTTGAATTGAAAGACATAAATTAAATATGTGTATTAATTAAAAAAATATTTTAAAACTAACGACATCAATGCGTATGATTATTTTATTTTTATTATAATTATGGATAATAAATTATATTTTTGTATAATTTATAGTGTAAAAATACTTTCTTAAATATTTTTTTTAAAAATCTTAGAATTTCTTTAATTTTGAATTTAAACAATTTATTTGGTTTGAAATTTGGTTTTTGCTATATGTTATCTTTCTGCGTTATCCTTCTTTTATTGCTCCCGTTATTTCACCGTTGTAGTTCCTTCAGTGTCGCCATTCTTTTATTAATGTTGTTCTTTCGCTGATTTCGTTTTTTATATTCACGTTCTTGCACTATTAATTAATTTGACCAACCAACCCGCTTTTGGCGGGATTGTTCCGCTTTTCGATATCTCATCCCGCTTCTTACAGAAAAGTCCCGCTTTATGACGTTTTGGTGTTTAGAAATAGTAAAGTATAATTTAGCTTGGAAGTTACATTGTTTACAATTTCCAACAGTCACAAGCAGGATATTAATTCACAATGTAACGATCGTTTCCAAATTTGTGAACTTAGGCTTAATTGTAAGCTACTGACATCTGTTGAAATCTGGCACTAACTGAAATAATATGGTAGTGTTTTTGTTTGTCGATTTTTCTTCTTATTAATAAATATATCAAACTTTTTTTCCGTCGTATGGGTCACAATAGTGGCGTAGTCACATATTTGTAGGTATGATATTTAAACAGATCTCAAAACAAATTACTATTTTCAAATTACACTGGTGTCGCCGACTTCAAAGCTACTATTTAATTTTAAATTAAAATATTTAATTTTAATTTTTTTTAAATAACAAAAAATTTTATAAAAATGTATGCGATATTTAGATAAATGTTAATAAATCGAAAATATATATTTTATTTGTAAATATAATTTAGCTATTTCTAAATTGTATATTCTTATTGATTTAACTGTAACTCACTTCTTAAAAGTAATGAATCCCGATTTTTTGGACAAAATCCCGCTCTTCAATCAAAAAGAGTTGGTCAGGTTATTTATACTATAAAGTACTAAATACTAGCACTAGCTTTTTCTTATCAGTACTAGCTAGCTATGCTGAAAATTTTAAACTGCAAAAAGTGTGAATATATCTTTGATAGTACTACGTAGCAAGTACTGAAAAGTTAACTAGTACTGGAGAATAAAACGTATGCGGTTGCAAAATCAGCTGATAGAAACTGTTTGGGAGTTACCTCTGTATATTAATATACATATTTTTCTTATAAATTCTTCACAAAACTTATGGTAAACCAATGTCGTAACACTATCGGTTTATTTTGCTAATGGGCGACGAAATAGCGCGAAATTTGTTGAAATTTTATAAAATAACATTTAAAAAGTCGCAAGTGCCGTCAGTGATGGTGACAAAGGAGAATGCCTTGTCTTCACTCCATGAAGAACATTTGCCAAAGTTTGGCAGGAAATATCAATTAGCAAAGTAAGAAAAAAAATGCAAAACATGCGGAGTGATGTTAAAAATCAATAAATGCATCCATATGTAAATAATAAAACAACAATAAACTTATTTCCGGCACTTCTATTACATGCTTAAAAAAATTCTAGTTAAAACTATTTACTGCAAACTCTAATTAGTTTGTGCTAGACTTCAAAAAAGTACTAGCTTTATATGAAACTAGTATTCCCTTAAAACTAGTTTAAACTTGAATTTTGCTATTTTTAGCACGAACAGCATTTATATTCAAATGGGAAATCCTTTCAGTGTTATCTTTCTTTATGGAAGTCGTTCTAGATGTAGAAACAATAAATACCACACGGTAAACCTAAATAAAAGTAACCAAAATGCCAAGGAATTAACAAAATTAATTCGGCGGTTCTAGTACTTTCACATTGCAAATATATTTTGGTTGCCGTACTGTCAATGTGTCTGAATTGCTCAATTGTTTAATCATAGAGCAAATTCGAATAGAGAATCAGTTTCTCTCATCTGACGTTTCATTTCACACACTTCGTCGTAGGTTTGTGAAAGTGAAAACTAGATACTAGATGAAGATAGCTTTACAATATTGTAAATATTTTATTATTTTTCAATACAGTATAATAATGGAGATTAATTGTAATGCAAGTGGAGGACATTTTCTGCTTCGCATATTCGTGCTCTATCCAAAACATTTGCCATAACCTTTCGCAAAACTTGATTTCGTCGCGAATATTGTTTTTCAATTTGCTGAATGGTTCTAGGCTTATTAATATAGACTCTTCCTTCCAAATATCACCAAAGGAAACAGTAACCCGTTGAACGCGGAGGTCAATTAAAATTGCTTGTACGCGAAATAATTGGTTCACCAAATATGTCACGTAAAAGATCCACTGTGTCGCTCGCAGTGTGCGCTGTATACTGGTTTTCCACAGCTGGTCTTAAAATTGTCCAACATTGTCCGATATTGAACACCAGTCATGGAAACAGCGACACGGTGTTAATTTTCAAAACAATATGGGCCAATTATCCTTTCCGTAATTGTCGCTGTAGATTTTCCGTAGCCCATATCCTGCAGTTTTGACAATTAACGAACTGATTTAATTGAATATGGGCTTCGTTGCTCACAATTAAATTATGAATAAAATCAAGATTTTCTTCTGCTTTTTGCCGAAAATAAATTGCGTAATCAAGTAGTTTCTGGTAATCTGTCGGTTTCAATTTTTAGGACAAGCTGAATTTTGTATGGAAATATTCTTATTCTGTATTGTTCTGTCGAACATCTCCTGATTGATGTTTGTCCTTCTTCCCGAATACCTCCTATACACGTTCAATATTGTCATCCGAGTGCACAGTTCGTCATCTTCCGACACAAGGAAGGTTCCTTACAACCCAATGTTGTCGTAAATTTGCAACCAGAAGGTTTATTGTTGAGTCTGAGGGTCCAACCCGCACATTAAATTACGACCATAACACGCTGAGTAGAAACAATGGACTGTTGATTTGAAAAATAAAGCTAATCGATTTGGGCACGTTGTTCAAATTTGTACGTTTCATTTTATATTCTCCAAGTCTTCTTTTCAAAATATTGAAAAGAAATAAAAAAAACTATAATAAAAGAGTTATAAGGAATTGAAACCCCTTCGGTTATTTTGCGCCACTCTGTATTTGTTTTCATTAGTTTATATATACAGTGATGATCAAAATAATAGCCCTTTTTTATTTATTTAATAATTTTGAAATACAATTAAGCTATTGAAAATTGTAGTACATATTGGCAATATAAATTAAAAATATTTGTTTTAAATTTAAATAATAATTAATAGACTTATTTCAAAAATCTTAAAAAAAAACAATTATATTTAAACAAAACATTTATTTCCTTAATAAGTATGAACATATAATATACTAATATCCTGAATGTCCACCATTATTGTCTAAAACTGCACGGATCCTTCTGGGCATTGACTCTATTAAATGTTGACATTTTTCAATGGGAATTCTCTCCCAACTGTTTTTTGCTGCTTCCCAAAGTTGGTTTTTATTTGTGAAAATCTTCCCACTTAAGCTTCTTTTCAGTTCCATCCACATATTCTCAATCACTTCATGTTCACTCAACCAAGATTTGACTAATTTTGAAGACATTTTGGCCTTCGGACGTCGCGCTGACAATCAGAACCATATAAATTAATTTTTGTCTCATCGCTCCATAATATGTACTTGAAATCATCACTGCTTTTGTTGTTGAATTTGATAGCAAATTTAATGCGAGCTTTTTTGTTTTTGTTACTTAGCGTGGAACCTTTCGGGCTACTCTACCTGGCAAATTATTTTCTAACAATTTGCGGCGTACAGTTACAGCACTGACTTCATTATTTATTTCTGCAGAAATAGTCTTTGATAACATAAATTGGTTCTTTTTTGCCAATAACACAATACGGGAATCTGTGGTTGAGCTGCTTTGTCGCGGCCTACCCAGAGTTCCAGTAAATGGTTTCCATTTTAATGCATTTCTAACAAATTTCTCAGATCTTCCAAGTGAACTAGCAATGAAACCCAGAGTTTTGCCCCCACTTCGTAGTTCTTTAGCAACTCAACGATCCTCAGCAGTGCAATGTACATTTCGGCCCATCTTTAACAACAAAAACATTAAATGTGTTTTGAAAGAATTCTATTTTACTTAAATGCTATTAGTAATTGAGAAGAAAGTACAAAAACACGGAATGAATTTCGTAATTTAACAAAGTTATAAGAAAAAGGGCTATTATTTTGAACAAGTGAAAATTGCACTTTATTTTGATTCTTAGCTTAACGTACAAATGATTACGAATAAATTCCAAAATACAACAAAAAATATTTGTGAAGTCAATAACGAAACTAACGGTACACAAGAGAGAAAGAGAGGTTCCCTTTACATGAGTTAAGAGTGATGACAAAACTTTATCTTTGTAACGGGCTATTATAGTTAACAGCAGTGTATCTTTGAACATTTATTTCATTGAAAAATAACATTAGAAAATTAAGTACATTTTTTAACTTCTTAACTTTGATGAGGAAATAAAAAAAAATGGAGTTCTGATATTTAATATCTAATGCCTGATATAAATAATAAAGTTATTGAATTCTAAATATTTCGTGTAAACGTATACGGTACCCATACCATTCTTCAAATTTTTGATGTATTAACATCTATACGCGCGCCTCTAGGGCAGTAAACTATAAATTTAATACATACACAAGTGTTAGGTTTGTAAAAGTAAATCATCGTTTGTTTGTTCGCTGCTTGGCAGTCGGTATTGAAAGTGATTATTGGGCGATTTTCATATAATTTTCTCCGGAAATTCATAGCCGATTTTATTAATTTTTGGATTAAAAAGCTAGTGCGGGTTTCGACGAAGAGTTTAGGCCAAAAATTAAGGCGATCCGATATCGGCGAGCCGAGATTTAAGTGTTTTAATTTGGAGTATTAATTTGGAGTAATATTAAAAAAGTGTTTTATGTTGATCTTCGGTTTTGTCTTATCATCGTTTGTTTGTTCGTTGCTTGGCAGTCGGTATTGAAAGTGATTATTGGGCGATTTTCATATAATTTTCCCACGCGATTTTCTCCGGAAATTCATAGCCGATTTTATTAATTTTTGGATTAAAAAGCTAGTGCGGGTTTCGACGAAGAGTTTATTCCAAAAATTAAGGCGATCCGATATCGGCGAGCCGAGATTGAAGTGTTTTAATTTGGAGTAATATTAAAAAAGTATTTTATGTTGATCTTCGGTTATATCGTACGAATATAACAATGTATGTATGTATGTACAAGTGTCTGTTGCTTTGCATTCTTTGACTTTTGTGGGAATAAAACAAAAAGTATTGAGCAAGAAAATAATGACACATGTGCTTGCACTGGGTCTTTAAATAATTTTAAGTATTAATATTATTTAACTGTAACGTCATCATATGATTGAACGCTGTTTTTTATTTTCCAATGCAACATTTACGAATGTGTTCATAGAAATCGAACAGGTACCGTGTAGCAAAAAGGTGTTAACACATCGCCCGTGAGTTCGAACACTCATTGGATTTTGTAAACTGTTAATGGTAATAAAATACTCCTGACAGGTAAAATGACCAGATTTCGGGAATAATGTATGTGAAATCTAATAGTCTCGATTAAGCAGAAATCAACAATTCTAGATATCGGGTGCAGCATAAATGTACTCGAAAATACATATACATACTCGAAAATATTCACATATTTGACTTGTTGGGCAACATATTTGAAGTAATACAAAAACTGTCTTTTCATATATAATGTGGTACCATAAGGCCGACGATTTTCTTTTATAATACAATATCATCGTATGAACTTCGTTCCAATTAGGGACATTGTTTCATGTGCTGTGCCATGTCATCTAATTTAGGCGATATCATTAGGTATCATGTCACGATAACGTTACCGGCATCATTTTCGAAGAAATACGGTCGACACTCCACAAACTCAAAAACCACGCATTACAGTGACTCGTTGTAGGTGCACATACGAGTATCTTGCTTGACTGACACGAGCATTTTCAGTACACCAAATCCGGCAAATTTTGCTTGTTAACGTATCCGTTTAGGTGAAAACGTCATGACTATTTGATGTGTTAACATCTATAGGCACGGGTAGGGCAATCTATCAAAGTGCACATATGCAAACAACACACAGCGTTAGCATCACATACGTGGTTGTTGTACAACTACCCAGTAACAAATATTTGGAGTAATCCATAATCGAGCAATAAAGGAGTTATGACTTTTTCATCTATTTGGAGTAATAAGCGAGCAATCGAAACGCTTCTATTTTGTTTTGTTGTTGATGCCTCGCTTAATACTCCAAATGGATCAATAAGGGACGCATCACTACATTTTTGTTTTTGCATGTGTTTTTTTTGTTTGCCATAACTGTTGTTTAACTGATGTTTTCGTCATGTATGAAAAAAAAGTTCATTCCTCGCTTATTACTCCAAATGGATCAATGAGGGATGCATTAATGCATTTTTGATGTGTTTTTTTGTTTGACATAACTGTTAATTGTTGATGTTTTCGTAATGTTTCTCTATTTAGTCAGTTTACTCGTTGTCTTCAAAATTAAAAGACGTGTTTATTAACAAATCGAGAAAAGGTACGGGTATAGTATAAAATTATATTTAAAATGTGTGAAAATGCAGTTTCTAATCGTCATTTTAGACGACTAGTTAAAAAAGAAATTGATATATTAATTAAAATTGTAATCGGGAGACTTTAAGTGAACAAGAGGCATCGGCACCTAACAAAGTCAATGAATTATCAAATGACGATAGCCAAACGGAAAACTTTGATGTTCATTATGATATCAATTCAAACAACAATATCAGTGAAAAAACCCAAAATATTGATCAGAAGCTTCCTTCTTGAGTAATTAAAAATCGCGTTTCGAACGAATGCTGTAATTCACTACTTTACATTTTAAAAAGTGAATTGTTGAAAGCAGTGTATGCAGAAAACACATGCTGCCTCACAGAGAACCCTGAAATAGCGGAAATGCCACCAGGTGAATACTTTCATTTTGGGTTAGAAAAAGCACTCATGATGCACGGCCGATACTTATCACTAATGCCAATGCCGAAACTACTGATAGATATATTTGTGGATGGAATGACCCATTATGGCCAATCCTAGGTGCCTTCTCAGAATTTATAAACTTAGAGCCATTTTTAGTTGCTACTTATATTGGCCCATCAAAGCCTCCAGATGTAGCAATATTCCTAAAGAGAATACATCAAATTAAAGAATAAAGGTATTAAAATTTATGACAAATTGTTCATACCCAAAATTACGTGTTATCTTTTCTTTCATTTTCTTGCCGAAGCACTTAAAGACACGTTTGAAACGTACCCACAATAAAATCTTTCAAGCTGGCATTTCGTAAATGCAAGGCAACTGTTTACCGACAGACTTACTCCTTAAAAGCTAAGGTCATCGACTCCAACAAATAAACTATAATAAAAATTTTTAAAAAAATTTAAAAAATAAATGAATAATTTATTTTTTTGTAAAAAATAGGTTAATCTTTATTTTATATCTGGACATACATGTTTATATTAGGGTGTCCCGTTGATGTCATGTCTGAGTACGAGAAAAAAATTTGTTTTGGGCTACACTATCTCAAGATGCCCCAAAATTTTATTTGTTTAGCCTTTTTTGTAATCTTTGTAAAATTACAAAAAATTTTACACCTCTTGCGATAGTGTAATTTTTTTCTCGTGCAAAAACGTATGGTTAAGTATTAATGCTCCTTCAGGAGATAAAAAAGATTACTCCATTTATGCTCTTTGAGGAGATTAAAAAGATTACTCCCTTTTTGCTCTTTCAGGAGATAAAAACGATTACTCTTTTTATGCTCTTTGAGGAGATAAAAATATTACTCACTTTATGCTCTTTTAGGAGATAAAAAAGAGTACTCCCCGTGTCCTCCTTTCCGAGATCAACAGGACTACTTCATAAGGAGCTCAAACGGAGTGCTCGCCTCTGCGGCCATGCAATGTTAAAAAGGGGTAAAAAATGCATGAGGCTCGGAGATTTATGGAGTAATCCATTGCTCGCAAAGGAGCGCTCCAAGATTACTCTTTGGATGTATCTATTTTTTACTGGGTAAAGTCTCGGCCTGAAAACAAGTATGATGGTATTAATGTAGCGGCAGCGAACAAACAAGCAGGTCGTCGTCGCCTGCTGAATAGTATAGAGATCTCATCGATCGAATTGTATGATTCAAAAGCACTGGCGATATTTGGCGAATGATTCAAAACGTATTACTCTCTTTTTGTCATAATTTAGTCCATTCATAATTTTGATGTGAAACATTGATGCCTTTGAAATATTTATCATTTTTGTATTTTTTTATGTAATAGTGTATTTATATTGAAATATTCTGTAAAGAGAATCAGACTCGTTTTTGCTCTTTACTCATACTCTTTATATGAGAGTGGAAAATGTGTTCAATAAGTTCTCTATATTATTCCGTACAAAACAATTATTTCAGTCAACTAAATATTTCTTTATTTATTTTATCAATATTACATCATGTAAGAAAAAAGAAAGTGCAATAGCCTTCAGACACAAAAACAACCATTTCAAACCACAATAAAACAATTTTAAACTAAATTGTATGTATAACAAAAGCAAGTACATTTCGTCTAATGGCTTTCGGAATTGACTGCATTCTGCACATCATATAAACCATGATCAATACTTATTAAGCGAATTTATTACTGTTTAAGAGCTTGCAATTTTTTATTTTCTAATGTAACATTTACTAATATGTTCATAGAATTCGAACAGGTACCGTGTAACAAAAAGGTGTTAACACATCGCCCGCGAGTTCGAACCCTCATTTGATTTTTTCTGTAAAACTGGTATCAACAGTTTGTTGTACAAATATCCCATTGGTAAATAATATTCGGCCCCAGGATTTAGTTCCAGTTCAATTGAATTTTGTAGACGTGTAAATTGGTATTTTGAATTGCGGTGCACGACGACGAGTAAAGGATGCCGGGGCCTGGTTCACACTTTGTTCGACAGCAGCAATTTCATACACATACTTTAAATAATCGAAAAGTTGATTTTATATATTTGTAAAAGCTGTGAAGTCGAATATCCATATATTTGAAATAGTGGACAGGTCAACTTTTCATATTTTTTAAATAATCGAAAAGCTGATTTTTCACATATTTGAAATAATCAAAATGTCGAGAAGTCCACTTTGGATGTATTTGATATAACGGTAAAGAACTCGATTAATTCTTGATTGTTTACATCCACCGCAACACGGGTGTTTTTTGGATACCCTTTAATTGCTGCTTTAGATGTATACCACATGTGAGCCCTTATATTAAGTCAATAAGTCTTTTGAGGGGTGAAGGGTTATACCAATAAGCGTAGGATTTCAATCAAATATTTGTAAATAGTTCCAACGTCAGGATTCGTGTTCAAGCGTACATTATTTAATTGCGAAGCTATTAAAGATTTCGCGCAAATTTTGTAACATTGAAGGACTGAATTAAGCACAGCTTAAGCGACCCTGTCACGTATTCGTTCGCTTTTTACCTATTGGTAACCGAAAGTTACAATATGTAGTTTCCTCAAATTTGTAATATTCACTATATTCCATACACCTACAAACTTTAATTGAATATAGTATTTTTTTTATCAGAATAGATATCAATTTGTTAGTATACAAATACAAATTAAATAAAAAGTACATGCATGCAAAACATGTGTAGATACAAGTATGTAAATATGTGTGTATATGAATATATATACCTTATGCTAAATAGTACATACACAAATATCTGCTACGGTTAGTAGACACTACCAACTCATAAAATAATCAACTATCCATTTTATTGTAACTGTATCGATACTAAATAAATTTTCATTTTAGTTCGATAATTCTGTTTAGATTCTCTTTTTTGCACTTCATCCAGTCATTGTCATTATTTCTATTTGCAAGTGCTTTCGGTGCTTGTTGTGTTGATATTGTTGTTGATTTCGATTTTGCTGTTTTGTTCTATTTTCAATTTCAGGGATGGTTTATCTCACTCAGCACATCCCATGTCCGAAATGAAAAAATTGGAAATCCTGCGCAACATTACCGATTTGCTTGGTCGAACGTTCTCCTCGCAATTTGTATTTCCGGTATTAGGACATGAGGATGGTACAACAACGAATTTCCGGCACATGGGCGAATTGTGGCGACATTGGCTGCCAACTGAAGCATTGCATACATTCGAAAAAGGTAAAAAAGTTCATCATTCGTTATATGTACAATTGAATGCTTAATGGTATACTTATACATATATACATATTAGGGTGTTTTAAACATTTTCGTGCATTTCCATCGAATGGTGTTCATACATACGCTTTTCAATATACTATTTTTTTAGTTTCACGCTTGATAATACATTGTGGACTAAATGCAACGAAACGGTTAGATACGTTTTATCCAATCTCTTAATATCTTTAAGAAACTATCAGCTTCTAAAAAACTATACAATTTTTAACTTATATTTATCTATAAAATTGTTATGTCTAGTGGTGAGAGTTTAAGTATAATTTTAATGTTGTGGATCATTACATAATTTGGCGAACCATTGTTAATGTACTTTAATTTTTTATATTTATTTAAATTCAATACCATTTTAATACAAAGCTTATTCATTAGCTGTCTATTATTATTCATAGCTGTCTATTATGAGAGTAAAAATTGTCTCTGTAACTCCAAGCGAGAAACAGCACCACTGATTTCGTTCGGTATTGGAATGTTCCAGTCAGATGTCAAAAATCGAAATAAACAAACAAAGCATCGAGCCAAGATGTAACTAGTACAGGTAGAAGCGATAGAACAACTGATTTAATTGTTGCCTTGTCTATCTTGTGCGACATTTTTTTTAGCATTAGATTTGATTTATTTTCCATATTCTTTTACATTTTAGATTTACGATTTCAATTTATATACTTAAGTATATATATATGACTTTCTAGCGTCCTTGGACCGATCTAGATTTACTAATTTAATTTATTAAAATTCAAATTAGCCGTAAGGCCAGCCCATTTTCTGCATTGCAAATTACTTTTCTCATTAATTAAATTTGTGGGAAAAAGGATTAAAAACCCATTACCTTTGTGTTGTTTCTGCTTATAACTAACTTAAAAACTACGACATATATATACACAAAAGAAATAAAATAAAATAAAAATGAATCCAATGTACAAGGCTCATTGTGCCGTGTTATATACGAGGTCATCCATGTTGTAAGAACCACACCTCCTGTGGTAAAATATTAACTCATTTTGCACGTTATTCAATTTACCTTCCTCATGGAGTTTGAGGAGCCTCATGGGAGCTAAATTGCCACTCGATCGTAATATATTCTCAAACTCGTCTGTGTTAATTTTGCACTTTTCGATGTGTAAGTTACTATTATAATTTTGGGAGCAACGTTCCAGGAAACCGATGGCTAGCTCAACCTTCCATGCGTCCAATCTCTTGGCTTTTGCCATTTTCGTAGATGCTCCTCCAAGATGGGCTAATCCAAATACCCCTATCGTCTTTTCTTGCCCTTAGACCAAGGCAATGTCTAAGAATTCGTCTTTCTGCTTTTCTTAACTTTTCCATTTGGTTTGACGATATCATGTACCACGCTAGGAAGGCATAAGCTAGTATTGGTCTCATTATCTGCATATAAATAAAAACCTTACTTTTTCGCTTAGCCCCCTTCTTCTTCCAAGCAGCATAGCGTTCATTCCATATGACTTTCTCATTTTTTCCAGAACCATATCGACGTGGACTTTAAACTGCATATTTTCGGAGAAATTTACTCCTAAGTATACCATCTTATCTCCGTTCGCTATTACTTCCCCTCCAATTTGAATCCGTGGCCGTATCTTCTTGCATTTTGGTATAGGTTTGCCTTCTTTCGCTTGGCCATTAGGCAAGTGCACTTTGGTACATTTAGTTTTAGGAACCATTCTTTGAAGTAAGTCTCCAGTACTCCCAGGCAACATTTTTTTATTAGCCGTTTTAGCTCTGCCATGCGTTGTGGTTATGAGAATATCGTCGGAGAATATGTAAAGCCCCACTTCATTTTCCGGTTGCGGTATGTCCGCAAGGTACAGATTTATTGTGCGACGGAAAACCTATACTTATATTAGATAAAACTAACGTAAACATTTTTAGGGGGCTAGAACATATGCTTTTGAGCAGAAAATGCAAAATATATATATATTTGAGAAAAATCATATTTTAGGAGTTATGGACCCCAAATTTTGGATATACTACGGCATTACTACTTATTAATAACCGCGATTTTGCATATGATGCAAAGAAAACTTAAAAATATTAAATGAAAATTTTCGATAAGTTATCGATATATATCGAAATATCGGCTGTTAAGATTTTTAAAAGTTATCGTACATATTTTTTACATTGTGCGAAAATAAATTCGTTTTGTAATTCTTCTTCATGTAAAATTAAATTACTTCGAATAACTAACCTAGTCGTAGAATGTTAATTATTAAAAAAATATATATGTATACAAATTCCATGTTTTCCCAAAATATCACTTTTTTGATAAGTGATATATAAATTAACAAAAAAAAATTCAAACGCCGGCGTCAGCATAATAATGTTCTAAAGTTTTCCGCGTAGCCGGCCTTTGGGTTTTATCCTTTGGGGTATGTCCAACACTGTCTTCGGCATAGTATTTTTCTGATATAAAGCTTTCCGCTATTGTTTGTGGCTAAAAATTATTTTAAAAAAATCGTGTGATTTTTAAAATAATTTTGTTTTTTGATAACTGATCTATCGAAAAATTACGTTTAATTTTATACGTGCACCATATGGAAATTTCAACGGCCGACATTTCTATAAGTAAGCGACATATCGAAAATTTTCATTTAATATTTTTGATTTATTTTGCATCATATTATACAAAACTGTTTCCAGACAAGTCCCTTTACACGGCTTTTATTTGTATATACTTTAGTAACCCCCCGTATATCCGAACTTTGGAAGCCCATAACTCCTAAACTAGGATTTACCCAAATATGCATATTTTACATTTTGTGCTTCGTGTATTCTATGCCCTCCCACCCAAAACTCTTTATTTTTGCGAGGGGACCTATAATAGGTAAAAGCCAAATAAACTTTATTCTGTACCTCGTTTCTGTAGTTTTCACATGAAACATGTGAATTGAAACAAAAAAGCTACGAATCGGCACACAAATTAGCTTCTCACTTGTGTCTGTTTCTACAACACTTGTTTTGTGAAAACATTCTGTCACAAACTGTTTTTTTCCTGCTTATTGGAAAAATGCGAGAAAAACTGTGTCTAAATAGTAAGGAGTCGGAAAATTTAAAACGTCAAAAATACTCACAAATTAAAACGGTGCGATGTTTTGATATAGTTTCTAAAAAAATTCTTTTTAAAAAATGAAGAACTTATATTTTAGGTGGAAAAGATAAGAATTATATCTTTTTGTTATGTATTTCAATTAATTGTTCGTAACTGTTACAGAAAAATCAAAAAAGTAAAAAGAAAACATTGTTGAATATGTGTCAACTAATTTGGAATTTGCAAGAGACAATTTGGAGGGTTAAATTCCAACACAAATTGTAAGAAGCAGTGGGTATCCATTGAAACAACTTCTGTTTGTTGATAGTTTTCGCCCTAGCTTATTTTGTTAATACTTGACAGCTTTCTTGGAATATTCCAATAAAAACGTCGTGAGTATTGGCACTTTCCGCATTAATATACATAAACACTTTTTACTCACAAATGGAGACACGATGGAATTTTTTGTTTCATGTTTAATGTGAAAACTTTTTCGATTCGAGAACTACAGAAACGAGGTACTGTACACATAAATTTAATAAATATTATGCGACGATATTACCTTTTCTGTGTTATCATCATTTATCATATGTATTTATGTATTTATATAAAACTGAAAAACTAAAATATTTTTGGCAATTTTCCACTTTGGTTTAATACATTTTGTCGGTCTCACCATGTTTCAATTTGGGAGTAAATTTGACAGTTGAAAATATTTGTTTCTCGATCGAGTACTTTACAGACACAAATTTTCTCGGATTTTTCCAGTGAGGCGAGAAAAATTGAGATATGCCAGAAAGTTCCCACAAAATAAACTTACTGACACAGTTCAATGTGAGAAATGGGGTTTTGTACTAATTCACCACGTTTACAGAACATGCGCACTGGTCTACGGAATGTACTCGTATATATGGTCGGAAAATGGATTTTTGTTTTTGAGCTAATTTTATAGAAAATTTAACGCTCTTTTCAATGAAACAAACCACAGACTACTTACTTCATTTATTTTGCTTCAAATTACACTTGAAATTTGAAAGATATTTTGGTGCTCAGAAACTAACTTTGTTGGTGAATTTCACTCAAATAAGCTACGATGGTGCAATGGTTAGTGTGCGCGACTCTTGTACATGAGATCCTGGGTTCGAACCCGGCTCTGACCACCTTCAAATTTTCTTTCGGCGGCGGTCACCTCGCATAGTGACGGCGACACTATCGAGTATCTAGCCATGATAAAGCTTCTCAAATTACCGTTCGGAATCGGTGTAAAACTGTAGGTCCCAATCAGTGAGTGAAAACTGGAAAGCGCACAGCTCAGTGATTGTGAGAAGTTCTCCCAAGTCCCTTCATGGGATGTAATGGGAAACCATTTATTTATTTATAAGCTACGAAAACATTTCTTCTAAAATCACAATGTACATCGTGGAAGTTTGCTGCGAGGTAGAGAGCCAAGGGCAACACGAAAAAGCAAGAGGTGGAAGCGGAAACATGGACGCAACGCGCGAACGCGACTCGTACTCTTTAACACCTGTTTAATCGATCGTACCTTTCCGAAGACCAGCGCAAATATGAGTCATTCCATGTCAAACCGTACGAATTTTGAGAAAAAAATATCGAGTGGCTCGCAATTTATTCAAAATTACAAAAACACATTCTCCATTTAAACCTATTTTAAACTTGTGTTAAGAAAAAATCTTAATATTATGGTTAACGAGATATTGGGATTTGAAAGTTTCACAATTGGGGAAATTTTTCTAAATGGTTTCAAACGTTTGTAGTTCTGGAGTGGATGATCCGATTTAGAGCCACGATATATCGTTTCAGAGGTCTTTGAGATAACTTTGAGACGAATGAATGAAATGTTGATGCATTCTGTGTTTTTAATTGGAAATTTTTAATTTTCTCGTAGTTTTTCGAGAATACTCTTAAAATCTTCCCGGATGTTTCTATTATTTTTTTTGAATTTTTGAATAAAATATTCAAAGTAATATTTTGATAACAAAATTGAATAAATTTAGAATTACTATGCCTATTTGAAATTATTATTCAATGTTTTAAAGGTCTTTGGATATAAAAAAAAATAAAAATGTCTTTGAGCTTTTAAATTGAGCTTTTAAATGACGAGTGTGAAACTCGCCCTTAGAATGTCAAAAGCAAAAGAAAACATTATCTATGTACATATCTTTAAAATAAAGTTTTTTTTATTTTGATTAAAGGCTTGTTTACAGTTTTATGCATCGCGAATGTGTAAAATTCCCAACCAAACACTTCTCTATGGAGTTCGCACCTCACTTTCCATAAAGTTTCTGGTTTGTTTCTGGGGTATTCAAGCTCTTGACACTCTATAACCATTCTGTTCGATGTCAAGGCCGGTGAAGCTTAGCATTTCTATAATTTCTGTCAAATTTGCTCCTCGCATGAGCGGGATGACGCGGCCTATGTATGTATTTTGACATATGCTACTTTCGAGGCAAGAATGCAACTTTTTGTATCTGTTTCAGTCTTAACCAACCATTCGTCCATAACCCAGCAAAAATAAAATGAAGTAGTTCTAGTAGATGTTCTTATTTTTGTACATCTTCTGCAACACTATGTGCATATTTAATGCAATTTTGACGCTGATCAATAACAACTCCGAAAAATCTACATTTGCATCACATCCATTATGAGTATGATGATGCAAATTTATTAAAGAGTTAAAGGGATAGTGGACAAGTACAAAGATGCCTAAATATATTACTTGTATTTAATTTGTATTTACTTTCTTTAAAATTGATTTTCATTTCCTTTCTTTTTCACCTGTTGACAGAAGCTTTTGGAGTACTAATAAAAGGACAATTAATAAAATAATTGGTTAAACCCTAAAATTGTTGCTTAAAGTCAGAACTTTTTAATAGCATATCACTTGTTGCCAAGTTTCAAATGACAAGAAATTTACAAATTGTTGAAATAATAGTTTTGGTTGCTCGTTTGCGGACGAAATATAGCATAAAAATTTTAGCATAAACTGCACTTCCAAACAGTCAAACAAGAAGTAGTGCTGCATTGGACAACGCAATATTAAAAGAAGTACTTCTGCACCTAAATTAGCACTACATCTTACCAAGGAGTTGTGGTGCAAATTCTACTTCTTGGTATAATCTTTTTTTGCCGGGAATCTTATTCAGCTGTTTTTTTTCGGTAAAGCATTCGAACAATTGTTTATGTGTATTTGCAATAAAATAGCTTGCTTGTAACGAAAACCCCAAACTTGGAGCTATTTATATTCGTATTTCTCTAACGCATGGTACGTAGTCATTCTTAGAATCTTTTATATTCTTCTCCTTATAACGATATTGTTTTTCTGATTTTTTCATTCTGGCAACTTTAACCCCATTTAAGAGAGTAATAGGGCCTTGTGCTATAACTATCTTGCTCTATCGCATCGTTTGTAGTCATTCATGCAACCGTTTATTTAATTCTTTTTATCTGTGAATTCACTATAGCTATTTATATCTAACGTCATCCAGCTGAAATGTTCGTTCTGGCAACTGCATGCCTGTTTACGGCAGAACTGGTAGCGGTAATTTCAAGTGCTGCTATATGGCTTAACTCTCCATATAACATTTGTGTCAGCGCTGTAACAAAAACGCGCCTAATGTTAGCTAGACTATTAAAGGAATTGTTGTATACGTCCGTATTTATTTGCGGAAAGTGAAAGGAATAATGTAAAATTGAGGAGAACGATTTGAGGAAACAATTTTGACATATGTTTGATTTCTCTAAATTTGTTACTATAGTTTTTAACTAACAATTTCACAAGTTCATATTTATACACAGCTTGTTATATTTGCGAAACACAAACAGCGCTACACACTTCCGGAAACGGCCACCGACTAGCAGCACAAGTGGTTATATATGTACAGGGTGGAACGCGCGGTAATTTGCACTGCAGGCTGTGGCGGCACTGTTGGTCTACAAGAGTGGATAGTGAGCGTGGCTTATACTGGCTGACGGGAGATTTGTATTCGTCCGCCTTTCAGTTGCCATCATGCATTGGACACGTGAGGAGAGGTCATTTTGTGTTGAAGCGTATTTTTCATTGTATTCATCATTGCAGTGCAGCGTGCTTTTCGTTTACGTTCGTAAAAAAACAAAATATGCGGTACTGGAGTGAAACAAACCCCAGAGATGTCTGCATTCGGACCGCGTCACTGTGTGGTGAGCCATATCACGAGTAGGCACCATTGGCCCTTACTTTTTGCAGTCTTGCCGTAACTGTTAACTCCGAACGGTACATGAATTGTTTGAGGCAAATGTTTTCTGGACAGCTTATCTCGGTGACCGGTCATAACGCCCAACGGTCATAAGGCCCAAATTTTTTTTGGGCCTTATGACTGTTCCGAGGGTGGGCATAACACCCAAATTGGTTTTGGGCCTTATGACCGCTCCGAGGGTGGTCATAACGCCCAACAGATGAAAAGACACAAAGCCCAAAGTTCTTGGACTTCTCCTACAGCACTTGTTTTATGGGCCTTGTACAAACGGTCATAGCGCCCAATTTTTTTTTGGGGCCTTATGACCGCATTTCGGATGGCCGTATGGCCCAAAGCCAAATTAGGCGTTATGGCCACCCTAAGGGCGGACATAAGACCCAAAAAATATTTTGGGCCTTATGACCGTTGGGCGTTATGACCGGTCACCGCTTATCTCTTTGAGGGGTGATGTGAACTGGCCGGCACTCTCACTTAGCCCCATGCGATTTTTTCCTTTGGGGTTACTTGAAGGCGAAGGTGTATATCAACCGTCTCAACACATTACAAGACCTAATTAAAAATGTTAAGGCTGAAATTGACAGAATACCACTCGACATGCTTCTTAGAGTTCATGGAAACTTCAGAAAACGTCTGCATCAGTGTGTGGATAGCGAAGGTCGACATTTTCCAGATACACTATTTAAAACCATGTAATTTAAAAATTCCCTTACTGTTCAATATAATTAAAATATAAAATAAATTTTTCTAAGGTTCATAATATATTTATTTCATTCCCAAATTAGTAAATTTCGCGCTCCACCCTGTATAAGTATATGCTGATTTCAACAAAACTTATTCAGAGCTTGACATTGGATTTGATACACAAATTACATAATGGAGGAATTGTAACGGCAGTGTATACCACAACACTCAGTTGGCGAGTAAGTATAAAGGAATAATATAAGGGGCACCCTAATTGATGTTCAAATGTACATACATATGTGCAATCCATGTGTGCCTTCCACGTTTTTTGACTAAGTTAACATTTATACACTTTCAAAAACCCACACACACTATAGTTTTTTAGTTCCATCCATGCATTTTATGCCAAAGGGTTTTCATATCGGTCGCTCATTTGTTCTGCTTGAGGTGTTTTGTTAAATAAACCATTCCTTTACTCTAATATATTTATACTAATATACTTAAACACAAAGTCAAATAAAAACCATAATGAAATCACTTGCGTTTAGGGCCATTCACAATACATAGGTTAATTTCTGCATTTTTATGCCGAATTGCGATATAACATCTTTGAATTTTGTAGATATTTGGTACAAATATTCATACTTCTCAACAATGAAAGTATTCTCTGGTATTTGATGGCAGTTTCCGAACATGCAAACGAATAGTTTACAAATTTGGTGTAGTCTGAAGATCAGAAAATTAAATACAATATAGAATATGTGTTCATAATTCTTCAGCAAATCTTCAACAATTGTTTTATACTGCAAGGTTTTTTTTGTTTTGCAAGGAATTTAGAAATAAGTAGTTAAAAGATTTTGACACTGCAATCTCATCCGATGACAAATATATGTGGAATTTTTCGATTTTAAAATAAGTTTTGACAGAGTTTTGAAAGAGTGCAAGTTTAATGTAGAATGGTGGCTGGATAATATTTTCTTTCTTGATGAGAGGCATATTCTTAATTTTTTTTTTGCAACCACCATCTTTGTTCCCTTTTTGGCCATTTCTTTCTTTTGAAATTTTTTTCCCTAACTAGGCTGACTCAGATACATAAAAATCAGCAATATTTTGGGTATCCACTAATTTTAAATCGCAACAAGTTTTACACTCATTGTCTTCATACTTGATATATTTCAACAATTATGCCAATTGTCTAGTAGGATTCTCCAGTATTAACAGCATGAACTACGGGGATGGATGATTTCTCATGTCCGTCATGCAAAAGTACTGGTTTCAAACTCTTTACTTCTGTTAACAAATAGCCACCATTCGCTTGAGTTATATGTATGTTTGTTTAAGCTCGGTAAACAATCCGGATATATATTACTATTTGCAAAAGCGTATGTTATCTGTAGTTGTATAAATTTTTTTTAAAGTTGTATATAGGTCTCTACAGTACAATACGTTAGCAACCGCAGTTGTATTGTTTCATCTGAGATACAAGCAGTTAATTTCAAATCTCTTCCCCAATCATTCAGTTCAGCCCGAGTTAGAGGACATTGCTTTAGACTCGGAATAAAGTTGCTGTGTATGGTACTCTCTGTTGAACTGTGATAGTTTTCGGGATAAATTTTCTAAGACAAGGTCGGAGGTAACGGTTTTACCCTAATTCGGGCACGAGGAATCGAACTACATCATTAGTTTTTTGAGACACAATTACGGCCTCATACAAATTTCATACAAACTATGACATCCACTAACTTCGATTTGGTTGGTTGTACCGGTAAACTTTCTTTAACTTTAACTTTAACTTTCAGAAAGGTAACTTTACGACTTTCCTTGAGTTTTCCTTTCACAAATTGCCAGTAATTAGATTCTTTCGCCAAATAAGAGAAACCCTTTCTCAATGTATTTACTCAACTTCATTTCCAATATCAAATTTCATTTAATTTTACTTTTTATACACTTAAAAATTTTAAAACATGAAATGGTAATTATAATTTAAAAAACTAATGATGTCTTGTCTCATTTTTCGACATCCATAGTGTTATGATTAATGTGACCACCATTTGGCAAACAAATTTCGGTACAATAAAAAATTCCATAATTTTAAAATTATACCAAATTAAAATGTTTTATTCGACGAAAATTAATATTTAATATGACAATATTTCAATACCTGTTGAAACTTTAATAAATATTTTATTTAAAAAAAGTTAAACATTTTTTGCATTATTTTTAAATGCATATTTTCCATCAGACGAGATTTCTTTTAGCATTTTTGGCTGGCCTTTCAGAAAATCGAAAAATTCCAGGCATGACATTTCCATATTGTACCTGACGTATAAAATGTCTCTCAGCGTTACAATACTTAACTGCGTTTTTTCTTTCGACCATATTTCGTTGATTAAAGAGAAAACTCTCTCAACGGTGGCTGAAGTTCCCGGTAAACAGAGAATGTACCCGATGATTTTAAGCAAATGATTGTAAGGAATGTGGTTTTTTGCGAAGTGTTGAAAGCAATCCACCCATCGTTGGTCAATTGCTACGCTTTTATCTTTCCAAAACTCAATCTTTTCAGCGGTAACATATTTTGTCAAAAAGGTGAATTGGTCAAGCAATTCAGTATCACAAGTTTCGATGTCCAAACGATTTTTCAATGCAATGAATTGCGCGGAGGCTTCTACATGTTGCCACTCTGGCGGTTGGTCGAGAACAGACCAAGCAAAGACCGAGAGGTGATCAAAAGAAACAGTCCAATTTTTGGAGGTATTCCACACATTCCGCTAATAAATAAGTTATAGAAACATCAGAATTATGTAACAATTTAACGAATAAAAAACTACAAACCGTAAAATGCTCGAGCTATTATTAGAAGTCGGTCATTCGTTATGGTGCCGTCATCGATTGCAGCTCTTTTAATTTCATTTTGGACGGCTGTTGACAAATAACTGTTTTTTTTGTCGCGATGCGAGCATTTCTATGAAAACATTCAGTAAATTCCCAACTTCTATCGCCGAAATGGAGTCGCTTTCAATTAACTTCACTGTACGATTAAAGATTGTTGCCTACAGAAATAAGTTTACAAAATCGAGTGATTGGAGTTTTAATTATCTGTACAAGTTGTATACTTACTTGGTCGCGAAGGAAAAGCAGCCAAATTTTCGACATTGGTTCTTTAAAAAAGTTTTTCAGCAATAGTGGGCTGCTACCATCGCTCAGAAAATATTCTTTCAATCCTTCAAAAATTCGTAAAATCGAATCAACAGCTGACAGTAGAGCCAGGAATCGAGTTTTGGAGTAACCAAGCAACTTTTTATATTCGACTTCGACTGAATCGCAAAATTCCTTAAGTTTCGTCACTCGCACAGTATACAAATAGAAATGAGAATATATTTTCACGACGATACATTCAACGTCAAAAGGCATTTGGTCGCAAGCTTTCTTCAAAGTATTGTGTACGATATGTGCCGCACATCCAACACCGATCATTCCAGGATAGAGCTGGTTCAATTTATAAAATGTGTTGTCTGCACCACTGCGAACGCGATTGCCAAAATTGCATGGCGCGTTATCTCCACAGAAAGCAGCTATTTTGCTTTTAATTCCGAATTTATCTAGTGCTCCATTCAACAAGGCCACAATTACGTTAGAACTCTCACCACATTCAGCTGTGAGCTGGGCGATTTTAACTTTGACGCCTTCTTTTTCCGAAAAGTAGCGAACCAACACGGGAAACATTTTTATGTTTCCATGATTAGAAGCGTCTGTGATTAATGTCACAAATTGAGAATCAGTCAAATTTCTTTGAAGTTCTCGAAAAACATATGGTGCAATCACACCCGTAGCAATGGACTCACATTTCGTGCGTGCGCAAGTGAACTTCTGTAGAGCAAAACAACTTCGAATGATTTTGGAGGCACAGTCAGCAGAACGAAAACTGTGGTTCGATCGTATTACATGATATGCCCACACACCCTCACAGGCTGCTATATCCAAATCAGATTTGCTCAGTGTTACACTATTACAGTATTTTGTCATTGAATTACTGAACAAAGCGGCACTCAATGCTTTTTGGTGGTGTGACGATTTTATATGGGATTCTATATCCGATTTACCGCCGTGAGATATATTAAATTTGGTGTTGCATACGTTGCATAGAACATCACTATCGCTCTTCGTTTTTTGAATAAAATTATATTTTTCTTTTAAATTTTCATTGAGCACATTAATTCCACGCTTCTTCCTCGACATTTTGTCCCGATAAATTATTTTAATTCTTCAGAATAAAACACGTACACAATACAGTAAACAATAGAAATGCAATGCGCGCAAGTCAACTTACATTTGACAACTGTCACCAATAGCAGGTGTAATGAGCAGTGCTCATTGAGCACCTCTCCTCTCTCTCTTATTTTGTGTCAGGGGTGCGAAATAGAACTGTCTGTAGCACTCTCCTTAAAAAATTAGTTTTTTGTACCTCACAATGGTACTTTTGATGTTCAAAATGTACCAAAAGAAAGGTCAGTTGTACTATTAAAAAGGTTTATCTATGACAGTGATGATGACACTGAAAAACGAAAAAATAAGCACAAAGCAACGACAATCATAAATATTTTTTGTTGTTCTCTACAGTGTTACCAGTTTAGCATTTGCTATGCTTTTTTAGCACAATTTGTTTAAATTATTTCGGTACATTTGCCTGTACCGAAGCTTTTCTTGGGTACACTGGTACACAGTATCAAATTTCGGTACAGTATAGAGTTGTGTCGTTCATGAACTATATAGTTCATTTAGGGTGACCAGACAGCACCCTTACGAACATAATGCACATGTTCGAAATGGCAAGTACGTTCGTGATTGTTATGTCTGGGCACCTTAAATGAACGAGTTCGAGAACTAGTGAACGAGTTCGACACAAGTCTAGTACAGTACCGGTCATATCGGTACAGGTGGTCACATTAGTTATGATGA
This sequence comes from Phaonia tiefii, assembly GCA_963931995.1. Taxonomy (NCBI): domain Eukaryota; kingdom Metazoa; phylum Arthropoda; class Insecta; order Diptera; family Muscidae; genus Phaonia; species Phaonia tiefii. The sequence goes on from OZ008369.1 coordinate 192,395,534, forward strand.
ATAGTGTAATGAACTGAGGGACGGCAATTCTTCCGAGTGTGCAACTGGAAACGTGGCAGATCACAGCTTTGCGTAATGCATCGTATACTCCTTCAAATGCCACTTTTTTTACTTAGGCAAAATTAGCAATCGGTCTCATGGTTGTCTCGAATTCACTGGTACCCCAAAATGCAAGTAGTGCTTGCATGTATGGAAACCTTCAAAAGGTATGGAAAACCACAAAATTACATTACCTTACTCGAGTATGATATACTTTATTCCGACCCCGGGAAAGGAATGCAAACATTTGGTGCGAAAATCAAATAACTGTTCGTACAGTCATAAAACCATCACGAGTAATATTACAACCATATTTGGCTTCAGATCAGGTGCCATCGTAAAATAAACCGTTTCTTAAAATAATAACTTATACTAAAAACTGTATATTAGTATAAGTTACTATATATTAAAAGAAGACAACATTAATATGCGAAATAAATAAAACAAAAACACGCTTTAATAAAGGAAAACATACAAAAACCAAAAGAGTGTATATTGTGTTAATTAGATATAATGAGTTATAACTTCTATATTTATCCCCAGATTTTCTTCAGATTTTATTCCGTTTCGATTATTACAGGATAATTTATTTTTTGATAAATAGGTTTCTGTTTGGTTCGCGAAAAGATTTTTTTTTGGGTATTTTGATGGAATTTGACGTTTTGGAAATATTGTTATTCACAAGCCCATTGAAATATTTTTTAAATGAGGTACTATATTTACTGTTACACAGAAGTAGTCACAATATTCGCTAGCCCTCAACGTCAGGATTATGTTGATCGAAGAGTTGGAGTCGGTCAAGAAGATGTTGAAGGGGCGGGGTTAGGTTTTTACGCCTACACGGAAAGGTGACAAACTTCCTTTGATGCAGTAACAATTGGGTTGTCCGATACGTTTGATGAGTCGGACTTAAAATTGTCCCAAGTTGCCCTGAAATTGAACCTGACGATTCAGGGTGTCATCAAGCTAGGATGGGAAAAGTGATTGGAACATCTGGCGAGAGAGTCGGATATCGTGGGGATTTACGATCTTATTCTGAATTGTACAGTCACTATCCGTAAGGATAGGAAATAGGGGTGACTCAGTGCACAAACTGCCAGCTCTTCGGGCATTTGACGCTGAATTGCAGCAAGCCCCACCGTTGTTGCAGATGTACCTGGTCCTACGGGCCTGGTAAGTGTGCCATTCCCGCTAAGGCTGTTGAGGGGATGGAGTCACTTGGCCCTCCTGGGTCTTTTGTTGGCCGTTGGGCCGGTGTATATATTTTAAAAATATTTTTATTATAGTAGCTTTAAGTGTTATATGATACAATGTGTTATTAAAGAGCAACCATTTTTGTATACCACTTTTGTGTGTATCTAAATTTTGTTCGGTGTCCAACATATTCGTGAATGTATATCATTTCAATATTTGTTTGCGTTCGCATACATCGGTAGTTCACGGATTGTTCGTTCGGAACATACACAAAAAATACACAGGTGAAGATTAATTGAAGCCTCTGGTAGAAGAAGGTGTTAACTTACTTTTTTTCAAAAACAATATTTTTCTTCTTTTAATGTTTCCATGGTGGATCAGTCACACAAAAACACCCGCAACAGTTTTTTTTTACATTTAAATGTAGTAATTTGTTGAGCTGCAAAATGTTTTGATGCACTGCAATGTTTGATGTTTTGGTTCTCATTTATTTTGCACTTTGTTTCAAAATGAATGATCTCACAAATACTAGTTTGATTTGTTAGCACATAGAGTAATAACGTATTTGGTGTGTTGCAGACGGGCGGTTGGATGTTGGAAAGTGTTGCTTTAATAACACCAGATAGAGGCAATAACTCAAAGCAACCAACAATAAATCAGCAACAGCATTTAGTTTTGTGTGTTAACATTTTTGTGTAAATACACCACAAATATATTATAACAATAAAATGTAACAAAAACTTCCCATATACGTATAATTGCAGTGTTTCATCAAAACTACATGAAAATTTTAAGTCAAAAATTATTGTAATTCCACCTGGTGTATGCCAATTTATGTCAAATAACTCTCTGTTGCACCGACCGCACCACGAAAAGTGTTGAAAGGAAATGTCAAATGACAATAATGGTAGCTCTATTTGACATTACTCTATGTGTTAGCAGTGAATGTAGTATTTGACGTATTCTCATTTGAAGCGAATGTGTTGATATGCCATTCTCGACATTACTTGCAGAGGTTTATTGACTACATCAACAACTTCTAGTAATTTTTTAGATATACTCAGGTCCTTTAGATATTGGAAACAATCATAAACAATCAGTTTTATATTGTTTTATTTTTAATTTTTTCGCTCGAAATACGGCAATTTTGTTTATTGACGTAGCGACTTAACCTGAAATATTCTTTTAACACTAAACACAATTTTTTGATAAAATTGCTCTATGAACTTCGCGAACAAATTAATTTTTTTCGAAGTAAATTTGGAAGTGTTGTTACAGCGTTCATAATGCCATGCCAAAACTTACTGACACAAACTGAACTGTGTACAGTAGTTATCGATATCGCTAGTTCTCATACAGCTAAAAACACACCCGTTTTTTAAAAAAAATTTAAAACATTTTTAATTAAACGAATTAATTTGTACTTATTTCTCAAAACAATCATAGTTATGTTCAGAAATATATATATATATATAAGTGAATTTATCCCACGCTCAACCCATTTTAAAATTAGGATATGTTAGCAAGATCCCTATGAACCCTAAATCAGTATCGAGAACCCACCCAATTTTTGGTACCAAACAGTTTTATTTTGAGGGTGTGAAAATTACCAGATTTTTCCTATATATTGTTTATTAGATCACCACCATTGTTTATTAGATCCCCCACCCTGGATTGATCTTTTCCTTCGCACGAAAAGTCTAGTAGTTACTAGTTGTGATCGGTTGCATGTTAAATCTATATAATCTAGAGTGCGTGTTTTCTCTACACAGAAAACAATAATTTTTCATTTTAGTTAAAAAATTGAAACAAATATTAACAATATATTCACATATCGGCAACAATATTATAGGTTGTTCGAAACAATTATTTAATTTTTAAACGATGTATGTTTAGAAAGTTTGTAAATTTTAAAAAAGAATTGAAACAGCCCCGTTAGGATTCGAACTCATATCGTCTTCAGCAGCGTCCACAAATATAACTATCCGATCGCAAATACAAATTATTATTTTTTTTTAATTTAACCAACATCTTTGTTAGAAATGGTACACTTATTGATGAATTTATTTGTTAAAAATAAATAAATAAATGGTTTCCCATTACATCCCATGAAGGGACCGGGCAGAACTTCTCACAATCACTGAGCTGTGCGCTTTCCAGTTTTCACTCACTGATTGGGACCTACAGTTTTACACCGATTCCGAACGGTATTTTGAGAAGCTTTGTCATGGCTATATACTCGATAGTGTCGCCGTCACTATGCGAGGTGACCGCCGCCGAAAGAAATTTTTTTTATTTTTTTTTGAATGTGGTCAGAGCAGGGTTCGAACCCTGGATCTCATGTACAAGAGCCCGCGCACACTAACCATTGTTATTTGTTAACCAGTTTAATTCAGTGTGATTTATGGTATTTTTGAATCCAACAAAAGAGTTCGTCAAATTTAGGGTATTTCCTATGCAATTTTGTTGGTTCCATTTATCGATTTTCAGTTCAATATTTGATTAATTTTTTAGTACATCGATGAAAAATTTAAATGAGCGCTGATATTTTTCGCGTACCAATTTTTTGTTAACATTTTTGTTCACAACCATTGATGCAGATACATACCAATAGAACGCATGCTACATTACACAATCCTTCAATTAAATTCAATTCATGTTTATTGATCCCTAAAATTCATTTTAACAAAAGTTTCTTCTAAGATAACTTACATCTATCGCTACATATTTTCCTACATATAATAATATTTACAGAACTATGTACTTCAAACTTCAAAATTCAGCTGCCTAGTAGAGGCTTCCCCAAAAATGAACTAGTAAAAGGGGATAAATCGGCGTTTTGTAAATATTAAACGTAAAAACTAATACTAAAACTATCGATACATACATAAATAAATGGTCCCATTACATCCCATGAAGGGACTGGGGAGAACTTCTGATAATCACTGAGCTGTGCGCTTTCCAGTTTTCACTCACTGATTGGGACCTACAGTTTTACACCGATTCCGAACGGTAATTTGAGAAGCTTCTTCATGGCTAGATACTCGATAGTGTCGCCGTCACTATGCGAGGTGACCGTCGCCGAAAGAAATATTTTTTGAAGGTGGTCAGAGCCGGGTTCGAACCCAGGATCTCATGTACAAGAGCCGCGCACACTAACCATTGCACCACCGGCGGTAGGTGTACATATTTACACCTATTTACAAGCCCTACCTGCTGGTAAGAGGTGCCACTACTGGTCCGTAATCCAGGTCCTCCAGGTCAAAAGATCCTATTCCCTATGATAGAATAGGAGTTTGTCATCTACGAAGATGAGTCCCCCCTATATAAGGTCGAGAGGCCAACCGGTGGCCTATATCCTAATTCAAGAAGTCACTCCAGGCATTCGTCCAGGACCAAACTATTCTCAACCAGTCCATTTTCTGGAAAGGCAGCCCTTTTCAGAAATTTAAGTGCGCCCCTAACAAGGTACACGTTTATCCTGTCAAAGTCGACCATCCTGTACATCGTAGCACACGATAGCCTCCTAAGCAGCAGCTCATAAGGATGCGTCTTTCCCATCTCCTAAGTCTTTCCATTGGGCATGGAGACATTCCGAACCAGACAGGAAACGCGAAGGCCATAATGGGTCTTACGATCTGATGGTAGGTCAAAAGTTTAACCTCAGTCGAAAGGCCTCCACGGCAACGTAGCGCATGGAGGTATGTAGCGAAAATCGCGTTCACCTTGGCCAGGGTGTGGTTAATGTGTCGGTGAAATTCGAAGTTCGTACGGAATAAGTCACCTAGGTACTTAAATCCGTGCGCGATCCTGATCACTCGGCCCCCAACCCGTAGGTTAGGTACGTACGTTCTGGCATTAGGGAACAACAGGATACGTTTTCCGACAAAACCTCCAGGTACTCGTTGACCCGGGAGTTAGTAGTCTCCCCCTTTGGTACGACATGTCCACAAGAATATCATCCGCGTATATCAGCAAGAGCCCCTCTCAGGTGGTTGTGGTATATCGTACACGAAGATATTATATAGCATAGGTCCCAAGAACGAACCTTAGGATACTCCCGCTATAACGTACCTAACATTTGAGTACTCTTCCCTACTTTTGCACGGAATTTGCGTCCCCTCAAGAAGCTGGCCACCATACGACAGGAGTCCTTATCAAATTCAAAATCGATCATTTTCGAAACAATTCCAGCCTGCCAGACCGAATCGAGAGGCGAAGTCAAGGCCTATAGCAATCATGGCGTGGCTCATATTCAACGCTCGCGACACATAGTCTCCAAAGACCATGAGCGCATGTCAGGTCGAATGCCCTCGCCGAAAGTTACCTTAGATTCTAAATCGGCTGGACCGACCTTTTTAAAATGTTTACAGAATATATCTGTGTGATCGGTGGTGTAAATAGGGTAAATGAGTTTTCGATATATCAAGTGGGCGTGGCCCCGCCCATTGGACCCGATATTTTTGGAAAAAGCAATATCTGCAGGACTGTTTGACTGTAGGCAATTTTGTTAAAAATTGCAAATTTTTTCAAATTAAAATTGGAACCCTTACAGTAGTCGGATTTTATTCAAACTTTATCCAGTTTATACTCAGTTTAAAGTAAATCAATGTGCAAATTTTTTTCAAATGCACCAAGGGGTGAAGATTTTCTAGTGTATACGAATTTTCACCCAAAATGCCAAAATCCGAAAAAATGAGGCACGGCTTAGAGTTGTTCGATTCGGCTCAAATTCTCACCAAGTCAGTTTTAGACCATGAGGAACAAGAACCCGTCTGGGGTTTATTAAAATTGGAAAATATATTTTCCTCCATGCATTTCTTTGCCACCCTAATGTGACTATGTATATATAGTACATAGTATAGTATATATTTAGTATCCGTATAGTACACGTCTCGGCCACACCAAAATTTTAAAAATAAATTTGTATATATAGTACATAGTATAGTATATATTTAGTATCCGTATAGTACACGTCTCGGCCACACCAAAATATTAAAAATAATTTTAGACATTGGAGATCCAGAGTACCTTAAACACTGCACAATTTCGTTTAAAATCCGATTGCCCGGAAATGACGTCGAGCTTTAAAAAAATTATTGCCAAGTACACAGAAAAAAATGAAAATCGATTTCAATCAACAAATTCACGTTCCCAACTAAATAACTTCCCGATTCTTTTGCGATAAAGAAATTCAGTGTATTAATTATCAAAATTGTAAGACATTAATTCAATAAAAGTCAATAAACAAAATATAATATTAACTAAATAATTAATTGATTCTTTAAGGAGGTTTCATTTAAATATATTTTTTAATCCAATTAAGCATTTAGTTAGTTAGTTACTGTAGTTCATCATTACAAATTTTTTAATTGAGTCTATAAAATATTAAAAAACTGCACTTGATTTGGACAAATAATGTTATTGAAACAATTAATTATACAATTGATAACATTTTTGAAAACGCACAATTTTTAATTTGATAATCAAATTTTTTTAATAATTTGTTTATTGTGGCTTCTAATTCTAAGCGTCTAGAAAAGTTACAAAACAATAAAACCGTTGTTGTTCAATTTAAAACTACATATATGGTATTAAGAATTTCTTCTGTGTTTGTTGAATAGGAAATTTGGCGAAATTGTAATAGATCCTACCTTTTCCAACAGTGGTGAAAATCATAAGAACATGACCAAACGATTCCATATGAGTTAGCAGAGAACATCGAGTCACGAAATTTTTCGATAAAGTGACAATTTTATGCGTATATAGGTCCTTTATTTATCTAAACATAATATAACAACATCAATCAATATTACAATACAAAGTTTATATAAAAGCTTCACGAAGGGCAAATGGCGACAACGAATTTGGTTCCATGATAGTCGAGTTTGTTTGTATCTTTTTCGATGCATCGCTTTGATGTAATTGGTGGTCTACTTGGCCTCTGGTACTCCAGCGGATTCCATGCAGGTGTCGCTTTAGCAATATTTGATGTTGGGCGCCTAAGTATATGGCCGATCCATGTCCTTCTATGTGTATTCAATACAATAGAACTGTTGCATGTACGTTGCCAGATTACTTCATTAGAAATTGTGCTGGGCCAGTAAATACGGAGTTTTTGTCTCAGTCAGAGATTGACTAACATCTTCATTGTCAGCTTCATCAAGCTCCAAATAGTACAACCGTACAGACTTAAGACACCATCCTTGTTAATCTTGCATCCTAATGTTTGTGCGAAGTTTACGAAAAGTAGATCATACGAAGCGTGTTCACCTGGCCGGCACACGAACGCCCAGGCCTGAAACCCGCCTGCTCGTTCCGCCTGCTAACGCTGCTGCACCATATTTCAACAGTTCCGCAGGAATATTATCGGGGCCAGATTATTTGTGATCCTTAATTTTACCGGGTGCCGCCTCGATTCTGATGAAATATCTCTCCCCGGGTTGCGACGTGAGCATACTGCCAAAGGGGTACGATAGTCATCATCCGGAAGTCTGTATTGCGTTGTAAGGAATTCAAGCTATTGCTTCACTTGCTGATCTTGTGATGATACCTCCGTACCACATTAACTTTTCAGGATGTAGTGTTGTTACCGCTCAACTTTTTTTTTTGCGAAGGGGACACAATACGTGGTTACCTGTAGTTGCAGCTTTCCCGGTTGCCTTGGTATATTGTTCAGATAATTGTCATGCTGATTGCCGATAGCCTGATTTTATCTAACTCTTCAACGTAGATAAGTGACCTCGACCGTAGACGAATATTGTGTAAGCGGTCACCATTCCAATATTCGGTCCAGGATTCTGCACCACCGGTTTTTTAAGGTTAAAACCCAGTTTCTGTGTTTATGCCCGATTCCTAAACAACACACCGAAATGCAATTTTATGAATTGTATGTTTTCAGTTCAAAAAGTAAAACCGTTGTACAATACAATGTTGAAAATTAAACACGTAAATTAATGTATACAACTTAGGCAATCTTGAAAGTTTATGAGCCCAAAATAGAGAAATCTCAACCAGCAAAATGTTTATAAATTGTGTCTTTTCTAAATATCTAGTTTATTTTTTTAAATTTTATGTAAATATTTTTCTTGCAATTATTAATATTTCTTTTAACTTTCACTTAAACTTTAAGTTTCCAAAAATGTAAACCGTTCAAAGTGTTTCGTCACAAAAATTTAACTTTTATTTTAAATTTTAATTTTCGGTGAAAAATTTCTGGGTAAGAGTTAAGAGTTACTTTTTGATTTCTTTTCATTACTCAAGAAATAAAAGCCACTTTCAGTTTGTATTTTATAAATCTGAAATAACAGTTATTTTTGATTTTTATTTTATTTTGTCGCTGATAACAGTTATTAATGACTTTTATTTATAAAAATCACAGATAAAAATCAGTCATATCATTTATTTTCAAAAGTCATTGATTAAAATCAGTCAGAGACTTTTATTTTTTACAAATAAATAAATAAATTATTAAATGAATTAATTAGTTAATTTCTTTAATTAATTAAATTATATCCTTTAAAGATATGCTGTTTCAACAAATAAATAAAAACAAAATAAACCGGTGGTACCGCCACTAAGAAACTGGTTGTTAGAAAATTTTTTTTTCGAGAAAAACAAGGTCAGTGATTGTCCAATAAACGGTGTACCGATTTTCGGGTTTAAAATACTCTAGTCACATGCCTATACATTTTTTAACATATTAAAAAAAAATTGCTCAGAATCATTCATTTATAGTCATCAAATTATAGTTATTTTTAAGCAAATTAACTCTGCTTTTGGAGATTGGGTTTATAGCGAGTATATTGATATATCATCGATTTTGCGGGCCGCAAGTCATGCTTCTCAGAATTAACAACTTTTAATAAATTCCATTGTAGTAATATTACTTCCTAATGTAGTATTATTCCATTTTTTATTGGAAATTGGAACTGCCTTTACAGAAAGCCCTGTTAAATGTTGTGTCCGTAGGTGCCATGGCTTTACGTACGTAAGTTTGAATACTTTTCAACATTTTTCGTTTGAGTGTTGCCATTAACATTGCATACTCGGTTATTGTGTTGAAGTCAGCGTTTCTGGTTAAAAGGTATTCAATTGCAAAGTGCCTTTAACGGAAATTGATTTTGTGTGCTGTTGTGTATGTTTCCTACTGATATATACATACATTTTACATATGCAATTCCCTACCCGAAACTGAACTAGATAAGGACCAGCAAAAGATTCAACGGATACGATAAGAAAGAAGTAAGGCAGCTTTAACTAAATTCTCGTTAGGTTTGTCCTTAAAGGAATTTAAGAAGTGAAACACAATTTGCATTAATATTAACATCAGAGTCTTCAATTTTTTAAATATATTTTTGCGTTATAATGCAAGACAAGAGTTGATTGTCACAACTGAAGCAGATAGAAAAATAACTAAGCTCGTATGGACATGTGTTTTTAATCAAACTGTATGAATTATGGGTCTGATATTGCACAATTATGTTTATAGATATAGTCTTATTCTTGTAGTTATAGGTATAATTTTTCCTGGCAGATCATTAGAAATGTTGACATTGTTGTTGACACTATTCCACTTTAAATATCTAGCTGGCCGATGGCGGCATTAGCAGGAATTTATCTCCTTCACATCGGAATCATGTAAGCAATTAATACTATTTTACATCTGGTATATAATTTCTACACTACAATAAAACTATTCGTCACAAAGTGTTCATCAAAAGTTTCATCACACACAGATTCATCGGCGAATATTAGTTCATTAGCTAAAAACTAATTTATTTTACGGTCATATCTACTATTTTGTTTTATTAGGGAGATAGTGAATTAAATTTGAAGAAGAAGAAAAGCTTTGGAGCCAAGTCCCTATTTACCGAGTTATGAACCAGCCTAGTGCTGGTATATATAGGATGTTATTTATGTTTCAGGCCGATGTTTTTTGACTGCCATTACTGTTTGGTTGACGTTTGTCAGTTTGTATTTATCAGTTTGTTATTGACAGTTATACAGAGCAGTCATAACAATGTATTATGGAGCAACTAACGCACCAACAACGTTTTGAAGTTATTAAAATATTCTATCTAAATAATCGTTCAATTGGAAAAGCGGGAAGAATTTTGCTGGGTTTTTTGATTTAAATAATGCGCCAAGCAAATCAACCATTCAACGATTTGTAAAGAAGCCTAGCTCGTAGCGTGCGTACGGCACAAAATGAACACCTTTATTGAAGAAATTGGAGCAATAACACCCATAAAATGTCAAAAATGTATCCAAAATATGGTTAAAAGAGGACACATTTGCGCAGCAGGCAGAGGCCAGAGGCAGCCATTTAGCCGATATTATATTTCACACGTAAATTTCATAAGCCAAACTCTCATGCAATAAAATATTGTTCAAAACTGTTGTACCGTTTAAGATTTACATATTAAAAAAAATACCGGCCTGGAACATAAAAAACAGCCTGTATTAGGCTATTTTTATATACATATTCCATCCCAACGAAGACAGTGATATAACAAAAGGAACTTAGAAACAATTAAATTAAATTGGCGGATTCGATTCCACTAGTTCCCTTTAGGAATTTAGTTCTAAGAACAAGTTCCCTTCGTCTTTACACAAATTATTTTGTCTCTGAAACCAGTTAATGATGACTTTTATTTATAAAAATCACCGATAAATATCTGTCGTAACTTAAATATCCAAAACTCATTCATTAAAAACCGTCAGTGACTTTTATTTTTTAAGTCACAATATTTAAGTCATTTCTATTACATGCAGTAAATGAGTCAAACAACATAAAACATGGTGTACCATAACATCCCATGAAGGGATTGGGGAGAGCTTCTCACAATCAGCGAGATGTGCGCTTTTCAGTATTACACTCACTGTAAAGGAGTCACTAGAGGCCAAAATGGGTATATATTCTTGATCACCTCAACAAGAGGAATCGAACAAACTATGTATGGCTATGGATATTGTTATGGTCGTCGGCGGTGTAATGAGTAGCGTGTGCGCCTCTTACTCAATAGATCGTGATTTCGAATTCATGCCAGACTGCCTTCTATATCTGTCGACGACATAGTGCAAGCTGATACAAAAATATAGCTTGCCAAATAGATGCGACGTCGAACTTTTAGTTGTAATATTAAACTAAATATTATGGAAATTGTATAAAATAAAATATCTAGTTTGTTCAAATGACATTTAAATGACAACCATCGGGCATTTAAAGTAAATTTAAATGGAGAATATTCAACTTTGAAACTGGCCATTAGTTTTCAAACGAGCTTAAGATCAATTATATGTGTTGATTATTTATTTCCAATATGTCGTCTCCACATTGGGCGACTTCTTCACGGAACAACTATTATTATGTTTTAATAATTAACAATTCAAAAAACTCAATATCACAAATTTTTCCTTTCAAAACAGGGCGGGAAATAAAAAAAATGTTCTTTGTCAATATGAAAAAATATCTCATACAACATAAGTAAAAATACACCTAAAGACAAAAAAAAATTAACAAAATTTAAAATATTAACATAAGTATTGAAAATATCTATCTAATTTACCATCAATGTAATTATCCTAATTCCTATTAACTAAACGTCTGTAATTCTGAGCAATATTCCTTATGTCTGTTTTATAGTTAATCCTTTGTGTTAATGGAACCTTCATGATTTGTAACATTTCTAATGAATATCTGCGTTTGTAAATTTTAAAAATTTATGTATTGTCAAAATCAGGACAATGATTCACATTACTGCAGTGTAATGATAATGCGGTTTTTTGTGTAGAAGTGGTTTTATTGTATTTCTGATCGGATTTGTGTCCTGCAATTCTAGTCTTTAGTCTATTTTTTGTTGTACCTACGTATACTATATTGCAATTTACATTATCCTTACCCTTACACGGTATCTTATAAACTAAATTGGACCTTTCAAACTTATCTATTCTATCCTTTGTTCTGCTGAATAATGAACTTAAAGTATTATATGTTCTGTGTGCCACTGAATATTTCTTGTCTTCATAAATTTTAGATTTTTCTAATCTTTCAGATATAAGAGGTACATAAGTTAGAGATTTATCAGTTTTCGGCTCAGTAACCGTTCTCGTATTCAAGTTTTTTCGGGTGATTTTGACAATACATCAATACATTTGACAATACATCAATTTTGAACACAGAAAACAATTACAAACGCAGATATACATTAGAACTGTTTCAAATCATGAAGGGTCCATTAACACAAAGCATTAACTATAAAACAAACATAGCGAATATTGCTCAGAATTACAGACATTTAGTTAATAGGAATTAGGATAATTTTATTAACGTTAAATAAGATAGATATTTTCAATTCTTAAGTTAATATTTTAAATTTTGTTAATTTATTTTTGTCTTTAGGGGTATTTTTACTTATATTTTATGAGATATTTTTTCATATTGACAAAGAAAATTTTTTATTTCCAGCCCTTTTTTGAAAGGAAATATTAGTGATATTGAATTTTTTAAATTGTTAATTATTAAAACATAATAATATTTGTTCCCTGAAGAAGTCGCCCAATGTGGAGACGAAAAATCGGAAATAAATAAAACATATAATTGATCTTAAGCTCGTTTAAAGAATAAGAAGAATTTCAATTGCAGATCGTGGAAAACTTTATATAATAATTGTTATTGTTTTTATTTTACATAAAAATTGCAAGAAAACCGTTTAGCTTAATTTTGATTCTCAGTGTGAAAAGAAATCTATTGGCATACTTCATAGAAAGTTATTCAATTCAAAATTTCATAATAACTGTTACTTCCGGTTCATGGAAAATATTGTAATAAAACTGGTAAATAATTCTAACGTGAAAAATAAAAATATGGTAACGTGACATTTGAAGTCTTGGTCGCAATATTTTTCGGCTTACGTGCTGATATATCCTCATACATTATGTTGCCGTAACCTATCCGGTGTAATCACATTATTTTTATTCACTTTTAATACGTCGATATTGGGGTTATAGGTCCATTGTCTATTAGGGCTTGATATATTAATGGGAACATTATTCTCTCAGAGGCATCCGTCGCTCTTTCGTATGTTTCCGATATGACCCAGGACTCTGCGCCATAAAGCCAGGCAGGTTATATGAGTCTGATATAGCTGGAGTTTTATTCTTCGAAGTACTACAGTGTTTTTATAGCCCGAAATAATACCTACTAGCAAGCAAATAAGACCTTCGATTGAACTCAAGGCTGACATTATTTTTTCTGTTTAGGGTAGATCCGAGGCAAATAAACTAGATCCCTGCCTCGAAACTATAATAGCTATCAACGTTCACACTCTGCTTCATCAGGTAGAGGCACTGATCATTGCAATCAAAAAAGAAATGTTTTCCGTGCAACCAATCTTTAAGTGCCATATACCATACTGTACTTTTTAATAATAGGCTCAAACTTCCCATTGATAATTTTTGTGTTTGACTGCAAATTAAAATAAAAACTATAACGATACTGAAAACTGCATCCTAATTAAAATAATGTCCAGCAAATGAGAGCTGTGTAGGAACACATATTGCATGACAGGATTGGACTTAAAATGGCAACACAGCTCAGACAAAATAAATTTGTTGTATTTATTTAATAAGGTTGATTATTAACTTGTCACGGAGTTCAAAACTGCTCAAGCCAGAGAGTGTGCTTAATTGAATTGTCTATTATTTCAAACAAAAACTAACCATTTTTCAATTAGAAAAGCGTTCCTGTCCTCATACATTAAGTAAAACCTAACAAAAATCGGACATAAAATTCAAATTCAAATAATCGTAACTGTCACTAGTCCGGCGATCGAAAAGAATTCTGTGATATATTTAGATTAAAACTCACCTCAAAAGTACTGCAACACTGCGAGTATGCATGAGGAAAAGAATAACATGGTGGAAAAGGCTGTCTGTTCTTGTGTTGGAATTATATAGACCTTTCAGTGTATGTTGATACTTAGGGATCTTCGATCGACACTAATTCCCATATCGACCTACAAACAAGAAAACATTCTATCATGAAAATTGAAAGTTTTAAAGGAATCAATAATTACTTTTTTAAGAGGAATCTTTCAAGGGAACGTTCAAAGTCGTTTTCTATAATATTTTATATAAAGCCTTTTGGACTCTTTAAAGAGAAAATTTTTAATTCAAATCGTTTATTCAATTCCAATATAAAATAATAATAAAATATAACCAAGAAATAAAAATATAACATAAAATAAAAAACAGTTCAGTTCAACAGTTTTTAACTATTACAAATAAAAAATAAAATAATAAAAGTTAATTATATTTTGTACATACAATTTATGTAGAAACTACGGCAATAACTGGGAATCATTTCTTTGAGCTGCTGCAGATGTTCCCATTTTTGTTTTTTTTTATTGGAATGAGCTCTAAATACAGCTGTGTTGAGATTGAATATTTGAATTCTTTTGGCTTATAGGTAGATCCTTAAACTCGTCATTATAATTCAGCTTATATTTTATGGATCCCTTGTCATAGAGCTAACATTTGATGTCAGTAACTGTTGGATCCCCAGGTTTTCGTCCTGGCCTAATTGAAGCGTACTTAGAATTTTAAAGCGTACTTAGAATAAAAAAATCTTTAAAGAAGGTATAGTCTAGCTCAACAACTTCATTCGGAAATGGATTTATACAAGCTTCTTTTGATATTCGAATATAATCGCTTGGAAAGTATATATCGCATTTCTCTAACTCGCGCTCAATGCAACTATTAATTGAATCGCTTTCCATTTGCGTGTGTCCTTTTGTTGGGTATTTTTGGGTGATTGCAACACCCAACTGTTCCGCGCAATGCAATAGAGAATTTGACAAGACTGTATTTCGATTTTGGTATGTGCAGCGATCTGAATATATCACAATTGGAAGAACTTTTGAAGCACAATGACGGATACAAACGCAGACGCAACAAGACTACGAAAACTTTTCTTTGAGACCAAATACTTTGCCTCTCGCTTTCACTCATCAAGGAACACAATCGTTTTTTGATTTTATACAGACTTGAACGGCATGTTGAGCCGATTTTCACTGCCATCTTCTTAGAATTAAATGTCATGCACTTGGAGTACCCATCATGCTCCATCCCTTACAATCGAAGATATTTATTTTTGTTTGCTTTCATGTGCTTTGATCTATAATCACTTTCCGAATCCTCCCTTCATTCATACTCCGATATATTGGGATTTTTTCAGAGGCCACTGCGTTATTATCAATTGATTCTGTCACAGGTTCATTATTTGCAAATCTTCGATACATTTGAGTTCTGGTATTGCTATATCATCTTCAATATGTATCTCATCTTGCATGACTTGATAATATTCATCTAAGAAATCCCGGTCCATATCAGCTGCTCTTGGAATAAATAATCTCAGGTTCATATGTTAAGATGCTATCCACCTCACCCATATTGAAGGTTTCCAACAAGGCTCTGTGTACTTCGGCCTAAATTTGCTAATAATTTTCCTCTTGGTATCATTTTAATGAAGCAATATTTCTATATAAAGCAATATATAGGACTCAATCGTCCTATCAAAAAACTTTTCAAAATTATGAAAATTACCACAACATAGTAGTGAATTTTAATTTCCAACTATTGCTTATGTTACAATCTATTAAACTAGAGTAAATGATAGATATTATAAATTTTAATTTTAATCTATTTAATTTAATTAATTTATTTACCACTCCCCCACAGCCACAGAAGTTGATGGAATCTACTATGAAATTTCACTGATACGACTTTTGATTTCAACTATAACTATCCGAAATTGATAGGGTTGTTTTACACGCGCTAAAGATGAACTCCGAATTTTGTTTTCAGTGTTTCTTTTTTGCCCTTTTTACGCAGTGCAAAAAATTCCAAAATATGACATCATTAACTTTTTTTCGACAAAAATCAGTGATAGGACGTTTTCGTGTTTATTGAAAGATATGGAAATTGCATAATTGAGTTTGTATATATACGATTGATAATCTACCGATGGTGTCAATTCAGGCACAGTAGTTAGGCATCTGATGATGAACTTATCATGGAGTTCAAAACTGGTCAACTGAATTGTCTATTATTTCCAACAAAAACCAACCATTTTTATATTAGGAAAATATTCCTGACCTTGTAAGCTTGTAGTATGAATTTCTCATACATTAACTAAAATCTAAGAACAGTCGGCCATAAAATCCAAATTCAAATAAAATAAACTTTTGTTTCAAAAATGTAGTTTTTTATAAATCAAAAGTTCCGATAATTTCTCCGTAAATTTATGAACACATTAAGATAAAAATAATCAGTTTTGTTTCAAAAAGTTTATCAAGAATTATCAGAATTTTCTTAAGTGTGATTTTTAAGACCCTTAACATTTGGTTTTGTATATTGTAGCTACACGTGTTAGAAGTAAGTCCTGCAATTTTAATCTGGGAGGCCCATAACTTACTTAGATACAAAGCTTTTCATATTAAATATTTTTGAAAAGAAAAATGTAAGTTTTATATTTTCTGTATATTCACGATTTTGGCATTAATGAAAATCGAAAATCCAATTCTTTCATGTTTATATGGAGCTGTACCTTATGCTACAATCTTCTTTGATTACACAGTGCAACACATACAATTTGCCCTCCGATTTCACTTCAGTTTCTGAATATACTTTTTGAAACTAAAAAAATGGCAGTTGGGGTTGTTCTGGATTCGCTTGAATTGAAATACCCTCAGCATAATTACAGGTAGATACTGGGATAAAATACATATAAAACAAACTGGTTTGAAGAGCCAGCAATCCTAGTGCTTCAAAATCGCAAAATTGTCATATTTTTTAGGTATTTCCTCACATAATTTATTATAACTCGAAAATTACTTCTGAGATTTTGTTGAACCAAATTTGAGAAAATGTAAGTTTCATTAACTTCAACTTACTCCTATACCACCACATTTTAATTTGATTAATAGTCGAGTTTTGGTTGCAAAGAAAACGGGTATTTAGCGAAAAGTCATATTATTCAAAAATATGACAAAGGGTTGAATATGGCAGAAGATATCAAAAAACAAAAATTATAAACTTAGTGGAAATGATTAGTGTTGCTAAGTCTCCGCAAAGTGCTTCATACAGAACAAGCAAGCGGTGTGACCAAAATACGCATAATAGTTTAGGAGTAATCAAACAAATATTTTTTATCGTTAAAATATCATTTTTACTTTCTAAATGTACTAGATTTCCAAATGTAATAGCTTCAACGTCCTGATACAACATCTTTGGAGAAATTCACGAGAATTCAATCATAAATATAAATAGTATACCGTTAATTACTTATTTTTTACTGTAAGAATCATAACTAAACATTCATCACTTTTGAAATGATTTGTCCGAATAATAGGAAATAGGGTTTTGCCAAATCCGTGTCATAAACTGTACTTGTGTTACTATATAATCTGATATTTGATCAAAAACTATCCCAAACTATTGAAAAGTCAAAAAGTGTTATAGACAGAAGTTGAAGATAATGTAAACTTAAAATTGTTCATATTTATTTCAATTAAATTTGGACCAGTCACTTTCGAGTTATGATAAAAGTATCGCAATTTTGAAGCACTAAATGCTGTCTTTTCAAACTAGTGTTTTATATTCCCCTGGTCCCTAGCTATAATTATGCTGAGAGCTGGAAAATAAAATTCTAATCGGTTAACTAGTTGTAGCCCTAAGAATAATTGATTTTTTTAAATGCTCAAAATCAATTTTCAGCCAATATATTCACGATACGATAAAACCGGAATACGATCTAATCCAGAAAACCCCAAAATTCTATTTGTTAGCTTCGATAAGTACTTTCAGTAACTGGAGCCAACGTTAAGTGCACATTTAGTAAAAAAACGTACCCTATACTTTTTTCAAAGTGTAAACTGTAAGAAATTTAGATCAAACATTACCACTTTCATTAAATTGAAAGTGCCCAAAACCACATGTACGCTTTACATTGTTTCAAAAAAATTATTTGTACATAAAACCCAAAAGGCAAGGGGAACATTTTTTGGAAAAGTATCTACAATGATTTCCAATTTTTTTTTAAATTATTTTAATTACAAGTCATTCATACGGATTTAGATTATTAGCTTTTAATTTTTTTTATCAAAAGGATTCCCTACCTAGACTTACCACATCTAAGAGGTCACATACTTATACCAATTTTGTATGAAATATAATGTATAAAGTATGAAATAAGTTCGGTTCGGTTTCTTAGTTTTAAAGTTTTGTTAATGGTTCGGGAGATATCGGCCCCCAAGGCTGAAAACACAAGATCAGTCAAAAA
Organism: Phaonia tiefii; assembly: GCA_963931995.1. Lineage (NCBI taxonomy): Eukaryota > Metazoa > Arthropoda > Insecta > Diptera > Muscidae > Phaonia > Phaonia tiefii. The sequence continues at coordinate 192,414,111 of OZ008369.1, forward strand.
GTTGTTGACGCATGAGGCTTAAAACTGTATTGTAAAATGGTTTCGTTTATATCCTTTTGTATGTGGTCGCTCATAACACCCATTTAACCCATGTGGGTCTAAACAGAATATATTATTGTTTTATGAAGCAAAATAAAAACTTCCAGAGTGTTTGTAATCCAAACTTTCGATATTTGTTATAAAATGTACATGTTGCATGTTATCAAAACATAAATTATAAAAAAACTTCAAAAATTTCTTAATGGAAAATTATGCAATATCTAAAAAATTATGGTAAAAATTTGTCGAAAAATATTATATGTTGGAAAAATTTCGTGAAAATTATGTTAAAAAGCATTTAACATCATATTTAAAAAAAATTGTTCTTCACCAAAATATTATGCGAAGAAAGCATTACTAATGCCAAACCGATATGCATGTCTGGTCACAAACTATCGTATTTAGGTGCGAAATCACCATATTAAAATCATACCTTTGGTAAAGGAGAAGTTTTAAAAAGTTAGCTCAAAATAACGAGATATTTTGATTTTAAATTTGTAGTCGATTTAAGGTGATTTTTGATTTTATTGGAGCGAAAAACCTATAAAAGCTCTTGTTAAATCAATTTATATTTTTTTTTTTCGACAAAATGTAACCGTTGAAATAATAGACATCTATTTGAAAGCAGAATTAGTTTACCTCTTATAATTTGGGGCCATAAAATTTATAATAATTTTGGGATTCAGGATTTTGGGATACGGGATTCGGAAATTTTTGGTTGGCATCCCTATTACAAACAGATGCTACAGCATATATATCAAAGTGTTCACTTTGATAGATTAGTCCCTACCCGCAGCTATAGATGTAAACCAGTGGTGATCATGCTATTGCCCCCGGGGCCGAACGCGTTCGGCTTTTTACACGTACACAACACGACTATTAACGAAACTCTGTGCAAAGAGCGTAAAAACTATACTTTTGATTCAGTTGTATGATAGCCTTCAATAAAGCAGGTCGGTGTCGCTATTTGTTTGTAAAAACAAAAACAAAACATATTAATTTTGTATGCCAGCTCTCTAGCTTTAATGAGAAAACAAAATATTTTCAGTACACTTGGAATATTTTTCCCTTATTGTGGAAAGTAGAAATTCAAGAAATTCTGTTGAAAAATAAAGTGCGAAAAAACAAACCAAAAAAAAAATTTTTCATTTCAAGTGATTTTGTTCAGTGCATAGTACCAATACATCGCCTTTTTTTGTAACATAACTAATCCATTCTCATTTCTCTTTGTGGCCATCACTGATGTAAACACATCAAAAATATAAGCATTTTATTGACCATTTTGAAAAATTAGGAAAATGAGTGACGAAAAATGGAGATCACATTGCGAAAAATAAAATATGTTTTGTTTTGTGTGTGGAAAATTAACACCGAAAAATCATCGACGTCATTTGGTTGAAGATGCCCTCAAAACTTACAATCATTATTTTTTGGGTACCCCCGCTGAATAAATGCGAAATGTTGATCATACACCTGAATTTACGTGCATCACATGTTTTAGTGCATAAAACAAATGGTGGAAATTACGGCGATATTCGATACTATTTGGACTTCCAATGATATGGACCGATCCAGGAGAACATGATACAGAAAATTGATACCCGTGCAAGAACGATGTAAATGGTCTCAATCGAAACAGTAAGTTCACTTAGATAGACTAAATGGTTTATGGAATACACAATAATTTATTCGTATAGAACGATCCGGTTTTATATACAAAGGTGTGCCAAGTGCTCACGTACCAGTTTCAAACAGTAATGAATTGCCTGTCCCTGTACATCCATCGACATACCAATATGATACTGCGTCCTATGAAATACAATCACAAACTTCAGCAACATTATTACATCGTGCTGATTCTGATTACCTTCAGCCAGTTATACAATATCCATCAATAATTTCGCAAGAACATTTAGTTAGAATCGTTCGAAATCTGAAGCTATCTCATAATAATGCAATGACTTTGGCTTCGGAACTAAGAAGCGTCAAAGTGCTGGCATCAGGTGTAAAAGATTCATCCTGCAAATACCGGCAATAACCATATACGCCTTATTTCATGCTTTCCGAGGACGCAGCTTATGCATATTGTCAAGATATTCCCGGTTTAATGAATGAAATGGGAATCTGCAACCATAATCCATCTTTATGGCGTCTTTTCATAGACTCTTCAACCAGAAGCTTACAAGTTGTCTTGCTATTTGAAAACAGCAGCGTTAAACCAGTACCATTGATTTATGCTCTTGGAATGCATGAGTCGTATGATACCATGAAATTAATTCTGGAACGCATCAGTTATGACGAACACAATTGGCGCGTAAATTGTGATTTTAAGGTTCTTTCACTATTACCTGGAATGCAAACTGGCTATACAAAGTAAAATGTGTATTTTTTGTAAGTGGGACAGCCGTGCAAAGTGCAACCAGTACGAAAAGCGAGATTGGGCAAAACGCGATTCCCAAGTTGTTGTCGAATTTAGTGTAATTCGTCTACCATTGATCCACTTTCAGAAAATAATGCTATTTTAAATCGTTTGGTTCGCGTTAACGAAAATGCATTACCATACTTGAAAAACAACGCTTTTCCTAAATTAACAACTGAAAAATCAAAAGAGGGTAATTTTGTGTAACTAAAAGTGTGTGACTCCAATATATTTTATATCAATTTCAAAAAATCAATGCAAAAAAGTATATAAATTTTTTTTAACTTTTATGGGATACGAGTTTTTCTAAAATGTTAGATGAAACTGAACTAAACGCATGGAACTCAATTCGTGCGGTAATTTTAAACGTTCTTTGCAAAAATCGCTCACATAGAGTACCGTGATTATATTGACAACATGATGAAGTCTTTTGACAAACTTGGCGTTAATATGTCGTTAAAAATGCACATGTTACATGCACATGTCGATTTTTACGAACGACACACAGAAACTGGCGACCACAGAAACAGACGAAACTGGCGAAAGATTTCGTCAAACCATAATTCGAAGACCGTTTCGCGGGTAAAAGAATAGACTCAATGCTTGCTGATTTCGGCTGGTCGATTGCAAACAAAGAATAAAAATTGAATAAATCCAAACAATTTATAAAATCATCAAACTAAGAGCAAATATAGTTCCATGTCCGCTTGAAAATGGACGTCCATTATTTCTAGATATAAATTTTGACAAATAAATAATAAACAAATTGATTTTAAACAAATTTTTAAAGTTTTTTCATTCAAATAAAATCAAAAATCGCCTTAAATTACTACAAATTTAAAATCGAAATATCTCGTGATTTCGAGCTAACATTTCAAAACGGGGTACACCACTGGATTCTACGATCCAAAATTAGGTTGACGTATCTCGGCGTTTTGGTGTGTCATTTTCACCTGCTGACAGCGTTATATACATACATACATACGTATATGCAATCCAAAATTGGAAACAAACAAATTTCGACTGCAGCGCTTCGCTTAGATGTAATATTTCTACTCTAAGTAAATAAAAAACTTTTAAATACAGAATTTGGGAACAAATTAAATTAAATTTTTTCTGCAAATCGATCGATATTACATATAAATACGACCAAGTAAAGTCATTCTAACTACAGGGACTTATCTGCGGGGAGTGTCTAAGAATCTTTTGGAACCGAAATTTTTTGTGGTATAACAAAGAATCTATTCGCAATCAAAATCGCAAGAAAAACAAAATCGGGCTGCCACGCTTTGTGTGCGTAATAGCAGTTATTCCCATACAATACAACAAATACATACAACTAATACAATTACATTTGTTAAAAGACTTACGGCCTTATTCATAAAAAGTTGTCATGGCTTTGTTAAAGGTTTAAGAAGGTAAAGCCCAACAATTGTATTCAAAATCGAAAAATTCTCTAGTCTCTAGTTCTCTAGTTAAAATATTCATTATGAATACGGTTCTAATAAAACATTCGCCAAATCTTAAAGCTTTCAATAACTGATGAATGCTTTAGAGCTACATTAATACAATTTTTTTTTCCAACAAAATCGTTGTTTTTTGAATCCTGTAGACAAAAACAAATTTAAAAATACATGTCAAAAACTTAATACATTTCAAAACTATAAGTATCGAATATATAAAATCCATTTTGTATTTATCTGTTAATAAGCTTATTTTTAGGTGAAAATACCTAAAGTAACATATTTTAAGGCGTTCCTGTTTGCATATGCTGTAATGTCAAATAAAATACAAAAAGCTTATCAATACTCGCTACAATTAATTGGCTCCAACATTTTGAAGTTTGACGCTAATGATTTCCACAACTCTGTGAGATATGATATTCCCTCGATTTATCCACAATCAAAATTTAAAGCTGCTATTTCATTTCTGTTAGTGTGTAACAAGGAAGGTTTCGAGACTGCAAAATTCATATGAAATTCTACCAAAACCAAACGGATTTTCAAAGTTCCTCATTTGGCACTTTTAAAACCGGGTGTAATCGCCGAAGACCTTAACATATGCAAAATGGAGGCGAACTGGAAACCCCTTATTCCAAAAAAATAGTTCATAATTTTCCTTTCATTTGTGAAAATATTTAACAAATTATACATGTCTTCAAAAAAGGAAATTATCCCCCAATTTACACTTTACCTTTGTTGGGGCGTAGTTCACAACTTCAAACTGAATTTCAAACTGTTGGGAACAAATTTGAGGCCTAGTTCCATTTTGAATTTGTGGTGTATTTTCGAGGGGCCTAATTTCCTACCGCCGAAAAGAACATTGTGAAAAATGCCTGCAAATTCCAACAACCAATTCCTCTAACTCAAACAATAGCGTTCGTTTGAAGAATTGGCTATAAAATTGAGTGGATGAAGTACATAAGCAGTGTGACAAAAGTTGTCAAAAACAAGTACAGAAATTTCAGTCAGTTGAACCAACTTAAACATACTCTCCCCATTAGTCATCTATTGGGTCCAAGTTCCAATCGTCAGTTACATGAATATTGTGGTTTCTGTTTTTTTCAGGTTTCAAATAATTTTTTGTTCCTAAAATTCATTTTATAATAAGTTTCTTGTGGATAACTTAAATCTATCATTCCATACTTTCGTACATTTAATAATACTATTTACAGAACTAAATAATTCCTACAAACATAAAGTAGTAGTTTGCCTACATACAAAACAATATAAAACATATTGCAGGGTATTGCGGGAATTGATAAAATTTTGCCATGTTCCAAATTTCATTAAGATTGGTGTCGATCAACCGGAAAGCCGCCAAACTTTTGCATGGGAGGAAAACTGGCCTTGACAAAGATCTCAATTTTGAATTCGAAAGTTTAATATTCATTAATATCGGTAGTGGTTCACAGAAGATATCACATCAATTAACAGGACACTCCCCAATTTTTTGTATGGAAGGTACGAAAACGGGAGTGACAAAATATCCCATTTTTCACAGAAGAGTGACGTTTGAATAATATTGCCTAATACCAAATTTCAGATCAGTTGGTTGTATTTTACAGGAGTTATCTTAAAGGCCACCTAGTCGGCCACATATTTTTTTAAGGGATGTACGGGAATGGGTGTGGCAAAATCAAACATGATGTAGTGGCTTTGACTTTTTTAATTCCTTACACCAGTAAAAAGTTTTAAAAGAAACATGATTTTGTACTAATTGAGATGATTTGTATGAGAGGTACAGGCAGGGCGTGATCATAACTTCTATTTTAAATCCCAGACTATTTTTGGGCAATTAAGATTCACGTGCAAAATTTCACTATGGTCGGTAAAGATTCATGGTAGTTATGCTGTTGACCAGACAGGTAGACGTACATGGTTCAAAACTCTTAAAACTCACATAATGGATTTGGTCCAAAGACACCTTGCGCCTAATAAAGCTCCTCTTTTGCATTACACCTGTGTCTGTATCAAATTATATCCTTGTATTCACATACTTCCATGAGTGAGGCTATAAAATTGTGCTAAATGGCCAAAAGAGTTGTAAAATTACTAAAACGGTGCAAAATATAACAAAGCTAACAAAATTTCTCGTCTGCGAGTTTTGCATTAAATCCATTCTTTTTCATTCAGGACCAAATAAATGTGATGATTGCAAAAAAACCGCTTTTGTTTTAAAAGTTGCATACATATAATGTATGTACCACATAAATACATACCTATTAGACCTCTACGCCGCCGCAGCCGTTTTTGGATCTTTTTGCCACGCCGCCGCCATATTACGTAGAAATAGGCTCGGCGGCGGCGTATAACTTTTAGTTTAACCCTTTGTATAATCGGTCAATTAATGGCATTGCCCTGCTTTACAACACACGTAGCAGCCACAACAAGCAACAAACTATAAACTACGCAGAACCACAATCAGAATATTTCCTACTAACAGTGTGCTTAATTTCCCAAGAATTAACTTATGGAGTTAATTCGAAGTTTGGATAACAACAGCCAGGCGAAATTCCACACGCTACAACACCAACAGCCAGTCCCATTCATTGTGCAAGGTCTAAACCCAGCTCTTTAGCATTGATTCCAAACCCTACTTTGCAATATGGATTGGAGCCAACAGTATAGAAGCCTAAAAAGCTTACAGAACCTCAAATTCCTTAGATTCCTTAGAATCGTCCCATACCCATATAAGCTGGTGATCCATCGCGAAGAGTGTCTTAAGGAGAGGCTTTAATCATTTTCCTTTCCAGCAAATTTATGGACTATATGTGGAGGACAACCCCCAAAACCCCGGTAGTGCTTGTGCGAAGAGCACCCGTGATACCCACCATTGCGATTCTCTGGCAAGTACGGGCAACCAAACAACAATACCAGTAGTCTATTTTCGAGGATAGGCTCCGTCGTCCTCCGAGGGCCCTTTTACAGGATACTATCCATAGTGTTTGACTTGAATTAACTACATTAATACTACATTAATACAACTACATTAATACAACGGATGAATAAACGGAAACTTCTACTTCCCGGTAAAGAGTACGAGCTCGGTTTTCTGTTGTTGATTCTTTGAATGCACATGAAAGGGTATTTACCTTGTACAGCAATTTCCATGTCGTCAGTGAATAACTGCCAGACTGTGCAACCTGATCCCGCCAACTATACCAAAATACTATCCAGTGCTAAATTCCAGAGAAGTGGAGGGAAAACTTCCGCCTCGAGTGCCCCTTTATTGACACTTCGAGTTAAAGTTTTCTGACACTCGAAAGAGGTTATGCGCTTTAGCGTAGATGATACAGCTGATTTTATCCACTCCTGAAAGACGTTGTGAAAGTCACCTTCAATATAAACAAAAGCAGCAAGAGTGAATTCCTTCAGGTAAATAGATTAATTTACGAAACCCACCAAAGCGTGCAGAGCTGTTTCGTAGATTTGCCTTTATAATAAAAGTGCTGGCCTGCGGATAGCTAGCTATAGCTGGCCTGCGGATAGCCTCTAGATGACTGTTCTAGGATATGGATCAATTATCCTCTCCAATGCCTTTACAAAAACATATGAGAAACTGATAAGTCTGACGGCTATTGGTTTTTACGCTTTCGGAATTTCTGTTTTCTACATATAACGGAAATATATAATAGATTGATACAGCTCATATAAATATTTCAAACCCAGGTATTGAGATAACTTAAAACTTCCTATTTCGTAGTGTAGTGTTTATTTTGTTACGATGTTTCCTGTAACCTGCAAGATGACGTGGTTGTTTGGTGAATCCGGCCTTATGTCTTCTGACCATAACTTACTTCCTGGTAAGTGTAGAATAAAGAAACATTACACTAACTGAGTTCTCATCTGAGTCCATTGCCAAAAACTCAGTTACTATCTGACCTAATCGTGTTCGCTATTACACTACATATTGAAACCGCATTTTAATCAGCTGATGATTGATATTCCTTGTCATTTACACAACAACCAAAGGCTATTATTATATTTGTTCTATTTAGTACGAGAAAAATAACCATGCATTGGTTATTGAATAGACTAGCCCCTATGATATGTTATATTTTTCGTACAAAATATAGAAACCTGAATTAAAAATGAAAAAATCAACTACTAGAATGATCATAAGATCTCAATAAACAACTTCCTAGAACATAAGAACTTCCTAGGTATGATTCTTAACACCGTTTAGGTAGCCGTTAGATAGCCGCAAAAGTGAAAAATTTCCCGGAAATTTTTTAATTTCATTTGTTTTTTCTTTACATCAACATTGAGATACTATAAAGCCTTCTCCCGTAAGTGAAAAGGCATGGTGCAGGTTTCATTGTTATACTATTACTGATTTTATTAATCTTAGTCCTTAGGTGGTATGGGTTGACATTTAGAGTTAGGGCTGTAGCAAAGAATAGTAGCATGGATATTTAGTAATAATGATTTAGTGTTGTAGGGATTAGTACTCTCAGCAGGGATGGCACTACAATACTATGCTATCTATTACAAAAATTATAAAAAAAAAATATTCGTATTATGTTTATAATGTTGATGGATCTGGACTTGCAAATCTCACTCTCTTAAGATCCAAATCGTCGTCCGAATCTGACTCTGATTCAGAACTTATGGTGTCCACAGGCACGTTACTTCCAGACTGCCCTCCATCATCAGCTTTTTCTTTTTCAGATATTTCATTAACAACATACAGGGTGATCTTGTGACTCCACCAACATACCTGAAATGAATTAGAAAAGAAATCAAAAAAGGAATACAAAACAATGCATCAATAAAATTGATATTACTTCTGCAAGCAATGCGTCGAGTGTTTTGCCTTTGTACCGTTTTTCCATGGGCATTGTGGCATTCGGTAGGGAGTTGTTTGGTAAAATCGTCAACATGAAAATGAAGAAAATGTAGATTTAATGTCATCGATGTGCCGATTTTCTCAAAATAATACAGCATTTCTTTTACCCATTCTCTAGCTTCCGGTTCCGCGTCTCGATCCCCTCCCAAGACTCTGGTGCATACACGCTGAAGGTAAATCCATGCCATTGAATGATTATAATCATGAAACGATGATTCAAAGTTGCTCTTGAATAGCTTTCTAATGTCAGGGACATTAAGTACGAGGGTTAAATGAAGACAAAAAATAAAGACAGAAAAGAAAACATTAACAAAGTGAAAATAGTACAATGAGGTGAACAAAAATTAATTCTAAATTTACTACAATACCTTTTTTAATTTTGTCATCGCTACGCTTTGGGAAAACGCTTTTCAAATAGTCGAATGCATTTGGACAATTTACAACCGCCACTTCGATGATTTTTTTAACAATTACCAATTTTATGTGGCAGCAAGATGTCTTGAGTATTGTCAATTAGAGGTTATTCTTCAGTTTATGTTGTTTCATTTGTTCCTCCACAATTCCTCTTGGTCTCCACGAATTACATTGGTATTGATTCACAGGTGAGCGCGAATCCCAATTACAAAGAAAACAAAAGACTTTTGGAAAGCCGCCCTTATCGATGATTCCTTGCAAAATGTTGATGACCTTCAAATCACAGAAAATCTTCCATTTATTTTCGTAGTATTTGATTTTTTCCATTATAGCTTTCAATGTTTCATAGCTTTCTTTCATGTTAATACCAATTGCTAGCGGAGTGGAAGGTTTTCGGTTCGACACATGCAACAACACTGCTTTCAAGCTTGAAACAGAACCATCAATAAATAATCTCCGCTCACTAGCGATGTAGTTCATTGCCATTTTTACCACTAAAGCTTTTACATCGTTGCAGTAAGCGAACGAATTGTCATCATTTAGAGTGTAGAGCATCTGAAATTCAGCTTGCCGTTTGCGGTACGCAGTAGAGTTCACATTACCATGTGTGAGTTTTCTTTGCTTTAAAAACGCTGTCAAAAATATGGCAAGTCGCTGCGATAGTCCCAATATGGCCACAATGAAATCCATTTCCATTTGTGTTATTAGTTGTGGTCCATCTCTTCCTTGTTGTGGCTCATAATCGGTATCAAATGGATCTTCATTAGTAACACCACTTGCTCTAGTCATTCCTGTACATTCTGTACTACGATCTGGAGTTGGCGGCCTTGGTGATACAAAATTTTCGGGTGCAAGCACTGGTAGTGTGGCTGTTACAGTTGCTTTATAACTTTTGTTCCTCTCAGCATATCGCTTTAGACCACATGTGTAATTTACGCATGCATAGCAGCTGGTTTCTTCATGATCACCTGGGAGATTAATCCAGTTTACCGGCTTACAATACTTATACATTATAACATTGGCGACACACTGTATTAGGTGTATAATTTTCACCGGTCAAGTCTTCTTCGTCGAAAAACATCTTATATGCTTTCTTGAATGCACTAGTTAAAAGATTATATTCCTTTTGCAATGTTGTAGAACTATTTTTTCTGATTTGATTACCGTAAACGTAGCAAAATAAATCAATATGTTCACACTGCATATTGAAATTGTCAGTTGCCAATGTTGTGTGCGAATTATGCTGTAGCACTTTCACTTTTTTTACGTTCACTTTATAACTTTCGCCGCTGAGCTCTCGTTGACGTCGCGCTGTGTAATTCCTCGATGTGATCGTCTTGTCGCTTTTATATTGTGCGCTGCGTCCCTTGTGAATTCAATGCAGATGTTTGCTTCCAGGTAGTTGTTTGATAGAAGTTTTTTTGATTTTATATGTTCACAATTTCCTCTTTATGACAAGAGCTCCAATGTGTTTCCAGGTATTTTTTTTTTATATTTTGGGTTGTTTTTATGTGAATTCAATGCAGATGATAGCTTCCAGGAAGTTTTTTGATAGAAGTTTTTTTGATTTTATATGTTCACAATTTCATCTTTATGACAAGAGCTACAATGCGTTTCCAGGTATTTTTTTATATTTTGGGTTGTTTTTATGTGAATTCAATGCAGATCTTTGCTTCCAGGTAGTTGGTTGATAGTTTGGGCACGGGAACTCACCCACCAGCTTGAGAATTTTTATTAGAATCCACTTACTATCAGTGAAGGTACAGTGCACTCACACACTCGGCCTCCTCACTGACAATTATTTACGTTTAAAGGTTTGGAAATCAAAATTTTTTTTTAAGAAATCGCTTATTTTCTTACACTTCAATTGTTTTTAAGCGAAATTTTGCCTCCCAGAGAGTACTTTTGTTAGAAAAACCTCAATATCTCTAGTCTTAGAAGGGTCAATGCGGAGTATTATACCTTAAAAAAAGCTTGAAGTGTTGTCTTTTACCGACTCTAGGAAGAAATGAGTTTAGTAGGGCTGTTTTTTGAGAAAACCAGATTTTTATTAAAAAAGTGAGGTTAAAAAGTCTTTTTTTTTAATTTGCCCCAATGAGTTAATACAAAGTAACATATTTATACATAGATTTATAGCGTTTTCAAGGGTCTTCTCAATGATTCCCATTTCAAACAGATCGGATAAGAAATGGGTGAGATATAAGCGATTATATACTCAAGCTATAAAGGCCTATATCTCAAGAAGTTGGATCGGCCTCTTTAAAAAAACTTTCGGGTTTAATCAGCGCTGTAAGCCCTACCAGGCCAAAGAAAATTGACGCATTTTTCATAAAGTAAATTTGTTCGTAAAAGCGGAAAATAAAAAAAACGCTTTTTAAAGTTTTTCGCGATTTTGACCTTGAGGCTACAACTTTGCCTCAGAGAGTAAATCAAAATTCCGAATGGTTTGCAAGATATGAGCTTGAGAAAATGATCACTTTTTTGCAAAAATGACACCGAGGCCCCACTTCTTTGGGGGCTCATAAAAAAAAACCTAGAGGACTTTGGGCAACACTGGGACACAGGGGTCTTTTTTTTTGGTCTTTTATCACGTAGTGGTGTCCGTATATGGTTATATTTTTTCGTGTTGCACTGTGTTTTTTACACATTCTCGTCTCACTCCGGTACTTCATCAAATTGTGTGGTGAACGAGACATATCTGCGCTACGTTCCATGAACATTATGTAATTTTATTATGATTGAGAATACTGTTTATTGTTTTATGCATTTCTGATAATATACTATTTACTTGTATTGTTATTATTTCCGGAACTTACGTCTAAATCGGAGTTGCCAGATATATCTTCTATTTCCATAGGTCAACTTATTTTAGGCGGCGAAATAATTCGTCGGGAAAGTATTTTCTGTCTGTCTGATGGGTTTAGTAACCATGTGCGCACTTTAACAGGCTTTATGCTTGTTGTTCTGTGTGGGAATATTAGTCACCTTAAAGGTCTTTAACAAAATAACCGTTTAAACCGGTTCTTCGACCATAGCAATTTTCACAAAACCGATGCACGGTTAACCGGCCGAACTTCGATTAACCGGTTTCAGTTCTGAATACACTAATATCAACCCAAAAGAAGGCATATTCAAAGAGATAATCACTTCAGATTTGGTCACCATTGAAAACGGTTGTAATATTAAAGGCCTTGCCGCTGCCGCTGCCGCCGGCTTTCTTAGGTCCCTACGCCGCCACCGAAACAGAAATAATCGGTCTAAACCTCTAGTATATAATGTCTTAATGCCTACACAAATATATTTACTACTGGGCAGTAGTACAAAAATGTATTTATCTGAGTACATAATTACTTGCATGCCCTTTCCACAAAGTCTATAAATTTCTAGAAATATTACTTCTCTAGCAATTTTCACTTATGCTTTTGTCGCATAGAAAAATTTCACTGCGCACAAGTGCATTTAAGGAATTAAACCTTGTTTGAGGATTTTATCTGCGGCAAATGAAATTTCTGATTTTATGAAAAATTAAAACATTGTCATGGTTACGGCATATTCGACTACAAAATGGTTTATTTCTTTAGTTGTGTAGGTTTTAGAAAGAAAAGCTTAAATATGAAAATTGCGCTGAACTCAATAGGTTGTGGATGGAAGTGTACCCTTATAATTAACCCGACCAACCATCCCGCCTTTGGGCATTCGATGGAATGTCAACAAATCAACGGGAATACATTTCAAGGAAATGCGCAAGTACCTTTTCAAAAATTGCCATATGGATTTACTGACAACCTGAAGTATCTCGGGGTTGTCTATTCGAGCAACTTTGAATTTTACAGGCATATCGATCACATCCTGGGGAAGGTGAAGCGCATCTTTCTTTATGGCGTACTGCACTGTTCTGAGACCCAGGAGTGGAGTGGACATTAGGGTGAAACTGCTCAGCAGGTGATAAGACCACTTGTGGCATACGCCTTTCCGGCATGGTTTTCCATCTCCTCTAGCCAGATGGAGAGATGGAGGATCTGGGAGAGGAATATATTTAAATTCATGCTTGGGGTTGCGCCCCTTTTTGAACCCGGATGGGAACTGGCGATGGCCAACGTGTCGGACTATTTATGACGGAGTAGATTTCGATAGAATAGACGTATAAATGGGGTACGCGGGTGCGTCAATTCGGAGAATGCACTAATTGAGGACTGTGTTAGTTCCGGGGAACAAAATGATATTATATTGCGTAATTACATACCACCTGCAGGCCTGTTAACACTCGATAGGAACGGATTACTTTTTTACAATGGACAGCTACTGTTCTATCACAGGCGTATTGACAGTCTTGATACGTTGAATACTGTGTATAACACAGCACAGTGAATTTTCAAAAATTGAATTGTACTTTATTTTGTTGTTTATTTTATTTTTTCCCTTTTTTCTATAATTTTGTAAATATTTTGAATCCCATTTAATTTCGTTTTTATATACCTTTTTAGTTTTAAGCATAGTATTAATTTCTAGTTTAAGAGAATGAAATCCCTTGTTATTCCTTTTTTGGGGGAACTTTCAATGAGAATATTAGTCAAATGGTTATGAAGCCTGTGGAAAACTCGCAGCTTAATTTAAAGAAATGTTGTAAATCCTTGAAAAGTCAAATCAAATAGGTTTTAAGGAAATTAAATGTATACGATGAATTTGGAAAAATAAAAAATTTAAATATTTTTTGGAAAAATAAAGTTAAAGTTATTAAAGTAAGCTCATGTTCATGAACGACAAGTCTGCGGTTCGCTTAAAAGAAAACAATTATTGTCTGCAAAATAAATCTCTCTGTTTGCACAATAATGTTTGTGACACGAAAGACTCTTTGTTTTCTCTGTAGTTAAATTTTTCATATTTCTGGTGGTGTAACTTAGTTTTTGTTTCAAATTAACTTTATTTTTCACAATTTCCTTTTATTTTATTTTCTTTAAATTATTCTAATTCATTTACATTATTTTTATTTAAATGTTTTTCAATTTCTATATAATTTCCCCTCATGTTGCTGCTGGTTTCTTTTATTTAGATCTTTGCTGCCGGCTGCTTCCACACTTCAGAACGAATGAATTATAATTTGACACGTTTGAATTTTCACAGCTGTAAAATATTGAAAACAAATATGAACCAAAAAAATCGATAACATTATTTATTGATCTGTGTGTACGGTCAGAATTTATTTATGCTTATAGCATGCGCGTTATGCAAATCTGTTATATATTTACAACAAATTCACATTTCGTTGGAATTCGGCTACATATTATATTAATTTTTGGCCAACTGAGTTAACGTGCCATCGTATATCGTTGTAATATGAAAATTCTCAATGAAGTATTCCACACCAATAAAAATGAGAGAATCGTAATCAAATTCTCATCATGATTATGAGGTATCTGCTGGCGACCACCCACATACAGGCGTAGATACAGAAATGGCGATAATTGCATTTTAGGTTTTTATTGGCATGATTTTCCAATTTTTGCATTACAATTTCCACGTTTATGTGATTCTTTTTATTGGTATACTTATTTCTCTAAATTTTTTCTTTGGTAATTTTCAGGTGGATATTATTCCATTGAACAAACAAAGAGTCGTCTACGTATAATAGCATTGAATACCAATTTCATGCGACATGATCCAAAATATTCACAAAGTCAGTTGGCAGCTGTACGACAACAGATGCCAATAAATGTCGTGGGTGGTGGCTCGACGAGTGGCGGAGTTGTCTCAGATTCAACAGAATACAAGAATTATTACTACCATCATGGTAATATGCATCAGCATCATGGTCACGTCAGTGATTGGTCATCGGGACACAGTTACGGCTACAACGCGCATCATCGTGGTATACCTGGCGAGATGATACATAGCAATGATATGGATGTTGGTGGCGGCCGAGTAAGTGCTTTGTCAGAATTTGAAAATCAGGATACGGAGAAGCAATGGATCTGGCTAGAAGAAGTGTTATCTAAATCGAAAGCCAACAAAGAAACTGTAAGTAATTTAATGTTATTTAGTATTTCTCTTCATTTATATATAAAATAGAAACAATTACAAAATCCTTGTTATAAGTAAATGCAATCTATTAAACAAGTTATCGTCACGCCTGTGTAGATTACAACAAGTTTTGTACATTATCCCTTCGACTTAAAAGAACTGTATATAAATTTCACTAGGATGATCGGACTTATTCCTACCCTCACAATGAATCATCCATTTGAACCGATTTTCATTTGAAGATCTTGATCCAATCTTTAGATTTAGACAAATTCGCCAAATTTCTATATATATATTTATATTATATATAAAATTAAATATAGTGTTGTAATTATAGTTAAAAATTACTTGTTATTAAAAACGAAAACTACTACATAAATGTTCTTTTCGTGCGATTCTTTGAATTCAAGTACAGACAATAGCTTATGTAAAATAAAACTCAGAATTCTTTTATAAAATTTATTTCTATAATATCTTTTTTATCCTCATTTTAGTATTTAAGGAAATTATAAGTATTAAATGATAAACTTTATGACACAAATACAAATAATTCTGAACAGACTTCTGAACACAATATTCGACGTGGTTTTGCCTTGAATGTACAATCCTCCAAAAGATTTTCCAAAAACTGTGCCGCTACAACGTTAGTATATTTGTGTATTTTGTCCGATGGAGCCTAAAATTGGCGAGTTTACTGATTCTATATGCACAACAGCATAGTGCGTTCAGATTATCCACAGTTAAAAATGGACTGTGGAGCATGCACTGCCTGGCTGTTGGGGGTTGTAGACGCAGTTCTATTAGATGCAATTTCAGGTTGCTTTCGTTCTATTTCGTTAAGGTTTAACCTTTTGATATTTCAGATCTTATTAGACACTTGCAATAAATACACAAAGCTCTTGATTCACCTTTTAGTTATTCATCCATTTTTTAAAATAGTGGATCAGTCTCCCACACTTTTCAGTACTTTTGTGCATAACGTTCTGAATATAATTGAGTGAATTTTATGAACATATTTATTACAACATAATTAGACAGATACAAAATGTCGACTAAGGATGTTAATATAATATGTTAAGAAAGAATAAAAGAAGTTCATTAAAACTTTTACAGATATTGTTTAAATGGACGGCTGTTCATCAGAAGTAATAACAACATTACCACTGATCGATATTAAATTTTCTTTTTAATAGTTGTAAAAAAAAGTTGGACATAAGATTCGCGGAATTCTATACTTTTAAAAATCTCATACACTAAAAAGCGCTAATGTGTACACCAATGTATATACGAGTCAAAATGTCAAAACAAAAAATTTTAAATCTATCGGAAAACCAAAATCGATGTTTACCATTCTGAAGGATCTTCTAATCGCGCATTAGCTAAAAAAATTGGACGGAGCCCAACAGTTGTCAACAATTACATCAGAGAAATGGAAAAAAGTGTATGGAAAAAATTTTAAAGGAAGGGTTTCATTGTCTTTATCTACGTATGAGAAAAGAAAAATCATCAGAATTGCTTCTAATTCTGCCTTATCCTTGTCAAAAATAAGTTCTCAAGCTGAAGTGGAAGAGAGCCAGTCATCAGTATGCAGAGTAGTTAAGAGCTGTGAGTATCTTAAATACCTGCAATTACAAAAAAAGGCGCCACTTAATGCTCCTCGCCAGGAAAACCGGCTTTAATTCGCAAGAGACTACATGGTGTGGGATGTGCAGCCAAGAGGCCATATAAATAACTGGAGAACCGTTGTATATACGGATGAGAAGAAGTTTAATTTGGATGGGCCTGATGTCTACAACTATTATCTCCATGATCTGCGCAAAGAAAAGCGTTTTTTGAACCGACATCACAGCCGAGAGGGCGGCGTTATGATGTGGGGTGCTATTACGTACTATGGCACCATCGATCTGGAATTTCAAAGTGCAAAAATGACTGGTGCAAGCTATAAAACTTTATTGGAATCGACTTTTCCGATGTTCAGTGAACTATTTGGTCCCACATCTTGGATATTGCAACAGGATAATGCCCCTATACACAACGCCAGATTAGTAAAAGACTTCATTGCAAGCCAAAATGTTAATATTCTTGACTGGCCACCCTATTCGCCACATCTAAACATTATCGAAAATATCTGGGGTTGGTTATCTCGTAAGGTCTATGAAGGCGGTAGACAATTTGATAACAAGCAGTCACTAATTCAGGCCATTAAGGATGCTTGGATTTCGTTGGATTACATAAATTCTCTTTAACTCTCATTGAAAACCCGTATATTTAAAATTAGTAAAAACAAAGGGGTTGTACCCATTACTAATAGCTCTTAAATAAAGTAAAATAAATTAAAAAGACCAGAAAAACTGTTTTTCATTATAATTAGTTAAAGTGCCATTATTCAAGTGAACCAAAAGAATAGTACATTGTTGGACTTGTTTTTTTTACAAATCGCTCAAAAAAAGTTCGGTAGTTAAGAAAACACTATTGTCATGATTTTTTTTATATCTCAAGATGTCTAGCTTCCATTTGCATTTTAAAATTCTGCAATCGTTTACAAATTGAAAAAGATACAGGCTGCTGAATATGGAATTTTTAGTGAATTTAAATAAGTGAACCGGAGTGTATTAAGAGAGAGTAAGTAACTCACGTCATAAAATTCCTCTCTGGGAAAGTAAGTGCCTACAAAATATATTCTGGATTTATATTATAATATGTAAGTATTTTCATGTACTCTTCCCGTAAGCTTCTTTATCTTACTCTGCAACGTGTTGGCGCTTTGGCCAATTTTACTGAAACAAAACCAACAACATAATTAAACTGAGCAAAAGCATCTCATTATCAGAGAGTGATTCGATACTTCCTTGAATCGCGAACGAAACTGGGTAAAAAAGAATTTAACTAAATTTAATTGTTGTCTAATTTTAACTGCTCATACTGGTGAACCCTGCGTTGCAGACAATACATTCGTATGCATATTTGTATCCTAGTGGTGCCCTGAATGCTACACTCAAAATATTAAACCCGTAAAACCAACTGAAAACTTCACAAATGAAAATTCACCAAACCCCCAAAATCTACTTATATTTTACGTTAAAATAACTACCAACAAACAAGCCTCGAATCCAATACAAATAAGCGAGTTTTTTCAGTTAACGTAATAGTTTTTTATTTATTTTACTACCATTAATAAAATCTGAATTAAGCATATTTTAAGTAAGTAATGTGATGTAACATATTAATTTTGGTTGGAAACATGATTCCAAAATCTATTGAATCCAAAATCTATTAAAACCTGGAAAATAAAATTTTTAATACAAATAACGATGTCGAAAATTGCATTAAAATTAATGTTTATGGAATTTGTGTGTACGTGTTCAGGCTTTTCCGAAGATTATATTACCATTTACATATTACTCCGTAATTTTTTCCTTGAATAGAAAGAATAATGTTGCGAGATAAAGTTAACCTCTAAAACTTGACACAATTACTTCCCAAATTCAAATATTAATTTGTTGGTGCACTGACCTCGCACTTTTTGTTCTGGTCTCCTGTAAAATGTATGAAGTGCTTGAAATAAATTTCAATGCTTTTCAAAAGATTATAATGTATTTATTTCAGATTATTTAGAATGGATTCGAATATTCGAACAACACATTTGAAGTCGTTACAAAT
Organism: Phaonia tiefii; assembly: GCA_963931995.1. Lineage (NCBI taxonomy): Eukaryota > Metazoa > Arthropoda > Insecta > Diptera > Muscidae > Phaonia > Phaonia tiefii. The sequence goes on from OZ008369.1 coordinate 192,433,012, forward strand.
GTATGTAGGACCATACCAAATAATTTAAAATTCTTTTGCATATGGATAAAAAATAAACTTACCCCCTCTAATACTAGATATCTTCAATAATTTTCAATATAATTTATTTTCTTGTTTAACTTTTTCATGAATGAGAGAACACATTGCATTTTAAAGTTTTACTATTGGTTTAATATTATTTTTCTTGGATTTGTTATACTTTTAATATACCAGCGAACATCTGCTCTCGAAGTCATATTACTGACGAAGTCATATTACTGTGATGCGGATGTCAGAAAGATTCACTGCCAAATTTATCAGTTTCTTGCTTTAAGTGTTTCTGAAAACCCCCTTTGGGTGGAAAATGAAACTGGCTGAATGAGCTGTTTAATTACTAACCAATGTTAGGACGTACCACCACTAAACATGGGTTGAGACCAGATTTTATCTTACATTATCTAACATCTATAATCATCAAAAAAAAAAACAAATACATACTTTCTCATCACATCAATGACGTGACAAGGGAGAGCTTTCCACCAACATCGACCTGTGCGCTTTATATATTTGATTGGGGTCTACAGTGTTTTTCGTGAATGTCGCCGTCAGGGATCGAACATATGTTCTCACGTGCAAGAGTTGCGCACAAAATTCAACGACAATCGACGGATATTGTAACAGAAGACAGAAATATTTATGTTTAGATAAAGATAAACATACCTATCTTTATGTGTTACCGAGCGAATTTTATAGAATCAATACTCGCCACCATTTTATATTTTGTAATGATTTTACCTTCAACAGAAAACAGTTTAACCTTAATTGTTTTTAGCTTTAATATTAAACAAAACACAAAAGTAAAAATTAATGCAACTGAAGATGCGTAATTTGTTTTCTGTTATTTTTTAAATAACATTTAAAAAATTTGGTTTTCTTGTCTTTTACAATTTCTAAAATTTTTTCATTTAATAACAACATAACTGAAAATTAAAATATTAACATACACACAGTAACTGTAAAACTTTTCCTTATCTTTGCGACAGCGGTAAATTACTCTTTGGCGCTAAATGCTCGCAAACGGGCTCAGAAGCGAGTATTTACCGGACCAAAACCGGGGGAGTAAATTAAACTCGCCAAATATTCGCAAACTGGTTTAAAAACGGGTGCTAAACGGACGAAAAAAGAGAGAGAAACATTGTTGTCGTTGTGTCGTGCTCCAAACACAGGCACACACGTGCAGGCACACGACACAACAACAAAGTTTTGGCTATTGCATCTTGTTTTATTTTTCGTGTTGTTCTCGCAAAAGATATCGCAAAAGTCTCGCAAACGAATCTCTTGCAAGACATCGTAAACGAAACTTTTACTGCCACAAACTGAGCGACTGATGATTCATTTTCCGATCGTTTTCGGATCTGTTTTCGAGAGTTTTATCCGTAAAAGTTTCGCGTAACTCTCGTATGCGATATCGTATACGAAGTTTTGGTCCGCTGGGAACTTTCATATATTGCATGAGTATTGGTCACGGTGTCATCATAAATAAAGTGCCGTTCTGGACGTTACACAAAACAGAAGCCATTTTGAAGAACAAAAAATTCAAAATGCATTAAAGAAGAGGAGTAATTGAGCCTATCAAAACCGCTTTCCGTTCTCTGTTCATTCGAAATTTTATCTTATAGCTTATTCACATTTACCGCGTTTCAGCACAGACGCCGGCGTTCCGCTCTCTTTCGATGAATTCAGCGAAATACACTTTAATTGCCACTTACTTCCATACAAAAAACGCAAGCATTATGCTCTTTTTTCTGTAGTTTGTTTGAAACATAGAATAATACATACCATAGAAGCTTTTATTCGCTCAATAAATTAAACGTCATAGGTACGATGGAAAGTAAACATTGGGTAGTGGAAAAGATGGGTTCAATAATACCAGATGGTGGCGATCAACAAAGGAACAACAACCAAATTTCGTGTTTTGTGTCAAACTAGTTGTGTTAAATACAATACAAATGTATACCAACGATAAAAGTCAACAAAAAAATTCAAAATATATTTAAATATTTCAGCTCTACACCAAAACGACATTAAAAAGTTAAGTGAACACATTTTGTAACTCCACCTGGTGTAAGGTAATTTTAAATTTAATTGCTCCCATTTCCACAAACCTACGATGAAGAGTGTGAAATGAAACGTCAGATGAGAGAATAAGTTTATCTACGTATGTACTATGTCAAATTATTCTGCAGCCGCCATTACTAAAATTTTACGAATGAGAAGAACAAAACGAATTGCCGAGTACGGGCAAGTATTTTCCCCGTTGCTTTTCTCTTACCTTTTTCTCCCACAAACTCAACAATTGCCAAAGCAATTATTATCAATGTAAACACTGACTTATATCAACAAAAAAATATTTTGTTTCGCTTTTTTTTAATGAATACATACACAGGCATACAATCCCAGCGGCAGGTATCAGGAGCTGAAAGGCCTGAAATCATGGCCCAGAAGGAATTCTATAGAATACGGCAGACCTTCCCTACACATTACCTCCTCCTTTATTTTTAACATTGCGTGAGATTGGTAGGCAAGGCCTTTCATCCGTCTCTACTAGAGGGCCTGCAAAAAGAGTAGTTTTAGAACGACTTAAGTAATAATACAAAAATATATATGCAAATTAGTTTCATATTTCAGACTTATACTTTCTTTAATCAATTGTAATCCTTATATATTAATTTATTTAAATTCTGCAGCCACAGGAATCGAACACACGACCTTAGAATTGCAGTCTGTAAATTTTCTATATTTGAATGATAAAAATGTATAAATGCAAAGTTCGGTTAAAATCGGATGTAAAATAAAACGTAACGGATCCGCATCCGTTTTTGTAGACATTGGAATGCAACAAATACCGGATATATCATAGTCAAACAGAAGCTCACTCTCCTGTTAGACCAGAATAATCCCCTCATGAGGATCCAGAAGGGCAGTGGAAGCACAGCTCCCATTCTTTGGAAGCCGCTGCAAGAACTGAACTTGGCTATCCGAAGGATAAGCCATGGTGCGAAAAATGTCGCATTGCAACTGATGAAAAAGACGCTGCACGTATGACACCGAAACAGTTAGTTACAACGCGTGCTGCGAATGAGCCGTACGAGAGTCTGAGAACGGAGGGAAACCAATTACTTAGGAGGAAAAATGGCAGTTGGAGCAGAGAGAGTAAAAAGACCGAAATGTGCAGGATGAACAATGAAGCCCGAAAATTTTTCCAGTGGGTAAGAAGATCGAATAACGAGCCAAATAATGGGCTTAGCTCTTGCGAGAATGGGGGCGACTGATAAGCAGTGTGTGCTAAAAACGTGCAGAGACCACTTCAGAACTACTTCACTCAGATTCTTCTACTAAAGATCAAGAGGTAATGATAGTGGAAGGCAGTGTAGATTGTAGGTTAAAAATCCACGTAAAGCAAATCGATACATACCATCGTTTTTTCGATTACAATGCTGCTTTCGATAGCTGCATACGGGAAAATTATACGTAGCTATGTCTGAACGTGGAACGTGGTCCGCACTGGAACGTCGAAGTCGTAGATGAATTTATCTACCTTAGATCCGCCGTGAACAAGGAGAACAACATCAGCCTTGAGATAAATAGAATAATTTTGGGCTCAGCGAGCAGTTTAAGAACAACGCCCTCTCTCGACAGGCAAAAGTCGAGCTATACCATACTCTCATTTTATCTGTCCTGACATATGGCTCCGAAACTTGGGTCAACTTGCAAGCGGATGAAAAACACCTGGGAATATTCGAGAGAAAAGAAAGAAAACGGTGAGTACCGATGTCGTTGAAACCAAGAGCTATATCATTTGTGTTCTGACGTGGACATAGCTAGGCGAATCAAATTAGAGTAATTGCGTTGGCTAGGCAATGTTATCAGAATGGATGAAGATGAGCCAGCGCGAAAGGTTTTGATAAGGTACCCAATGGAAGCAGGAAAAGAAGACGACCAGGACTCCGATGGAAAGACCAGGCCGAAGAATCCCTCCGTATCCTTGGTGTTATTTTCTATACATTCACAGATCCGTCTAGAACTCGCTTCTCGGTTTCTTTTTAAATAAAACGGATTTCAGGCGGATTTATTTTACATACTTTTGCCTATACGTTCTAATGTTCGTTGTCCGCCAGATTTTGTTTGTGTTTTAGCAACTCAGATATGAATCTGCTACATTAGGGATCTACAAATCGATTGTCAACTAATCGATTTTTCGTGGTTAAAAGTTGCCAGATATATGTAATACGGATTTTCGTTGAAAAAAGTTTTGTAACAGTGGCAACTTACAGGAATAGTACTAATTATTAAAAGTCGCGATTTGTACTACTCTATAAAAAAAGAAATACACCCAAAATTTTAATTTTTCAAGACCATAGTTAAGAAAATTACTAAGTAATTACTTTGAGTGGAGAAAAAAAATATAATATACCGGTATGAAAGATCGACACCAAGAGAAATTGGATTTCAATCTTTTATTCAAAAGACCCAACGTACACTTTGTGATGTCTCCACACACAGGCTAATATTTTTGCGTTTGCATCCGTAATTGTAACATTTCGATTATGTTTATAAACAAAAGCAAAAATTCCCCTCATGAGCTAAAAAATTCGGCTCCTCTTCAATATAATACGAGTACTTCCACTTCGAGTTTAAAAAAATAAAATCACCAGATAATTTAATTTTAAAGTTTTGTGTTTATTTTGGAATGTATTATTCCACAACATTCCAACTGATTTGTATCGAAATTGACTCATATCCAAATTCGTGAGTATAAAAAATTCGTCTCCTCCTCAGTTTCAAGCTAACATAATTAAAATTAAATTTTAGATAGATTTAATATTTCTCATACTTCACTCGCTAATCAAATAAATAAATATACAGGGTGATTCACGAAGTTCCGGACAAATTTCTCCAGCGTATTCCTTGGCTCATTTCATAAAGAAAAGTGGTTCGCCAACGGCTGCAATTGTGTTTAGTAGAAAATGGGCACAACATTGAAAACCTCCTTTAACATCAAATGTTTTTTTTCCTTATGTGTTTGATTCTTCAGCCAAAAATTTCAATAAAATAAAATCTTAAACGTAGTAATTTACAAAAACAAATAAATGTGTGCTGTTATTTCGCTTCCAAAAATAAAAACAACAATTTTTGCATTTCAGTAAAATGGTCATAATTTTGGAACGGTAAGACCTCTGGTTTAGGTCGTTTTGGAAAGGTAAGAGGTCTGGCTACATTTCAACAGAAAACAACATGAATTACCTTCCATCTGGCTGAGCAAATTGAGGTTATGTGAATTTTTTTTCCATTTTTTTCCCGAAAGCTCTGTATCTCGGCGATTTGACTTTTTTCTACTTTATTTTTATATTGATTCTGAACCTTTCCGACCACTGGCTCAGAAGTTAGCAACTTTACCCTACTACCCTCCGACCAACAATCCGAAAATTTTGAACCCGCTGCCATTTCGCACCATTGCATTTTCGGACATGGTCCTAGTAGACTTTTCTTCATGAGATGAGCCAAGGAAGACGCTGAAGAAATTTGTCCGGAACTTCCTGAATCACCCTGTATAAATAATTTCGCATTACGTCCCATGAAGGAGGCATTAGGGAGATCTTCTCACAAACCAGTGAGCTGTGCGCGTTCTAGTTTTACACTCACTGATTGGGACCTACAATTTTACACCGGTTCCGAACGGCATTTTGAGAACCTTTTTCATGGCTAAATACTCGATAGTGTCGCCGTCACTAGCGAGGTGACCGCCGTCGAAAGAAATCTATGCAGGCCAGAGCAGGGATCGACCCCACGTTTTCATGCACAAGAGCTGCGTACACTACCATTGCACCTAAAACCTAGCAGGTTAAATCTGAAAATGTGGGAAAAATTCTCTGAAATGACTTAGAATGTGTACAAAGTGTATACGTGATTTAGACGGTCAAAAAGGAGTAAAATTTGAAAATTCGTGAAAAATCGATGGGAAAGCTTGGAGCTGTGAGAAAAATAGTGTGTAGATAAAATTTGAAACTTGACATGAAAATTAGATTCGGATTATTGAAAAAGGATTCGGATTAAAGATCATTGAAAATGGTATTCTTGACGTTATTTTCACAAGACATTTTGTGAAATTGTTTCACAATCAAATGTTGTTGTGAAAGTAATAGTAAGTGACAATTTCTGTGTCAAAAATGCAAACTACGTAAAAAAGAACATTGTAGAATGAAAGCCGAGTATGTTTTTTCTTAACTTGGTTGTTCAAAAGTAAAAGTTTCTCAAGCATTTATTCGCAAAAAGTCTTTAAACAAAATTACATAAAAATTTTGATTTTTCCATGCTGTTTTCATTCCACCTTTATACCATTGTATGCAAATCAGCAAGGTATGACATGTTCGAAAATCCAAAGTTGCCAGAGCCATGATTTAAGAAATTCAACAATCAGTTTGTTTATTTTTAGCGTTATATTGCAAATATAGCAACATAAACACGACGGCATAAGTGAGACAAGAAGGATAAAAAGTCGTATTTCCTAAGCTCTATGCTTTTAAATGAGTAAAAATTATAATTGTTCACCCAAAGTCTAAATGAGTAACAGTGGTTTTTTTGTTTGTTTTGGCGCACATATCCAAGTAATAATTTGAAAGTATTAAACAAGGAAATTGCATGAAGAAATGTAAGTATTTTAATAAAATTTATTTTTATGAATGATTATTTATATTTTATATGTGTTTAAAGGGGAAAACCCAAGACAAGAAGTCGGGAGACGAGTCAATAAAAGTTCTGTTTGGTGTTGCCTTCTTTCATTTTTGGCAGCAAAACAAGTTTCGCGATTCAACTGTTTAAAAACGGCCACTTAAAAAGTAAGTTCGAAAAGTGAAATCTCCGAACACCCAACTCGAACACTTGTGAATTTAAAATGCTTTGTGAAATAACAACGAATCGGAATGCAGCACATGGGTGTACACTTGTATTTTAAGTTTTTCCTTTTGTGCCAATTTGTTGGCTCTTTTACTCATATACGACTTTTTTAAATCTTTCAACATTTCCCTTTTTGACCCTTTTTAAGACACATTCACAATTTGTGACAGAATCCCAATAATTCCAAAGGTATTTTCTCGAATTTTATGGTTTAACTTTTCGCCCCCAGTTTTACACTTCGTTACCCATATTGACCATTTTTACCATATTTCTAAAGTTTCCAAAGATTTTTATCGCATTTTACTATTTTTTTTGTCCACATTCGCAATTTTCCCAAAGTCCTAATAATTCAACCGATTGTTCTCGCATTTTCGAATGTACCCTGCTGTTTACCCACATTCTCAATTTTGACCACATTCCTAATCCTCCTTTTACCCACATACACTATATTTAACGCTTTCATAGTAATTCGATACGATTTCTATCGCATTTTAAAATCTCACCCCTTGCTACCTCCATTGACAATTTCATACATTATATTGTACATTATTTAATAATTAAATATTTTAATATCTTTGAAAGTTAAAATTCGGTTACCGAGCTAAAAATACAATGTTCTTCAAAGAATTACAAATTTAACTCCTTTACCGATTTAAGTTTTTCGAGCGAATAGAAAACAAATGCCTGTCCAAACTCTGATTTATAATATGTAAAAGTAGGCTTTTCACATATTTGAAATGATCGAAAATAGTTAAATAATCGAAAAGTCGGCTTGTAAATAATCGAAAAGTAGACTTTCTGTATCGACTGTGTAAAACCCTATGCGATATTAATTTTGTTGTACAAAAATATCGGCCATCAATGGGTGAGGGGTGGAGGGAGTGTGGGTTCGGGCATCTGTTGACAGAAATACCAGTTTGGATTCCCTGCGAGATCTTTGCAATTTCAAATTTGTGTCCACAAACTCGCATTTCGCATTTTATATTTTCACCGACTCGTAACGGATGCGCCAAATCGTCATTTCACTGATTCACTTTACTATATTTTTATGGACGCGTAACGGGTTCGAAACGGCTCGTAGCGGGTTGGAAACGGATCAGCATCCGTTTTGGAGTTCTTTGGGTCAGTTTGTGTATAACCTATATGTCAATAGTTAAACTTTAGGTTTAAATTGTTATCTTTCAGTTAGGTGCGTACCATAAGATATATACGAACAAGCCAATTTCAGCTAAGAAGTTTTTCTAATACGCGCTGGATCGTATTTTTATGAAACTCCAATATAGAAAATAAATTAAATATAAATTTTCTATAAATTTTACAATGAAAAACATAAAAATCGTAAACGTAGAATAAATACTATATATACAAATGCGAATTTACATCGAATCAGCAAACAATCCGAAAAAGTAGAGAAAACGATCCGCTGTTCGAGAGGAATTTCACAATTTCCTCTCCACCCCACGCATTTTAATAGTTAACATACAAGAAAAATTACGTTTCCTTACCGTTGAAATTAAAATAACGTTTCAATTTCTAACATTTATTTTTGAGACACACATTCATATTTACTACTTGGCTCAGGTTTCGGAACTAGTAACTGCATAGAATTTGTATATAGCAGATATGGTGTGGACGTTAAACACTTGATTTAATTTCAATTGCTCTGGACAACAATTTTAAGGTTTTGTTAGTTTTTTCTGTCCGTGGGGTATATTTTCTTGGCAACTACGCTTGGTTTGAGTTCTGGGTTGAAGCAATAGAAACAAAATTGGCACTGAAATGTAAATGTAACCGAAAAAGTATTTACATTTAGAGTTAGAAAATTAGTTTCTACTTCACGGATTCTCATTGAAAATTGTAGTAAAAAAAAGTTTAAAGAAAGTGACTTTTAAATTTAGTTGTTTTTAGATACTCGTTATGTTTAAAGTTGTAATTTCCTTTAAGGCTGTAAGAGATCATGTTTTCTCCGGTTAGTGAAAAAAATGTAAATGCCGCGGGTGGGATTCGAACTCACATTCGCTGGACGATCGTTTCGATGTTTGTGAAGCATCAGTGGCTTAACGGGCTAGACGCTGCTGAAGATGATGCTTTACAAACATCGAAACGATCGTCCAGCGAATGTGAGTTCGAATCCCACCCGCGGCATTTACATATTTTTCACTAACCGGAGAAAACATGATCTCTTACAGACTTAAAGGAAATTACAACTTGAAAGTGACTTTTCTTTTCCAAAAATAATTACAATGTCTGGAAATATACAATTTCAAAAAAATAATTACTTTTTTCTTTACGGTATTATACGAGTATCTTCTGGGGTGGGTCACAAAAAATTTATAAAGTGTGGAAGTGTCACCCTCTAGTTTCGACGCTTATAATGGGAGCATCTTTGAAATACAAAATTTTTTCTGTTCGTGCACCATACATACAGGAGTTGAACTTAATGTAGGGCACCGACAATTACAGGTTGGGCCGAAGAACAAATAGTACTTGCTCTGATCTGGACAATCAATTGTCGTCGTACTTGACTTATGGGTTTGAGTAAGTGATTACTAAATAGTCGGGGAAGTGATATATAGAATATAGCAAAAAATTCATTTAGTTAGGTTTTTATTATTTCTCCCAACATATATAATATTCAATAAAATAATAGAAATGTCCTACAATAAAATAGCTGAATTCTTCGAATCGCCATATTATTGAAAATCCGAACGACTTCATTTAGATCAACTGACTTGGTTCTTTTCTTCTCGAAGGTCAGATATACCATCCCTGCCTTTCTTTCGTGCCCCATTGACAGCCTGAGGCCTATTAATTGCAGTCAAAGTTGAAAACGTAGATTCGCATACCGCAGTGCTACATCATATGGTCGCTACATATGCAAAAAGTTCATATTTATCTTTGAACGCCTCCCGCTGCCTGTACAAAACTTGCATTGTGCTTTCCATTTTATGCTCGCGACGACTTAAATAAGCTTTAACTACAGTCGCCTCTTCCCTTGATGGAATGGTTACACCTGAAAATCAGTTGAAATTGTGTATTAAACATAAATAAAAAACACTAATATTTTACAAATAACAGCGGTTTGTTTAATTTTCTCAGGCTTGCCTAAATTTTTCAACGGTGTCATTTTGTCTACATCCAACTCATCGAGATTTAGTAAATCGTCGTTATCCGAAAATCTTCTTCGTAATTAGTAAATCCAACGTTTCGTGTTGTAAATATTAATTAATGAACCTTTTCTTCAAGTGTACATTGATAAATGTCAACTTTTACAAATGTAAGCTTCTTCTTCATTTCCTTCTTCTGAATAAAATTGTCCGAGTGAATAGAAGTGCAAATCTTTATTGTGTTTAATTTACCTATTTTTATATCCACTGCGAACTTAATAATTTCATCAGGTTATGGGCCCAGATGCCTAAGAACAAAAACTTTAAAGTGGAATAAAGATTGTGCCAGAGAAAATTACTTCAATTTAAGTAAAAAAAAAAAAAACATAATTATTCATTGCCTTTTTTTCTAATTCTAATTTGGTTTTGGTTTGGCTAATTTACAAAGTGCAAGCAAACTAAACACACACACGCACACATTGCGCATGGCAGATATTAAGCCGGTTGCAAAAGACGAAGAATATAGCAGTGGCAGCGAAGAAACGCCGGCGCAAGAGGAATTTGAAGGAAACATTGCAACAACGCAAACAACACATATTGCCGAAATTCCAATGGCATCGTCGTTGCTGTCTTCGATAGAAAAATTAAAAGGTAGGGAGAATTACTCATCTTGGAAGTTCTCAATTGAGAGCTACCTAGCAATCGAAGATCTGTCAAAGTGTATCACAGGCGAAGAGACAGACGCGAAGAAAAATGCCAAAGCGAAAGCAGCAATAGTTTTATCTATTGACAAAATAAATTTTGTGCATGTGCAAGGAGCCGGTACACCACAAGAGGTGTGGAAAAAATTAAAAGATATTTTTGAAGACACTGGTGCAGTGCGAAAAGTAACGCTCATGAGAAAAATGGTAAACACCAAATTAGAGAATTGTGAGTCAATGGACATGTATGTCAGTGAAATTGTTTCAACACCACACAGGCTTAATGAAGCTGGATTTAAAGTCCCAGACGAGTGGCTGGCAATATTTTTATTAACGGGTTTGAGCGACGATTATTTACCAATGATAATGGCACTGGAATCTAGTGTAAAAAATCTTACAAGTGATATGGTAAAGTCAAAATTGTTGCTGGAAACAACAAAGTCGGCATCTAATTCCGACGTTGCATATTTGGCGAAAAATCGAAAACCATTTAGTAGAAAATTTAATGGTTTTACATGTTATGCATGTAAAGCCAAAGGCCATAAAGCGAATAAGTGCCCTGAGAAGAAGAAGACAAACGAAAAACAGCAGCAAACAAAATCGTCAAGTACTGAAGTAACTGAAAGCCGAAACACATTTATTGCGTTTAGTGTTGTGTTTTTAAGTGGAAAATTTGGAAAGAATGATTGGTACATCGACTCAGGAGCAACTAGGCACATGACTATGCATAGAAACTGTATGACTGATTTGAAGTATTTTGGAAGCTCGGACATTAAGGCCGCTAATAACGGCAATATGAAGGTGGAGTGCGTTGGAACAGTTCAACTGGCTGTAAATATAAACGGCGAACGTGCTTACATGCAAATGAAAGATGTACTGTGTGTACCAAGCTTGACAGCAAATTTATTATCAGTAAGTCAACTTGTGCTCAAAGGCTATAAAGTGATTTTTTCTGCCAATAAGTGTGAAATACTCGATGGAAAAAATAATTTGCTGGCATTTGGCTTACGCGAGAATGGCTTGTTCAAGCTTTGTGGAGTTCTTTCTGAAAATAATTTGGCATTAGTTGCCAAAACTGAATACTCGATAAATTTGTGGCATCGCCGGCTTGCCCATCTGAATTGTTCAGATATGGAGAAGATGAAAAATGGTGGCGTGGTTGGAATGTCATATATTGGTGAAGACATCAGTGCATGTGTTGCCTGTTGTAAAGGAAAACAATCAAGGAAACCTTTTCCAAATAGTGGATCCAGAGCCAAGCAACTACTGGAGCTAATTCATGCGGACTTAGCGGGCAAGATGAATACAAGATCGATTGGCGGCAGTTACTATGTGTTAGTACTGGTGGATGACTATAGTCGACGTACGTTCGTATACATGCTGAAACATAAAAGTGAAACGTTTAAGAAGTTTTGTGCTTTTAAAAACTTAGTTGAGAACCAAACAGGTTTAAAGATAAAACGTTTTCGGAGTGATAATGGAACTGAGTTCTGTTCAAATGAATTCGGCCGATTTTTTGAACAAAATGGTATTCGACATGGAACATCAGTCCCTTATACACCACAGCAGAATGGTTTAGCGGAGCGGACAATACGAACTATATGTGAAAAGGCCAATTGTATGATTCAAGATGCAAATCTAGAAAATAAATTCTGGGGCGAAGCTGTGAATGCGGCCACGTACATTAAAAATCGCACTGTATCAAGAGTATTACATTATAAGTCACCCATGGAAATTTGGGATGGTAAGAAACCCGACATTAGTCATTTTCGAGTTTTCGGATCGCGTGCTATGGCGTTTATTCCAGACGTTAAAAGAAGTAAGTTTGATGCAAAATCAAAGGAATATTTGTTTGTTGGATACTGCGAAAATCAAAAGGCGTATCGTTTAATGGATGAATGTACATATGAGGTGATAGCTAGCAGAGATGTCGTGGTGTTCGAAGGAGATTGTAATCGTCAGCGTGCCATTGATAAGCAAAATAGTCTTGCGGATGATGATGACTTGGAGTTGGTTGCTGAGGCTGAAAGTGACAACAATTCGAGTGTGGCCTCGTCGTTAAATGCAGATGGCGTGCAACATGGCCATAACAATGTTGCGAATGGCGTACGACATGGCCAAGACAATGTCGCAAGTGAAATTATTTTAAATAATGAAAAAGATGTGCGACATGACCTTGACAATGTTGCAATGTCTGCCATGCAACATGAAAATCAAGAACTGACTGGCGATTCTCAGGATGGCGAAGATGAAGGCGATACCACTTTGTGTGGTGAAAGCAGTCTCGAACTAAATGATGATGACCAAGACTATGAACCTGATACGGATGTAAGCCTCAATAATCAAACTGGCGAAAATTTTCCGAGGCGTTCGGCAAGATCACCTAAACCGGTTGAGAGGTTCGATTTTACACATTTGGCAACTACGGCAGTTGATGGTGAGCCAACAAGCGTACGTGAAGCTTTGAATTGTGACGAAAAGTTACATTGGAAGCAGGCGATGGATGCAGAATATCAATCACTTATGCAAAATGGTACTTGGCAGCTTGTAAATTTGCCAGTTGATCGTAAATGCATAAATTGTAAATGGGTCTTCAAACGAAAACTGGACTTAGAGGGAAAAACTGAGCGTTACAAAGCGCGTGTTGTTGCCAAAGGTTGCAGTCAACGAGAAGGCGTGGATTATTTTGAAACGTTTTCCCCTGTAGTGCGGTATTCTTCAATAAGGCTGCTCATGGCGATGGCGGTAAAATTCGGTTTACGAATTGATCAGATGGACGTTGTTACTGCTTTTTTGCACGGGGACGTCAACGAAACCATTTTTATGTGTCAGCCTGAAGAATATGATGACGGAAGTGGACAAGTTTGTCAACTTCGAAAGGCTATATATGGCCTTAAGCAAGCAAGTCGCCAGTGGAACTTCAAACTAAACGAAGTTTTGTTTAGAGCTGGATACCAACGATGTAAAACGGATTCGTGCATTTACCTACGTCGAAATGGCAAGTCTATAGTGATCGTAGCTGTCTATGTCGACGATCTGCTTATCTTTTACAACGAGCATCAATGGCGAGACCAGCTTAAATCAACTCTGTCTAAACATTTTTGCATGAAAGACCTAGGTCATGCTACAAATGTTTTAGGCATCCAAATTAAATACAATTTTGAAGACGGTATTATTACACTCTCTCAACGAAAATATGTCGAGCAAATATTGAAGCGATTTAACATGCTTGATTGTGATCCTGTGAAAATTCCAAGTGACCCCAATCAAAAACTTACACGAAATATGTCACCGTCATCGACAGAGCAAATTGAACAGATGTCCAAAGTTCCTTATCAAGAAGCGGTTGGAAGCATTTTATATCTAACCCAGTGTACCAGACCTGACTTAGCATTTAGTGTGGCAAGCGTGAGCCAATTTAATCAAAAACCAGGCCAACCCCACTGGAAGGCCTTTAAACGAATATTGCGGTATTTAAAAGGCACTATGGACTACGAGCTTACCTTCAACAAGCGGGGCGCATATGATAAATTATGTGGCTTCGCCGACGCTGACTGGGGGTCCAGTTTTTGTGACTTCCGATCATGCACAGGATATGTTTTCTTGTGGCAAGGAGCAGCTATTTCGTGGCTTTGTGAGAAACAACCTACCGTGGCCCTAAGTACTACGGAGTCGGAATATATGTCGTTAAGCGCTGCAGGACAAGAAGCCATATGGCTTACTCAATTGCAAGCAGAAATTATTGATGGCGTTGGCACAGATGTTACCATTTTTTGCGACAATAATAGCGCTATCAATCTTACTGAAAAGGGTACTTACAGTGCAAGAACTAAGCATATAAGCATCAAGCATCATTTTGTACGAGAACTCGTAAGCAGTGGAAAGTTAAAAATACAGCATATTAGTACATTGGAAATGGTTGCTGATATTTTAACGAAGGCGCTGTCTATATCAAAGCATAACTTTTGCGTCATGAAGATGGGTTTAGTGAATGCCAATTAAATTTGTATTTTTAATTTTTAAATGAATTTGTATTTTAAGAGATCATCAATTAAGAGGCAATGTTGTAAATATTAATTAATGAACCTTTTCTTCAAGTGTACATTGACAAATGTCAACTTTTACAAATGTAAGCTTCTTCTTCATTTCCTTCTTCTGAATAAAATTGTCCGAGTGAATAGAAGTGCAAATCTTTATTGTGTTTAATTTACCTATTTTTATATCCACTGCGAACTTAATAATTTCATCATTTCGAAATACTCAAGTACTGGTATTTTATACTTTGTCTCGAGGAGGAACAGGAAGGGCCATATAACAAGTAGTCATCCATCCGATTTTTGGGTCCAATTTTCGAAATCACAGCTTCTGATAGATTTAGCTTCTTCCAAAATTTGATGATACATTTTATCTGATCTCAGTTTCGTAATTTCATTTTCGACGCACTTCATGATTTTTATTGCCTCTTTCAATCCAGCGCTTCGAGCTTGTAAAGGTTTTAGGTTTTTTGGCCACAACCATGGGCATTTCGAATTCCATATTGAGCATGACTTTTTTTAATTCCGATACTGTTGGCGACGTCGCTTCCATTAAATTCATAATTTTTATATCATATAAAATCTTCAAAATCGATAAATAATTATCGTTTACAACTTTTGTAACCGCCAAGTATCCTGACCAACGTTGTTCGAGGAGCCGGCCAATCATTTTCCACCATACAAGGTGGCTATTTTGCCCTGGTGAAAAAATTCATGTAACATGATGCGTTGATCAAAAAATAATGAATCATTTCCGAGATAGTTCTGATGACTATCAATTGCATGCGATGATTATAACAGTGGACGTAAAGAATTTTTCGGCAACTCCCAAAACTTTTCCACTCATTATACTTGCACCATCATAGCATTGACTTGGTATGCGAGAGACGTCAAGGTTATTTTCCGTAGAGAGTGTATCAAGATTTTAGTATTTGTAACCATCAGCAACGACAACGATTTCGTCCTTAATGTAACGTATTGCTATTGCAATATTTTCGCGGTTATTTTTATCACTTGTCCCATCTTCCATTAGAGTAAACCATTTCACATCAGATTCCTTAATGTCTTTAACAATGGAACTTCGTACTGCTTGAACCATTGCTTGAAGTATTTGATTTTGAATGTCAGGTGAACGATATGTTGCATTCTGTGGTTGTGACTGAGAGCCTACTTCAAATTCGGATATTTCAGGCACGGGTATTCAAAGAAATTCTGAAATAATCCTTGTTCTTTATCGTCCTCCAAAATATAATTTCCACGCAAAGCTAATTCGTGGACAACTAGAAATTGTATTACTTCAATAATACACTTCACGTAATACCTGTTGATTGAATACTAGTTGATGATATTCTATGTAATTTTTCCTGCCACATCGCCATGGTTTGTGTATGAGAAATTAATTTATCGCGCTTTGGAGTTTCTGAATCCTGTGAAAGTGTACGAAGTCAGTTTGCTTCCGTGAGGTAAAAATGTATGACACGTATAGAAAAAAGCTGAATTTCTGTCGACAGAATACTGCAACCATTTATATCGCTTGAACCAGTCCACTACAAAAGTTCTGCTATCTTCTTTTGGATATAAGTATGTCTAAAATAACTTGCTTTATCTACACTATACTCGTGTTAATTAATTTTTACCCATCATATAATTCTATGAACAGTTTACATAGCAAATCATCATAGTTGATGCTAATTTTAAGGTAGTGCATAGCTATTTTAAGGTAGGGCGGTGCCCCCCTAGCTATGGCCCCGCCTACATACCGATGCAATGATTTTGTGATAAGAGTTGAGTGATAAGATTTCTAAGTGACGTTTCGGCAATTTCTAGTATGTCATGATCTCCCAGTTTCTATTCAATATATTCAGTAATGTTTAGAATTGTTATTACTCAAGAACTGTTATTACAAGCTCAATTTCATCTGAGTGGTTCGGGAAATAAACAAAACTTTCGATTCTGGTGCGAAGAAAATCTACAAATTATTCATGAACAACCATTACATTCACCTAAATTAACAGTTTGGTGTGGTTTTTGTTCTGGTGGAATCATCGTTCCGTACTTCTTTCGAAATGAAGCTGATAACACCGTTACTGTCAATAAAGAGCGGTGTAGATCGACGATAAACAACTTTTTATGACAGAAATTGGAAGAAGTTAATCTTGACAACATCTGGTTCCAACAAGACGGGGTTATGTGCCTCACAGCACGTTCAACAACCGAATTATTGCGAGAAAAGATTGGAGATTCGATTATTTCAAGAAATTGTGACATTGAATGTCCTCCTAGAAGTTGTGATTTAACACCATTAAACTATTTGCTGTGGAGTTATTTTAAGTCATTGCTCTTTAGCAATAAACCAGACTCTCTTCTAGCTTTACAAGCCAATTCTGAAGGTCCCATTCATGACATACGACTTGATTTTGGGGAAAAAGTGCTCAAAAATGCATCGGGTGCATCGAATTCGTTCCTGCAAAAGAAGACGTGGAGGCCATTTGAAAGAAATTTTATTCAAAACTTACTTGTATCAATTGTACTTCATATTAAATGAAAAATATTTGAATTTCCTTAACAATTATGGTGTTTTTTTAAATACAATTCTCTCATGTTTTTTTTAACTCTGAGGTCAATTGATCCTAGAATTAAAGGTTTTTAAAATATAAAAAATCTTTTGCGTTCGAATTATTTTTATTTCAATATAATAATGTTGTATAAGTAAAAAACATGTGTAGGACCACTAAATACGACAAATTTGTTGTCACTTCTTGTATTATTGCATGTATTAGCGCCATTTATTACGCCTATGTCTGACCAGTGAACTATTTCTTCGACGTTCAACCACCATACTTTGAAATTGTCATGAATTATGTGGCATACAGATTGTAAGTAGGGTGGTAGAAAACTGGGTAAGTCAAAATTTGCCTCGGAGTTAAAATTGATTCATGGGACAAATGTAGCCCCGCCAGCACATCCCACGATCGAATTTCAGTCAAAGAGCAACAAAAAACTTTTGGCAGTATGTAGGGTGCACGCAAATAAAAAAGTGTTGTATTTCAAAGATCCTCCCATCATAGGCTTCAAAACTAGGGAGTGACTCGCACAACATGGCTTCCTAATATCTTCCCTAGGATGCCGTTTTAATCCGAACATTTGATTAGGCCACATATCGGCAATTATGTGAGGTAATCGCTACGAATGCATTACTTTTAGGCTTTATGTACTCGGCTTACATACATGTATTGATGTACTTATAGAATAATGTGAAAAAACAATCATTGGGGACGTGCATGGGTTTCTGTGGTTATGGCTACTGTCTTTAAAAACAGTTGAATTCTATGTGTCGTGGTTACACGCTAAGTTTTAATGATTTTTCAGATTAACTCCCATACTTTATTAAATTATTCATTAGCTTAACATGTTTATTTGTAGTTGAGCAATTCAGAGTATCTCAATTTCCGGTGGGTACGAACCAATTGTAAATGGTAGTACCACCAGTTTACTTTGCCCCAAATTAACTTTTACAAATGTAAGCTTCTTCTTCATTTCCTTCTTCTGAATAAAATTGTCCGAGTGAATAGAAGTGCAAATCTTTATTGTGTTTAATTTACCTATTTTTATATCCACTGCGAACTTAATAATTTCATCATTTCGAAATACTCAAGTACTGGTATTTTATACTTTGTCTCGAGGAGGAACAGGAAGGGCCATATAACAAGTAGTCATCCATCCGATTTTTGGGTCCAATTTTCGAAATCACAGCTTCTGATAGATTTAGCTTCTTCCAAAATTTGATGATACATTTTATCTGATCTCAGTTTCGTAATTTCATTTTCGACGCACTTCATGATTTTTATTGCCTCTTTCAATCCAGCGCTTCGAGCTTGTAAAGGTTTTAGGTTTTTTGGCCACAACCATGGGCATTTCGAATTCCATATTGAGCATGACTTTTTTTAATTCCGATACTGTTGGCGACGTCGCTTCCATTAAATTCATAATTTTTATATCATATAAAATCTTCAAAATCGATAAATAATTATCGTTTACAACTTTTGTAACCGCCAAGTATCCTGACCAACGTTGTTCGAGGAGCCGGCCAATCATTTTCCACCATACAAGGTGGCTATTTTGCCCTGGTGAAAAAATTCATGTAACATGATGCGTTGATCAAAAAATAATGAATCATTTCCGAGATAGTTCTGATGACTATCAATTGCAAGCGATGATTATAACAGTGGACGTAAAGAATTTTTCGGCAACTCCCAAAACTTTTCCACTCATTATACTTGCACCATCATAGCATTGACTTGGTATGCGAGAGACGTCAAGGTTATTTTCCGTAGAGAGTGTATCAAGATTTTAGTATTTGTAACCATCAGCAACGACAACGATTTCGTCCTTAATGTAACGTATTGCTATTGCAATATTTTCGCGGTTATTTTTATCACTTGTCCCATCTTCCATTAGAGTAAACCATTTCACATCAGATTCCTTAATGTCTTTAACAATGGAACTTCGTACTGCTTGAACCATTGCTTGAAGTATTTGATTTTGAATGTCAGGTGAACGATATGTTGCATTCTGTGGTTGTGACTGAGAGCCTACTTCAAATTCGGATATTTCAGGCACGGGTATTCAAAGAAATTCTGAAATAATCCTTGTTCTTTATCGTCCTCCAAAATATAATTTCCACGCAAAGCTAATTCGTGGACAACTAGAAATTGTATTACTTCAATAATACACTTCACGTAATACCTGTTGATTGAATACTAGTTGATGATATTCTATGTAATTTTTCCTGCCACATCGCCATGGTTTGTGTATGAGAAATTAATTTATCGCGCTTTGGAGTTTCTGAATCCTGTGAAAGTGTACGAAGTCAGTTTGCTTCCGTGAGGTAAAAATGTATGACACGTATAGAAAAAAGCTGAATTTCTGTCGACAGAATACTGCAACCATTTATATCGCTTGAACCAGTCCACTACAAAAGTTCTGCTATCTTCTTTTGGATATAAGTATGTCTAAAATAACTTGCTTTATCTACACTATACTCGTGTTAATTAATTTTTACCCATCATATAATTCTATGAACAGTTTACATAGCAAATCATCATAGTTGATGCTAATTTTAAGGTAGTGCATAGCTATTTTAAGGTAGGGCGGTGCCCCCCTAGCTATGGCCCCGCCTACATACCGATGCAATGATTTTGTGATAAGAGTTGAGTGATAAGATTTCTAAGTGACGTTTCGGCAATTTCTAGTATGTCATGATCTCCCAGTTTCTATTCAATATATTCAGTAATGTTTAGAATTGTTATTACTCAAGAACTGTTATTACAAGCTCAATTTCATCTGAGTGGTTCGGGAAATAAACAAAACTTTCGATTCTGGTGCGAAGAAAATCTACAAATTATTCATGAACAACCATTACATTCACCTAAATTAACAGTTTGGTGTGGTTTTTGTTCTGGTGGAATCATCGTTCCGTACTTCTTTCGAAATGAAGCTGATAACACCGTTACTGTCAATAAAGAGCGGTGTAGATCGACGATAAACAACTTTTTATGACAGAAATTGGAAGAAGTTAATCTTGACAACATCTGGTTCCAACAAGACGGGGTTATGTGCCTCACAGCACGTTCAACAACCGAATTATTGCGAGAAAAGATTGGAGATTCGATTATTTCAAGAAATTGTGACATTGAATGTCCTCCTAGAAGTTGTGATTTAACACCATTAAACTATTTGCTGTGGAGTTATTTTAAGTCATTGCTCTTTAGCAATAAACCAGACTCTCTTCTAGCTTTACAAGCCAATTCTGAAGGTCCCATTCATGACATACGACTTGATTTTGGGGAAAAAGTGCTCAAAAATGCATCGGGTGCATCGAATTCGTTCCTGCAAAAGAAGACGTGGAGGCCATTTGAAAGAAATTTTATTCAAAACTTACTTGTATCAATTGTACTTCATATTAAATGAAAAATATTTGAATTTCCTTAACAATTATGGTGTTTTTTTAAATACAATTCTCTCATGTTTTTTTTAACTCTGAGGTCAATTGATCCTAGAATTAAAGGTTTTTAAAATATAAAAAATCTTTTGCGTTCGAATTATTTTTATTTCAATATAATAATGTTGTATAAGTAAAAAACATGTGTAGGACCACTAAATACGACAAATTTGTTGTCACTTCTTGTATTATTGCATGTATTAGCGCCATTTATTACGCCTATGTCTGACCAGTGAACTATTTCTTCGACGTTCAACCACCATACTTTGAAATTGTCATGAATTATGTGGCATACAGATTGTAAGTAGGGTGGTAGAAAACTGGGTAAGTCAAAATTTGCCTCGGAGTTAAAATTGATTCATGGGACAAATGTAGCCCCGCCAGCACATCCCACGATCGAATTTCAGTCAAAGAGCAACAAAAAACTTTTGGCAGTATGTAGGGTGCACGCAAATAAAAAAGTGTTGTATTTCAAAGATCCTCCCATCATAGGCTTCAAAACTAGGGAGTGACTCGCACAACATGGCTTCCTAATATCTTCCCTAGGATGCCGTTTTAATCCGAACATTTGATTAGGCCACATATCGGCAATTATGTGAGGTAATCGCTACGAATGCATTACTTTTAGGCTTTATGTACTCGGCTTACATACATGTATTGATGTACTTATAGAATAATGTGAAAAAACAATCATTGGGGACGTGCATGGGTTTCTGTGGTTATGGCTACTGTCTTTAAAAACAGTTGAATTCTATGTGTCGTGGTTACACGCAAAGTTTTAATGATTTTTCAGATTAACTCCCATACTTTATTAAATTATTCATTAGCTTAACATGTTTATTTGTAGTTGAGCAATCCAGAGTATCTCAATTTCCGGTGGGTACGAACCAATTGTAAATGGTAGTACCACCAGTTTACTTTGCCCCAAATTAATGATTTTTCACAAAAGCCGGGTATGTGTTAACAACATGTCAATGCATGTTGACCGAACTGTGTATGAGAATGAAGTTTCCGTGGATTGTGTGTGGGCTAGAGTCATTTTTAGTAATACATCAAGCTTTCTCAGGGATCGCTCTACAAAAGTTGTTATTGATGCTATCTCGTGCACTGCAGGGAAACCATATGGGTATCTCCTTCTCTTTTCTAATTTCGTCAACGACGGCAACAAAATATAAACTACATGCAGGTAAATTGATTTAACTCCACAAAAAAGTGGGAAAATTGGTGAAGCGATAATGATAATAAACAAGGTTGACAATATTAAGATGTTGAAGTTCTCAAAATTCATAAAATGAAGCATCTGAGTAGTTTATACTCGTATATTGGTCGAAACACGTCAAACGCACCACCACAAAATTTTTTGTGTATCTAGGCTCGAAATTTGTACAACAATATTTTTTAGCATATTAGACTCAACTAGTTGTACCTCACAACCGAGTAGTCGGTGTTTGATGATGACGTATAAAGAATATATTGGTAAAGAATTTTGTTTGCAAATTATTTTTTGTGATCTTCAAATTTTATTTTAAGAGGTGGTTTAACATTTAACACATTAAAAGAAAGATTTTGTATTATCAAACAACACAAAACGAGTTCAAATGTATCAATGTGGTTTATGTATTATGTGGTTTAAAACAGGCTCGCAAACCAGTGATCCCAGCAAATTCACGAACCTTCTCGTGGTAAGTTATTACTTCTAGAGGCTTCTCGTTGCATCGAGATTGACTTTATGTTTGGAGGTGAGAGCAAACATTCGCAGTGATTAGCTATTATTCTGGTATCAATATACTACTTTTACGTGTAACTAACATTATCAATATAATATCGTAGAAATACCATTTGATACCCTTCCAATGTTGGTACAAGAAATTGTGGTTAAATGCCCGTTAACCCTCAAATCACCATCGTAATTTTGGAAAACGATAACTTTTTCGTTGCGTGTTAAAATAGTGATATATACATATATATTTCATTGGAACTTATATATTTTATATATCAATCTATTACTATCAACCAATCTATAAGCATACTACTCGATATCAATAGATCGTTTTTGTGTGAACAATTTTCAACTGCAAAATAGCTGTTTTTGTTGGAATCTGTTTTAATTCGTAATTTTGGATAAACGATAACTTTTCGATAAAATGTTTTAATTCGTAATTTTGGAAAACGATAACTTTTCGTTGCGTGTTAAAATAGTGATATATACATATATATTTCATTGGAACTTATATATTTTATATATCAATCTATTACTATCAACCAATCTATAAGCATACTATTCGATATCAATAGATCGTTTTTGTGTGAACAATTTTCAACTGCAAAATAGCTGTTTTTGTTGGAATCTGTTTTAATTCGTAATTTTGGAAAACGATAACTTTTTCGTTGCGTGTTAAAATAGTGATATATACATATATATTTCATTGGAACTTATATATTTTATATATCAATCTATTACTATCAACCAATCTATAAGCATACTATTCGATATCAATAGATCGTTTTTGTGTGAACAATTTTCAACTGCAAAATAGCTGTTTTTGTTGGAATCTGTTTTAATAAAGTAAACTAATAGGTTCACCTGATATAAAAAGAGGTGTAATATATTTGAAAACTGCAGTACAAAACGATGTAATAAGTGAACCAGATAAGAAATTGATAAAAAAAAAACTATTTAATTTTTGCCACCACGTACATCTCATATAGTAGTGACGGCGACACTATCGACTACTGAGCCCTGAACAAGCTTCCCAAAATACAAACCGCACAGATCAGTGATTGCGAGTGGTTCCTCCCACTCACTGCATGGAAGGTTATGATAAACATTTAGTTTTAATTATAAGTCAACAACATTTCTTTCGGTAATGGTCTCTTCGCATAGTGATGGCGACGCTATCGATAAGTAGCCTTGAAACTGATTCTCAAAAATATTGGTCCCAATCAGCGAGTCTGAAAATAGAAAACGCACAGCTAACTGATTGTAAGAAGCCCTTCTCTATTCTACCATGGAATGTAGTGAGGAATAAGTGAAAATGGTAACGACCAATGAATAGTTGCTAAATGCAGTATTAAATGTGAAGGAAATTTAACAGATTTACTTGAAGCAATTTCAAATTAATTTATTAAAACTTTAATATATTCACGACAACCTTATAAGGGCCTTCCTAGTTGGTCTGCATTTATGGAGAATAACCTTTCTCAGGATGCGGATTAAATAATAAAACTAGCTGGCCTTCAAGGAATTGTTCTAAATTTGCCACATGGTCGTATCTGTTTGTTTTTCTTTCTTTTGTGATCGAGCGAACCCATCGCTGCCACTCTTACCCGCCCCTACCGACCGAGAGGGCCATCAACGTCCACATAACATGAAGACAGCGCACACATTATAGACCGGTCTATAATGGGAGAGCAAGGACAATAAGTTCACACGTTCGCCTTCAGTTATCCGTGGAAAATTTGCTTATATTGAATTGCAGAGTGACATGTGAAAAATATTATTAGCAATTTATTATTTATTATAAGCAATTATCTTATTAGCAACTTAATTTGGATGTGTTGTGTTTTTGGGGTATTTATAATCCGGTCAACATTTGTATGGGATGTACACATGTATGGATGAACAACGCCCACTTTCAATCCCAGGCTAAGTTTGGTCAAATAATGGTCAATGACAAAATATCATTGTGATCGCTAAAGGTTTACGGCAGTCACCATGATGACCAGACATCCAGACAGACAGACGGGCGTGGCTAAAAAGTCTTAAAAAATCCCACAACAAATTCCGAACGGTAATTTGAGAAGCTTTTCATGGCTAGATACTCGATAGTGTCGCCGTCACTATGCGAGGTGACCGTCGTCGAAAGAAAATTTGTAGGTGGTCAGAGCCCGTTCGAACCCAGGATCTTATGTACAAGAGCCGCTCACACTAACCATTGCACCACCGACGGCCACATGTGTTCGAATATGTATGGATAATCTGTATTTTAGTGATTATAGCGCGTAGAGTGCCCGCGGTGCTACAGTTTTGGATTACTTTAGTGTTTTTTCCAATCGAGCGAACCCATCGCCGCCTCTTTTACCCACCCCTACCAACCGAGAGGGTCACGTTCCCATAAGGTGAGGACAGCGTACACATTATAGACCGGTCTATAACTGGAGAGTAAGGGCAATAAGTTAACACGTTGCAACCAAATACTGAAATTCTTCATCAGTTGGCATTACATAAACAGAAATATCTTCAATCCATCAATTATCTTCAAAATTTAAAAGAGTTAATCATGGTACGTCTACTACTAAGAGTCGGCAATCTGATCAATGGTAGTCTATTGCTATACGAAGAAAGATTATGGTTCGTTTTCCATAGAATGTTTCTCAGACAACAACTGAGAAACTGTTTCTGGTCCGATTCCATCATATCGTTACGAATTTCCTTATTCGTTTTTTGCGTTGTTTTATTTTACGGGGTTTAATCACAAACTGAACTCTCCATTCCAAAGACCTCCGCTATTTATACCAACTCACAATACTCAAATGTAGTTACCTCTAGCGAATTCAAGATCCTTCTAGTCGTTGTTGTTTGTTATCTTTGTATAATCATCTCGAATGGTGGAGAATTATCTTAACTGAGGCGAATTCATGCTACTGGTTTAGCGAGCTGGTACATTGTTACAATGCATACTTTCAGGCGCACCACTAACCGCCTTATTCGTATCACTGACCCCCACTTAAGCCTGTTCGTCCCGAGCAGGCTCAACCCCCCGTTTTCCATACACGGCAAGTATTTCCAAAATCCCGACTTTCATTTTAGCTCTTTTCTGGATTCTATAAACCACGTCATTTATTCGTTTGACAACCTTGTAAGGGCCTTTCCAGTGAGTCTGAAGTTTTGGAGATAAACCTTTCTTGCGCTGTGGGTTGAACAGTAAAACCAGCTGGGCTTCATGGAATCATTCTGAATTTGCCACTCGGTCGTATCTGGCTTTCATTTTATTACTGACCATATTTATTTTGTTGAGCACAAATTGATGGAGATCACTGCTCGCAGGGTCAGATGATGGCTTGCTACCGAACACCAAATCTCCAGGCAGCTTCAGCTCAGTTCCGAAAATTACTCTAGAGGGTGTTCCCGAAGTGGAGTCATTGGTGGCCGTCCTATACGCCAAAAGGAACTTTGGTATGTGTTCATCCCAATCTCTTTGATCTACTACTTTTCTTAGGTATTCTTCAAGAGTTCGGTTGAATCTTTCAACCATTCTGTCAGACTTAGGACGCAATGGTGTTGTTCTGGTTTTCCGAATACCGTATGACTCACATATTTCTTTGAATATGGTCGATTCAAAATTCCTACCCTGCTCCGAATGGAGTTCCGAGGGGACACCAAAACGGCATATCCAGTTATCCACAAACACTTTAATTATAGTCTTCGCTTCCTTATTTGGAACAGGGTATACTTCGGGTCATTTACTGAAGTAATCCATAACCACTAAGACGTACTGGTTTCCTGAGCTACTGACTGGAAATGGACCAGCCACACCCATAGCTATACTCTCAAAGGGTGGGCCTGAGATGTCTTGCTGCATATGGCCATGACTTCTTCGCGTTGGTCCCTTAGCTGTCATGCATTGAGTGCAGTTTGCTATCCAATCGGCTACCGCTTGTTGACAGCCAACACAGTGGAACCAATGGTCTTGGTTATTCCCAGATGTCCCCCACTCGGGCCATTATGGAATTCTGTCATTATCTCTTTCTCCATAGTGGAAGGTACCACTATTAACTTTTTGACTGTTTTACCATCCTCAATTTCCCATAACCGGTATAGGCAACCATCCAATAATTTTAGGCTGTTCCACTGGGCCCAATATGCTTTCATCAGGCAGCTCTTTGAGGCAATGTCGTTTCGTGTTGGTCTTTTACCTTCTTCTTTTGCAGAAATGATTTTTGCCAGTGTAAGGTCGCTGCTTTGTGCTGTTGACCAGTCTTCGTTGGATTCCAGCCGAAGCAGACAGACGTCAATGATGTTTTCTTTCACCTCTGCTTTTGAGCAGTGTTTGCATTCCAGATTGTATGGATGATGTGACAGGGCATCTGCATTACCGTGTTTTCCTCTTTTTCTATGCTCAATGCTGATGTCATAGCTCGGCAGCCTTCCAATCCAACGAGCAAGTTGGCCTTCAGGGTTCTTAAACTGCAGTAGCCACATTAGCGCCGCATGATCGGTTCTTAACTGAAAAGGGTGGCCGTACAGATACTTGTGGTAGTGTTTGACACACTCTATGACTGCCAGTAGCTCTCGTCTCGTAACACAGTAATTTTTCTCTGGCATTGAAAGTATTCGGCTGTAGTACCCAATAACTTTTTCCTTGCCATTGATTTCCTGCGATAGCACGTCACCTATTCCGTAACCACTCGCGTCAGTATCCACTACGAATTTCTCTCCAGCAACAGGATATGCAAGCCAAGGAGCCATGCATAAATATTGCTTCAATTGGTGGAATGACTCTTCTTGTTTTTCGCTTCAACAGTATGGCCGATTTTTCATTGTTAACTCGTGAAGACTTGCAGCCACTGTGGCGAAACCGTGCCTAAACCGTTTGCAGTACGTGCAGAGTCATAGAAAACTGCGTAATTCATTGAGATTCTGCGGTCGGGTCAATCCTTCACTGTGAGAATTTTGTCTTATTCGGTGTAAATGCCGTCTACTGTCACTCGACGTCCCAAGTATTTCACTTCTTTCTGGAATAGAGAACAATTCTTCGGGCTGAGTTTCAACTCCGCCGCGGTTATACGTTGAAGGACTTCTTTAAGATTCTCCAGGTGTTCATCGAATGTTTTCCCCATGACAATTATGTCGTCTAGGTACACCAAGCATGTTCGCCAATGAAGTCCTTTCAACACGCACTCCATTAATCGCTCGAAGGTGGCTGGAGCATTACAGAGTCCAAATGGCATAACTTTGAACTGCCACAGACCATCCCCTACGCTGAATGCAATTTTCTCCTTGTCTTTCTCGCTGATTTCTACTTGCCAATAACCACTTTGCAAGTCCAGCGTGGAGAACCATTTCGTTCCTGACAACGTATCCAATGTGTCATCAATTCTTGGTAGTTGGTGACGTCGTTCAGCTTTCTATAATCCACACAAAATCGAGTACTGCCATCTTTCTTCTTGACTAGTACCACCGCGAGCTCCATGGACTTGAAGAGGGTTCGATTATACCATCCTTCTGCATTTCAGCTACAAGTTTCTTCACCTCATCTCTTTTTGCAAGTGGAAGACTTCTGGGCCCCTGTTTTATTGGTCTCGCTTCCCCTGTATTGATGTCATGCTTTACCATTGAGGTTCTATCTTGGCATTGTTTTTTCAGGGCGAAGGCAGATGCATGCTTCCACAGTAATTCCTTTGCCTTGTTCCTATCAGATGGCTTTAGTTCTCGCACCCACTCACTGAGATGCGACTCCAGTACTTTCTGCTCCTTTTCTCATAGTTTGCTGCAGTCAGAATTAACTTCACAGTTGATGACCGCCTCACCTCCTCGTTGTTGAATAAATTTAGAACTCGTACAGGCAAGTATCCTTTATTATTAGTTTTTACTAGAGCTTTGGCAGTGATGATGTTATAGTTTTTTATACTTGCCGGTTCAACTACCCACAAACCCCCGATCTCACAATCTCCCTCCATTCGGGCCCATACTATGGTTCCTGAGTTTGGTGGCAATTTTACACCTTTGTGAGCGATCAGTCTTTTAACCGGTGTTGTTTTGTGGTATCCCACATTGAGAGGAATTTCCACATTAGCCCACGTCAGAACTTTCTGTCCCATATCTAACTTGAGGCCTTCGGCAATCATAAAATATGCGCCAATTATCACTTCATCTGCAATGTCGGCGACAATAAACACGTGTTCGATGCTCATGTTGGCAATGGCTAACTTCAATTTAACTTTACCATGTACAGGTGCTGGTTCACCCGTTGCTGTGTGGAGTCTTACACCATGTAACGATTCCATTGGTCCATTTATCAAATCAGATCTGATGCTAGCTTGTGACGCGCCTGTGTCCATAGTCAATATGCGCTTCCGACCACCGATAGCTCCGTAGACAGTGAAGTTGTTGCTTTTCTGCTGTATTATTGAGATAGAGATCGTGGGGCCCTCGGCTGTGAGAGCCAGTCCATGCCCCTCTGGGGTAGCTCATTTAGTTTAACGGAGATACATTTTCTGTAGTAAAATTTGCCCATTTATTGCCACGTTGGGGTGAGCTCGATCTTGGTCGTTTTCGTGGCTCTATACAGTTTCGTGCAATATGACCAGGTTTGTCGCAATTGTAGCACTTTGGTCTGGGATTACATCCGCTTGATAACGCCTTGCTGAGGGTTTGGGTCATTTCGTTATCATATCGTTTATGGCACCCTTCAAATCTCCTGCCTCCGACTCCATTTCAATTTTTCTAACTCTTTGTATTTGAGGCTTGGACACAAATTTCCCTGTCTCCTGTGCCAATGCGAACGAAACGGTTTCGGCGAATGTAGCTTTCTGTGCGGCAGAAGTCACGTATTTTATGTCAATATCACGGCTGCTGTTGACGAATGCTTCAATCTAAAATTGATACAAGAATGGGTGGGACTCACCAGGATAAGTCATCGACACCAAACGTTCCACCTCGGTTGCGAAGTCCTGAAGTGCTTCATTATGCTTTTGCACTCGGCCTCTTAATTCCATGCGATTTAAATCCTTCTTGTGATCGCCACCATACTTGCGTTGTAACGCAGCCAGTATATCTTCGTAGTTGTTTCTGGCACTGACAGGAATGCTCTGAAGGGCGCTGCCTTTCAGTGCTAAAATTAGCTGTACTGCTTTGTGGTTGCTGTTCTACAAGTCATTAATTGCGACCATTTCGAATTGGAATTTAAAAACCTCGAATGGTGTAGAGCCATCGAAACTGGGAGCTTTCAATCTACTAGAGCCTTCAGAAATTACTCGCACTGGCCCCTCTTGTAACTGAAGTTCATCCATTTCCTTTGCGACTCGTTTACATCACTTTTTAGTTCCCGTTCGACTTCCTCGAATTTATGTTCGACTTCTTCAATCTTCTGCCCCATTTCCTCGCTTTTTTTTCTTCAACCTTTTCGAATTTATCGTTCGCTTGAATCTCCATATTGCTCACAACTTCAGAGATTTCTTACAGTTTCTCATTTGTGGCATTTGATGTTTTCTGAATAATTCTAGAATTCTCGCTTAATTTATCGTCCATAATTCTAGAATTCTCAACAAATTTCTTTTCAAGTTTTTCGTCCATAATTCTAGAGTTATCGTCCAGTTTCTCCTTAATAATTTTTCGTTCAATTTATCGTCCATAATTCTAGAATTCGCACCAAATTTCTCATTCATAATTCTAGAATTATCTTCCACCTTCGCGTCAATAACTCTAGAGTTTTCGTTAAATTTTCCATTGTGGCTGCAAACATCGTTGAAACATCCATACTATCAGTTACTTCCTTTGCAGAGACCTCCATTTCTTCTTTGCACTCAAACTGGTATTTGTCAATGTCAATGTTTCGGCGCGAGAATTCTTCTATTAATCGCCTCCGCAGCTCTACCTTATTACCAGCTGTCGGTTGATCCAACTTACTCAACTCCTTTTTTAGTTGTTCAACTTTGAGTTCTTCAAACTTCATCGTTGTCGTTAATTCGTAATTTCGCTTCTGAAACCAATGTTACGAATTTCCTTATTCGTCCTTTTTGCGTTGATTTATTTTACGGGGTTTAATCACTTTTACGGGGTTTAATCACAAACTGAACTCTCCATTCCAAAGACCTCCGTTATTTCTACCAACTCACCATACTCAAATGTAGTTATCTCTAGCGAATTCAAGAACCTTCTAGTCGTTGTTGTTTGTTATCTTTGTAGAATCATCTCGAATGGTGGAGAATTATCTTAACTGAGGCGAATTCATGCTACTGGCTTTGCGAGCTGGTACATTGTTACAATGCATACTTTCAGGCGCACCACTAACCGCCTTATTCGTAACAATATTAACATACAGATTGTACTGAGGGTTCCAGACAAGAGATCCATATTCGAGAATTGGGCGGACTAGAGAAGTAAAAAGATTTTTCGTAACGTAGGGCTCTGAAAACTTCTTTACCCAACGTTTAATAAAGTTCAAACCCCCATAAGCCTTATTTACCATCGGAATTACGTGTGAGTTGAAATTCAATTTTCTGTGCAAGAGAACACCAAGATCACCAAATGAATTCACCGATTCAAGAACATTGCCACCTAAAATGTATTTTGCCGAAAAGAATAATGGCCTAGAGAACAGCATATGCTTACATTTTGCAAAATAAAGCTCCACCAAATTGGCTTCGCACCACGTCTGGAAAGTAGATAAATCATTCCGAAGTAAAGTATATTGGCAAGAAAAAAACATCCTCGCGTCATTAGCGTACATAAACAATTTAGATTCTATTATGGAGGCGGGTAAGTCGTTAATGAATAACAAGACTAGAACCGCGCCAGATGACACAAAAATAGATCTTCAGAATAATCGGTCAAATAATACCATCTGTTACACCGAGTTTATATAATAACAAATTGTGGTTAACTTTAATAAAGGCCGTACCAAATTAACAGAACATTAAAAATCATCGAAACTGTCTTCTTCTTTTAAATAAATGGTTACAAGTTCATTACACGCAGCATTAACAATCATTTTTGCTATAAACATAAAATTCTAAAGATTATTTGCTATATCATGTCCTTTATATTTCTCAACTTTGTTTACATAATCATGTATATGATATTTTTTGCCAATTCTTACTAGCAACATTTTCTCCAGTAACAACTATCTATCATGGAACTATCAAAATCTGGCTCATATGAACATATATATCCGTTTTTCACAGATTTTGAGGTGCTAAACTGTTTCCTGGTTTGGTCCTCAAAAACAGTTTTTTAGCAATTTTAAATTGTTTATCGTTTAGTGAAATTATGTGCCTAGAAAGGGTGTGATAGTAAAATGTAACGAAATTATTTTTAAAACAGGCAGTCCGTTAACTTAGGATCGTCCAGTGAATGCGACTTCGAATCCTACCCGTGCCTGTTTTTTATTTCACTAAACGAAAAACTGATCTGATGTAGCTTAAAAGGTATTACAGAATTTTATTTGGCTTAACTCTAGTCCTTATACCCGGACACAGGTATGGCCAGTATGTATCTCCTAGTAATGTACATCCTAAACCTCTTAAGGGTTTTTGCTGAAACTCAAGATCTAGGAAGATGGTGCACATTTCTGATGAGCCTCCAAAGTCGAGACCCCCGAGAACGTTTACCCAAGAATGCAAATTTATGAATTGACTACATAATCTAGGAATGCTTTTGTGTTGGTAATGTGAATTTATATTTTTATTTTTATATTGTGATAATAATAGCATTAATAACATAATAATTAATTATTACAACTAAAATTACATAAATTTTGTCGTCCTTATTGCAAATTTCGCTCACAATCGAATTGCTTGAATGCTGCAAACGTATTGGCTGTTTACGTAAAGAGCACTAGTTACGGGTGCGTCTTCTGCGTTCTTCGCGAATATAACACATGTATCAGCTTCCAACATGGGGTTTATTTCCCCGCCCATCAGCAGCTGCTGATGGTAAAGCGTCAGCTCTTTCTTGTAAAGCCTTACTTATAAATCACTTTATGCCAAGTTTCGTGTTGAAGTTGCGCATTACCTGAACATTAACTGACCGCTGCACATAGGAGTATTTTGGCAAAAAAAACTGGACAAAATTATTTTAAACTATTTTCTTACTGGAAATTAGTAAAAATGCATGAGTAAATACAAAAAATATATTATTTGGTACGAATAAGGAAAAAATCATTAAAAAAAATTTTTAAATTTTTAGGCAAAAAATAACATTTCTTCTTTATACATTTATTTATAACTTCAAAACTATTGACTATATAGAGAAATACTGTATGAACAGTTTATAGGTATTGTAATTCTTAATTTTTCTAAATTTGTATATATATAAGTATAAATGTATATATAAGTAAAAAAATAACCAAAACGATTGAAAAAGGACCTGTGGAACTCAAAGTAGCTTATTTGGATGAAGCGGAAACTTTCGGAAAATGTTTTGAGGTATGATATCTGGTGAATCTCTTATAGTTTACTATAAAAAAAATTATCGCAATCTCGCGCCGAACATAAACAAAAATACTAATTTTTAAAAATAACATACAATAAATTAGGAAAATTTCTTGCATATCATTTTTGGTCCATTAGAATACTAAATAGTCATCATAACTACATATATTATACATTAAAATTACGTGCAGACCTTGTTCTCCAGATTCCATAATTTTTTTTTTTTTGGATTTACTTCATACAATAACAAAAAACACCAAACACAAGTTTGAAAAAAAAGCGTATCGAAAATGAATGCGTGCGTGCTGAACGAAGTGTAGTTTCAGACTACTTGCCAGGAGCGTGGTGGCCTGGGGGGTTCAGGTTATCATGATATTATGATAGTACATTAATTCAGTTATACAAAAACCACAATTTGGGTGATATTGAATGCAGTTTGTATATCTGACTTTTGTCCAGTTTTTTTGCCAAAATACTCCTTAGTGCGCTGTTCAATGACCGTCATAAAAAGCTCCTTGGCGGAGAAAGCGTTTACGCCTCAATTTCACTGTATGTTATGTTAGTATTATTTTCAAAATATATGATCTACGGTGCCAATCATTTATATTTAAAAAATATAAATAAAGGTCAACGCTTCATCTGTCTTTGGAAAGTACTCGTATATTCTCCAAGTAATTGGTCCATAACGTCCACTCCTCCTTTTGTTCCATTACAAAATTGAATGATTTCTGGTTTGCGGTTAGTGCTGATGGCATCGTCATCATGCATTGATGATAATAAAACAACTGCCTTGCTTTATTTCGGCACGTATGAGCAATGACTTATTATTATTATTTTTTCGCACAGTTCCAACCGCTGTCAAATTCTTCGACCATACATAAGTTTTGGAACAAATTGAGGTTCGTAAAAAAATTGTCCCTTGTTATGTTACGTCCGCTTCCACGAAATCCTTAAACACGAGTTTATCCTGATTACTTTTCCGTCCCGTAACAGCTCGGCCGGTATATATTTGCTCGTGGAGTGGGTATTTTTTGGCATACTTTGCCGGTTCGGATGCAATGTACTTAGATTGCGTGAAACGGGTACTGCCACGATAGGGAAACAACTGATCGTCCACGGTAAGGTTTCCACTCGGTTTGTACAAATGTTAGAATAGAACAAATCATAGACTAATCTCATACTAGAGAGAATATTTGGCTCATCTGACGTTACCTTTCACACTCTTCTTGATGCGGTCGGTGTGATAGAGAGACGTTTGACGAAAAGTGGCATACACCAGGTGGAATTACAATAACTTCGTGCTTTAATTTTTCATGTCGTTTTGGTGAAAAACTGAGAAATTTAAATGTGTTTTAACCTTTTTGTTGACTGTTATTGTTAGCATATATTTGTGTTGTAACTATTTAAGACAATATTTTTAACACACAAAAATGTTGTTATTTTGTTCGTTGTTTTGAACCATTGCCTCTATCTGGTATAAGTAAAGCAATTCTTTTCAACATCGAACGTAAATATCACACCAGGCCAAATGTCATAAATTATGTGAGAGAACTATTAGGTCTACTATAAGTATTAGTCTATGAAACAAATCTAAATATGTATGTATTAGTCAGAGTTGCAACTTTAGAGCTTTGGGATTTGGTTGAAATTTTAGACTACACAAGGTCAATAAAAAATTTTACCTTTTTAAGATGGTGACAAAATAGGGTGTTGACGTTATCCCGATCACCTTGTATTCTTATGACCACTTAAAATGTTGGTAAATATATTCAGCTACAAAATCGCATTAAAAACAATAAATTTTTCTTCGAAAATATAAAGAAAAACGGAAAAAATTTATACTGGTCACACCTGTACTTGGGTATGCGTTGTCGTCGTATAAGTTGGGTATAAGGACTAGGGTTAAATAAAACTCGTCAACATCCAACAGATGTACCTTGTTCTTAATAAACCTTTAGGTATATATTCTACAATCATTTTAATGTTCGCTTATTTTATATGGAACCTATACAATATTAACTGGGTTCAAATACAAAATTAGCTAATACAGGATGGGCCAAAAGTCACCCAGAGGGTTTTTAATTTAGACGTTGCCGATGATCTGCTGGTTTCAATTCATGCACAAAAGAGTGTAAGACTTCTGGTAGCTTCTGTGCTCTATACATTCAATATTTTCCGCAGTGCGATTTAAACGTGGTATACCGGTTGGAGGCAAATCTCTTGAGGTACAATATTGGTGGTGACGATGCACTAATCAACGAACCATTGCTTCAGAGGGCTCTTTGCGTTAAAATAACTGATTGCTGAGTTTGTTTTATTTTTATATTTTTGAAACTCAGCATTTATCCAAGAGGATACAGCAGGTAAATTATTTTCAACAACGTTATAATAGTTAAGATTCACATGAATACACACATGAAAATTAAAACCAAAAGTAAAAGTAACAAAAATTATTAAAAGTAAAAACAAATATTAAAAATTAATAACGGTAAAGGTAAATATATATGTAAATAGGGCTACATAATTTGGTCTCAAAATTACATTAATGTTAGTAAAAATTTAAAAAATAAGAGAAAGAAAGTAAAACAGATGTGGAACAGATCAAATATTTGTTTGAACGAAAAGTGTATACATATGCATATAAATTGATTCAATTAGTTTGAAAATTGAAAAGTAAACAAAAACCATAGAGGGCAGGAGCATAAACCAAATAATAGAGTTGGAACAAGAACAATTATTACAATTCTGGAACATATTTAGATGGACATTAATCGGTACTAGTACGACATTAAACAGTTTATATCAGTTAACATTTAATATTGTTAACATTTAATATTGTTAACATTTAACAATAAAATGTAGGAACACATTAGTCACGAGAACCAAATACTAGTCAGAAGGAACCGGAACAATTTGAGAACCAGGAACAATATTTAGTAGTAGCATATTTAATCAACACAGGAGCAGTAATAAATAAACAAGTAGTAATAAATTAATTAAGATTTAGATTTACAATTTAATGAATCGGACATGAGCAATGTTTTATATTTGTTTGCCTAACATACTATACTACAAATAGTTACAAATACTTAAAAACACTTAGAAGTAAATGACAGAATTTTACATAATTTATAAATGCTAAATTATTAGGAAATTTATAGACACCATGAGAAAATATAAAAAACAAGACAATTTTTTAAATCGGTAAATATAATTACAAAATAATTATAAGGGGCAAGAGGAAAGGGATAGACAGCAGTATCATGAATTAATAGGATAATATTACAAAATTTATATTACGATAGAAGCAGAAAAATGAGTATGTGACAAGAATGTGTATGTAAGGAAAAGGAATATGTGAGAATGCTATTTAGTTATTCGTGAAATCCGACGCTAGTAAAGTTTCATATATTTCATTGTAAATCAAACACAAACACGGCGAATGGGATTATAAAAGACATACTCAAAGCGAGCCATCCGTAATTTTATTGGATAATAGTATCTAGACGACATACGGGGATCATTAAAGTGTATTTGCCTTAAGAGTAAGCTTGAATCAATAGAGCTCCTTATGAGTTTTATAATAAACATTGCACTTAGAATTTTTCTGCATATTTCAAGTGGGGGAAGATCAATTAACATTAATCGATTTTCATATGGAGGCAGATTTTCAATATTCCAGGCCAGACCACGTAACGCAAACAAAAGAAATTGGCTTTGAATAGATTCAATACGATATATATAAGATGAATTATACGGGCACCAAACGACACAGCCATATTCTAGACTAGTTCTAACAAGACAGACAAACGCGTTTAGTAAGGTACGGATCATTAAATTCTTTCGCCCATCTCTTAATAAAACCTAGCAAAGATCTGGATTTATTAATCCAAGTGTTAATCTGAAGGTCAAATCGCATTCTACGATCGAGCAAAACGCCTAAGTCTACCTTTTATAATGGTAGACGTTTTTAAAGGTCTGCTCGACCTTTTATAATGGCTCATTAACTTGTATCTCCATGTTGTCAATAACTTCCGAAATTTCTGGCAGTTTGTCATTTTCGCCACATTTCCTTTCTACTTAACGGGCGTTTTTTTCGTAACTTATACACGTTAACTCATACAAAATGAAAACCTGCACGTTAACATGTATAATTTTAGAAGTTGAGAATAACCCCGATAAATATGTTACCAAGTTGGACTTGGAAAATATAAAATGTATGTCATTCCATTTTTCATATTTCCACGACGTTCTGAAAATTATAATGTAAATATAAGGTGTAGTTAATTTTTTTATCAAATTATTTAAAAAGTTGTATAAAATATTATTGGATTTTTGTTCTTCATGAAAAAGGATTCCAAGGCAATACCAAACAACCAAAGCTAATCTAAAACGAAGTAAAGTGAAGAAGGATGCCTACACCTTACCATAACTCGACAAGATTCACAAGAACACCTTTGATTTTACATCTGACAAATACCGAGCAGTTGCTCGTTTACGATGTTTGTTTTATTTTTAAATAATGGTGGACCCCAATATAGCATTAAAGTCCTGAACCATTGCAATCGAAATTTCATATTTGAATATTTCATATAGCCAAACATCTGCTTTTCAATACTGTATTCAGAAGTTAATTTCCTCGAAATTTCCAAATAATAAAACTTTTCCTGCAATGTGAATGCAGAATAACCACCTTTAATATTTCCTTTAGTATTTTGATTTGGTTTTGACTTTTAAATAAACAAATTGACAAATAAAAATAAAAAATCATAGGATGAAGCCAAGTTGAATATTCTCAACGTGTATGCGTTTTTTTCGTAACAGTTGATATTAACTTATATAGGTTACGAAATAAACACCCCTCTCGTTGATCATTGTATAATGAATGATGAAATTTTATTATTCTGGTTCTTTGTTCAGTTGTGAATCTCTCCACTATTTATTCTGCAGGTATTATTTATAGAATCTAAAAAAAATATATATAAACGAAAAACTTATTACATTTTTAAAACCCATGATGGATTTTAGCCCAACCTATAGGGAGAGTCGAATCACAAATTTGAAAGCAAAGGAATTTTGGAACAGATATTTTGCAAACACATCAGTTTTACGAAGACAAATTGAAATTTTTTAAAAATATGTGGCATTATATAAATAAAATTAAAATTATATGTGTAAACAGGCATCCAGTAACCGAAATTCTGCTCAAATTCTTCGAGCTTCTGTTTCATCTTTTATAATGGCTCATTAACTTTTATCTCCATGTTATTCATAACTTCCGAAATTTCTCGCAGTTTGTCATTTTCGCCACATTTCTTTTCTACATACTCTCTCGTCCATCATTGTTTAATTCTGACTTAATTTATCGTCTATAATTTTAGAATAATCGTTAAATTTTTTGTTAAGTTTTATCGTCTATTCCAGAATTTTCGTCCAGTTTCATAATAATACTTTTAAAATTTTCGATAAATTCCTTGTTCATATTTGCATTTATATTCTAGGACTTTCGTCGAGTTGCGCCATCATGGCAGCCAACAGTATAGAAACATCCATATTACCAGTTGCTTCTGGCCATCTCAATTTCTTCTTTGCACTCAAGCTGGTATGTTTGTATCTATTACTGTATAAGACTACAGACGACTTAATCCAAGTAATCCAACTTGGAACTTAATTCAACTTGCTCAACTTGTGGTTCGACTTCAAGTTCATTAAACTTTATTGTTGTGCTAACTTCGTAATTTCAGTTCTAACACCAATGATACATATGTATTTCCTAACTGTTCTTTTTGGCGCTAATTCATTTCCCGTTAATAAAACAAGGCTCTTTTTAAGTTACGATAGTACTACGAGTACTATTTGCACAAACTTTATTTACACAAAATTAACGTTCTTAACAAGTCTACTCAATAAGAGCAAACTGGTGGCACACTAGAAACGTTATGATTTTATAATGAACAACTTTTTACTCTCCGATTTTATTTAAAGTTCACATTTATTAAAATTTAGATTATAGTTTGGAAATATGTACACCATATGTTTTGAGGATACCACGGTACGACGGTCAATAATACCTGCTAAGTGATAGTATTTTTCTTCTAGGTGCTATCAAGGGAAACAAGAATCAGCTTGTGAAACTTCCCAAACACCCCCAAAAACTTTAAAACCGGTTAAAACCCCGGTTTTGTGTACCTTTGCGCACTTATAAGCTTGTAAGTTAGTTGATTATCTCACCGT
Organism: Phaonia tiefii; assembly: GCA_963931995.1. Classification (NCBI taxonomy): domain Eukaryota; kingdom Metazoa; phylum Arthropoda; class Insecta; order Diptera; family Muscidae; genus Phaonia; species Phaonia tiefii. The sequence goes on from OZ008369.1 coordinate 192,472,175, forward strand.
ATTTAAAAAGGAGAAATTTAGGGTTTTCAACCGATATGTGTGCATTATTTGTCCAGCAAACAAATATTTTTCTAATTTTTCCGTTATTTTTCAACTTCGGCGATGATTTCACACATTATTTTATAAAGAAACCATAATACTCTTGAATATATTCACCAGGAACGTTTCCTAATGAGTAAAACGCAACCTTGTTTTTAAAAAGCCGGTATTAATTGACTAAGTTATTACAGTTTTTATTAAAGCAAAAATTTTTCAAAAATACCTGCACAACGTTTTTCATGTTCTTTTTATGCACTTTCTCTTTACTAAAGCTTAATGATGCTGGTAAAATGTTATAAAAACAAAGCATAATAGTAAATCACTGTTATACTAAATCAGTATTATACTAATCCAAATCACTGTTGTAGTACTAAGCCCAAGTTGCAATTACAACAAAATGTAACTGAAACAGATTGGGAACAAGAAGAGTTCGTTCCATCCAAATCCAAGTCAACGGAACGGCATTATGTTTCAAATGCAGATTACGCCAATCTCGTGCGCAATCCACATATATTAAAACGAGATTCTGAGATTCTCGTTTCGCGATTAAAGCAGTGGAATTTGGTTTAAAAAGATTTTCTTATAACATCTGGTAGAAAAGTGAACGTACTTTGTTACTTGAAGAATGTTTTAAGACAGATGGCAATGATAGGGCTCTCGGGTATGCGTGGATGTACCCAAACTATTTTCGGCATTGAATCACAATATATCATCGATGGAATGGCGACTTTTCATTGATGGTTCATGCAAAAGTAAGTACTCCTGAAGAAAGTTGTGATTTTTTACTCCTTTATATGACATCTGTAATGTTATACCTAGGCTTGAAAGCTGTTTTACTGCATAACAACAATCTGTTATCATCAGTTCCAATCACATATGCGACTAGCACAGAGGTGATGGAAAAAATACTCCGTATCGTCACGTATGCCACGCATAAATGGAAAATAGTCGCCGACTTAAAAGTTTTGACAATTTTATTTGGTATGCAAGGTGGTAACACAAAACATCCGTGCTATCTCTGTGAATGGGATAGTCGCGCACCGAATCGCTATGATCGCAAAGTATGACCATCTCGTGAGTTGCAACAAATAGGCAGGAAGAACATTTTAAACTTCCCATTAGTTAAAGCTGAGAATGTTATTCTGCCACCACTGCATCTAAAGGTAGGGTATATGAAACAATTTGTAAAAAACTGAATATGTTCCCAAAACTAAGTGAATCCAAATAAAAGGATGTATTAATTTAATTGTGTCTATATGTAGAACCTTTTAAATTCTTTATATTAACTTCACCTGTCTGTATGTATGCATACAAAGGGCGTGGTCATATATAGAGAATTTATAGTCAAAAACTATAGTTTTTACGGGTGGTTTTTTTTCATAGTTTTAATCTATTTTGATGAATTTAGGTTTTTTCATTGGACCTCAAATTCGTAAAATTATGAGAGCTGTGAACTTTCTGAGCAAGTTAATTTCTGTTGAAAAACGTGCATGGAAGAGTTTTGTTGTACTATGCCATAATTTCCTTGCTAATCAAAGAAGTGCCGACTATGCCACGTTTGCTAATAAAGTTTTAAGTGCGTATGGTGAAATGGGCTGCAACATGTCCATAAAAATTTGTTTTATCCATTCGCACTTGGACTTCTTCCCAGACAACCTGGGCCAGTTCAGCGATGAAAAAGGAGAACATTTTCACCAAGAAATGGATACCATTGAAAAACGGTTTGCAGGAAAAAATAAAATAAAATTGATTTCAGAATATTGCTGGTCATTTCAAAGAGAAACTCATGTTGTTGAATGAAAAAAACATGGCCATGCAAACATTTTTGAGTTTAATGACCAATACTAGTTTAATGCAAATTTTTGTTTTAATAAAAACTTCAATAACTCAGTCAATTAAAACCGGAATTTTAATTTTACTCATTAAGAAACGTCCCTTTTGAATAAATTCAAGAATATTATTGTGTCTGTATAAAATAGCGTGTGAAATCATCGCCGAAGTTGCAAAATGGCGAACAAAATTAAAAAAATATATGTTTGCTGGACAAAGACACACAAACTTCTCATATTTTCTTCAATAATGTACATATATATCGTAACAAACGCCTAAGTTTCATCTTTCTAAGTCCGATGAGAAAATTAAAATCGGTTGATAATCAACTAACTTACAGACTTATTTATAAGTGCGCAAAAGCGGGTTTTTTTAATCCGGTTTTCAAGATTTTGGTGGTGTTTGGGAAATTTCATAAGCAGATTCTTGTTTCACTCGACAATACCTACAAGAAAAATACTATCACTTCCCAGGTATTTCTACTTTAGTCTTTTTCTGTATCACTGTGTAATATCTTTTAAATGCTGCCCATCACTTCTTCTCGGATATTAGCCTTAATCAGTTGGATGGTTCTTGGCTTAGTGGCTTAAACCTTTACCCTTTATGTTGCCCCAAAGGAAAAAGCGGGAGTCGTTAAACTTGGTGAACGCGATGACCAGTTAAAATAAAAAACATGTACATAGTTGGACGAGCTGTGTCTCCATCTTGTTGGAACCACAATTCGGGATCGTTCTCCACCTCTGGCCTTACAAAGTTTTCAATCATTGCCCGGTAGTAAATGGCATTTATATTCAGCGGAACTTGTTCGTCGTTTGGAAAAAAATTTTATCCGATGATGCTTTCTAACGTTTTTCCACACTATACTGTGCATCTAAGTGGGTGCGTTTAACGTTCAACAATTATTCCGGAATTTTTGGTGCTCCATAGTCTGCAATTTTATTTATTCACGTAATAAATATTTGTTCATTATTTAGTAGGTTTGGTTTGGTGTAATTTGCATAAAATTCTTTGCAAAGAGCGCATAGATATCACCAACTAGGGTTTCTGGTTACTGTTTAACAGTATCTAACAGTAAAACAGCTGTTTTTTTGAAAAAAAAATAAAAAACAGTAAACAACTGTTTTTGAAAGGCTGTTTTTAATTTTTTTTAATTTAAATTTGAATTCTCGCAAAAAAAATTAAAAACTTTTAAGTACAGTGGACGTCCAGTATAACGCACTTTCGGTATTACGAACCACCAAAATGTTCTCATTGATGGTTCTATATAACGAACGTTTAAGAAGTTTAGTATTCGATATAGCGAACGTTGTTTATTCAATATTGTATAAACATCTGTTTATATGTATAATAATTTTAGTACTAAGAAATTTGCAAGAAATCGCTGTCCAAAAAGTGAGGCGATCGTTAAACAACAGTTGCAAATTTAAAAATTTTTCTCCATAAAATGATGTTGTTTTTGGTTTTGTATACTGATTCTTTGTAAACAAGGCACATGGATGGAGTTAGAAATTACTGGTGTTTTGTGTTTTCTTTTTGGTTTTGTTTGATGCACACAGACAACTGTTCATAATTGTGATCGTTGCAGGTGTTCCATTTGTTTTATTAGTATTTAACGAGCTGTCAAAGAGTACATATCGCGTTTTTGAAAAACATTTTTGCCATTGAGAGGGTTAGTACCGTTTATTATCTTAGCAATGTCAGTGTGGGCTTATGCAACAAAACGGAAAAATCCAATTACAAAAGAGTTAGAAGGACAATGTCAGCGTTGTAACAAAATAATCAAGTGCTCAGGAAATTCTACGACTACCTTAAAGAATCACTTGAAAAGTCACGAAATTTGTTTTGATAAGACGACTGAATCGACCACATTAAAAGATGAAACTGGAAGTGAGAAGAGACAAAAAGCTATGGGTGAGTTCTTAGAGCGAAAGACTCTTAAAGAGATTATCTCTGATTTGGCTACTGCTGGCATTTCGATTCTTGATTCTTTGATGATTCTTTTGATGAAGGTGCCGATTTTGAATTGATCAATAGTGAGAATGACGATAATATCGACTACAATGATTGACTTAAGAACTCTCGCAAGCTCATCAAACTGTCAACTGTACGAAATCATGTTTTTCAATCAAAAGTCAAGGCTCTCTCTGAACGAGAAATTGAGCTTCACCTCGATGTAAAGACGCGCTGGAACTCAATCTCAACAATGCTTGAGCCATTGATTAAGACAGAAACTGCAACTCGAGAGACTTTATTGGAATTTAAGGCAGATTTAGGTTTAGTCGATAATGTAGATTTCGATGCCTTAAAAGATTTACTAGATGCGATGAAGCCTGTAAAACTAGTTGTTGAGAATCTTAGCAGAGAAGATTCAATACTGGTGAGCGCTGACACAATTCATGTTTGAGAAACTCTCTTTAATGAATAGTGAAATTAGCAAGAAGTTGATGGATAATTTGAAGATTCGAATTGATGAACGTTGGAATGCAGATGTTATGAATTTATTACGCAGCCTTAAGAACTCTGCGATCACGCCATCCACAGCTACAATAAATTTTGCAGGGATGTTGGCATCTCGACTTTTTTGTATAAATGATGTTCAAATTATTGAAACAACTGCCGATAATTCTACTAGTGAAATTTTAAATCTACAAGAAGAACTTAATGTATTGCTTCAGAAAAATTAATCACCAGCAGTAGCTCCTGGACAGGACAATTTCAAGTGGTTAAAGGCTGAATTTACTCTTCAAAAACAGAGGCCAACGTACTGAAAATCTACACTAGCTTTTTGATGCATTACACTGTGTGTAATTTTTTAAGTCATGGCAAAATAACCATATACGGACACCACTACGTGATAAAAGACTAAAAACAAAAAGACCCGTGTTTCCCAATTTTTCCCAAACTCATGCACTTTTTTTTATGGGCCGCCAAAGATTTGGGGCCTCGGTATCATTTTCGTAAAAATGTGATAATTTTCTCAGGCTCATATCTTGCAAACTGTTCAGAATTTCGATTTACTCTCTGAGGCAAAGTTGTAGCTCTTGTCATAAAGAACATACAAAATCAAAAAAACTTCACCTTCCAGATCAAAATCGCAAAAAACTTAAAAAAATTCGATTTTTTTTTACCTTTTTCCCGTGTGGTAGCAAACCGTTCAAAATTCAAGGAAACAATCAACTACAAAAATTTACCTAAGATCTCAATAAACAAATTTCTAGAACATATAAACTTCCTAGAGATGATTCTTAACACTGTTTAGGTAGCACGCAAAAGTGAAAAATTTCCCAAAATTTTTTTAATTTAATTTTTTTTTACCTTTTTCTCCTGTTCAGGTCCATAGGTAGCAAAAAATGAAATATGCCTGGCCAGAACCATGTGTTTGTCCAAGGGTTAACACCGGTTAGGTAGCGCTTAGGTATCACGCGATCATGCACCGTCAGCAGCAGCACAGGCAATGCAGTAAGCTCAGCACACGCAACAAGGGACGCAGCACACAATATAAAAGCGACACGACGCTCACATCGAGGCATTACACAGCGCGACGTCAACGAGAGCTCAGCGGTGAAAGTTATAAAGTGAAAGTGAGAGTAAAAAAAGTGAAAGTGCTACAGTATAATTCGCACACAACATTGGCAACTGACAATTTCAATATGCAGTGTGAAAATATTGATTTATTTTGCTACGTTTGCGGTCATCAAACCAGAAAAAAAACATCTACAAGATTTCAGAAGGAAAAGAATCTTTTAACTAGTGAATTCAAAAGAGCATATACATTGTTTTTCGACGAAGTGGACTTGACCGGTGAAAATTACACACCTAATATAGTGTGTCGCCAATGTTATAACAATCTCATGGCATGGTTGAGTGGAGGCAGAGGTACTATGAAGTATTGTAAGCCGGTAAACTGGATTAATCGCCCAGGTGGTCATGATGCAACCAGTTGCTATGCATGCGTAAATTACACATGTCGTCTAAATCGACATTCTGAGAAGAACAAAATTTATAAAGCAACTGCAACAGCCACACTACCAGTGCTTGCACCTGAAAATTTTGTATCACCAAGGCCGCCAACTCCAGATCGTACTACAGAATTTACAGCAATGAGTACAGCAAGTGGTGTTACTTATGAAGATCCATTTGATATCGATTATGAGCCCCAACAGGGAAGAGATGGACCACAACTAATAACACAAATGGAAATGGATTTCATTGTGGCCATATTGGGATTATCGCAGCTACTTGCAATAGTTTTGACAGCTTTTTTAAAGCAAAGAAAAATCACACATGCTAATGTTAACTCTACGGCGTACCGCAAACGACAAGCTGAATTTCAGATGCTCTACACTCTAAATGATGACAATTCGTTCGCTTACTGCAACGATATAAAAGCTTTGGTGGTAAAAATGGGAATGAACTACATCGCTAGTGAGTGGAGATTATTTATTGATGGTTCTGTTTCAAGCTTGAAAGCAGTGTTGTTGCATGTGTCGAACCGAAAACCTTCCATTCCGCTAGCAATGGGTATCAACATGAAAGAAAGCTATGAAACATTGAAAGATATGGAAGATTTGCTGTGATTTGAAGGTCATCAACATTTTGCAAGGGATCATCGATAATTTTTCACTTTTGCGTGCTACCTAAACAGTGTTAAGAATCATCTCTAGGAAGTTTATATGTTCTAGAAATTTATTTATTGAGATCTTAGGTAAATTTTTGTAGTTGATTGTTTCCTTGAATTTTGAACGGTTTGCTACCTATGGACCTGAACACGGGAAAAAAGGTTAAAAAAAATCGAATTTTTTTAAGTTTTTTGCGATTTTGATCTGGAAGGTGAAGTTTTTTTGATTTTATATGTTCGCAATTTTTGTTCTTTATGACAAGAGCTACAACTACAAAATTCTGAACGGTTTGCAAGATATGAGCCTGAGAAAATTATCACATTTTTACGAAAATGATACCGAGGCCCCAAATCTTTGGCGGCCCATAAAAAAAAAGTGCACGACTTTGGGAAAAATTGGGAGACACGGGTCTTTTTTTTTTAGTCTTTTATCACGTAGTGGTGTCCGTATATGGTTATTTTTTTTCGTGTTGCACTGTGTTATTAACAATTAAGCCAACATCTACGGACGTGGAAAGAGTATTTTCAGTGTGTGCCACCTTCTGTAAGAAAATAAGATCACGCCTTTCAGATAAGTCATTATCAGCGCTTGTATTTTTGAAATATTATTGCAAAAAGTAAAATTTATATATTAAAATTTAAAGCATTCAATAAAATCATGATTATATAAGCAAAAAATTAACTTAATCTTTCTTTAAACATAAAAAAAACAGTAAAACAGCTGTTAACAGCTGTTTTTAAAAATCTAAAACAGTAAACAGCTGTTTTTAAAAAACACTGTTTTTCAGAAACTAAACCAACTGCCTGGTGTGAGTATAGGAAAATCACAGACAGCCCCTTGTTGTCAAAACGCTGACCCAATTTCGATATGATCTATTGTGTCTGAACAATCAGATACTGACCGTCAGAATAAAAGTAAAGAACTTTGGTTCTTTGTTCTGTGCTAAATCATTCCAATAATAAATTTCCCAAGTTTTGCAAAGTTAATTCTGAAAATACATACGTAAACAAAAAAATGTATTTACTAAGTAAATCATAACCCCAGCTTAAAATACTGCTTCAACGTAAGCAGGTTTTGGAAGGGAAAATTCTTTCAGTAGCACTACGGCTTCTGCTTATATCAAGGAAATATTTCAGGATTAAAAAATGTTAATTCTGTTTTTGTATTTTGTATAAAATATCAATTGGTTTCGTTTTAATTTTTTATCAAATAATTGTTCGTTGGGTTTGATTTCTCGTACATTTTAACGTTTTTTTTGCTTTTATTAATAGAATTCTTTCATATTCTGATTGAACATTCACTATTCATATCTACAGAAAGTTTAAAAAAGCCCAAGCATAAAAATAGAAAAATTTTAGTTAAAAGTTGCAATATTTTTCTATAATTATTAAAATTATTAATTATTATTTTAAAATATTCTAGGATTTTCATTTTTAGAACCAAACCTCATTTAAATTTATATTTATAAATTATGATAGTCGACTTTGAATAATTTGTGCCTGTTTCGTACCATTGTTTATAAACTTACTTCATAATTCAAAGTAAGATTTATGATAGAAAAATAATTATTTTTGAATAAATTTTACTGAAATTTTAAAACGATTTGCACATAAAAATTTGTATTCAACAGTAGCAAGGAAATTGTTACTATAATAAGAAATTTACAAACCTGTATTTTGAAAGAATTTGTGATTTTGGAACTGAGATTTGTTCATAAAATTTGTGAATTTCTAAATTCATAAGGATTAATTGTCATTCATATATAAATGAAAAACCGCTGAAATTCATTTATCTAGAATGCCGTATTTCATCACATCTTGAGACTTTTGCATCTTTGGCAGCATATATAACGTAATTAAATCATTATAGATTAAAATCATCCTTATAGATGAAAATATCAATGAAATTAATTGCTACTTTTATGTCTCACTTCACGGCATTTTTAAACCTATGCATCTTTAGAAGAGCTGTCGGAAGCTGTAAAAGTGATCTTTAGCCATTTTTGTGCTTCCAATATTTTGCTGGGAACGTTAGTTACATAAAATACATACTCAATATTTTCACCAAAAAATATTATTCTGTAATGTTTGTCAACAACATGGTAATTTGCAGTGTTGCGCAGACATTCCTACTTATTGTATAAATTAGTTTCTATCTTTGGAATTATATAACTATCTTCGAATTTTATGTCAGATTGTTAGTCAGTAAACGTGGAGTCTGAAAAACGTACTTCCCCGAGACATATTAGTTGTAATCGTTGGAGACTTTTAAAATATAATATTTAAACTTTTTTATAATTTGTGGATTTTTCCCTAGAAGTTGTTTTTGCTAATCGTTTTTTCCTGTTTTTAATCGACACAATAAACAAGCACAGTCAAAGCTTAGCAAACGTTATGATTTATAGTACAATAAAACTGATTTTAGTTAAAGCCAAAAGAAAATATGTTATTAATTTGTTGGGGGACAGTAAAAGTAAAAAATTTTGTACATCGATATATTTTTATCAATTTTACAAAGGTATGTGGGTCATGCTGATTTTAATGGAGAACGCAGTGTCCCGATTTATGTGTACACTCCACGAAATAAATATAGCATACAAAAATATCTTTAGTATTATTTTTATTAGTCATGTAATTTCTCCTCTCTTTCATTACACGGTTCATGGAAGAAGAGTGTACCTGTAGATTCCATAGATCATTTGAAGTTTCTCTTCTAGCTTTTACCGTTATCTTTAACTAATTCTAAATACAGAGCGAAGTAGGTAAAGCGTACAAATATGATAATTTATGTTGACAGTGGTATTTAACATTTCATTTGGGTTGAACCTATTTTTAAAGTTGGTTAATTGTTGGTTGTGGCCGTCGGTGGTGCAATGGTTAGTGTGCGCGGCTCTTGTACATGATATCCTGGGTTCGAACCCGGTTCTGACCACCTACAAATTTTCTTTCGGCGGCGGTCACCTCGCATAGTGACGGCGACACTATGGAGTATCTAGCCATGAAAAAGCTTCTCAAATTACCGTTCGGAATCGGTGTAAAACTGTAGGTCCCAATCAGTGAGTGAAAACTGGAAAGCGCACAGCTCAATGATTGTGAGAAGTTCTCCCCAGTCCCTTCATGGGATGTAATGAGAAACCATTTATTTTTTTATTTTTTAATTGTTGGTTGTTTTCTAAAATAAATTTACATTCATGAAAAATAGTGTTAATATCGTGTTTTTTTTTAAGGAAATGCCGCGCGGAACCCATTTATCAATTGAAGAGCATCAAGAATTAAATCTTTACGAGAATGTGGAACAAGTATTAGGGAGATTGCAAGAAGTACGCAAACGAGTAAAAAACAATCTTATCTTTTATAAAAATTCCCGACAATTTGGAACTTCCAAAAGATGAAAGTACTAAGCAGCAGATATTACCTATAGACACAAATATCTCACCGTTGAATATCAAGCTCCAATTTACATCGTAAAGTAATGTTTGCTCCCTTTACTTTCTTGCGTGGTGGTTCGTCTTCTTGTTCGGAGTCTGTATTGGATGAGGACCTGTCTTCATCTGGAAAAAATTAATTGTTGTTACTCAGTCAGTTATCTTAAATTTTGTGACCTATCCTCGGAGGACACTCCCATTGTATATTCATCTTCATTGTCGGGATCGTACGTCTTTTGCGACCATCAACAAATATCAGCCACCAACGAGTCCAGCCTTTTGCCATTATATCGCGATTCCATGGGCATGACCACTTGATGGAAGCGCTCGCCATATTCATTCAACTCTGTGGCTAGCTGCTTGCTGAAGTATTCTAGATGGTGATGAAAGAAGTGAAATTTAAGAGACATGTTGACTCCGATTTTCTGGAAGTATTGCAACATCTTGGTCACAAGAGCGGGGTAATTGTGTGCTGGCTTATTTCCCAAAAATATCCTCTGACTTTCTTCATTGGCCTCCACGCCAGGTAACCATTACCGACTAAAGCGTATTTAAATTCTTTTGATTTCATGACATTCCGTATATCGGGCCCATTCAGAAACCCTTCCTTCACTTTTGCTTCGCTGATTCGTGGAAAAATATTCACTATGGCCTTGATGAAATTTTTGACGAATCCTAGTTTGACATGAAGAGGGAGCATGAGGACGTACCCCATTGGCACGAGTGGATCATTTACGCAGTTGTGTCCTTTCTCCGTTTAATCTCGAGCAAGCCAGTCATGCGTTTGGTCGGCTATCCCACAGACACAAGAAACACATGTGTTTCGTATTGCGTCCTTGGAGACTTCTTAGCATCGCCAGATCATGAAATTGTATGTTTCACCCATATCTGTGATGTAACCAATGGGATTGCTTGGTTTTATTATTATGTTCATGTAGCAAAACGACTTTCAAGCTCGATTTCGAAGAATCGATGATGCTTCGCCAATCACCTGCGACGTAATTATTTGCTCATCGCCTCCATCAGTCCCTTTATATCATGGCTATAAACAAATGTGTTCCCTTCGTTGAGTATCATTTAAAGTTTGAATAGCAATTGTCGTCTTCGATATCCGGTGACTTTGACATTAGGCTCCAAATTGTTGCCCTCTTTCTAAAGCTGGACAAGTTTTTCTGCTTCACACTGTGACAAGTTTAATTCTCCAACAATCTTGTCCATTCTTACTTGTGATATTGGAATTTTGTTCTTTTTTGATGGGCCGGCTTCTGGTATTGTTTAATGGGTGAAGTCCTATTGATCCACTGTTGCAATATAAAAATCTGTCAGGACTTGTAGGCGGTGGAATTGGTATTTGATCCGAATGCGGAAGAGGTGTTTGTGCACTTTCAAAAAAGATGTAGACTCTTTAATTGAGGCCTTTACGATTTGCTCCACACATTTCGTTTGCAAAAGCATAACAGTTGTCGGAATTGTGCTCAGTCAAAATCATTGTTACGCCAAAAAAAAGTGAACTGCGCTTACTTGGATCCACCTGGGAGGAGCATTGTATCACGTTTTAAAAATTTTGTCTGGGGCCCACGAAACGCAGCGAATTATTTCGGAATCAAAATAAAGTTTAAAAGTACGCTCCACTTGCTCAGTGAATGATCCAGTATTTGTTGAAAGAGATCTTTATTGCCACATTCGTAAATGGAGATTTTATGGACAATTTGCACTCATTTTGATATTATACTTTCGTCACTATGTTTTGTTGTTATTAATTTTTACAAAACCGGAGAAAAATCACTTGAACATTTCGCGTTCGTCGGCACTTGCTCAATAATAAATCGATCAACGAACACCTATAAATACTACGTATTTTTCAATATTTAACTGACAGGTACTTATGAATGGACGCATCTGTTAAGGGAGCATATGTACCAGAATCAGCCTTCTAAAAACAGGGTTCAGACATTATATTATTATGACTGTGTTTACGAGCGTGTGCGTTTCAAATTTTTCAAAACTTTCCAACTAATGAGCACTCATAAATGTGCATGGAATTTCTATAAAAAATCTTGCCTTACAGGTAGCCAGCGGAAAAACACACATCAATGGAAAAGTGCACTTCCCTTGTTTCTCTTTAATTGAATGTGAAATGAAATAACCTTTCCTTTATTACGTTTTTTATAATTCTGAGAGTCATAGAAAAGTCATCAACGTTTTTTCCAAAGAACTTTGTACATATCCACGAGCAATTTTTTTTAATTCATTCAGCACGATTACACAATAACAACAAAAAATAAATAATTTTGCCAAAATGTAAATTGCAAATAAAAGCGTTCATCGATTTTCATGGTTTCTGGCTCATTCTGTTCATAAGTTATGTGAAGTGACGTAATAATAATAAGACTTGAGACTTTTTGCCGTTTTGAATTTTTCATGATTTTTCGTTCTCAAGTTATGTCAAACAAAAACCCCAAACGTGAGAAATAGGACGCGTACTAACTTCATATTCGCGATGCCTAGTTTATGTATAACTTTTCCCGTTAGTCAGAACCCCGCCGATTTTGGATGTCGCACAATGTACTTGTGCTTTGCCAGAGGTATTTGCTATGAACTTTATTATGATCAACGTCTGGGCGTTCTATATTATTATCTTCGTGGAGATCCAATTAGTACAACCATATATCAGTGCGGACTTCACGCTGCAACACGCCAGATTTCGTGAGGATTTATGGATGCAACTCGGACCTTATTTATCCGACCATTTATATCCGTAGCGGAGCCATCATCTTTAGTAACATTGCGTCCCAAATAGTTCGTTCATTCGAAGTCTTCAATTAGCGATCAATTATTGGTTGGTAGAGAATTTTAAAAATTAGAGAATAAATTTTAATTTTTAATATGTTTCTGGGTAATTTGGGCGTAATGTTGAAGATGTATTGTGTGGGATAAGAATAATTCCTGTTTAACAGTCGTAGATGTGATCTAAGGTGGGCTTTCCATTAAATCTAACTGCAGACCTGTATAGCTCCCAAATCAAATATACTATCTGGTATTGCATTCTCTTGTTGGTCAAGGTGGACCACATTTTGTTTCGAAAACTTGTTCAATATCTACGAAAAGTAGATACAAATGCGATTGCAATTCAACCAGTTGCTCTATGGTTATCCACACTGTGTGTACATCACGCATTGGGTTGAATCGTATCAAAAATGCTGCTTAATTCAGGGGAAGGTCCTACAGCTAATTCCTTTAGTTAATGTGCTGCAATAGGGCTTATAACTTAACCCGCCAATGATGACGCAAATTCGACTTTGATTAATGGTGACGCCGGTCTCATGCACCGGGGTTTTTCAACTGAAGATTTTTCAAAACGTGTTGGTAATAGTTAATGTTTTTTTTTTATTTATGCACTTTGACAATAAAACAAAGATATATAATCATTTTAAGTTCTCTTATTTCAATATTAAAATTCACAAATGTTTTTAAATAGAGCATTAAAAATAACAATGTTTTAGCAATACATTTTTTAAAATTAAGAAAAAATAAAAAAATCACATATTCATTAAGGAAAATAACGTTTATTGGTCTTTCGACAATAGGAACTTTTATAAAATGAACAAAAATTGGTATCCTTCCAAAATATAATACAAAAGTGTTGCGATTACACGACAACGACATACACGGTGACTCACGGTCTCACACACCAGGTTAGAAAACAAAATACAGAAGTTGTGCTCACTAAGCAGCTTCATCATTAACTGATGGTGGGGGTGTGCAATGCTGCAGCTACTCGAAATCGCAACAAAAAACAATAACGGAGAATAAAGTTATGCGACCGGTCTCACAGATCAGTACGTCACCATTGGTGGGTTAAAGAAATAAGTTAAGTTCACACGGCCCTAATCTAATATCTGTGGTTTTCACAAATAATCGCTTATGCTATAATTTGTCAGTACAGTTAAATTAAAAGCTTGGTTAAAGATTAATTTAATTAATTTTGTTTGACAAAAATCACAAACATTGTTTAAGAATACACTAAAGATGTGTAAAGGAGGAGTCAAGCTTTTAGTGTATTATATACCCTGTTTTTTCGTAGAATTTGGTACAGGGTATCAAATTGGACGACCTTGGTGCTGCTCATGTTTTGAAGGCTTTTAAATTTCACAATTTTGAGCCGATTTTTAAGATCCTTTACTTAAAGGGATCATCTAAGAGAGGCAAACCAAAAATATGCCAAAGTGTGTGATTTATCTCTCACCATTCAAAAAATATTTGCAATCACAAATGAAACATGTCAATATTTGGTCTGACTATTTTAGTTTTTTGTTACTAGCTCGTCTCCTTTTATTAAAAATTTAATTTTGAAAATACCATCGTACTGAGTACACTGCGGGAAAAAATGACGTAAAATAATTTGAAAATTACTAATAATTTGAAAAATGAAAGGTTGTCAAAGTTATAATTTTTTTTTTGACATCAAAAAAATTCCAAAACTTTGCCGAAATGGATCCATTCGCATTTATCTTTGAATTTTATTAAGAAAGAAGTGTAGGTTATTAAAGTTTTTTTAATGATAGGACACTTAACATGCTGTCCCATGTAATTTTGTTTACTTTCGAAAATTCACCCTAGAGCCAGCCAGGTTTGGAATTCTGTAATTTTCTTTAATAAAATCATTTTGCAAAATTGCCCAAAATTTCGATTGGTGATTTTGATTTTTTTTGTATTTAAAGGAAAAAAAAACTTTAAAAACAGTTACATTTTCGTAAGACATTTTATTCCTCAAAACTTATCATTCAAACATATCAAAACATTTTATTAAGCAGTATAATAATCTCCGTACGACTTCACCAATCACATTAAAATTTTAATTAGAATCATTATTTCATAAATCTATGATTTACAAATATTATGGGGTATGCTCTCGCTATATTTGAGTTACTGCCCCATACAAAGCCAATCGAATTTCCTACTTTTGTGTCCACCAGGTTTGCTGAATATGATAATTTGCCCATGACTACCTGTAAAGCCACAAGTCAAATACATATTTATGACTTTAAGCTTTACGAGACTATTTACATAAGTGAAACACCATCTAAGACAGTTTTTACACTCACTGATTGGGACGTACAGTTTTACACCGGTTCCGAACGGTATTTTGAGAAGCCTTTTCATGGCTAAGTACTCGACAGTGTCGTCATCACTAATCGAGGTCACCGACAGAAATGTAAGGTGGTCTGAGCAGGAATCGAACCCACATTCTCATGTACAAAAGCCGCGAACACCAACCATTGCACCATCGACGGCCATCTTTCTCTACATTTAAAAATTATGAAAGCAGAATTAATTTCTATGGACAACATAAATGTTTATAAGAATATTTCTATGTTTATATAAATAATTTTAATAATATAAATTATTTAAATATATAAATTATTTATGTGTAGTATAGATTATTCACTGAAAGGAATAGCTTCGTTATAGGCATGAAAATATCCATTTCCCAAACAACATTTGATGACAACAAATCTGTTACATTACTGATATAAATATGTTTCGTTGCTGCAATGAATTTGTTTCATTGCTGCAATTAATTTGTTTCATTGTTGCAACGAAGTTGTGTCGTAGCTGCATTGAGCGTCCTATTCATGTCTGTATAACAGGTATATGTATACATACAGTTCGCACTATCATTACGATTTTCATCTAATTGAATGTACAGAATATAAAATCTCGGTTCAGAACATCCCTTAACTTATCCCTTAACATAATTTATTGTTGTGTTGAAGGTTGATTGATTCAATTCCAGCCCCAATTGAACTCGTTATTTAACTACCAATCGCTCTGTAAGCATTTTCTTCTAATAATCAACTTGGTTTATTAAGCAAATTGTGTAGTTTTTATTTTAGTTTATTTAAACTTACTTGAAGCAATTTCTTTAATTTTTATCTGTGACTTCGATGTCCGTACACTTGTATTTTTTCGTCTTTTGCTTTTTTATCGAATTATCATTAAAAACACACACAATTGATGTATTTTTGTTGTGATGTGTACTACCCTGCAGTTTCAAAAGTAGCTAGTGGCTCTATGTAGTCAGCTATTTATTTGCTTTGTGTTGTTCGTTACACTGTATTTGTTTGTCGGTTTTCGTTATATGTACTCCATTTACAAATACACAAACAACCACAACTCACATTAACCCATACAATTTATATTTCCCAATGGTCATGCTTTTTAAAATTGCAACAAATTATTTTCGGAAGTTTATAATTAAGATAGCCAATTATTTACCTCTCACATTATAAATTAAATTAAATTATTCCGGCGGAGAAATTCGTCTATCTCTGTCGCTTGTTAGGAAGGAACTGACTTAAAATGTTTACGTGTCCCACCTCTAATGATGACCATGTTGCCTTACCGAGCTTGCTTTTAAATTTGCTCAATTTCGCTCCTCTCAATTTCTTTCCTGATCTTCATAAAAATTAGTTTCGCTCCGTTAACAACTCATTCGGTGCAGCAACGACATTTATTCCTCAATTATAAATGTTGGCAATCAGCCAAAATAAATAAATAATAATAATAAACTATGGAAATCGTAAGATATAAACCAAACACAGTATATATAATTTTTGCAGGAATGAAAAATTAATTCTTGAAGCAAGGAAACGCAGGAATGAAACGATTGTCAAAGAAATCATGTGTGGAATTTTTCGATGCAACAACAACCAAATTGTGGAATCTACGAAATTTTTCATGACAGAAAAGTAAAACATTAACGAATTTGTTTCATACATGCGACGAAGCGTTTTTCTCTCAGTGTTAAAACATGTGTTTTCAACAACACAATCTGAGATATCAAAACTTAAAAAAATCAATTTCTTTCGCTTCTGGGTTGTGCTTTACTATATCATGATATATTAGTTCTAACAAAGTGTTCCGGAACTGATAGTAGCAATAAGTGTTGCATTAGGTTTCAAGTTTGATGCAACTTTGAACATTGTGATGTATCAAATAATCTAATTTGCTTATCATCTCTGTTTCTGCATTTTCTGAGCTTCTTCCGGGAGGTCACCTAATGGAAGCATACTATTTATCTCAATTTGTTTTCCATGAAAAATTAGTTTATGCATGGTAAGCGTTACTGGTCTCCTTGTATATTTTTTTCATGTATACTTTAATAGCGCAATCTATATATTTAATAAATTAGAAATAATCCACTGATTATTTTACATTGGAAATCCACAATATTTATATAAGTAAATGGTGAAGATAAAGTGACAAAGCCAAAACTGCTGCCGTTACCTTTAACCTTTTGAACGAAAAACGTTAAACAGTCCTTGTAGTAAGAGATGTTGGATAGCTCTTCTTCTCAGTCTGCTAAAGGCTACGATACATGACTTCAAATTTGCTAGAGAATTTGGATTCTATTCGCTGTATTTCTTCTTTAATAGTAAGCATTTTGAGACCAGAATGAGTAATTGGTTGTTGGTAATAAACCTTGGAGCATTTGAGATTTTCCGAAAAGTTTGGAGGGCAAGTTTCACGTTTGAGAGTACACGTGACTTGGACTGATTTTGTTTCATGGAATTTGATCCTCCAATTAATTCGCCAAGATGAGATATTATCGATACATTTTTTAAGGGAGATACTTGCGTCTATGGGGTATTCATTGACGGCTAAAGCAGCTGTATCAAGAGCAAAAGTTCCGATTTCAACTCCGTCTGGTAGCGGGAGATCTAGAGTGAAAAGCAAATAAAATGTTGGGCCCAAAAAGCTACCTTATAATACACCTGATTTAGTTTGACAAATTGAGCTAAATTCATCATTTTCTTTGACATAGTAATAGTCAGATATATTTTTTATCCAGGAGTTATCATATTTTCTAATAGAGTGATTCATTTCTCGTGTATATAAATTAGTTATAATATTTTGAGTTTCTTAATCATATACTTCAAATTTAATTCTTGCTCTTAATAACAGGTAATAATATTTTGAAATAGCTTACTAAATTGCGATCAAGACCTGAAATTTGCGTGGTTGTTTCAGGATCATCAAAGAAACGTCTTGCAGTGTGGCCGTCATTTGAGCATTCATTGCCATAAAGGGGCTTATCAATTATCATTCCTTTTAGTTTTAATACTTTCGATTCTTCTTGTAGAAGTGAATTATTTCTCGCAGCAGCATTTCGATTTCACGAGGTTAAACGACAATAAATATCGATAATAAATAACATGGGATTGTCCGTGGAGGTGGAAAGTTTCTGATAGCCATTCACTTGGGAGTAGCCAGAAATGATTCCTTCATTGGGCAGTCCAAGCAGCTCACTACTTCCACGCAGTATGTCCTGGGCAATGGCTCTATCTGAAACCTCCGTTAGCTAGCTAGAGTGAGGAGGCGAAAATAAATGAGCAGCTTGATTTGGTTATGCCATCATTGATGTGTCTCAGGCTTAGTAGGTGACTGATGTCACTGAAGCTCATCAAGCTATCGGGCATGTTCTTTTGTCCTTTAGAAGGCGGATGAGCCAAACATATGGGCCAACGGCGGATAAAAAACCAAAAGAAGAAAATCCAGGTTGGAAACAGCGACATATACTACAGTTTCCATGAGAAAAAATATGAATTTGGTTGCGGATTTATAGTTGGCAAAAGACCGCGACAACTAGTCTCTAAGTTCAATCCTGTGAGTGAACGTATAGCCACAATCCGCATAAAAGCGAAATATTTTTATATTTCCCTAATTTGTGTGCATGCCCCGACAGAAGAGAAAAATGATGATGGCAAAGACATATTCTATGAGCTCCTAGAGGAAACGTATGACCGCTGCCCTGGCCATGACATTAAGATTGTACTAGCAGATTTTATCTAAAGTATGCAGGGAGAATGTGTTTCATCCAACTATTGGCAATTTCAGTCTTCATGCTGACAGTTCCGAAAACGTTATGAGACTGATTGACTTTGCCGCGGCAAAAAACATGGTCATTCCAGCATAAAGACATCCACAAGGCTACTTGGGTAGCCCCTGATCAAAGAACGAATAACCAAATTGATCATGTGGTAATTGATGGAAGGCACTCATCCAGTGTAATGGACGTACGAGTGATCAGAGGAGCTAACATTGATTCTGATCACTACCTGGTAGCAGCAAAGGTTCGCAAAAGATTAAGTAGAGCGAAAATCGTACGAAACCAGATGCAGAGGAAGCTGGACATCGGAAAGCTGCAATTACCAGAGGTAGCCACAGCCTACTCAAGGAAGCTCTCGCAACTTTTGGCACATAACCCACCCCGATAACGATCCTGAACCGCAGTGGAAACCCATTTCCGACTCTATAAAAACTGCCGCAATAACCGTACTTGGTTTTGAAAAACCGCTTCGCAACAAACCATGGTACGATGAAGAGTGTCGCATTGCAAATGATGAAAAGAACGCTGCACGCATGGCAATGCTTCAGTCAATTGCAACGCGAGCTGCGACAGAGGTATAGGGAGAAAATAAAGGAGGTAAACCGCCTCTTTAGGCGTAAGAAACGGCAGTGGAGAAAGCGCGAGAATCAGAAAATTGAGTCATACAGAAGGAAGAACGAAGCCCGAAAATTCTACCAACAAGTCAAAAACGGAAATAATAGAAATGGTTCAGGGCACCCTTCTGTCAAGACAAGGTCGGAAATCTCAACGCAGATATGCAGAGTATGTTGGGAATATAGAGAGATCATTTATCTGCGCTACTGGTACCTTAGGTATCCAATGACGAGACAATCGATCTAAATTTGGACGACGACGTCGATTGCTCCCCTCCTAACTAGGACGAGTTCAGAACAGCTATTGCCCGGCTTAAGAACAGTAAAGCCGCAGGAGCCAATGGATTACCGGCGGAGCTGTTTAAGGCTGGCGGCGATGAGCTGATAAGGTGCATGGTTATTTGGTTAGATAAATGCATGCTCAGCGATTGGAGTCTCAGTGTACTATGTCCCATATTTAACAAAGGTGACCCTTGTATCTGTGCCAACTACCGTGGAATAAGCCTTTTATCCATAGCATATAAGGTTTTATCAAGTATAATGTGCGAAAGACTAAAACCAATTATCGCTGACCTGATTGGACCATACCAGTGTGGCTTTATTCCTGGAAAATCGACAACTGACCAGATTTTCACGCTACGCCAAATCCTGGAGAAGACACACAAAAAACAAATCGACACCAATCATCTATTTATCGATTATAAAGCGGCCTTCGATAGTCCGATACGGGCGAAACTCTATGAAGCAATGTCTGAGCTTGGTATTCCTGCAAATCTCATACGCCTTTGCAAGATGACCTTGATGAACACCAAATCCGCAGTGAAAATAATTAAGGATCTTACCGAACCTTTCGAAACTAAGCGAGGCCTCAGGCAAGGCGACACCCTATCGTGTGATCTCTTTAACATCTTAATGGAGATCATTATGAGAAAAGCTGCAGTCAACATGAATAAAACCATCAGCAGCAAAAGTCACATGCTGCTCGCGTATGCTGATGATATATGTAGATATCATTGGGCGCACAATTAGAGAAGTTACTGCGGTTTTTTCGAGAATTGCGAAGGAGTCAGTAAATGTGGGTCTGACGGTAAATGAGGACAATACAAAATTAATGGTTTCAACGAACAGGGCCTACACGCGATTAGGCCAAAGCGTGATCTGCCGTGAACAAAAACAACAACGTCAGCCTTGAGATCAAGCGGAGAATTGTGCTTGCGAATAGATGTTATTTTGGGCTAAGCAAGCACTTTAGAGATAAAGCCCACTCTCGGGTAACAAAAGTCCAGCTGTACCAGACTCTCATTCAACCCGTCTTGCTTTATGGCGCAAAATCCTGGGTCCTATCGCAAGCAGACGAAACATCTGTAGGAGTCTTCGAGAGAAAAATACTCCGAAAAATGTATGGCCCTATAGGGCACAACGGCGAGTATCGGCGACGCATGAATCAAGAACTGTATGAGCTTTATCCTGACATTGACATAGTTAAGCGGATCAAAATAACGCGATTGCGCTGGCTAGGCCATGTCAGTAGAATGGATGAAGACGAACCGGCACGAAGGGTTTTCGAAACCGAACTCGAAGGAAGACGAAAAATAGGAAGACCAAGACTCCGCTGGAGGGATCAGGTTGACGAATCCCTGCGTACACTTGGTATTGCCAACTGGAGAAATAAAGCAAAAGATCGCAGTGGTTGGCGAAATATATTATCTTCGTTTTGTAAGGTCCCTGACCGCCCGGCGTTGTCCGTGACCGGATAAGTAAGTAAGTAAGTACTATATTTGGCATATTGTCCTTCCAGACCACGCATTCCCTGTCAATTGTAGACGGTGATACGGCATTGTCGTCTTCTAAATCCTCTTCGGAATCCATCGTATCTTCAACGATATTTTCTACTGAAACCATATCCGTACATATTCCGTGGTTGTGGTATACCATCCGGGAAGGAACGTGGCCACAGTTATCTTCCCCGAGTCCAACAGTAGGGAGGCTTCTTTATTTTTTCCGTCTCTTTGGACGCTGTTTTTCTTATGATGTTTTTGAGAGCACTGCCGCTATCAACAAGCATTTCAAAATGTCTGGTTTTGACAAATTCTTCGTTACGGATAACTTTAACAAACTTGAAAAAGTTTCCGTTTTTTTCAACACCTCTTCCCAAAACACCATTGTACGCTTCAACTGAAGTAGTAGTACGAGTGTTTTGCTTGTAAACGCTGAAGTTTTCACATCCAACCTTTAATAAAAATATACAATATGATTAGAAATGCTAGCATTATAATTATTTGCACTAACCTTTTTCGAAATAGCTTATGAATCCAGTTAACTTTTTGTTGTCCATAAGACATATTGACAATTTGATTCGGTGGAAAGCCTCTGGTATTAAGGTTTGGGGCAGTAGTGGTAGTGCCATGATTTTATGATATGCTGCGGATGCAGACTTTGATGATCTGATATATTCAAAAAATTGATTTCCGAGATTTAATGTTTCGACAAATTGCTTGTCAGAAATGAAACCTAAAAATAATTGAAATATAAAATGACTGTTAGGTGTAATACAGTAAGTGTGGGTACTCAAATGAAAGGGAATTAACACTCAAAGAATCGAGCGATTTTTGATCTTAAAAGTGCCTAGAAAATTCTATAAATTTTAATTTGAGTACCCAAACTTACTGTATTACACCAAACACATTAACAAGATTTTGGTGTATAAAAAATAAATGAATGGTTTCCCATTACATCCCATCAAGGAATCGGGGAGAGCTTCTCACAACCAGTAAGCTGTGCACTTTCTAATTTTATACTCATTGATTGGGACCTACAGTTTTACAACGGTTCCGAACGGTATTTTTGAGAAACATTTTCATGGCTAAATACTCGATAGTGTCGCTGTCACTATGCGAGGTGACCGCCGTCGAAAGAAATTTTAAGGTGGTCAAAGCAGGGATCGATCCAAGGATCTCAAGTACAAGAGGCGCGCACACTACCCATTGCACCACCGTCGACCACATATACATTTAACAAAAAAACATTAAAAGATGTTGTTTTTCGACCTCATTTTCGTTGTTACAGTATTTCTAATCTTTCCGGCTCAAGGTCCACATAATTCAAAATGTTTTTCAATTTATATTCTTTACCATATTTTATTTTATTTCAATATTTCGACCGTCATCGACGATCATCTTCAGGATCTAATTTAAAAAATGTTACAAAAATTATTTATTTATTTATTACTAATATGTGCTATACATTACGTACATTAAACACACAATCTTCTAAAAACTATTCCCGTTGCGTCTCAACTGTTTTGACTTTCTATCTCGTCTTTGTATTTAGCCTGTATATACCCAGTCGGAAATTTGGTAAGGTACTTCCAATGGTAAGGCAAGTTTTGAATACTTAATTTTGTTGTTTACTAAAAGAAACTAGAAAAGGTATACAAATCAAATCCTAAAAATAAATCCGAAGTTCTTGCTAAGCGTCGGCTAATTTTGAATACTTCATTTCTATGCTTACTAAAAGAAACTAGAAACGGCATGCAAAGCCGAAGCCAAAAAAACAGTTACGCTTGCTTACTTTTGTTGTTGAACGAGAAAATCAAAAATGTCAATCTCTGTCATTTCATTTCTGCTACTGGCATGAGACTGCCTGTTTTTTGAATATAAATAAGAAGTTTAATAAAATATTTCTCTAAGTTAGTGCTATTTTGCAAAATGCTATTGAGTTTATACAGAGAACAATGTTTTATACTTTATAGTGTTTATATACTTTATTGCCGCTTTTATACTTTACATACCATGCGGGGGTTTTCACGAAGAAATTTACGGCTCTTGGCAGCTAAAAACAAAAAATTTTTTTTTGTTTTTATACCTTACGCATACATTACACTGTAAGCGAAGAAAGAAGTATTATTGCTTACGTTTTCATGTATCGAGAAGGGGAAAATGCATGCTTTTGGAAAGCATAACTTACAAATTCTTCCAAAAAGAAACCATATTCGGAATGCACGTTCTCAATATTGTAATGCATTACACTTTCATTGCCAAAAAGAAGTTATTCTAGAATCCAAATACGAAGTTTCTCGATTGATAACATGCATTATCTTCACTTTATTTTTAGAAACAAAATTGGAAGCATGTAGTATCATGTCTTCTTATCCTTTCAAAATAATGCTTACTACAGGCGGCAATTCTTTTAAGAAAGTAATGGGAATTCGTAAGGGAAGATAGCATCACTCTCGAACGGAAAGTAAGCATATTGTAATGCATTATTGCATGCTTCTTTTTCCTACTGGGTATGTGTACAGTTGTCAGTGTCAGTTTTGTAGTTTATTCTGTTCTCACTAGCTACCAGTGATAATATTTGTTAATTTTCAAGGGGGCTTTTTTTATTCTTCGATAGTACTGTTTTCGACATAAGTTATAAGTTATTATCGACGTTAATTATAAAATAATTAAATAAATCTGTATTTACACCAAAAGTGTAAGGCCTGTTTGTAGAACATAATCGGTTATGTCTGTGTACGGTTTGTTTCGGTGTAAATGGAGTGAAAGCTTTAGTTATCATGAGGCACGCCTATATTTCAGACTTATTACACAAAATATAACAACATAAATAAATCTTGGCAATTTCGATCAGCTAAATTCAGTGATGCAAATTTAGCTCTTTTGGGGCTACCTTTCGATCTTACAAAACGCGAAAAAAAATTGCAATGGCGATTTTTTGAGAAACACGTAGTGTGCACGCGTTTTGAGTTTTTATTTAGCGCTTTAGCCCGTTTTGTGTACAACACCAATTTTGCTAAAGAATGTTAATTTTTTTTTGTAATATGGGTATTCCCGTTGTAATATGACATTTTTGTTGCTAATGGTCTTGAACAACTGTTACTGATACATTACTGTGACTAACGAGCGTAGTATTTTCAAAAATATGTTCATAATCATTGACACATGCTAAGTTTGCTTCTATTTTTGAATTGGTTATCGCCTAAAATGTCGCCAGGTATGGGAAGCACAATTCACTTTTAATCCTTTAAAATTGCAGACCATGCTGTTTCCGTCAAATCTGCACTCCACACATCGTTTTCTTCAGTTGACAATCTGAAAGAAATTTCCAAAAGGAGAAGTTGCAATTTAATAAAAACAATTTGCGTGTGAGATATCAACGAATATGCCCTCGTTCAAATGACCAGCGATGCTTCTGTGGTTGGCGCGAAATCGGGATTTAAAATTGTCGATAACTGGCGCATAGATCAAGCTGAATTCTGGTTTATTGCCATAGATCTGCGACTCATGGAACCCTACAAGAAAATGTCTAACTTGGTAAAATGCGCGGTGAATGTTGCCATTTCCCGTTGCCTCTGCCTCAGATAACTCTCAATTTGGTCCAGAATAATGCCGATTGTAGCATCAGCTGTGTATCACGTAGCGACATCCTGTTGGAACCACATGTGGTGATCGGTAGCGCTCTCAGTTCAGGGTGATAGTAATGTCATCATCATCTTCGAAGAAGTACTGAGCGATGATGCCTGCGAACCACAATCCAGACCAAACAATGGCATTCTGTATGCATTGCCATACTTCAGTTGAAGCGGCAGAGGTATACCTGGCAGCATTCGTTGGAATTCATTGCGCCGCGATGGGGCCTTAAACATTTAGTAGTTAATAAAATGTTCTTTAATATAATAAAATAAAACTTTACCTTTAGGAACACAGATTTTATACTTGAAATTAAGTTGTTCACAAGCGGAAATTGAGCGCGAACAAACTCTGCTAACCTGTGGAGTCCATGGGAAAAGCACGTCAAGTGCATCATTTTTGGGTACAACACCTGAAGAGCACCAACAGCAGCCATCATATATGCAGCAGCGTCCGTACCTTATTGTACTGGATACCTTAACAATTACAGTCAAAGTTAATATTTGAACATATTAAACAGCTAAATTCCAACGAACCATTTGGCCAAAGCAAAGACAAACTGTCGTTCACGAAGGCGGCCACAGTGGTGGTATTGACAGCTTCTACTGTTGCTGCGTTGAACAAGTAGCTGTTCGCGCGTTCATTAGGGTCACACGTTAATACCCCAAAAATTAAATTTATTTCCATATTCCATATATTCGCTTTTTGCCTTTTCCTTTAGATCTTTTCGAACCTTTTCGTAGAAACAAGGCACGTATCTCTGGCGAAGCGTTGATTCGCAAGGCAGCGGCTCATTGGTGTACTTGCCCAAAAACTTCTTTAGGCTTAGATGGCTAATTTTTTTTAAAGGAATATTTGCTTCTACGAACGCTTCGCACAAATCCATAGCTAAAGTGTTTTGCTCTTTTGCTTGGTATTCCGTCACCAAAGTCTGTGTTTGCTTCGGATTTCGGTTTTCGGCACCTTCTTTATGCTTTGCCGTTTCCAAACGCTGCTTAACATTGAAAATTTTGGTCGCGGCGGCCGGACAATTGCAGTAAGTGCAAAAAAGAACCATCCGATCCGCACGATAACACGCGACTTGAACTCTCCCGCAGACTCTTTCTCTTTTGACATTATGTCAATAGCACAAAAAAACAAGGGGTGCTAAAAATCGTTGCCAGAATTTTTTTTAATATTAGAACAATTTTTGTGGAAAATTTAGACAATTTTTCCTTTTATTTTCGGAAAAAGCCAAATATATGCTTTTATATGCAAGAACGTGTAAAATATGCGTGAACGTGCCAAATATGCAGAATGGATATGCAGTATGAATTTTCAAGCATATATCTTCATTCGCACGTGTTGCTCGGCGCTGTAACTTGCTATGTTGATTTGTCTCTATTGTCTGAAAATAAATAAGAGGAAAACTAACAATAGATAAAACAACGTAACTGCCATGGATTGTCAACCGCAACATTTAATTTTATATATTAATTCGGATTTGTTGTATGGTTCAATTTTCGACTTGGTATAGCTAAATAATGTTCTCTTATACCATGTGCTATGGTCAGTAGGCGTGGTTTAACATTAAATTTTCCCATACATTCGTCTAATAATTTTTCCATTACTATATCCGCAATTACAGGTGATGCTGGCGAACCCATCGGAATTTCCTTTTGCTGTTGGTATATTTTATTCTCATATTTAAAATATCTGTTGTCAAGTATGCAAAACTTAAGTATTTCCATGAATAGTTCCTGTGTCATATTTGTGAATTTTTCTATCAAAGCCCATTTCCTTCTAATTACGTCCAATGCTAATTTTATAGGAATACTAGGAAATAATGAAACTACGTCAAATGAGATCTTCTTCGATCAATTCGTCCTCTTATGGACTATGTAAATATATTATCAGTATATTGTAGAATTTGACGAATCATTCGACATATAATGTCAAGGATGCTATTGAATTGAAGGATAGAGTCAAGGACAATTATATAGCTGATGATGACCTATTGATCTCATGTGGCGTGGTTTCATTATTTCCTAGTATTCCTATAAAATTAGCATTGGACGTAATTAGAGAGAAATGGGCAGTGATAGATAAAAGTGCTTCCCATACCTTGCGACATTTTCGGCGATAACCAATTCAAAAATAGAAACAAACTTAGCATGTGTGGTCAATAAATATGGACAAATTTTTGAAAATACTACGCCCGTCTGTCACAGTAATATATCAGTAACAGTTGTTCAAGACCATTACTGATACAAATAAAAACTCAAAACGCGTGCACACTACGTGTTTTTCAAAAAATCGCCATTGCAATTTATTTTCGCGTTTCATAAGATCGAAACGTGCTAAATCTAGCCCCAAAAGAGCTAAATTGGCATCACTGAACTCAGCTGACCGAAATTGCCAAGATTTATTTATGTTGTTATATTTTGTGTAATAAGACTGAAATATAGGCGTGCCTGATGATAACTAAAGCTGCATTTACACCGAAACAAACCGTACACAGATTAAATGCATTTTATTATGTTCTACAAATATGTAATCACCTCAAATTTTTGGCTCGGATTTTTTATTATCCCACTGTAATTTTCAGGGCGACATGAAATATCGCCCAAAAGAAAAATGACCCAAGAATTTTATGAAAAATCGCCCAATTTTTAAATTGGGTTAAATATGAAAAAAGCCCAAAATTACATATGAAATTTTGCGCGATGTTTTTGAAATAATTTTTCATGTTTTGTTTTAGCGAGCGCCGCTATAGTAAAGTTACTTTTAAAAAATCATGCTATTCTTCTTTAAAGGAATTTTATATTGTGCTTAAGTATGAGCTGCACTCAAAAAATCGCGCAATTATGGAGAAATAATTGCTTCATAATGCATTGAAGCAAGCGCTGCAGGCGAAAAGTTATTTTTCGAAAATCGCGCAATTGTTTTGGAAAGGATTTTCATGTTATGTTTTAGCGAGCGCCGCTATAGTCACGTTCAAAAATCATGCTTTAGGTAAGTGCCGTAGTCGCAGAATCGCGCGATTTTTTGCGAAATTCTTTTTATATTTGGTTTTAAGTAGCGCCGCTGACTAAAAGTCATTTCCAAAATATCACGCGGTTCTTTTCAAATAACTTTACATATCGTATTGTAGCAAAGATAAAAAAAATAATTCTCAAAAATTAAAAAAAAAATATGGCCCACAATGGGTCTGTTTTCATATTTAATTTTATGAAAAAACATCCAAATGGGCAATTTTTCACAAACGTAAAGGGGAAAATGAAATAATGCCCACAATTTATGAAATAAGACGCACTTTTCTGTGCGATATTTCATATGAAATTTCGCTCATATTTGTATGGGTTTTTTGGGCAATTTTTCATAAATTATTTTGGGCGATTTATCGTTTCCCCAATTTTCAGCATTTTGTGCAGCCTTTTTTCATTTCGTTTATTTGGGGTCGTAATTCGTTTCTCTGAAAATTAAATATGGCTCCAAATTAAAATTAAAAAGACCCCACAAAAATCTGGAAAACTTTGTGTTGTTGTGACAAATACAAATCTTTGGGGCTATTTTTAATTTTTTGTTTTGGGGCCACAGTTCGCAGAGCCGAAAATTACGCCCCAAACCCAAAAAAGAAAATAGCCTATTTTTTGGGGTATATTTTCCTACATTCAAGCAAAGTGAAATTAGGACTGTATGAAGGTAGGCCAGTGGAAGTTAGGCCCCTGATTAAAAATGAAATTATGGAGTGTTGTTTCATTTCTAGAAGTGTTTCAAAGAAGAAATAAATAAAAATCCCCCAAACATGAATTGGGATTGGGCCCAAAAAATTGTATAAAGAACCACAACACGAAATTTTAGGGTGCCTGTCACTTTTTGGGCTCTCTAATCCTTTTGTGGCCGTCGGTGGTACAATGGTAGTGTGCGCGGCTCTTGTGCATGAGGACGTGGGTTCGATCCCTACTCTGACCACCTTAAATTTCTTTCGACGGCGGTCACCTCGCTTACTGACG
Source organism: Phaonia tiefii (assembly GCA_963931995.1). Classification (NCBI taxonomy): domain Eukaryota; kingdom Metazoa; phylum Arthropoda; class Insecta; order Diptera; family Muscidae; genus Phaonia; species Phaonia tiefii. The sequence continues at coordinate 192,501,000 of OZ008369.1, forward strand.
GCGACACTATCGAGTATTTAGCCATGAAAAAGCTTCTCAAAAACCGTTCAGAACCGGTGTAAAACTGTAGGTCCCAATCAGTGAGTTTAAAACTAGAACGCGCAAAGCTCACTGGTTGTGAGAAGCTCTCGCTAATCCCTTCATGGGATGTAACGGGAAACCTTTAATTTATTTTTTTTAATCCTTTGTTTATTGGAGTTTAATTTCCTTATGAAATTGCACCCCAAATGAAGAATGTGAAATTGGGCCCCAAATAATATTTGGGTTAAGTTTTCGTTTAATTTTAGGCCTGTTTTCATAAGTTGGGATGTAAATTCACTTTTAGCATAAAAGTTGTTTCCATGAAAACTATAAAGAATATAGGATGTAATTTCATGGGGTGTATTCTAGGAAATTACGCCCTGATATTAAGAATGAAATGTGACCCCGTAAGTAATGTAACCCAAGTTAGACTATATGTAGGAACAGCGTTATTTTGGAGATATTGGAATTTTGGGGATCAATAAGTACTGCTCGCAAAAATGAAACTTTAAAAATTAAACCATACCATTGTGAAACAACAGAGCTACGATATTAATGAGTTATCTTTTTCTCATGTTAGCAGTTTTGTACAATACAATTATATAAAAAGTTGCATAATAACATAATCGGAAATTTTTTTCCTGCAAAATCGCAAGATTTTTTTAGAAAACATTGTCACATGAGTTGCTTTTCTTCTGCACGTAAAAAATGTTAACAAGGAAATATTCAAACGTTTCAAACTAGACAATGCCATTGACAATGCCAAAGAATTCACGTTATTGTTTACAACTATGTACTCAATTTTCTTACTTAATTTTTTTCCTAAATGTTGTTTTCCTAAACAAATTTCGCCTACTTCAGCTCTACACATAAGAAGATTAAGGATGATACATTAATACAGTGTTTTAACTAGACAATGCCATTGAACTTTTTCACCTGAATTATTTGATTTCGACTGGTAAAAGTTTTCGAGATAGGATTCGCGCTATTTTGTACACCTACGTGCGCAATTTTCTTTCTTAATTGAAACAGCATAATCGAAAACTAAACTTTTTCAAAAGAAAATCGCCCGATAGAAGATAGTCTTTCCCCCTACATACCAATTTTTAGGTATGACTTACCCTTCTTAACGTCGAAAATCATCGCTCCACGGAAACTATATTCATTGGCAGTGTTACTATTTAGAGTCGGTAGAAGTACAAAAAACGTTCGTAAAGAACTGTTGATTGCAACTAATTTGGCATCCGGTTTGGTTTAATGGTTTGCCATTTTTTTTTCTTTCTTCTTCTATGACTCACAATACGGGTTGGGATTATATTGTACAATGTTGAAATAATAACCTCGTGGTCTCAAAACTTGCTGTACAAATTAGAAAACACTACGTCCAAATACCGTTTAAAGAGGGTTGTTCTGTAATACTACTTGACATCCGTAATGGGTATATTCGATCTCTACTTGTGCGTGCCTGATCTTCTGGGAATTTCTGCGATTGTATCACTTTTGCGAAGAATTTATCAAATGCCTAATTAGAATATATGCGCATAGTACTTAATTTAGACTTGATGCACTTAATTTGCTCATACTCAACGACTATGTTAAGATTTACAGTTTGTTAATACCGCGATAAATTGTGCGTAAGGCTCAACAACTCCTTACACACTCTGAAAAACCTGTTTTTTTTTTGTTCTCCGGATGCAAACATAACCTGTATTTTGAGCTTGTAGCAAGTATAGTATACTTGCGTCTAAACACAACGTGTTTCCTATTCAATATTACATGTTGGAAACAGAATGATTAATATGTTGTAATATTTGTATTTGTGACCCAAGTATAGCTGTTTGGGATACAAATAAAGCTTTGTTTTTTGAACTATTTACTTACTCTCTATTGAGAGGAAGAGAATAAAAGAAGTACAAAGAGAGATTATAGCGTATAAATTTACTGTCATTGATTCATAAAAATTTATAAATGCGTGTGTAAGTTGAACATGAAGTAAGTACTTATATTTGTTAGATCTGTAGCGTTTTAGTTTCATGTATTCAGTCGTCAATCGGAAAGAGGGTAGCAAATGCGCCTGGTTGATTAAGTAAGCATGCTGTGGAAAAAGTGTATATTACAAGCCAAAATAGCTGTCTTCTTTGTAGCTTGGTGTTTGGGTGTGTGCTAATCAATCCTCCCAGCGGCGAAAGTCATGACAAGGAAGGCCTGAAACAGGCCTTCTTTAAAATACGTCAGGCCTACCCTACACCTTACCTCCTCCCTTCTTTTTAACATTGCGTTAGATTAGATTTATTTTAATTTATTTTTGTTAAAAAAAAATAAAATTAAAACAATTTATTTTATCACCAAATCATTATCCACTTCTACATATTTATTTATAATTATGTATGTCTCGTATCTATCTTAGAAAGTTTTACCACGCCCAACTTCAAATTGAAAATTTTAAAAATACCCTGTAAAATTTTAAATAAAAAATATAATTTTTAAATTTTTATGAAATTTTCTAATTAAATTCAGGTTAAAAAGATTCGGAAAGGAAATTTCTCAAATTTTCTTCTTGGTTATATCTGATGAAAAAATTTATGCATTCCGCAGGCCTTATTTCAAGAAGGCATTACAAGAGGACTATTCCGCATGCCTTATTTGCGGAAGGCCTTGCTACTTCCCCCGCTGGGTTACATGTTGGAAACAATATAATTAAAATGTTATAGTATGTGTATTCGTGATCCAAATATATATGTGTTTATGATACAAATACAGCTGTGTTTGTTGCACTGTTTGTGTTCTCTCGAGAGCAAGACAATAAAAGAGAGATTGTTCAGAGTAACTATATTTTGCAACTATTCTTTCAGGTAGTGATTCATAAAATGTAAATTGCAGATGAAGTGAGTGTTTCTTATTATGGCTGATGTATTGCGGTTTAGTTTATTGCATTCAGTTGTCAATGGTTCAGCGGATAGAGGATATCAAATGCACTTGGTCGGTGCTTAGTAGAAAATAATAAATAAAGGCTCGGACGTTATGATAAACATTTTGAGAACAAAAACTGAAAAGAGCAACAACATGAAGCTTTTTTTGTTTGCCGAAAATTTTACTGCGAAAATCGGAGCGGAATGCCATTTGTGAAATTTAATAAATACAACCCTCAGTATTTAAACCGCGCTTGGCTTGCATGAACGAGATTTTTATACACATATGAATATTGTTTGTGTACCAACGCATACTGTTAATCGTGATTTAAAATGTCATAGAGCTCGGCGAAGTTGAAATCTTCTGAAAAACCTGACAAGAAAGAAATTAGAAGCAAAAGAGCAACAGATTCTTATTTCATAAAACAAGCAAATAATGCATTCAATGCAAGAAAATATAAAGAGAAATGCTTTAAATCTTTTAGTTTTTTTTATTAATTGGTTCTAAGTGTTGATTTATCATGGTAAAATTATAAAAAATAATTTGTTTCTGTTATGTTTGGGAGGAAATACGCACATGTTTCCACGTAATCGCATACATGTTTGCCTGTAAAAATTTTAATGTTTCAATTTAAATATAAGTGTGTTTGGGACTTTCAAACATACGAATGTTTGGGATGTGTTCCAAACCCACCCAATAAAAAGCTAAATGAACATACTCGACTACGAAAACTTAATGCATCATTACAACCTAAATGTTAAGATATATTTGTGGTTATCAACTAACATGTAACGCTAAATATTAAATAAATTTAACTTGGTGTATATAAAATATCAATTTTACCATTTTTCATCAAGACTTATTACACTTGCATTGTTTCAGGTATCGATTCATAGAAACCGTCTACATAGTCCTGTCCTCCTACCCATCGAATTTTACAATAGGAAGGAAGGCGTTGTGATAATTTTCCATTTTCATTACAAAATTTCAGTTCTTCTTCGGCCAACTACTTTCGTGTGATAACATATCTGTGGGACAGTTAATTTTGATTATAGATTATCCCTGACATGTTGGCGACGCCCTCATAACCCAGTCCCCAAAGGTAACATAAATTTAGTGTAGTTATTTCTACCAGCAAAGCTGAAGAAATTTGTTCGCCAATTGTCCCATCCATTTTCAGAAAATTTTAAATTCATTTCTTAAGTTGGCATACCTTTTTGCCAAAAAGTTTTATGCAAACTGTTATTTGCTTCTTTCTTGTTGTATCTGTGATTTCGTCAGACAGCTATGACAAACCCCCAGACTCGTTGATTTGGTTAACCATATTTCGTTGTATGAATCTGAGTATTATTCCAATCATTTCATTTTGAATGCGTAGACTCATATATGAAGTATTGTTTGGTGTTTTATGGAAGTAGTCTCTCTGCTGAAAATTTCCCATGATCATTTGTACCACGCAAAGCTAAGTTTTGTCTTTTTATTAAAATAATAGTCTCAACAAATAACTTGCGTCTTGTGTGTTTGTTTGTTGTAGTTTTCCGATGATTGTTTGGTAACTTAAACATCTACACTTTTGGCAATAGTTGTTCTAGTTTCTAAAAAGTTTTAAGTTTTAGTCATGGCTTCTTTATGGTACTGGTTTGATTCATCTTAATGAAAATTTCGAATATCACTTTTCCAATTACCGTAAGGTTCATTCACCAAGGACTTCATATTTACATGTGTACCTCTCCGTAACCAACTTTCATTTCAAATAAAACACATGTATTCCAAATGCTCCTTTTGAATATAGCGAATAGCCCAGCCATGAAAAATTGTCCAACCAGTAGAACTGAAAAATTACTCCTTTTCCACAATTTTCAATTTGAGACTCAGTGCTATGTTTGCTTTTGGGAGGCCACATTGGGGGAAACTCTCCTTTATGCCTTCAATTGATGTCGTAGTTTTTGGCGCGACATTTTTGTATCAACGTTCTAGTTAATTGTATCGGTTCGAGGCAAGTGTACTGAGTTGATCGGTACACACGAAAAGTCTGTATTCAATCACATTTTTGAAAACCTCGATTTTAACCAGTACCTCGTTTATGTAGTTCTCGAATCGAAAAAGTTTTCACATTAACCATGAAACAAAAAACATTTCACATTAACCATGAAACAAAAAGATTTGTGAGTAAAAAGTGTTTCTGAATATCAATGCGAAAAGAGGCAACACTGATGACGTTTTTATTGGAATATTCCAAGAAAACTGTCAAGTAATACAAAAATATAGACAAACAAAATAAGCTAGTGCGACAAAGAACAACAAACAGAAGTTGTTTTAAGAGATTTCCGCTGCTTCTTACAATTTGTGTTGGAATTTAACCCTCCAAATTGTCTCTTGCAAATTCTAAATTAGTTGACATATATTCAACTATATTTTCTTTTTGATTTTTGATTTTTCTGTAATAATTAGGTAGTTTGTCCTTTGAAATACACAAGAAACTGGTATAATTCTTGCCTTCTACATTTAAAATATTAATTCTTAATTTCTTAAATGCCTTTTATAAATTTTAAATATTTCGACTCCCTACTTTTCAGAAACACCTTTTCTCGCATTTTTCCAATAAGCATGAAAAAAAGCATTACCTGACAGAAAGTTTTCGCAAAACAAATGTTGTAGAAACGTCGCATGTGAAAAGCTGTTTTTTGTACCGATTCGCAGCGTTTTTGTTTCAATTCACATATTCCATGTGAAAACTTTTTCGATTCGAGAACTACAGTAACGAGGTACAGTTCTCAGATTTTCCTGCCCTTTTTTGAAAACCAAAAAGATATTTCACTTTTTCAGCATAACTTTAAAGGACTCAAAATTTTCATTCATAATATTTGGCAAAATTGTAGCCATTGTAACGCTCAGCAAATTTTGTAAACATATTAATACAATCTACACGTGTCTACACTCAGAGAACTAATTGTTTGAAAAGAGGTTGTAGCAACCATAAATTCGGCTGTTACCACCGAATTGAGGTTGCCACAACCGAATTGAGGTTGTTACGACCGAATTTAGTCCCCACAACCGAAATTCGGTTGAAGCAACCCCGTTTCTTATTTGATTCGGTTGTGACAACTGAATCTTCAATTATATTCGTTCAGTCAACTAAATTTTCCAAAATTTCGGTTGGAACAACCGAATTTGAAATAAATACGGATGCAAGAACCGAAATTGGTACCAAATTCAGTTGGAGTAACCGAATCTGGCATTAATTCGGTTGTAGTAACCGAATTTGGCATCAATTCGGTTGTAACTATCGAATTTGGTATCAATTCGGTCGCAGTAACCGAATCAAGATGTAATTCGGTTGCAACGACCGAATTTGGCGTCAATTCTGTTGCTGTAACCGAATTTCTCATGAATTCTGTGGGTACAACCGAATTCATATTCAATTTGGTTACCACGACCTAATGCCAAGTATTTAACGTATGACGTTTAAAATTCTATAATCAAATGTTATTTTAAAAGGAATTAAAAAATTTCAAAATTGTTTGCTGTTATTAAGAAAGGTAAGTAAAATATGTTTTGTATTAAAACGTCTTATTTTGCAGAAATTATTGAAGCAGATTTCAACAGTTTTCAAGTTTTTCATGGTCGGTCATGTGAGATGTGCTGCAATCGTCTGTATACAAAATTGTTTACGACCTAAATCAACCGATATATCAGCCGAATGTCAGAATTAGTGCGGTGTCCCGAGATGGCCGGGACTTGAAAAAGGTCGGAAGAGGCATGTAAAACAAATTTATTATTATTTAGATTACCCAATATGTAGGACTTTATTTTCTCGCTTTTTGAATTTTTTATAAGAACACAGGAAAATAAATCATCATTTAATAATAAAAAACGTTAATAATTAATTTGCGACACTATCTAAATTCGGTTGTAACAACCTCTAATTCGGCTGTGACATCCAGAGATTGATTTCGAGTAGATACTCAGTAAAAAAGTATATCCAAGTATTTTTATATAATTTTCATACTTCCGTACACTCATATTTATAACACCACGAATAACTCCACCACTTACTTGTGTTGTAACAATTATGTCTGTACTCCATACTTATATTTAACATTGTTGGTATATATCAAACTTTTTTTTCATTCATTCATGTGTAATTGTTCTCACTCTCGTTGAAACTCGTCCAAGTGCCAACACACTCGTATCATACTTGGTTGCATCCGAAGTGTAGTTGCAAGTATTTCGCTGGAAATCTGCACGACAACAGTGTCACAACACTTTCATCGAACAGGTTGGTGGCAAACTTAATTAGATATTTTTTTTACAACAGATCGTTGTTCTTGATCGTTCCTGTTTGTTTATTACTTTATGGCTTGCTTATGGTTTATATACTGTTGCTTGTGGTATACGACAGGCGATACAGTGAATAGCTTGATTCAATAGGTAAATTTGTATCAACTCTATTAAGTAGTGTTATACAATTATAGAATGGTGGACGCCAACGAAATTTTAAAGAAAATTACTGAGGGGGAATACAAACTTTTAAAAAGAGAAGGAGCGAAGAGTGTTATGTGGACTGTCTTTTCTGAAATACAAAAGTTGGATGGTTCAATTTTGGAGGGAAAAGTATACCGCCGAGTATTGCAAAAGCTTTTTAAATTTACAAAAAGGCAAACCTCTAATTTAATTAAACATAACTGCGTTCACTCAGAGCCACAAGATATTGGCACAATACAAGTAAATACGGACGACCAAAACGCTTGCTTTGAATTATTTTTGGGTTTTATAATAGAAGACTGTCGACCATTTAGTACTGTTGAAGGCTCTGGTTTTAGAAAACTGATCGCCAAATGTATAAAAATTGGAGCAAAGTACGGCGAAAATGTTGACTTGGAGCATCTCATTCCCAGTGCAAGAACGCTGTCAAGAAAACCCAAAGTAATTGCAGAGGAGAAAAAACAACAAATACAGTCACATATTGTGGAAATTATTACTAATCGTAGAGCTGCAGTTACCATTGACCTGTGGACCGATAATTTTATAAAAAGAAATTTTCTGAGCGCCACTTTACATTTTCAACTAAATTTTGAATTAGTGGACATAACTCTTGGAATGAAGTCAATGGATTTTATGTCCAGTACAGCACACAATATTAGAGACAAACTAAACAGCTTGTTTGCAGAATTCGGTGTGACTGATATTTCAGATGTTGTATTCGTCACTGATAGGGGAAGTAACATTATAAGTGCCCTGAAAGATTTTACAAGGTTAAACTGTTCGGCCCATTTATTTTCCAACGTGTTAAACGATGCTTTTGAATCTACTACTGAGCTTAAAGGAATAACAGAAGCATGTAAAAAAATTGTCAAATACTTTAAAAAGTCAAATAAACAACATATGCTGAAGACAACCTTAAAGAGTAGTTGTCCGACGCGGTGGAACTCAAATTTTGCCATGTTTAAATCGATCTTGGATAATTATACAACGGTGAACGAAATTCTAGCAGATAATGCTGATAGACGTCGTATGCTTAACTTTAATGTGTCTGTTCTTCAAGGATTGGTCGAGATGTGTAACGACTTCGAAATTGTTTTTAAGAAACTACAATACAGCTCATCACCTACAATTTGTTTCGTTATCCCCTCTATTGACAGAATAAAAATTATTTGCACTATTCAAACTAATGAAGAAGCCCCTATAACAGCTCTAAAAAGAAATATTTTGTCAAACTTGGAGACATGGAGTTTAAATTTAAGTATTTGGCATAAGGCTGCTTTATTCTTATATCGTCCTGCTATATCTTTGCAGCAAGGTGATATAAACGATATAAAAGATTTTTGCACTGAAAAACTGTTAATGGAAAACAGCAGTGAAATTTCGTTTGACCTTCCTGAATATTGTCCTTCAACAGCAGTTGTACCGCCAGAATCTGAGGACTGCCACACAGTAGCAACAGCTGGGTCATCGTTGAGCCCTTTTACATCGGAAACGGCACCAATTTCCCCATTGATTCCGCAAAGTGCCTCGTCGTCATCTGCATTACAACCTCCTCTCAATGCAAGTTTTTTCTTTCCAACTCTTGTAAGAAACACTCCAGAGTCCGGCTCGGAAACTGCAAGCGATGAAGTGGAGCGCTACACAAATGAGATTGATGGCAACTTCATACATGCATGAGTGTGTGCAGGTATTACTCATCGACTGAAACCAATTGTAGTTACTTAAGTTAGAGTTGGCATGCATAAGTTGCGTATGGTGGTTGTTTTCGTCAATTACTCTACACACTTGTATGTGTTTTGCGAATAATACTTTAAATGTACTCGAAATAGGAATTCTGTCACCTCTAATGAGGTTGTGACAACCTCTAATGAGGTTGTGTCAACCTCTAATGAGGTTGTGTCAACCTCTAATGAGGTTGTGTCAACCTCTAATTCGGCTGTGACAACCTCTAATGAGGTTGTGTTAACCTCTAATGAGGTTGTGTCAACCTCTACTGAGGTTATGTCACTCTCTAATTTGGTTTGTCAACCTCTAATTCGGTTGAGACAACCTCTTAATTCGGTTACGGCTAATTCGGCTGTCTCAACCGAATTTTTCTGTGAGTGTAGTCACTCTAAATAGCACATAAAGACCACATTGTATGTACGTTAAAAATGGGAATTTCTATGTACATTAAGCCGTATCGTAAAACAATTAGTGAATGTTACCGCCTTATTTTAACAGTTATATCGAGAAAATGTCAGGAATGCAAAATTTTTTTTGTGGGCGTGGCAAATTACCGGCAACCTGTTTTTTACCGTAACTGGGCTATTTCTAGTCCCATTTTTAAGTTTAATACATCGTTGGAAACGGGTTAATAAGGGCTCTGTTCATGCATTACAATCTTTGAACTGCGTCATTATCTTCCACTAGTACCCAGCATCACTGTCTGAAAAACCTCCCGGACAAAAAATTTTCTAATGCAGACAAACTGTTAAATATTTGCCAAATAATTATAACCTTTTATTCATAAACAAGAAAGTTATATTGCTTTAAAATTTCGACACAAATGTGCACCGGGTATGTGTTTAGCACAGTATGCGAAAAATTATATTATATTTTTTGGAACGAAGTTTTTTATCGCACGTTGGGATGGGGGCTAAATGAAAAAAATTAAACCTACTTTTTTTAATTACCTTATTACAACCCAATATTGTCAACCATAAATAAACGAAATAAGAAGATATCGCACAGGCGTTGTCAAGTACGTTTCTCATAACATTCACTGACGTTTGTTGAACAGTGTGGGACATTTTTTCAATACAAAAGTAGAATGATTTTCCAGGTTGTGCTATTCGAACAACTAATTTAGTTTTCTTCATGTCGTTGTGTTCCCCACTTTCTAATTCAAATGCATTTTGGTTACGTGCTTTTTTGGTGTACTGTTATTGTTGGTATTCGTTAATGTTGACTTGTACAGCATCGGCCCACTAAACAAAACAAAATCCCTGTTGATGTTGCCTACAACACCTACTGCTATCACCTGTTCCAAATACATCCCATCCCGCAAGGCATATTTTACTTAGTATCAAATGTTATAATTATTCCTTTCAGCTACATCTTGAAAATATCCCATTGAACAAGAAATTTCCAAGGGATGTGCGATATCTAGTTATTTCCTTTATCTATGTAGTCAACTATATTACTTTGGTTTGTGTCTAGACTAACATTTGGTGACAAAACTTTTTGTCTACTGGGAAATTTTCTAGGTGGAGCCAGTTTATTACAAATTGTATTTTTGGACTGAATAAAAGATAAATTTAGAAAAGCCAAAGTGAAAGAAGTTTAAAAAAATAAATTTTCTGAAATAAGTGCGTTTTCTTAAAAAAAAAATTTCAAAAACAATACCTATTCATATTCTTAAACAGAGAAGCTTTTCTTAAAAAATACCTAATCTTAAAGAAGTACCGTTTTTTAAAAAGAAAATTTTCTTACAAAAAGTACCTTTTCTTAAAAAAGTATTTTTTTTAAAATAAAAAAGTACATTATCTTACAACAAATTGCCTTTTCTTAAAAAACTACGTTTTCTTTAAAGAGTAATTTTTATGTAAAACATAATGACTTTTCTTGAGATAAGTACCTACTCTTAAAATTGTATCTGTTCTTGAAAAAAAGACCAATTGTAAAAAAATTCCCAGTTCTTAAAAATCCCTTTTCTTGACAAAAAAATACCTTCTCCTAAAGAAAATACCTATTCTTACAAAAATTCGTTTTCTTAAAAGTACACTTTCTTAAAAATAATATACTACCTTTTCTTTCCTTTTCTTGAGATAAGTAGCCTTTCTGAAAATAAGTAACTTTTCTTAAAAAATAAGCTTTTCCTAAACAGAATACCACTTCTTTAAAAAGTACCTGTTCTTAAAAAAAGTACTTCTTTGTAAAAAAAATTCATACTCTTAAGCCTTTTCTTACAGAAAGTACTTCTTATTAAAAACTGTACCTTTTCTTAAAAAAACATTAGCTTTTAATAAAAGAGGTACCTCTAATTAAATAAAGGACCTTTTCGGGAAAATAAAATACATATTCTTTCAAAGAGGAACTAAAAATATACCTTTTTTTATAAAATACATTCAATAAATAAAAAATTTCTTAAAAAAGTTTATCATTTTACTAAAAGTATCTTTTTTTAAAGATCCATTTAAATTATAGTATTTTTTAACAGGCGCCATGGGCATTTTGGAACTAACTAGTACATAACATAACTGGGTGTCCCCTGACACGTCATGTAATTTTTGTTTGTATAGTTATAGTCATAGTCTAACAAAGATAGTCCGATCATGGCGTGTTGTTGTTAAATGCAGACGATTTAGACAGAATTTTGTAGTATTGTTTGTTATGATTGCATGCGCGTCATGTCAAAATCAAAAACTTTTGCTAGAATAATAATATTTAAAAACTAAATTGTCCGAGCGTTGGGTCGTGATTATTAATTAATTATATTTTTTTCGATATTTCGTTATCCTTGGGATAACATCGTCAGGAAGATATATTATTAATTATAAAATAGATCAGTTAGTAGCTACCAGCTGCGATGGAACAGCTACTAATACTAGACGCAACAATGGTGCAATTTTATGCATGGAACGTTATCTAAAGCGATCATTGCAATGGTTTGTGTGCCTGTCTAATTTTAATGAATTACCATTGAACGCGCTGTTGAGATATTTCTTTGAAAGAATTTGGCCAAATATAGTGTAAGTTCACTGCTAGAGTATGTTACATAATCCATCTACGTATTTACAAAATTTTTGTAACTCAGGTTTCAGAATTTTTTGAACCAATTTCCGTTCAAAGATTTTAATGCGTGAACAGATCCCTTATTAATCCGTTTCCGACGTTGTATTAAACAAAAAAATTGGACTACAAATAGCCAATTTACCGTAAAAAAAACAGATTGTCGGTAATTTGCCACGCCCACAAAGAACAATTTTGCACTCCTGACATTTTCTCGACGTAATTGTTAAAATAAGGCGGTAACATTTATATATATATTTGTTATCTATATAGGCCGATACGGTTTAATGTACATGTCCTCAGTCCTCGAGAACGGCGTGTTCGAGTTTGTTCGAATGAATTTGGAAACATTGAGAATTACAACTCCTTAAATCTGTGGCTATACTATTTCTCAATGTAATCAAAAGTTTTGCAGCTATAAAAAAATAATGGTGAACAAAAATATTTTTTTCCTAATTACCCAGTTGGAAATTTTGCCTTGATGACATTGTCAGTAGTATTTCCTTAGCACTATGTCAGTAGGTGGTAAAAATTTATGTAAGACATCTTCTTGAAATGTCACAATTTTTGACTTAGGTGGCGTAAATTGTGAGGGGCTGACAGTCTATGTTAGACCGTCCGATTTATTTGTCAGCACTTTGTCATGGCTGACTCTTATTAAGACCAATGCTGAATGTCGATTGAGGATGTCTTCATCATTTGTCCACTGCGACTCATGTGCATAGAATAACACATACGTAGATAAACTTATTCTCTCATCTGACGTTTCATTTCTCACTCTTCATCGTAGGTTTGTGGAAATGAGAGCAATTAAATTTAAAATTAACTTACACCAGGTGGAGTTACAAAATATGTTCACTTAACTTTTTCTTGTCGTTTTGGTGTAGAACTGTAAAATTTAAATGTATTTTGCACTTTTTTTTTGACTTTTGTCGTTGGTATACAGTTGTATTGTAATTAACACAACTAGTTTGACACAAAAACACGAAATTCGGTTGTTGTTCCTTTGTTGATCGCTGTATACTATTGCCACTATCTGGTATTATTGAACCCATATTTTCCACCATCCAATGTTTACTTTCCATCGTACCTATGACGTTTAATTTATTGAGCGAATAAAACCTTCTATGGTATGTGTTATTCTATGGCTCATGTGTCTGGATTCTCAAGTTTTTCAAAAACTTCAAACTGAAAAATTTATATTTATTTGTAGTTATGAAATATGTATATGCCATATGTTTTCAGAATTTATATCAAAATATTTGAAATTTGTTAAAGGAATATGCTAATTTTCAGAGCATTTTAATTATATATGTATGTCTCACCTTTTGTCATCTTATCTTTCAGATTTTATTTAATATCGTGCAACAGAGCAGATTCATACACATGTACATATATATAAAATCCAATAAATAAGTAAAATACCATATTTAATACCGAAATACCATATTTAAAAACGTCTTGAGTAAGTGGCCCACTGATGAATGGTTACCCAAGACGTCTTATGTACATGTCATAAGGTGATTACCACTGTTGACTAACTGTTCGACAATTCCTGCTGACTTTTGACCAAATGTATGAAAATGTCAGGGGGTGTCATGACGTTGTTTGTATGGGAGCGGATCGGAAAGTCAGCAGTGACTCTGATATGTCAGTTCTTTGTCATTGATGGTGTCTATAGGAAATTTGCAACTGTGTATGCATTCCCAATGGGCACAAAAATGGATGCGGATCCGTTTCGAACTCGTAACGAGTCCGCAAAATCTCAAAAACGCGAAATGTGAGTTCGCGAATTCGTTTCGAACCCGCTACGAGTTCGTAAAAACATAACAAAGCGAATCAGTGAAATTGCGGTTTAGCTGATCCGTCTCGAACCCGTTACGAGTCCGTAAAAACATTAAAGTCGAATCAATGGAATTGCTATTTGGCAGATCCATTACGAGCCCGTAAAAACATAAAAAATCGAAATGGAAGTTTCAGAAAGCAATTTTGAAAATGCAAACGTTACGTGAGGAAACCAAACCCGTTGTTCGATCTAGATGTACCCAACCTACAGACACACCCCCCTTCCCAACACCTTCTGAGTGCAGACATTTGGGCCAGAAATATTTAATATCTCAGATTGATGTCTGGGTTGCTCAACATATGAACTTACAAGCATAATACTAAAACGAGTTAGTTAGTGATAGCAAATTTTTTTATTTGCCAACATTTTTATTCTGACATAATGTAAGTGAAAAATTTCAGTAGATTAGAGGTAGAAAATATAGCGCATGACTTTTAAATATCTTACATACATTATCAGTCACATGTTGCTGCAACTCACCTTCAAACTGTGAAAAAAATTAGTGAAATTAGTCATTGGTGAAAATATTACGTGCTACTATAGGGTGCATACAACATAGTCTGCCGAAATTTTTCTAATTGTGTCCATTATATACACATTACCATTATATACGTAATTTATTGAATTTATATGAATTTTTACAAATAAAAAAAATTGCTATCACCTATATTTAGCTCGTTTTAGTATTATGTGTTTAAGTGTATGTGTTTTAGCAACTCGGACATGAATCTGAGATATTAAAGGTTTCTGGCACAAATGTCTGCAGCCTGAAGGTGTTGGGAAGAGGGGGTGGGCCTGTAGGTAGGGTACCTCTTGATCGAACTCCGAGTTTGATTTCCTCACGAGATGTTTTCAATTTCAAATTTGCTTCCCAGGTCCATTTCGCTTTTTTATGTTCCGCCAAATCCGCAAAATCGCAATTTCACTGATTCGCATTTTTATGTTTTACGGACTCGTTACGAGTTCGAAACGGACCCGCATCCGTTTTTGAAATATGCTGCCAGGAACTTTTAACAATTTGCTAAAATATACCTAAGAAGTATACGGTACGGTGACAAAAAATACTAACAATTTTAAACGTAAATTCATTGTTTCGAACTTTACCATTTTTATTTGAAAAGAAGTTAAACTTGTATACTTTTCCTTTAATATTTACTGTACCCTGTGGTGTGTACTGTACCCTCCGATGTGTGTGGCAATGAATATGAATATATTTTGGAAATGCTTCACGCTTCGTTCACAGTAATGGATAAACTACAAAAAATACCATACTAATGGGAAAAATAAATATTCAAAGCGCATGCAGATTACGCGTTTTTCCAAAAACGTGTTGGAATCACTGCAGGTCACTCCGTAGAAAATAAGTGAATTTTCCGATATTAATTTTAATCTGAAACGATTTCGATACCAGTTCTCGTTCCTAGAAAGTGGGGGAATTACATCCCCTCGCCTAACCGATCTCGAATCAAGAACGGATCCATTCTTGTAATAAAATCAGAGAAGTCGGATTCGATTCGGAGAGAAATGGTATCCACATACCAATCACATCCATAACATAAGTTTGGTGTAGTTTTTGTACTCGTTGATTTCTTTCGGAGTGTCTTCTTATGGCTAAACAATCGATAGTGTTGCCGGTACGAAGCGAGGAGACCGTCGCCGAAATGTAAGGTGGTCAGAGCAAGGATCGAAAGTACGTTCTCATGTAACTACAAGAGTCGCGCACACTAACCATTACGTATACGGGGTGTTTTTTATGTTCCAGATCGATGTTTTTTGGCCGCCATTTCTGTATGGTTGACATTTGTCAGTTTGTATGTGGCAGATTATTATGGAGCATCTAACGCACTAACAACGTGTTGAAGTTATTAAAATGTTATATCTCAATAATCGTTCAATTGTAGAAACGCGAAGAATTTTGCGGGTTTTATGGCTTAAATAATGAGCAGAGGAAGTCAACCATTCCGCATATTGTGAAGAATTTTGAAACTTTCTATACACTGGGAGATAAAGTGAAGTCTGGGCGAACTTCAGATGCTAAATAGGAACATTATTCAAGAAATTGAAGCAATAACACCGAACTATACCAAAATGTTATGCAAAATATTGTTTTCATTTGCGCAGCAGCCAGATGCGGCCATTTAGCCGTTATTATATTTCATATATAATTGTTATAAATCAAACTTGTATTCAATAAAATATTATTAAAAAATATTGCACTCGTACCAATTAAGATATATTCATATAAAAACATCGGGCTGAAATGGCCTCTGTTTAGAATTTTACAAATGTTCACTCGGAACCAATTTATCTTTTAACCTACCAAAAATATTATAAACCTAAGCCAGTTTTATCAAACAGGGGTTCTTTTTAACAAGGATAATTCTAACATTATTTATATCACGTTTCAAATATTTTAATTTAATTAACCGCTATTTGTTTTAAATCAGGAAATATTATTACAGGGGTAAGCAAATGTTATCAAATGGGGTTTTTGTGATAAAATATTTTGTATAGTTAAGATCAATAATATGTGCAATCAAATCCACTTGTTTAACTAAAATGTGATTGGATACACTATTTACAATTCTTTAAATGTACTGCTTGAAAGAATACTTCATGAACATATAATGTTGTCAGCAACTTGTCGTACATACTTAACTGTTATATCCAATTCATTACATCGAAAAAATTTCCAGAATTCAACCACAACCCATGAGTAAAAATGTGCTCAATACTCTAACAAGCTTAAAAAACACACTGGAGAAAAATTCAAATGTTAGGAAATCCATATTGAATACACCATGTTGAATACAAAAAAAAAAAACTCAAACTAAATCGTAACTTGCATAATGAACTGACTGACCTAACACACTATACTCCCACCCCATATAAATTTGACAAGCAAACAAGCAAGTAGCGAGAAGAGGTGGAAGTGGAAGTGGAAGTAAAACAAATGTCCCACTCAAAATCGGCACAAACATGGAAAAAATGTGACTCGAACACTCAATCCTGGGACAAGTGCCACTTGATGATGCAGCTTAACACGCATATACATGATAAACTTTCTGTGACCAGGAACAGTGGGGCGAACCACTTACTCAAACAAAGTTGGAAACACTAATGTGCAAAACTCAACATATAATTATAATATTAGGCATTATTTTTCGGTGTTATTCAAAAACATGTTTTATGAGCGTAATTATATATTATATACAAAACCGTAAGTACATTGAGTTAGCACTGAAAAGCTCATGGTTTTGTAGTGGCAATAAAAGCTGATTTGTTGTCATTATAAAAATAGATTACTTTCTCCCCGTGACACTCGTATATTTTGGGTAGAATTAGAGTGACCACCAAAATGTCTACTACTGTATTTAAAATGTTCGCTAGGATATCATATATAAACAAAGTGTATACAAAATTCTCCCAGCTAGCATTTTATGAAAATAATGATCAAAAAATAATCACATTTGATTATTCTAGATGATTAAAACAATCGAATATGCATACATTTTCCAATCATAAATTATTCTGCCGTCGGGAGAAAACGGTACCCTGCATATGATTATTTCTGACTAATCGTTTCTGAGCTCTAATTTTGTGTAGTTTCCATGCATATTTGTTATTAATTTTTAATTAAATTTATAATCATTTTATAATCATATTGTGTATTGTTTTTGGTTATTTTATAATAACATTTTCCATCATTTGATAATCATATTGTGTATTGTTTTGGTTATTTTATGATAACATTTTCTTTTATTTTAGACCCATTTCATAGACCAATCTTGGTATAATTGAAAAACTTTTTACAATGATATTTTATATTATTTCTTCTTTTTTAATAATTTGAATATCTATTGCGTTTCGCTTGAGTATATCACAAAAAAAAGATTAATTAAATACGTTTACGTTTTGTTAAACGCTCTTTTGAATGGGCAAAATGCTTCTGTATGATCCTATTTACTTCTTTGTCCTCGGCGTTGTATTTTATATGACAAATATCTATGAACGAAAAAAATAATATATTATTTATTATTTTATTTGACAAAATTAGAGTCTTACTTTTTATAACAGTTACAATAACTTGTCCCTTTCCAACTATATAAAGAGGCCAATTCGTCAGTAAACACTTTCCTAACTGCAGACCTTAAGTACATCGACTGCCCATCGCCACCAACTTTTCCAATGAAATTTTTCTAAAACATAAAAATAATGAATGTGAAATATGCCAAACAACATGGGAATATACATACAAACTCATCCAACAATTCTTCATTCTTTTCCAATTCTTCATTAAATGTTATTAAGTCCACCATTAAAAGGAATGACAGTTTGTCAAATTTTGTATTTTTTTTAAAGTTATTAGAGTTGTGGTGCATTCTATTTTCCAACTTGACTGCTATAACTTCTTCTGTTAATTTCCCTATTGTTTTGTGATACTGCTGCACTTCCGCTGTTAAAGTTTGAAGGGAAGATTTTAATGTTTTCACTTCAACCAGCAGCTCAGTAAGTACATTTGTTGGACATGTTATTTGCGGAGAATAGACGTTGTTAACTAAAATATATAAAGTTTACCATTATATATCTAAAATTTTGAAGAAATGATTTTTATTTGTACTTACGTGTTGTTAAATTGTTGCTGGAAGAATATGATAACTCTCCCGAAGTGAATATAAGATCATTGCTCTGAGACATTGCTTATGAGTGGTGCAAAAAAATAAATGTTTTCTTCTGAACAATTTAAACATATACATTTTTTAATTATGTCTTTTTTGGAAAACTGTATTTCACAGTCGAGTTCAATGTCAGTCACCCAGTATATGTTGAAGTTGTTAGAAGCAATTGGTTCAACAAAATAAGGCGCAAGATTTTTAACTGCCCTACCGTGAAATACCAAAACATTATTATTGGTTTTTATTTGCATGATTTTAATTATATTATTCAAAACTAAACAAAAACAATCTGGGTTGCGTATTGCAAAAATAAAACCATTTAAATTAACATTTAAAATGTTACCGTTACTGATTTTCCTTATGTGACTGATTGTATGCGTTTTTCCAACAGGTAACTATTTTCCACTTGCCTTTTATAAATTTGAGAAGCTATATTTCCAGCTTTTCTTACTTTTTTTTTTTAATATTTTGCATATAATTTTCAAATTTGAATGCACTAACTCCTTCTAAGGATCCATAAAGCTTAGCATCCTCATGAATATGCAAAAGGCAGTGAAAATTGAATGTTAAAAATGATTCATCATACAATGAAGATATGTCTTGGACAAATGACTTCAATAGTTGTTGAGCGCATAAATTATTTTTTTTGCTGTCCGATTCATTTAAGAGAATTCTTAAAGCCAAGGACAGTTTTAGAAAATGATAGTATCTTTCTGGGCTTATGATATTTTTCAATATAAAAGGACTTGTATATAACAAAAATTGACGCAACTCTGTGGCCTTCCACCTATCTAATTCTTTCAAGCTACGAGGTTTTCTAGCAAACTCTTTTGGAATATTTTTGGCGTTATAAACTAACTCTTTTGAAAGTGTATTGATTTTCCATGAAACTAATGAAAAATCTGCACCCTTTTTTTAATCCATGCTTTCAGAAGAGTTCGCATTACACCTAAGCAGACAACATGCATATAATCTAATGAACACTGCGATATCATGTCAATATCAAGCAATTCCAGTGCTGAGGGTGTTTGTTTAGTATGATGCTCTGGTTGCAAACGATTTCTAAAAGATCCATTGCTTCTTAGTGTTAAATTATTCGAAGGAGGAAACACAAGGCGATTTTTTACCATTTAGCCCTTGTCTGGGCACCGAACACAACAAAAATAGCCGCTGTGCCCTTTTGTACCTAAGACAAACGATCGAGCAGGGGCATCCATGACAAAACATCGCACAAGTATATTAAAAAATTTTTCACAAAAAAACCAAACCTTTAGCCTTCATAATATTTAGTTCAGATATGAATTCTGATAAAAAATCATTTGAACAATATGGTTTCGAAGTACCTTCATATACTCCAACAAGAAAAACATAACTGGTGTTTATAATACTACCAAGTATTGGCCAAACTTGCTTCGAGCTGCTTTTAAATAGTGGAAGGCCATCAATTCCGAAGTCTAATGTAATGCTGGGTAAATTGTGGTCATTGATTTGTAAAAAATCTGTTAAAGCATTTTTAATGCCATAATGCACATAGATACCGTCACCCACTTTACGCTGAACAACTGTAGTTGGCGTTTTTAAAATGGTTCTACCATCTTTTGGCACTTTAATTCCACATTTAATAAGGAGAAATAACAACGCATTTAATGCAACGAAACTTATAGAAAAATCACTTGCCCATTTACCCAATAATTGACAAATATTACATTCGTCATCTTCACTGTCACTGCTGGTTTCATTTTCTTTGGGTTCACTATCAAATAATGACTTTAAACTAGGAATAACGGCTGGACAATCTTCAACAAGCTCCTCCGTATTTTGTTGACCACTTAACATGATTTTTTGTGCTTCCCTTTTTGCAATTCGTCTTATTTTTTTGGCTGACATTGTTATTATTATTTAAATACCTTTTTAAAATATTCAGTTTCACTTTGTTCTATTTTTATAATTCGATTTTTGCACGTAAATGCAATTTTTATTTTATCACAAAAAAACGTCTTCTCAACTCAAAACGATATGAATATTAATTAAATTAAAAGTCATGCAAGTCAAATGTCATGAAACTTCAGTTATTAATCAGCAAAAGAATTCAAAAATGATTAAGTAAGATGATAACCGAAAATTCAATCATCCTAATGCTAGCTGGGCTGCTTCTCAAAATTTTTATTTTATTAATAGTATCGAATTTATAATGTGTCCTTCGTCAAAATAACTAACCAATATACATTTCAATTGTAAACAATCGAAAAATATGTTTTGGGTTGAAAATAAACATAGTGAAGTTATTTACTTATAGAATTGTTGAAAATAAATCAAATTTAACAAAGTTGAAAAACACGGTGTTAAAATCGACAAATTATATACACAATAACATTATCGTTATAACTTCGTTCAATTGATACGACATACTACTATACTGTCCTGGGGCTGCTGATACTTCTGCCGGTGAAATAGCTAATGCGACTTCAGCAAATTTCGACAATCTTCCGTATTTTAAATTTTTGTTCTTCCAATACAGTGGAATTGGATACTTTCTTACAACAGCAAATGTTATAAATATTCACGCGCAGAGGCAGTTCTAATAACAGTTTGATAGTACCAAAACGTAACAAGCAGGCCACCGAGTGGGTAAATCTAATTCGAGTACGCTGAATCCAGTGGTGCTAATCGTTTTTCTAGGTTGGCTCTAGTTTTCGTGATATTTGAAATAAAAAATTACGGTTCCAAGTAACTAAAAAATACATATTTCTTCAATTTTCTACCATTCACTAAATACAAATCGATATATAGCTTTCGATAAACATGCATGCAAAACATACAAATGAATAATAGAAAAATTAATTAAAAAAAAATAAAAAAAAAATCAAAACATTTAAATTTCTCCGAGTGTTAAACTGAACGTTTTATGAAACTACATTAAAAATAAACTAAAACTAAAATTTAATTTTTGTTAATCCTATTATTTTCTTTTAAACATGTTCTATTTTTAGGATACATCTTTATAGATAAGATTGTTTTTCGACCGATATACATCGATATATATTTAATTAATGGTAGAAAATTGTGAAAAATTTGCGATTTTTAGGTACTTGAAACCATAATCCACTGAAAGGCGTTTTCCTTGAATAAAGCAAGCGTTTTCTCTTTAAACTTAGAAAACGTTTTATTTATTTGAACTAAGAATAAAAATATGTTGGTTTTTCCTCGATTGATTTCTAATCGTTCCTATTTCAAAATTTGTATATTTAAGTCCTGACAAATTGCAATCGAAATAAAAAATTTCTCTCTGCATTTTTTATCATTAAGTTATCTAAAGAGTGAAAAAACGCTATTGTTTCTAAAAAAAAGTTTTAAATGTTGTATGTTTAAACATGCAGAATGGAAAAACTCTTATTTTACAAATTATACTGTTTGGATATTTCGTTTAACCAAACATCTGTTTTTCAGGCCAATAATCAGCTGTTAAGTTACGCGAAATCTCGAAATGAGAGAATCCTACTGCAGGGTGCAGTATTAGAACACTGAGTAAACTAAATTCATTAAAGAGTGGTTGTTTCGACTCAGTTGTAGATACTTTACTACGTACGAAAACACTTGTTTGATAACACAGTGCAACACATAAAATGCAAACTCATTCTCGTGTGAATTTTCTTAAAGTACTTATAGAAACTAAAAAACGGGTTTTGCTAGTTTGGCTGCTGTTAGGATTTTATGGCCTCATGTATATTTTGGCTAAAACTTAGTTTTTCGGAAGAATATACAATTTTTTTCACGGCTACATCTCGGAAACCAATTCAAATTTCGTTTTCCCTTCTTCGGCACAATTGTAGCTATGGACTAGGAGTATAATAAACTAACCTAAAAAACTGCATCTAGGTGCCTTAAAATTATAAAAAATTTTAATTTTTTCTATCCTTGTTCACCATTTTTGGGACACAGTTTCGATAAGAATTGCTATTTTGTTTGAGTTGCATAATAATGGGTAATTAATGTTTTTATTTGAATTCAATCGGTTTTAAAAACTTTTCCCCCATGTTATGTACCAAATATCAGATTGAAAATTAAGTACTTAGTAACTCACGTACATTTAATAACACGGATTTGCAAAACCCTATTTACAATACAGATCTTACTCGAGCTGTGATCTAAAGAGCTGATTTCAGTTGAATTTGTCGTTTTAGTTTATTATATGTGAGCAGGAACTGTATAGCTTAAAATCGGAGCGAATAATCGCAGAAAAGGTCTAATTTTTTTTGCTCATTTCAGAGGTGGTTTGGATATTTTGATAACTTTTTATAATAAATCGAAATATTTAATGCATTATTTGTTATAAGCTTACGCAGGGGTCAAAATTGAGATGGACCTGTATTTTTTTACATTTTGAGTAATCAATATCGCTGTATCGCTATTTATAGAGACTTGTTGAGACAAAGAGAGCATGAATTAAAAACTAACAGAGAGAACAGCACAACTGAAACAATAAATGGCTGAAACAATTGAACTATTGGAACAAATGAGCGGAACAGTGTGAACTAAATCATGTAGTTCACAAGGGTGAATCATTCAATTGAACTAGTTCGTTCGACAACGACACAACTCCAAACATGTACAAAGATAGATGGTAACTAGGGAATGCAGATTCCATGTCTTTTTCGTTGAAACATATTCGATGTTTATACTATTTTCTCTCCCTTGTGGTACAAAATTGACATAAAAAACTCGAAAACGGTTACGAAATAAGGGACTAAAATTTCAAACGGCAATTCGCTGGATCCCGGGAAATTCATTTATTTTCCCCGCTCCCGGGAATGTTTCATTTATGTAACAAGCTTAGTTGGAAATTTAATCGTCCATCCATATATGAATGATGTACAAACATCAAGCACCATTCATTTGCCCATTTTATAATATTTTCCACTTTACTATTTCGTGCAAAATATAAATTTATTATTTTTATTTCGATAAATGACACCGTAGTAGTTTTTGGCCATGGGTGGTGCAATGGCTAGTGTGCGCTGCTCTTTTACATGAGAACGTGGGTTCAATTCTTGGGTTCGATTCTTTTAATGAAATTTTTGAATTATGACAAATTAAACCAATTAAATTTGAAGTGACGAAAACAACATTAATATGTCAGACGCTTCAGATCTTATATCTTTGATACAATCATTACTTAAATTCAATTAAAAATGCAATAATAAAAGGAAACGATTTACAAATTTAAATTAAATCTTCGAATTAAACATGTTACAGCAAATATTTTAAATTTCAGAACGAGTTTATAATCTATATGATTTTAAAATTTATATGAATGAAAAAGGCTTTCCAAACAATATTATTTTTAAATTTCATAGTTTAAATGAGTATTTAATAGTTTGTTTAACTTAATACAATTTTATACATACAATGACTCTTTCAAAGTTGAATGTCATAAATAGAATTTTTAAATTTTGTATTAAACACGCATTCCAAATTAAAATGTGATTTAAATTTTAATCTAAAATTTAACGTGTTTAACAAATTTAAATACAGTTATGAAATTTTGAAATAAAAGCATGAATAGAAAGAGTATGAAACGGTTGCTAGACAAATTTATTGTAAGTGAATATACATATGTAATTTAGTTAAAATAAAAATTCCGAAAAATCCCGTTTTCCTGTGTTTTTACAAAAAAGAAACACCGAAATCCGGTATCGTGGAACATTTATTTTTCGAAATTACCGAATAACTGTTTTTAAAATCGCATAATTGCAACATTCAATATTTGACTGCAACCACGCTAATGACAACAACGACACAATAGTAGGTAAATTAATATATTGCTGTAAATTGCTCATCAATTGCTGAACATTTTGATGAAAGTATATCTAGTAAAATTGTTGTGTTATTGAAAGGACTATCAATGGCATTATGTGTGGAATATGTTATAGTTCAACTGGGTGGCGCGCATCCCAAATACACAATATTCGATGACTTGCGCATAAATCAGACTGACTTTGAGCGATGGCACTGGTTATGTTGACTTCGAGGGCACCGACCGGTTGTGGCTTACTGGAATAGAACTGCGACTTAAGAAAGTCCTGCAAGAAAAAGTAAAACAGAGTCTGGTTGGTGGCCGGTTCACGTCACCTCTGCGGGTGGTAATCATGCCCTCAAATCGCACGTGGAGAATGCTTATTGTGGTATCAAGTGTATGACGCGTAGCGCCTGTTAGAACCACATTTCGTTCAATTCCATATCGTTCAACATTGGTCAAAATAAACTGGTGATCATCGATCGATAGAACTCTAAGTTGGCAGTAATAGCAGGACCATCGTCATTTGGATGAACTAAGGACCGATGATACCGCCGACCCATAATTCACACCAAAGAGCGACTAACTATCACTTAGTGGACATCGTGTGGAGTCTGTTCAAAATCCGGCAATTTTGTTCGTTGACTTACCAGTTCACCAGAAAATTGGTGTGGAAAATGGGTGCAACACGCGCATCGGTGTGATAAGAGATAATAATATTATATCATATGTACGTGTTGTTCGATGGTGTAACTTGCTATTTTGATTTGTGTTTATAGTTGGAAATATGAAAAAAACAGGAAAATTAACAAAAGATAACTTAACATTACCGACAAGAACTCTCAAATTTATATTTCTAATATTTTGAAATATAAATTTTGTCGGTTTATTCAAAATATTTTTTACTTGACTAATTCATTACTAACATATAAATACTTACTTACCAGGGATGCCAAACGGGAAATCCCGGGATTTTTCGGGATTGTAATTAATTAAAACTATAAACAATGACAAAAGTTCAGTGTGGTGTTATTTTTGTGCAATAGTCGAAAGGTGCACCTCAAGCAAAATTCAAATTGTGCAAAAAGGGTCAAAAACCAATGGCGGCTCTACACTTAACGTAAGTTAATTTTGGCATATGGTTGACTATTATACGGCTTACTGTCCAAAAATTACAAAATTTATTGCGTCGGGTAGAACATGCTATTTTAAGCAAAGAAAGTAAAATAACAAAATGCATAGTTTCGGAGTTGTGGACCCCGGCATTTCGGATTCTTTTTCCACTAACGTACGTAATTGATATCACTTTTTTTGTATAAAACAAGTCATAACAAACTAAAAAAATTATGTAGCATTTTTCGATAAGTCGCTTAGTTATCGAGTTATCGGATGTTTACGTTTCTCATACAAAAATTAAAAAAAATTCTAAAATAATTTTTGTTTTTGATTGAAAAAAAAAATATTCGAAAAATCGCGCGATGTTTTTAAAATAATTTCTGTTTTTGTTTGCGAAAAGTAAAAAAATCGATATTTTTTCTAAATGTCAACATCCGATAACTCGATAACTAAGCCACTTATCAAAAAGTGTTACATTATTTTATTAGTTTGTTTCGAATTGTTTTATACAAATAACTGATATCAATGTCTTTAAACGGTACGTTAACGCCATAACCCTCTCACATATCCAAAATTTTGGGGCCTATAACTCCAAAACTATGCATTTGCCCCGATTTTGTTATTTTATTTATGCTTAGAATAACGAATTCTACCCTTCTTATGGTTGTTTGTTGCAGTGTAAACCGTAAAATAGACCTGTTCCCAAAAGAAAATTAAAAATAGAATCCCGAAATTCCGGAAAATCCCGGGATCCCAAAATATTCCGAAATCGGGAACGGGATTTCGAAAATCCCGAATCCCGGGATTTTTTAAAACCAATCACGTTTAGCTTCCCTATTACGTACACGCTAAACTGCAAAAATATTAGACAAGAGTTTTTAGGAAGCATTTCATATGAAATCCATAAGCCAGATGTGTAACTGTATTAAATCGAACTTGTACATGCTACCTTCTTTATATAGTTTGTACCCTTTAATATACTTAATTGAAATGTAATAACATGTAAAATATAATTTCATTGATAAATCGCAAATTAAAAGGCATTAAAATCATTATTGTTATTTGTAAATACCATGTTTGCAATTTTATATAGACGAAATTGCGAAGAGTTTTCTTACGTATTGTGGTACATAAAACTCATTTCGCATCGTACGATTCAAAAAACTTAATTCATTGTACTAAATTTTGTTTAGCATTTTAGATGGGGGAAGTGAGATCCCACTTCCGGAAGAATGCGGCTTAAATAAATAAGCGAGTAGTTACAAAATGTAAAATGGAAACTAATTTGTGAAATCTGTTGTTCCCATATAAAAATATGAGTGGAACATGTTTAATCTAATATCACTGCTCTAAGCAAAAGTGTTTATTTTTTAGTAAATGTATGAGAAATTCAAACTACAAGCTTACAAGGTCTGGTTGGCTTTTGTGGTTAGGCATCTGGTATCGAACTTGTCACGGAGTTCGAAACTAGTCATGCCAGTGAGTGTGCTTAACTAAATTGCCTATTATTCAAAAAAAAAAAAACAACCTGACCTTGTAAGCTTGTAGTATGAATTTATCATACATTAACTAAAATCTAACAAAATCGGTCATTAAATTCAAACTCAAAAAGTGTTTATGGTATGAGACTATTTTTTGAGCTGAGTTAGAATTGTAGGGCTTCGCGTCTGCCATTGAAACACTGTATTTCACAAAATCATATGATTCTGCTGATTGAAACAAACATTAGTACACTTTTGTACAATTGTGTGTAACGAAATCGAATTTTCACCACAACCATTCATAAAAACCGAGTAGCAAACACAGCGGATGCTACTTTTACTACCAGAAATGGAAATGCAGCCACTTTGAAGTATTTTAATACCATGGCACATGTTAACTGTGGCTGGGGAGTTTAAGGGTTGGTGTGGCGCTGGTGTTAACTCTTAAAATGTTGATATAGACTGAAAGGATGGAATGACAAACTTAAGCGACCACATTTTGATTATATAGAGTGGGTGTATCCTTAGATAGCTGTAGTCGATGCTTTCAGCCAACATGACAAATCAAAAAAGAGAGAAATTGTAATCAATTTGACCTCATTTCAGTAGGGTACGCTTGTTGGGTAAATATGCTGGTTGATTAAAAAAAAAAAGTTGTCATTAATTTAAATCCGTGACGTTTGTATTCAGTAGAATTTTCTAATTCTTCAATGTGTGTGTACCTCGTGTTCTACAAGATGGCTGTAAATACACAGAGTCTGTTTTAAAGACTTTTACTTATGTACGACATAATGTCTAAGAACAGGACCTGTAATAAATACCATTAAAGGGCCACTGAAACTAATTGGGAATATTAGTTAAGCCAGTTCTACAATATCTGAGTTTTAGTTTGAGTCTGCTTTCAGTAGAAAATATAACACCTTACATTTTATCTGTGTGTCAAAAATGTATCTAAGTTGAAAGTTCGATGTTGCACTACATCTGTGAAACTTATTTAAATCAGCTAATTAATAATAACAAAATGCAATACGTATTGTCTCATAAAGTATTACCGAATACCACGGGGGATTTTTGGTACAAATTGGAATAAAGTGAATGAAAACAATGGTAAATCCGTTAACACCAGCGAAGTGACAACCAAATCTCACATACCAAAAACGTTGAAAATTAGGCTGTCCAAAATAGCGCTGAATGCAATATCTCCCAATGCAATAACGAGCGTAACAGAATTTTATCCAAAATATTTTCGTTCGAAACGAGAAATGTCACCAAGCCCAAATTATATTATAAGACCCACAAACCGGGGTCAGAAATTTTCATATTGGCCTTTTTTGATCAGTTGGCCTTTAAGGTTTAATTTTATTTTATAGTTATTTCAAACTGAAAAAAGTAAAACAAGTTCCAATGGTTATTTTATAATGTATTAACACAAAAATCGTATGGCGTTTTGGTATTTATTTAAATGTTTCCCTAGTACTTATATTATTGGAACCTATTCCATAGAGCCACATAACTCCAAAAAAATATCAAAAAATTGTGCACATTCGCCCGAATATTGAAGTGAACGACCGCCCCATTTTTGTACATTATGGCTACATTCGCAAGATTATAATGAAAAACCCTCTAAATATTTCAAATAAGTAAAGACTACAGTGTAAAACATATATTTTATAGGCTTTTATTATAACTACATTGGAAAATTGTTGTATTGACTCTTTGACGTTACCATTTACAACAATGAGGGCCAGCAATTTTATATTGAATTCACTACATATTTGAAGATCTCTATATGGGAGTAGAACAATATCTGCTTGTAAATTGAAACAAACACTACATATATTACCGCAGTGTTGCTGCCTCTATGTTTTATTATTTTTCATATCTTCTGATTCTTCTTCAGATTCATCATCAGCAAATACCTCAAAAATATCCTCAAACGGTTCCATATCGTAATTTATTCGATTTTAGTTTTAACTATAATATTTAGTTCATAGTGATTTGTTTTTTTTGTAATACTGTTACGAATTTTTTTAATCGTCCTCTTTAGCACTGCTTAATTTCTCATTAATAATCCAAGACTCTTTTTAAATTACGATAAGTACTACAGTTTTAGATCTATTTATTACACAAGGCTCTACAATAAGTCTTTAGTCAGCCCTTGTACTATTGCCTAACGTTGCACAGTGGGGCCTATTGGTAACAACACGGTAATGATATCACAACTTTACTTTACTATGCATTTAGGAGGCGTCAGGCTGTCAGAATATCCCATCTAGATGCACTTAGTGTAAACACAGTTGGTGCTACAGGTTGTCCACTTTGCGCTGTTGCAACTTTCAAAGCCTGGTACTTCTACACTTATAAGCCGACTAAAACGATTTTTAATTTTTGAGAATCTACTATACAAGGCAAACTAAGTGTTGAGTAATATCTTTTATCATTATTAAGATATCAACGTTTAAAATTGAAAATTTTCTCATTGACTTTTTCGAGCTTTGTGTTAATAACTCGAGAATTTGGCGGAAACGGGTATTTCTGAAAACACCACAAAATTGGGAACACTTCAGTAATGAATGTGCTGTAAAAATTTGTAAGGTATCTCAAGGCGTTTGGAAATTTGGAATTGTTTTTCAACCTATAAAAAACACAACATTCCCGAAGAGGTACCATGACTCATTCAGGAATTTCTTCAGTATTTACCATGAAATCAATACAGGTGTTTACATTGTTACATTACAAGGCTTTGACATATGTATGTGTACCAAAATTATGATCAGCATTTTCTGAAAATGTTAAATTTTTGAACAAATTTTCAATGATTGGGAATAAATTCGCTCGGGTTTTTTCTAAATTGTTTTTCTATTTTGGGTGTAGATTGAAACGTTCTTAAACACTCGGCAAAAAAGAAATATATCCTAAGGATAACTGAACTCAGGATCGCGTAATATTTAAAAAAGGGGAATTCTCATAGGAGATTTGTTTGTGAGTAAAAAAAACTTAATTTGAATTACTTACTATAACATATAAAAAATTAGTAATATATCATAAATATTTATTTATATACTCTAAATCAGATATTTTGAAGAGTTTTCTAAAATTATTTGTTTTGCGTTGTTTTTCGTAATTTTTCCAAAACTGTGAAACAATTTTTGGCAATGTGGATAGTTCTGAACACAGTAATATAGAAGAGGAGTTCATCTTCAAAATCTCTCTGCAATTGCATATTCTGAGCACTTCAGTAAGTTCCCCAAACCAATACCAATCCTTCTGTGTACCTTGTGGACTTCACGCCACATGCGAAATACTGTAAGCGTATATGTATATTATGTGTATATCTAATATATTGTTACGAATTTCCTTATTCGTCCTTTGTGCGTTGTTTTATTCCCAATATCAAAACAAGGTTCGTTTCAAATTACGATAATTACAACGGTTTAACTTCCTTTTATTTTATTATATAGTACAACTGTTTACTTTATTTATAACACTTTAACAAGTCTTATATTTTACGATCGATTCGCGTTGCTTACTTTGCGGGGTTTAATCACAAACTGATCTCTCCATTCCAATGGCCTCCGCTATTTATACCAACTCACCATACTCAAATGAAGTTATATCTAGCGAATTCACGAACCTTCTATTGCTTGTTGTTGTTGCTTATCTTTGTAGAATCATCCCGAATGGTGGAGAATTATCTTAACTGAGGTGAATTCATGCTACTGGTTTAGCGAGCTGGTACGTTGTTACAATGCATACTTTCAGGCGCAGCACTAACCGCCTGTTATTTGCATAATGTTAGTAGAGTCATTAAGAGCAAGCAAAAGCTTTTACTTAATCGTAACAGTGCCCCCCACTTAAGCCGGTTCAACCCGAGCAGGCTCAACCCGCGTTTTCCATACAGGGCTAGTCTTTCCAAATGCACGACTTTCATTTTAGCTCTTGGACTTTGACTTTTCTGGATTCTATAAACCACGTCATTTATTCGTTTGACAACCTTTAAGGGCCTCCCAGTGAGTCTGAAATTTTGGAGATAAACTTTTCTGGCGCTGTGGGTGGAACAGTAAAACTAGCTGACTCTCATGGAATCCTTCGGAATTTGCCGCTTGGTCTTACCTGGCTTTCATCTTATTACTTACCAACTTCATTCTGCTGCGAACAAAACTCGTGAAGTTCGCTAAGCTCTCCTGGGATACCATCATTCTCCCCACTGTCGGATGTTAGGCAGTTGCCAAACTCCAAATTTCTAGGGAGCTTTAACTCTGTCCCGAAGACGGTACTAGCTGGTGTTCGGGCAGTAGTATCCTGGGTGGCCGACCGTTATGCCAGAAGGAATTTTGGTATGCGTTCGTCCCAGAATTTTCTATCTTTACTGACTACCTTTCTCAAATATTCCTCAAGAGCCTGATTAAATCTCTCTACCGTGCCGTCAGTCCGAAGGCGCAATGATGTCGTTCTCATACCACGAATTCCATTCCTCTCGCATATTTCTTTCAAGATGGCAGATTCAAAATTCCTGCCCTGCTCCGACTGCAGTTCTAAACGGACACCAAAACGAGTTATCCAGTTGTTCACGATAGCGGTGCTTATGTTTTCGCTTCTTTATCCCGAATAGCGTACACCTCGGGTCATTTACTGAAGTAGTCCATAACGACTAGGACATATTGGTTCCCAGAACAACTTGCTGGATATGGACCAACCACATTCATGGATATTCGCTCGAAGGGAGCACTTGGGCTCTCCTGATCTCTCTGTCCGCAGCTCCTCCGCGTTGGTCCTTTAGTTGTCAAGCACTGAGTGCAGCTTGCAATCCACTCGGATACAGCTTTTTGACGACCAACCCAATAGAAACGTTCACTTAGTTTCTCCATAGTTTTGCCTTTACCGAGGTGCCTACCACTCGGACCATTATGAGATTCTGCAACTATCTCTTTCACTTTCAAGGCAGGTACCACAATTAGATTTTTCTCCGTTTTACCATCTTCACTTTTCCATACACGGTATAGACAGTCATCTAGCAATCTCAGGCTATTCCGCTGGGCCCAATATGATTTTAAAACGGGGTTAACGCGTTAATTGTCTATCCTCTTCCTTTGCCAAAATAATTTTTGCCAATACAGGATCATTTCTCTGTGCCGTGAACCACTCGTCGTCTGATTCAATTCGCAGGGATCGGACGTCAATAATTTGCTCTTTTATCTCAGGCTTAGAATTCTGCGTACGCTCGATTACATGTGGACGGTCATTTGTTGGTCCGGTATCGGCCGTTATCGCTGGAGATCTTGACCGTTTTCTTAGGTATCTACAGTCCCGCCCTATATAGCCACGTTCGCCATTATTGTCACCTTTCAATTTTGTTGCTTGCCATAGTGCTTTCGTGAGAATCCGTTTCTACCCTTCGCACATGATGTGTCTGTTGGCTGGAAACAACCCTCGCCGTTTCATACGCCAAAGCAAATAAAACTGTTTCCACAAATGTAGCTCTTTGTGAGACAAATACCGCGTATCTAACATCAGGATCGTTAATGCCCCTAACAACTGCCTCTATCTTAAATTGCTCTAAGAAAGTTTGGGGTTCTCCAGGATATGCCATCAATACCAAGCGTTCCACATCCGTTGCGAAATCTTGTAGAGTTTCATTATGCTTTTGCACTCGACCTCTTAATTCCATGCGATATAAATCCTTCTTGTGATCGCCACCATACTTGCGTTGTAACGTAGCCAGTATATCATCGTAGTTGTTTCTGGCACTGACGGGAATGCTCTGAAGGGCTTCTGCTGCGCTGCCTTTCAGTGCTAAAATTAGCTCTACTGCTTTGTCGTTGCTGTTCCACAAGTTATTAATTGCGACCATTTCGAATTGGAATTTAAAAACGTCGAATGGTGTAGAGCCATCGAAACTGCGAGCTTTCAATCTACTAGAGGCTTCAGAAATTACTCGCACTGGTCCTTCTTGCAACTAGAGATCATTCATCTATCTTTCCATTTCGGCGAATCTTTCCTCCACAGCCTGTTCGATCTTCTGCTGAAATTCCTCGAATTTCTGTTCGACCTTTCCGAATTGATCATTAACCTGTATCTCCATGTTATTCATAGCTTCAGAAATTTCATGTAGCTTGTAATTTGTGGCGTTTGATGTTTCCTGCATAATTCTAGAATTTTCACCAAAACCTCTTCTCATCAGAGAAATTGGAAAACCTTATAGTTCCCCCAATTTATGGTGAAAGGCTAAACAATAACGCTATCGCGAAAATTACAAACTTTTTCAAAGTGTATAAAAATGAATGGATGATTGTAAAAATTCGAAACAGAAATTTCTCTAAAAGTACGAAGATTCAGGTCGAATAGTGGACGCGTTACCAACAGCCTCAACGAAAAGATTAAAACGAGTGGTAGAAAGTATACCAACTCCAAACTCTACTAAGGAATTTACCGAGGAAGTCTCGCTACCGGTAATCTAAACTTATGTCTCTCGGAACAGTAGGAATTCTAAGGGAGGCGCTTACAGAAAAACATTGGGAATTTTTGCCATCCAGAAACTATTGCAAGCTACCAGAGCTAAAATTTTGCCATCCGAAATATTTGTTCATGATACTAGTGAATGAATTAATCTCTCCCATCGTCTTGAATATCAGAATTTTCTGTAGACGAAATTGGCAAATGCCATAACTCTGAGTTGACTCTTCTTTTTGTTTCTGTTTTTTCGTAATCTGTAACTACATTGATTACGTAGATCTACATTTTGTAACATATTTCATTTCTTACAAACTTGGTAAATAATTAGCATTTTCAATATACATTCATAAAAAAAATGTAATGAGAATAGAAAAATAATTTAAATTCATCAGGGATGATTTTTATTTATTCGGCCTTTTCATTGGTACTTTTTAATTTAATTAGTTAAGCTCAAGTCTAACCTATATATCTATTTATAGAAATATAGTTTTCAAAAAGGAGTTTTTCAAATGTATTCCTATAATAGCTATACGGTTTGCCAGGAATCATAGGAATACATTTGAAAAAACACTTTTTGAAAACTATATTTCGGCGGCTTGAAAACACTGCATCCTTTGATAAAAAATTTCCTGATTAAGCGACAAGCTGATGAGAGGTCATATAGTTGATATTATTTATTTAGTAGTATTTCATGGCTTATTGAATCAAAAGTACGGCTAAAGTCCAAACTTATTAGAGCTACCACTTCCTTTTCGTCTACACTTTTTCTTATAACTATTATCCAGCAGATCAGCCACCAACGTGGTTGTAATATCTCCTCTTCTAAATCCTTATTGAAACTCAGACAACAATGCATTATCCCGTATATATTCCGATATCTGATCATTAATGAAAATATCTAAGATCTTTGGAAAAACGGGTGGAATACTTATCGGGCGATAGTCCGAACACAGTTGGGGATTTTTAACTTTAGGTACAGGTATTACCTTCGCAAATTTCCACGAATTTGGATATATTGACGTGGTCAGAACAGGATTGTAAATGTGAACTAAGTGATGTGATATTACTGGGAATATAATCTTTATGAACTTCAAAGGTATACCGTCATCACCAGTTGCATGCGGCTTGATGCGGCATACGGCATACCATACCTTTGCTATAACAATATTTCCTAACGATTGGCAGCTGTCCATTTTCAAATACAATATATGTCGAGTTTTCTAACGGTGACATTGCAAAGTACTCATTGCAAGCATCAACATTTACGGATTGAACTTCAGAAGCATGGCTGTTTACAATACCAACCTTCCGCAAATTATTCCAAATGTACCTAGTAGATGCCGCTGAAAAAATGCGATAGTCATACTTCATTTTTTCCCTTCTCTTAATATTTTGAAGACGATTTCTATATTTACAAAATATTTTCCAATTATGCAGATTTATGTTCTCAATATATGTTCTGTAAGCCATATCCCTAAGCTCGATGGCAGAATTAATGCAAGGTTTATCAGTCCAGTCCACATATTCGAGTTCATATATGATTCTCATAGGAACATATTGATTGAAAATCTGGGGAACAATATTGTTAAGAATAAATTAACCTCCATATTAGGGTCATTTGTATTATAAATATGTTCATAATCAAATGCCGCCAAGTCACGCAGACAGCTTTCAATATTAATATTTGAATAGTCACGAATCTCAATATAATGAGGAATAATAAACTTTTTTATACTAAAGGCTATATATATTGCAGCGTTGTGCAAATTTAAAATTGGGAATAAACACTCTCCTTTAGATTTAACCATATCAATATTAGCAACTAAAAAGTACTCAATCAATAAACATATATCCGATTGAACACTAAAATGCGTTATGTAAATGGGTTACCAGTAAATAAACAACAAAGTGCATCTGATGAAGAATCCTCAACAATTTTTTTGGCGTCACACAGTGCTTCGTCAGTGGACATAAATCAAAATTAAAAATTTGGCTTTAATAATGTTGAATTAATTATATTCGTTAAGATAATAATTCAACTAAGAAAAAACATTGCTTTTTTTTGTATATGAAACTTTTGAACGCCGCTAAAGGGCGCCAAAGTAGTTGTTTTTTGAGTAAATGTGTGAAAAAAGAAGCTTCATTTTACTGGCAACAGAGAAATGATTGTCAAAAAGCGATTTTGTATGCAAATTGTCCTATTATTTTTTTCTTATTCAGAGTGTCGAATTGGAAATAAAACAAAATTGTGAATTTACAAAAATATTGATTTCTAATATACAAAAAATCTTCCTAAAGTGTATGTTTCTAGAGAAAAAACACAACAATTTGCAAGGGTTCATGGAATGCAAAAAGGAAAATTTGCAAAGCTCCCCAAAATTTTGTTGGTAATGAAGTATGCATCTTAGTATTTTAAAAAAGAAAAAAAAAACTTAATATTTTAATGCACAAATTGGAAAACACGTATTTTTTCAAAGCAACTAAAATCATGATTTTCAAATATCGATGAAAGGGTGTAAGGGAAACTATTCTCAAAACTTAATTTTAAAAGCATATTGAAATTTTTTTTTTAGGAATTACTTTGGAAGATATAGAAAAAAACGAAAATTATTAAATTGTTGAAAATCTGCAATATAAGTATTAAATTTTTTTTTTTTGAAAAGTGTATGTTTTTAATGCAGATAAACAAAAAATATAAAGTTTCAGAGACTTACAAACAAAAAATTGCCAAAGCTCCCCAAAATTTTATTTCGTTAAAATAAAATACGGATAGACAACTTTAAAATAAAAAAAAATATTAAAAATTTTAATGCACAAATTTGAAAAAAATATTTTTTCCTAATCGTCTAAAAACTCAGTTTTCCAAGATTTTATTAAGATTCTTCAAAACCGGTTTTATTAAGTATTTGACTGAAATTGATATTTAGTTGAATTTTTCAGTATATGCGAGTATCACTTCACACTGTTTTGAGCTTTATTGTTTTTGTTCCTGTTTTCGATATTTTTGTGATTCTTTTTCCACTTCTTATTCTTTTCAGTTTGCTGGCGCGCTGTACTTTATTTCCCAGCAAACATTTTTAAATAAGGTTATTGTTTATTGTTGAAGTATATTGTTGAAATATCGATTTTATTACACTTTTTCCATTAAGAGCGGCAATGCAACAAAAGATATGATAAAAATTGTGAACTACAAACCAAAGTTTATGACTTGAGAATGTACATACAATGTAATATAAATTCTTCAATTATTTGTTAGGTCAACTCATATGTAATTGTTTACATATTGGTTGTTAGATATTAATACGGTCAGTGGTAACGTGAAGTGTTTATAATTTTACAATGTTTTTAAAAAATACTGATTTAATTGATACCTGGATTTCTGCACCATTGCATAATAAAGTGCCGGTTCTTCATGAATTCATTACAAAGAATCATGGTAGCATTTACGTTGAAAGACATAAATTATTAGTAAATATACAACGTTTTCATTGTAAAATCTCCAAATACTGGAATGAGTGCAGCAGGATAGACGATGTTTGGAAAAAAAATATTCCAAGTGGCTAAGTCAAACTTTTTTTAATTCTGATACAGTAAGTTTACTTAAGCTGGTATGGAGTTTCTTTATTTAAAAACACAGTATCGTAGCAACCTAGCACCCGTAGACCAAATTTGGCGGCGATGGAAATGCCACCGGTACCTTCATCTGAAGCAATAACAACAGCTCCAATGGATGTCAGTAACAATTGTTCACCAACAGAAATATCACCTCTAAAAAAACGCGGCAGACCAATGAAAATGTTCGTGGATTGCGCAAAAAAAACCAAGAATCGTAAAGTCTCTGAACTTATGGAGCAATATTCGTTAGAAGAACTCGAATTAGCCGTTAAAAAAATGAAGAGCGGTAAAGAGAAAGAAGAGGAAAAACGTTTCAGCCCTTCCGATGCACTTGCTTTGTATTTGAACTTAGATATTTCTGAAAGAAAATATAATATGTTGCGTAAAGCTGCTAATGTCTTGCATCCGAACTGTTTTCCGTCTCTTTATTCGTTGAGAAATCAAAAACAGAAATTAGTACCAACTGTCACGGCAACTGAATCTTCTGCTGAAGTGGACTTAAAGTCCATAATGCGTGTGACTACAGAGAGAGTGTTAGACCTTTGCAAGGTTCAGGACAAAATGTGTAAGTTACAACTCATTGGCAAGTGGGGCATGGATGGAAGTTCTGGCCACAACCGCTATAAGCAAAAATTTGCTGCTGCTGACCAAACGGATGAATTCATGTTTTTTATCGCTTTTGTCCCCATCAAGTAAGTCAAGTACAAAAAAATATTGTGTTTTTCTTTATTTTTTTTTAAAAGAATGGTTAACTTAATCTCGGGGAAAGATATATGGATTAATGAAACACCATCATCAGTTAATTACTGCCGGCCAATTATATTTATTTTTGCCAAAGAAAATAAACAATTAATTCGTAATGAATATAAAATAATGTCTGAGAAAATTGAAAATCTTGAGTGTGATATCATTGAAAATAATGCAGTCATATTTGAAGTGTCATACAAAATACATTGTACAATGATAGATGGTGCAGTTGCAAATATTCTTACAAACACCAATTCGTGTAGCAGATGTGTATTTTGCAATGCTAAACCAACGGAAATGAACCGATTGACATTCAAAAATATTCCCAATATTGATAATTATAAATTTGGACTTTCAACGCTTCACTGCTGGATAAAGTTCTTCGAATGTCTTTTGCACATAGCATATCGAATAGATTTCAAAAAATGGCGTGTTGGTAAAGAAAATAAAGAAGCATTTTCGGAGAAGAAAGTCAGAATACAAGACGAATTAAAAAAAAAAACTGGATTACTAATAGACATGGTTAAATGTGGTGCCGGTACCACTAAAGATGGTAATACAGCTCGTCGATTTTTTGCTAATAGTGACATAGCTGCCGATATCACTGGAATTAATGAAGAACTTATTTCCAATTTTGGGATAATACTGCGCGTGATAAACAGAGACACGTTTAAGGAGCTCCTAAGAGTAACAAGAAACATATATTTGATACATTACGGATGGTATTATATGCCAAGTAGTGTGCATAAAGTACTAGTTCATGGTTGTGACGTTATTGATTGTTTCGATCTGCCGATAGGTAAGTACTTGCATACCAAAAGTATTGAGTTTCGAATATTGATACTCTAATTTCATTGCAGGTTCTTTATCTGAGGAAGCACTAGAAGCCAGCCGTCTGTCACATACAAAAGTTCGTCTGTCACATACAAGAAAAAATTCTAGGCAGAATACCAACAAGGATTTATTGAACCACTTAATAATTAGTCCAGATCCAGGTATAACTTCTAAAAGGCATGAAATGCTATCTTTGAAACACTCTACCCCCAATGATCTATCTAAATATATATTAAATGATTCCCGTATTGAAACCGATGATGATATTGATCCAAAAATGACTGAAGAGAGCTCGAGTGATAATTCTTACGATGAATAGTTGTAATAAATATTATTTTTGTACCTATATTATAAGAAAGTGTTATTGAAAAAAAATGGCAAAACAAATTTAATTTTTTTTGCAATTTCTATTAGATTAATACCTTCAATTTAATAAAAAAAAATACCCAACTTCTGCTTTAAACTGGAAAAATAAGTCACTTTTGAAAACCGTTAAATCGTCTTTTTGTGTTGCAAATAGAATTTCGGGGCCTATTGGACCTTCTGTATGGGAGGTACCAGAAGCCGTGGTTTGATATCTCCTAAGTTACGCACAAAAGTGGCGATAGTAAAAATATTTTATCGGGCAATGTTTGGTCAAAATAAAGCTGTCCAATAGGGTGGTACAGTGCGATGATTTTTGGAGATCTATCGAAGCATTTCTATGGGAGGTACCAGAAGAAGTGGTTCGAACCAGCAAAAATTTTGCAAAAAGATGCTGATAAAATATATATTACGTCCTGCAAAGCTCTAAGAAAATTATACGTTCCTAAGGGAAGCATAAATATGCTCTTCAATCGATTTTCATTAAATTTGACGCAATAGTTCAATTTTTACAGCCAAAAATAGTTTTGGTTTGTATGGGCGGTGTGCGGTGTGCGATGGGCGTGGTCAATGTTGATGAAATATCTTTTCTTTTAAAGGTTGTACATAAATATGATCTTCAATCGATTTTCATTAAATTTGACGCAATAGTTCCATTTTTACAGCCAAAAATAGTTTCGGTTTGTATGGGCGGTGTGCGATGGGCGTGGTCAATGTTGATGAAATGTTTTTTCTTTTAAAGGCGGTACATAAATATGCTCTTCAATCGATTTTCATTAAATT
Organism: Phaonia tiefii; assembly: GCA_963931995.1. Lineage (NCBI taxonomy): Eukaryota > Metazoa > Arthropoda > Insecta > Diptera > Muscidae > Phaonia > Phaonia tiefii. Next base: position 192,540,897 of record OZ008369.1, read on the forward strand.
TGACTCAATAGTTCAATTTTTAGTGTCGCATAGCAAATGACGAAAAGAACGCTGCACGTATGGTAATGCTTCAGTCAATTGCAACGCGAGCTGCAACTGAGCGGTATAGGGAGAAGAGAAAGGAGGTAAACCGTCTCTTTAGGCGTAAGAAACGGCAGTGGAGAAAACGCGAGAGTGAGAAAATTGAGACATACAGAAGGAAGAACGAAGCCCGAAAATTCTACCAAAAAGTTAAAAACGGAACTAATGGACATGGTTCAGGGCCCCCCTTCTGTAAAGACAAAGACGGAAATCGCGTCGCAGATGTGCAGAGCATGTTGGGAATATGGAGAGAGCATTTCTCCGCGCTACTAGTACCTGAGATATCCGATGACGATGGGACAATCGATCACAATATGGACGACGAAGTCGATTGCCCCCCTCCTAACCAAGACGAGGTCAGAACAGCTATAGCCCGGCTTAAGAACAACAAAGCCGCAGGAGCCGATGGATTACCGGCGGAGCTGTTTAAGGCTGGCGGCGATGAGCTGATAAGGTGCATGCATCAGCTCATTAGCAAAATTTGGTTAGATGATGCCCGGCGATTGGAGTCTCAGTGTACTATGTCCCATATTTAAAAAAGGTGACCCGAGTATTTGTGCCAACTACCGTGGAATAAGCCTTTTATCCATAGCATATAAGGTTCTATCAAGTATAATGTGCGAAAGACTAAAACCAATTATCGCTGACCTGATTGGACCATACCAGTGTGGCTTTAGGCCTGGAAAATCGACAACTGACCAGATTTTCACGCTACGCCAAATCCTGGAGAAGACACACGAAAAACAAATCGACACCTATCATCTATTTATCGATTATAAAGCAGCCTTCGATAGTCCGATACGGGAGAAACTCTATGAAGCAATGTCTGAGCTTGGTATTCCTGCAAAACTCATACGCCTTTGCAGGATGACCTTGACGAACACCAAATCCGCAGTGAAAGTTGGTAAGGATCTTACCGAACCTTTCGAAACTAAGCGAAGCCTCAGGCAAGGCGACACCCTATCGTGCGATCTCTTTAACATCTTAATGGAGATCATTATGTGAAAAGATGCAGTCAATATGAATAAAACCATCAGCAGCAAAAGTCACATGCTGCTCGCGTATGCTGATGATATAGATATCATTGGGCGCACAATTAGAGAAGTTACTGCGGTTTTTTCGAGAATTGAGAAGGAGTCAGCAAAAGTGGGTCTGACGGTGAATGAGGACAAGACAAAATTAATGGTTTCAACGAACAGGGCCTCCACGCGATTAGACCAAAGCGTGAACGTTGATAACCGTTATAACTTCGAGGTAGTGGACGAATTTATATACCTCGGATCTGCCGTGAACAAAAACAACAACGTCAGCCTTGAGATCAAACGGAGAATTGTGCTTGCGAATAGATGTTATTTTGGGCTAAGCAAGCACTTTAAAGATAAAGCCCTCTCTCTAGTAACAAAAGTCCAGCTGTACCAGACTCTCATTCAACCTGTCTTGCTTTATGGCGCAGAATCCTGGGTCCTATCGCAAGCAGACGAAACATCTGTAGGAGTCTTCGAGAGAAAAATACTCCGAAAAATTTATGGCCCTATAGTGCACAACGGCGAGTATCGGCGACGCATGAATCATGAGCTGTATGAGCTTTATCCTGACATTGACATAGTTAAGCGGATCAAGATAACGCGATTGCGCTGGCTAGGCCATGTCAGTAGAATGGATGAAGATGAACCAGCGCGAAGGCTTTTCGAAACCGAACTCGAAGGAAGACGAAAAATAGGAAGACCAAGACTCCGCTGGAGGGATCAGGTTGACGAATCCCTGCGTACACTTGGTATTGCCAACTGGAGAGATAAAGCAAAAGATCGAACTGGTTGGCGAAATATGTTATCTTCGTTTTGTAAGGTCCCTGACCCCCCGGGGTTGTCCGAGACCGGATAAGTAAGTAAGTTCAATTTTTACAGCCAAAAATAGTTTCGGTTTGTATGGGCGGTGTGCGATGGGCGTGGTCAATTTTATCGATACTTTAAAATTTTCTTAATTATATTATATTAGGGACTCATTCTAAATTTTATTACCGTAGGACGTCTCCTTCTATTTTTGTCCCATCTATGTACTGCGACAAAGCACTGGGCGTCACTTGTACCATTAAGAATGCGCTTATATAATGACTCACCAACATGTGCAATCGAATCTTCGTTTCAAGATATATGGATTACTCCAACACCTGGATCCAAGTTCACCTGCCGTCCCATCCGCATTGAAAATGTAAAAGTAGATCGAATTACAACCCGAAGACGGGTGGATGATATCAATGACCAAATCGCAACTCTGATTCCCATTTATGTGGAAATATCCTGAAGCCCTCTTAAAGACCTTTCCAACAAGCCCAAAAACAAAAAAATCCGACCACTGGTTCAGAAGTTAGCAACTTTACCCAATACCCTCCGACCGCCAATCCGAAAATTGTGAACCCGCTGCCATTTCGCACCCTTGCATTTTCGAACATGGTCCTAGTGGACTTTTCTTCATGAAATGACCCATGGAATACGCTGGCAAAATTTGTCAGGAACTTCCTGAATCACCCTGTATAGTTACAATTAAAATGGGGTCATCGTTTGGTAAATGAAAATTGTTAACATTTTAACATAAATCAAATAAAAATTCGATCGTTTATGTATAAGTAATAACTGAATTCAGAAAATATAAAAACTAATTTTATATGCTGTTATGTCTTGATACACCAATAAAATGTTACGTTAAAATAACACAGACAAAAAAATTACATGAGGTGTCAGGAGATACCCGGTTGGAACGAAGTTCGTTTCGCTATATATTGTGTACTAGTTAGTTCCAACACCCTAAAGCGCCCGTTGAAAAATACGACAATTTAAATAGATCTTTAAGAAAATATACGTTTTGTAAAGTGATCAACTCTTTTTTAAGAATTTTTTTTTGTTTGTAGAATGTATTTTTTTTTGAATGATATTTTTAGGTCCTTTTTGTAAGAATATATATTATCATTTTTTAAAAAGAGGTAATTCTTTTATTAAAAGATAATATTTTTTAAGAAAAGGTACTATTTTTAAGAAGTACTTTCTGTAAGGAAAATCTATTAAAGTATGCATTTTTTTTCTAGGAAGTATTTTTTAAGAACAGGTTCTTTTTAATGAAATGCTACTCTTTTTAGTTATTTTTTTAAGAAAATGTACCTATATTCAGAAAGGCAACTTATTTCAAGAAAAGAAAAGGTATTTTATTTTCAAAAAAAGGAATTCTTGTAGAAACGGATTTTTTTTTTAAATGTTAATTTTTTTAGAATTGGTAATTTTTCCAAGAATATATGGATTTTTAGAGTAGGAATTTATCTCAAGAAAAGTTATTTTGTTTCACAAAAAGGTACTCTTTAAAGAAATGGTAGTTTTTTAAGAAAAGGCAATTTGTTGTAAGAAAATTAAGGTTTTACGAAAAGGTACTTATTTAAAAAAAAATACTTTTTTAAGAAAAGGTACTATTCATAAGAAAATTTAATTTTTTAAGCAAAGGTACTTCTTTAAGATAATGTGTTTTTTAGGAAAAGGTACTTTGTTTAAGAATATTGATAGGTATTTTTTGAGGAAATTTAACTTATTTAAACTTCTTTCACTTTGGCTTTTCGAAATGTACTTTTTATTGGGTTCACAACTACAATATATACTAAATATTGGTTACAGGCCCCGCCTAGAAAATCTCCCACTAAACAAGAAATTTCCCAACATATGTTAGTCTAGACAAAACCACCCAATATAGTTTATAATACTGGGTTGTAGCATAATAGTGCTAAAAAAATTATTTAAATTTTTATCATTCAGCCCCCATCCCAATAAGGAACTTCGTTCCAAAAAAATTATTTAGAAATTATATTGAAATTATTGTATTTCCATAACACTTCAATATTTAATCTGTCTTATTTTCGACTTGGATTGAGCATAACAATTAAACAGCGTGTGCCAAAGTCAGATGTAGGCAGTGAATATTTCTATATTTATATCATAATTTGTACTCACCACTTAATAATTTCATACGTAGACAGCAGGCCTGTTGTCGCAGAAGGGTGCTAGATTTTTAAAAAGGATTGATAAGAGATATTCACTGAAGTAATATTAAAATTGTTGGTTTCTTGTTTAGATGTATCGAGATTTAATATTAAACATATGCTATTGGACGTTAAAACTATTGCAAATTGGTCCAATTATTCAGAGATTTAATTCATGAAATTGGTTGTGCAAAATCGGTTCTCTGTATTCATTGCTGGATTTTTATGATACATCGATATAAAACAAAAATAGATGACCCTCGTTAGTATCTGCGACAGATTATGTTGACTTTCAAAATTTGTTCGTATCGTGCTTGCAGCAGAGCTATGACAAATCCTTAGCTAGTATGGTTCGGAATTTTTCCGGTGGCTTGAATCAAATTTTGCAGCAGGTTCTTTGACCTCTATTCAGTATTCGGCTTGAAGATAAATGTTGTCCAGAATTTCGAAATTTACGATAATTGATATTCCTCAGAGACGACAATAATATATAATCTTGAAATTTGCAACTCATAAGATTGCCCAGTGTTCATCCAGGGTCGGACAACACAAATTGGACTTGCAGATTAAAACTGCCAATTTGTAAAAGTAATCTCTTTGTAAAGGTTTCACAGTTTTCGATTTTCAAGTCCCAAGGCTTATGTCTTCAATAAAAAAATGTTCACTGACAACTCCAAAAATTTAAAAATAAAATAAAATTTGATTTCGATACTAAAAATTCCAAAACCTATAAGCAATGAAACGGAGTCAAAGTAACTTGCACCCAAAGTAAAATGTTCATATAGGAGTAAGAAAAGGAAACTAAGAACATACAGTAAAGAAATTTAAACGAAAACGAATGATCCCCGAATATACAAATAAAAATCGTCAGCATCGCAGTATTGTAAAGAATTTTTAAACTTTTTATATACTGGGAGATACAGTGAAGTCTTTCGGAACTCATAGCGTACGTACGACGCAAAATATTGCTGAAGTGAGACATAATGTTGATGAAAGCCCAGACACGTCAGTTAGACACCGTGCTCAAGAACTTCAAATGACAGCGTGAACTTTGTTCAAAATACACAAAAATTATTTGCATTTATACACGTCAAACATTCAATTGGCTCAACAACTAATGGCAAATGACAATGTGCGCAACCGGGAGTGGAGTCAAAAGGTTTTTCGCCCCAGTTTTGGCGAAAAATCATTATGATCGTCGAATCAAATTTTGACGTGGCTGGCTTTTTTAATAAACAGAACAGCTGCTACTGGGGATCTGAAAATCCTCAATTGACACACCAATGGCCTTTACACCCTCCTAGAGTGTCTGTATGGTGCGGCATTTGGGCCGGCGGAATAACTGGGCCATATTTTTTTGAAGACGCAAGTAATGCTGTAACCATTATTGCTGATCGATACTTTTTAGTCCCCGAATTGGATCTATTGAGCCTACAACATTGTATGTGGTTCCAACAGGACGGTGCCACGTAACAAATACTTTCTTTGGGGGTACTTGAAGGGAAAGGTCTACGGCAAGAAGTCAACTACACTTCAAATGCTAAAGAAAAACATTATTGACGAAATTGAAGCAATAACACCCGTAATATGCCAAAACGTTATGCGAAATATTGTCAAAAGAGCACACATTTGCGCAGCGGCCATATTTCATACAAAATTGTTATAAACCCAATTTTCATGCAATAACTTATTATTCAAAAGTATTATACAGTTTAAGATTTATTCTAAAACAACATCGGCCTGGAACATAAAGAACACTCTGTGTACATGCAACTCCTGACGAAAAAGTATTAATAACAGTAATTAATATACATTTCCTTGGAAAAAAACAAATCCGTCCTTTTTGGCTTACCCTTTTCACGAAAATCTTACATACATTAGTACGATAGTTATTATATTGTCCAGCATAACAGGTATGTACAAAATTGAGCACAAATATAAATGCGATTATGCGAAGTATTTAATTTGTCGCTTGATACAAAAATTGGAAATTGGTTTGATCTTGTATGGGGGTAAGCCAAATAAAGCGACAGCACAACCCATAATGATTCTAAATTTAAGATTATGGAATAATGATTCCAGGAAAAAAATTTACGTGATTGCTGAAGTCTTACGGAAATTGTCATACTGGACAGTACACCAGGCATGTGTACCGTATACTGCAAATTCAGGCCAAAGTGTTCGTTTTACGTGCGTTAAACAGAGTAGGTGTAACTGCAAGATTGACATACCATATATTTTTGGAAAGGTTATTTATTATTATATGTATAAAATATAGATACTGTATGTGTACAACATAAATAAAATAAATAAAATTTCAAATATTGAAAACATCTTATGCAAATTTGATTAGAAGAATATCACTGGGTATGAGCGCCATATTGATAAGTTTAGTACTCATGATATTTTAATTCGTTGACTTTCGAACGTTGCTGAATGTAGGGTGATTTTTCTAAGATGAACAAAGTTACATTCGACAGCATTCTTAATATCGTGTCTTTAAAAACATTTAAAACACTAGACTTCTTTCTAAACAAAATTCAGAGGTAACAGCAAAAGACTAATAGTACCTTCCCGGCAAAAAGTTTCCAATTTTTTGAGGTTAAAAAATCTATATATTTGAGAACTTGTTACTTCCAAACTCTTTGCGATAATCCAAAAATTATTTTGAGTTATTATTTCAAACGTGTTCTCATTAAGTACAGCGATGTTTTAAGAATTAAGATTATAATAAAATTATACGAGGTACTAACAAAAAACTAAAAACAAATCAGAGCAAAACTTCACATTTACATTACCGATTGTCATTATCTTTTGAAAAATAATAGGTAAAGCCACAATGTGGTAGAAGTTACAGGTCTTCAAAACATGTACATCACCAAAGTCGTCCAATTTGATATCCTGTACCGAATTCTGCGAAACAGTAGGATATCTGTAAATTCAATATCCTAAAAGCTTAACTCCTCTTCTACAAATCTCTGGTACATCCATAAATGATTCGACAAATTGTCTAGAAGTTCTGATATTATTACCACCTTGTTTGCAATCATCCCCACTGTGTAGCGTTATTAACGACAAATACACTTCGAAGAAATTCCGATGCAGTTTGATATTCCTCGTTGTCTTTCCACTATGCTAGGTCTAAATCGAAAAAGTCAGTTGGTAGATCCAAATTCATAAAGAGGCTCTGTTTTTTTATATAAGGGAAAGTCAGATAAGTCACAAATCAATAGGAATCAACTGGAAGTCAAAAACAGCATAAAAAGTGTCTATATTGGCTCAGTAAAGACAATTCGTCTTCAAATGGATTTGCTCTCTCCAAAAAGTTGAAAGTTAGAATATGCCCAATAATGAACGTTTCTCTAACCAGCCTCCTGTATCTGTATATAATGTCTCCAACATTCAGCCCCTCAATTCATTACTAAATTAAAAGATATCTATAAAATGATTAAATCCGAGTTAGAAAGAAAGGACATAGATTTTTTACTTACAAACTCACGGACGGAGGCCCCTTTAATATAATTCTCAGAAATATGCACCCTTCAGTAAACATTGAAGACTTAAAAAATTATCTTCTTGAGCTCGGCCATGAAGCGACCAATATTTGGAATAGTCGAATCCCAACAACAAAGAAATATACTCCAGCAAATATCTTATGTACTGTCGTATACTATTCGAGCCACACATACTGAAAAATACTAACCCTCAGCGTACAAACTGCCAGTATTATGGTCACACTAAATCATTCTGCAAAAGAAGGACAAGTGCATAATGCGCAGAAAATCAGCATCAAGGATCTGTGAGTGAAAATATTTTGAAACCCAAGTCAAACTACCGGCCAATTATCTGTATACATACAAATTCGTCATACCCAGTATCCCTATTCGAAGATCCGATAATAATGATTTTGCACAGAAATACCATTAATGACGGCATAATTAATGAGCCTGTAAAATCAATTCCACGTGTAAACTCTCACGTACCCAACGCTAGAAATTCTCATGCACAAACTCTTACCGCCATGCTGTATAAAGCTCGTGTTAACTCTTAATCCTGATATTCCAATATTATAAGGCGTAATTCCCAAAATGAACACATCTCAAAACGTATCCAAAAACTTACATTCTCGAAAAAACCAATGATCACTCAAACTCAAATGTAGCCTTAGAAACGTTTAATGGTCTCACGACTAGCCTCCTTATGAACATCATGTCTAAGTTTACCCAAAAATTTAATTAATATGTGACTTTCTGGAATGCCAATGGGTTAGCGCAACACCCTTGGGAAGTTAGAGCTTTCTTGAATAGTAATCAGATTGATATTCTCTTAATATCGGAAACTTATTTCAAGACCAAGAGCTACTTTAGGACTGCCAACTATAAATTGTATTAAGTCACTTCAGGATAAAATCAAGTAATGATACATCTCATTATGGATCAGTTATTCTCAAAAAGGATAATATTAAACATCAAGAATGCCAGCAACAAAATATAAGCCACGAACTTAGTTATTGAAGACAGGTCTGGCCCTATCACTGTATCCTCTATATACAACCCCCCGAGGCACACCATAAAGAAGGAACAGTATGACTAGATTTCCTCAGGTCTAGGGCACCAATTTTTAGAAAGTGACGCTTACAATACTGAACATACATCTGATAACTTCGAAGGGAAGTTACTACTCTACTCTTGTCAATTAACCATATCTCTCTTAATACCACTTGCCCAAATTGTCCTACATATTATCAAGAGATATTAACAACATATCAGATCTCATTGATTTCTTTATATTGAAATACAAGTCACGCGAATCTCACAACTACTGCACACTGCCTGATTTGTCTCCAGATCACTCACCTGTCTTATAAAAAGAAAAATTCTACATCAAATCTCATGGAATATCGATTTAAGCTGCACACTAGGACACAAATTGACAATACTATCTCGTCAGTGCAACTCCAACAACTCCAGATCAAAGGTTCTACAAAGTCCCTCGTTACTCTGTAAAAGTAAGACAAAAAGCTCGCAAGCGATGGTAAATGACACGATACCCCTCGAATATACCCACTCTTAACGCACGTACTTCTGAACTCACAGATATATTAGAACAGGACGATAACACACATTATGAGTCTGATTTATTAAACCTCGACGCCTTGAAAGCACCCACTTTCTCTTTGGAAAAAGACGAGTAAAAGAAAAAAACAGGAAAATATAAATCACCCTATAAGAGAAAATAATAACACCTGGACAAAATCAAACTCTGTAAAAGCTGCCAGATTTACAGAATACTTGGAAGAGGTATTTCCTCCAAATTCATTTTGGTAAATCAATGCTGATATTCAATCTCAAATATCTGTCTTCCTGAATCACACGCATCAATATGATTCGCCCATAAGAAAATTCTCGAAATCAGAAGTGAAATATGTTATACGTAAACTCAAACCCAATACAGTTCCAGGTTATAATCATGTGGTCATCGGTGGTGCAAAGATTAATGTGTGCGGCTGTTGTACGGGAGAACGAGTGTTCCACCCCTGCTCTGGCCACCTACACTTCTTTCGACGACGGCCACCTCGCTTAGTGACGGCGACACTATCGAGTAATAAACCATGAAATATCTTATCAAAAAACCGCTCGTCACCGGTGTAAAACAGTAGGTTCCAATCAGAAAACTGGAAATCGCTCAGCCCAGAATTGTGGGAAGCTCTTCCCTAGCCGTTCATGGGATGTAGTGGGAAAATATTTATTTAATTTGTATGGTCTTGTAACTCCCAACACTCCAAAAGAAGGCATCTACATATATTTATAACGCATGTCTTTTTCGATGCTTTGTTCCACCTCAACGGAAATTTTCGGATCTCACAATGATTTTCAAACCGGGAAAATCTCACGAATATGTATCCTCATACCGCTCAATCAGTTTCCTAAAAATTATAGGTAAAGTCATAGAGTCTCTGTTTCTGAACAGACTTATGCACGTTATAGATATAAACAATTTGTTGCCTCACTATCAATTCGGGTATAGAAAAAAACACGGTACCGGTGAACAAGTTCACAGGCTCCTGGAAGCGATAAATCAGTCTTTTAAAAAATGCCAGTACTTCACTGTAGCTTACTGTTCAAATTAAAGATTATGCTCCTATTAACTATTGTCCCTTTCTTAACACATATATTCGAAATCGATATTTCTATGTCAGAAAAATTATGAATTCATCTCAATTTCTGAAACTAACGCTGGTGGCAGCGTTTTGCGTCCAACACTTCAGGCTGATATGGACATATGAATTCAACTATAGGGAACAGCATCGAACTCTAAATTGGAAATTCTACAGCGGTTTCAACCAAAACTCTTCGGAATATCTTAAATGCTCCCTGGTTTGTTGCTATCAAAAAATAATATACTGATATCAAAATTAGCAATGTTAAAGAAGAGATTCTAGCTAGAGTGCTCACATATAAATCTCGAATAGCAAGGTTATCGAAATCCTCTAGCGGCAAATTTTATGTCAACTATCGTAACGTTTAGAAGACCGAGAAGAAGAGCTCGCAAATATCTCTTAGTTCACAGATTGTTTAACTTTTTTCGTTTAGAATCTTATTTCCTTCTCCTCAAAACGCAACATAAACCCTTCAAGTATGAGTTGTATTGGCCGTCGGTGTTGCAATGGTAGTGTGCGCGGTTCTTGTACATGAGATCGTGGGTTCGACACCTCCTCGGACCACCTTAAATTTAGTTTGGCTGTGATGGCGACACTATCGAGTATTTAGCCGTGAAAACTGTAGGTCCCAATCAGTGCGTATAAAACTTGAAAGCGCACAGCTCACTGGTTGTCAGAAACTCTCCCCAATTCCAATGTAATGGGAAAACATTTTTTTTTTATTTGCAAATATTATGGATTTTCAATGTAGAATGATCAGTGAATTATTTCTACTTTATTATAAACAATTGTCATAAGTAATGCTAAATATTATTTGTAAAATAAATTGAATTAGTAGAGTTTACATGAAAAAAACCCGATGCTCTAAATATGGATATGTGCGGCATCTGACAAAATTTACAGCAGAAGCCGTCGCTTTCCAACGACTCACCATTTTTTGTTTGATTTGGAGTGAAAGCACGAATCAAAAATCCTAGTCCTACTCCTTCGGGAGTCAAATACCGCAAACTATTCAGTAACTTTTCAATTACCGCATTAGATACAACTGCATTGTTGAAAACTCAAAAGCGGCGAGAAAAACAATCAAATCCTGATTAGGGAATTCAATAGAATTTGTGCAGAATTTGTTTAACTACAAAAATTGCAATATCTCGAATTCAATTCAGCTCACTTGCAATACACTTGAAGTGAGAATGAAACAACAAATTTTGAGACAGGAAAATGCTTTCGATAAGAATTTTGCATGAAATGTTGCACCACATTTGTGAAAAGCTCCACCATTATTATCCAGGAATATGATCAACAGCTACAAGAGTTCATCATAATTGCCCCGTATATGAGAATGTTCGATCTTACTTCAGCAAAGCTATTTCATTTGTACCCCGCTTTTACTGTACTTCTTTTCAAAGATATTTTTTGTGCAAATCTTATAAATATGATGACGGTACGCTGCTTCTGTAGAGAAGTACGATTTAGGACTAAATCATCGGAATTAAGATTCCGTCTGTTAACACAAAGAAACAATTTAAAAGCTAGTTCCTATTTTGAATATGTTTCATCTATTTCACCTACTTTGAATAGAATCATAATTTTAATAAAAAAAATAATATCGCTATATTATGAAGGCTTTATATTTTATAATATTAGAAATATACTTCTAAAAAATGTAAATCACTTGTTTCCAGGAATAATGTAATATTTGTGGATATATAAAGAAGCTCACTGGTTGTGAGAAGCCCTGCCTAATCCCTTCATGGGATGTAATAGGAAACCATTTATTTCTTTATTTTTACAAAGTAGTCTAACAGCAGCATGCAATATTTTTCAAGTTCGATTACATAGCGCACATCAACACGTCATCACACTAAGCCATTACTTTAGCCGTTTAATTAACTCACATATACTTTTATACTTTATTGCTATGTTACTACAAAAAACAACAAAAAACCCCATACATTATCATTCCAACTTAATATACCTATTTCAAATGGTAGATTCTTCTTTAGAAGATATAACGGGTGATCCAAGTAGACATACTTTTTTCAATACCCTTTTTTTGACAGTTCAAGTGTGAGTCGTGTCATGCTGTCATGCTATTTTTGTTTAGTATTGTTTGGCATTTCATCATGAAAATACTTACGCCTGAACAACGTTTACAAATCGTTCAACTTTATTACGAAAATGCACGTTCTGTGAGGAATGTGTTGCGTGCACTTCGCTCAACTTATGGTCAACATAATATGCCTACTGAGCATACTATTCGCAACACCATCACTCATCTTAAGACCCAGCACTCATTATTGGATAATATTCGACCAAATAGACCACGCCCAGCACGCAGTGAAGAAAATATAGCGGCCGTAGCTGAGAGTGTACATGAAGACCGTGGAGAGTCGATTCGGCGCCGTTCGCAGCAACTCGGACTGACGTATGGAACGACTTGGCGCGTTTTACGTCGAGTTCTTAAATTGAAAGCGTAAAAAATACAGCTTGTGCAAGCTGTCCCAAACGACATCGCTTCGCTCTATGGGCCAAATTTTGTACAGCGATGAGGCCAATTTCTGGCTCAATGGGTATGTAAAGAGGCAAAATTGCCGCATTTGGGACAAAGAGCAACCTGAAGAGATTCAACAGCTGCCACTTCATCCAGAAAAAACAACGGTTTGGTGTGGTTTGTGGGCCGGTGGAATCATCGGTCCATGTTTCTTCAAAAATGATGCCGGTGAGAACGTAACCGTCAATGACGACCGGTACCGTGCCATGATAACCGACTATTTGACGCCTGAAATTTAAGCTCGTGATCTCGGCGACATTTTGTTTCAACAAGACGGCGCCACTTCCCACACATCGCATCTATCAATGGATTTATTGAGAGAACACTTCGGTGAGCAGATAATTTCACGTTTTGGGCCGGTCGTTTGGCCACCAAGATCGTGTGATATCACACCGTTATACTTTCCCTGTGGGGATATGTAAAGTCTAAAGTTTATGCGGACAAACCTGCTTTGATTCAGGCCTTGGAGCAAAACATCACGCGTGTAATTCGCCAGTTACCAGTTACCAGTCGAAACGAGTCGAGTCGAACGAGTCATCGAAAATTGGACTCAACGGATGGACCATCTGAGACGTAGCTCGTAATGTTCTTTCAAATGATAATAAACATTCCCCATTCAATTTGAATTTTCTGTGTTTTTTTCTTTAAAAAAGTAGGGAACCTCGAAATGGATCACGCATTATATATGTACTTGCGTATAATAATATAATGTTTTAAATGTTTAAAAAATATAATGTTTTTAAATAAACACTTACTAATGCCTTGTCGATCGGTAAAAGTCCTTGCGTCAATTGAATTTTGCACTGAAATAACTTTAAATCAGCACGAATTATGCGACAGAGAGACGTGCGAGGAATGCCCAACTGCAAAGAACGGCGATAACTGGATGTCGAATGCTGGCCTCCACAGCCTTAATGTTCCCATCAAATCGTCATGGACGACGCCGGCCTTGATGACGGGCATTTCCAGGTTTGTTGGTAGCCACAAATTAAAGTCGCTCTGAAGGTTGCGTTCTCACAATTGAGAAGATGGTTTTAAACGATAACAGACTTGTGGTGGCATGTACCGTTCCCTTTCACAAATTCGCTTTGAATGACGCTTCGAACGCGGGCTGTCATTAGCCGATCTGAAAACAGCAGAAAAAGTTATACGATTGGCCTAGATTCATGCCGGAATACATTACAGTTTATATTAATGTGATGGATCCAATTGCTTTCTTGCGATAATAAAGGGTTTTCCAATTTGAGTGATATGATTTCTAAGTGACGTCTCGGCCATTTTTAGTTTGTCTTGATCTGTAATGTTTTTCATTGTATTCAACAATATTTACAATTTCATCACGGTGATATATACGCAAGCACAACGTTTACAAATTAATAAATTTTTTTTATCAAAATAATTGTTCTCCAATTGCCATTTTATGGTCGTAATAATCGTCCACGTGGGCTCGCTATTCGTCGAATTGTTGCAAATTACGAAGGTACATTTTCTTTACAAAATGTTCAAGTGCCGATAAGGCAAAGAACCGCTGGACGTAATGAAAATATGGCTGCCGTTCACGCAAGTGTTGCTGAAGACAGCAAATTATCGATTCCAAGTCGTTCTCAAAAATTGGAACTGTCTCAAACCACAATCAGCGGATTTTGAGAAGGATTTGGACTTGCATCCGTATACAATTTTTATGACTCAAGAACTAAAGCCTTTGCACTACCGTAAATGTCATGAATTTGTTAATTTTGTCTTGCAACAACTTGAAAACGATAACGATTTTTTAAAGAAAATCATTTTCTCCGAGGACGCTTACTTTCGTCTGAGTGGTGCCGTAAATAAACCAAACTGTCGATTCTGGAGCGAAGAAAATTATTCATGAGCAACCATTACATTCACCTAAATTAACAGTTTGGTGTGGTTTTTGGTCTGGTGGAATTATCGGTCAGTACTTCTGTCGAAATGAAGCTGGTAGCACCGTTATTGTCAATGGAGAGCAGTATAGGTCAATGATAACCAGCTTTTTATGGCCGAAATTGGAAGAAGTTGATCTTGACAACATCTGGTTCCAACAAGACGGGACTACGTGCCACACAGTAAGTGCAATAACCGAATTATTGCGAGAAAAGTTTGGAGATTCGATTATTTCAAGAAATTGTGACACTGAATGACCTCCAAGATGTTGTGATTTAACACCAATAGGTTATTTCTTGTGGGGTTAATTTAAGTCATTGATCTTTAGCAATAAATCAGACTCTCTTCAAGCTTTACAAGTCAATATTGAACGTGCTATTCATGACATACGACTTGATATAGTGGA
The DNA here is from genome assembly GCA_963931995.1 of Phaonia tiefii. NCBI lineage: Eukaryota > Metazoa > Arthropoda > Insecta > Diptera > Muscidae > Phaonia > Phaonia tiefii. The sequence goes on from OZ008369.1 coordinate 192,556,015, forward strand.
CAAAGTGTTCGAAAATTTCATTTATCGAATTCGTTCCTGCAAAAGTAGACGTCGAGGCCATTTGAAAGACGTTTTATTCAGAATTTAGTTGCATCGATTGTACTTAACAGTAACATTATTTCAGACTGAAAAATACTTCAAAATATTGGCTGATAAGTACTTCCAAATATTATAGATTTCACTGTTACAAAATTGGTTTGATGTGATTTGTGATTCAAACAAAACAATGTTTGCCGAAAAGATTTGACTACAGAATACATTTCGCACAGTAGCACTGCTTGGCTTTGTAATTTCAGATTATATTCAATTTGAATATCTGTAGTAAATACCAATTCCCCTGAGGATTCATGCTCGATAAAAGAGGTTGTAGGCAGTTTTTTCGATAGTGTTAGATTTTTCGTTTCGGATACGAGTCCATCCCCTAATTATGTGAGATTTGTAAAAAAAATGCATAAGCCGAAAAATGAGTGGAGGAAAATGGCTCCTCATTGAGATCAAAGGTGGGGGTCAGGGGCGAAAATTGCTCAACAAGCCCAAAAACTGCCCCGGAGTTACCCCTAGAAAGACGAAATTTATGACCAACCCACCGGTAAAATTAGTAAAGGTCATAATACCTTAAAGATCGAATAATAAAACTAAAATGGATGAAATACGCAGACGGTACTTTGTACGCCAATCTCATGGCAATCGTTGTTGTTTCTTTTCGTTTTTGAAACAACAACATCTATCCAATGACTTTCGATTAAAGCCTGCTTAGGATAGAAATGTTGTGATGTTTTCGCACAAGTAGGAGTTTAGGCAATTGTCGCTTAGTTGAGATTTGTTTATCCCTATAATGTGTGATGATACACCTAAATACTTGTGGAGAATGGAGCTGATGATATGCCTTGGTGGACATTGAAATAGCTATATTCCCGACCATCCACCACAATAATGAATTTCACAATACTTTGTTTTTTAATAATATATTCTAGGACAATTTAGTTTTTGATATCAAAGTACTTTTTCATAGAAATTGATCTTGAACCGGAAAAATTATTAAAGAACATAACATGTTACATAGAGAATAATAAAGATAAAATGAAATTAAATTATTAAAAAAGTTTACTCTAACTGCCACAAGGATTTTTACAACGCCGAAAAAGAGGGTCCAATACAAAACGTACTTAAAACCGACCAAAATGAAAAAAAAATATATAACAGTTATTTCGTTAAGATTTTGCTCTTTTACTGATAGTAATAAATTTTCGGATTTATTGAGCTTAAAAAATTTGTGTTTATAGTTCGAAAATGTGAATCAAATTAATTTAGTTTTATCATGCGATGGAGATTTTTTCCGATATTCGGCGACGACATGAAGCTAAAATATTTTCTCTTCTCTTTAAGGCACAACACGTTGCTATTGTCCTCTATTAACTGTACGAATCTTTCATCGTTGACAGCATGTAATTTACGCAATATTTCTAGGGCTTCCTGTAGTCTTCGCCCTCTTCCCAGTTTTACTGCAGGTAATCTTCTGTTGACAGTCCACCATCGTCTTATTTTACGTCGATATCATCCACGTCGTTGTCTCCCTCGCTGTATTGCTCGGAAGGTTCGTCCATCTCATCGTCTGTTAATTCTTCCTCGAATTCCTCAATTTATATAATACGGATTGCCATTTTCCGCTTGATGTCACAGGGGATATTCGGATAAAATAATGCAAGAGTAACAGCTTCACCACTAAGATACCACAGAATCTCTTCGTCAAACATTGCGACACAATCTTATTAACTGAATCAGAACCAGCAATCGTTTGGAAAAATTGAAATCATTGTCTGCACCTTCGGTTTATCTACTAGTGCTACACCAAGCTTCCACATAAAGTGTTACGTTGAAAATTCTTATATCGGGAACAAACATATTTCGGAACAAAAACATTTCTGGGCCGTACATGCCTTTCGCCATCCATCGATCTTAACTTATGGATTTTGGTGGACTGAAATGATGGTTGGTAATATTTTTACCAAGAATCAATAAAACGATTTCAGGGACTACGTTTTAGTCGTTTCTGGGTTCTTTTTCGTTCAGTAGATGCAAAGATAATGACATGATTTAAATTTGGACTTAAACTGGTATTTAGGCGGTGACTTTATCTTCTTCTTTAATATTTTCCCATTGGTTTTTGAAAAGGGCTAACATTGCCACTCCTGGCCCAGCGTTTGGAACACTTTTTTCATAAATTTGACGTCTGCATGGCAGTTATAAGAGATCTCGCTCCAGTATTTACTCAAGCAAAAGTGATGAGCCTTGGAATTGGCCAGTGTTCGTTGATGTTAGCAATACGCAATACGAAATGTAACTTTCATTGAAATGTTACTGTTCACTTATCTCAAACTCATTATTAACCACCTCGAATAAACAGCAGGAGTCAAGCGGCTCACCAAGAGCCATCAGAATCCACTTGAAATTACTCATTATGTCTTATAATTAGTTCTTGAGGTTGCGTCTAATATTTTCAGTTCTTACAGTTGTTTTTTTTGTAGTTTTTGATGAAAAACTAATTTTTTTTCCGAATTCCTTTAACCCCCCGTCAAACACATATTCTGAAACCTTCGAACAAACACATATGCCTGGCCAGACCCCTATACGTTTTTATGCATTTGTATGACAAAAGGGTACCGTAACTTTGAATTTTTAAGTATGCTCGTTTATTATTTTTGTCTTTAGACTTTTTTTTTTGGTTTGTTGATATATGTAGCTACCTAAATGTATAAAAATTTTTAATCATTTTGTGGAATGCATGAAAAACAAGTATAATCAACTTTAGAATGTTGTTGGCACACAGGATTAGTGCATTTGGTGCAGTAAAACTGTGTCTTCCTACGCAGCTTTTCAATTCTGCAATGTTGTCTGGAATTCAGTGTACTAGGGCCGCTTTGTTGGTTAGGCAGCTTGTTGCTGGGAATATTCAACGACCTTCCAAAGAAAGATTCAATGGCCAAACGGGTTGAATGTTGTCCCAAAATATGGTTGTTGTTCATGCGATTTTCAGTATTAGCAACAACCAAATGTTTACTCAACATGTTCAAGAACATTCGTCGCTTCTCTTTTCTGGCTAATCCCATGACTAATCCCATGACGTCTATCATGTTGCAAAAAATGCTAATGGCCAACGTCTGGTTGACCGTTTTGTGGAGTAATGCGTTACCATTTGGTTTATTGTATCAACGCCGGCCTTTGTTGAATTGTAAAATAATATAGCTTCAGATTTTTTTTGCTACGCCTTCAACTTTCTCGGTGTAGTGCATAGTGGATAGTATATTTACTGCTTTGGTCTTCTTTGGAACGTAGCTGCACAGTGATACAAGGTTATAATAGAAACCGAACCCAGATGAAAGCACTGGCCGTTTGCTATCTTTTTTCACTTCTTTGGGAAGACAAATTTTGTTTTTTGTTGGATCTAATGGTGCCAACGTATGCTAGTCCAATCGACGAAATGCGTTTAGCTGCGTCTAATGTTGTAAAGAAGTTATCAGCAATAATAGTTCTGCCGCTGGTGGTGTATCGATTAGCCAAACTCATGAGCACATTTTCGCCTTGGTTTGTCTCTCGATGTTCTGCCTCTTTACCAGTGTACAGTTTTCCTTGCAACGGATATTTGGTTTTCGCATCGCATGTCCACCATACTTTTATGCCATATTTTGCGGGCTTTGATGGGATGTATTGCGTGAACTTTGTGCGCCCACGGTATGGAAATAGCTGCTCATCGATGGTTACACTTTCGTATGGTTCAAAATTACTGGCAAGATTGTTATTCAAGAAGTTCCATATGTCGCGAATGGGAGCAGCTTTGTCGGTTTGTTGACGAAATGCGCGCGTACGCCTATCGTCAAATCAACAAATCGTGTATATGATATGGCTGCACGGAATATTGGAAGTGCATCAGTTTGCCACATCAATTTTGAGAGCTGCATAGTATTATGACTGACACCAAAAGCCAATAGTATCCCAATAAAAGCGTCAAGCTCAACACTTGTCATATAAACCCATACTCGTGGTGTGCAGTTCGCATGTTCTGCGTTCCATTTGCGTGTAACTTTTTCTCAATATAGGTTTGTTTGTGTTACGATGATGAACGTAATATTCGGTGAAAAGAAAAGCTTGAACACCTCAAGCGGAGTGGTCAGGTTTGTTTATGGTCCACCTTCAGCTGTACTCCACTTGGTTCCATCTCTCCCAAGCAAAAAACCGTCAGCAGCTTGAGTTGGTGCATTCGCAATTTCTTCTTCGGATTCTTCATCGATGCCGAATATTTCATTTGCTTCAATTTCCAATTCATATTCAATGTCCGAGGCGTCATCTTCGGGCACAAAATCTGTGTTTTCACCGCTTTGATCTTCAAATAAATTTCGTTCTTCGTCTGCCTCTGTGTGAAGTGCGAAATCACGCTGTAACGCTGATGATAGTTGTAGTTGGAAATTATCAGTAAGGCTGCCTGTACGCAAGCGCGTATTGTACACAAGTTCTAAATCCTCTGCCATAATAATAGTAATAATTTCACTTTAGTTTCCGCATAAAAAAATTTTATTTCAGAATGTCGATGTTGTATATTCAGCATTCAATAATAAACTAACTGAACTGAAAACCAAAATCACAAACGAAAGAAAGAAATAAGAGAAAAATAAACACAAAAACTACCTGTAAGCAAATATCTGCATTGAATTCACATAAAAACAACCCAAAATATAAAAAAATACTTGGAAAGAACAATCAGCATTGTATTTGCAGAAAAATAACCCAAAATGTGTATAATAATAATTTATTTCATACAAATTGTATATGTGTTTGTTCGAGGGGGACTTTTTTTTTGCAGTTTTTGCCAACAATATTTTGGGCGGCTACCGGGAAATACAGGTTTCCTACCTAAACTAGAAGTATGTTTCATTAACGCTCAAAAATTAAATATGCCTGGCCAGAACCATATGTTTGTCCAAGGGTTAGCTATGCAGATAAGGGATTATTAAGTCATTAGAAAATATACAAACAGTCGGAACCAGTATTTGAACTCATGTATGCGGGCGATCGTTTCGAAATTTGTCACTGTTCTCATCAGCAACTTAGCGTTCTAGGCTAGTGACCGTCTAGTTCACATTTTCACAAACATATACATATTTAGTATAGACGAATTAATTCTCTCATTTGACGTTTCATTTCACACTCTTTGTCGTAGGTTTGCGCAACTGAGAGAAATTCGACTAAAATTAGCTTACAGCAGGTTGAGGTACAAGAACTGTGTACTTACCTTTTCATGTCGTTTTGCTGCAGAACTGTGAAATTTAATCGAATTTTTTGTTACTATATGTTTATGCTGTATTCACACAAAAGTTTTAAAGCACAAAACGAAATCCCGTTGCTGTTTTCTTGTTGTTGGTTTGGGCCACTGCCTCTATCTGGTATTATTCAAGCAATACTTTCCAAAATGCAACGTCCATATTGAACAGTTAAAAACTCATCTCTATGTGTCATTTCCCTAAGATATGTTTATGAGGAGTCGAATTTGTGATTATTTGATTAAAATGCACGATGTTTGTCATTTATTTAATTTTACTGTGAGCGTTTAAATGACGAATGTGAAAATGGCCCTTAGAGTTAATGGAATTTTTTCAAACTTTCACCACTTAATCTGATGGAGAGTAATCAATTCCAAGACGAATACGTGGGAATATATCAACCGACTTGCGTTATATGAAATAAAATATCGTCCAATAGTCTGACATCACCTGAATTAAAAATTACACTTGTAACTGAAAACAAATAAATTTGATCCCAAAACTCCCGGGAATCTCGAAACAAAAAGCCCAAATTTATCATCAATATCAGATTAGTATAGTCCGTCCAATTTTTGTAATTCAACCTGGTGTAAGTCAATTTACGTCAAATAACTCTCTATCGCACCGACCGCACCACGAAGAGTGTGAAACGCAATGTCATATAAGAAAAACGACATTACTATAAGAAACTAATATATGTTTAATGTGTATGTTTAATATTTACTGATCCTAAAATTCATTTTGACAAAAGTTTCTTATAAGATAACTTACATCTATCGCTACATATTTTCCTATATTTAATATTTCCAAAACTACATACCTCAAACAAACTTAAGCAGTAGTAACATACATACAAAACAAAAAATTAAATTCAACTGCCTACTAGACGCTTCCCCTATGAAACTAATATAATCAATATATGCAGGGGTTTTTTTAACACACAGGCCCATAATTGGCATAGAGAGATGTTTGATATTTGACGAAAAGTGACTTACACCAGGTGGAATTACAAGAAAAACTGTGAAGTTTAAATGTTTTTACACTTTTTATAGACTGTTGTTATCAGCATACATTTGTGATGTATTTAACACACAAAACGAAATACCGTTGCTGTTATTTTGTTGGTTGTTTTGAACCATTGGCTCTATCTGGTATTATTGAAATGATTTGTTTCGACATACAACGTTCATATCACACCAGGCCAAATGTCGTTTATAAGTAGTATAATAATTAATTTAGAGCAGTATAATAATTAATTTATGATAATTGAACTCTCTGGTATATTTAATAATAGACTAGCAAATGTCCGCTACTTTGTACCCTGCTATACAGTTATACATATAAAAGTATCTAGTACAATTTTCCCACATTAAATTCCCATCTGCGAAAAATAAACAATCGCCATTATTATAAATTTTCCTTTAAAAGTCACAGAACTTACTATCCAGATGTCTTCACTCTGAAAAGCTATTCGCTGATGAAGTGTCATATTTCGAAATCAAAAAATCGGTCGTTAGTCGACATTACATTACTTTCATACATCTACTTAGGCATGTTTGGTCAATATATCTGAATCACTCGCCCTTTCGATGCATATAAAAAAAATAGCTTCTTAGTTGGCATCTTCTTCATACGTCGATATGCACTCAAAATGAATATTCTTTTTCCATATCAACCTTTTTTAATTTGAAATATACATATTTAAACTTGTAATTTTTTTATTCTATTCTCCAAATTTCATGACGCTGGTTTTACCGCTTTGGTGCGAATTTTTATTTATGTGATTTTATCCCACGCCACTAATTTACCGACTTAGCAAATAACTTTCCGTGGCTAAAGTATATAAAGTATAAAGTATTATAATTGTAAAATTTTTCCTAAATTACTGATTTTGGTTATACACGGTGGGATTGGAGCAGAATTATAAATCTGATTCAATTCGAATTTGAGAAATACCATCTAAATTTGAGAAACACCATCTAAAGTCTGGAGACTACAACTTTTACCGGAACTATTAATAAACTTCCATAAGTCTAGCTTCTAGCATTTGACCCGAACTCTCATTTGCCGGTTGTACTTAAAATCTCCCTCAATTCCCCAATTATGAATTTTAGAAATAAAATTTATAATTTTTCTCTGTTAACTTCTTCCTCCTGGATGAATCGGAGATTACCATGTCGGTCATAACACTTATTCTCTGATTCAGTGCGGTGCCTATTTTTACCACCCATAATCGGATTTAAAACAACTTCATGCTTTGCTAATATCTAATCCGAAAGGGGAACATATATCCCAAATTTCATACGTCTAGCTTCTTGGTGGGACGTTTCTACTGCACCCAATTCGAGTATACAAAGTTCCCTTATAGCTATATCTGAACTGAAACCCAAAAACTGGATCTTAATTTACCAGTATAGAAACAACCATGCCAATATAATACGTTTCCCGAAAGGGAAGGATTAGAAGTCTGTTAAGTAATTCATGATTGAAAGGAGTACATAAGATTAATAATATTTAAACAATCCTCCTATTTGTTTTGTTGTACTATACTATACTATACTAACTATACTATACTATACTATTTGTTTTGTTATAGAATACTAAATATACTAAAGTTTCCTAACCAACCAAACCGCAAACTGGGCCTTGAAAAAGCGATTATTTGAAAAAATTGGAAACCAGTTTTATTTTCGGTAAAACCGTTTTTTTTCCAAATAATGGATTCCACTTTGTTTAGAAAATCATTTTTTAATTAACCGATTTTCGGTAGAGTAGAACCGGTTTTCTGAGGTATCAATTTAATCCTACATCCTCATTTCTTTCGTCCCTAATCCAATTTCGGAAACTCCATTTATAGCTACTCTGTAATTGGATATCACATATACAGAAGAGCAAACAACAAATATATTATTTGCAGAACTCTTACCAACGTAAACGAACGTTTTGATTGCACAATATCTCCCATACATAAAGCACAGTCGCTAGATAGGGCCAAAAAATGATGGAGGCAACCTCTCCAGATAATTATAGAACCAAACACCTACCCTAAACCTCCCCCATTTAACCCCCTTTAATTTAAGTCTTTTAATATATAACCAGAATATTTAAGCGTTGTTTTTTCCTTACATTTTTCTTTGCGACAACATATAGAAAATACTTATCTACTAATAGCGTTTAAGTCAATCGGTAACATAGTAAGGTCTAGACAGCTCGACTTGAGACAGGGTCCAGACTTAAACATATGTACACTTTTGTTTATTTTAGTATATAAGTTACCATGTTAAACTATTTTGTTCAATAAAATAAACTCAAAAAAATACTCTGTAATTGGAGCTTCCACACCAAATTTAGTGATTCTAGGACGACTCGATTGGTCAGAACGCTTATTGTTCTTATTTAGTGCCACGCCTAGTTTTTCGCCCCAATTTAGATATTCGAACCCACCTTATTAGCTGAAGTCTACTTCATTAGGGGAACACTCACATCAAATTGCATAATCCTTACTTCAGTCATTTGATCAGGTTGCTAATTGGTTTTAGTTATTGCCACGCTCCCTCTCAAAATTTCGAAAAATGCCGAATTTTTACCTTTTACTCATGCTCGTGCATTTGGTCACAACCGCAATTACTCTGATTTAGAGGCACACCAATTTCTACCGCCCCAATTCAAATTTCAAAAAATCCTGAATTTATTATTGTTTGTTTTCTAAGAGAAACATCCACACCAAATTTCATGTTTCTAGGATGACGCGTTTGGTCAAAACCACAATTTCTCTGATTTAGTGCCACGACCCTATTTATACCGCCCCCAATTAGAGTTTTCAAAAATCTCTTAGCTGACGTGTACTTCGTAAGAGGAACAACCACCCCAAATTTCATATTTGTAGGATGACGCGTTTGATCAAAATTTTCTGCCGCCCAATTAAAATTTTACTCTATAAGGACAACCACCACTCCAAATTTCATCATCCTATCTACAGCAGTTTGGTCAGGGCGCTGATGAATGGTCAGTCAGTCAGTCAGTCACTCACGCAAAGATTTTATATATAGAGATAAGATAATACAAGTATACGAAAAGTATAAGAACAAAATACATTTAAGTATCACAATGAAACGAAAAAGGACATGGAAAAAATTAAATCACCTGTTTAAACAACTGTAAGTAAGTACCTGCTAGATAATTCTACCATGATCAATATGTATAACATTTACCGTTCGTTTTTGAAAATTTTCATTCGCAAGAAATGATAACAAAATTTGTCTAAGATAACTTTGTGTTCCCATTTCTTGAAATTGAACATGTTTCAACATTGTGATTGTTCAAGTAGGAATTTAAGTGGAAAATTGAAATGCCACTTAATATCGCTTAGCGGTCCCTTACAAATTTAGCTACAATTAATTTGTAGCTATAATTAAATCTACATTTTGACAAAAAAAAATTGTATGCCAAACTCATCACTGACCCCATCTGCATCTACTGTAAAAATTTCAATTGAAAAACCCCATTTTTCGTACTATATATCCTACATTTTACCATATTTCTATCTACAAATATGTGAAGTTATGAATTAATTTTATGATTCCAAAACTGTGTATCTGCACAACAGAATTTTGCCGTTTCATTTAGTTTAAGGCCATTTTTAAGTAATTTATCGAAATCGGGGAATCACACGAATTTATGTATTTACGTTGCTCGACTTGCTCGGCATGTTGTGTGCGTGACATTTTTGTCATATATGTATATGTATGTATATCAGATTTTATTCGCAAAGATTAGTAGAAGTTAGTTGATTCAAAACTATTTTTTGTTCGTAGTGAAAAATTGATTCTATTTATAATTAGTTTTGAGATTACTATTGCGTGATTCCAGAATTTGAGTGTGGGTAAGTAATGTACACAATTAAGTATGTACATACATACGTACATCGATTACATACGTTCATTAAGCGTGTTTGGTTACACCGCTTGCTTAATAATCGCTTGTTTTGTATGAAGCACTTAGCGAAGACTTAGCGAGAAGTTAGCGACGCGAATCATTTTCGCTAACTTTAAACAAAAATATTTTTGGCATCTTTCTCCGCCTTCAACCCTTTTCCATTTTTTTTAATACAATCACTTATCGCTAAATAGCCGTTTTCATTACAACTTAGCAAGCGATGATCGCTTGCTTGTAGCCAAAACACGACTATGATTACACTTTAAGTGGGTGAAAATGACACACACAAACGCCGAAACACATCAACCTAATTTCCAGAATCCAGTGGTGTACCCCGTTTTGAAAAGTTAGCTCGAAATCACGAGATATTTCGATTTTAAATTTGTAGTAGATTTAATGCGATTTTTGATTTTATTTGATTGAAAAAACTTTAAAAACTTGTTTAAAATCAATTTGTTTATTATTTATTTGTCAAAATTTATTTCTAGAACTAATGTACGTCCATTTTCATGCGGACATGGAACTATATTTGCTCTTATTTTGATGATTTTATAATTTTTTTTGGATTTATTCCTTTTTTAATCTTTGTTTGCAATCGACCAGCAGAAAAGCATTGAGTCTATTCTTTTTCCAGCGAAACGGTCTTCGAATGCCATTATAGTTTGATGAAATCTGTCGCCAGTTTCGTCTGTTTCTGTGGACAATTGTCGTTCGTAAAAATTGGAATGTGCATGTAACATGTGGATGTTCAAGTTTGTCGAAACACTTCATCATGTTGTCACTATAATCACGGTACTCTGGTGAGCGATTTTTTAAAAGAACGTTTCAATTACAGTACGAATTGAGTTCCTTGCGTTTAGTTCAGTTTCATCTAACATTTCAGAAAAACTCGTATCCCGTAAAAGTTAAGTCTCCCAGCTTGATATGAAGATCCGGAAGCATTATTTTCTGAAGCGTGATCAATGGTGGACGAATTACATTAAATTCGCCAACAACTTGCGAATCGCGTTTTGGCCAATCTCGCTTTTCGTACTGGTTGCATTTTGCACGGCTGTACCATTTACCCAGTTTGCATTCCAGGTAGTAGTGAAAGAACCTTAAAATCACAATTTACGCGCCAATTGTGTTCGTCATAACAGATGCGTTCCAGAATTAATTTCATGGTATCATACGACTCATGCATTCCAAGATCATACATTAATGGCACTGGTTTAACGCTGCTGTTTTCAAATAGCAAGCCTACTTTTAAGCTTCTGGTTGAAGAGTCTATGAAAAGACGCCATAAAGATGGATTATAGTTGCAGATTCCCATTTCATTCTCTAAACAGGGAATATCTTGACAATATGCATAAGCTGCGTCCTCGGAAAGCATGAAATAAGGCATATATGGTTCTTACCGGTATTTGTAAGATGTAAGTTTTAGTCTTAGTCCCGAATCCAAAGTCATTGCATTATTTTGAGGTAGCTTCAGACTCTCATTCAACCTGTCTTGCTTTATGGCGCAGAATCCTGGGTCCTATCGCAAGCAGACGAAACATCTGTAGGAGTCTTCAGGAGAAAAATACTCCGAAAAATTTATGGCCCTATAGTGCACAACGGCGACTATCGGCGACGCATGAATCATGAGCTGTATGAGCTTTATCCTGACATTGACATAGTTAAGCGGATCAAGATAACGCGATTGAGCTGGCTAGGCTATGTCAGTAGAATGGATGAAGACGAACCAGCACGAAGGGGTTTCGAAACCGAACTCGAAGGAAGACGGAAAATAGGAAGACCAAGACTCCGCTGGAGGGATCAGGTTGACGAATCCCTGCATACACTTGGTATTGCCAACTGGAGAAATAAAGCAAAAGATCGAACTGGTTCGCGAAATATGTTATCTTCGTTTTGTAAGGTCCCTGACCCCCCGGGGTTATCCGATACCGGATAAACAAACAAACAAACAACAGCTTCAGATTTCGAACGATTCTCTCTAAATGTTCCTGCGAAATTAATGATGGATATTGTATAACTGGCTGAAGGTAATCAGAGTCAGCATTATGTAATGATGTTGCTGAGGTCTGTGATTGTACTTCATAGGACGCAGTATCATATTGGTATGTCGGTGGATGTACTGGGACAGACAATTCATCACTGTGTGGAACTGGTACGTGAGCACTTGGCACACCTTTGTATATAAAACCGGATCGTTCTATAGGATTAAATTATTGTGTATTCCATAGGTCTGTGATTGTACTTCATAGGACGTAGTATCATATTGGTATGTCGATGGATGTACTGGGACAGACAATTCATCACTGTGTGGAACTGGTACGTGAGCACTTGGCACACCTTTGTATATAAAACCGGATCGTTCTATAAGATTAAATTATTGTGTATTCCATATATAGTCTATCTGAAAATTCCTTTGCCCAACGTTTAATAACGTTCAGAACGCCAATAGCCTTATTGACCATCGTAATTATGTGGGAGTTGAAATTCAATTTTCTATCCAAAAGAACACCTAGATCAACAAATGAATCCACCGATTCAAGAACACTGCTACCTAAAATGTATTGTGCTGAAAATAATGATGAACTAGAGAACAGGTTGCATTTAATATTGTTGGCGTCTGGCACACAACCTACCTACTAGCTTAATACTATCGACTTTAAATAAAGTATAAATACGGTACGGCCACCAAAATGTGTAGGGTATTAGGCAGTCGGCTTTGGCCAAATATACCATTGGTTCCTTCCAACTTTTCTCCTGGGTGCATTTGGACAATTCCATACTATTTTAATTTAGTTTATAGAAGTAAAAATTTTTACATAAAATCAGTACCGCAAAATGGAAATACAGTGTCCAAATTCTATAATTCTAATTCTATTCAAAATATGAAACATTCGCTGCGTTGTCCTATATGTAACTCACTGAATTCGCAATAATGCCGTAAGAGATTTACGTAACCGAACGGATGATTTTATGTGTATGACGCCTTGAGCAATTTTTTGAAAACTTCAACTTTAATTCGATTTATAATTCATATCACATTCATTGTAATTCAATAAGATATTTTTTTAAATGTTTTTTCCAGTGTATCTATTTTTAATACTTAAAATACTATTGGGATCAGGTTGAAAATTGTTGGCAATGTACCTTCTAATGTGTTTCTCCCGTAGTTGTTCTTGAATTGGGGTACTTTATATCTTCATTCAGTTCTCATTCTTGTGTTGTATGGGCGATCGATTTTCTGTAGATATGTATTGTGTTCAAAAAATTCGCTGGCAAGTGTTGAATAATATAAGTGTTTAATACTTAAAATTTGTAAGTGTGTTGGTAGATTATTGGCGCTGACTGATATTTGGTTTAAATATCGATTTGCTGTTGTATTTTGGTTTTGATGACTGAGTCGATTTAAATTTAAGCCTTGGTTAATAGTCGAATTGTTTGATAAATTTTGGTTGTTTTTCCACAGAAGCTTTAGGAGTCTAATTTGAGTTTGTTGTAAAAGTTTGCAGTAGGTTGAATTTCTCCAAGCAGTATTACCATGTCTGAGATTGGATTCTGCTGGAGAGAAATAGGCTTGTTTTAGCACTTCGTATGTTGAACAATTGCTTAGAACAATTCCATTTAAAGTTTTGATCAAGACGTACTACAAGATATTTGTAGGTATTTACTAGTTAAATGTATGATGAGCACGAATCGTTGTTTTTAATTATATTGGCCCCTATTGCATTGTGTATACAATTATAACCATGGAATTTTAATTTAATATCATGATATCTAAAATGTGGCGGTTTAAAATTAATTAGTTTAGTTTTTGTTGAATTTATTACCAGACCATTATCATTTTGCAACATTTGAACCGCAGAGTTAATATCACTGTTGGAAACAAGGATTGCAGTGTCATCTGGATATGCACATTCTTTGCCCCCAATAAGAACAAAGTCGGACTCGGATCCGATTTGAGTCCGACGCGTCGGATTCCGCTTACGCTGATCCGATTCGGATCCGGTTTGAGTCCGGAACATCGGATTTCGTTTTCTCTGATCCTATTCGGATCCGGTTTGAGTCCGGAACATCGGATTTCGTTTTCTCTGATCCGATTCGGTCCCGGTTTGAGTCCGGAACATCGGATTTCGTTTTCTCTGATCCTATTCGGAAGTAAGAAGTAAGAAATACTTCCAATATGCGAAAGACCGCGTTACCAAAAAAATTAAATATAATGACAAAGAAAATGTAATTTGATTATTTTATTCTGAAATGAGAGCGGAATCAATATCGAAATGATTTCAGAACCCATCGTAATGACTTAAAATCCGACCACATTTCGCATTCGGGGCCGAATCCATTTCGCTGTCGGATCCAAATTCATTTCGCTATCGGGTCCGAATTCATTTCGCTATCGAGTCAGAATTCATTTCGATACTGCGTCCGAATTCATTTCGCTATCGGGTCCAAATCCATTTCGACATCGGGTTGTAAAAGTTCATTTCGCTTATTGGGCCATTACATAGAATACTCATCATTTCATTGGCGTACAAGAGATACAGAATTGTCCGAGTTTTGAGTCCTAGGTACTCCATGTTCGATATTTACTTCCTCACTCAAGTTGTGATCAATTTTAACTCTGTATGATCTACATACTAAATTGTTTTGGAACCAGTTTAGGCAATGTCCTCTTATACCATTTCTTTCCAAGATTTCGATTAATTTTTTGTGTGAGGGTGTCAAATGCCTTACTAAAATCAATAAAAAACGCTAAGCAGTGCATGTTTTTTGAGAGAATTATTTACATGATTCGAAAATTTTCCCAGTAGTTGATTAATGTTTTTATTTTTTTGGAAACCAAATTGATTCTCATTAATAATTTTATATTTTCTTAAAAAATTATTTAGTCTTCGTGAAATAACTTCCTCCAGCACTTTTTCCAAGATGAGTAATATAGAAATTCGTCTATAATTGTTATAATCTGATTTAGATCCGTATTTAAAAATTGGTCGTATTAAAGATGTTTTTAACAGATTAGGAACAACAGCATCACTGACTCTGGAATTTATAAATGCCGTTAAAATTGGGGTTATGTTGTGTGCATTATTCTTAATATTCTTTGCCCTTATATCGTCTATTCCTGATCCCTTTTTTATATTTAGTTTCGCGATTAGGTTATAGATTTCCACTTCATCAGTTAGCGCCATATAAATAGTGTTGGATATTCTGGTTGTATTATATTTTAATGTCCTGATATCGTATGAATTATGATTTGCACATTGACTTTGGATTGTTTGGTGAAGTTTTCGCAAACATTTTGAACGTTTCCATTTTTAAAATTTTTTTTAATTGCTTCATCGACACTATGCATTACTTTGCCTAATATTTCATTTATCAACTCCCAAGTGGGTCTTAAATTTGTTCTATATTCAATAAATTGTTTTCTACGGTAAGCATTCCTTGCATATATTCAGCCTTATTACGTATGTTGTTGTCGTATTTCGACTACGACAGTTTTGTAAAAGATTAAAGACAAAGTTGGCGTGTTATCTTTAATCTTTTACAAAACTGTCGTAGTCGATATACGACAACGACATACGTAATAAGGCTGATTAATTTATTATTTAAATTGTTACTAAAAAATTTAATTTTTTTCGAACGAAGTTCCTTACCGCACGTTGCGGGATGGGGGCTAAATGAAAAATTTTTAAACAACTTTTTTTTAACTACTTTATTACAACCCATTATTATCAACTATATTGGGTACTTTTGGTTTGGTTTGGTTTAAAGGGAAGTTTTCTAGGTGGAGCCTGTGTATTACATATTGTAGTTTTGAAACCTATAAAAAGTAAACTTAGAAAAGCCAAAGTGAAAGACTGGCAAATCCATGAAACACAACCCTCAGCATGGAATTACATTTGGCAACACTTTAACATTCGTACTTTTGGTTTGTGTCCAGACTAACATATTTCTTGTTTAATGGGAAATTTTCTAGGTGGAGCCTGTTTATTGCATATTGTACTTTGAACCGAATAAATAAAGAATAATAAAAAAATAACATCTTAAAGAAGTAAATTTGCTTAAAAATGTAAATTTTCTTACAAAAAGTACCTTTTCTTTAAAAAAGTAATTTTTTTAATCAGTACCTTCTACCTACTCTTAAAATTGTATCTGTTCTTTCGTACAGAAAAAGCTTTTCTTCAAAAAAAATACCTTCTCTTACAAAAATAACTTTTCTTACAAAAATTCGTTTTCTTAAAAGTACCATTTCATAAAAACTATTGTACCACCTTTTCGTTTGTTTTCTTGAGATAAGTAGCCTTCCAGAAAATAAGTAAATTTTCTTAAAAAATAACCTTATCCTAAAAAGAGTACAACTTCTTTAAAAAGTACCTGTTCTTAAAAAAGTATTTTTTGTAAAGAAAATGCATAGTCTTAGGTTTTTTTCTTAGCTTAGTAACGGCGACACTATCGAGTATTCAGCCATAAAAAAGTTTCTCAAACTTATTCTTACAAAAGGGGCCTAAAAATATACTTTTTTTTTGAAATACATTCAATAAATAAAAAATTTCTTAACAAAAGTTTATCATTTTACAAGATCCATTTAAATTACAGTATTTTTCAACAGGCGCCTTAGGTGTGTTGGAACTTACTAGTACATAATACATAGCGAAAGGAACTTCGTTCCAACTGGGTGTCCCCTGACACCGCATGTAATATTTTTTTATGTTTTTGTTTTTTGCCATTTTTACGAAGTTTGTCCCTTATTTCACAACGTTTTTTTTCAAGTAATCACTCATCCATGGATTTGATACCTTTTTAGGCTTGCTTTTTTTACAGATTTTGATTTATCATATATATCTTTGAATCTTTTGACAATGTTATCAAAAAAAAAACATTAGTATTTTTGTTTTTGCTTACAATGTTACTGCAATTAGTTGCACTATTTATGAATTTACTTTAAAAGTGTTTAGTTCCGTACCCTGCCAAAATGTATAGACATTTTCAAATAAATCAAAAGGGCGTATTTTCTTAGAGAAAATTTCGCGAAAGCCAAATCCTAAAAGCTAACGTATGGTGAGCCTTAATAGTCTTCAAAGGTATTAGAACAATAAGTTAATACACAGCTTTGCACGTTAAGTGACATTGTTTTTCACATCCTCTACATGCACAATACAAGTTAAATTTTAAAAATTAAGATATTTTCACGATATGATGATAATACATACATCAGTACCTAAATGATGTTAACAAATTCCAAATGCATAGTCAAATCGGCTAAAAAGTATTACTCAATAAATTGGGGACAAAAAATCAATTTTTATGAAATTGCCCAGCGGCGGAATTTGTGAGGCCTTCCACGAATAAGGCATGCGGAATCATTCTTTGGTAATGCTTACTTTAATAATGCCTCCGAAATGCATGATTTTATAAGGCTTCCACAGGCCTGTTAAAAGAATGCCAGAAGACACTGTTGTTCATGAAACCCTCTCTTTCCACATGTTCGCAATTCGTCGTTGCAAAATCATAACATCCGATAGCCCAGTAGATAAAGCGTACGATTGTAAGTTCTATGGTCGTGTGTTCGATTCCTGTTGCTGCAGAATTTAAAAAAAATCATTTATAAGAATTACAATTGGTTAAAGTATAAATCTGAAATATGAAGCTAATTTCCATATATATTTTTTTATTTTTACGTAAGTCCTTCTAAATCTACTCTTTTTGCCTGCCTTCATAAGGCCTTCTAGTAGAGAGGGATGGAAGGCCTTGCCTCCCAATCTCACGCAATGTTAAAAAGAAAGGAGGAGGTAATGTGTAGGGAAGGCCTGCCGTATTCTATAGAATGCCTTCTTGGTCATGATTTCAGGCCTTCCAGCTCCTGATTTCCGCCGCTGGGTGCACAGCAAATTCGGCCGCCGCCAGGGAAAATCTGAAAACACCGCCGCAGACGACCCGAAAAATAACTAGTCGCCCCCATCGACGAGTTGGTGTCGACTTTGACTTTCGTCTATATAAATAGTAAATAGACGACTTTCGTCTATATAAATAGAAATAAAAACATCTTGATTCCTATAAGTGCAAATATTTCACAAACACGCTTGAATTAATTAGATTTGTTCAGCATGCAAAGGGACACCTGATGTAAGTGATATGACAAGAGGTAGTTAACGTGGCGGACTAAAGACAGTTTGTTAAAACTGCTGTTATGTTTAACTTTGTCTGTTGAAGGATAATTTTGTTATGGCCTACACAGACCTATACATTTTTTTAACAGTGCCAACAAATGTACTAACGGAGTATATTCCTCAATCCTAGCGCATTGGTCGGTGTGGGTGCATGCTTTCGAATTATAATCAAAACGTATAGTGCATATTTTCCTATACTATGTACAAGATATTTTGATTGTGCTATTATTGGACGATATTATTCATTTCTCTACCTAAAGAAAAAATGGGCCATATGGTACAATAATATGTACATAATAATATCAGGAGGCGTTGGTATAGTTGCAGCCAGTAAAAGCAGGCATTTTGGTTTCGATTCATTTATTTCAAACGACTATACCTGATAGGTAATTGCACCAGCCGGCGGAGCAGATTTGGCCGTCCCCTGGCATAAACTACAGATTGTGTTTAATGCACTATAAGACGAGGAGATTACTCTAAAGCCGATATGCGAGAATACGGAAAGAGTGTAGAGTTATTTCAGTCAAAGCAGTTGCCTAAATACGGTTGTACTTGTTTCCATCCAATATGCATATCCATCCATTGAGAGCAGTAGGTACGCTGGTCAATGATATACCTTTAAAAGGCATAAAATCCTATATTTAACTTTATTGTGTGAGTGGCCGAAAAAGGAGAAACTGCTTAATTACAATTATTAATTATACCGCCTGGGGCTTCTCATTCTCCTAGCTCTTCTTTGTTTGTCTATCTTTAATATCCCTGTAATATAACTGATTTTTAATGTTTGGGTATTACCATTCTGTTTCATTCTCGCTGTTTCAGTTTGTATGTTATAATGTGACATTATTACTTTGTGATGGACATTGTGTTTTGTAGTTTCTTGCTTATCGTTAAAATCATTTTTGCCTCTTCTTTCGACTGGCATACTTTTTTTATATTAATTCTTTTATTTCTAACGTCCCTTTTTCGTCCTCTTAAGTGTGTCCTTTTTTCATGCCATTGCCTCAAATCATCAATTTTCTACTGCTTACATTCACCATTAATTAGGCGCTTTGCCGAGGTTTGTTGTCTATGCGACGCTTTTTGGCGTAACACTCAAAATGTTGAAAGGATTTTCCCTCTCGGTATGTCGCATTGTGTTCCTTGTAAGATTATCCTTTTTATTAGCATATTTTATGTTGACATTTTTGTAAGCTTCATTATCGTTGCCGAGGTTGGCTGTAGTTTCATACACTTTAATGATTTTGTACATTATGACGAGAAATGCTGTCAATCTTGTATTTCTGCTAGTGACTCCCCCCAATGACAGAACATAAAAAACGAGCATTACTTGGAAGATACACCTAAAATTATGATGACAATTTTGCAAAGGAAAGAAATTAAATTAAATTGGTTTAATAAAGTTCCTTCAGAAAGAAATGAAAAATGTTTGATGTTATTATATATTCCGACTTACAGTTTAAAATAAATATTATGGAAGCAAAAGCATTAGGGTGATATGGAACAAATTTGTTGCTTTTGTTTTGTTTATTTGTCCATATAGCACTAAGTGGCGGCTTTTTGACGTCAATGTTTGTGGGTTTTGGCATTTGAGGTGTTATTTTGCATGTACTAAGAAAACCTAATTCTCCAGTCGATTTGCAAGAAACTTTTAAACTGATGTAGATTGCCCTTAATATGAAATGGTAAAGGTTTGACAAAAAATATTCAACTCTGACACAAATGGCTTTAAGCTTAAATCCATTCGCTTCCAAAATTCATAATATGGTATATTATACCAATGTTTTAGGTTGTGCAAAATCTAAACGTGAGTTAAATACATTCGGTATGAGTTGAAATCGGTGCTAATTCAAGAGTTTAGACTTTTGAAGTCACTAAAGCCCTTCAAAACTTTTTTATTTCGAAATAATACTATCACGTGATGTATTTGCTCATATACAGTATTATACTCGCCATGTAAAATGTTGCATACTGGTGGTAAATATTTAGTTAAAACTTTTGGAAAAAATTAGGGAGCTACTTATTAAAATATTGCATTTTAAATATTGAACTAAACGCAAATAACTTTTGACTTTCATTGGACATAATCCCAACAATGTGATCAATTCTTATTTACATTGGAAAATATACTTATGAAAAATTCGTTGATTTTTTTAAGTGCCATCTAGTTGGAAGTGGTAGAGCTAGAGTCCTAAAAATTGGCGACTGAACCATACCTATCAGAATCGAAATATGGTAAAGCCACCATGTTGTTCTTTCATTTGGAGGTAGATTTTGTGCGAATTCGTATGGATCTACCCATATGGAAATGTTTAATTATGCAAAGATGGTTGGTTGACTTGTAAATACGATATCAGCGTCACATTCAAATTCAAAGTGTTTAAATTAATGTGTAACGTAATGAAAGTCATTCGAAATGATTCATGCGTGTAAACTACAAGACCGCAATAAAGAAATACCACCATTTGTCCTAGAAAATCCACAAGAACATTTTTTAAGGCTTAATATTATCTTGTATAAAGTCAAATGATTTTTTCCTTGTTCTTATTCGTGTTATTTTATATGTTGTGCCTTCTGCCCTACTTTCGAGATGTTATTCTGGTGCTACATCTCCCATTCCTATATTTCTTACCATTCAACTGTTTATCCTCTTGACATGTTGGTGGTATTTTCTGCACGCATTTAAATGCTTAAATTACATTTTACGTTGTTTACAGCTACAGGATCTAGAAATAAAATTAATGTACAGTGTGGTGCTTTGCCAAACTAGATGAACATAGAAGAAGGAACAAAAAGTATAGTGTTTTGCTTAATATCTTTTAGATTCCCATTTATGCGTACTTCTACCAAACTTAACATTTGAATTGTTGATTATTCAAAATTTGTTGTAAAAAGTAAAGAAAATCTCATGGCTTTTCAGCATAAATGTTCTATTTTATATTGATGTACTGCTTATCCTGAAGGGGTTTTACAATATACGCCAAACCTACTATAGATTGGAGCTGATGAATGCGTGTAAGTACAGAAATAACCACATCTTCACAAAACCAATATAGTCTAATATTTCAGATTGTTGCAAACATACGCCCAATAAACCTTTTAAATATAGTACTGCGTCTTCTAAATCAAAGGCTTGAAATTAAATACGCCCAATGAAAGTTTTTACGAAAATCAACATAGAAGAATCTAAGTATGCTTGCAGAATATTTAAATACCTTAATCTTAAAATAGTATCTTATCTTAAAAATAGTATGTGTAACCTGAACAACTGATTGAGACCAAAAAGCGGCACACATGTGCAAAAATACGGAATTTTTTTGTTTCAACCAAAAATTAAATACCATGAAATTGTATAGTTGAAATAAGGATAAATATAAAAAATAAACCATTTTATTTTGTATATAATCTTAATGTTATTTTCGATTCATGTCTGGATGATTAAAGAGTTCATCGATCACGCACAAAGCGGGATGGTTGATCAGGTTGCGAATGTGCCAAAAAAAATCCCTCCAACCAGAAACGTCCGCAGGATTCTATTTCGGGAGGCGGGCCCAGCTTGAAATTTAGGTTGAAAAATAGCACTAAATTCAAAAATCACCTAACAAAGAAACAATTTCGCGGGAGGGGGGGGGGGGCGATCCACCGGGCCCACACCTACGTACGTCCCTGCCACCAAACAAATTTAATGGAATAGGATGTTAATGCATTTATTGTTGAAAAAAGCATGCTCGAATAATATCCTCATTTACCTAAAAGTTAAAAAAATCATTTAAGAAAATGCTTTTTAAACGTTTATTTGTACTCACGTCAACAAAAAATCTGACCGTTGAAAATTTACCAATACATTGTCAATAACGTTGATTTGCCAGATTACGACGGGGCTCAAAACTTGGCAAAAAAAAATCTGAAACTACAGAAATATATAGAGATATATGAGGTTTACAGTGTCTAAAAAACGGGTCCGATTCTTTTCACAAATTTAACCGTACATTAATTTTTGTGGTGCGTCATCTGGAGGATCAAATATCCCTAATTTACCACGATATAAGAGGTATAGAGAATCGGAAACCTCCAAACACTTAGTGTGAGTACTCAACTTAAAGTGAGTGAATAAACCCACTTCAATTCTACAAATTCTAAAGATCTTAACGAATGAGAAAATGAGTGGCCGTCGGTGGTGCAATGGGTAGTGTGCGCGGCTCTTGTACATGAGATCCTGGGTTCGAACCCGGCTCAGACCACCTTAAAATTTCTTTCGGCGGCGGTCACCTCGCATAGTGACGGCGACACTATCGAGTATCTAGCCATGAAAAAGCTTCTCAAATTACCGTTCGGAATCGGTGTAAAACTGTAGGTCCCAATAAGTGAGTGAAAACTGGAAAGCGCACAGCTCAGTGATTGTGAGAAGTTCTCCCCAGTCCCTTCATGGGATGTAATGGGAAACCATTTATTTATTTATTTATTTTTTTAACGAAAATGAATAACTTTCTTTTAAAAAATCGCTCTAGAAATTTGCATTCGGTGCTATGTACTTCAAATCTTTATTACACAAAAAGTTAATAAAGCTGACAACTATTGAATACGCTATAATCGGGTTCAACAAAAAATAATAAACATTCACTCTTTTTAAATGTTATGCGTTCCACATGAATTGAGCTCTTATAAATTTTAACTTTTGATGTCTCAGTAATTAGGTTAGTTTTTGAAAAATGTAAGTAATTTTTGACGATTTTTTTTAAAATTTGTATTGAAAACAAACAAAAAACCAAGGAATTATTATCAGATTTTAAATCGCGATAATTAAGCGAGATATCGAAAAATGTTATTAATTTTTTCGATTAGTGTTTATTGCTGTGTGCAAAACATGCAAGTAATACCAAAAGTATTTATTATAAAAAAGTATTAAATATCAAATCTACTTATAAATGTTTTCAAAAAATTTAATCTGAGCACTTTAAAATTCCTTTCGACTGCTGCGACACTATTGAGTATTTAGCCATGAAAAAGCTTGTCGAAATACCATTCGGAACCGGTACGAAACTGTAGGTACGGTGTATGAAACTAGACAGCGCACAGCTCACTAGTTGTGAGAAACTCTCCGAATCCCTTCATGGGATAACATTTTTTGTTTGTTTAGAATGTAGGGATCTTTTCGTTGCTTCGTAAGTACAAATTTTGAACTAGCGGTTATTTTCAACCAAGAATTTCATTTCATATATCTACAAATGTCTAGGGTGTGGAATTTAAATCTGTATGTGAGTTGACATTTAAAAAATTCTTAATTACAAAAGTATGGTAATCCAGAATTTTATTAGCAACTTTTTTATAATATTAAGCCCTGTATTCAGTTTTTATGAAATTTTTGTTGCCAGAAGACGTACCTATATAAAATATAACGAAAAGTTCATGAACCGAAATTCATTTGTTTGGTACTCAAGTACTGGGTCAAGTACAGGGTTGTTAAGCCAAACTTATTTCGCGCGAAATCAATTGTTTTATAAGTGTTTGGCACCGGATTTTTTTAGTACATTTGACATTTGGATTATTTTAGTAAACAAAAGTAATACGACATGCGTTGAAAATAAAATGGAATTCAAAGATGAAGTATTAATGAAATATTTGCATGGTACATCAGATATAAGTGGTAACTCTCTGTAACAACATTTTCGGTTTGAAGATAAATAACAAAATTTCTTACGAAAATTTCGCAAGAACTGAATACGGGATTTTATGACGAATAGACTATACTTTGATGAACGGAAATATACAAAAATTAATTTGATTGATAAATAGCATGTCGAATTGTGAAATTGGCCTAAAGTGTATTCGCAGTCAAAATCGAGTAGCGTCCAATTACGATACCAATTTTGGAAAAGCGGAAACAGTTTTTATGAAAGCGCTTACCTGGTTAACGGCTTTTGAGTTTATATGGCTACGTATTTCAAATTTGAATATGGTTTTTCAAATTTTAATCATGAAATGGTATAAGATTTCAAATTTTTATATGGTTTTCAAATATGAAATGTAATACAAATGCGCCACCTAATCAAAACAAAAATCATTTTAAGTAAATTCAAATTTAAAATCAAGTTAATTCTTGAGTGCCAGTTTAGAATTTGAATACACATAATTTTACGCTACTATCACTTCAACCGACAATACCTTTTTCGTAAACACATTCCAATAAATGCTAGCGTACTGAAGCGATAATGGTTGTTAAACCTAACGTGAAAATTATATGTACCTATATTGTGGAAAATTGAGTTTTTATCGAATATAAGCGTAAAGTGCCCGAATTACTTCGATTTTCGATAGCTTAAGTTTTAGCCCTTTTTACCAAATTGCTCTTTTTATGCATGTTTGTTTTACAGCTTCTGGCAACATATTTTCCCCGGAGGTAAAGGTCGCAATCATTGAACAAAAAGACAATATACTTCTAATTATTTTTAACATATATCTTCATTTCATTTATATTTTAGTAATGTGTTTAGTTGTTTTATATTGGTTTCATCCAATGAAAATATGCATTCCGTTTTACTTCTGTCCCGTTTGTGTCCAACCAAAGACTAACATAAAACAGCATCTGAAACTGGATAAAATTTGCTTCTACCTTGTGACCGCAAGAGAATGCTAAGAGAGAAAGATGAAGACTCTTGTGGATTCCTCTATGGACGAACCTGATTTGTTAAGGATGAAGACAATAAGATGAGCGAACATCAGAAAAGTGGACAGACAGAAAAAAGAAGGCGCAAGCGATAAGGGTCACGTTCAACGATCAGTTCTTGTGCAATAACCGATCGTGAATAATAAACTTTTGATAATAATTACTCCATAATATCTTGATCATTGACAGTAAGTACTAGACAGAAGCAACAAGCTACTCACTTTCAAGACGTCTAACGCTATTGTCGTCTAGAACAAAATACAATATGTACTATAATGTACAATTTGATCGTAAGCGTATTGATCGTGTGTAGTTCTATTATCAGCCAAGACAAACGGTAAATAAAATCTACAAATTTGTTTCAGCGCAAACCATGGTAAAAATTCACGGTAGTAGCAGTGGGTATTGTGGGCCACAAGGCCAAGCATTTTGTTTTTGTTGCGTACTTGGCTTTTTTCAAATTCACCACAAATGTATACCAACAACAAAAGTAAACAACAAAAGACCAAATAATCAAATCGGCTGTGACCAAATAATCAAATCGGCTGTCCCTGGCCCTAACAACACACAGGAAGTTGCTGTTCAACTCTTCCCTTTTTACTTCACTAGGGGAGTGCGACGAGAACACTTCTGCTTGGAAATCTGAAAGCTGTTCATAGACATTTTTGTTCAATCAGTGTCGCTTGTCATATGGGACATAAATCAAAGTGGAAATATTTCGTTTAATAATCGAAATTAAATTGCAAAGACGCAATCGGGACATATCTAGTTTTTTTTTGTGAACCCACAAACCATCTACCACCAACCACTTTTTACTTTCGTTTAATGTATTTGACTAATATCAAACAACAATTGGCATTGGCTAGTGTATTCAACAAACCGGGTTTTCAGAAATGTCCGTTTTCGGTTTCTTCGAATATTCCGATTTTGGCGAAACCGGTTTTCGATTAAACTGATGTGTAGAAACCGGTTTCGGTTTTTATGACAAAATGTACAATTATGTGGTTGAAAACATCGTTTATTTTTAATTTGTCTCTGACTTTAGAGATCGACTATCGAGCACATACCCACGAAAATGCTTGTCAAAATACCATTCAGAGCCGGTGTAAATCTGCATGTCCCAAAGAGAGTGTGAAACTATTCTTTCATGGGATGTAATGGAACTAAAGGGTAGTCCACGTAAAATTTGGAATTTAATTTCACTTAATCAAAATTATGATTTTATTGGTAAGGCCCATTATTGGCGCACAATAGATCTACCTTGGTCGCGGTGCAGGAGGACACGTCTCTCAACCCAATTACATCGTAAATCGTAAAAAAAAGGCCCATTATTGAAATTTATGCAGGAACACAACTTCTTTCGAAGGGTTCCATGACTTGCTTTACAGTACCTCATTCTATCTACTCAATTTTTCAGTACATTTCGTGTTTAGACCTCAAAAGATGTTAATCCTCTAACGCATGCATTTTTGTTTTGACCCCTAATCCATGAGTCCGCCTCAAGGCGGACTTGAATTAGTTTCAATTTACTCATCGGTTAATAATGTTGTCACCGCAATAAAAACACTTGCTGTAAGAACGTAAAATTTCTTACAAGTTGGTATTTTTTTTAAATTGCAATTCACAAAAAAAAAATTTTTTTTATATGTACAAAAATTGCTGTGTTTGCAAAAATAATAAAAACCGCGTGAAAGTGGTAACCTGTCATTTCAAATTGACGTCACTCGAAAGCTCGAAGGAGTGCTGCCACCCTGAAAAGTCAAAAGCGTAGCTTAAAGCTTCTACTACACTGTCAGAAAAGTCAGAGTTTTGACATTTAAAAAAATATGTATCAAATCGTGGGCTATGTACTAGAGCGTTTATTTTTAAAGAATTTTACGGCGCTCCAGTGACAGTAGCATAACGTATTCAAATCGAAACTGAAAGTCGTCCACTATAGTTCCGGCTGATTATGCGGTTTTCGAACACAGTGTACCACCGATACACGAAAACTCCTCTCCGACATGTGGATTTTCCGAGCCCCAATTGCGACAATTTTATATGTTAACATAACACCCGAGGTGAAAATGAGCTTCATCAGGAAATATGATTTTTCCGTAAAAGCGCTCAAAATTCTGCGAAAAGAAGTGCGAGAAATGTTCAGTTCTGTGAATGGTGGCGAGTTGATGTTGACGACTGTTCGAACACACTTTCAGCTACAGCAGTAATATTTATATCGAATTTATTTCGTAGATTTCTTACAATTTGAGTTGAAGACTCAGAACTTTGGAAAAAAAAGTTCTTAATATATCCCAATATTTGTTCGAGCGTAAAGCGACCCATTTTGTAAATTTCACATTGGTCATCTGCTGAGAACTCCAGGGGGTTAAACACGGCCCACCCTTTATTTATTTATTTTATTGAACCTATCTGTCCTAATGTTTTTTTATTTTTGGAGTCTGAATACTGTTTTTCTGCATTTCTGTTAAAATACTACGTGTGTTGTCATTAGTTCTGGAACTTACATCTAAATCCGAATTGGCAGGTATGACTTCTATTGTCATTTAGGTGTGGCTTTAGGTGTGTAATTCTGCGGCATTATATCAGTTGTGTAAAAACCGGATAATCGACTTGCAACAACCGGTTCTTGGAAAATAGCATTTTTTAGAAACCCGACATACGGCTAACCGACCGGAAGTCCATTAACCGGTTTCGGGTTTGAATACACAAGCATTGAAGGCCTGAAATATGACCAAACAGGGTTTTTTTAAAATACGGAAGGCTGCTACACATTGCCTCTTCCTTTCTTTTTAACATTGCGTGAGATTGGGAGGCGAGGCCTTCCTTGTATATTGCCTAAAGAAGGCCTTAGAAGGCATGCAAAGAGGAGGGTCTTGGTAGGCATTTACTTTAATTTAGTTTTCTTAAACAAAAATAAAATTAAAATAATTTATTTTATTGTAAAATAATTATCCACTTCTACATATTTATTTATAAGTATGTATGTATCTGTCTTAGAAAATTTGCTTTCCGCAGGCCTTATTTTAGGAAGCATTACAAAAGAACCATTCCGCATGCCTTATTTGTGGAAAGCGTGGCGACATCCTCCACTGGGATATGGCAAACATACAAATACAATCACATTCGCGTGTGTTTCATGGCTTCAAATTGAAAATTTTAAAACTACCCTGAAAACTATTAAATAAACAATATACTTTTAAAATTTGTATGAAATTTTTCAATTAAATTACGGTTAAAAATAATCGGAAAACAAATTTCTCAAAATTGTAAAAATCTTCTTCTTGATTATATCTGATGAACAAATTCATGCTTTCCGCAGGCCTTATTTTAGGAAGCATTACAAAAGAACCATTCCGCATGCCTTATTTGTGGAAAGCGTGGCGACATCTCCACTGGGATATGACAAACATACTACAAATACAATCACATTCGTGTGTGTTTCATGGCTTAGTATACCAACTTTTGAAAAGCAGGACTCGTGGCCAGTGTTACCATAAGAACAGACTTATCTGTTTTTCACAGTTTTTTGAGGTGCTCAACAGTTTTCCAGATATAGTCCACAGAAATATTTTTTTTGTTATTTTTTAACTTTATGATTGTTTAGTTCAATTATGTGCATAATAAGTGAGTTTTAGTTGAAAGTGACGAAATTATTTATCAAAAACAGGCTAGATGTTGGTTTAACGAGCTAGACATTCACAAAGATAGAAACGGTCTTTCAGTGAAAGTGAGTTTGAATCCTACATGTGACTGGTTCAACATCCGAAACTGGTAACCAATAGAAAATTTGAACTCTTTGAAGTGAAGCCACTAGAATCGATTTTATTGTATGTAGTTAATTAATTTTCTAGGGATCTCTCAAATAAAACGCTTGCATTTAAATTAAAAATGGTGACAAAATTAAATGTCAAATTAAGTGTCAAAATTAAATGTCACCATTTTTAATTTAAATGCAAGCGTTTTATTTGAGAGATCGCTAGAAAATTAATTAACTAATTCATTTTAATTACGCTCTTTATTGAAAGTATCTAGACCATTCTTGTTGAAGTGCTAAGAAGGCGGACCATTGTACAACCCCATCATGAAGAAGAATATACTTATTGAGGCTAAGAGAAAAATTATTTTCTAGATTTTAGTGCATTTATAAATAAAACACTGTAACTTAATTTTTTTTAATTATTTTTCTTTTTATATTTTGTTTAATGATTCTGAAAGGTCTTCTAAAGACTTTTCCAACAAGCTCAAAAACAAAAATCATATGAGGTGTCAGGAGACACCCGCTTGGACCGAATTTCCTTTCGCTATATACTATGCACTAGTTAGTTCAAACACGCCTAAGGCGCCTGTTGAAAAATACTGTAATTTAAATGGGTCTTTAAGAAAAGATACTTTTTGTAAAATGATAAACTTTTTTTAAGAAATGAAATTTTTTATTTATTGACTGTATTTTAAAAAAAAAAGTATTTGTTTAGGTCCCTATTGTAAGAATATGTATTATATTTTCCCGATAAGGTCCTTTCTTTGATGAGAGGTACTTCTTTTATTAAAAGCTAATGTTTTTATGTAAGAAAAAGCCTAAGAATAAGAATATTTTTGCAAAGAAATGTTTTTTTAAGAACAGATACTTTTTAAAGAAGTGGTACTCTTTTTAGGATAAGGTTATTTTTTTAAGAAAATTTACTTATTTTCAGGAAGGCTACTTATTTCGAGAAAAGAAAAGAAAAGGTATTATTTTATTGTTAAGAAATGGTACTTTTAGGAACGGGAATTTTTGAAAGAAAATGTAATTTTTGTAGGAGAAGGTATTTTTTTTTTACGAAAGAACAGGCAAAATTTTAAGAGTTGGTACTTATCTCAAGAAAAGTTATTTTGTTTTACAAAAAATTTACTCTTTAAACAAAAGCTAGTTTTTAAGAAAAGGAAATTTGTTGTAAGATAATGTACTTTTTTAAGAAAATGTACTTATTTAAAAAATTTATTTTTTTAAGAAAAGGTACTTTGTGTAAGTATATTTACTTTTTGTTTATGTAATAAACAGGCTCCACCTAGAAAATTTCCCATGAAACAAGAAATATCCCCCCATATGTTATATGTTAGTCTAGACACAAACCAAGCCAAAATACGAGTGCGAGAGTAGGTGTGCTGCCAAATGTAATTCCATGCTCAGGGTTGTACTTCATGTATTTGCCAGTCATGTAGTTTGGCTTTTCTACATTTACTATTTGGTTTCAAAACTACAATATGTAATAAAGACGCTCCATCTAGAAAACTTCCCTTTAAACCAAACCAAACCAAAAGTACCCAATATAGTTGATAATAATGTAATAAAGTAGTTAAAAAAAAGTTGTTTAAAATTTTTTAATTTAGCCCCCATCCCGCAACGTGCGATAATGAACTTCATTACAAAAGATCCCACCACTGGTTCGGAACTTAGCAATTTTACCCTAGTACCCTCCAACCATTAATCCGAAAATTTTCAAACCGCTGCCATTTCGCACCCTTGCATTGTCGGGGATGGTCGTGGATAGACATATTTCCATAAAATGAGTCAAGGAATATGCTGGTGAAATTTGTTCAGTCGTGACTGTATATGCACCCCTGTATATGCCCAGTTTTCAAAATCGTGCAAGACGAAGTAGTCGTCAACGACTTCTGTTAAACATTTTGAATTATGTCGTTCGTGACACCTGTCGCTTAAACTGACTTGGATGACTTTTCAGTGGAAATTTTCGTTAACTATTGACGCCCATCAGAAAAAGGAATGTAAAAAAAAAATAACTGGATAAACTGTGAAAAACTAACGAGACACAATAACTTCTACAAAAAAGGGAAAAAAACAAAAGCTACGAAAAATTAGCAGCGAAAATTTTGTTTTAGATTTTATTGTATATTCAAAACTAAACTTACAGTTACACTTATTGAACAATTTCTGCTAACTGTACTCTCTATTGCGGCATGGTGGAATATAGCCTCGCCAATCCAACCATAGTTAACCACAGTGGCGAAAGTATCGGCCTATTGGTCACCAAAGACCGTTGGTGATTATATGAACGATAATGTAACCAGGAGTGCAATTGTTGATAATATTCCCAATATGTCGCTCATAGGATCGTTAACGATGTCATAAGCCAAGTGTCGCTCATTTGATCGTGTACGATTTTGCGGACACTTATATACAAATTTCGTCAACGATTTGCGTGGACTGTCGCCGATTTGTCGTCAGATATTTATAATGGTCGTGCAGCAATCGTTTAAGATGTCTTGAAGACGTAGCCAACTGGATTGTTACTAGACGTAGGAAAGCGCATGAAAACTCAAATACCTAGCAGGACCGTTTTATTTCATTTCAAGTAGCGTCAAGGAAACACCCAACATAAAAACAAGTTAAACGAGCCAATATTATACCAGCCCAAGTATGAAACTACTCAATTACTTCGATACATTCCCGAATAGTTTCTGCAATCCCGATTAGTCTCTGCAGTCTAAGTCATGTTTTAGATTATGCGTCTTGAGCATCCGCTATTCGTTAAATTCTCTTTTGAACAGCCTTCGTAATTCACGAGAATTTGCACTCTGCATTCTACAGATGGGTTCTTTGTCGCCTAATCGGATGTTCTGCTTCTTAAATACTTACAGTCGTAATAATTAATTTTTCAAACAAAAATATCTGATTTTCATGTAGCTGATATTTATTTAGTAATCAAAATCTTGCCGAATTATTGTATCTTCATATTTTATTTAACATTTTTCGATCTATTTCTCTCCATATTATACAAATAACACCAAAACAAAATGATGGGTTTGCCAGATCTGATCAGAATTTTTTTTAGAGCGGGTCAAAGTTTCCGCCCCTCGCAACATTCCTGCAACATATCGGCATGCAAAATTGTGTGTTCCTTACTTCTGAGGTACAAGTACAAGTTTTATAGCAAAGATTCAGATAAACATTTTTGTGGAACAAATTAACCCTCTAACAAATTTCACTATATGTGTTTGAACACTCCAAAACACAAATCTTAGCCCAAGTGCTAGATAATAAGCAAAAACTAGCTGCCTTCTAAGGGTTAATAATGAATTTTGTCTTTTTGCTGTTGCCATTAAAAATAGTCCACATAATATAATGAATTTTGTCATATATTTTATCGATGTTCTCCATTTAAAAGCAATAAGAGTGAATTAACATGGCAGATTTACGAAAGGGAGTAAAGAGATGCATCAAAACCCTCTCGAATTCTCGTCTCGTGTGTGTTTGTCTACTCCTCTTGCTTCTTTCCACCTCTCCGAATGGAACACGGAAGGTGTCTAACAATCGGCAATATCATTGACGAAATTACAAAAATGTGATTAGATATTTCTTATAATTTCACCACATTTCCCATCACTGGTGACAACGACAATAGGGGCGTTTTTTCATAACCTACATAAGTTAACATCAACTGTTACGAAAAGAACGCATAGACATTGAGTATAATCAATTGGGCTTCATCCGATAATTCATCCTTTGTATTTGTTAATTCGTTAATTTAAAAGTCAAGCTCAAAACAAAATACAGCATTGCAGCAGCATTTTATCGATTGGTTAGTAGCAGTGAATTATTGTACTGTTCAAAAGATATTTGAGTAAACGGAATATCCAAACACGAGATTTTTGACTTAAAAAAAAATACTTTAAGTGTAGTAAAACATTCGTAAACCGCACCAAAAAAATACGAGACGCTACTAAATTGTGTACCAAAAAATACATAAAGTGTACAAAAAGGTGCCAAAAGTGCATAAAGTGTACCAAAAAAGAATACAAAGATCACCAAGCAAACATAATCGAAGGCGTTCTTGCGAATGGAGTACTGGGAGAATATCGGTGAAAGAGTCTGTTTATGAATCGAGCTATTCATTGGCTTTCTGCTTCACTTCAATTCCTTTTTGCTTTAGTTGTTGTTTGTCTCCAGTATTGTCTTGGAGTTCTGCTTGTGTAAGAAGAAAAAATCAATAATATTTTATACAACTTTTTAAATATTTTGTTAAAAAACATAACTACCCCTTATATTTACATCATCATTTTCGAAACGTCGTGGAAACATAATAATTTGAATGACATACATTTTATATTTTTCATATAACAAAGTCAAACTTGGTAACACTTTTATCGGGGTTATTCTCAACTTATAATAAATAATTTTACCATTACAACTAAAATATTTAAAACGCGTTTCTTTATGAAATGAGAATCTGCTGTTCTTTTTCTCATTTCTTTCTTGCCTCTTAGGTTTTTTTCAGAAGGTTTCAACTTCGCCGAACGCTACAACATTTTAAATCACGATTATCACTATGCGTTGGTACACAAACAATAAACCTATGTGTATTCAAAGCTCGTTCATGCAAGCCAAGCTCGGTTTAAATACTGTGTATTTTTTTAATTAAATTTCACAAATGTTACGCAGCTAATTTTCGCAGTAATAGGCTACACGCTTTCGCTCGATTCAGTTGTCCTCAAAATCGTTTATCACTCCGTCCGAGCTCTTATTTATTATTTTTTGCTGATCAGTAATTTTTTCTACTAAGCGCCGAGCAAGCGCATTTGATATCATCTATCTGATGAACCATTTACAACTGAATGCAACAAACTAAACCGCAATTCGTCATCCAAAATAAGAAACACTCACTTCATCTGCAGTTTACACACTCATTCAGGAATAATTGTGAAAAGATGACTGAAAGACTAATAGAAAAACTCAGTCACACACTTAAAATGAGGCTGTGAATAATCTCTCTTCGTCTCTCTTTTATTCGCTTACTCTCGAGAGAGCATAAACAATGCAAGAAACACAGTTTCGTAAGCACAGATATATTTTCGTAAGCACAGATATATTTGGATAACAAACACACATGGTACAACATTTTATTCAGTGTGTCTCCAATATGTAATATTGATTAACAGCCACAAAAGCCAAACTGCAAAAACCCAGATTTTTTTAGCGTGAAATATAACTTTATTTCGCTGCGTGATTACTTAATCAACCAGGCGCATTTGCTATCCTCTGCCCGACTGACAACTTAATACATGAAACTAAAATGCAACAGATGTAAGAAATACTCACTTCATCTGCAATTTACACACGCATTTAAGAATTTGTTTGAATAACTGACTTAAAAATAATGCAAAAATACAACTACTTATATACAATAAAACTTTGACTACGAATAATCTCTCTTTGTACCTCTTTTATTCTCCTGGTCTTAATAGAGACTAAACAGTGCAACAAACTCAGCTATACTTTGATGTAATATTGAGTAGCAAACACCTTGTGCTTGGACACAAGTATACTATTCTTGGTACAAGCTCCAAACACACGTTATATTTGCCTCCAAACAACAAAAACTAACGATTTTTCAGCGTGCAGAAGACAATTTTTTTAGACCAGTTAAGCAAATGTTTAAAACAATAACTAATATTACTGAATCATTAAATACTTTTTTCAAACACGATTAAAAATTAGAACAGACCTATCTTAAATGTTAGAAAATAAAAAACTAGTTTGTGTGAATTATATTTAGAATAAACAATTTCAAACACATTACAACATATTCATAGCATCAGTCAAATAAAGACATGACATGAACGAAACAATGTCACTGCTTCAGTAACGCAATGGCTTTCCACCCATGATATTAATTAATTAATTATTAATTAATTGAATTGAAACAGATGCAATGCTAGTAGTATAACATTCATAGCAGAAATTAAACCTTCTACTTGCAGTGATGAAATATATTCATTGAATCAACGAAACATATTCATTGCAGCATTATTATTCATTGCAGACGTGTATATAAATTCCGAAACTGGAATAAATACACCGCAACAACATCAACTGTTGTCACTGTGGCGGAACATTTTAATTTCGTTGTTTCGTTCAGTGTACAAAGTGTATCAACCGCAATTAGTACCAGCGACTCCAGAGGCTACAAATATTAATCGATTTCAAGGATATATGGCGCATATAATTAAATATAGAGTATATCGATGCATGTTTTTATATAGCTGCTATACAATTATAAGGAACTTAGATTGTTACTATCAACATTTATTATAAACAAGGCATTTTAGGGTAGTGCGCGTCGGCTTTTTCCGCTTATTCCGTTAGTTGCTGTTTTAACTTTTAGTTCTTAAATCACAAAACGTTGCACTGTGCTTGTTAGGGAGATGTTTATACATGTCCCATTTATATCCATAGTGTTTATCAACTTAGTTATTTTAATGGGTACTGAGGTTTTTGTTTAACCATTTAAATTAGCACCGAAATGAACATAATGCGTATCTAATTGTAACCCATCGACACTCCGAACTGAATTTGAATTAAACACAGTAAGAATTAAATCTTAATTGTGGAACGTTCGAGTTTCCTTTAAAGCTTTTGACTTCTTTAAAATCACCAAAGTTTTACATTTTGGACCACTAAAGCTGATTATTCATTTAGAATGGCATGGCGATTTAACAACAATTAATACTCGTTCGCATTGACTTCAAGAGAGCTTGTGAAACTAAATTGAGCCCAAATGGTTTAAATAGAGCCAGTTTATATGGTAACAGGATAAAACAAATATATGTTGTTGTTTGCAATGCGTAGTTCATGGCACACACACATCTGCATTTTAAATTTGGCTACACAGGAACAAAATTAAATAAAGTGAAAGTTATTTCAAATAATTTTTTAATAAATTTTAGCTTCAAATAACTGAAACAGCTCCAATTGGAAAATTGTTGAATACAATTATAAAAATTTTAATCTGAAATAAACGGAATTGTGAATACAATTGAAAAAATTGTAATCTAGAAAATAGATACTACTGAGATTCCCGGGATCGAGTTCCACTAGTGCAGGTAATTCTTAGATAAAAATTTGTCAGTACTTCTGCATAGAGCGAGGGATTAGACGGGACATGAAAAATTTTTTTATTTAATTTGAAGGTTAAACAACCAACCTTTATCAAAGAGATTTATTGCAACAAATTTGTTTCGTTGATGCAATGAATTTGATTCATTGTTGCAATGAACAAATTTAATTATTGCATTTAATTTATTTCATATCTGCAATGAATTTGTATCGTTACTGCAATGATTTGGGTTCATTGCTGAAACCAATTTTTTTCACTGATGCAATGAATATTTTGAACTGTTTGAAATTATTTATGCCAAATGTATATAAATAAACTATTAGTATTACATTGCTGGTGTTTTCGTCTATTTTGAAAACAACTTTTCAATTTTTGTTTCGAAAGCTTACATAACTCGCTAAATATTTTATATCCATTCCATGTTGAAACACCCGTTTGGAGAAAGATTTCCAAACGATTTTTATTGTTAAAATTCAAATTATTTTTTTCACTGATGCAATGAATGTTTTGAACTGTTTGAATTTATTTATGTCAAATGTATATAAATAAACTATTAGTATTACATTGCTGGTGTTTTCGTCTATTTTGAAAACAACTTTTCAATTTTTGTTTCGTAAGCTTACATAACTCGCTAAATATTTTATATCCATTCCATGTTGAAACACCCGTTTGGAGAAAGATTTCCAAACGGTTTTTATTGTTAAAATTCAAATTACATGCTGCTGAGTACACAATAAATAAATACATTTTGCTTAATTTTACTTACAATTAATTCCATCACACCCATTGGGCGCCCTTCGGAACCTTCCAACCTTGTAAAATATTACATTATTACATCATTCTTAATTCTAATAGATTACACATACGTTTAAAAATATTTTCCTAAAAAATTTAATTAAAAAATGGAATGCCTTTGTTGTCTTTCCGACCTAAAAATAGAACTTAAAAAATAAATAACAAACTTAAAAACTTAATAAAAAAGGGAAACAAAAAATTCCAGCAAGCTGGATTACAGCGATTAGTACATTAAAAATTTTAAAAAATTGAACGTTC
The DNA here is from genome assembly GCA_963931995.1 of Phaonia tiefii. NCBI lineage: Eukaryota > Metazoa > Arthropoda > Insecta > Diptera > Muscidae > Phaonia > Phaonia tiefii. Next base: position 192,593,033 of record OZ008369.1, read on the forward strand.
ACCTTGGTCCACCAGAAAAAACTACTGAGTAGTATTGTATACAGTGTCATCGATACCCAATGTACCGAATCTCCTGTGGTAAAATAATAGAGCCTCGTCCGTTCCTAGAAAGCCCCCACTACTAAGGGCCAGAAGTTCCGTTGGTATAAAGAACCAACGCGACAGAAGGCTGTCCGCATCCGCCATGTCAAAGCATGCCCTAACTAGGTCATTCTCCACATCCGATGCTTTTCCCAAGAAAGTTACAACAGAGTCCACCATAAACTTGTCAATCCTCCCAATTCGAGCACCATCATACACCCTCCTGCAGGAGGCCATGCGGAAAGAACCATCCGCCATCACCGTCATCCTTAGACCCAAACAGGTTCTAAGTACTTTCCTCTCCCACTGCCTCAGCCTCTCTATCTGACTCGACGAGATGGGAAACCAAGCTGGGAAAGCATGCACCAAAACAGGCCTTATGACCTGCCTGTACACAAGCAGACGCACCTCGTACTCAGGCCATTCGCCCTGTAGTATGCAGAGAAGACAAATCTTGCCCTCAGCAAAGCTCAGTCAACATGGCTCACAAAAGTAAACCGCTCATGGAACATCACTCCAAGGTACTTAATAGACCTTGAAATCCCAATATCAGAATCTCCCACCTTGAGCCTGGGGATGTAGCCCCTGGCATTCGGATACAGATTTCTGCGCTTCCCTTTAAAGATGATCCCCCTTGACTTGGCCAAGTTAAGCCCAATTGCCCACTTAGAAAAGAACCCACTCAGGGTCTCAAGGTAGGTGTTCAGCCTTCGATTCACATTGCTTGCCCTAGGGCCAGAAGATGCAACAAGAATGTCGTCCGCATACACCAGCAATAAATCCCCCCGGAGGAAGGGACATATCGCTGAGAAGAATATTGTACAACACAGGTCCCAACAATGAGCCCTGTGGTTCACCCGCCGTCACAACCTTCTCCTCAGAGAGCGAATCGCCAACCCTTACACGGAACGTCCTGTCCGCTAAGAAACCAGCAACCATTCTGAGGATGTCAGTAGTAACGGAGAAAGGTTGTGATATTCGAGGGGTTGAGTGTTATTGTAGCCGTCGTATTCAGGTCCTGCAATTAAAAAAAATATGACGAATTCTTTATTTAAACTTGCATACATATACTATTTAAATAACATATGGGCTATTCTCTAATGTCGAATGCTACATTCGTACGCATTCAAAGTGGAAAAAACATATGACAAAAAAATTATTTAATATTTTTCAAAGTCGAATCTTAAAGCTCGTGATTAGCATTGTGAGTGGTAATAAGGTTGATTTTGACAAATTTTTAGTATTCAAGATAATTACAAAAAACCACGCCAGTCGAACGCTACAAAAACAGAAGTCGTTTTCAGGATAGACAAATCAAGTACTAATTTCAGCGAAACGTAAAGGGATATTTTAGTGAAACTAATTTTAGAATGTTATTCAATTATATATATATTAGTAATGCTTTTTATTTTATACAAAAATATTAAGTATTTTTTTTATCTAAGGTCAATCCCAGTCGAACGCTACATGTCGAATGCTACATTTTGGGACAGAAAATAGTTTTTACCGTAACTCCCCCTAGAAATGTTTGCCTTAGTTGTTAAAATGCATAGTTAATGACACTGCAGAACATGTATACATATGTATATACTAGATTTATTTATTTACACAACAAAACTTATTATCTGCACAAAATATATTTAATAACGAAAAACAAAATTATATTCATCTTATGTGTACAGAACAAAGAACAAAAACTATTTTAACTCTAAATGGTATTACCAATATTAAAAAAAAAATTTTTTATTGGCATATGCAGTGCTACCTGCTTGTACCGTACTTTTGTATTTGTGATTCATCCTTCTTTAAACTTTCTCTCCATCGTTTGCAGCTGGCTTTATTTTTCTCGCCGCAGTTTTTACTCATCTACATTCAAAAATTATATGTTTTGTATTTACAAGTAGAAATACAAATATTATAGAAAAAAATAATTATTTAGAATTTATACATTTTACCTTCAGGATGTCGAATGCTACAAACTTTGAATGACTCTAGAAAGCAAATCACTAACTATGTTCTAATAATTTTTTCAGTATTTAATTGCCAATAAAAAAACTGTTTGCAACTAGTTTCTGATGTTCACTAAACAAAAACCTTTGACTCACTGATAACAAATGTTCTTTTTCAATGTCGAATGCTACATTGAAATGAAGGGTAAAGCAAAGCAAAAATTTACAGTAATTGACAATCGCATCGTCCCTTTTACACTTCTCTCCAATTCTTGGAATATCAACAGAGATTTTTAAAAGCAAATGTCATTGCATAATGTCTCTCATTGAGATCATTAACCAAAACAAAATATGCAATAAAAATGTTTAAAACAGATCTTTTGTACTTATTACACTTTGGAGTCGAATATTTTATACCGCTTTTTACAAAATTGAAAAATTTTTTTAAATTAGTTAAATTTGATAGATTGACAATAAAAATATATTAAAACAACATACTTCTATAGACTTTCAATTTTTTCGCCACGGTTGACATTTCTGGAGAAATGCCCATATGTAGAAGATACGTACATATCTATGGCTGTAGTTACCGTGAACATATCCTCTACTCCCAAAGGAGTTTATCACAGTAATTGATTTACTTACGTTCAAAACTTCCTTTCACATAAAACCACATCGTTGTTTTCTTATAGCAGGCAATTGATGTTGCGTTTAGGCTTCTGTCATTCAATTGTAGCTCCAAATCTCAACGCAATTAAGCCAGTGATGGATCGTTCTGAAAGAATTTTTTTCAAGTGCTCACTTTTATTTAGTTTAACCAATTTGATTTGGCCGTCGGTGGTGCAATGGTTAGTGTGCGCGGCTGTTGTACTTGAGATCCTGGGTTCGAACTTACTTCTTCATTTTCATTAGCTTCGACCACCCTCACAGTTTTTTCTGAATCCAAATATGAATACGACGAAGCGTGCGCGGCCGAATTATGGTTAACACAGAACACAAATTTTTCGATTTGTATAAACCACAGCGTTTTTTTGCGACGTATTATGTCGCCAGCATACACACACACACACAAATATTCAGTTACATATTTTGAGGTTGTTTTTCTGCTATCGATGTGTCACATTTTTTGCTGTTGTGTTGCTCCTTGAAGTCTGTTTATTTATCTATTTGATTTATAGATACTCAATTTACACAAACGATCACAAAAGTATTATTAGTAAGTAAATATATCTAATTTGTATGATTTAACAAATTTATTCAAATTATTCCGGCGGAGAAATAATAAGAAATACATACTTTCGGTTGTTGCAAAGGAACTGATTTGCGATGTGTTCGTGGTAGGTCAACTAATGCTCACCAGTTTTTCTTGCTGGCCTCTTTTTTACGCTTGCTCATTTTTTCGACTGCTGGGCTCTCTCAACCTTCATAAAAATTAGTTTCGTATCATTAACAACTGATTCATTACAGTAACGAACTTCTTTCGTCAACTGTAAATGTTGGCAAACTTCAAAAATAAAAAAATAATAAAAATAAACTACAAAAAAGTAAGGGGTTCCCGCAATACGAATAGCATAAATCTCATGCACTTCGTTGTTTTAATTTGTATCCCATTTTCCTACAAACGGAACGAAAAATAAGTTGTACAAGAAACGAAATTAAAAATTGTCACAAAAATCGTGAATGAAATTTTTCGACGCAGCGACAGCCAATTTGTCGGGGTTAAGAGACTTTTCATTGCTGCAACGTAAATACATTAACGAAAATGTTTCATCCATGCGATGAAGCGTTTTTCGTTCAGTGTACAAATTTAGTTTTTCAAATTTAAGCTACTATATATGTATCTTGGATATATATTCTAAATGTAAAAAGGCGTAAGTTGGGTTACCAAATTCACAACGTTAGATATCCATATCAAATAGCAGATTTAACACATTTATTCCCGGAAAATTAGATCTATTTACATACACTCCGGTTCATATATTTAAAGGCACTAAAAATTCCATATTCATCAGCATGTATCTTTTGTAATTTGTAACCGATTGCAGGAATTTAAAATGGAAATGGAAGCTACACATATTGAGATATCAAAAAATTCGTGACAATAGTGGTTTCTTAACTAAATAATTTTTTTGAGCCATTTATAAAAAAAAGTCAAAAAATTTTCTATTTTTTGGTTCACTTGAATAAAGCTACTTTAACTAATTTTAATGAAAAACAGTTTTTCTTATTTTTTTTAATTCATTTTACTTTATTCAATAACTATTAGTAATGGGTACAAGCCCCTTTGTTTTTAATACCTTCAATTGAGAGATAAAGAGAATTTATGTAATCTAACGAAATTTGATTCGAAACATTCTTAATGGCCTGAATTAGTGACTGCTTGTCATCAAATTGTTTACCTCCTTTATAAACCTTACGAGATAACCAACCCCAGACATTTTCGATAATGTTTAGATCTGGCGAATAGGGTAGCCAGTCAAAAATATTAACATTTTGGCTTGCAATGAACTCCTTTACTACTCTGGCGTTGTGTATAGGGCTATTATCCTATTGCAAAATCCAAGATATGGGACCAAACAGTTCACTGAACTTCGGAAAGCCGATTCCAATAAAGTTTTATAGCTTGCACTAGTCATTTTTGCACTTTAAAATTCAAGATCGATGGTGCCATAGTACGTAACAGCACCCCACTCGATAACGCCGCACTCTCGGCTGTGATGTGGCCTCAAAAAACGCTTTTCTTTGCGCAGGTCATGGAAATAGTAGTTGTAGCCATCAGGCCCATCCAAATTAAACTTATTCTCATCTGTACATACAACAGATCTCCAGTCATTTACACGAGCTCTTGGCTGCACATCCCTACCATGTAGCCTCTTGGGAATTGAAGCCGCTGTTCCTTACGATGGGAATTAAGTGACGGCTTTTTTGTAATTTCAAGTATTTAAGATACTCACAGCTCTTAATTACTCTGCGTACTGATGACTTGATCGCTTCCACTCCAGCTTGAGCTCTTATTTTTGACAAGGATAAGGCAAGGATAGTGGCCGTCGGTGGTGCAATGGTTAGTGTGCGCGGCTCTTGTACATGAGATCCTGGGTTCGAACCCTGCTCTGACCGCCGTCAAAAAAAAATAAAATTCTTTCGGCGGCGGTCACCTCGCATAGTGACGGCGACACTATCGAGTATATAGCCATGAAAAGGCTTCTCAAAATACCGTTCGGAATCGGTGTAAAACTGTAGGTCCCAATCAGTGAGTGAAAACTGGAAAGCGCACAGCTCAGTGATTGTGAGAAACTCTCCCCGGTCCCTTCATGGGATGTAATGGGAAACCATTTATTTTTTATTTTAAGGCATAATTTGAATCAATTTCTCATACGTAGATAACGACAATGAAACCCTTCCTTTAAAATTTTTTCCATACCCTTCGGGGTTCTTGATGTAATTGTCGACAACTGTTGGGCTCCGTCCAATTTTTTTAGCTATTGCGTTTTAATTTTTTTTATTTTTTTCCGATAGATTTAAAATCTGTTGTTTTACCATTTTGACTCGTCAAATGATTAAGATGTAATAAATTGTAATATACAAACGCTTCCTACAAAAAATCATCGCATACTTTAAAAATAATATAAAAATAATAAAGTGTATTTATTCAAGTGAACCAAAAAAAAAATAGCAAATTTTTTGACTTTTTTTAATAAATTGCTCAAAAAAAGTTCTTTAGTTAAGAAACCACTATTGTCATGATTTTTTTATATCTCAAGACGTCTAGCTTCCATTTCCATTTTAAAATTCTGTAATCGGTTACAAATTGCAAACGATACAGGCTGCTGAATATGACATTTTTGGTGCCTTTGCATAAGTGAACCGGAGTGTATATTGAATACAAAAACATCCTATATTTTTGTAAGTGTAGTTTCATAACAATATTTCAAGCTTGTAAATACTTTCTCCCCAGATATATAACATACAAACATATGTGGCTTTCGGTGATCCAGCTGTGTTCCCAAGCACTTAAGTCATATACATAATGGTTGGGAAGAATGCTATTCAAACGCAGTTGGAGCTATCTGCCTGACGGCATGGTCATTACCACATCATACATAAGCAGAGCACACGATTTTCTTAGCCACGTGTAGTGTTGCACAATAACGGTAAATGGAACTGTGGATGCACTTAATGGTCCTGCCCTAAAAACAAACCGAAATAGTTGTAGAATACACTGAAGCACAGTGAACATACATACATACTGTGTACATACATGTGTATGTCTGGAAGAAACTTCGGTTGAAATTTTAAGTTCTACATTATTTTGACGGTTGAAGTTTTAATTTCCAGAGTATTACTAAATAGTTTTTTGGCAAAATAAACTAGTGGTGGAAATTTCAATCTACCAAAGTTCCCTCGCAACAGTAATCGTTTGAGACTGATTTGAAATCGATTTTCAGCCCATCGTTATGTATGTAAGTACATATGTATGTATATTAGACAAGAAATAAATAATCAAGTAATCTCATTCAAACAATGTTTGAAAAATACAATTAATTTTCAAGATGGTTCACAAATCACTTGCAAAAATGGTCCATAAAAAATATTGATTTTAATTTAAACCAATACTAGAAAAGTTATCCTTTTTACTTCTGACGTTTCTGATAGACAAACCAGTGTGTGAATGTGCTCACAGCAAATTACTCAAATCTGATTTTTGAATAGTGATCCAAATCGTTTTTTATTATATATTTGTTAGTGTTCGTATTGTGAGTAATGAAAATCAAATCAGAGTTTTCTTTTATAACTCGGGGACAGTGTTGCCAGAAGCTATCAAAAACAATCATGCCAAAAAAGGCCTAAAATTGAAATAATCAACAATTGTAGTACTGCGGGCACTTTACGCCTTATATTCAATAAAAAACACATTTTCGTAGACCATACATAATCGAACACCATCATATCATTTGATACAGGAAAAAGTTAACGCATAGGAGTCATATTAGACCTAAGGTACCAAATTCGGTTTGGGACTTTTTAAATCTTTTCGGCCATGCCCGTCTATCTGTTAGGCTGGTCAACATGGTAACTGCCGTAAACTTGTACCGACCACACTGCAATTTTGTCATTGGTTATTATTTAAACAAAATTAGTTTGGGATTGAAAATGGGTGTTATGACCCCACTCCTTCTGGTACATCCCATTCAAACGTTGAGAGGGCAATTGACTGGAAGTCATGAAAAATACCCCAAAAACACAACACATCCTTAATTGCAACTAAGATAATATTTTGTGCATGTCACTCTGCTATTTGCGAAAACAAAAGTATAAATCAATTCAGGCACAGAAGTTAGGCATGTGTTTAACTGAATTGTCTATTATTCCGACAAACACCAACCATTTTTCAAATAGAATTATGTTCCTGCCTTGTAAACTTGTAGTATGAACTTCTTATACAATAACTGAAAATATAAACGTTTTTAATGGAGCTCGGTGAGGGTATGTTTAAGTCGGTTTAACCGCATAAATTAGTTTTTTTAAATTTCGAGTTAGTTTTTTTAAATTTCATTTTTGGAATTTGCTTATAAGAACGGTATTAGATAATATTATTTATGTGTCAAATTTGATCCTTATTATAATATTGTATTTGTTTAAAATAATTTGTTTTATCAAATTTTGAAAAATATGACTTTTAAATTCATATGCAAAATTAATACTTTAGATTAAATTGCAAATTTTTGTGTAAAACTTCATATACGAAAACTTTAATAAAATTAGAAAATGTATAAGTATATCATTTAAAATTCGGAATACTCAAATATAAGCTAAAGAGCGGTTAACCAAATAACTACTTTAGCAAAAGCTGTTTCTGTTTTTTAAACTTATTAAAGTAATTAGACGGCTGAACCAGTAATGAGCCGACGCTGTCAAATTCAACACAAAACTAAATACATTTGAGTTTGACAAGCTCGCGCCACAATGACAAGAAAAAAATGACTCAATGCTTGCTGATTTCTGCTGGTCGATTGCAAACAAAGAGTAAAAATTGAATAAATCCAAAAAAATGTATAAAATCATCAAAATTAGAGCAAAAATATAGTTCCATGTCCGCTTGAAAATGTACGTCCATTATTTCTAGATATAAATTTTGACAAATAAATAATAAACAAATTGATTTTAAACAAGTTTTTAAAGTTTTTTCATTCAAATAAAATCAAAAATCACCTTAAATCTAGTACAAATTTAGAACCGAAATATCTCGTGATTTCGAGCTAACTTTTCAAAACGGGATACACACTGGATTCTACGACAGATTTGACGATTTGTCGAATCTGAAGGAAATTGTCAATGTAGCTGTGTCAGATAAATCTGATGGTTTTCAAAACAGTTTGAAAACTAAACGAATTCTTTGAGGTTATCGATAAAATAGAGAGCGAGATATAAAATATCGGAGAGAAAAAGCGAAGAAAAGAAGCGAGGACAATTTTAGGAATTTAATGTGAACTGAATAAAATACGAAGTTTGAGTGTAATTTAATTTAATAAAATTAAATTTTAATAAATAAAAAACAAAAAAAATCCTAAAAATAAATAATTTCACAAAGCGGAGGGAACTGGGATGTTTGTGTACTTAGTTTTTTTCCTAGAAACCAATTTGTGTTACTACGTATGTGAGGTAAAAGTGTACGTGTGCATTACAAATGCTCTTAGCAGTGCCTGCCGTTCTCATTCGCTTTCTTTCTGTCGAACCGTTGGTGTTAACACTGTGGTATCTCGCTTCAGATGTCGTCTGTAGATAAATCTTTCTGTATGGACGAAAAATCGTTATTTTATCGACAACTCCTTCAGATATGTCTGTCAGATCTTTCTGATAACTTGAACTCCACTTAAGGTGGTTTGTACAAACTAGTTGATGTAAAATCAAAGCAATTTTTATTTTTTGAAGTTGATGTCAATTTATCCAATAGTGTAAAGGGATGTTGCAACAACTTCCATAACGGGGAATTTAACGTGAAGAGGATAACCAAAAATTGTATTTCTTGAAATTCTTTCATTATCTTTCTATTAACTGTAGTTGTAGTAGGTATGAAAGTGAACACGCAATAATTCTTTTGTCTGATATTTATTTCTCAAGATATCAATTGATAAAGTTTTGCCGATTTTGTAATTTTGTTTTTTTTTCAAGTATTTTTTTAATAAAAAAAAGTTATATAAGGTGCGCGATTAATATAGAAAATTGTCTTTTACTAATTAAATCAAATTTAAAGAAAAATGTTTAATGTGCAAAGCCGGCATTGACAATTTCTAACCAACATTTTTGTAAGTTGGCTTAATTTTTTAAAAACTTTTGAACTCGAAATTAACTTTAAATATATTTATAGGACACTATAAATTGCAAAATTCTATATGCACTGTTTTCATATTTAAATTAATGTACAAGAATTTTGCAGTGAGTATGATGTAATCTGTAACCCTTTTTCTTTTTAAAACTGTCCATAATGTACATGAACGTAAATTAAACGTTATTATGGCGACATATTCTGTTTTCCAAATATGCCCTTAATTACATCATTTCGAAGAGAAACGAAATCGGCAAGATGTAAATAAATAATCCATAAATTAATATCATAAACATTATCAGAGAAATATAAACTAAATAAATATGATTTGTAGTGTTATTTTAAATAATCAATATGAAATATAATTTAAATAATAATAATGAAATTTGTGGCTTTTAACGCTTCAACAACTATGTTTGAGACTAAAATTTTTGTACTAGCCGGAGAGCCTATTTTCCCAATGTGGGTTTTGTAACACTATGTGGCACCCATCTACAATTTTTGGTTAACTATAACCTCAATTTATCTTTGATGTTTCATTAAGGCAATATATTCGTAACTATATACATTTAATGCAAAAGCATCACCACAGGAATGTCATTATTCGTCCCCAAAAATGTGTTCAGTAACTTACACTGTGTCGCCACTGTGGCGAATATGTTTCACTGATGCTGCAATGAATATGTTTCAATTTTACGATGAATATATTACACTACTGCAATTAGTATTAAATTTTTGCAATGAAAGTTTATATGTTTCATATTTGGACTCAGTTTGTTTGTTTGGATACAACTTTTGGGGAAAAGACCGAAAAACCCAAATTTAAATTTTTTCAAATTATGACTTTGAACCCTAGAGTGCTGCGATTTGAATCAAATTTTTTCTACTCTATATTTAGGTCAAACTAAATCAATTATTCAAATGAACTGCGAAATGAAAATCTTATACAAATACAAAAAATGCCAAAACCCGAAAATTTTGACCACAAGTAATGTCCATACTTAAGGGGTTTGTCTGGTTTAATATAATTTTATGTTGGTTATATCGTCGTACCGGAGTTATCTGCACGTATATTACAAATTTAAAAAAATTGAGGTAAGAACATTTCGAAGGTAATCTGTCTAGTCCGCAGGTCGCTACCTCTTATAGACTATAAAATATTTTGGCGTTTTATAATTGTATATTCATAAAAACAAAAAATAAAACTCGTTATAACATGGTATATAACAATTTTGTGGATATACATACAATGAAAAATACGAGTATATGCAATTTGCGAATTCAAAAATTCTTACGTTATCTCCACGTATGTGCAAATAATACGTAGACAATATTACTCATGAAAGTAAAGCGTGGTAACTATTATTTTAACAGCTTTATTGTAAATTAAAAGAAAACTGAATTCTAATCATAAAATTAAACATTAATTAATTTTTCAATTTCAATACTCCATAGAACAGCAATTATTATAAACTAAAATATTTATAAATATCAAAATATAAAGACAAATTTATATCCCTCGAAAATAAATTTTCATTATAATAATTCGGTTGAATGTAAATAATTAAACAGTAAAAAATCAACTTTTCTATTATTAAATGTATTTAACATGTAAATGTATTTAACATCTTCTTCCGGAAGATAAATATACAGACTTTCAATGTCTTGTTTTTTCTCTAATGAAATTTTATTTCGGTCTGAATTATCCAACTCAATTTCAAAAACATTGTTTGGTGTTTGCAAAACCCCCTTTCGTGTTTTTTCTTACGCACGTTCATTGGTATTTACTTTTGCTAAGGGATGTTTTGTACTGTAACGCAAACAAAGCATTTTTATAGTATTTTATTGATTTAATTTTAGAAAATGGAACACCATCGAAACTTAACTTCTTTGCTAGAACTGAGTACATTCTGAAATCAGGTGGAAGCATTTTAATAATTTTAAGATCATCTGATTGCGATCGATAGTTTTCTTAGTATGTATGAAATTAAGTTTAAAGGGCTGTGTATTTGTTTAAATTTAAGGTATCGGTCTATTGCACTATGAACAGCGTCTATTTCCTGAATTTGAGAATGTCCACGTTAAGAAAATTGTTGTATTATTGTTTTGATATTACGTCTTTCACACATAACTCGAAGTAAAGCGGAAGACAATATTTTATTTTTATTTTGTGGTACACGTGAGTAGAGGTGCCACAATGTGCCATGCGTGGGCACGATGTGTTCGTGCAGGAAATTTCAATTTCGTGCGTGCGCCGTTTTTGTTTGTGCAGATTAAAAAATATCGTGCGTGTATAGTGCGTTCTGTGACACGAAAAAGCACGAAGTAATATTTTCAAAATTAAACGCAGTTAAAAGTTAATCGTTGGTGCAACGGTTAGTGTGCGCGCCTCTTGTACTTGAGATGTTGGGTTCGATCCCTGCTCTGACCACCTTAAAATTTCTTTCGACGGCGGTCACCTCGACGGCGATACTATCGAGTATTTAGACATGAAAATGCTTCTCAAAAATACCGTTCGTAACCGGTGTAAAACTGTAGGTCCCAAACAGTGAGTATGAAAATAGAAAGCCCACAGCTCACTGGCTGTGAGAAGATCTCCCCGATTCCTTCATGTAATGGGAAACCATTTATTTTTATTTATAAATATTGGGAAATTATTCGTTATCGCTTACACACACACAGCTAGACCAAAAAATTCTGTCAGTGTAAATTATGTGAATTTTACAACCGTGCTAAAATACATGAAAAACGATGTACTAAAGTAAAATTTCTCTTCAGACGAATGCCAACAAATAAACCGAGTGAGTCCTTAATCATTCTCTTCTCTCTCTCTTACTCTCCTCATTGAATATTTCAATACTCGATCAGCTTTGTTATAGTGTTATTATAAAGGGTTTTTTAACAGAGACGCTACAAAAGTAAATCGATAGGGACAGCAAACGACGCCATATTTTTTCCCGCTCTTTTGACATTTCTCTTCAGTAAGGTTTGCCATTTCATCATGGAAAGATATACGAGCCAACAACGAGTCGAAATTGTTAAAATTTACTACAAAAATTTGGAGTCAGCGGCGTCAACTTTAAGAGCGGAATTCATCGGCAAATCATCTTCAGCGATGAGGCTCATTTCTGGCTGAATGGCTTCGTCAATAAGCAAAATATGCGTTATTGGTCAGACAGCAACCCACACGTAATCCATGAGTCATCATTGCATCCCGAAAAAATTACGGTTTGGTGCGGATTATGGGCCTGCGGCGTCATTGGGCCGTACTTCTTCCGTGACGATCAAGACCGGCACATTACTGTGAATGCGAATCGCTACCGTGCAATGATAGCCGAATATTTTTGGCACCAATTGGATCATATGGACTTGGAGGACATGTGGTTCCAACAGGACGGCGCCACAAGCCACACAGCGAATGCTACAATCAATTTATTGTAAACAAAGTTTGGTGAACGTGTTATCTCACGAAATGAACCTGTAGATTGGCCGCCTCGGTCGTGCGATTTGACGCCGTTAGATTATTTCCTGGGGGCTACGTCAAGTCTATGGTCTATGCCAACAAGCCAGCGACGATTGATGAACTTCGTACGAATATCGAACGTGAAATTGCAGCAGTATCGGCCGATTTATGCTTGAAAACTGTCGAAAATTGCGTTCAGCGTCTGGACTTCTGCAAGCGTGACCGTGGTGGCCATGCAAAAGAAATCGAGTTCCATACATAATGGCATCGAACGTACTTTCACAGGAATAAAGAATTTCATTGGTATCTAAAACCGGTTTTGTTTTATTTAAAAAAAACTTTTGTAGCGCTCTTATTGAAAAACCCGTTATATAAATATCCACTTTCCTACCATGTTGAAGTAAAATTACATAAACTATGCAAAAAGTCTGAAATAGTCAAGATATGACGCGAGAGAGAAATGTGTTTGAGTTAACTGTTGCCAATTTTTGGTTCTCTATTACGATGGTTTCCAACTTGCGGACATCTTCTGGTCGTCTAGTTCTTGATCGCCTTTGAACACATAGAACAATTCAATTGACTTCTTCCATCACAAAATTTAAAAGAAAATACACTAAATAAAAATCAAGCATCGACACGTCGTTCAAAATGTCAAACAAAATACACCAAGAAAACATACAAAGAGGAGTTCTAAGAAAGGACCTTGCAAGTTAATAAAAAAATTAAATGCAGAGAGGCAAGTTAGGAAAAAAATTTTTGAAATTGAATGCGGTGAGACTATAGTGGGTTATGTATGCTGCGAAAACTGAAAAACTGTTTTGTCCCTGTTACGCATACTTTTGTTGGTACACACATTCCTCTAAACATAGTATACCCTTTTAACTAATGTTTTCACTCTTTTTACGAGGATATCTTCGTGTTACACCGTGCTTTTTCGTGCGTTTTTGCAATTATTGTTAATATCATATTCGTGTTTGTGTCGGGTCGTGCCTAGAATATTAGGCACGCGCCCATCTCTACACGTGGGTCGCTCCATAGAATAATATGTTCAGTACTGCTAAGGTCTTGCAAAACGGATTCCAAAATTCGCACAACTGCACTGGCAACATCATTTCCTGATCGAACACAATGTCCCTCACTCCAAACAGAAAACATTCTTTTGTAATAGAATACAGACGAAATCCTTTGGGAAGATTGAAAGTACTTTGCAAATCAAAGCACACGACTATTGTGTTATTCGAAACTTACATTCTATCTCTATCACGTTCAGTCTTATAACATTTTTTTCTGTAGTGTGCATTTCTATATCGTTTCCTATCGTACCCAAAGCACTGTAATGTCAGTAATCCTAAATACCTAATGAGGGTTAATTACGAATAATAAAACAAATGAAATAGCAAAAATAAAATATGAATCTTACTGTTTTTAAAAAGCAAATGTAAAAGTACCCATTTTTTAACCTTTTGCATTTAGTTCATTGCCACGTATATCCCATATTTTGAACAATGTCTCACAAAAAGTGGGGTATACGATTAAATGACAAATTTTTCTGAAAGAAAACATTGGCATAACTCGAATATTTTTCTCGATGACCATTGTATAGGAACTCAATAAAAAGACTTTCCACACTTCTGATTTGATTTTTAATAAAACAAAACGTTATTAATTCATTTTAAAAGGAAAAGTAATAAATAGTAGATAATTGATATTTTGGAGTATTTGTTATCGTCACCGCGCACGACCGTTGTTTGGGGCTTCTCGTTACTGACTGTCTGTTTCAATCTCTTCTCGTCCTCATCTCTCCGCTATGGTTATTTGGTCACTACAGTGCTGCAAAAATTCGTAGGCTTACAGTCGGCCATCCCGACAATTCAATCGGCCTCGATTGGAATCTGGTTCGTCTTCGTCGTCGGTGTCATCGTTTGAAAATTCTTCAGCTGATGGTAGGGTGCACCATGGCTTAAGTTTGTCGGATGCATAAACTGAGGTATAATGTCATTGAGTTCGAGATGATCCTGGCAAATCTTCAATAACGTATCGGTCTTTGCCAAGGACTTCTCTTATGATGAACGGGCCTTTATACAAAGGCTCTAGCTTTCGGGAGATACCCGTGGAAGTTGGCTCGTTTTCGGCTAACACCAAGTCACCTATATTGTAGCGTTTCGGTTGTGCATGTTGATCGTTGTAACGTTGTTTAGCATATTCGCGCTGTTTATCGATTCGTTGAGCTGCTTCGTGTCGTACTTCTGCCATAGTTTCGTCGTCGTAGGTTTCGTTGTTATGAAGTGCCAAAACAAGTTTATTTTGGAGTATGTCTCTGGGTTGGAAACCAAACAGGAGTTCTTGTGGTGTTTTAGCCGTTGTTTTATTCCTCATCGTGTTGATTGACCATTGGATTCGTCGTAGTTGGTTATCCCATCGTTTGTCGCATTTGGTTGTCGGAAGAAGCATTCCTAAAATCGTTCGATTTGTTCGCTCAGCATGTGCGTTTGCTCTCGGGGTTCTAACTGCATTTAGAATATGGTTTCGTTTGACTTGCAAAATTGTTGGAACTCATGTGACGTGAACGCGGTGCCTCTGTCGGTGATCATACGTGTGGGCATTCCGAAATACTCGGTGATTTCGTTGAAGTTATAACGTGTTTCGTAGCGGTACTTTTTACCGCTCTTATAATAGTGAATTTTGTAAATGCGTCCAGGATGTGCTCGTTGCATTTCGTAGTTTTAGGAAATGGGCCCAAGTGATCCATATGGATTGTATGGAATGGCACTGGATGAACGTTGTCGTAATGATATTCGCCTTCACGTTTCCCTCCAACAGATTTATTATATGCGCATTCTAGACAAGATTTTATGTGCGATTTAACAGCATTACGCATACGAGGAAACCAAAAATTTTTCTGTAGACCGTCAATAGTTTTATCAAGACCAAGATGTCCTGCGTGGTCGTGTTGTCCTTGAATTATTTTCCCCCGCAAAGCTTTGGCACTACCCAGAGTTGTTTATTCTTAATTTTACGAAAAAGTCTATCATTCTCGATCACGTAGTCTTTGCATATCGCTGTGTCACCCGAAGTTACCTTTTCGACGATGTCGCAAATCTTATCGTCTTGCAATTGCATAGAGAATAGCCAGTCATTATTACTGATGTTCGTTTTTGCGACCCGCAACGATGCTGTGTCCATTTCGTGAGAATTTTCGTACGGAGCACGACTACTAGAACAGGCGTTGTTGTCAGATATGTTTTAAGCTGTTGCACGGCGTTTTCTTGTTCGCTATTCCAATGAAATTGAACGTCTTTTCTTAGCAGAAGACGTAACGGTTGAGAAATTAAAGCATAACCAGGCACGAACTTACGGAAGTACCCACTTAAACCCAGAAATTGTCGGACTTCAGTGGTACTATTCGGAGTAGGGAATTCTAAAATAGCCGATGTTTTTATTCTTCCTTGGCTCATCCCCGCTGCATGAATTTTGTGTCCAAGAAATTCAACCGATGTCATTGCAAACGAACACTTTTTAATGTTGATGGTTAAATTAAGCTCGCGCAGTACGTTGAAAACTCGTCGTATCTTCTGGAACATTTCGTCCATATTGTCAGCTCCAATTACTATATCATCCATGTAGTGTATAACGTCTCCCTTTTCCGTTCTTTCTCGGATTAATGCCATTAAGCGATGAAAAACCGCGGGTGCGTTTTCTAATCCAAACGGCATGCGTTTGAACTCATATAGTCCTTCAGGTGTTACGAACGCTGTAAACTTTCGGCAACTTTCTTTAATTGGGATCTGATAATATCCGCTATTTAAATCCAAAATTGTAAAAATCTTAAATTTCAAAACTTCTTGAAGTCGTTCTTCAATATTTGGAGTAGGAAAAATTTCCTTAACCATGTGTTGATTAATGCGCCGATAATCGATACACAAACGATCGTTTCCATTTTTCTTTTTGACTAGTACAATCGGGCTTGCGTACTCTGACGTTGATTTTCCGATAATGTCGTTTTCCAAGAGTTAGTTTATCATGTCATTTACCGCAGCTTTCTTTGGTTCTGGTAGTCGATATGGTTTTGATACAAATGGTTCGCTGGTCGTCAGTTCAATTTTTATCAGCACCGCATTCGTCAGACCGATTTCGCTAATCTCGACACCGAAAACATCTCGATAATCATTCACTGTTTTAGGCAATTCACATTGTTCCGCTTCGCTCATCTCGCCATGTTCGATTTCAGTGCCAACATTAAGATTTCCTTTAGATACGGTCGTTTTTGCTACGGTTAAACATTCAAATCGCTGGCTTTTATCATCAACTACTAGTCGTGCGTTATTTTTGTCGAAGATGTCGTTGCCGATTATTAAATCTAGATAAATCTAGATAGAAAATTCCATACCGTCGATAACCATTTTGACATTCATGACCTCGGATAGGATACGTAAACCGCCGCAGACTCCACTTATTCTTAAGCTACATACCTTTCTTTAAGCTTAGAGTTTTTCCGCTTTAATTCTGCTTATCATGCTGCATTGGCTCCCAGTATCGATCAGAGCATAAAATTCTTCACCGTTTATTGTGACTAGTTTGTCATTGAAATCTTTTCGCACACTATTCGTCATACTTGAAATCTTTTTGCCACAATTCTCCGGATATCCTTTTGGATGAACCCGATGACAATCCTTACATCGTTGACGTCGTTGTGGTTTTGAACAGGCGCTAGGTATATGTCAGACTTCAGAGCAGTTATAACATACTAATGGCTTGCGTTCTGTTGTAGATCTTTGCATGGTGTTGCTTGCAGATTAGTTAAAACTTTTGTTACCATTATCGCTGTAGTCTCGCTTCGATGATGAGGATGCTTTATTGCTCGCGGAACAGCTCGCAACATTAAGAAGATATTCCTCAAATGCCACACGCATTTCTCTCATTGATTTGAACCGAAGAGGTGCAATCGCCATTTGCAAATCACGGTGTTTTATGCCTTCACGAGTGTATTTAATTATGGCAGATTCGCTAACTTTATATCGTCGACCTAAGGCACTCATTGTGAAGCAATATTCTATTATAGTCTCACCATGTTGTCTCGTTGCGTTGCTCAGTTTGTGGTGTACATCAGCTTCATCGTTTATCCTATCAAACTCATCTTTCAGTGCACTTGCAAACTCGTTCCAAGAGGCAAAAATTTCAGCTGATGCGTCCAACCATAGTTTCGAGTGACTCTTTAGTTTGCCGTAAACTGCTAGTAAAACACATTTTTCATCCCAATTGTATGCAAACATAGATTTCTCCACTCTATCGATGAATTGATTAACGCTGAAAGTCGAATCCTTCGATGGGTCGTAGTCAGGAAGAGTTTCACCAATTTCTCTAATACTGTGTACGTTACGCGTTCGAATATTTCGGTTAGGCGACGCGATTGCCGATTCGTATTCCCGTTCATTTTGCTGTTCATCACCAAATGTCTGTACGTTTGGTAGCGATTGTATTTTCGGTGCCGTTTGTTGCATTTCACCCACCATATTTCGTATCATCTCACGTAACTCGTCAATTTGAGCCCGCACATTATCGTTCGATTCTAATTCAATTTTTTCAGAACCTTCCGCTTCCGTAAGACGTTTTACCAATTCGGCTTTTGTCCCACTTGGGGATAAGTCGCGGTCTTGCAATAATTGCTTTAGTTCTGTCATCTTTAATGATGATATTAACGACATTTTTCAACAATTTGAATATACGTCACGTTGCGTTAAAAAATGTTTCGTGTTATATGAACTATTCACGTTCAGTTCATATGCACATATACATACGTGCCGTTGCGTTACGTTGGCCGTTTACGTTAATCAGTGCTTGCCTTTTAAGTCGTTATTCATTTCGTTTCGTTTACAATTACATTTGATTCTTTCACCCTTTCTCCGTATTGATTATATTCGTTTAACAATAGTTATCAATATTCTCTTCGTTCCGTTTCAATATCGTTTCACTTAAATTTTTTTTAATTCGTACGCTTGTGCCCGTTTCCTGTCGTTTCCCGATTCGGTATTAGTCAAGAGAGTAAATATATATTCGATTACCTTGTTGCTTTTCTCTTATTGTTTTCGATCTCTTTGCGCACAAGCAAACACACATATGCAGTGTTGCCAGATAAAGTCGGTCACAAATCGTCAAATTGGAGGTGCAGAAATCGTCAAAATAATTTTTCGAAATCGTCAAAAAATCGTCAACATTAAAAACTGCAATTGCTGTACCAAATTTCAATATTTTTGTGGGGGGACAACAGTAAAACAAAAGCAAACAAAGCAATATGTTATAGTAATATTTTTAATATTCATATATCTTTATTTAAACTCTATTTCGAAATTCCTTCAACTATTGGTCAAAAACAACAAACAAAGTTGACAAATATGTGTACGAACACAATCGGAGCGTTAACGTAGGCGGTGCACATTTTTACACGTATTCTTTTGGAAGAAAAACAAAAGCTGGAGTTTGATGTCGCTTCTGGCGTAAACGACAAAAAGTAGAATTCTTTTTATTTCCCTGGCATCAAGACGCAGAATGTTGGCGGCTTAATACAAAAATTGGTATGTGTTGAAAAACGTTTTTCTATTTTTCTGACAATTAAAATTAAATTATTTAAAATTTCTGAAAGAAATGTGAACAGGAATTGTAAATTTATATTTTATAGGGTAAAAAAGAAGAGTCGATGCAGTTTTTGTCCTTCATGAATAATTTTCATTAACCCCTAATTGGCTGACCCCCGATTTAATTGTGTGAATTTGATTAAACGTCACACAGATAATATTTAGGGTATTTATATTATTGACACGGTATGTTTTATACATTAATATCGTAAGTTTTTAATAGTTCTACACTTCCTCAGTCCGTCTACAAAAATGAAATCTCGATAATTCTATTATTTCAGAAAGTGTTTAAATATATATAGCTGTCGCTCCGGCGTTACCAACAATTTCAATTTTGGAATAGACTAAAAATCGTCATTCCAGAAGCTGAAATCGTCATTTTATGTTTTTGTGACTAAAAATCGTCAAAATGACGATAAATCGTCACTTCTGGCAACACTGCACATATGTAATTATCGCCGAGTAATTATCATTAAATTATCTATTTTTGGTCGCTGAAGCACTAGCTCTCGCGCATGAGCAAAGATAATTAACATCATTGTCGCCGAGTAATGAACATTATCGTATTTCGTTTTTTTCACCACTGTGTGTGTGCATGCGCCTTCGATTTGTTTGCGAATTTCGCAACGTTCCCTTCAAAAATATTTTTTTCCGAACTTTTCCAAACACATACACACACTTGTTCACATTAACTGCATATAAACACTTTTATTCATTTGTAATATTGTGAAACTACTTCGTTTTCTTTAGGGGTGGTTTCTCAATCCCATTTCTGAACTATAGGAACTCAATAAAAAGACTTTCCACACTTCTGATTTGATTTTTAATAAAACAAAACGTTATTAATTCATTTTAAAAGGAAAAGTAATAAATAGTAGATAATTGATATTTTGGAGTATTTGATATCGTCACCGCGCACGACCGTTGTTTGGGGCTTCTCGTTACTGACTGTCTGTATCAATCTCTTCTCGTCTTCATCTCTCCGCTATGGTTATTTGGTCACTACAGTGCTGCAAAAATTCGTAGGCTTACAATTGGTATATTTCCATATAACAATGAAGGATCTCCACCATTACATCTAAAAAAATATTGGACCACTTTTTTAACACCATTTTTTTTATATACATATGTAAAAAAAAATAAATGGTTTCCCATTACATCCCATGAAGGGACTGGGGAGAACTTCTCACAATCACTGAGCTGTGCGCTTTCCAGTTTTCACTCACTGATTGGGACCTACAGTTTTACACCGATTCCGAACGGTAATTTGAGAATCTTTTTCATGGCTAGATACTCGATAGTGTCGCCGTCACTATGCGAGGTGACCGCCGCCGAAAGAAAATTTGAAGGTGGTCAGAGCCGGGTTCGAACCCAGGATCTCATGTACAAGAGCCGCGCACACTAACTATTGCACCACCGACGGCCATATGTACCTTTCTGAAACTTTAAATCCAATTTCTCAAAAAAATCTTATTTGGATACGTGCAGATAACTCCAGTACGACAATATGTGTAGTTGGCCTTTATGATTGCATGGGTTCGCCTTGGTTTCTGCTTATATGGTGTTTCTATTAGGCAATAAATTACTTTTCCTGCTGACTTTTGCAAAACACACGCTTTGCTACTTGTTCGCCCATAAATTTCATGTGAGCAAAGCATCTCAAAGTTATAGTTTTGTTTCAAATCATGGTCGTATGCACTTTTTTTCAAACATGCTTTGCAAATACAACACTACGTTTTCGGTGGGTATTGGAAAAATTTTCGTGAAGTACCCTTCCCCAACGTCAATTTAAAAAATAAGCAATCGTGTTAAATGCTAGAGAAAAATAGTTTCTAAAAGTTTGAATTATGACCGGACGTGAGCAGATGGAAAAACGTAGAATAACAAAGATATTTCGGAAAATACTACAGTTCAAGCGGGAAGAAGGTGTTTTGTCACATTTGACATTTGGGCCACAAAAATGAAACATTACAATATTTCGGTATTCTCTGAAAGACCCCAACGCATAGAAACCCTTTAAAACTCTTTTCAAAGTTCATTGCTTTTGCAAAACCACACACAATATTTACAAAAGGGAGTCATGCAAAAGCTATTATTGAAAACTTCATCCCTGCTCAATAGGCAATCAAGCTACCAGAATCGTGATGATGGCTAGTAAAATTACTAATGAATATATTTTCGGTAAATATTGGAAAACCGTATCTTAAAAATTGCCAACACCGCGCAGCTACATAAAGTTAATGTTCCTTTCCAGGAAGTAAAATAAACTATAGTTTAATCTGCTATCTTCTCAGCCAGCGTAATATTTTTTGGTGATGAATTGTTTGGATGGTTCCCGAACAAATATTACACAATTTAGCGACAATATTAATATTTTGTAATATGTACGTAATAAAAATATTTTTATTCTTTTCTATATTTTATACATATTTCACTTTTTGCCGAACGATGAACTATAAATTTACACAACTTTTCTTTGTTTATATCAAAAATGAAACTGTCAAACTAATTCGAAAATCTAAAACACTTCAACCATAGTTGAAACGGTTTGAGGCGTTTTGAGCAAAGCAAGGCTTTGGGTGATGATGGAAATGCACGATTAAGATCATAAAAGTAAAAACGAAAGCATTATGTGTTTTCAAATACCAACTTTATTAATACACTAACATTATTAATATACATTCGTTGATCACTTTCAAGGATCAAATATTACGTGAAAAATAAACACTCAAAAAACGACGTATACTAAAATATTATTTTAATATAATAGGGAAAAACTATTAAGTTTATTTGCGTTACGACTAGTGTGTCCAAAATACTAGTTTATCGGTTTTTTGGAAAATATACTTTGCATAAAAAACACATTCAAAAGTCGAAAGTGACGGTTTATCGGTATTAATCAAATATATAAATCAAAAACGGAAATAAGTTTACGGGTTATTTTGCAATAAGAAAAGTATATTTTCTACTAAAATCGATAAACCAGTATTTTGTACACTCAAATTACGACATAAGACCAATCTATAATCTACTAATCGACTTTTTGTGTAAAAATGGCGAAATCGAATGTACAAAAGTCGAAAAGTCGACTTTTGCTTCCGACTTTACGTTATTTTTTTTTGTAATGAGGATTTTCTCTAAAAAGGGGTATGAAGAGAAAAATTCAACGCGAGTGAAATAAATCTAATGTATCTCTCTGCCGTATAGTCTATTTTCGATTAATAAATTCATCTTTATTAACATTTGTATTTTAACACATTTACATAGTTTGAGATTTTATCTTAGATATTACTACAAATAAGGTTTTTTGTCTTTATGTTATTTAATTTACGTAGACTTCATTTATCTGCGACTTGTTATAAAGGAAAATTAGGATAAACCTTTATTTAAGTTTACATTTAAAAGGAAAATTCAAATATTTAAGAAAAGCGAAAGAGTATAAAAATGGTTACGTTAAAGTAAGCACTTTATACAAAAGTTTTCATTTGATACTATGAATGAAGGGGGTTTGTCGGATATCTTCAACGCTTATTATAAATTATTTTGAGACATTTATTCTGGATGATGTGTAACTTTTTGATATGTGTTTTTGCGGCTTTGTACCAGATAGGGGAAGCAAATGTCAATGTTGGACGTATCACTGATTTGTATATTAGGTTTTTGTTTCTTAAGCTAAGGGAAGTCATGTGATTTAAAATGCAGTTAATAACAAAATGAAGACAAATAATAAAGTTATAATAAGATCGATTACAAGACAAACTGTAAATACCTAACGTTCAATTTGTGATATCAATATTTGTGATGGTTGTTGGTCATGAAATATACAATCACATGTGATTCCCTCAAATTTTATGTACGAATACAAAATTATCACCAACAATTTTGAAGTTTGTTGTTCTGATTCGTCTATTTATCTGATAAGAATAACATACATAAGCAAGCAAATTGTCTTACTTTTCATTTGCTTGGTATTCAGCTCTTTTCGAAAGTCTCGTGAGCAAAATCAATTAGTTGTTTGTTATGACAAAGTTATTTTCTCCCGAACACTATTTTTTGATATTCGTTTGTGACCGAAGATATGACAATTCGATAATTTTGACAAACACAAGTGGATTGTATTAATATTTCAAACAGAGTAGGCAAAAATTCCGTCTGTGAGCCAAAAAATGCACCTGTCTTCTTAGTATAAAACTTGAAATAAGGTCGACTAAAGGCAGACCAACATTTGGTTTGGACGATGATTGGGTATACATACTACTAATTGCAAAATTATTTAAAGTATTTAGTGATCGTGGTTAAAAACGGGGAACAATTATTAATAAGGAACAAAAAGGGTAAAACTTTGAATAAAGACTAAAATATTTAGTTAAAAATGGGATCATAAAAGAGTAAATCTTCAAACTGCCAAAAACAATTGTTTGGTATGTGTTAAAAATAGTGTGTGTAGCTAAAAAACTTAAAAAGAGGTAAAATTTGCTAAAAAGCGTAAAATTTGCCAATGCAAACAAATTGCCATCATTGGGAATATATTAAAAAAATTGCATGTGGGTAAGAGGGTCACAAGTGTAAGAGAGGGATTGGAAATGTGTTACAAATAGGACATGCCGTAAAAAAAGGCCAAATGGTAAAACTTTAAATAAGGAGAAAATTAGTTTGTAATAGTTTGGGGAAAAGGGTAGAACTTCAATAAGGGTAGAACTTTTACAACTGCAAGACAAATGACGTGCAATGTTTTGAATTTGTGAAAAACTGTGCTTGTGCACAAAAAGGATAAAATACGCAAATGCGAGGACAATCTTGTTTGTTTTTTAAATATGTGGATACAATTTGAAAATTCATTATAAATAGAGTTGGATAGTTCATGAACTACCTAGTTCACATCACCCTCATGAACATAATGCAAATGTTCGATACGGCGAGTATGTTCGTTATTGATACGACCGGCCAACTTAAATGAACAAAGTACGAGAACTAGTGAACGAGTTCGGCACAAGTCTGTTATAAAAAAATTGTAAAACGTAAATAAGTTAGAAATACTGTATATACATAGATAAAGGGTTATCCATTTTGAGTGATATTATTTCTTAAAAAAAATACACTAATTGTTAAAGAAATTCAAATGTTTTTTTATTTAATGTGAAGTACAGTCGATACAATTAAGTTCCGAAAAAACGTTCTTGAGTGGTAACAATTCGCGACCTTATAACAACTCGGTTCTAACTGACAATTTTTGATAAAATGATTTGAGTACTGCATCGTACTAAATTGGGTATGTTCTTTCGATAACTGATATAGGCATAAAGATATCTCTTACAATAGTTTAGTTAACAAAGTTCTAACAACTAAATAGAACCTTGTATTCGAAAACAACTTGAAAAATGTTCCAGTTCGCACTTTGTTTACCAAAATATTGTTGATAGAACTTTGTAACACAACATTCTTTCGTTGCATTAGTTAAATATAACTTTTGTTGATTAACACTGTTCCGTGTGTATGTAGGTCTGTTATCAACAATTTGGAGAAATTGTTACGGGATGTTGTCTGTTTACACCAAAAAGCCGAGTACTAAGATGGGTCACGTGAAAAATATTGGGCAAAATTAATTTGCTTCGCTGCAAAATGGGCCAGCAACATACATATCAGTGATGACGACCATATTTTTCTCTGCTTTTGAGATTCTTTTACACTAAAAATCTAATTCCCAGCGGGAAATTGTCCGAACACTTTTCGGTAAGTGTTAGATGAAATTATCGCTGCTTTTTGGACATGTTGTGTACATCACTTTGCTTTGCTGAATTTATCGATGCTTTCATATTAAATTGCGCCAAGCAAAATCAACTGATGAATTCTTCATAGCATTTGAGAATATTGTGTGTGCAAACACAAAAAAATGAAGAAGATTGTTTTGTGCTAGCTTTTGCTTATTTTTTTCCTTTTATTGCATTCGACTGATGAAATCTTCGATGCCTTTGCGTTAATTTTGTGTGTAACAATTTTTTGCAAGAAACAGACGTTAATGTAACGGGGTTTCTTGCGAAGGTATTGTTTATTTTTGGAATTTAGAATTCAGTGTGGATAAGATCAGTGTTTAAAAAATGTGAGTCGAAGTAGCAAAAGTAAGGAAAATATTGATTATCTTTCATTGAGCTTATCAGTTTTTAAAATGAATAATGGCGAATGCTTATCAATCTAAGAATTTACAGCAGACAAAGCATAAGCAAAACGCAATAAGCGACAAACAGCAAGTCGCGTTGCTTGTCGCGCCTTTTAAAATTTTCGGTTTTTATTTGTTTTTGATTTTCGTCAGCGTCACAAGTCGAAGTAAAAGCCATTTCCTTGCTTATGCAAGTTGTATGCAGCAGCAGTCGTAAAATTAGAAAAGGAAACTGTTTGCAAGCAAAAGCATTGCTGTTTTGTGCTTGCCTACGACTGCTTACCAGATTCATCGTTTGTTGCTTAGTACATACATATGATAAAAAAATACTTTTTGTAAAAAAAAAAACTAATTAGTTTAACACATATATAAAATTTATTATAAAATTCAATTTAAGACATAAAAAAAAACAAATTTTTTTTAAAACCATAGTGTACCTATATCAGCGTTGTTTGATTTATGTGTCATATGTTTTGTTATATGTTGAAAAAATGAGATACAAAATAATAAGCAAATTCAGTCTTCAATAAAAAATAAAACTTAATTCTAACATAAAGAAATTGAAAATATTATTCATCCTCAAAAAGCGGTAAGTTTTCTACAGCCCTGTCAAGGAAAATTGAGTTCAATTTTACTAATAAAATATCTTCCAGCGTCTCTTGACTAAGCTGATTACGGTAATCAGTAAGCACCAGCCTAAGTGCAGAAAATGCTCTCTCGATCGTGACCTGAAATAAAAAGACATTTCATTGCTTTGCGTACTCAAATCAAGCTTAACATTTTATATAAAAATATTTAGGGTTTACAAAATTGTAGTTTTTTTATTTAATCATAAAATCGTTTAAATGATTTTCCTTGAAATCTAACAACTTAGGAAATAATCGACCAATGTAAACATCCATATGTTAATAGTGAAATCGTTATACATGTTTACCTGAGTAGGTGGTACTGCAAAACAAACATTAGTTATTGCGAACAACTCGGGGTCGGAGTACTTTAACGAATCATCAATCTTTTGAAAAGGAATTTTAAAATGCTCAATTTTTGTATACGTGTCGGTCGAACTGTTGAGTTGTACTTGTTCTCCTTGGGATAAATATTGATACATAAATTCTTCTTCCTCATCAAAAGAGTAGTCGGCCTGTAGGACAGCTGAAATTGGTGGCGCGCATAATGCTCAAATTGGATTAATTTCCTGTATTCTAACCCAAATTGCCTTCAAATGACCAATTGCTTCAATTTTTTGCTGAACCGCCAAAGTGTGTTGGAAGCGAGGGTGTAAAAATAAGCAAGAAACTAAAAACTTATTATTAAATAATGTTTCCAATTTTTTTTACAAGATCGTGACTTGACTCGCCAACAATTTTTTCCGTGATTATTTTAAATTTTAACCACTGCGAGTAGAAATTTTCATAGTGTAGTTGCTCCCCTTGGTACCTTGTTATAGTTTTTTGCAGAGGACAAAAAGCTGTGCAATAACATTCAATGAAATCCCAAAGCGATGCATCTACTTCGAAGTTTTCATCCTCAGAAATATTTTTGATGGTTTTAAACACATGCTTAGCTAATAACAAATCTTCCAACATAGCAAATGCGGATCCCCATCTAGTAGGGCAATCTAGTCTGGGAATTTTTAACTTTTTAAACTCAAATATTTCGCGGAAACCATTCGATGTTTTTCTAATATAAAGGGTGTTCCAAAATTCACGCAACATTTGAATTGAATAGAAAACAAAGTTTTTATTCTTCTTATGGTAATATTTTTATTGAATCGTAAAGTACATAGGATTGGGTTATTAATGGAATAAAACATCTGGCAAATGGCCTCCACGGCTTTCCATACACATACTTTCTGACTTTTCTGCATACATCTGGTCAAATTTCGTTGGTGCAACGATGAATCTCCTCCTTTAAAGAACGAGTGGTTGTGGGCTTGTTAACATAGACCTGTGATTTTAAAAACCCCATAAAAAAAATCTAGTGGTGTTAGATCACACGATCTTGGGGTCACCAAATCGAGAAATCACGTGACCTGGAAATGTCTCTTGCAGTAATTGAAGAGTTTCACGAGCTGTATGACATGTGGCGTCGTCTTGTAGAAACCAAATATTGGCCACAGCAATTTCATTCAATTTCGGCAATAAAAACTGTGTTATCATGTCGCGATATCGAACACCAGAATTGCCAGTAATTGCGACCGCAAAACTTTCATTACTTTTGAAATATTGTTCAATAATGAAGACACGCTGTTCTATCGTGTAATTTGCCATTTTTATTAACCCTGAACTGTCAGCTGTTTTTTTAGCAGCAAATTTAAATGTTGCGTAAATTTAGGGACACCCTTTATTTTGTTAGATTGCGACAATTCCAGAGCTGCTTCGATATGTCGGAGGATTTTGCAACGTCAAGAGCCACCAGCTGGGATGTATGTGCTGCACAACGACACACTTGAATATTTCCAATTAAAACGTTTGGAACTCTTTCTACAAGCTCAATTTTTTTATGTATTCATCATTACTTACTTACTTACTTATCCGGTCTCGGACAACCCCGGGGGGTCAGGGACCTTACAAAACGAAGATAACATATTTCGCCAACCAGATCGATCTTTTGCTTTATCTCTCCAGTTGGCAATACCAAGTGTACGCAGGGATTCGTCAACCTGATCCCTCCAGCGGAGTCTTGGTCTTCCTATTTTTCGTCTTCCTTCGAGTTCGGCTTCGAAAAGCCTTCGCGCTGGTTCATCTTCATCCATTCTACTGACATGGCCTAGCCAGCGCAATCGCGTTATCTTGATCCGCTTAACTATGTCAATGTCAGGATAAAGCTCATACAGCTCATGATTCACGCGTCGCCGATACTCGCCGTTGTGCACTCTTTCTACAAGCTCAATTTTTTTATGTATTCATCATTACTTACTTACTTACTTATCCGGTCTCGGACAACCCCGGGGGGTCAGGGACCTTACAAAACGAAGATAACATATTTCGCCAACCAGTTCGATCTTTTGCTTTATCTCTCCAGTTGGCAATACCAAGTGTACGCAGGGATTCGTCAATCTGATCCCTCCAGCGGAGTCTTGGTCTTCCTATTTTTCGTCTTCCTTCGAGTTCGGCTTCGAAAAGCCTTCGCGCTGGTTCATCTTCATCCATTCTACTGACATGGCCTAGCCAGCGCAATCGCGTTATCTTGATCCGCTTAACTATGTCAATGTCAGGATAAAGCTCATACAGCTCATGATTCACGCGTCGCCGATACTCGCCGTTGTGCACTATAGGGCCATAAATTTTCCGGAGTATTTTTCTCTCGAAGACTCCTACAGATGTTTCGTCTGCTTGCGATAGGACCCAGGATTCTGCGCCATAAAGCAAGACAGGTTGAATGAGAGTCTGGTACAGCTGGACTTTTGTTACTCGAGAGAGGGCTTTATCTCCAAAGTGCTTGCTTAGCCCAAAATAACATCTATTCGCAAGCACAATTCTCCGTTTGATCTCAAGCCTGACGGCAGATCCGAGGTATATAAATTCGTCCACTACCTCGAAGTTATAACGGTTATCAACGTTCACGCTTTGGTCTAATCGCGTGGAGGCCCTGTTCGTTGAAACCATTAATTTTGTCCTGTCCTCATTCACCGTCAGACCCACTTTTGCTGACTCCTTCTCAATTCTCGAAAAAACCGCAGTAACTTCTCTAATTGTGCGCCCAATGATATCTATATCATCAGCATACGCGAGCAGCATGTGACTTTTGCTGCTGATGGTTTTATTCATATTCACTGCAGCTTTTCTCATAATGATCTCCATTAAGATGTTAAAGAGATCGCACGATAGGGTGTCGCCTTGCCTGAGGCCTCGCTTAGTTTCGAAAGGTTCGGTAAGATCCTTACCAACTTTCACTGCGGATTTGGTGTTCGTCAAGGTCATCCTGCAAAGGCGTATGAGTTTTGCCGGAATACCAAGCTCAGACATTGCTTCATAGAGTTTCTCCCGTATCGGACTATCGAAGGCTGCTTTATAATCGATAAATAGATGATAGGTGTCGATTTGTTCTTCGTGTGTCTTCTCCAGGATTTGGCGTAGCGTGAAAATCTGGTCAGTTGTCGATTTTCCAGGCCTAAAGCCACACTGGTATGGTCCAATCAGGTCAGCGATAATTGGTCTCAGTCTTTCGCACATTATACTTGATAGAACCTTATATGCTATGGATAAAAGGCTTATTCCACGGTAGTTGGCACAAATACTCGGGTCACCTTTTTTAAATATGGGACATAGTACACTGAGACTCCAATCGCCGGGCATGCATTCATCTAACCAAATTTTGCTAATGAGCTGATGCATGCACCTTATCAGCTCATCGCCGCCAGCCTTAAACAGCTCCGCCGGTAATCCATCGGCTTCTGCGGCTTTGTTGTTCTCAAGCCGGGCAATAGCTGTTCTGACCTCGTCTTGGTTAGGAGGGGGGCAATCGACGTCGTCGTCCATATTGTGATCGATTGTCCCATCGTCATCGGATATCTCAGGTACTAGTAGCGCGGAGAAATGCTCTCTCCATATTCCCAACATGCTCTGCACATCTGCGACGAGATTTCCGTCTTTGTCTTTACAGAAGGGGGGCCCTGAACCATGTCCATTAGTTCCGTTTTTAACTTTTCGGCAGAATTTTCGGGCTTCGTTCTTCCTTCTGTATGTCTCAATTTTCTCACTCTCGCGTTTTCCCCACTGCCGTTTCTTACGCCTAAAGAGACGGTTTACCTCCTTTCTCTTCTCCCTATACCGCTCAGTTGCAGATCGCGTTGCAATTGACTGAAGCATTACCATACGTGCAGCGTTCTTTTCGTCATTTGCTATGCGACACTCTTCATCGTACCACGGTTTGTTGCGAAGCGGTTTTCCGAAACCAAGTACGGTTGTTGCGGCAGTTTTCATAGAGTCGGAAATGGGTTTCCACTGCGCATCAGGATCGTCATCGGGAGGGGGTGGGTTCTGTGCCAAAAGTTGCGATAGCTTCCTTGAGTAGGCTGTGGCTACCTCTGGTAATTGCAGCTTTCCGATGTCCAGCTTCCTCTGCGTCTGGTTTCGTACGATTTTCGCTCTACTTAATCTCGTGCGAACCTTTGCTGCTACCAGGTAGTGATCAGAATCGATGTTAGCTCCTCTGATCACTCGTACGTCCATTACACTGGATGAGTGCCTTCCATCAATTACCACGTGATCAATTTGGTTCCCAGTTCTTTGATCAGGGGATACCCAAGTAGCCTTGTGGATGTCCTTATGCTGGAATCTTGTGCCACTGATGACCATGTTTTTTGCCGCGGCAAAGTCAATCAGTCTCATACCGTTGTCGGAACTGTCAGCATGAAGACTGACAATCTTAATGTCATGGCCAGGGCAGCGGTCATACGTTTCCTCTAGGAGCTCATAGAATATGTCTTTGGCATCATCATCTTTCTCTTCTGTCGGGGCATGCACACAAATTAGGGAAATATAAAAATAGTTCGCTTTTATGCGGATTGTGGCTATTCGTTCACTCACAGGATTGAACCTAGAGACTAGATGTCGCAGTCTTTTGCCAACTACAAATCCACAACCAAATTCATGTTTTTTTTCATGGCAACTGTAGTATATATCGCAGTTTCCTTCCCTTGTGCAGCCATGTCCTGTCCATCGCATTTCCTGGATAGCGGTAATGTCAGCCTTATAACTTTCGAGGACATCTGCCAGTTGGATACTTGCACCGGATCTACATAGAGTTCCCACATTCCAAGTGCATATCCGTAAATCGTGGTCCCTATAACGTTTGCGGGGGTCGTCAACAAATAGGGGTTGTCTACGTTCTCCGTTCCGTTTTCGTACTTCCACTGCCATTATGAACGGTGGCGGGAGGCAAACCCAGCCCACCGGGTTTTTGCATTTTACCTACTGCCAGGATATTCGATTGCAGCCGCCCATTATGGATCAGACGCTGACCAGGATGCGATATGTTGAATCTGGATTTTCTTCTCTTAGTCTCTATCCGCCGTTGGCCCGTATGTTTGGCTCATCCGCCTTCTAAGGACAAAAGAATATGCCCGATTGTTCGATGAGCTTCAGTGACATCAGTCACCTACTATACCTGATTTGATGCTCATTTGTTTCGCCTTCTCACTCTAGCTAGCTAACGGAGGTTTCCGAAAAGCCATTGCCCAGGACATACTGCGTGGAAGTAGTGAGCTGCTTGGACTGCCCAATGAAGGAATCACTTCTGGCCACTCCCAAGTGAATGGCAATCAGAAACTTTCCACCTCCACGGACAGTCCCATGTCCCATGTATTCATCATTAGTGCATAGTTAGTCGTTTTCCTCTTCCTCAGATATAAAGGATAACATTTTCGTAGTCTTCAGCATATTGGAACCGTTAACTGAGGTAATCGAGACGACTTGGTTTAAATTTATATTATATCGCTTGAGTACATTTAACACTTCCACAGCAATGTTTTTCGATGTGCTGCATCCAGGCCCCTTCAACTCGATCATTCCCAAAATTACAGATTTGATTTTGGCAGCTTGAATTATTTGAGCACTTATGCCGAAAATGTGTCGGGGTTGACGTGTAGCACTATCTATTTTCAAGGATAACAACTTGCCCTTTAATTCATGATAATTTCTGATTTTATATTATCAGCTACCAAATGCAATGTTTTTTTTACAGTTCGATGCATTCAGAGCAATTTTTTGCCGTCCCCTAAACGCGTAACAAATGGGATCGACAAAATTTCGTAGGTTTGGGAAATTTAAAATATTAAATGGAATGCGGTCCTCCGTTACCAATCCTACATATGACCTCAGCAGTTCTTTTGTATTCAATTCAATTTTATATTTTTTTTCGAATTGTTTTTGTAGCTCCTTTTGACAAAATTGACGATTCCTCGTTACTTTCATTTAAGTAAATTGTGTGCAAGTTACTTAGGTGCATTTGTAAATTAGACACTCTGTTATTTTTAAGTTTATTTTTACACGTTTTACAGACGGCAAAACCAGTGTCTGTATTATTTTCGAAATACAACCAAATATCAGTTTTAGCCGCCATAGAGAAATTAATACCGCGCCGAACTTCCAGTGTTTGAAAAACTGTAATAACTTTCATCTCATTTGCTTTTGCTTAAACTTACTCTTCTCAACAACAAAACAGTCGCAGACCAAGCTGGTTAAGATCATGTTTTCAAAGTGTGAATAAATAATTGAATTGTATTAAAATTAAGTGTGTGTGTTTATTTAATTATTTGTACTCTACGCATCAATTTTGTAATGCTGTACATACAATGTTTTAAAATGTATGCTACAAATTGTATTTCAAAAGTAATGAATAGTATGCCAAGATTATCTACAACACCATGCATTGTAATCAAAAAAGTGGTAAATCAATCCATATCTGCTTCAAAAGTAACGCGCGGTGTAGCATGACTATCCACAAGGTCATAAATTGTAAAGTAAGTAATGCACGGTCTAGCGAGGCTGCCCACTAACGCAATTATATGAAATCTACGAAGTGGCAAACCAATCCACATTGCGTGAAAAAGTAATGGAAGCTGTAATGCGCTTGCCCACAAGAACTGGTTAAATAAGCTACTTTGTACGCCAACCAGAATTCTCGCGCCTGACCACAATATACATTACTTTTTGCAAAGAGGTAATCTGCTTTGTGGGTTGACTGTCCAAATTTCCGGCCATCTCCATATAAAAGTAATCTGTTTTGTAATCAGAATTAACCTAGGGGTGGAAGCGCTTACGCATTCAAGGTAATTGATACAGAATCGATTATTTCAAGTGGAAATTTCCCGCTGGGTTTCGTTCTGAAATTGAGCGACGGTAGACAATACTGATCATATCTTCCTTCAATTTGATTAGTCGTTGCATTTTCTTAGCAAAATTAAAATGTTGCCCAATACATGTTGCTGATGTTTCAAGTGAACAACTTAGTACAGAGTGTTTTATATGTTCCAGGCCGAAGGTTTTTGATCGCCATTTCTGTTTGGTTGACATTTGTCAGTTTGTATTTGACATTTCTGCAGAGCAGTCGACAACAATTTATTATGGGAGAATCTAACGCACCATCAACGTGTTGAAGTTTTTCACAGATTCTGGCTAAGTAATCGTTCAACAACGCGAAGAATTTTGCGGGATTTTCTGATTTAAATTATGTGCCGATGCAGTCAACCAATCAGCGTATTGTAAATAATTTTGAAACTTTGTATACACTGTGAGATAAAGTGAAGTCTGGCCGAACTCGTAGCGTACGTATGGCACAAAATATTGTTGCAGTGAGAGACAATGTTTTTGAAAGCCCAGACACGTCAGTTAGATACGTGGACAAGGCTTGCAAATGTCATCGTCAACATTGTTCAAAATACTCAACAAAAAAAAATGACCATATGCGCGACTAGAGTGGAGTGCTTCAAAGAACATCGGCCTGATACATCAAAAACAAATTGATAATGAGAAAATATATACATAGATGATTTATACGCAATAGTGAGGAAAGATGAAATCGACAATACCTCGACAATACTCAACGATTTTCATAGACTAATACAATTCACGATGGAGGCTGAAAGTTAAAGGAGCTACCATTTTTGGATTCAGTGGTGATAAGACATGGAATTGTCCTAAAATTAAATTGGTACCAGAAGCCCACGGCTTCGGGGCGTCTTACAAACTTCGACTCAAAACACCTCAGACGTACAATTATGAACACAACGATGAACTTCATATCAAGAGTATTGAATATTAGTAATGTTCAGTTCCTTGACGAAAATAGAAGGAGGATAAGAAATGTTTTGGGTATGAATGGTTTCCAAACTGTTTAATAGAGAATTTAATCGGACGTGTATTTAACAAGGACAATAATGCCAAGGGAAATGAACAATCCAAAATATGACGTATATTCCCGGACTACGATTAAAACTGTGAAATATTTACGACAAGGAAAAATACGAACTAGCATATAAATCTGGCAATACTATATCACAACTTTACAGCAGAACAAAGTGGACAAAAAGGATAAACACAACCTAGTTTATAAAATCAAGTGTAATGGGGACGAGTCTGGCATATGACAAAAGGTATATGTCGAGACAAAACAGAATAAGCTGAAGACACGATTATCGTCACATAAGTCCGCCATAAAAACACTTGACAGAAATAATTTAGAACAGAAAACAGCCTTAGCGGCCCACTGTGCAATAACTTCTCACAGTCCCAACTTATATGATGTAGAGATACTAGCTGAAGAGAGAAATAATAACAGACGCCTTTTATTGGAGATGATGCGCATCAATGACGTTCCTTCGGAGAAAAGACAAAACTTTAAAAGAGACACTGAGAACCTAGCTCAAAAGTATACGTATACAAAGGAAAAACATAAGAACTGACGTTAGTAGTCAGCGAGCTTCGTGCGTGATGTTCAACATACATAGCCGTCAGTTTTGGCAATAACCACTTGGGAACCAGCTTCGTAGTTGGATATCCAGGCATCTACTTCCTATTTTACCCTCCAATAGTCGGCAGCGTATTCGGTGTATTGTTTTTAGTTTCAGAACTGACTCCAATGTAGGGTAGGGTAGGAACAATCGACCTTTTTTACACAACGGTAGTAGTGAGTAGTGAGTTTATAAAAAACTAATATCGTCTTGATTATTCTATGCGAACCACAGTTTTTAGACTCAAAAAAAATATATACATAAAATATTTCTACAGTCAGACTTGCGAACTGGTTGCTCAACTACCAACTGGTAGTGCAGAGACGAAGCAGTCAACACTTTTTGGCACTTAGTAGTGTATAAGGTAGTGGGATGAAAATAGAACTCTGGCCCTCTCTTAGTATCTTCCGCTCTGCGTTTTACGTTCTCACTCCATCAAAACTTATAAAGAAGTCTTGTTGTCATGTGTCAAAAAAATTTTGCGAATAGAAACAGCTATTTTATGTAACCAAAAAATCAAAAACGGATGATACGTCGAACAATTTTAATTTAGTCATGATTTACATTTTGAACAGCAAACGTCGTGTGTAAAAAGGCAATAATGAGTTCGCGGGAATTAAGGAGAAAAATTATATTAATATAACCTTTAACATACATATATATTTTTTAAATAGGCTAAAGCCATGAATTCAATAATTCAACCGGGTGGCACTTTAAAAAATGTAATCAGCCTGAAGAAATTGTTACTTATTACAAAGTTGATGACGTTCGTGGAAAGGCTTTTAGGCGTTTATAAATTCAAATTATAAATTCAATATTTTTCTAGCCGCGATCCCCGTCACTTCCGCTTTAGATTCGGCCGAGGGACAGCTGTGAAAATCCATTAATAGCGCTATTTTCAACAAATAATAATATGCAGTTCCTTATTTAATTATTAACCCCATTATTAAATGGTTTTAGTTCTTCGCTTTGTTCTTGTTTTGTACAATGAAAAATGTGAACTGAATTCTTTTTGTTATCCTTCTTGAAATGTTTAATGTTACGGTTTAAATATATTGTCTCTTATTGAAATATTTTTGTTTTTTAATATTCCACATATATTACCTGACTGTAATTGGTTCCAATGGGGTAGGAAGGTAGTGAGTACGATGGGGTTATCGATGTGGTGGATACTTTGAAGTAGTTGGGTAGTTAGTGTGTAAGCACTAGCTTCATAGTTTAACTCTTTAGCATGTTTCAGTAATTGGAATCTTTGGACTGGCTACGGAGCTGTAGTGGTGTAATGCAGAGAGGGGTGAATTGACTCAGTATTAGGACAACCCCACGTTAAATTCGCCAGTTCATAACATTGCAGGTAGATTTTGAGGTAGTTAGTGGTGATTGATTTGAAGCTAGCTTTGTAAATAGTTTTTAACCAGCTACATTTCCTGACGGGTATATTTTAATGTTTTCATTGTGATACTTCTTATTTACGATCTTTTTCTGAGAATATTTGTGCACTGAATTGTATAATTGGCGTGGTTTCAATTGTTTATGTCTATCGACGTTTTTGTAATTAGAATAACTTGAATTTTAGATAATTTCCTTGATATTTAAGTTTGTCTTTGATTTTCTTTTTTTGTAAAATAGATCCTTGATAATAACTAGCGATGCTAGTTGAAATGTATCGGAATAGATGATTATCTAGTAAAACGAATAAATTGTTTTTATTTACATTACCTTAAGACAAACTAATCACTAGAACACTATAAATATATTTAATTTAATTTATTGCGGGGAAGAATTGCATCGCCACTGTCAGTTACTGTAAAGATACTGAATACCGATATAATGGATGGTCAAAATGTAGGAATCTTTTATGTTATTTTCATACTGATATAACGGGGTTTTCAATAAGAGCGCTACAAAAGTTTTTTTAAATAAAACAAAACCGGTTTTAGATACCAATGAAATTCTTTATTCATGTGTAAGTACGTTCGATGCCATTATGTATGGAACTCGATTTCTTTTGCATGGCCACCACGGGCACGCTTGCAGAAGTCCAGACGCTGATCCCAATTTTCGACGGTTTTCAAGCATAAATCGACCGATACGGCTGCAATTTCAATTTCGATATTCGTACGAAGTTCATCAATCGTCGCTGGCTTGTTGGAATAGACCATAGACTTGACGTAGCCCCACAGGAAATAATCTAACGGCGTCAAATCGCACGACCGAGGCGGCCAATCAACTGGGCCATTTCGTGAGATATCACGTTCACCAAACTTGGTTTCCAATAAATTGATTGTGGCATTCGCTGTGTGGCTTGTGGCGCCGTCCTGTTGGAACCACATGTCCTCCAAGTCCATATTATCCAATTGGGGCCAAAAATATTCGGTTATCATTGAACGGTAGCGATTCGCATTCACAGTAATGTGCCGGTCTTGATCATCACGGAAGAAGTACGGCCCAATGACTCCGCCGGCCCATAAACCGCACCAAACCGTAATTTTTTCGGGATACAATGATGACTTATGGATTACGTGTGGATTGGTGTCTGACCAATAACGCATATTTTGCTTATTGACGAAGCCATTCAGCCAGAAATGAGCCTCATCGCTGAAGATGATTTTCCGATGAAAATCCGAATCATTTTCAAGTTGTTGCTCAGCCCAATTCACGAACATACGACGCTTATGGTGGTCATGCGGCTTCAGTTCTTGCGTCAATTTGATCTTGTAAGGATGTAGGCCAAGACCTTATCGCAAAATTCGCCACAACGACGTCACAGAGATGCCCAACGCGTGAGAACGACGTGTGAGAGACACATTTGGGCTTTCTTGAACTGAAGCCTCAGCGGCAGCAATATTCTCGACACTACGGGCACTTATTTGTCTCAGTGGCATGGCAACATTTTGTACTGTGCCTGTGGATTCAAATTTTTCCACTAGACGCTCACGTAGCGCTCTTAAATTTGAGGCCACTGACTCCAAATTTCGGTAATAAATTTTAATAATTTCGACTCGTTCTTGGCTCGTATATCTTTCCATGATGAAACCTTACTGAAGAGAAAAGTCAAAAGAGCGGGAAAAAATTATGGCGTCGTTTGCTGTCCCTATCGATTTACTTTTGTAGCGTCTCTGTTGAAAAACCCTTTATTTGTTATGTTAGAAATATTGACGATCAGTTAGTATCATACCTCCGTGAACTAAAACCAGTCGCTTTACGCTTGAACAACATGGAGAAATATTGCAAATATATGTCCAAAGTGAGTGCTGTGCTGCCCAACCTGTGCGTTGCGTTGTTTGAAAATAAGATTTGGTCCAAACTGAAGAAACCACCTCGCGTGTTGTACGCAAGTTTGTACAAAAGGTTCGTGAGACAGGCTTGCTAGTGGTCAACGTTCACTGTCCCCGTCCTCGTGTGGTTCGAAGCAACATGATTGACAGTTTGGTGTGAATTATAGGTGTGCGCGTGACGTGATTTTGTCGCCATTGCTGTAAAACTCAATCACGTATTCGTGATCGTGAGTGAGTTGTAAATTAAAAACCGTGCGTGAGTATCATTGTTCGCTCATACCCAATTAAACCGTTCCACTAAACAAAAACTTTTTTTCTCCCCGGTGCAGAAAATGTAATTGTTTTTTGATAAAATCAAATTATTCGTTCCTTAATAAAATAAGACTATTTGCTTCTTAATAAAATAAAAGTTTTTGTATCTTTTAAACAACGTGAGTGACGTGAGTATTTTTCTCCGTGAGCGTGCGTGAACGTCAGAAAGTCAAAAATAATATTTTTTGAGCGAGCGTGACGTGGGCAGTTCCTATCGGGAGCGTGCGTGACCGTGAAGCAAAATCACTCACGCGCAAATATCTAGTGTGAATTTTGGACTTATGGTATCATTGGACCATTTTTTCGAAAATGCGAAATGACGATCTTTTGAGCACTAAGTTCGGTAATCGTGTTATCAGCCGTCTTGGCGTTGTTAATTGGCCGCGGTAACATCAGTGGCTGTAAAACATTTTGTTGGAATAAAAGACTTTCAGGCTGAGTTGGTACTGAGGAATTTTCGATCGATACCATTTGCATATGGAAATTGCATATAGAATTGGTATGCATACGATTGATGGCACAGTGAGTAGGCATCTGATAACGAACTTCTCACGCAGTTCGAAACTAGTTTAGAGTTGTGTAGTTCACGAACGAACTAGTTCAATTGAACGATTCACTCTTGTGAACTAGATGAACTAGTTCACACTGTTCTGCTCTTTTGTTTCAGTACTTCAATTGTTTCAGTAGTTTTTTGTATTTCAATTGTGCAGTTATCTCCGCCATTTTCTAGTCCATGCTCTCTTTATCTCACTCAATTTGCACAAAGATGCCTAATGTTGCAATCTTTGTGGAATGGACATATTGCCGGCTTCTACACAATAACTACAGCGCTAATCACCACTTTTATTCCAAAATATTTCAGAAACAGAATAACCCAATCGTTAAGTCGATCTTAAACAGGGCGATTTGGTATAAACAAATATCACAGTACCCAAAACACTTTAAAAATCTGCAAAAATCAGATCATTTTCACGATTATTGCACCGATTGAACTAAAACTACAAGTTAAACTGAAATGAGCTCTTTAGTTCACAGCTCATATGACCTGTTAAGTTGAAATTATACAATGACCTAGTGAACTAAATAAATTAACTAGTTCATTCTGTTGAGCTGAACTAAAAAGAGCGCTCACTCAAATGAACTAAAATTCCCAACTCTAATCTAGTTATGCCACTGAGTGTGTTTTCTTCAATTATCAAAATCAAGTATTTTGCACTTACAAAAATGTAAGCTTGTAATATGAACCTCTCATATATTAGTATCCAAAATTAAGGAATATTTATTTATTTATTTATTTATGTCTATGGTTTACAATCCTTACAGACTAGCTCAACTAAAAGTAATATAAATCCAAAATATTTTTAAATTTATTAAGTGAAAACGAAAAATCAATTGAACAATTCATATTAATAGTATTATATTCCTTAACACACCTCAATATAGGCTCAAAAGAAGAGTAATTATTTCTATGAACAGATATATTAAAAATTTCATTATTTCTAAGACACCGTAAGGGAGTATTAATATTTATGCAGCTAAGAAGCGGAGGACAATCTACAAATCCACAAATTAATTTGTATAAAAACAATACAGAACACTTGGATCTGTGACTAGATAGGGTTTCCAAGTGAATTAATCTGCATCTAGCTTCATAATTTAATAAATTTAATAACTTTCTTTTGGAATGACTCAATAAGATTAATGCGTACATTATGGTAGGGATTCCAAATAATGACACCATAATCTAATTTAGATCTAACAAAAGCAGTGTATAGTAATTTTCGTGTGTAAGGGTTCCGAAAGTCTTTACTATTTCTTTTCACAAAAGCAAGGGTGGAGTACGCTTTAGGCATTATATAATCCACATGCAAGTTAAATACCAGTTTTGGATCGAAAACAATGCCCAAATCTAACATTTTACTAACTTTAGGTATTAAATAAGTCCCAATGAAATAGAAGGAGTTAACTAAATTTATACGCCTTGAAAAAGGAAGATGGAAGCATTTAGCAGTATGTAGTCTTAAATGATTACATTCACTCCAAATGACTAATCGATTGATGTCTTCCCGAAGTAAAATAGAGTCTTGAAGACAAGAAATTTTAGTAAAAAGTTTTAAATCGTCAGCATACATGAGAAATTTAGAATGTTTGAAACATGATTCAATATCATTAACAAATAATATAAAAAGAAGAGGCCCTAAAATACTACCTTGCGGTATACCAGAGGTTGCTGAATACCTATTAGAGTAAACATTATCAACACACACACGACACACTCTATTATATGTATCATCCATGCGACGAATCGTTTTCGTTTCAGTGCAGAACCGATGAGTTATCAAGGCAAGCGATTACCTTACTATACACTCCACTGTAATCACCGCATTTCCTATGTATTGATATAGGAATGGCGAACAAGGAGACAAGACTGTTCAACCACAAAAATACCTGAATCAATTTTGACAGCACATTATGGTTGTATGGTTGCTAGACTTGCGACTGACTAAAAGTTCAGGGCTAGTGTCTTTTCTTAGTAGTTTAAGGATGTGGAAGAGACCAGAAAAAACAGTTTTTTTAAGAACTCTTATAATGAAATCTTTTTCTTTGTAAATGATGATGGGAGATTTGTCGCATATAACTAACGATACTCCAATCAGACTAGGGATTTAGCACAAGGTATCACAAAATATTATAAAGTCTAAATGAGTCGTATACCGAATAAATCAAAGAGAATATCCTGGGCTAATTTGAACCATCATAACTATATATATCTCTCGATAGAGTGATCCATTCACCGTAACCGCATCTCCAGTCGAATGTTCGAAAAAAAAGCGCAATCACTCCTCCACACCACATAGCGCGGCTATACAGTGACACGTTCAACATGCGCAGACTTCTCAACAATTGCTCTTGGATTTTCAGAAGTCCAAGAGTAGCAATTTTGTTTATTTATAGCAACATTTAAAGTAGTGTACTTTATAATATAAATTAACAACAGGTCTCGCCAAAAATGGTTCTACTTGGGATCAACAAATTGGTGAATTGTCGACTGCGTATTTGACTTGCTTCCATTTCTTCGAAACGATTTGTTAAACTGGTGATATGCTACAAAATCATCTCTTGAAAACGCTTTTCAAACGAACAGTCGGTTTTAGAGCTTTATTGTATGAATTAATTGAGCCAGTTTATTGTACAGTAGTATGCTATCCTGAATCGAGTAACATATGGGCAAGTCCCAGAAACAGTCTACCAGACAACATTTTTTGAAATTTATCCAACCTAATTGTTTTTTATGGAACATTAGGCTCGATATCTAATTTTATAAATATGTTATTAAATAAGAATATTAATTGATTTGTTGAAATATATAAAATTGTTTCTATTTATATACTACTGGAAAAAATATTTAGCGTGCGGCACATAGGGTTCACGGCTTTTGAGAAACAACAACAAAATGTTTTGCCTGCAAATAACTTATTTTAGAATTCACTTATTTTCATATTGCTTTAGACATTTCATTTTGTGTGCTTTATTATGCAAAATTTGCTAAAAATTACGAAAACATACCACAACGTTCGAAGCTACTTCCATTTTTTGTAGCGTGCGTCACAATAATTTGTGATCAATTTTTTCGCAACTTATACCTGTTAAAATTCTTTTTATGGGATTCGAAAGTACACTCAAATCCCACTAAACACCATGTATAAGTTAATGGTATCGAATGTAGCGTTCGTCACGCACGATTTGCCCATATGTGACTTCACTGAAGATTCTTCAATGTTAGTAAGATTTTCAAAATCAATTAGAATATTGTTATTTTCAGTACATTCAACTTTATCTATGTTTAAAACCCCAACAAAACTTACCTCATTTAATTCGGCACGTGCACACATATTCAAATGTATTGGCAATGGTATATCATATACGAGATCAGACTACTGAAGGGTGGAATTTCGTTGTATGATCCGTGATTAACGAAAAAAGTTATCGATGATTGCCGCTTCACCTTTATCCCAAACGGCTTTAATAAACCAATAAGCACCAAGCAAATTTATACCGGCTCTGATGCTGGTTTGTCTGTGCTCATTTTTGATATCACATATTTTAGGATTAGGCCTCATCAACAAAGTTTAAAAGTTTGAATTATGCTTTCGTTTAAGGGTTGACATATAGATGTTGCATTTGCGTAAAAATTACTGATGTAGTAACGTTTGTTAGTTTCAATTTCTCTTTCATCCATGCTTTTCTGTTTGATTTCCAATCCACTGGTAAATCTGCGATAGAGACATGTTTGATTGATCGAGGACGTGCCGTTTTACCGATGAATGATAATAGTTTATAATCTCCTACCTTCAAGTTGAACAAGACAGTTCAGATATTTAGGGAAACCTTTTGTCTGGCAATGTAAGCAAAAAAGTCTTCTCTCATCTGCGTTTTACTTATAAATAGCCACGGGTCTATACTG
Organism: Phaonia tiefii; assembly: GCA_963931995.1. Classification (NCBI taxonomy): domain Eukaryota; kingdom Metazoa; phylum Arthropoda; class Insecta; order Diptera; family Muscidae; genus Phaonia; species Phaonia tiefii. Next base: position 192,636,142 of record OZ008369.1, read on the forward strand.
GCACAACATTGAAGGATGCTTTACCTGAAATTGGTTACAATCCTATTGGATTACATATGAAGCTCCACCAGATGCCGAAAACCTGGAATAATACTTTTGCTCAGGTATTTCAATGACAAACTCTTTTTCTATCCACAGCAATGAGAGGAAAACGGAAGTCGACAATTTACGCAAATTTTGCACGCAAGTTTTTCGCTGAACTACAATGTATGTATATTGTTTAGAAGCTTTAACGAACATGTGCGTCGTAACCTCCACACACGTTGGATGAGGTCGTGCCATCTATTCGCGAACCATTTCTCCACGCACATCTCACATTAAAGCCTGAATCAGTCAGTTGCATAAAATCAGCTGTTTCAACCAGCTTATGGGAATTGTATGTAAGTGGTTAGTGAAATTTACGTTTTTTACGCAAACCCACAGAAAATAGATGTTGCGAGAGTGTAAAAAATGAGCACAGGGTTTCATAGATTTCTGTAATTACAGGGATGTTAATTGTCATTAAGGAGATAAATGTCAGCACAAGGAAAAATAAAAAAGCATTACAACAAGCTCAAATTATCATGGAACAGAGAACAGAGTTTGCGAAATTGTAAAAATATTACATCAACCATGAAATTTAATAAATACCTTACCATTTAAACAAACAACGTGTTAAATGTGGATTTAAAACAACGAAAATAAATTAATTTTTCACGCCCAACAAAAGTGACGCTCAAAACAAAATCAAAACAATAGCCTTATAACATAATAATAGCGGGTAGTGATACTAGATCAGCTGGCTTGGTTTTTATATCGTTTGCATGATATCCCCTCGAATATTATTGTATATTGTTTACTTTTATTATTTATTTACAATAATATTGTTAAATTTAATTTAATATTAAACTTACAGTGAATAAAAGATTTATTGGATCACCTTGTTGGTATTCATTTGTATTGAAGTTGAAAAATCTCTTGTTGCCTTGCATGTATATTTTGAAACAAATCTGGTGGAGGTTCAACTCTCTAAATAAAACACTTTGTTTTAGGTTGGACAGAACACATTATTTTAAGCAAATAATTTAAATAAAAAATTACAACCGGGAGTTGGAACGAAGTTCCTTTCGCTATATATTATGTACTAGTTAGTTCCAACACACCTAAGGCGCCCGTTGAAAAATACGATAATTTAAATGGATCTTTAAGAAAAGGTACTTTTTGTCAAATGATAAACTTTTTTAAAGAAAAAATTTTTTTAATAGAATGTATTTTTAAAAAAAAATATTTTTTAGGTCTTTTTTGTAAGAATATGTACTATATTTTCCCGAAAGGTCCTTTTTTAAAGAAAGGTACTTCTTTTATTAACAGGTAATGTTTTTTTTTAAGGAAGAGTATGAATTTTTTTTTACAAAGAAGTACTTTTTTTAAGAACAGGTACAAGTGGTAATCTTTCTAGCAAAACGATATTTTTTTAAGAAAATTTACTTATTTTCAGAAAGGCTACTTTTCTCAATAAGAGAAAAGAAAATGTACTATTTTATTTTTAAGAAAATAAACTTTTAAGAAAATGAATTTTTTTAAGAAAAGGTATTTTTTAAAGAGAAGGTATTTTTTTTCAAGAAATGGGATTTTTTTTAGAATTGATCCTTTTTTCAGCAATAGGTAAATTTTTAAAGAAAAGGAAGTTTTTTAAGAAAAGGCAATTTGTTGTTGTTGAAATTTTCTTTTTTTTACCAAAAATAAGGATTTTATTTTAAGAAAAGGTACTGATATTTTGTTTGAGTAATTTTAGTTTTTTTTAAAATAATGCACTGATTTAACAAAATTTTCTTTTTCAAACCTCTTTCACTTTGTCTTTTCTAAATTTACTGTTTATTGGGTTTAAATCTACAATATATACTAAATTAGCTGGACCCGGCAAACTTCGGTTTGCCTTCAAAGTTTTTGTAATGCCAAACGGTGAACAAACTTATCTTGTTCCATTATGTTTGCAGTAAATGCTGGCGTTCCGACACTGGATAATGCCACGTTTTATTGACAATGGGCAAATACACCTGTGCTTGACTGGAATATTATGAAGAATAATGTAAAATAATTATTTGTTAGAAGTATTTGTTTAGATTTCGATCGTGGTTCTCAGTATACTATACTATACCGCTGCTCTCCGCTACCCTTGAATTGTAATTTTAATGAAACAGAATTTTTTTTTTTTTATTTATTCAAGTGGTCTAGGATATACAAAATTTCTAGTTTTGCGATCTGGTTCAAATATATATAAGTCTGAAGGTTTCATGCAACGTATATTGTACGTGAACATATATTGTTATGGTAATAGCAAATGCCAACCGAATCGGAAGCTGCAATAGTTTGAATCGATGGGCATCGATGAAATCGATGGGAATGCGTGTAGTCAGAGCATCGGTTCCTTTATAATTTCCAGTGATTATGTCCTCTACATTATTTTTCCGAATTTTTTTAAAAAAATCATTATTGGAATACAGATATTTACGATGCTCTCGAAACTAACCTCAATGATATTCATATTCATTCGTACCTGTGGTCACTTTCTTAGCTTCATAGTCTGACCTTTTTAAAATCCGTATTTTCATAGGCTTTTCCCAAACAGTAATTTGAATCACATCAGTAGTATATATACCGAACATCACTTTCCCACACTGTATCAAACAATTGTCCATACAGCAGGCAGTTGTGAACATATTTCAATGTATCTCAAAAGATATATGACTTTTCTGATTCAAATATTTTGTTTAAAGTTAGAAGCACTAAACTTTAAAAAAAAATTATTTAAAACGAATCGGCCATATATTTTTTGAGATATATTGAAATATGTTCTCAAGTGCCTGGTATACGGACAATTGGTTGATATAGTATACTTTATGTAATAGTCAAATATTGACGTGTGTGGGCGGCACGTCGACTCTTTTTGACAACTTGCTTCCAAATAGCCTGTTGGTATCTGTAGGCCAACTGGAACATACTGTGAAATTTTCAGGGCGATCAAACTATTATTATGACTGCTATAACGGTTTATTTTAAAAGGGGCGTGGCACATCCCACTTCCACCGTAGCTGTAATTCATACTGTACCAACAACATATGTACCAAATCTCATCTTCATACCTCTGATAGTTCCTGAGAGATAGCCATTTTAAATTCCAAGCTGTATGGGCGGTGCCATCCCCTTTAACCAATCACAACCAAGTATAGCTAAGGACTATCAGCAGGTCATAACTACCACTTTGTGAAATTTTCATAACAATCGCTCTATTAGAAACGCCGGCAGAGCGATATTTGAAAGGGGGGCTTTGAACCGCCCACTTCCATCCCGGTTGTAATTCATACTGTACCAACAATATATGTATATACCAAATTTCATTTTCATACCTCTAACAGTTCCTGAGATATATGCGATTCAAATTGTATGGGCGGTGCCACGCCCCTTTATCCAATCACCATCAAGTATAACCAAGGACTAACAATCGGTATATTAGAAAACCCATCAGAGCGACTTTTGACAAGGGGGCGTGGCATCGCCCACTGATACCCTGGCTGTAATTTGAACTGTACAAACAACTTATATACCAAATATCATATCCACACCTCTGATAGTTCATGAGATACAGCCGTACAAAATTTCAAGTTGCTTGCCACGCCCACTCATCAGAACTTATTTTTAAATTCTTTATATTAAACTCACTTGTCTGTATGCATGCCGGAGAAACTATGGGTTGACTTTTCCCGTGATCCAATAAAACGTGATCCAATCGCAGGCAAACTAACGGCGACGACAAAAATAAACTATCAAAATATGGGCGGGATTGGACAAAGGTATATGGTACCTCCCATAAAAATCACAAATTAAAAAACGGGTTGGTTTTTATATACTTATATATAGATAGATAGATATTGGTTACAGGCGCTTCTCCTAGAAAACATCCTATTAAACAAGACACAAACCAAAGCAAGAGTACCCAATATATTTGAAAATACTGGGATGTAATAAAGTTGTTAAAAAAAGTTGTTTAATTTGGTTTCATTTAGCACCCATCCCGCAACGTGCGATAAGGAAATTCGTTCCAAAAAGTTTGTGACACTATTCGTAACATATTTTCCGAGCTACGGGCCGCAAAAATCGGATATTCGGGAAGGAATTATGCTTAAGGAACATCCTTAAGCGACAGATGTGACCTTTTTGTGTGTATATACGCCTTGTGAAGGGGTTTTAAACTTTTTTGCGATAATTATACATCGAAAAATCGAATGAAAAAAATTAAAAATGTTGTTTTATAAAATTTCTCATAATTTTCCAAAATTTAAACATCCGGTAAAAAAGCGAGTTATCGAAAACTTTCATTTAATTTGTTCCGTTTAGATGGACTTGTGTTACACAAAAATCATCAGTCCCTTAAGATGGTTACTTAAACGTTACACCCTTCCGTATATCCGATCTTTTGAGGCTCACAACTACGAAAATTTACATAGGCGCTTAATTTTGTACTTAAATTTTTTTGCTTCAAATAGTGTGTTGTATCCTACCATCCAACATTTCCATTTTTTGGTTGGGGAGTTGTACCAAATCTATATACTATTAGTCAATTATTTGTTGTACTACTGCATCTACCTGGTATTATTTTACCATGCAAAGCCTTAAAAAAGTGACCAATATATATACGTTGACTGCTCGACCTCCACCGGTACGCTAACGCTACTTTTGTTATGATGCGATTGATAGTTTAACCATATATTTGTGTAAGCACGTGGACGAATAATGATCTGCTAAAAATAAAAAAAAATTTGGAAATTACAACTCCAGAACACTGTTAAAATTCCCTACGTATGAACCGCTGTCCATACGAGTAGCTATTAAAATATGTAACCCCAGCACCACAATATTTGTCACTACTACTTCACCAAATTATATGTACTACACATGGTTTAGACGTTTTGTAGTAAACTGAAATGAAAAAATTTCAAATGTGCTCGCACAACGCCACAAGCACATCGAATAAATCGCAAGTAATTGAACATTTTCAATTTCATGGCATTTGTACACTTAAAGCACTATTAGCGCGCAACATGACGACGAGTACGAACAAAACGCACAAACATATCCAACGTGTATGGCTAGCTTTAATGAAATATAAAGGCATCCAAGTGTCGATTTTTGTTAACTTCTCAGTTTTCGGCCATACCGATATTTATTGAAAATAGCTATTTTGAAAAATTGGTATACCTTATATACATAGTACGTCATAGAACTTAAAATGCCGTCTACAGCAGCTACCAATATCACGTACTTTTGCTTTAGTTAATTTGGGATAAAGCCTTTGGCACAGATGCCCATATTTATGTTTGTATATATGTGTATTTAGTTGTTCTGGTGTTGTTTGTGAACAATTAAAAATTGTTTGGTAAAAGAAGATGCTATTAATATTAAATGAAAGTCCCATAATAATATCAATATTAAACATTTATTAATTGAAAGGTAGACAATGTGCAAAAAGTATTCTCCTTTTGCACAAATTTACAAAAGCTGTATGATAATTACTAAAGTTTTTAAAGTCGAACTTTTGCAAATACTTTTTCTTTTGCTGCCATCTTTGGTAAAAATTAAAATAATACAACGACAGTAAGGAGTACACAGCAAAAAGCCGGCAACTGCAGGAGAAGTTGACTTTAGTTATTTTTAATTACAGTTTTCCCTCTGTCTTCAGTAAACAGTTGAAAAGCAAATGAAAGAAGCCTTCAACACAACATACATAGTAACAATAAGGCTTTAAGCTTGATAACTTAATAAGAATGGTAGGTGTTGTCCTGTACTTACATATACATTCGTTATATATGTATTTTTGTTAGCATTAATACAAAATAACTTTTGTGGCAAAGGGCAATAATAGCAAAGCATAGTGCTGACAACTGGGAAGAGGGCCACTTTAACTATCCCTTGGGAAAATTATATGGAACTTCTTTGTAGCTGTCGGTATTCATTAAACTAATGTTAAGCCATTTACACCATTTGGGATTGGAGGCACAAAAACACCTTTACCTCACCATTAACTTCTGTTGTACAATATAACTACTGTCAGGGAAAATAAAATAATTAATTAACAATCAAAGGTCATATGCCTCTACAAAGATAACAACATTAGACCGCAAACAGTGCACGGTACTGCTGATAATAAATTTGTTTCTAAACAGAGATCATGTATTTTAATATAAGAAATATTTATTTCATATTTTCTACGCTGCGTTTAACAAATACTTCGTGCAAAATATCTTAAAAAAGTCTAAAAAACCAAGAAATTATGAGAGCACATGGACGTGGTGTCACAAAATTGTTCTCGGTTCTGTCCTTGGCCATCACAATTTTTTGGGCTGAAAATCAGCTCTCTACTTTCGATTTTATTTCAATAAATTCTAAGCTGTTCGAAATTTCCTTCGACGATATTGTGGGTCTTTCCTCATTTCGTAATTGTTTCTATCATCCTTTTCAGATAAACAACATTTGTAATATTTTCTATCGTTAGCCATTTTCGGCTCACGGTAGAGAAATTGGTTTAACTCTCTTCGAAGGCACTATAGACCACAAATTTCTTAACGACTTTGCAAAATACACTAATCACCAACAATCACATTTAGATTCGAAAATAAGTGTAAAAATTCAATATTTAAATTTATCGCAAATATATTCTAAGAACTTGGAATCCATAATGGAAAACATGATTCTTAGCAAATGTACTTGATAATATTCGGCAAAGTTGTAGTCTTAAGCACCCACTGTCTCAAAATTGAGACTTATGAGTGAAAATTTAAAAGAAAACTTGTAAAATGATGAATTTGTGCACCCATTTTGGGAATCTAAATATAATATTTGTTGATTCGTGTATTTCGCAAAGTTTCCCACGAATGTGTGCCTAAAATTTTTTCGAAGGAAATTATCCCAATTCCTCTACCGTGAACCACAAATTAGACAAAAATATAAAATATTTAAAATTTCCTCAAGAGTTTCGTCATTTTATGGAGGGTATGTAGGTATGTCTTTTGTGAAAGGCACACAAAACATAATTTTGAAATGTGGAAAGAGCCGCATTATTATCGAAGGTTGCAGTGCAAATTTTTAATTGCTTAGGATTAATTGAAATAAATTCGAGAATAGAGACCTGATGCCCACCAGAAATCATCTTTGCCTGTAAAAAAAATTCGAAGATCAGGTTCAAAACAAAGCAAGGTTTTGTGATATTTTTTTTGGTCTGGTTGAGAACCTACCCCCACTGTCGCACACTGATATATAGAAACTGGATTCACTTTTTGGACCACATATCGAGTCACGTATTGCTTACCTAGTCAGATGATCCACCACTACCTGTGTAGTACATGTAATAACTTACTTACTTACGTATCCGGTCTAGAACAACCCTGGGTGTCATTGATCCTACAAAACGAAGATAACATATCCAGCTCGATCTTTTGCTTTATTTCTGCAGTTGGTAATACCAAGTGTAAGCACGGATTCTTCAACCTGATCCCTTCATCGTAGTCTTGGTCTTCCTATTTTTCGTCATCCTTCGAGTTCGGTTTCGAAATCCATTCGTGCTGGTTCGTCTTCATCCATTCTACTGACACGGGCTAGACACCGCAATAGGGTTATTTTGATCCGCTTAACTATGCCGATGTCGGGATATAGCGCATACAGCTCATGGTTCATGCGTCGCCGATCCTCTCCGTTGTGCACTACAGGGTCATACATTTTGCGGAGTATTTTTCGCCCAAAGCCTCCTACAGATGTTTCGTCTGCATGCGATAAGAACTAGGATTATGCGCCATAAAGCAAGACAGGTTGTATGCGAGTCTGGTACAGCTGGACTTTTGTGATTAGCCCAAAATAACATCTATTCGCAATCATAATTCTCAACGCTGACGTTGTTTTTTGTTTACGGCAGATCCGAGGTATATAAATTCGTCCACTACCTCGAAATTATAACGCTTATCAACGTTCACGCTTTGGTTTAATCGCGTGGAGGTCCTGTTCGTTGACACCATTAATTTTATCTTGTCCTCAGTTACTGTCAGACCCACTTTTGCTGACTCCTTCTCAATTCTCGAAAACACAGTAGTAAGGTTTCTAATTGTGCGCCCAATGATATCTATATCAGCATACGCCAGCAGCATGTGACTTTTGCTGCTGATGATTTTATTCATGTTGACTGCAACATTTCTCATAACGATCTCCATTAAGATGTTAAAGATATCGCACGATAGGGTGTCGCCTTGCCTGAGGCCTCGCCTTGTTTTGAAGGTTCTTTATGGTTTCTTTTTCGTTTTTGTGTATTCACTGCCATTATGAACGGTGGCGTGAGGCAAACACAGTCCACAGAGTTTATGCATTTTACCTACTGCGAGGATATTTGACCATTATGGATCAGACGCTCACCAGGATGCAATATGTCGAACCTGGATTATCTTCTTTCTGTTTCTATCCGCCGTTGGCTCGTGTGTCCACCTTCTAGGGACAAAAGAATATGCCCAATAGTTTGATGAGCTTCAGTGACATCAGTCACCTACTAAACAAGAGACATATCAGTGATCGCATAACCAATCAGGCTGCTAATTTGTTTCGCCTTCTCACTGTAGCTAGCTAACGGAGGTTTCCGAAAAAGCCATTGCCCCGGACATACAGCGTGGAAATAGTGAGCTGCTTGTTCTGCCCAATGAAGGAGTAATTTCTGGCCACTCCCAAGTGAATGGCTATCAGCAGCATTCAACCTCCACCGATAGTCGCATGTCCCACATGTAATAACACGTTTTGGAAAAATCGTATAATTCGAGACATTCTCCTACACAAAATAGTTGGAGTTCAAAAAACAAAATATTTTTAAATATTTCTGCAAATCGATTTGGCTGATAAATATGTTTAGGGTTTTCATTAGAAGTTTAAGCTACATCGTGTGTATGATGTTTAAATTGTTTAGCCGCTAAAATAAGGTTGAAGTTCGATATGAATGTAATATACGAGGCGGATCAATAAGTCCGTAACTTTTCGAACTCCCCAAGTACCACCTGTTAATAGACTGCTGTCAAATTTTGAGCAAGTTCCTTCATTTACTTTGCGTTTAACAGCTGTTCAAAACATTCAACCTCGTGCATTTTTTTAAATATTGAAAAAAGTGAATTTCGAGTGCTCATTAAACATTACTTTTTGTGCAGAAACACCATCAATAAAATCAAGGAAAAGCTTGGTAAATACAATGGGTAATTTCAATGGTCAACAGTGGTTTACTGACTTTCTTTGTGGTAGCACAAGCACAAATGACGCTGGAAGATATCCACGATATGGTGTGGCCGATCGAAGAGTAAAAGTGCGTGAGATTAATGATGCCATATGGCAGTGTGGTTTCGATTTCAATTGATCAGTTGGGTTTAACTGCGCGTTTGCTCTTAATTAACCATAAACGCACGGGTGCACACCTGTGTAGTATCAATGGCAAAATTCCATGAATTGAGCCCCCAGTGACTATTTCCTATTTCTAAACCTAAAGAAATGGCTCGGTGGAAAGATGAACGATGAAATTATTGACCAAAGAAATGCCTATTTTGTGGACCTCGAAAAATCGTATTTTTTGGAAGGGATACAAAAATTGGAGAAACGTTTGACCAAGTGTACGATATTGACCTAAAAGGAGATTATGTTGAAAAATATTTTTTTGTGCAAAAATAACTGTGTTTATTTCAAAACGTCACGGTCTTATTGATCCGCCCTCGTATGTCTGGAGTGCTAATCACATTCTCTTTTAAACATTTACACACAAACAATTCAAAAACCAAACACAATTTGACTCAACTTTCATTTTGATTTTGGAAATAACGAAAATTGATAAATAAATAAAATAAATAAATAAATTTTAGCGTTAATTGAATGCATTTCACCTACAGTTACAATCAGTTTAAGTAAAAATGTAATCAATAATTGTACAAACGCAGGGTACCCGTTTACGCACCCGTTTTTCGCTTTTTTAAGAATTAACTTTGAAAGACTTAGGAACTATACAATGCAAATTTGTTAAATTATTATTAGTCAGTATTCGATTATTTAGGCAAGATCATATCGAAATTTCTTTCATGTTCCTATTGGTTCTGCGTTTTTGGGAAGAAGGAAAATCTCCAAGCTTCCATCATGCGACGTTCTCAGCAATTGGTAAATAGCGATGATGATTTATTTCCTTAAGAATGTTATGCAAATTCAAATTTTTCGTTTGTTCTGTATCTCTTCCTAGTATACTAGTATTAATCTAAGATGTAAAACTATTATTTCATTAAAATAAAGATCAAGGTCAGCCCACACACACATTTAAATTTAACTTTTCCGGAAAAAAGGATACAAAACGGAGTAATTCATTTTTCCTAAAACTACTTAAAACTAATATTTACATCAAAAGGGGGAACTTAAAAATAACAGAAAAAATAAAAACTTAAATCTACTATGTACAGGAAAATGTGAAACTAAACAAAAACTAAAATAAAAATTTAAATAAGTAATTCATCAGTATTGCATAGTGTCGTAACCTTGATTGTCAAAAGTTATGTACCGTTTATGGTGCGGCAGTTATTCCCCATTTGCAGAGTGCTTTTCTTCATCAAGTGTATAAGGCACCACCTAAACCTTTTACCCACATAATGATAAAACCCCGCCCGGCCCACCGAAAAGCGTTTAAGTAGATTTTCCCAAAGTTCTCAGCCCAGTCAGAAGACCAATGGTCAGTCTTACCATAAAATGCACAACTCGTTCACACTTTATACCATTACACATTCTCGTCATTAGTCTTGGAGTCGGATAGACAACAGTAGACCGCATAAAGCTTTGCTCTTCTCACCCTCGTCGGTGAGCTTTCCATAATTTACAGCAAAGCTGCCAATTTTCTCCTTGCAAGTAATAAAATCTTTGCCGAGTAATCTACGGCAATCATGTTGAAGGCGTCTTCCGCGCCTCTACTAAAAACGTCAGATGACGGGCGTTACCCCTAACCACTTTTGAATATTGGCGACCGTCAACCGGGTTGGGCGTAATGGGTCTGCCAAACTGAGTCATTCTATTAAAATTTTTTGACGCCTTTCTATCATCTAGTCTCTTAATTTTTTGGCTTCTCGTTGGGCAAGATCTAGAACAGTGACTGGGTCAGTGACGTGAATTCCGCCCTGTTTTCCTCTCTTGCAGTTCCCGGGGCCATGGGGTTCACTGCAATTTACACATCTGTACTGGAGTTGACAGCTAGAAGAGATGTTGCCAAATCTCTGGCAATTACGGCACTGCACTAACCCTTTTTTGCCGATATCTTCGGACTCGAACTCTACATTGTAGGATATACTGTATTGAAAACAGACTAGTGACGTCCGAGTCACTAGAAACATGAACCAGCCATTGGTCTCCCCGTAATTTGAGAATTTTCAAAATTTTAATATTCAGTCCAAGACTTTCTAGGTACTGCTGTAGGTCTTCGACATCATATGAACCGAACAGGCCCTCGATCACGAGGGAATAAGGCTTTAGTTGATTAGGGGTATATGTACAAAAAGCTACCTTTTGACTCTCCAGGAAACTTCTAACTTTTGTATGATCCTGCGTACTATTTACTTTTAAATCAACTAAATTTTTATTTATTATGTTCAGAAGGAACAGTGAGTGACCCAGAAGGGATTTTAATTGATCAGAAATCTCTTTTATATTTAGGTTATAAATGTTGAACACTGGTGGGCTGACCTTTGTTGATTTGTTAACCCGTACAGCAAGATCAAATGTCCTATAATTACCTTTGGTTAATTTCATACTATTCTGCCGGGCGTCCTGTTCCGCCGCCTGTTATTCTCCCGCTGCTGCAGAGGTGGTTGTTGTTGACTTATTCCTTTTGGCCGATCCAACGGTGGGAAGTCTGTGGCGTCTTGCACTCCCTTAACATGTTGCCAACCGGAATCTTGCTCGTTGGCGTCATCAATTACTGAAACATTGCAGCTTATGGAGCCTGTGTCTTCAGCATCCATTTCACATTCATTATCACTTATTTGAACATCACTATTCGGCACTGTCATTTGTCTATTATTTGTTATTATTTCGTCTTTTTCTTTTTGCAATTTTAGTATCGTGTAATGCATCTGGTCAATTTGAGTGTTTAATGTTTGAATTATGTTCTTTAGTTCAGCTGCTTCAGAGCCCGAATCACTGCCCGCCACTGATCTTGACTTCTTTTTTCTTTTCGATTTATGTTCGATTTGCTTTTCCATATTGGGAGGATTAATTTTTTCTTTTTTTTCAATATTAGAATTCACAAGTTTAAATTAGTATAGAAATAGTCGAATTTTAAAAAAATTTTCTTTTTTGCTACTTTAAATTATTAATATTTAGGCAATTTTCAAAAAGTTTTTTTTTTCTTTTCAAATTTTGTCAATTTTCAGAAAATTTTTCATTTTTTAAAGCCAGTTCAGACAGCTCGTCCAACTACGGCTCCCTGCGCGAAATTTTTGGCGATGCAATAATATCGCTGTTTATGGGCCACCGTTTTCGCCACATTTAACGGCTTTTTCTTTTGTGCTAATTAAAGGTAAGGAGTATGCCAATAAACCAAGAACCCAGAAGAAGTGAGGGCGGTGGGACATGAAATGCTAAGAAAAGTTACGGTAAATGCTCTGGAGAGAGCAGGTCAGGTCAGCGCAACCAATGGACACCATTTGAAAGATATTATCTTCAAAACATAATGTGACCATATTTCCAAATATTAATCCAAATTCTAATAAATGTCAATATTAAATAATATCAGAATGAATTAGTTAGTCATTAAAAAATGGTATCGTAAAGAGGTAGTATAAACGATTTTTATTTCGGGAAACATATGGATACTACGAAAGGTAATAATAACAAAGAGTAATTGGAAATTTACGGGCATTTTTCATATATATTCTGACCAGGTTTTAAACTAAAATTGAGCTGAATTAAAAAGAATATTTAAAATTCAATATAAATCAACATATTTACAGTTGCCGAAATACAACAGTTAACTTTGTCAAATAGATTTATAACTGGATACTAACACTGTGTGTAATTTTTTAAGTCATGGCAAAATAACCATATACGCACACCACTACGTGATAAAAGACTGAAAAAAAAGACCCGTGTCTCCCAATTTTTCCCAAAGTCATGCACTTTTTTTTTATGGGCCGCCAAAGATTTGGGGCCTCGGTATCATTTTCGTAAAATGTGATCATTTTCTCAGGCTCATATCTTGCAAACCGTTCAGAATTTCGATTTACTCTCTGAGGCAAAGTTGTAGCTCTTGTCATAAAGAACAAAAATTGCGAACATATAAAATCAAAAAAACTTCACCTTCCAGATCAAAATCGCAAAAAACTTAATAAATTTTTGTAGTTGATTGTTTCCTTGAATTTTGAACGGTTTACTACCTATGGACCTGAACACGGGAAAAAAGGTAAAAAAAATCGAATTATTTTAAGTTTTTTGCGATTTTGATCTGGAAGGTGAAGTTTTTTTCATTTTATATGTTCGCAATTTTTGTTGTTTATGACAAGAGCTACAACTTTGCCTCAGAGATTCTGAACGGTTTGCAAGATATGAGCCTGAGAAAATGATCACATTTTTACGAAAATGATACCGAGGCCCCAAATCTTTGGCGGCCCATAAAAAAAAAAGTGCATGACTTTGGGAAAAATTGGGAGACACGGGTCTTTTTTTTTTTAGTCTTTTATCACGTAGTGGTGTCCGTATATGGTTATTTTTTTTCGTGTTGCACTGTGTAATTATTAGGTTCATTTCGATTAGGTCATTAACATAAATAAACTTGCTCTTAAGTGTTTTATTCTATAAACACGTATTATTAAATTTACAGATGGCTTAACACAACAAATAACAGAATAATACTCCGAAAATACATTAGAATGTTAATTTCCAACAAATTAAATTTAAAAGTTCTTTTAAAAAGAAGCCGGCTGCTGGAGATACAGTAGACAATAAACAACAGACGAAATTTTATGGCAAAAGAAGAAGAATTCCATATTCAAGTGATGCACTAAAAAACCATTAACTTATTGCATGTAAATAAGAAAAAAAATGTTATTAAACAAAATAAAAAAAAATCAATGAGTGTTCGAGCTCACGAGCGATGTGTTAACATCTTTTTGTTACACGGTACCTGTTCGATTTCTAGGAACACAGTAGTAAATGTAACATTGGAAAATAAAAACAGAATAGTTTTTGTGCTGAAGACTCTTTTGCTATTGCACTTTCTTTTTTCTTACATCTGCTCTAACATTAGATGTAATATTGTTAAAGTAAATAAAGCAATATTTAGCTCACTGAAATAATTGTCATTGTTTGGTCATAAATAGCCCGACGATAATCTGCTTGTTTGAACTCTATCATACAACTGAATAAAGAGCAATATTTAGCTCACTGAAATAATTGTTTTTGTTTTGTCATAAACAGAGCGACGACAAAAGTATTGAATAACATCATGGTACAAACAAATGGTAGAAGCACTAGCCCAGCTGATTTTAACTTTTTTCTGCAGTGAGTTTTTCTCTTATGTCATAGTTTGTTTACTTTTGTTTGTATACAACCACCGTTCGCCTACAATTGCTGTTTTTGAAAGGATTTCTCCTTTCAATCAAATAAATCACACTCATTTTGTAAATGACACTTTTTCCAATTTTGTATACATTTTCATTATTTTCCAATCAGCTGCAAAAACAAAATGCCTATTGTTTTTGGCTTGTGTATTTGTGGTCGTACTGCATCTATCCTTATATTTATACCATGAATAGTATAGTATTGCACTGTTTTTCCGCTCTCATGTAGAGAATCTGAGTAAAAGAACATAAACGAGTCTTATTCTCTTTATAGAATATTTCAATATAAATGCACCATTTCGAAAATGTTATTACATAAAACAAACAATACAAAAAGCATAAATATTTCAATAGGCATCAATGTTTCTATTCTATACTTATACTATACTATTCAATACTCTTTGACGACGACTAGCTGCTTGTTTGTTCACTGCCGCTACATCAATACCATCATACTTATTTTCACGCAGAGCCTATTGTTGTACAACAACCACGCATGGGATGCTAACGCTGTGTTTTGTTTACATGTGTTCACTTTGATAGATTGCCCTTCCCGATGTCTATAGATGTTAACACATCAAAATTTTTTCTTATTTTGCTACATACATAACAAGTAAGGCTTTATTCGTAACGAATTTCGTAATTCTCCTATATCCAGTTTAAATGATATTTACGTTTAAAATGTTAATCACGTACATACATACGTACTGGTAATGTCGCAGTGAACGCTATAACTGAGGCTGAATTGATACATAGAAATAATCTTCCAGGAATAAAGAAACAACTTTTGGGGTTTCGAAACATATGCACATAAATGTAGTGCCAATGACATCGACAAGACGTACCACAGAACAAATGAAAGGTTGCAGTGAAAACGAAACGTCTCAAGAACGAGTGGAACGAACAAACAACACGATAGTTAGGCCAAAGGTGAGTCAGCGACTTGTCTCATTGTTGCTCTAAGTTTGAAGTGCTTTGATTTTGCTCACAGAGCAATTTGTTTTTCTTTGTCGCTGAATATTTTCTGTGTCATGTTTAGAAAATTAACTCATAAGTGTCGCTTTAACTTCAGGTCCGTCAAATGTGGAAGTTACTACCTATTTTATAGGTACATATGTATTTAAATGCCTACTATAATTTGAACTTCCTTCGGTTTATGTATCTTTTCTTCATAATAGTTAGAGCGTTTGTTTGTACAGGGTGGCTGTTGAATGTTGCTACATTGGGAACTGGAATAACTTTCTATGTAATTCATGGAATTTAATCAATTTAGTTTCATTTGAAACCCACTGAATTGTATTAAAAATGGTTGTTCATTACTGCTCACAAAGATCAGGTTGGAATTGCAACTTGAACTAATTGTTTTAGTTCACCAACATTTGTCGGTTGCGATTTGTATACTTCGTGTTTAGAATAACCCCACAAGAAAAAGCCCGGTGGAGTTAGGTCAGGCGACCTGAGGGGTCAACATAAGGCTGAATGTCTTGAAATGAGCCTGTTAGGAAATTTTCTGCGTAATTGGCCATAACCGGCCGAGGTATGTGTGCAGTTGCACCATCTTGTTGAAACCACACAGAGTTAAAAGGAATTCTCTTTCGGCGTAGTTCCGGATAGAAGAATTCCTTTAGCTTGCTCAGGTAACGGTCTCAATTAAACCCTGTGTCCGTATTGTTCAAAGAATTATGGCCCGATAACTCAGCGTGAAGAAGCTGCACACCACACTGCGACGCGATTTGGATGGAATTCAGTAAATTAAATTCCAAGCAAATCGGCAAGTCTGCTGCATTAAGTTTATTATCAATTATAAATTTGTAGGGAAATAAGTTCAAATTCTTATGCATTATTATCTGCAAAGTCTGCCTACTGACACCCTTTTGAGAAGATGGTCTTCTTTGAAACACTGGGGTAGCTTTGTATGGCAGCGGCAATAGGTTCCTCTGTTCTAACGGAAGGGTTGCGTTTAGAAGGCCTTCTAGCGACTGTCCCATACTCTGCAAAATTATTCACTAATCTCGTAATGGCGCATATACTTGGAGGATCGCCGTCAAACGTGCGCCAATAATATCTTTGAACCAATACTACAGACTCCAATACGTGAAAGCGGCGGAAAATCCAGATTTCTTTTCAGTGTCCCACTTTTAATTTTTATTAAATTAAAAGTTATCAAGTTTTCTTTTGGTAGCGGCTTTCATCAGCCACCCGTATTATAAATTTTCTTCATTTCCATTAGCATTTGTTCAAATATAAAAAAGCTTATTTGAATCAGCGTTTCCAATTTAGCGAGTTGCGCGCTAGGTTTAGCGGTTTTGTAACTTACTTTTACTTTAGGATAGTTCTTAAATTATATAATCCAAAAAATCTTATGCCCGATTCTTGAACTCATTACTAAACACCGAAGCATGAGCCTTGTGTATTTATTATGAGTGTCTAATAACATCTGAAACATCAAAAGATTAATCCTTAACGGAATAGATCGAAAACTGAAATTGCATCTAAAATAAATGCATTGAAAACCCCTATCAGCCAGAGACAGTCTATTTAAAACTGTGGATAAGCTGGGTGCACTGCGTGGTAGTGTTTCTAAATACAGAGAAACCAATAATTTTTAGGCTCCATCGCACAAAATACATAAATATACGAGTAATAACCCACCTCACCAGCCCATTTTGTTGTGTTTAAAAGTCTGTTCAGAAAATGCTCACAAAAAAGTGTCCAAAAATATTTTTTTTCAAGTTGAAGCTATTATATATGGGTGATTCCTTGGAAATAACGTTTTTTCGGATGGTGAAATTATTAGTTTTTAACATACCTCGGATGTGATTTTTTTTTTACAGTTTTTGTTTATATACACTACTATAGTGTATACCAACATCTATTGTACTACAATACAACAAACATTTATCAATATATTTTATACTATAATTTTCAGAATTGCCACGATTCTGACATCCACGGTATTGACATTTCATATTTAAATTGACTTCATTCTATGCCAAATTGACGTGAGATAATTTCCTTTGAAAATCACATTTCGATGACTAAATATCGAACAAATTTCGTCACTAGGAGGGCGACTATTATATTGCGCAATAAAAAAGCGGTACCATGGTATTGACTGCTAATTTTGTGACTTACCCTTCGTAAAGAAAACACTTCACTCCAATCGATTCAATGTGGATAAATCTGTCAGCCATTGATGTAAACATAACATTTGATATACAATGGTCGAGTTCTCACAGCGAGGGCGCCTTTATACCCATCCAACATGGCGCCACAGCGGTAAAACGTAAATGTACGATATTAGGCAAAAATGCGTGGACAAAGTTTAGATCTTGTTAGTCGGGCCTAAATAGGAGATTTACGCTCGGTAAATACATGAAAATATCCTCTATCTAGGCAATTTCAATGACCATAAAAAAATATCAATCCATCCTGCGAAATGAAGGAGTGAATATAGTATAAGCCTTGATTTTTATGAAATGGACACGCCACGGTTCTGATATTTTCATTAGTTTCTGTATGTTTCTATCGAATAAGCGCGACGCTGGTGAGAATATTGTTGTGGAAAATCTTGTGTACCATAAAAGTATTGAAATTACGCGATTATTTATTTGCCGTCCCTTAATTACATGGAAATAAACGTGATGGACAAAGAAAACGTTATTTGCAAGGAATCACCCATATATTTGAATTTAAATGATTTCAAGGAACGAATAATTATACATATAGCAATTTTGGTGTTTACGGTAACAAGTGGTTACTTCGAGGCAGATGACCCATTTGAAATCTATGAAGTGACAGATCATTTGTAGAAGGCTAGACATTTTTAAAATGGATCGCTTTACGCTCGAAAATATATTGGGAACACTCCAGTTTTACACCAGTTCTGAACGCTAGTTTGACAAGCATTTTCATGGCTATGTACTCGGTAGTCGATATCAAAATTCAAAGAGACGAATTAAAAATAGACGATGTTTATAAAACGCATAAGTGTCCATTTTGTCATAAAAACCGAAACCGGTTATTAAACTGGTTTCTACACTTCGGTTTAACCGAAAACCGGTTTCGGCAAATCGGAATATTCGAAGAAACCGAAAACCGACATTTTTGAAAACCAGGGTTTTTGAATACACTATTTGTACTTAAATTTAGTTTAGCGCGTTTCGAAAAGGTTCCCGGCGCATTTTGTTTATAAATAAGGGGTGTTTTTTTGCGTAACCTATATAAGTTAACGTCAACTGTTACGAAAAAAACGCATACACGTTGAGTATAATCGACTTGGCTTCATCAGATAATTATTTATTTTTATTTGTCAATTTGTTTCTTTAAAAGTCAAGGAGAAAATAAAATTCTAAAGAAGACAGTGTAATATATGAGGTGGTTATACTGTATCGACACTACAATTGACTTTTTCTCATTTGATATAGCAGTGAATTATTGCATTGAAAAATATATGTTTGGTTAACTGAAATCTCGAGGTTACGACTGCGTGACTCGAGGGCACATGCAAAAAGCTGGCTGCGGGCGTGCTCTTCTTTATATAGGCTACTTCGCGCTCTCTTAGGTTTTAAATGAGTAAAACGAGGATCTCGGGAACAGATCTCGTACCCCAAGCGAGATATAAAAAGCTTTTGTGTAGTGGTATGAGAAATTGGCTCCAGGTAATTAATGTGGATCGGATTATTCACCATAATTTGTTCGAAAAGTACATAAAATTTACCACAAAGTACATCAAATGTACCAGAAACTACACACTTATACAATATTTATTTAACGTAGTATGTTCCTCTAAAGTGCATAAATTGTACCATAAAATACATATGAAAATTTACCACAAAATGTACCACAATTACAAAAAAGTCAATTGTACTAAAACTTCACCAAAAGTACTTAAAGTGTAGTAAAAGACATACAGGTACCAAAAAGTGCATAAAGTATATCATAAAATTGCATAAGGTGCAGTAAGCAGACATAACCGAAGGCGTTCTTGCAAGTCATGGGAAGATATCTGTTAAAGTAGATATATTTTGAGAATCGACGTATTCCTCGGCTTTCTTTGTCCACTGCACTTCCTTGTGGTTTTGTTTAGTAGTTGTTTGTCTCCAGTATTATCTTGGAATTTTGAAGAAGAAAAATCAATAATATTGTATTCAACTTTTTAAAAACTTTGATTAAAATATTAACTACCCCTAATATTTACATCATAATTTTCCAAACGTTGTGGAAATATATGAAATGGAATGACAGCCTCATTATTTTCGTCCAGTATATACTAGAAGTGTATACTGATCGAAAAGAACACATCGCCTTTAAGCAAAATTAATTTGACAGCACTTTTGTCGACTGTCAACTGTAGCAGTTGAAAAATAGAAATATTGAACATTTACCGGAATGTTTTTGTTTCTTTATTTGTGACTTTAGCTGTGTCAGAGCTTCTGACCTACAGCATACATTTTTGCATACCAATCGATAGAACGTGAGTTCAAACCTCAGAGAAGGCATAAAATTAAAAATTAAAAAAATTTTAATTATTTCTCGTACTAATTACTCTACTTTTTAACATAACTCATTTACCAGCAATATTAAGAAAATAAAATCATAAAAATATAGTTAAAAATTAAACATAAAATTAAAAAGATATGCGAATTAACTTGGATTCCAACCGAAATCTCGCCGTTGTTAGTTGCATGTGCTACGCATCATGCCACCTTTGAATTTCAAACGGCGAGACAATACTTGAGTACACTGAAATTTGAGTCTGTCTCAGGGAACGCTGAAAAACTTGAAAGTAAAAAATGTTGACAAATTCACATTTTCATTTATTTTACTTTTTTGAAACCTGACAACTCTACTATCCACTGCTCGACTTATAGTGGAAAATTATCGACTGTAACGTATACACTTTTCATTTGTATGGGGAAACGCGTATACTGGACGAAAAGAACGAGGCTGACATAAATTTTGAATTTCCATACAACACACTCGAACTTGGTAACACTTTTATCGGGGTTATTCTCAACTTCTAAAGTTATACATGTTAACGTGAAGGTTGTCATTTTCTATGACTTAGCGTGAATAAGTTACGAAAAAACGCCCCTATAGTTTACAACGCCGATTAGAAGTAATTATGAGTTCTCCTGTAGTTGGTTGCCAGATGTTTTGGATTCGTCGGTATTTTACTGATTTTATATTCTGTAGGTCCGAGTATTGAACTATTTTCGGGAAAAATCCAGACTTATTTCAGTTATTCTCCAAAGTTATAGGAAGTTATAGTAAAATGAACATTTGCAAACATAATAATATGCTCATAGGTAGGTGTCAATGGTCGGTGGTGCAATGGTTAGTGTGCGCGGCTCTTGTACATGTGAACGTGGGTTCGATCCCTGCTCCGACCATCTTGCATTTCTTTCGACGGCGGTCACTTCGCTTAGTGACGGCGCCACCATCGAGTACTTGGCGCACAAAAATCTTCTCAAAATACCGTTCGGAACCGGTGTAAAACTGTAGGTCCCAATCAATGAGTGTAAAAATTAGAAAGCGCACATCTCACTGATTGCTCTCCCCAATCCCTTCATGGGATGTAATGGGAACCATGTATGTAAGTAGGTGTCATCATAGACGAATATAGTATAGACCATTTATTCTCTCATTAAATTAAACGCCTTAGGTACGGTGGCAAGTAAACATTGGGTGGTGGAAAACATAATATAGACAATAATACCAAAATAGTTGTGGTAAATATAATATTATTTCACAAAAATTTTAAACTGAAATGTCGTTGCTGATTTATTGTTGGTTGGTTTGAGCCATGGCCTCTATCTTGTATTATGAAAGTAATACTTTCCAACATCTAACCGCCCATCTACAACATACCAAATGTCACCAATTTACTGATAGAGTTAGCTACTCTATACGTAATTACGCTATGTGTCTTACTTTCTAGGTATATCATGGTTACTTCGTATTTAAAAAGGATGTCAAAGTTAGTGAAGTTATACCAAAACTGTCGGATACGTAATTCGAAATCATCTAACACAAATAACGTTTTAACGTATTTGTTCAGGACCAAGGAATTCAGGAAGAGACGGCCCGAGACAAATAGCCATGAAAATGCTTCTCAAAAAACTGTTCGGAACCGGTGTAAAACTGTACGTCCCAATCAGTGAGTGTAGAACTAGAAAGCGCACATCTCACTGATTGTGAGAAGCTCTCCCCAATCCCATCATGGGATGTTATGGGACACCATTTTTTTATCCAAAAATTTTACATTCGGCATCCGGCAGCCATATCTGTAGTGTTACCAAACGGTCTAGATTTAGCATGAGTGTACCTCACTTGTCAAGAGTGAAGACGAAAAAGATTTTGTCAATCCAAAGAAAGAAAATATATTTTACATATACATACGTATATAACAAAGGTCGCTTTTTTTTGTAACCCATATAAGTTTCCTCATACAAATGCTATCTTGTATGCGATAACGGGGAAAATTATATCCGTTAAGGCTATAGGGGATAGGTTGTAAAAAAATGGAGTAAAATGGTAGCCAAAAATAAAAATGATGCCTAGTTAATAGATTATTTTGACAAAAAAAGGAGTAAAATGGTAGCCAAAAATAAAAATGTTGCCAAGTTAATAGATTATTTTGACAAATGTATACTAACAAGTAAACAAAATAAATTAAATTTTTCAATCCAATTGTAATTGTAAAATTTCAATTGTAAAAAAATTGAAGCAAAAGCCTTGTTTATGATATCTATAAATTTTATTAACATTGGGCCTAATCAATATACATATGTATGCGGTCATCGAAATCAATATAAATTATTGAATTCCGATTTCGTTAGGTATTTACTTAGTCCGGCCATATAAATGGGGAGCTTTTCGGATTCCCTAAGTATTAAACGCTACTAGCCAGACGTCGCAAGAATACCAGCGACAGTGGCAAGAAACAATGGAAGATATGCAGGCTAAGTCGGTGAAACACCAATAACAACAGCCACAAGTACCAATCGCTTATCATTTGGGGGTAGGCAGTTCCTACACCCTGACATGATCTGCATTATATTAAATGTTTCCAAAAAAAGTGCCCAGTGTCCTTACAAAAAGTGGGTCGAAAGACACTTCTTTTGAAAATTGTAGTGTAAGATAATTTTATATAAAAAAAGCTTTCTGCAAGACACTTTTCTATGGGTAATTACCTTGCAATACAAAATAGTGTTTTACAAACCACTTTTATGCAAAGAAAGTGTATTAGAATACAGGTTTTAATTGAAAACTATAGTAGCTTTAATGGAAAAAGTATACACTGTTTTACAGGAAATATGTGTTCCGAGACACTGTTTCCACATGCAAATGAATTCCAGGACCCTCTTTCTATAGAAAAAGAGTATTCCAAGGCAATTTTCTATCGACAAATGTAATATTCATGCCTCGGCAGTGGTAATGGGCTCTTCCTTGGTTATCACTGAAAAGTGTTGCGGCCACTGGCTACGGCGCATAACCGGGTGCATTTCCCACCTCAATTTTGTGAGATGTTTATCGATAGCAGTGAAACTCTACAAGGTGCATCCTTTGCACAAGATTTTTCGGCCAGGAACACCACTTCATCCGGTTGACTTCGTCCAGGAGAGACCGTTGCCATTGCTGGTAATTTCGATTTGTCATTCGGTATCTTTGTTCATGGTTGTCGTGGCCGACCTTTCGATAATTGTATTTAATGGACAGGTGTTCGATGTCATGATTGAATTTGCCACAATTTAATGAAAGCCGCTTTGAAATCCGTTGGTTGGGAATCCGAACCAGAACCACCAAATCAGATTGATCACTTCCTGACCTCACGCGATGTTGTTACGTAGCATGGAAAGAATGTATATATTAGGCTTCAACAATTGTACACACATTAAAACAATATTTACCCCCTCTGGCTTATAGACAAATGCATTTATTGAAATATTTTACTCAAAACAAATTTGAATATAATTTTTTAAACAATAGAAAGTGACAAATGAAGAATGACACGAAAATAGATAGAGGATTGTCATATATTAAAATGATGCCAAGTCATTTACTCTTAACCGGTATGCGTTTTTTTTTGTAGCCTATATAAGTCTCGTATATATGTTACAAAAAAACGCGACCACAAAGTATCATACATGTAATTAAAATTCAGCAAAATGCGAATATTTTATTTTATAAGGATTTCGACTACTGTTGCCACTTCTACTGTGTTCGTTTCTTGACTACTTAGGTACCTTCTGATAAGAATTCAAAGGGATTGTGACGATTTTTGGGGGGTTACAATATGTCAAGTTGATGAATTTAGCGAAGTGTCACGTCAAACGTTGGGTGTGTTTTATGAGGGGATGACAATTTTTACATAATTGCTGGTACATAAATTGACAGATTAAATCGGGATCAGAAAATAAAGTCTTTTGCATATATAATACTTTTTAAAATCAGATGCAAGTGATCTTCTATTCGAGTATTTTCTGTAAATCTTGAACTTTATATTGCTGACGCCATTTTGTATTAATTGCTCTTGCCATCCAGGCCACAAAACATCAGTTTGAAGGAATGAGTTTCATATCTCGTGAAGGTAAAGTCGCCCAATGTGGAGACGAAATATTGGAAATAAATTACCAACACATATAATTGATCTTAAGCTCGTTTAAAGAATAAGAATACTTTATATATTGATGTGACTTACAAAACTAACATGAGTTTGAGAATATTAATATATATAAGTATGAAGCAAAATTAAAATACATACTTATATATAAGTATAAGTATGAACCAAAATTAAAGTACATGCATATAACTTGCATAATATAATGTAGAGTAGACACTAAATACGAACTCTTGTATGTCGACTTCGATAGTCGGTGCTGCCGAAAGCTTGTAGGCCAAGTTCAAAGGAAAATGTATAATTTTCATATAAGTAGATTGGCTATTAAGTATCAATCCTTTGCTATGTTTGGCAAAACTCATACAAATTTACAACATATGAAATAGGGGTGTGATATGGAGATACCTAGTAACAAGATTTAGTGGCGTTGGAAAAAATGGATGAGCCAACAAATGGGGGAAGTGGAGTGGTAACAAATGGCTGCGCACTGTGGTCAAAGGTTGTTTTATTTTTATAATTTTCTTTAAGAAATCGCGCCCATGGTGTCACCTAATTGGGGGGGGGGGGGGAGGGTTTGGGTAAAATGTAGGATCGACCCAATTTTAGTTCTTTCTCCCAACATTTTGCGGAATACACTTCCTTCTACGAGGGTTGCTATTTATATTTCAGGCCCAGCAATATAAAAACAAACATTTACCAGTTTAAATGCTTTTATTGTTTTTCAAAATATTCTCCGTGAAGACCAATATGCTTCTGCACGCGCTCAAACCAATTTTCGAAGCAGTTTTTGACATTTCTCTTCAGTAAGGTTTGCCATTTCATCATGGAAAGATGTACGAGCCAACAGCGAGTCGAAATTATTAAAATTTACTACCGAAATTTGGAGTCAGTGGCCTCAACTTTAAGAGCGCTACGACCAATTTATGGTCGTCATAATCGTCCTACCAGATCAGCAATTGAGCGTCTAGTGGAAAAATTTGAATCCAGGCACAGTACAAAATATTCCCGTGCCAGTGAGACAAAGAAGTGCTCGTAGTGTCGAGAATATTGCTGCCGCTGAGGCTTCAGTTCAAGAAAGCCCAAATGTGTCTCTCACACGTCGTTCTCAAACGTTGGGCATCTCTGTGACGTCGTTGTGGCGTATTTTGCGAAAAGATCTTGGCCTACATCCTTACAAGATCAAATTGACGCAAGAACTGAAGTCGTTTGAGCACCATAAGCGTCGTATGTTCGTGAATTGGGCTGAGCAACAACTTGAAAATGATTCGGATTTTCATCGGAAAATCATCTTCAGCGATGAGGCTCATTTCAAATATGCATTATTGGTCAGACAGCAATCCACACGTAATCCATGAGTCATCATTGCATCCCGAAAAAATTACGGTTTGGTGCGGTTTATGGGCCGGCGGCGTCTTTGGGCAGTACTTCTTCCGTGATGATCAATACCGGCACATTACTGTGAATGCGAATCGCTACCGTTCAATGATAGCCGAATATTGTTGGCCCCAATTGGATAATATGGACTTGGTGGACAAGTGGGACCAACAGGACGGCGCCACAAGCCACACAGCGAATTCCACAATCAATTTATTGGAAACCAAGTTTGGTGAACGTGTTATCTCACGAAATGGCCCAGTCGATTGGCCGCCACGGTCGTGCGATTTGACGCCGTTAGATTATTTCCTGTGGGGCTACGTCAAGTCTATGGTCTATGCCAACAAGCCAGCGACGATTGATGAACTTCGTACGAATATCGAACGTGAAATTGCAGCAGTATCGGCCGATTTATGCTTGAAAACCGTCGAAATTTGGGTTCAGCGTCTGGACTTTCGCAAGCGTGCCCGTGGTGGCCATGCAAAAGAAATCGAGTTCCATACATAATGGCATCGAACGTACTTTCACAGGAATAAAGAATTTCATTGGTATCTAAAACCGGTTTTGTTTTATTTAAAAAAAACTTTTGTAGCGCTCTTATTGAAAACCCTTTATTATTTTAACATTTCTTTGCCCCAAACGACACGAGCCTTTTTTTGTACATTCGTCAAATCATGTGGGATTCAAAGAGAATCAATTTGTTTCACGGCCACATGAACATGCAATATTTTATTGATGGTTGTCATACTAATGCCCAAAGATGCCTCAATGTCACGGTATGTCACATGTCGGTCTTGCTTTATCAGTTCACGCACAGCATCGATGGTTTCCGTCACAACGCCCGAAGTTGAACGACCTGCACAAAATTCATCCTGGAGCGAACGGCGTCCGAGACTGAACTGTTGGTACCAGCGATTTACTGTGGGTTTTGATGGTGCTTCATCACCTCGATAATCCGCGCCGAAAATCGTAAAAATTCATCGCACGATAATATTCACGGGTTAGTTCCATTTTTTGACCGAGATGAAATTTTCAAAACCCTCTAAATACAACAAATAGTGTTCGTAAGTGAAAACGTTCTATGTATATTTAAGCTAAAAATATACCAATACAAAAATATATTCACAAAATAATAATTTTTTCAAAATATAGTTACTTTTTCCATAGTGAGACATCGAAAACGATGAAAAGTGTTCAACTTTACTACGATATATTATCGTAAAGCAACATATCTTATGAATAAAATAAATCATGAATCAGGAACATGCACGGATGCTTCTCGCTTTTAATCAAAATTAAGGAAGGTATGTATTTGATTTCAACAAGAATTATGATTTTCAATACTGATCCAAGTGTTCGGAAAAAAACATTTGAAATTTATTAATGTTTTTTATAATTCTTGCTAGAATAAAAAATTAAGTAATGAACAGTCGTATTTTCATGATTGAAATCCCATGAAATTCTAACACAAGGGATGAAAACCAAATTATCGTATTTCATCAGGAAACTGAACCAGGCACATATACCACACTGAACAATGAATAGCATTCATTCAGAATCCCATTGAGGAAAATTTTTCATACAATTTTTCCCGGTACATACTTCAGTAGAAAAATACGAAGTATTTACAAGTGTTCATTCATCCACTTTTGCAATCTCAACAACTGTCTACGAAAGCGAATAGTACTACCTCATCCACAATGTATTGTTCATAAAGATACGAGTGATTCTGCTTACAAGTTGCAAATAACATTGTGACATTTGTAATTCTGAACTTTTCAGTGTTTGTGCCCAAATTATTATACATATTATTCTTTCGAAAGAGATATTAATCATTTAATCATAATAAAAAAGACATCAACATCGACCGGTGGTGGGAGCAGTTTGAGATCTCATACCGACCTTTTTCAATCGGACAACCATGCTCGAATATAACACTGTGTGTAATTTTTTAAGTCATGGCAAAATAACCATATACGGACACCACTACGTGATAAAAGACTAAAAAAAAAGACCCGTGTTTCCCAATTTTTCTCAAAGTCATGCACTTTTTTTTATGGGCCGCCAAAGATTTGGGGCCTCGGTATCATTTTCGTAAAAATGTGATCATCTTCTCAGGCTCATATCTTGCAAACCGTTCAGAATTTCGATTTACTCTCTGAGGCAAAGTTGTAGCTCTTGTCATAAAATTGCGAACATATAAAATCAAAAAAACTTCACCTTCCAGATCAAAATCGCAAAAAACTTAAAAAAATTCGATTTTTTTTACCTTTTTTCCCGTGTTCAGGTCCATACGTAGCAAACCGTTCAAAATTCAAGGAAACAATCAACTACAAAAATTTACCTAAGATCTCAATAAACAAATTTATAGAACATATAAACTTCCTGGGAATTATTCTTAACACCGTTTTTTAATTTAATTTGTTTTTTATTTACTTCAACATTGAGATACTATGCTATCTATTACAAAAATATTAAAAAAAAGTATTCGTATTATGTTTATAATGTTGATGGCCCTGGACTTGCAAATCGCGCTCTCTTAAGTTGTTGATCCAAATTGTCGTCCGAATCTGACTCTGATTCAGCAATTATGGTGTCCACAGGCACGTTGCTTCCAGACTGCCCTCCATCATCAGCTCTTTCTTCTTCAAATACTTCATTAACATCATACAGGGTGATCTTGTGACTCCACCAATATACCTCTGCAAGCAATGCGTCGAGGTTTTTGCCTTTGTACCGTTTTTCCATGGGCATTGTGGTTTGGTGAAACCGTTCTCCTTGCTCATCGGATTCGGTAGGGAGTTGTTTGATAAAATCGTCAATGAAATGAAAATGAAGAAAATGCAGCTTTAATGTCATCGATGCGCCGATTATCTCAAAATAATGCAGCATTTGTTTCACCCATTCTCTTGCTTCCGGTTCCGCGTCTCGATCCCCTCCCAAGACTCTGGTGCATACACGCTGAAGGTAAATCCATGCCATTGAATGATTTTCATCAAGCGATGAATCAAAGTTGCTCTTGAATAGCTTTCTAATGTCAGGGCCATTAAGTACGCCTGTTAAATGAAAACAAAAAATAAAGACAGAAAAGAAAACATTAACGTAGTGTAAATATTACAATTAGGTGAACAAAAATTCGTTTTAAATTTACTACAATACCTTTTTAATTTTGTCATCGCTACGCTTTGGGAAAACGCTTTTCAATTAGTCGAATGCGTTTGGACAATTTACAACGGCCAATTCGATGAATTTTTTAACAATTCCCAATTTTATGTGTAGCGGTGGCAGCAAGATGTCTTGAGTATTGTCAATTAAAGGTGCATTCTTCAGTCTATGTTGTTGTATTTGTTCATCCACACTTCCTCTTGGCCTCCACGAGTTACATTGGAATTGATTCAGAGGTGAGCGTGAATCCCAATTACAAAGAAAACAAAAGAATTTTGGGAAGCCGCCCTTATCGATGATCCCTTGCAAAATGTTGATGATCCCAGCAAATCTTCCATTTATTTTCGTAATATTTGATTTTTTCCATTATATCTTTCAATGTTTCATAGCTTTCTTTCATGTTGATACCCATTGCTAGCGGAATGGAAGGTTTTCGGTTCGACACATGCAACAACACTGCTTTCAAGCTTGAAACAGAACCATCAATAAATAATCTCCACTCACTAGCGATGTAGTTCATTCCCATTTTTACCACCAAAGCTTTTATATCGTTGCAGTAAGCGAACGAATTGTCATCATTTAGAGTGTAGAGCATCTGAAATTCAGCTTGTCGTTTGCGGTACGCCGTAGAGTTAACATAAGCATGTGTGAGTTTTCTTTGCTTTAAAAAAGCTGCCAAAAATATTGCAAGTCGCTGCGATAATCCCAATATGGCCACAATGAAATCCATTTCCATTTGTGTTATTAGTTGTGGTCCATCTCTTCCCTGTTGGGGCTCATAATCGGTATCAAATGGATCTTCATAAGTAACACCACTTGCTGTACTCATTGCTGTAAATTCTGTAGTACGATCTGGAGTTGGCGGCCTTGGTGACATAAAATTTTCAAGTGCAAGCACTGGTAGTGTGGCTGTTGCAATTGCTTTATAAATTTTGTTCTTCTCAGAATATCGATTTAGACGACATGTGTAATTTACGCATGCATAGCAACTGGTTGCATCATGATCACCTGGGCGATTAATCCAGTTTACCGGCTTACAATACTTCATAGTACCTTTGCCTCCACTCAACCATGCCATGAGATTGTTATAACATTGGCGACACACTGTATTAGGTGTGTAATTTTCACCGGTCAAGTCCACTTCGTCGAAAAACAATGTATATGCTCTTTTGAATTTACTAGTTAAAAGATTCTTTTCCTTCTGAAATCTTGTAGATGTTTTTTTTCTGGTTTGATGACCGCAAACGTAGCAAAATAAATCAATATTTTCACACTGCATATTGAAATTGTCAGTTGCCAATGTTGTGTGCGAATTATACTGTAGCACTTTCACTTTTTTTACTTTCACTTTCACTTTATAATGCCTCGATGTGAGCGTCGTGTCGCTTTTATATTGTGTGCTGCGTCCCTTGTTGCGTGTGCTGAGCTTACTGCATTGCCTGTGCTGCTGCTGTCGGTGCATGATCGCGTGATACCTAAGCGCTACCTAAACGGTGTTAACCCTTGGACAAACACATGGTTCTGGCCAGGCATATTTAATATTTTGCTACCTATGGACCTGAACAGGAGAAAAAGGTAAAAAAAATTAAATTAAAAAATTTTCGGCAAATTTTTCACTTTTGCGTGCTACCTAAACAGTGTTAAGAATCATCTCTAGGAAGTTTATATGTTCTAGAAATTTGTTTACTGAGATCTTAGGTACATTTTTGTAGTTGATTGTTTCCTTGAATTTTGAACGGTTTGCTACCTATGGACCTGAACACGGGAAAAAAGGTAAAAAAAATCGAATTTTTTTAAGTTTTTTGCGATTTTGATCTGGAAGGTGAAGTTTTTTTCAAGATATGAGCCTGAGAAAATGATCACATTTTTACGAAAATGAGACCGAGGCCCCAAATCTTTGGCGGCCCATAAAAAAAAAGTGCATGAGTTTGGGAAAAATTGGGAGACACGGGTCTTTTTTTTTAGTCTTTTATCACGTAGTGGTGTCCGTATATGGTTATTTTTTTCGTGTTGCACTGTGCAATGGGAATGAAATTGCCGTTTAGAAAACACGTGCTCAAAATGTATTTTTATGGCACTCGGTAGCATAGAACAAGAGCTGACTAAAGCGCATACTTGGTCATGATTTTTTGGTGCAAGCATTTATTCCAAAGAAAAACAGATACCGTTTGAAAACAAAAGTTTAATCTTTGGTCACTGAATAGCTAACCTTCAAAAATAGTACTTTGAGAGCTCTTGAGAAGGTGCGTTAAAAATATATTGCTGGTGTTGACGAAAGTCTAGCCAAAATCCAGAAAAGGCGACCGGAACGAGAAGAGATAGAAGGAGAATGGGAAAAAATCACGCAAAACAAATACGCAACATCAAGTGATTATTATGATTATTACATTACACACATAAAACAATTATACGTTAACATATTTAGACATATAAACATATTTGTACATATTTACACCTATGTACTGTGTAATTTTAGTTGTCAATTTTTCATCCATCCAACCGAGTGAATTAGACACTGAACATAAAGTTTTGATTTCTCGTAAGCGAGTATCAAAGGGAGCAAGAGCCAGCATAACATGCACTACTCCGGATCTGGTGTCTGGTTTCGATTGATATAAGACATAAGACTTATCAGCAGTTCTTATATTGATTGCTCCGGCTTTTCAACTTGGCCAAAGAAAGTATACCATCAATCGGAAGTCCCTTCGTCATGTCCGTACACAAAATCTACAGCAGCTTTCTGCATTTCGAAAGAAAACCCACAGTTGGCTGTGCGAAATTTTTATATGACTGCAACCAACAGACAAGGTTTCCCATTACATCCCATAGATCCATTATTCGTCAGCTGTGACGATGTTATACACTGCATTTGCGTTACCGTGGTTGTATTTTACAACATTTCTTTGCCCCAAACGGCATGAGCCCCTTTTTTGGACAATCGTCAAATCATGTGGCTTCCAAAGAGAACAAGTATTTTTCATGGCCAAATGAACATGCAATATCTTATTGATGGTTGTCATACTAATGCCCAAGGATGCCTCAATCTTAGGGTATGTCACATGTCGGTTTTGCTTTATCAGTTCAACACACAATGCCCGTACACAATCATTCTGAAGCGAAGCAGTTGGCTGTAGCGAATTTTTTGTATGTGCACTGGGATGGCAAAATATTGGCGTTCAACCTATTTCTTTCGCACCACAGACCAGCCGAAGCTCCAACTAATGATTTGATTTTTTTAAAGCAATTGCCGGTTATGATTCAATTGATTAGATTGCGTCGCAACTGTTGATGAAGAGGTTCTGCGGACATTTCTAGTATATTAGTGGTTAAGCTGTTGCATTATATTTTGAAGAAGGGAAAGGGGGCTATGAGGAAGAATGTGCTGACGGTGAGATGGACGAATCGTCCAAACAAGACATCGAGAAAGAAGACGACGCGGAATACCTCGAGGGAGAAGAAGACTGTTTTATAGTGGAAGCAGATGGTTTGGTGGATAAGGGCTGCATGACAACCAACATGGCGCTCGTCCAATACATGTTGTTGGTTTCGAAGGTGGGAAAAGAATTGCCTTGGATTCGAAATAAGAGAAACAGGAACTCATGAAGAACGACTTCAACCATTACGTCACTCATGAGGTAGCAAAATTATTCGCATTACCGATCCAGAAACCCGGGAAGAACGCGAGGACTACCAGCAAGCCGTAGAAATATTGAGTAAATTGCTTGTTGTCAACGCTGCCGAAAGAGGCTATTGCAACGTCTTGTACCGTAATGAGAAGCAAACAATATTTTTGCCTCAGGTTGTCGCTGAAAATCTGAAGAAATCTCCATCGCATGGTAAAATTAAATTAAATTGATTCACATTTTCGAACTATAAATATATTCGAATTATAAAAACAACAATATATAAAATAATAACAATAAAAACAAACATTTATTATCTTTTAGTTAATGTATGAGAAATTCATACTACAAGCTTACAACGTCAGGAGCATTTTTCTAATTGAAAAATGTTTGGGCTTTGTTGGATTAATAGACAACTCCGTTAATCATACTCACTGACATGACTAGTTTCGAACTCAGTGATAAGTTCATCATCAGATGCCTAACTACTGTGCCTGAATTGATACCATCGGTTGATCATCAATCGTGTATGTACAAACTGAATTATGCAATTTATATATGGGAATTAGTATCGATCAAACATCCCTAAGTATCAGCACACACTGGAGGGCCTATAATTCCATTACAAGAACAGACGGTTTTTTTCCACCATGATCTTCTTTTCCTCTTGCGTACTTTGTGGTAAATTTTTTTTGTCAGTTGACTTTGAGTTTAGAAAATTTGTTGAGCGACATTCGATAAAAACTTAAAATATTAAATTGTGATTTACTCCTACAAAGTCTTCTGCTACAAAATAATTCTTGGTTCGCGGTATTAATTGATATTAAAATAACAAAATAAAAAAGGTAACAATAACGTGTAGTAAGCGACAGTTAAAAAGATTGATAAAAAAATCCAATGAGTGTTCGAACTCACGGGCGATGTGGTAACACCTTTTTGTTATACTGAACCTGTTCGATTTCTATGAACACATTAGTAAATGTTACATTGGAAAATAAAAAAACAGCGTTCAATCATATGATGACGTTACATTTAAATAATATTAACATTTAAAATTATTTAAAGGTCAGTGCAATCACATGTGTCATTATTTCCTTGCTTAATACTTTCTGTTTTATTCCCACAAAAAACAAAGAGAATGCAAAGCATCAGACACATGTACATACATACATTGTTATGTTCGTACATACGCTCATTATTCTCTGTGCTCTGAGAGTGGTCCGCACACACATGTCAGAATAATAAAAAAAAAACGTTCAATCATATGATGACGTTTCACTTAAATAATATAAATACTTAATAACACATAAAAATATTTAAAGACAAGTGTCATTATTTTCTTGCATAATACTTTTTATTTTATACCCACATACATACATACATTGTTATGTTGAAACATACGCTACAAAAGTTCACACAATTTTCGTTGCTCTCTTGCTATCTCATTTTTAATAATCGATTAAACCAAGATGTGTCACATCCACTACCGCTAATATTTCAAAACTTTAAGTACTACCGGTAGTTTTTCTAGCAACTGGAGAAATCCAAAATCATACACATAGCAAAATGAAACTGGCCCATGGCAATTCTCCCAATATTATATATATAATATTCAAAATTCAGTTTTGTGGGACATTTGAGAGTCAACTTGGAATAAGTACGAAATTAATTAAATTAACGGATTTTCAGTTTTGACTTTTTTTGGCATTCAAGTTGAGTTTTGAGAAACTTATAGTAGAATTTTATGAGGACTATTTTTGTAGTGCATTTTAATCCGTTATTCTGGTTTCAGGAGTGTTTTTTACCCTTTCCACCAAAAGAGCAGAAAAGACCAATATATTGAGGCGATAGCGGGCTAAAGTATTCCACAAAAATATCTCTCGTAAATTTTTATATAAAATTACTGAACACATCCTATATGTAAGAATAACATATTCCGATTCATCATAAGAATATGCAAAAAGGGGAAAATTTAACCCCCCCCCCCCATTTAAAAAATCTGGCGTAAACTTTCAAAACGCCGATTTACTTATATTTTGTTTACCCACTCTACCAGAATCCGTTGTCAGAACTTTGTTATTTTCGAAAAAGTTTCACTTTGTTCCACAGTGTTATTCATGTCCATTGTACATTTGGAGTTTCGACGACATTAAAAATAACATACTTTACATAGTTGTGAACAGTTAATTGTATACATACACACATATATTAGACTAATAAGGGTAACATATTGCGTTATGGTGATTTTTCAGTGACAGTTATGTGTTTATATTATGTTGCAATATGTAAGATTTACCCACTGGAGTACAAATGATTCAATAAATAATTAACCTTGGTTACATGTAGTAACACCACGCCAACGATTCAGTAGACTGTCTAGGATTGATCGGAAACGGTTCCGTTACTAGGAATTTTAACGTAACTGAATATACACATTCGGGACTAAAAGGATTCGTTTTGAATAATATGTTGGTATTACATTGGATCTACTCGGAAATTCCCTCCGATGGAATCTCAGTATGTGATATTGTGTTAAATCCTCTTTGAAAATGGTGTTTAGTCCAAAACTGACTCACTAGGTCATTAACTAACACATCACTTTTGCTTACACAGTGTGTAAATTTTTAAGTCATGGCAAAATAACCATATACGGACACCACTACGTGATAAAAAACCAAAAAAAAGACCCCTGTCTCCCAGTTTTGCCCAAAGTCCTCCAGGTTATTTTTAATGGGCCCCCAAAGAAGTGGGGCCTCGGTGTCATTTTTGCAAAAAAGTGATCATTTTCTCAAGCTCATATCTTGCAAACCGTTCGGAAAGTTGTAGCTCTTGTCATAAATAACAAAAATTGTAAACATATAAAATCAAAAAAAACTTCATCTTCAAAGTCAAAATCGCAAAAAAACTTTAAGAAATTCAATTTTTTTTTAACCTTTTTTCCCCTGTTTAGGTCCATAGGTAGCAAACCGTTCCTAGGAATGATTTTTAACACCGTTTAGGTAGCCCTTAAAGAGCCGCAAAAGTGAATAATTTTTTAATTTCATTTGTTTTTTCTTTACTTCAACATTGAGATACTATAAAGTCTTCTCGCGTAAGTGAAAAGGCATGTTGCAGGTTTCATTGTTATACTATTATTGATTTTATTAATCTTAGTCCTTAGGTGGTATGGGTTGACATTTAGACTTAGGGTTGTAACAAAGAGTACTAGCATGGATATTTAGTAATTATGATTCAGCGTTGTAGGGATTAGTAGTCTCAGCAGGGATGGCACTACAATACTATGCTATCTATTACAAAAAATATAAAAAAAAATATTCGTATTATGTTTATAATTTTGATGGCCCTGGACTTGCAAATCGCACTCTCTTAAGTTGTGGATCCAAATCGTCGTCCGAATCTGACTCTGATTCAGAACTTATGGTGTCGTTTGCGGTACGCCGTAGAGTTCTCATTACCATGTGTGAGTTTTCTTTGCTTTAAAAACGCTGTCAAAAATATGGCAAGTCGCTGCGATATTCCCAATATGGCCACCATGAAATCCATTTCCATTTGTGTTATTTGTTGCGGTCCATCTCTTCCCTGTTGGGGCTCATAATCGGTATCAAATGGATCTTCATAAGTAACACCACTTGCTCTAGTCATTCCTGTACATTCTGTAATACGATCTGGAGTTGGCGGCCTTGGTGATACAAAATTTTCGGGTGCAAGCACTGGTAGCGTGGCTGTTACAGTTGCTTTATAACTTTTGTTCCTCTCAGCATATCGATTTAGACCACATGTGTAATTTAAGCATGCATAGGAACTTGTTTCATCATGATCACCTGGGAGATTAATCCAGTTTACCGGCTTACAATACTTCATACTATGTTTGCCTCCTCTCAACCATGCCATGAGATTGTTATAACATTGGCGACACACTGTATTAGGTGTTTAATTTTCACCGGTCAAGTCTTCTTCGTCGAAAAACAACTTACATATATGCTTTCTTGAATGCACTAGTTAAAAGATTATTTTTCTTTTGTAATGTTGTAGAACTAGTTTTTCTGATTTGATGACCGCAAACGTCAGTTGCCAATGTTGTATGCGAATTATGCTGTAGCACTTTCACTTTTTTTACTTTCACCGCTGAGCTCTCGCGCGCTGTGTAATGCCTCGATGTGAGCGTCGTATCGCTTTTATATTGTGTGCTGCCCCTTGTGAATTCAGTGCAGATGTTTGCCTCCAGGTAGTTTTTTGAAAGAATTTTTTTTTATTTTATATGTTCACAATTTCATCTTTATGACAAGAGCTCCAATGTGTTACCAGGTATTTTTTTTTTAAATTTTGGGTTGTTTTTATGTGAATTCAATGCAGATGTTTGCTTCCAGGTAGTTGTTTGATAGTTTGGGCACGGGAACTCACCTACAAGCTATTAGAATCCACTTACTATCAGTGAAGGTACAGTGCACTCACACACTCGGCCTCCTCACTGACAATTATTTACGTTTAAAGGTGTGGAAATCAACATTTTTTTTAAGAAATCGCTCACTTTCTTACACTTCAATTGTTTTTAAGCGAGATTTTGGCTCCCAGAAAGTACTTTTGTTAGAAAAACTTCACTATCTCCGGTCTTAGAAGCGTTAATGCGGAGTATTATACCTTAAACAAAAGCTTAAAGTGTTGTCTTTTACTGAGTCTAGGAAGAAATAAGTTTACTAGGGCTATTTTTTAAGAAAACCAGATTTTTACTAAAAAAGTGAGGTTAAAAAATCTTTTTTTTTTAATTTGCCCCAATGACTTAATACAAATTAACATATTTATATACAGATTTATAGCGTTTTCAAAGGTCTTCTCAATGATACCGATCTCAACCAGATCGGATAAGAAATGGGTGAGGTATAAGCGATTATATACTCAAGCTATAAAGGCCTATATCACAAGAAGTTGGGTCGGCCTCCTTAAAAAAACTTTCGGGTTTTAATCAGCGCTGTAAGTCCTACCACGCCTAAGAAAATTGGCGCATTTTTCATAAAGTAAATTTGTTCGTAAAAGCGGAAAATAAAAAAAACGCTTTTTGGGCGATTTTTCGCTCATTTTTAAAAGTTTTTCGCGATTTTGACCTTGAAGATGAAGTTTTTTTTGATTTTATATGTTTACAATTTTTGTTCTTTGTGACAAGGGCTACAACTTTGTTTCAGAGAGTAAAATTCCGAACGGTTTGCAAGATATGAGCTTGAGAAAATGATCACTTTTTTGCAAAAATGATACCGAGGCCCCACTTCTTTGGGGGCCCATAAAAAAAGCTGGAGGACTTTGGGCAAAACTGGTAGACAGGGGTCTTTTTTTTGGTCTTTTATCACGTAGTGGTGTGGTTGCACTGTGTTATGCTCCAAGAATGTTTGACGACGATAGCTCTTATAAAGGAAATGCCACAATATCCTGGTTGTTAAAAATAATTCGAAGGCATGGTCGAAAAAAATTTATTATCCGATAGATACTTAATTTTGCATATGAAAATCTTGTACATGACATCTGTCGGGAATTATTACATCTTAATATGATATAAAATATCTAACACGTGCAACTAACTCTTCTACGTTATTATGCGATGTGTGCCATATCCTAAACGTTTCATGTACGTATTTAATATTTTAAAACTGATGTGCCTATACAATTCTTCGCAGACAGTAAATGGCTCTAAACTAAGTTAAGGT
This sequence comes from Phaonia tiefii, assembly GCA_963931995.1. Taxonomy (NCBI): domain Eukaryota; kingdom Metazoa; phylum Arthropoda; class Insecta; order Diptera; family Muscidae; genus Phaonia; species Phaonia tiefii. The sequence goes on from OZ008369.1 coordinate 192,674,249, forward strand.
ACTAAACAATTTTCTTGCACAACCATAGTAGTTAGTCATGTATAAAGTTAATATAGGAAAAATATACCTACACATGCTTTATATATACATATGTGCCAGTTATTATTATAGTGTTCTAAGTCACAAATAAATCGTTTAAGATATCTAAATATTTGTTTTTGAGTCAATTGTAAATTATTTTTTCAGTAAGGCAAATTTCATTTAATCATTCTATTGACATATCAGACTTTTTGATAGGGCGTACATCGTGTTAGATCCCTTTCATTAGCCTGAGCCGAAAAAAATAAAGCTGCAGGACTTGGTTAGCAGAATATCCTTGTATGCGTCAACTAGAAAATGTATTCAAAATTTAAAAAAAAAACAATTAACCCTTTAACATCCCGCAATTTCACTTTTAACAAAGTTTTAATGTATTTTTATTTCTGAGGTTTTCAAAATTATACGGATGAGAATATAGGTCTGGGTGTGTACAAAAAGATTTTAAGAAAAACTTTAAATTTCCCCAGGTGTGCCATATGATTCGGGACGTATCTACTCGCTTCTTCGTACATTTTGTCTGAAGCGGACATCAGTTTTTTACACTATCACTAGCCGAAGTCTGTTTTACTGTTTTTCCTCTATAAATGTGCAGCTCCACAATTTTGGATTATAGAGAAGAGATAATTGCCGATATAACACATTACGAATAGAGTACCTAAAAACCGGTACCGATTGTACCAAACTTTTTACAGTGAAGTACAAGGAATAAGTCATTAATCTTCTAGTTTCATACTTAAAGAAAACCATTGTGCTAAATATTGAGAACATACATTGAGCTGTGTCGAAATCAACAAAGTTTGAGATACTCTTACACCTTGTGTGTGAATCTTTAATAATGATCTTCTATAAGTACCAAGCAACATGAGTAGCAACAAAAATAATATATTTGGCTTTTTTCATGGACTGGTTTTGACAAATGGGGAAAAAATCCTTTTTTGTTTTTAGATAGAAAATTAAATAAAAATACATGCATTTGCTTAAAATAATACATAACATCGGGTTTTTCAATAAGAGCGCTACAAAAGTTTTTTTTAAACAAAACCGGTTTTAGATACCAATGAAATTCTTTATTCCTGTGAAAGTACGTTCGATTATGTGTGGAACTCGATTTCTTTTGCATGGCCACCACGGGCACGCTAGCAGAAGTCCAGACGCTGAACCCAATTTTCGACGGTTTTCAAGCATAAATCGGCCGATTCTGCTGCAATTTCACGTTCGATATTCGTACGAAGTTCATCAATCGTCGCTGGATTGTTGGCATAGACCATAGACTTGACGTAGCCCCACAGGAAATTAACTATCGGCGTCAAATCGCACGACCGAGGCGGCCAATCGACTAGGCCATTTCGTGAGATAACACGTTCACCAAACTTGGTTTGCAATAAATTGATTGTGGCATTCGCTGAGTGGCTTGTGGCGGCGTCCTGTTGGAACCACATGTCCTCCAAGTCCATATTATCCAATTGGGGCCAAAAATATTCGGTTATCATTGAACGGTAGCGATTCGCATTCACAGTAATGTGCCGGTCTTGATCATCACGGAAGAAGTACGACCCAATGACGCCGCCGGTCCATAAACCGCACCAAACCGTAATTTTTTCGGGCTGCAATGATGACTCATGGATTACGTGTGGATTGCTGTCTGACCAATAACGCATATTTTGCTTATTGACGAAGCCATTCAGCCAGAAATGAGCCTTATCGCTGACGACCATAAATTGGACGTAGCGCTCTTAAAGTTCAGGCCACTGACTCCAAATTTCGGTAGTAAATTTTAATAATTTCGACTCGTTGTTGGCTCGTATATCTTTCCATGATGAAGAGCCAAACCTTACTGAAGAGAAATGTCAAAAGAGCGGGAAAAAATATGGCGTCGTTTGCTGTCCCTATCGATTTACTTTTGTAGCGTCTCTGTCGAAAACCCCTTTCTATGAAATAAAATGCATTATTTTGTAGATATTAATTTTTGGAACGAAGTTCCTTATCGCACGTTGCGGGGTAGGGCCAAATGAAAAAATTGTTTTAACACTATACTATTTTAACACTACATATTATGTTACAACTATGTATTATGTTATTTTAAAAATTATCAAATAACGTTTAAATACAATAACCTTGTTAGTATGGATATACCAAAATTTAAATTAAGAAATGTTTTAAATCGCCAAAATGTCAAAGCCAGTGTCATTTTTGTGATGTAGTCAACTTTCAAAGTACTAATAAAGACAATTTTATTCTATAAATCACAGAACTGAACATCGTAAGACATAATATGCGCATATCTTAATTTTTTTTTGGTTTTTTGACTTAGGCTACTATCATATTAACTGCCATATATGTATATGGAACAGTGGTATAATATATAATTTATTGTAGCTTATTTATGAAAGTTACCCAAAGTGAATTCTTGTGATAGAACATTTATTGATTAATTATATTATTTAAAAGCATATATATAATATATTGCAAAAATTCAATTTTGCTCTTAATTCAGTTGCATAAACACACACTGAAAGAGAAGTTAGCATAACCAAACGTAACCCACTGTATTAGATCAGTTTAAAGGATTTAAACTACATGGTGAAAATAGCCTGTTAGTCTACATACACAACTGTTTGAATAAATAGTACGTGCAAGGCGACGTAGCAAGTATGTATTATGTTTGAAGTATGATAACATAGTACTCTTACAAACTTAAGATGCCTAAGAAAGAAGTTGAGTTAAAGTTTTTTTCTCCCCATCTAGTCCCTTTTTAAAAGTCTGTGTTGGTCTTGGTTTGTGTTTTCTTTGGAAAGTTGTTTAAATGCAGAATTTGAGCCTATTCAACCGGAAGAAGATTTTAGGCAACAAAAACCCCAAAAGTAAACTTTCTCAACGATAAGTATACCATCATTATCATAGTCTTTTTAATGTTGTTGTTTTGTAACATAGTTAAGTGGTAATGGAAGGCGTGATAGTAACTTAGTGATGGAAGTTTCCTTAGAAAGAACAAAATATATTTTCAAGAAAAAATTATTTGTTTGTAGGAGTATTTAATTCGAGTGTCAAGTATGGTGCGGGTACAGAATGGGGTAAATCATTTATAATAAGTACGTTGTTTAGTATAAAGAGCGTTCATGGACAGTAATGATAATGTGACTGTGACTATTCTGAATATAAAATTAAAATTTAGAAATTGCACACTTATGTCAAGTTTTTAGGTACATATTATACTTATTACTTAAATCTAATTGAATCTTATTAATAGGTTAACTTCTTTGGGTTCAGTGAACTGTTAGTAGATGTGTCTTTTATACCCTGCGAAGCTAAAATCACTTAAGATCAATTACTTACTTAAGTCCCGTATTCAGTTCTTGCGAAATTTTCGTAAGAATATTATTAACCGAAAATTTTGTTGCGGAGTGTTATCGCCTCCCTCTGATTTAACTTGCCGCTATTTCATTTATAATTCCTGTGGGGAAGTATTTCAAATTGACCCCGGGGGGGTCGGGAAAATTACAAAATGAAGATATCACATTTCGTCACCCAGTGCGATCTGTAGGGATGCAAATCTTAGAGAACCAAATTGAAGGTTAAGTCGACTATTCATACTTCTAGTGACTATTTCATACTGTCTCCATTTTATTATTTCATATGTAAATGATGTAAAGAATACCGGTAGTTCGTGAGTAAGTGTATTACAGCACTTATACATATTTATGAATATCTAATACAATCTTGACTCGTCTCTTGAGCTGGTGATTTGCGGGTTAGGAACCGCACTTTCGCTGGTTCCACTTTCTTAATTTGTCTGTTCAGTCTGAGTACATTTTGGTAATTCTGATGACTCGCATGAAAATAGTTTTGCTGGCTTAATTCGGTCTATTGAAATGTTTTCTCTTCTTCAAATCTTATTGATCACAAAATATTTCTGGTGTCGTCGTTGTTCCAAACACTTTGGTTCCAAAGGCTGTCGTACTCCATGTACCCTAACAAAAACAAATTTACATTCGTGTAATTCACTATTAACGAAATGCTTGACATTTGAATGCCATGCCTGTATAGTGGCGGCGACAAAAATGAACCGTAAAAATATGGGCGGGATTGGCCAAAGGGGCGTCCCTCCCAAACAATCACATATTTAAAATCCATTATTTCTGCTCCTGTTATCGGTAGTTGAACAAAATTTGGTACGTTGGTTAGGTGTACATATTCTAAGATCTGCTGCAAAAATGGGCTGGATTGGACAAAGGGGCGTGGTACCTCACATACAAATTACAAATTAAATATCCATTATTTCTGCTCCTGTTAAAGGAATTTGAACAAAATTGGGTATGTTGGGTAGGTGTTCTTATTCTAAGATCTGCTGCAAATATGGGCGGGATTGAACAAGTGGGAGGGGTACCTCCCATACAAATCACAAATTAAAAATCCATTATTTCTGTTCCTGTTAACCGTATTTGAATAAAATTGGGTATGGTGGTTAGGTGAACATATTCTTACATCTGCTGCGAATATGGGCGCGATTGGACAAAGAGGCGTGGTCATATATAAAGAATTTATAGTCAAAAAGTGTGTCTTTTACGGGTTGGTTTTTATATACTTATATATAGATAGATAGATATTGGTTACAGGCGCTCCACCTAGACAACTGTCCATTAAACAAGAAATTATCGACCATATGTTAGTCTAGACACAATACCCAAATACCCAATATAGTTGATAATACTGGGATGTATCAAAGTTGTTAAAAAAATTGTTTAATTTTGTTTTCATGTAGCCCCCATCCCGCAACGTGCGATAAGGACCATCGTTCCAAAAACAGAGCCGATGACTGCGTTGTTGAACTCGGCGATATAAAAATCCCATGCAAAAAGTCGGCGTAAACAAGCGAAAGATACAATCGACGTTGACCGTAAGTTTTGACGGGTGACACGTTTGCTGCGTAGAATGTCGTAGTCGAATATTTTTTTGCTTCTCATTGGCTTTAGGTGGGACCACAGACATATCGGCGCCAGTGTCGATCAAAAACGGTATGGTTGTGCTTTTGTCACAAACAATAAAGCGAGCGATTTGTTAAAATGTATCGTCAGCACCGCCCGCGAAGCCTGAAACATATATAGCGCCCGATCATGTAAATCACTTTCACATTCACGGAATTTGTTGGTTGTTGGTTTTGTTAAAATATTTATAGTTCATGTTCACGGAACATTGTTCAGCTTTGAATAAATATTGGTGAAAATCTTACGGCGAGTACTTAGTTTGTTTAGCATTTAACTTTAATGCCGTTAGTTTTTTGTATTGTTTGGCGACTAATTACATGGATGTCGGCATTTTTGGGCTTTCTTACCTTATGTTGCATGATACCAACATTGCTGAGTAGCATTAGGCGCTGGTGTGGTAGATCTTCGTTCCTTACTCTTTCATGTACGATAAGCGGATCTATCACGGGACAGTCTTTTACGAAATCTCACCAAGTGATTTAATTGTTCCTCGATTCTCTGAATTCGTAAGCTCAGTGCGTCGTCTTGAAACTTCTAACATTTTACGCGCAAGTTTAGACAATTCCGGCACGTCAGCGTAGGATGCATGCACAATTTCTCGAGTTTGTACCGGTAATATCTGCAGCCAAACTGATTTTAGAAAGGCGTTATTTAGTTTACCTTTTGCGAATCAACTCAACTCATTCAGAAATTGAGTCTGGCATTTGTCCCCAAAATCAATCACATATGAGTTTTTGGATTTTCTTCTGATCGGTGTCATAATATCTTTCAATTATGCATACTTTGAGGTTCATGTATTTGCCTCTCTCAGACGGATTAAGAATAATAATAATAATGGTTTCCCATTACATCCCATGAAGGAACTGGGGAGAGCTTCTCACAACCAGTGAGCTGTGCGCTTTCTAGTTTTGTACTCACTGATTGGGACGTACAGTTTTACCCCAGTTCCGAACGGTATTTATGAGAAGCTTTTTCATGCCTTAATACTCGATAGTGTCGCCGTCACTATGCGAGGTGACCGCCGCCGAAAGAAATTGATGGTGGTCATAGCAGGGACCGAACCGTGGATCTCATGTACAAGAGGCTCGCACACTACCATTGCACCACCGACGGCCAAGAATAATACCAGCTAATATTTGAGTTAAGACTCAACTTGCAATAGCCGCGACGACCGTGTTGAACTAACAGTGAAATGTTAATACCTGATATGACGAATTGGGATTCGACTTGGGCGAACCATGTTTCATGTTGCTCTGGCCAGAAAGACAGAACCTTGAAGGAAACTCTGTTGACGACTGTTCTGTTGTCGGAAGTGATGTTTTACGTCTCTTCCCACTGACGCCAATGTTGATTGAGATGACGTTAATGCTCCGGCAGGCAGAAAATTCTAATTTTTATTAAAGGGGTTTTCAATAAGAGCGCTACAAAAGTTTTTTTAAATGAAACATTACCGGTTTTAGATACCAACGAAATTCTTTATTCCTGTGAAAGGACGTTCGATGCCATTATGTATGGAACTCGATTTCTTTTGCATGGCCACCACCACGCTGAACCCAATTTTCGACGGTTTTCAAGCATAAATCGGCCGATACTGCTGCAATTTCACGTTCGATATTCGTACGAAGTTCATCAATAGTCGCTGGATTGTTGGCATAGACCATAGACTTGACGTAGCCCCACAGGAAATAATCTTACGGCGTCAAATCGCACGACTGAGGCGGTCAATCGACTAGGCCATTTCGTGAGACAACACGTTCACCAAACTTGGTTTCCAATGAATTGATTGTGGTATTCGCTGTGTGGCTTGTGGCGCCGTCAAGTTGGAACCACATGTCGTCCAAGTCCATATTATCCAATTGGGGCCAAAAATATTCGGTTATCACTGAACGGTAGCGATTCGCATTCACAGTAATGTGCCGGTCTTGATCATCACGGAAGAAGTACGGCCCAACGACGCCGCCGGCTCATAAACCGCACCAAACCGTAATTTTTTCGGGACTCATGGATTACGTGTGACTCATGGATTACGTGTGGGTTGCTGTCTGACCAATAACGCACATTTTGCTTATTGACGAAGCCATTCAGCCAGAAATGAGCCTCATCGCTGACGACCATAAATTGGACGTAGCGCTCTTAAACTTCAGGCCACTGACTCCAAATTTCGGTAGTAAATTTTAATAATTTCGACTCGTTTTTGGCTCGTATATCTTTCCATGATGAAATGGCAAACCTTACTGAAGAGAAATGTCAAAAGAGCGGGGAAAAATCCGTTATTACCGTCCGTATTCTATTAGGGACGTCGGGACCACCAATTGTAGGGATCGAAATCTCGGTGAACCACATTGAAGGTTAAGTCGATCAAACCTGGACCGAAGAACTCAATTGAAACACGTTGGTTCTTCTAGTGACTATTGCATGCTATCGCCGTTTTATTATTACATATGTAAATGATTTAAAGAATATTGGTAGTTCGTGTGTAAGTGTATTAGAGCACATATACAAATTTATGAATATCTAATACAACGCATAGTGGCATCGACTATATTATAGCGATGTAAAAAGACTTATACTAAAAGATACGTTTAACAGCAATCAAAATTTATTTTTAATTATTTTACCTTACCCTTATTAATTTGGTGATACCAATTGTATACATTTTCTAAGATTTTTTGACGGTCTCTGGGTCTATCTCATGAATGGGTCGGACTATATTAGCGTTACGGGTGTGGATAGCTTCTAGATTATTCGCACAGCATCGGCACCCCAAAAGAAAAAGTCTAAAGGGCTCCAATTACAGGTCCGAGGAGGTCAACTGGCACCATCAAGACGGGTGATTCTGAACTTAGTGCGCAATATATTGGTTGCTTGATGAGCTATGTGACACTGTACGGCATCCTGTTGAAACCAAAGATTAGCGAAGTTCATATCTTCCATTTAAGCCAGTAAAAAGTACGTAAAAATTGTTCTCTAGCTCTCGCCGGTGAAACAAATGGGCCAATGATGGGATCACTCCAAAATCTACACCACACTGTTACCCTATGTTGTTATACTGACTTCTTGGAAATGACGTGTAGGTTTTCCGATCGCCAGTGCCGGCAATTTTGTTTTTTGACAAAGCCTCCAAGATGAAAATGCGAATCGTCAAATTCGGTTGGTGTTTACAACATTTCCCAAAGTTGTTCAAGCGTAAAGCGACTCAGTTTGGTCCGCGAACAGAAATAATTAATGAGTGCCAAAATAACATCAATTAACATGACCACCCGTTACTTGCGGAGAACTGCGCTGATGAGATGTCTTTGTATGCAACAAAATAGCTAAATACCCAACCATCAACCCCAGTAATCACTTTAGCATGATTTTTTTCCTTTCCTCGGTATGAATTGAAAATCAAATATTAAATTTTAATTAATATCGTACTCATGTTGATTAAGTATGTAGTTGAAAATATGTATAAATATACATTAATTATGTACTCAGTTTAAATAAAACATTAAATCTAAATTAAGTCCATAGTCCAGTTGATAGCGTCTGTTATTGAATAAAAATAAATTATTGATAGACTTTGAACTTATGCACATTTAACTGAAAATTTTATGAAATATATATTATATAAGTTCTTATATTATCCAATTTAATTGCAATGATTTGACAATTTTCTTAACTAGTTAGAAAAATATATACTTATATATTCGTTAAAATAATAAATAACTATGTATATGTATATGTATATGAGATCGGTTAAAATCTTGAAACCGTGGCATTAAACTAAGGGCCTTATTCATAAAAAATTGTGAGAGGTTTGGGAGAAATTTTTGTATGATAAACTAATAATCATGATAATATCCAACCTCTCATGACTTGTTATGAATAAGGCCGTAAAAGTTTAGGAGGGTGTGACCAATAATCACTTCAGAAAACGTCGACTTACTTGAGGATAGCCACCTTGTAGTGGGTCTTGATTTAAGTAAACGAATTTCTCATGAATTGTGTCGGGTCAATCGAAAATGTAACATAATTCTATATATTTTGCCAGTCTAAGTTTACATATGTTATTCCAACATTATAATGTTATAAGTTGTAATTTCCTTTAAGGCTGTAAGAGATCATGTTTTCTCTGGTTAGTGAAAAAAATATAAATGCCGCAAGTGGGATTCGAACTCACATTCGCTGGACGGTCGTTTCGATGTTTGTGAAGCATCATCTTCAGCAGCATTTAGCCCGTTAAGCCACTGCGGTGTGTATTTACGCAATTCGCTAACCGAAGACATTTATTAATTGTGTGCAGAGCGATTGTAGTCGCTACTTACACATTGCTTTCCTACTTACACGCACTGATGCAGAAGTTTTGAAAGTTCTATTTATAGAACGAACTATTCTAATTGTAGTTGTCTCGTTCTGTTTTGGTTCGAATCCAACAAAAAAAAAAAATTCATGGGAAAGCGAGAAACTGAAACGATTGAAAATTCAGGCATTTTCCGGGAAACAACTCTAGTGTTAGAGGAATCCAAATCAGCTGTTTATCGCTTAATAGATAAATAAAATAAATATTAAAATATAACAACTTAATAAACAGAAATGGGTAAATTATATCATTCATATTCGATATCGTTTTCTTTTCATTGCAGGTTTACATAGTAGGCCACATACCACCCGGCTCCGATGAACGCCATATTGGGCTACAACAAAATGGACATACCACTTTTACAGAAAGAAACAATAAACGTTATCTTGAACTAGTACGAAAATACTCATCAATAATTCAGGGACAATTTTTCGGCCACTTACATTCGGATTCATTTAGAATAATCTACGACGACAAAGGTACGTACGAATTCGATCGCTTGAAATGATAATGTGTTATATTAAGTAAACAAATTAAATTCACTACTGGCTAGAAAAAGTCAAATCTCGTCAAATACAAGGTTCGAGCCAGGACCTTGGGGATGATATTTCAATACCACAGTAAAAAATATTTTAAAAACACAAAAATTTTTCTAAACTTAATTAATAGTGCAATATTACAAAAAATATTTGTAGTAATTTAGTTCTTACGATGCACAGTGGGTGATTTCTCGAACAAAATGGAAATAATTCGGAGGTTTCTGGACAGCTTGTCGAAGATGAAATTTCAGATGAGATATTTTACTATTGCAGTTCTCAAATTTTCTAAAATAATCAGAATAATTTGAACAGTTGTGCAACTTTATGTATTATTTTTGTTGGAATGGTCTTTTCATATATTTGTTACGCTACTGTCTCATATTTGGGTCAACTCTTAATTTTCCAGTTATCTAATATTTTCCGAATTATATGAGACAATTTCACGCAAGTGAAAATAAATTTAATTCTTGAAAAGCGAACAATTAATTACACGCAGAAAAATAGCCGCCCCAGCAACATATATGAATTGGATATTTACTACCTTTTTATTTCTTTGTTGTCTGTTTGGTTTTTGTTTTTATCGGTTTTCGAGGAGTAACAAACAGCATCTGGGTCTCCAAAACATATATTATATAGCCTATTAATCATTGAGTCTTAAACATGTAATATTGAATAGCAAACACAATGTATTTGGGCACAAGTATAGTATATTTGCAACAAGCTACAAACACGTTATATTTGCATCCAAACAACAAAAAATACAAACAACAAATATATTTTAAATACAGCTTTTTTGTAAAGAAATGACTGCCAATGTAAGTTAAAACAGTGATGCAACCCCAAATGGCATTACATATTTACCTCAAGGAAATCAATTGCAAGGTTCCGAAACGTGTAATAACTTTGTGAAAACTATGAATTTTTATCTTTCGCAAATCTTTTGTTTACCCAAATTTAAATTATGGACTTTATGTTCAGTTAGGGTTCAGTAGTTAAATTTATGATTTGGTTGTTAGCAGAATATTAATCTGGAAGTTATGGGTGTTAAACCCTATTATTTCATGCCTTCTTTTTATATTCTTTAAATCGTGACTGAGCCCCTTGTACACTGTGAAAGCCATATCCCGTCAGGAATAACCATCAATAAGTTGCCCTTCAGTTTCTGCAGCATGACCATGATGTCATTAGTATGATGTTGACCATTGCACAGTGGGTCCGATGGTAATAATATCAGAACATTTAAACGACTTGTCCGATGGTTCGAAGATGTTCTAAAGATTTGGAGAGGAAGAGCAAGAATTTTAGAATATTGTATTTGGAGTCCACTTGTTACTATTTAGCACATGCCACCGGGTGTCGAAAGCGACCACTTTTGTGTTTTTTCCTGAATACCTGTAACTTTTAAAACTGTTCGCTGCTTTATATGGCTTTATTTAAAGGAATCTCCGAATGGTGAACAAAAAATACACTTAGGTGTATGATTTATCTCATTTTCTTCAAAATATGTTTGCAATTATAAATATTAATTTTTACACTGAGCCTTTTCAGTTTGTTGTTAACATCTCGGCTACTTTTTTGAGAAAAAAAAATAATTTAAAATAAACTTTGAATTATCTCAAACCATTTGGAAATAACATCTTCTCAAAGTTCAATAGTTTTTAACCTTAATCAAAATTTTTCCGAAAAAGTATCATTATTATGCTGCTGTTATCTGTGAATTTTTATACTTTTTTTCAAAGACAATACATAAGGATTGTTTCTAAATGTAACATTCTTTGCTTTTGAATATTATTATTTGAATATTCGCCCTACAACCAGGAACGTTTGAAAATCGGCAGGTTGTGAAACTAAATCCGTTTTGTGTGCCTGCCAAAAGTTTTGCTTGCTGATTTTTCAAATTTCTTTTTTTGTGTCGGATCATGCGACGCGAAACCTGGGAACCACGGGTTGAAATAATTCACATATCTTGAATTTAATTTGTTGATGAAGATGATGGTGTCTCATTATATAAGCGGCTTCTTAAAGGTACAAACGATGCCATAGCAATAGTTGAGAAATCTGTATTACATTCATATTGTTGCTTGTATTCTCATAATACAGATGATCCATCGCAACGCCATTTACGTATTAAAGTTATCTCGGGGTTATTAAGGAACTCTATTTACTCTTCTTGCCATTATTATTCTTGAAGCAGGGTTTAGAAAAAGATGTAAGAGTCCAATTTCTGTACTTGTTTCGTTAACATATACTACAGAGAACAATACTTTAGCCCTAGTAGCTTGCAAGAATTTCACTGAAGGCAAATAACCTTATTATTTTTCAATAAGAGCCTAACTTATAATTTTATATTCGTTCCTTGAGAGGCATAAGTCTAGCACAAGTGGGAGCGAATTTCGTCGGTAAACTCAGTAGTAAATGTAACTTTCTACCATTCTTCTTAATCTCTGCGGAGATCCAGTTGGCAGTATATTAACAATCTGTCAAAAGGATTTTATTTGAATTCTCAACAATGTCGTAATATACCTACCCGTTAATAACGTTGTTCAGTGAGTGTTGATATTGTTCTCACGCTGCTTCATCGTTGTCCTGTCTAAAACATCATCGTAATCCATCATAGGGCGATCAAAAAATTATTTTTCTGAAATTCTGTTAGTGACTCTGACTTCATCAGCTTGCATTATTGCCTTCATGAATCGTCCTTTCATATACTTTGTAAAAAAAATTATATGTTGACCACAGCAGTAATGTTCGACCTTATACCACATATCCTATCAATGGTAAATATGTACAAGTCTTTGCAACCTCATCGAACAATATCTGATATCTTCTTGCAATTCCCAAATTACATTGCAAAGTGTATTGTATTTTATTGTGATACAGATTGATTTGATGAGATTTTTCATTCTTTATATTTTATCAGCAACTTATATACTTACATACTCAATCAACCCAGAGGGGTCAAGGGCCTTACAAATTCAGGATACCATGTTTGGCGTTATCTGCTGCTTTTCTCCTCCAGTTGATAACACCAAGCTCTCGCGGGTAATATTCTAATTCCGACGAAGTCGTGATGGTCCTATTTATGATGTCCTTCGACTACGTCTTCGAATACCTTTCACACTGACTCATTCTTACCCATTTTTCTGACATGGCCTAGCGAGCTTAAACGCGCTATATTGATCCGGATAACCACTTCGACGTCGGGATACAGATTATACAGCCATTGGTTCATTCGCCGTCGATACTCGCCGTTTTCTTTATTGGACCATATATTTTTCGGAGCATTTTTCTCTCATACCATGCTATATGACCAAGGTTTTTTGCGCGCTAAGCAAGACAAATTGTATGAGAGAGAGGGTCTTATCTCTGAAGTGTTTGCTTAGCCCGAAATAACAAATGTTTCAAGCACAATTCACCGTTTGATTTGCAGGCTGACGTTATTGCGTCTATTCACGGCAGAAGTAAAGAAGTTCGTCCACTACCTAATTATAACGGTTATCAACGTTTACCTTCCCCCCAATCGGGTGGATGTTCTGTTTAGCGAAGCCATTAATTTAGTTTTATCCTCGTTTACTGCCAAACCAGCTTTTGCTGATTACTTCTCAATTCTTGAAAATGCTGTAGTAACTTCTCGCAGATTTCACCCAATGATGTCTAAATCTGCAGCATCCATGAGCTTCATGTGACTTTGCTGTTGATCGTTTTATTCGTGTTGACCTGCAGGTTTTTTCAAGATGATCTCAGTTACTATGTTGAAGAGATCGCTTGATGAAATGTCGCCTTGTCTGAGCCTTCGCCTCATACTAAATGGTTCGATGAGATATTTACCAATCCTTACAGAGGATTTCGAGTCTGTTAGTGTCATTCAAAAAAGTATATCAGGCTCTGACATAGCGTGGTACAGGGATTCGAAGGAAGCCTTATAAACTACAAAAAAGTGTTCGTTGTCGATTTTTTTCGTGTATTTTCATCAGGATTTGTCGTAATGTGAATATCTGATTTGTTCAGGTCTGTAAAAAACTTTCGCACATTACGCTCGAAAGAACCTTGTATGCGATGCATAAAAGGCGTATTCCACGATAGTTTGTACATATACTAGTATCGCCTTCTTTCATTCGTCTTTCGTCTAACAGATTTTGCATATGAGCAAGACTCAAACAGCTCAGCCGGTAGTTCATCAGCACCTGCCGCTATGTTATTCTCAAGCCATGAAATCGCAGTTCGAACTCCACTTTAGCCTCTGTAAGGATGGCATTCGACGCCATCGTCCGGTTTTGGCGCAACACCCTCATCTTTATTGAAGTCTCCTGGAGCAAGTAAGGTAGATAAGTGATTTCTCCATATTCCCAACATACTTTGCACACCATCTGAGACTAAATTCCCGTGGTTGTCTCTACAAAAGGGAGACTCAAACTAGTCTCATTCTTTCTCCTATAAGATTAAATTTACTCACTCTCGCGCTTTCACCACAACAGGTTTTGCTTCTTAAATGAACAAGTTACCTCTCTTCTCATTATAACGCCCCGTGGCGGTTCGCTTTGCAACTGAATGAGGCATTGCCATATGTGGAGCGTTCAATTCATCACTTGCCAAGCGACACTCTTATTAGTACCATGGTTTGTTTTTAAGCGGTTTTTTACATCCAGGTACGATCTCTGCAGCAGTTGTCATAGAGTGGGAAATGTTCTACCGCTGCGCTTCATGATCATGAGGCGAGGTGTGTTTTGCACCAGTATCTGAGTCAGCTTCTCTGCATTGGCCGTAGCTATCTCTCGTACTTGCAGCTTTCTATAAGGCTTTCGCTCTGCTTAACCTGTGAACCTGTGTGACATGTAGTGATCCAAATCAATATTAGCTCCTCGAATCACATATACTTCCATTACACTACTAGAGTGCTCTTCATCAATTACCGGGTGAACAATCTGGTTCTTCGTCTGTTGATCAGTAGATATCCAAGTAGCTTTATGGATGTCTTTATGTTGGAATCTCGTACTACCCACGACCATATTTTTCGCTGCGGCAAAATATAACAGTCTTACTCCATTATCGGAAATGATGACGTGTAGGCTGAATTTACCGCTGGTTGGTTCAAAGACATTTTCTGAGCCGATTCTGTGCGATTTGTATTTCGCTTTTATGCGGATGGTGGCTATCGCTTACTCACGAGGTTGAATCTTGAGGCTAGATGTTGCAGTCTTTTGTCAACTACTTCAAAACATGCTTTTCCTCATGCCTGCTGTAGTATATGTCACAGTTCTTCTTCATTATACTCGTACATCCATGATCTGTGCATCGCAACTCCTAGATAGCAGTAACGTCAGTCTTGCAATTCTCGAGGGCATCTACCATACAAGTACATATCTGTAAATCGTGGTCCTTATAAGGTTTATTGGGGGTCGGAAGCAACTAGGGTTTTTATATTTCTCAAACTGATTTTGTATTTTCACTTCCATTATAACGGTGGCGGAAGGAAAGGCCAGCCCACCTTGGTTTAACATTTTACCTACTGCCAGGATGATTATGTATCAGCCACCCATTATGGATCAGTCACTGACTAGAATGCAGTGTGTCGAATCTAGATTTTTTGTTTCTTTACTTTTAATCCGCCGTAGGCCGGTAGTGATGGCTCATCCCCCTTCAAAGAACAAAAAATAATGTCCGCTAGTTCGAAGAGCTTCTGTGGACCCTGCCACCTATTTAACCGGGACCCATCAGTAATAGCATAACCAATCAAGATGCTCAATCGTTTCAACTTCTCACTCTAGCTATATACTCGCAAATGAGTGTCTTGCAGAAACTTCCCACCTACACGGTCAGTCCCATGTCCCAAATTATATAACTGACTGATCCTATATTTCCTGTTAGGTAAATATGCGTCTCCTGACAAAACAAAATAACAAATAGGTACCACAATAGAATAAGTACCATTTAAACAAATAAATCTATTTAAAATGCCCCATGAAAATCATATATACAAAAATATCATATTGCCCAGCAAAATCGTCCGATTGCAATTCCTTTGTATATGTGACCTCACAGGTAGTCATGGGCTAATTATCATAGGGTCAGCAGCCCTGGAAGGTATAAATATATTAAATTTGGTCGATATTATATGCAAGGTATCCCAAAAAGAGAGGGTACATAGCACATAATGATGCCAAATCTTAGTTTCATGAAATAATATGCCAGGGATAAAATTTAACGCGTTTCGTGAAGTCGTACAGAAATTACCACACTAGTCAGTAAACCAGGTAGGGAAAATATTGGGTTATCGAATTGATTAACCGTTGATCGATTAATCGAACATATTGTTTCACATTTCTATTCATTTATTTACTCGCATTTACTAGAGTACACTGAACGAAAAAGCATCGTCACAGGTATGAAAAATCTTCATCACCCCAACAACTTTTATCATCGAAAGTGAGCTAAAGTACAGTTTCATTCCCGTTACGAAAATGATGTATGATGATGAAAGTATGTTGCTGCTGCAATGAATCTGATTCATCATTGCAATGAATTTGTTTGTTTGTGTTTTTGATTCTAAAATTTTGAATTTTTGTTCCGAAAATGGTCTTAATTTGCTAAATATATGATATCCATTACAGTCGTCTGGAGAAAGATTATGGTAGCTGAGGGGTTGAGTGTTATTGTGGCCGTTGTATTCAGGTCCTGCAATTAAAAACAAATTTGAGGATTTTATTATTAAGATTTATATTTAAGATATGAAATATCTAGTTATGTCTGTACTTACCAGGAGCATAAGCTCTACTCTCCTATGGATTTCATCACAGCAATTGATCCATGTTCTAAACTTCCATTAACACAGAACCACATCATTGATTTCTTAAATTATGCAATTGCGGTTGTGTTGAGGGTTCTATCGTTCAATAGAGCGCCACATCTCCCCGTTCAATTGTAGCGCCACATAAGCCAAAGATCGCTCTGAAAGCATTTCCTTCAAGTGCCTTTTTATTTATTTCAAACAAATTTGTTAAAATTTCGATTGAATTCATTTCATTATACGTTAAATTGTTATTTTTTTGTTCGCCTTACTCGAAACACTTTGTTTCTTTGATTTCTTCGTTTTCATTGACTTTGAAACCAAATGCCAGTGTAAAGAAACAAGCGCGACCGAATTATGGTTAAAATACAAAAACACCAACATTTGGTTGCGATTTGTATCATCACGCTCATAGACACACACAATGTTTCGGGGTAGTTTTTCTGCTATCGATGCGTCATTTTCTTTGCTGGCGTGTTTCTCCTTGCATTCTGTTTATTTATGTATTTGATTTAAAACGATCACAGCAAACACATAAATTCACACTTTTTATTTGTCACAATAAAAGATTATTACTAAGTATAACTAATGAGTCTGTTTTAACAAAGTTATTTACATTAGCAAGTTACATTAACAAAGTATATTACACTTTCGGTTGTTGCAAAGGAAATTATTTAAGATGTGTACATGACCCAGCAGATTTAAGTGCAATTCTAGCTCTGTTTTTTGACTTCTGAACTTTTTTTTGAAAAAACATGCTAAATGTTTTTTAGCACTTTTTGGGCAATTTTTTACCGATATATTGTATTTTTTTATAATGTAAGTATATCTGTTTTTCGGAACAGAGCTCTGAAAAAATGCTTATTTCTAACCAGGAATTGTAACATATAAATATAAAATATAAAAAGTAAGAGATAAACCTAATGTCAGTAGTTTAAAACTCATGCCTTTACTTTTTTTTAATTTTCAACCCATTTTTCTACAAAATTCAAATTAAATAAAACTACAAGTTGTTGCAGCAACGAAATGAAAAATTTTCAAAGAAGTCTAGTATGAAATTTGTCGTTACATCGACTACGAAATTGTCGGATATACTACACTTTTCACTATAACAATGTAAAAACATTAACGAAAATGTTTCATCCATGCAACGACACGTTTTTCTTTCAGTGTTAAAATGATATACATTTTCAAATTAAAGTATGGGTTTCGGATATGAAATTTTAGTTAAAAATGTGCCACTTAATCAAAATTATTAATTTTACATATGAATTTAAAGTTGTATTTTTCAAAATTTGATAAAAAAAATTAATTTTAAATAGATATAATTTTAAAATATAAATAAAATTTTATTACGTGATTAAAATTTTAATATTTTATAACCCAATCCCAGAAACGAAATTTAAGAAAAAAAAATTAACAAGTACAGAAGTTTCAGTCGGTTCACCCGACTCACCCTTAGTAATCCTTTCGGATCCAGTTCCATTAAAAAAGGTTCAAAGTTTTGTTTTGGCAGCCGATGATCCTTCAGTTACCCGTGGCAAAATTGCCCGCATTCAATAGTTCATTTTTATTAGCAACTTAATTACGGTGTGTTGTGTACTACCTCGTATTTGTCCTCTCAAAATTTTTATCTGAGGTTCGAAATGGTTAAACAAACACAGTAGTTTTTGAAAACTATTGCCTAGTAGCAAATTTCACTAAAATCGATTTTTGTTTATGGGAGATATCGTGTTAGTCATATCGAAAGCCGACCATAATTTGTATCGTGAGTGGAGGTTTACGAAATGAAGCCTAATACAAATTTCACTAAGGTTGGAAGTATTTTACCAGAGTTTGTAAGGGAGGGCGTAGTGGCCTCGCCAATTTTCTCCAGTCAAGAACAAATTTACAGATAATTAAGCAATATCTGATTTGAAGCTAATTAGATACACTAAATATATCGATTTGTATGGGATGTACCAGAAGGAGTTTCGGCTATATTTTTAAAAAATTTATTTTATGCGTATTGGAACACTGTGAGAAACCCGTAAAAATTTCTTAGTTTTTCGATTGGACGCTTCGTTGTACAGATATAGACAATTTACTTCAAATTTTCTGATGTGGAGTAATTAATTAATCATGGAGTTTATACCTATTATCGAATAATCGGAGAAAACAATAAATTAATATAACATTATAATAAAGGTGCTCTTAAATTTATAACGAGCAGGTTTCACAACATCTTTCAACGGAGAAACGCACAGTCAAATATTGGTTTGGTAGTGCTTTTAATTCCGATCTTTTTTTTCATTTTGAAAGACATGGGATGCTCTCGGGTCAGGGTTGTCCTTTCCTCTAAAAAACTGTTAAACATACTTCTGGAATTTTTCTGTTTCCCACTAGAAAATAAAGCACAGTTGTTTGCATCAACAATGAAGAAACGCAGTTTTATTGCCACTGAAAGAATTTCAAATTATAGAAGTCGTCATGAGAGTTTCGACTGCTAGTTTTCAAAAACGACAGTATTTGCTGTTGTCATAATATCCATTAATTTGGAAGACATACACTTCAGCTGAATGTCGTTTATATATTGACAGCAGCAAGTTAAGCTTGAAAGCTGTTTGGTTGCGCCAAGATCATGGAATTCCCCCAATTCCTGTGGCGCACGCAGTTAACATTACATAATCGTATAAGTCCATTTCTAAATTACTGAGTCTAATAGAGTCCGAACAATCAGTGTTGCCAATTTTTCGCGTTTCGCGCTAGATTTACTGCTCTTCAACAACCTCATTTTTTCTCATTGGATCGTTTTTTAAAAATCGTGCTTAATTAGCGCGTTTGACTTTAGGGGGTTTTAAAATTCTTGAATGACAACAATCTCACTCCCGATTTTTGCAACTATTAAAAAAAATGTTTAATATTGAGCAGTGGTAAGTAATCTTGTTATTTCTTTTGGTCAACAAACGTTCATATAAACAATTTCTGAGAAAGTTTTAACGAATTTATTTGAAATTTTGATAATGTGTACATTTGTTGTCTAAGGATTTTGTAATTAATATGTACACATATTTAACTCAGTTTTAGGTTGAATTTTATGTTCAAATGTGTTGGGTAGGGTGGGTCGCTGATGTATGGGACAGAAAAAAAAGTGATTTGATCATATTCTAATAGTGATATTATATTGTCTTATTTCTAAACAAACAATAATTGGCTAAAAACAGTATAAATATGTCACATATTTTGCCCGCGCAAGAATTTCAAAATTTGAAAAACAAGAAAACAGGTTATTCTTTTAATTTTAGTTTTTATTAAAAAATATCAAGTCTTATGTAATATATAATTAAACAAAAATATTGCATTCAGCTCATAAAAAAATAATATTAAAAAAAAACTATGTGAAGGTTATACAAAATTAACAAAATCAATTTATTCAAATTTCAGGTCAATAAAGACAATAATAATTATAATATCTATGGTGCAAAATCAAGCTTTGTGTCAAATTTTGGCACAGATTTTTTAGAGGCCAATTTAGCCAGGATAAAAGCCTCTCTTGACGCTTTATTACACAATGTCATCGCTGCTTCTGTCACAACCTTAACTGTCCGCTCTACTGCTTGTGTATGACACGGCAGTTTATTAAAAATAAAATGTTCATTCGATGTTGCCATTTGCATTAAATCTGCATTTGAATAGTTGCGAAGAATTGATGCAAAGTCAATTTCTGGCCAATTTATGATTTCATTGTAAAAGATTGCATTAAAATTTTTTTCCGGAACTTCGAAAACACGTGGCTTATATCCTGTCACAGGCGAATTTCTTGCATTCATTATTTTATTCATCGCTATTTCTCTCAAATGCTGTTGTTCATCGGTTAATAGAGATAGGAGCAAATCCTCTGGGTCTGCAAAATAGGCATTTCGCTGAATTACAGGATCAATGACAGCTTTCAGTTCAGACGGCAGATAACTTGCATTTTTAATTAATTGAAAAAAGTTTCGATCCACTCTGAAGAGTTGGGTGTGCTTTAACATGGAACGATACGGCTGTATAAACTTTGACAACGTAGTGAGATAGATGTATTAAATTATCGGATGGTTTTGATGTTGAAATATAGAGGCGTAATCTTCTATTGGCTTTAGTGAACCACCGAGCATGAGATAATTTACCTGGTGATTTATGTGCCAAATCGTCAGGACATTTCCCAGTGATTACTGCAGTAGTTGGCTGGATATAGCTACGTAATCAACAACAGGCTTTGTTTCACACTTTTCCAAGAGCTTACCTATAGGTCCATTATGAAACCGGTCCAGAAGTTTTGCCATCTAATTTATTGAATAAATGGCTTAAAGGTAGTTCATTTAAATGCAGCATACAGATAATCCATTCTAGAGAACACTTCAACCTCTCTTCAAATAGTCTCATTATTCCTCGAAATTTTCTCGTGTTTGTTACAGTACCGTCACAACCAATTGCAAATATATCATCGATGCAGATTTAGTTAGATTTAAGAAGCTCATTTATAGCCCGCTCGATGCTCTTGGCAGTACCTTGTAAAGCAGTAGCGTATCCCACGTACAGGGAGCCTGGCTCTTTTAAGACAGATATATGTTCCTCAACTACAACTTCGCAATATTTCGTGTTACCTTTGCTCACATATTTCAGCGTTTTGTCTTTATGTCCATCGAAGTAAATAGCAGGCATATTATGATTACATTGATTTTGTAAAAGTTCATTACGTGTTTGTTTCTTTGTCTTCTAATTTTTGATTTGTCTATAACTTCAATGTCAGAAAATATATCATGTAATACTGCCGAAGCAATTGCTGCAGCTGCTCTATCAGATACGCCATAACGATCGGATGTTTTAGCTACTGTAGGAAAGTTGCGAATAGTCTTTTTGCAACATGCTGTGAAGTTGAAAGTCTAGTAGGTGGCGGTAACGGAATACTTTCTTCGCTATCACTTGTAGAGGAAGAAAGTGTATGATCTTCATGTTCATTTTCGTTCTGTTTAAGCTTCGATGATGAAAAACTTTTCAGGTTTCGAGAAAGCTTCTTTTGTAATACTATTGTCCTGTTGCGATCGATGCCACTTATCATAATTTTTCGATCATTTCTTTGATCGAATAAGAAGGGTTTTTCTTCATTAGGAACTTTCTTATCTCGAGAGCAAGAACATATATCAAATAACGCTTCACTTTTACGCAGGAAATCAGTTTCTTATCTTCTGGCAATCTTTTTAATGACTTCAAATGATTTTTACATTTTGCGTGGAAAACTTTTAATAATTGTATTGTCCTTGTATGCGTTACAATAGGAATCGAAGCCTTTCTCCATATATCTTCAACCTTTTTGGTCACTATGTCAGCTGTGCATTGTAGTTTGGTTGCGTTGCTTATTTTTTTTGGTTTTTAATTGTTGTCTTTCCCATTCGTAGCATTTCATAACGTCTTGGTACGTTGGTAATACGTTGGTTTTTAAATCACCAATGCTTACAAATATAGGGCATCTATAAGATTTACTTCTGCTTTCCATACTGTTACAAAAACATCAATCACTGTTGTTATTTCACATCAATAATGTAATAAATTAAATTGAGTACTTACGCAATATATGTTCAAAATAATTATCACGAATAATTTTAGATTAGAAAAGGTCTGACAACTGACAAGAACTGACTTCTCTGTAAACACAAATAATAACTAAAGCACTTTATGTCGGAAATAATCCAGCACTCTTCTCCGGCATATAACGGTAAAATTATCAGTAATTTACTTATTTGCTTGAAGTCGCAAACAAAACAACAACAATATTTGTTGGTCGCCTTCTACAAATCACATGTACAAGAATATATTTTTTAATATATATAATATATAATATAATATATAATATAAAGTCGCATACTTGATTTGTATTTCGTGTATTTTTTACAAGAACGGCAAATAAAATTGAAACAAAATTTTGCTATTAGAAGCTGATCTAAGACAAACACAAATTTCACCCCACCCTAGTGTTGGAGTCTGATCAATTATAGTAAAAATTGTAAAAGCCATTACTAAAAGGCGAAACAATAGCCTTGTGAATTTATTTTAAGTGTCTAATAATATCTGAAACATCAAACGGTCATACCTTATCGAAATAGAACGGAAACAACCTGAAATTGCATCCAAAATAAATGCGTCGAAACCCCTAAATACTTAGGGTGTCCCAATAAACGTGCACGATATAGTTTAAGAATGAAACGCAGTGGTGATATTTTTATTGCATTACAAGGTGGACATGTTACGTATGGTAGATAAGTATCTGGCAAATGCATCCGCGGCTCTACTAACATGCCCTTGCTTCGCGAAATTTGAGGTTGTTGTGGTCGATGCCAAATTGATGTAGACGGGCTTTCGGCGACACTCCCGTTTACAGCAGCAATGTTTTCAAGAGACCAGCCGGTACTTTGGCGTACAGGACACATCCAGTTCAGAATCAACCCAGTGTCTTTAAAGTAGTTGATCACTCTTCGAATTGTTGGCACTTTTTTGCACTTCCACCACCCCCCATTTTGTAACAGGTTTTCACAGTAATAACGCGTTCTTCTTTTGTGTAGCGTTCCACTATTAATAATCGTAACAATCGCAGAGGACAGCCGTCAAATTTCAGAGCTGAAATAAATGAACGACTGTTGACCAAAAGTAACAACCAGATTACCACTGCTCAATATTAAACTTTCTATTTAATAATTGTAAAAATTTGGCGTGAGATTGTTGGCATTCGAGACTTTAGAAACCCCCTAAAGCCAAACGCGCTTATTTAGCGCGATATTTAAACGTTTTTAAAACGCGCCCATGAGAAAAAAGCGACTTATGTGTTTTTGAAAATCGCTAAATATAGCACGGAACGCGGCAAATTGGCAACACTGGCTGTTCGAACTCTATTAGACTCAGTAATTTAGAAATAGGCTCATATGATTAGTTAACGTTAACTTAGTGCGCCACAGGAATTGAGGGAATTGCATGAACTTGGCGCGACCAAAAAGGTTTTCAAGCCTATCTTGCTGCTGTCAATATATAAACGACACTCAGCTGGGTGGTATGTCTCACAAAATTAATTGATAAAGCCACGTATTCAGTTCTTGCGGGAGACCGAACAATTCTGATGTGGAGAGTTACCACCTATTTTTGATGTACACTCCGGTTCACTTATTTGCAATTTGTAACCGATCGTATCTTTTGCAATTTGTAACCGATTGCAAAATTTTAAAATGGAAATGGAAGCTAGACATCTTGAGATATAAAAAAATCACGACAATAGTGGTTTCTTAACTAAAGAACTTTTTTTGAGCAATTTATAAAAAAAGACCAAAACACGTTTTATTGTTCAAATTATCGATAAGTTAAAATTCGGGTCCCAAGTGGTCATCAAACAATCGTACGAAATAATTTTGGCGTAACAACCCTGTAATTGATTTTGCCTACGCAATTTTCGCAAAATTGACTACCACAGAAATGAACAGTGAGCGAAATTTTGTGTCGTTATTTTTTATACACGTACTTCTTGGAAATATCAAATACTGTAGATTTTCAAAAACTAGCAGACAAAACTCTCGTGACGACTTCTATAAAATTGTTTTCTCCGTTTATTCGATTAATAGGTATAAACTACACGATTAATTAATTACTCCACATCAGTCAATTTAAAGTACTCTTTTAAATGTGTGACATAAAATGTTTGATTAATCGATCAACGGTTAATCGATTTGTTTCCCCAATATCTACCCTACCTGTTGTACTACCTACCTGTTGTACTACCTACCTGTCAGTGTGATAATTTCTCTACGACTTCATCAAACGCGTTAAATTGTATCCCACGAATTATTATTTCATGAAACTATTATTTAGCATCATTAATACCTCGCATACAATATCCATCACCTTTTATATTTTTATACCTGCCAGGGCTGCTGACAATATGATAATTTGCCCAAGGCAACCTGTGAGGCCACATATACAAAGGAATTGCAAGTTAGGATTTATATTTATACTGTATTTATCCTATCCTAGTTAATGTGTCAAACATTTGCTCCTGTAATTTAAATCGACTCTTTTCGCGTTGTTAACACGTTCGCCACTCAGCGTCACATATATGTGACGTGGGAGTTTTCATAAAAACAAACATATACATATGTGTCGCAAAATTATTGATATGTTTTAGGCTTTTATTTCACGATAGTTTGTAGAAAGTAGTCTTCTTGTACGTTGTATTCATGTTCCACACGATGACTTTCTACGCGCGCTTTTTGTGTTCATTCTGTTTTGGTAACCCTTCGTAAATCTACGTGCGTTCAGACGATGACTTCCTAAATACAACCATGCATGATTTTTTTAACGTTTTGTCGATCAAACTTCTTTTGTTGTTTATTCGTAATGGAAAATGTAAAGTGCAAAACACACACTCCACAATTTTTTATTTTCTCCAATTCACCGAAAACATTTATTTCATTTAATAATTACTTCAAAACAATTGTTCGGCACTTTGTTTACTGTTGCTTTACCGCCATGTACAAATACGAAAGTGGTGAAAGAGAAACGTCGATATTCCCCCTCAAATTTCATTTCGTGATTCTTTCGTTACCTCTCTTGCTTCTCTACTTCCCTCACCAAGAAGCATCGTAAATCATGAAAAGTGACTCGCGTTAAAAAGTCATCGTGTGGAAGTCGCAGTAGTCTCCGACAAGGTGTCACATAGAATATGAAAGCTTTGGTTTGTGAATACGCTAGCAGTTATTTTAAAATTCGTTTTTTTTACAAAAATTGTTGTGTGTTAATTAATATGAAAACAAACTTTAAATGTGCTATCAAGATAGTACATTTGTGTTAATGTTATTGATATTAAAACTTTTAAGGTACGTTTTTTATAATTTTGTTTTATTAAATTTTATAATTTTTTTTATTTTTATAATTTTTCTCTATCTATAAGTACACATATAGAAAACTTATACATATGTATGTATGAATATTTTTCGTTGATTGTTTAGAATAGAGGACCCTAGAAAAAAACAAGTATCTGAAGAGGAAATTCTTGTAGCTATTTTAAATTCCAGCCAAAGTGATGTGGACTTGGAAGATTCTGGAAGCAGCTTTGCTCCAGATAGTGAGAATCAAGAGTCTGGGAAGAAGATAAAGTGTTAGGAAGCCATCGTGGTGGAATTGTTACAGCCGAAAATGATTGGATTGGTGTGGAGCTCGAATCGCAAAATATTGAATTTACTGGTGAAGAGAAAATATCGGTTGATTTACAACATAATG
Organism: Phaonia tiefii; assembly: GCA_963931995.1. NCBI lineage: Eukaryota > Metazoa > Arthropoda > Insecta > Diptera > Muscidae > Phaonia > Phaonia tiefii. The sequence continues at coordinate 192,700,211 of OZ008369.1, forward strand.
CAAAACCAGTGGATTATTTTATGCAGATATTTGATGAAGAGTTAATGAAAAAAATTGTTTTGTTATACTGGTATGTCTAAAAATAAAAAACTAAGGGCAAAATCGTTGAGCAAATAAAAAAGGTAATGGATCTATGTTTAACAATGCCCCTTAATGAAAAACCGGAAATCAGACTGTTTTGGAGCAAATATCCGCTTTATTCTCAAAATATTTTTTGGGCGACTATGAGGCGTACAAAGTTTGAAAATATACTTTGCTGCAAATGCTTCTATTTCCCTGAACAATGTGATAGATCTAACCGTCTACATAAAACTGAGAATGTTGTTAATTATATACTTCAACGTATAATAAAAATTTACAGTTCCCCGCAAAACTTATCTGTGGAATAAGCTCATCTTTTGTGGAGAAGAAGACTTGCATTTCGGTAGTATATTCCGAACAAGAGACATAAATACGGTATAAAGTTTTACGAATTTTGTAATACAGATGGATTTTTAATAAATATGCTTATTTACACTAGAAAAACTACTATTTGCCATGAAAAAGGACTTTCATTTGGAGTTGTTGCTAAGATAATGCAAAATTATTTGCAAAACGAACACACACTTTATACCTACTCATATAGACAACTATTACACTAATGTAGATCCTGCAGAATATTTATTGTGTAATAAAACAGCAATGAGTGGAACTTTAAGATCAAATAGAAAACGCAATCCCACAGACATATGTATGTCATAAACAGTAAGCTCTCTAGAGCAACAAAGGCATGAAATAAATAAAATAAATAAATTCATCCCATAAGGTAACATCTAGTACATCTACTGCTGGTCATTTTCCTGATGTAAACACTTCAAGAAAGCGATGTCGGCAGTGCAGTAAAAATAATAAGAGGACTGCAACAAAGTATATATGTGGAGTCTGAAGAGACAAAATTTGGCACACTCAGTAAAATGAATACACCTACATATATATATTAAATAATGACATTTTTGAATATATAATAATAATTTGTTTTAAATTTCTGTTTTACTGTTAGAAATCAAACCATTTAGAGACTCACATGTATGACACCAAGTCGTCCCAAATCTCATGTTACTTTTATTTATGTCACAGATACGTGACACTCAGTTTCTCCTAAGAAAATTGTTTAGAGAACTCGTCACATATAATGGGTTTTTCAATAAGAGCGCTACACAAGTTTTTTTTAAATAAAACAAAACCGGTTTTAGGTACCAATGAAATTCTTTATTCCTGTGAAAGTACGTTCGATGCCATTATGCATGGAACTCGATGTCTTTTGCATGTCCACCACGGCCACGATTGCAGAAGTCCAGACGCTGAACCCAATTTTTGACGGTTTTCAAGCATAAATCGGCCGATACTGCTGCAATTTCACGTTCGATATTCGTACGAAGTTCATCAATCGTCGCTGACTTGTTGGCATAGACCATAGACTTGACATAGCCCCACAGGAAATAGTCTAACGGCGTCAAATCGCACGACCGAAGCGGCCAATCGGCTGGGCCATTTCGTGAGATAACACGTTCACCAAAGTTGGTTTCCAGTAAATTGATTGTGGCATTCGCTGTGTGGCTTGTGGCGCCGTCCTGTTGGAACCACATGTCCTCCAAGTCCATATTATCCAATTGGGGCCAAAAATATTCGGTTATCATTGAACGGTAGCGATTCGCATTCACAGTAATGTGCCGGTCTTGATCATCACGGAAGAAGTACGGCCCAATGACGCCGCCGGCCCATAAACCGCACCAAACCGTAATTTTTTCGGGATGCAATGATGACTTATGGATTACGTGTGGATTGCTGTCTGACCAATAACGGATATTTTGCTTATTGACGAATGATTTTCCGATGAAAATCCGAATCATTTTCAAGTTGTTGCTCAGTCCAATTCACGAACATACGATGCTTATGGTGGTCAAGCGGCTTCAGTTCTTGCGTCAATTTGATCTTGTAAGGATGTAGGCCAGGACCTTATCGCAAAATTCGCCACAACGACGTCACAGAGAGACCCAACGCTTGAGAACGACGTGTGAGAGACACATTTGGGCTTTCTTGAACTGAAGCCTCAGCGGCAGCAATATTCTCTACACTACGGGCACTTCTTTGTCTCACTGGCACGGGAACATTTTGTACTGTGCCTGTGGATTCAAATTTTCCACTAGACGCTCAATTGTTGATCTGGTAGGACGATTATGACGACCATAAATTGGATGTAGCACTCTTAAAGTTGAGGCCACTGACTCCAAATTTCGGTAGTAAATTTTAATAATTTCGACTCGTTGTTGGCTCGTATATCTTTCCACGATGAAATGGCAAACCTTACTGTTCCAAGAGTTTTGATATGTTAGATAATTTAGATATCGGTCTATAATTGCTAATGTAATTTTTTGATCCTGATTTATGAATAGGCACTATAGTGGAAACTTTCCGTTGGTTTAAGAACGGATCAGCTTTAAAGGAATTATTAAAAATCAATTTTAGCGGACCGCAAATAGATAAACTACATTTCCTAAGAAATAACGTAGGAAGCCCATCTATATGAGGTTTAGGTGAATCCTTGAGATCAGATAAGGCAGCGAGTATATCAGGTTCATCAAACTGAAAGAGAGATAAATCTGTGATTGAGTTAACAACATCCAAAAAACTTGAAGCAATACTTGGTACCCCAAAAAGTTATCACTCTCAGAAGCATGAGTTGCAATAGTGTGCGTATCATCAGAACAGTGTAAACTGGCGGGTAAATCAGACGGAGTGCTAGTTTTGGCGACTGAAGCAGCATTGGTAGGCAGTATCACTGTTGGCTTAACAACGGCAGCATGCGGCGTCAGAGAGATAGCAGCAGAATTCGAAGAGACGGTTTGAGCAGAACGTGTATTAGAAACATCGTAAGTGTTGTTGGCTTATTGAGAAGCTCATGAAGCATTATTTTCAGCTCTCTCACTTCATTGGACAAGTGAGAATCAACAGAAACAAAATCAGTAGATGCATTAAGGCAGTCATCACAATTAGAAATAATGTCTTTATTTTTTTTCAACCACTCAAACAGATTTAAACCAGCAACACCCATACAAAAGTAATGAAATTTGCCATTACAAATCTTGCACTTTACGTATTTCTCGGATTGTAAGGTCTTAAAACAGTAAGCACACGACGTTTTAGATGGATCAATTGACATCGAGTCTGCACAAATCAAAAGTCAGAGATCGACTTGAAATTGGGCTTATTGAAATACTGCGAATCCCACTTTAAAACACTTATAAGTATACTTTAGGGTAATTACAATATAAAATTTAAAAATAAAACCAGTTGGAACTTCAAAAAATAAAGTTTTTTTTGTTTATGTGATTTTATTTCTAAAAACACCAAACAGTTTTCTGTACAAATTGCTCACATTAATATTTTGTTTTATACTTTTATTAGTTCGAAAATATATAAAAAAATCGAATGAGTGTTCGAACTCACGGGCGATGTGTTAACACCTTTTTGCTACACGGTACCTGTTCGATTTCTTCTACCTAAAATAGAAACTGTTAAGGGAATGCAAAGAGTGGTGAGTGGGAGTGTAAATTGTCATTGTGGAGGGTATATAAGCTTCGGCCCGGCCGAACTTAACACCGGTTCTACTTGTTTTTGTATACACCGGGCAATGCTGAACACCAAATGACTCGCTTTGTTTGGCCATAGCAACAACAACGAAACAACCAAACACACAACATCACACATACTTTGTACGAAGTAGCTGTCGTATTAGTATGTCACCATAACGTCGACTGCGCAAGCCCATGCGCTTGCAAATGAATGGTTTTAGCAGCAGCATAAAATCTAGTTTTAGCAGATTTTGCTTTAATAGATTTAATCCCTATACGCCGCTATAGATGTTAACACATCAAAAACAAATTTCAAGAATGGAAACAATTTAGAATCCCATAACTTGACAAACAAACGTCATGCAAAAAATATAAAATATGTCATACCTACAAAAAGTACAGATTGGACAAATATGAGCGTATTCCAAAAAAATTTTATGGTTTGGTTGTCCGGTTCACGGGAAATGTCCCATATATAGATACATCCAACAGATATTTTTACAACTTTCATTAAAATAAATAAAAGTTGAGCAATTGAAGAAAACGCTTCCTTGGCTTGAGGAGGGGGATATTTAGAGCTGGAATTGAGTGAAAGATTTCTTAACACAACAACCAATGTATGATTTAATAATTATGCGCCAAAAAGAAAACTTTACAGCAAAAGGTTTTATTAAATTATCTTTGCTATTAATTTTAGAGTGGCTGTGAAATTTAGGGAGCATTCTAAAAGTCCCAAAAGTGAACGTAAACGCAGAAGCCAACGCGAACGCCAAAGTCAAAAAATGGTAGTTTATATATCACTTCGCGCTTGCGTCTGTTTAGGAAGATGTCACTGACATATGCGGTTTACAGAGTTGCCAAATTAAAATAAACAATTATAGATCAGAAAAAGTTATCTTGAGTGAAATGCTCAGAATGAAAAAGATTAAAACATTTAGCTCTATTTTAGTAGATCAACAGATTTTAAGATTGCTATTATTAATAATAATACTGCAAGTGCCAAGAATATTCACATAAAATGTGTAAACAACCAATGCTATTTTGGGGTTCAATGTCCAATAAATTTCACCCATCTATATTAAATTAGATGTCTTTTCAAAAACACGTGCTATTTGGCGGTATTTATTGATTGTAATGTGTTGGTTCTTTTGTTTATTATTGTCAACATCAACTGATGTCTATAATTTTTAAATATAATTATAATAGTTTTGCAACGCATTATTTAATTGAACGTTCCATTTCTAATTTTATTATTGTAAATACGAATTTCAGTGCGTAAACAGTATAATTTTGAATTACATTTCAAATTTGGCAACTCGACTTATAAGCAATGAAATGCAAAATACTTCCATCTGCCTATTCTCGATCGCAATTTTTCTTTAAATTTTTAATTTCTTCAACTAACGCGAAGAACTGTGGCGTGTTCACTTTGACAGCTGAAGTGATCAAAAACGTTGCGCTGCGGTTTATAAACTACCCATTAAGTAACGTAACTCAACGCAGGTAGTCACCGAACAGCTGTAACGTTTTATAAACTACCAAAACGACAAAAGTAACGCGAAGTGACTGATTCACGACTTATAGATTGCCACCCTTAGTATATAACACTGGTCTACAAATTTGAAAAGAAAATTTGACTGCAGAAACGAAGCATGGTTTTTAGCTAATCTGGGTGCGCTGAATTCGAATCTGGATTGGAATTGGGCTATCACGTCTTGTTCATTTTTTATCGCATGCTGGCCATACTGTAAAACAGTCAACACTGACACTACAATTTTACAATTATTAATTTGACACAAGCCAACATTCTTTCTAAATCTTCATAACAGTAGTGTTGCAGAACGGCCTGTAATGAATTACATTAAACAACACGTCCAAGAATTACATTAAACAACACTGCTTGTTACGATCAGCTGCGGCCGTATTCATTTCATTATGTTTGCTTTATTGTGAATTTACTTAATTATGTTTGACGTTTATGTTGCAAGCCGCGTTTTGCCTTCTCCTTTATTCTCCTTCATTTGGCGCACTGAATTCGGTGACAAGATCGCCATTAGTTTTAATTATATTTCGATCGCCAGAGAAGGAGTTGCAAAATTGCGGTGAGTATTTTGTGCTATTTTATTTTGTTATTAAATTTATATGTTTTTTGTATTTATAAATAAACGATCGTGCAAGTTTTTGTATTGTTAGCAGCGTTTCAGCATGTCAGGGAGATCGTGTGTTACTAATTCAAACTATTTTTGCTTTGTGTGTGGTGAATATTTGGTTGGAAAAAAAGGATATGCAATATCAGAATCAGTAAAATATGCATATTTACAATATTTTGGTTTTGCTGTCAGGAACTAGGACAAACCGTGGACACCGACAATGTTTTGCAATAAATGCAGAACTGTTTTATACAAGTTGTCAAATGGCGAGAAGATCTATTTAGATTTTTGAATTCCATAACTTTGGAGAGAATCAAGTAATCACCAAACGGATTGTTATTTCTGTTTAACAAAAGTTGCTGGATTCAATATGAAAAATCGAAAAAAATATTACTTACGCGAATGTCCCATCGGTTTCCAAACCCGTTCAACGTCCACCAAATGATCCATTACCAGCCACTCCCAATGCTACGACCAGTGAGTCCGAAACCTCTTTCTCCAGCATTGGTAGTTTGTATGAGGCTGATGATGAACGCCATTTAGTGATTTAGTGATTTAGTGAGCTGAATGATCTAATTCGGGATTTACATTTAACGAAGGAAAACGCAGAATTTCCAGCTTCACGCATGCAGCAGTGGAAACATATTGCACTTGGGAAAAAAGTAACAATCTAAAATTTTGGCTGCATACTTTTGGAATTGGCAGCATGTTTTGAAAAGAAACAATCTATTCTATACTGTACTGATGTTGATGGTTTATTTCAAAAAATGAACCAGCCATATGACAAAACTGATTGGAGATTACTTATTGATGGCTATAAGTACAGTTTAAAGGCTCTTCTTTTGCATAATGGGAATAAAAAACCATCCATACCAATTGCTCATGTCATTAATACAAAGAAGAATTACGAATCAATGACTGAAATTTTGGCATTACCCAAATACAACGATAATAAATGGAAGATCTGTGGTGACCTTAAGGTGTGTGACTTTTTTTCTTTATACATATAGTATAGACCATCGTAAATAACTGTTAATTAATCTGATTCAGGTCATTGGTTTTTGACTGGTATGCAAGGAGGTTTCAGAAAATATTGTTGTTTCCTTTGTCTATGGGATAGTAGCGCTACATGTCATCATTACGTCAGAACAGAGTGGCCTAAAAGAACTGAGTATTCACCAGGAAAACAGCAAATTTCAAATAAACCATTAATGGATCCAAATGACGTTCTTCTTCCGCCGCTGCACATAAAATTTGGCCTTTTTAATAACTTTGTCAAGGCTCTGGACAAAGATGGTCCAGCATTTAAATATTTGTTACCGGTTTTTCCTAAAATTTCTTATCCTAAAATCAAAGAAGGCATATTTGTTGGCCCTCAGATCAGGAAGTAATTGAATGATGACAATTTTTCACAACGTTTATTGGGGAAAGAATATGCAGCCTGGAAATCCTTCAAGAGCATCGGGGACAGTTTTCTTGGAAACAACAAGAGTGAAAACTATAGACAAATTGTTGCTGAGTTATTGAAAAATTATCAGGAAATAGGTGCACGGATGCAGTTTCTTCATTCGCATTTAGATTTATTCCACAAAACCTGGGTGCGGTGTGCGACGAACAATGGGAGCGTGCTCACCAAGATGTAATGAGAATTGACAGAAATTATCAAGGATTTTGGGACAAAAGCATGCTGGGGGACTATTGCTGGACTTTAATTCGTGAAACCGAATCATTAATTTTTAAATAAAAACATTTTGTTTCTCGAAAACCTGACGTGATAGAGAAAAACCAATTACAGATTCGAATTCAGCCCACCAAATTACAATAGGAAAGATATTTGGTTGCCCCAGTCAAAAACCTTTAGACCTTGTAGCAGGGAGTTTTATTTAGGAATCAACAAGAAATATGCTTAATATGTTTTCGCTATCATGCTAACGACTTACGGATTGAAGTCGTGGTGGTTAAGACAAAATTATGTTTTAAATAAAACAAATTTTTGTTTTAATTTTTTTATTTATTGTTGTTTATTATTTTAGTTATTGTTTTTCAATATAAATTCTAAGTGATTTTAAGTTTGTTTATATTATAATGCAGAAATGCTTAAAATAGTATTATATAGAGGATACGGGATATTGACGACAATTTGAGAGTTTCGCCTAGATCGTGCAATCGAGTTGTGATCGTTATCTATTAGTTCAGAAGAATCAGAATAACCATATTTAACTTTGGTGATAGGATTATCTTTATTCAATGAAGCAGAACGTACATTTTTAAAAGATATTTTCACTGAGCTTGGAAACATATTATTTTCATTAAATGAAATAAAAGTTCTATTTGAACACGTTCATTTTTAAATTTTTTATCAGGGTAGATAAAATAATATTATTGTCGAGTTTACTACTTTTATGTGAATACTTGTAATAAATGAAGCTGAAATAGTAGTGTTTTTAATTTCAAATGTAAATTTTGCCAAAATATATTAAAGTTATCGACGTAAACTACGATTTGATGTAAATCTATGTTGAGAGCATACAGGCCTTTTGCATAAGATACATGTCTGTCGAATTGATCTCTTCTTCCTGGACTCATGGTAGCATTGTAACAGCCACCTTTTTGCTTCGTATTTCCACTAAAATCCGCCTCTGACGCTTCGTCTGCCACACTGTCTTCGACGTCGCCATCGTTTGAAACCCACTTAAAATTCATTGTACGTCCAAAAACCATAGGAGTTTGAACTCGATATCTTATATGGGAAATACAAAGGTTTTCGTCCAGGCTCTAAATAAATTTAACCCCACTTTGGGGATTCTTACTGATGTAAATTCTATTCGTATGAAGCAATAGCTACAATAGAAACAATTTTATTCATGGTAGCCACACTACTTATAGGCCTGTTTTTGTTGTATCTTGAACACATCCGGATAGTTATGCATGGATGACAAGAGTAAATCGGATTTTACCTCTGCTGGTACGAAGGAGCGAAGGAGAAAATTTGTTTCAACTACAACTAATGGAAATAGTATATCTATAGATCGTCAAGAGCAAATAAGTACTCACAATAATGTTGGTCGTCCACGTACTAAGTATGATCTTGGTACGGAGAGAGGTAAAAGGATAGTTTGCAGTCAAACTATTCTTATTAAGGGAATGAAGGAGGAAGTTGATTTGTAAGCCAAACATATGGTGCGAGCTCTGATGGATTCTGATGACAAGTGTAAATCCGATTTTACGTTTGCTGGTACGAAGGAGCACAATGTTGCGTTAGAACTAGAGTCAAATTTGCTTGAATAAACTTCTCATCTTTTTAAAGCCTAAAATGCTTCAGACACTTATGGCTTTGTTTTTTAATGCAGCAGCTACAGACAATTTCCATCTAACTCGTCCTTCTACTATGATAAAGTGGTGAAGAAATTATTCATTGTTACATTGTTGTCTGTCTTTGTTTGGGGGCCAATTACTTTTAACAACCCTCTCGTTTTCCGTTATAATTTTGCGTATTTAGAGCATCAAAATATTTGGCATCGCATGCCCACCAGATTTGCATACCATATATTCCTGGTTTACTCGGTATATATTAGAGAATTTTTTGTGACGTCTGCTCATCCATGGTGTTCGTCTTTACAATTCCAAAAATAAGTAAATCTTATCGTGTGAACGTTATATTATTTTATACCTTCCATCCTGAACAGAAAAAGTATTTTTTTTAGTCATTTTAAATCACAGTTAAACACACCGTCAAGTAATTACCAGTTATTTTAAAATTTCCTGTTATTGAACGTGGTCACTCATACGAAGTGCATTGAATGTTTCTGTATCTACCCGGATAGATACTATTAGACTGCGTAGTAAAAATATGTTATTAATGCGAAGGTTAAACACGTCCGAACATAGCTAGGGTGGCCAGAAAAACTTTAGTTATGACATTTCTGTAAAGAACAGACGAATGGAAACCGCAAAAACATCTGGTACCTTAACGGAAAGTGCAAATATTATCGGAATTGTGAAAAACGTATATGAAACTGAAAATCGTTTACAAAATATAATAATTAAATTTCGTAAAACGACAGACGCTTGAGAAACAGAATTTAAGGTAACATTAAGTAAAATGTATAATATACACATACTGCCAAAGTCACGATGTCGAACCACAACGTTCGCTTTCTTTCTATGCGACAAACAGCTGATTTGGGAGTCACTAACAAGCGATCGAAAACATATACAATTCAGTACAAAATCGGACCCCACTTACACCCTCTCCATCAAAATCCAAGCGAACGAAGTCAGTCATTCACTTTCGTTTCAAAATGCGAGTCACTATCTTTCGACTTGTCGTTCGCATGGTTTTACGTGTGTTTGTGTGGTTGTAGTTCAAAGCAATAACATAAAGTTGTGGTTCGCCATTTAATTTCGGAGCGAGAGAGAAGATCACGAAGAACCAGTATCTGCAGGTGCCGCAAAGTTGACGTTTTTGTGCTGAAATGGAAATATATTTTAATAACAAATTAATTGTAATGACATTATTTTCTGTCCATTGTGATTCTTTCATTGACTTCTATTTAAATTGTTTTTGTTTCAACCTTTTATTCGATTTCCAGCTATACGACAACCAAAAGACAAGTGACTGGTTTTGACATTTTCGTTCGCATAGATGACAGCGAAAATAGTTAGTGGCTTCCGATTTTGCAATCACACAATAACATTTAAAGCCTGTGATAAGAACGAAAGTGTGTGATAGGCTTTCGTTCGCTTAGGTTTTCTTTCGAGATCGTGACTTTGGCTGATAGTGTTGTATGGAGTTCCTTAGAAACAAATTTTGGATTCGGGTCAGACGTAATTTCGTAGGTTAAAACAAATTAATGAGCTAACAATAGAGTGAGGTGGGTGGGGCAAATAGCTGCGCATCGGCGTCAAGGGTTGTTGTGAAGGGGAAATCCACAAGACCCGTTCATAGACATTTTTTCCAACATTTTTTCCAAACATACCTACCAACTATCTTCACCACCTAAGGGGGCTCCAATAGAAAAAAATAATTTTGTTAATCCTTGCTGTCACCGCTCTAACTGCCCCAAGAGCCCTCAGAGGAGTCGACTGTATGACCAAACCGCAACATTTCTGCACCCTCAACAGTTTATGAGAACATATCTACCGTCTACTTCAACCCTTAAGGTGGTCCCCGTACAATTTTTTTTTTACTTTTTTTGTGAAATCGGCTGATTTTACAGTACAAAAAATCAGAAACAAATTGACAACGGTACACATACCAGCAGTGGCTAACGACTCGACATTTTAAGAACTAGTGCATTGCCACTACTACCTGACTATGTCTAACGAAATATACAACAGGTTATTCAACGAAACATTTAGATTTTAATAAGATAATTATTTTATATACATATGACTTGTTGCTAAATATATAAGCAGTAAGAATACATTTCAATTCCACTATAAGGAAGTTTATTTCAATATCTTTTTGATCCAAGTTTCATAATGTGATATTATATTCTTTGGAATTCTAGTTATGCACTATTTTCTTTTACTATAATCTGTTGATTTATTTGGTTTGGTGATTTTGATTTGGTGATTTTATTGGTTTAATCCACACTTAAATGTTGTAAACTTCATGCGTGTAAATGTAAATTAAAGGCTGTAAATTCGATGTATGTAAATGTAATTTAAATGTTGAATTCGATATGTAAATATAATTTATATGTTGAAAGGTTTAAACGAGGGGATTTCTATGGCACAGCTGATCGAAAAATTACTAGGAAAATTATGTAGAATGGGAGGCCAAAGAAGACATACAGATTATTAACCATGCAGTAAACTAAGTTTAAAAGCAAACCATGCAGCAAACTAAGTTTAATCTGAACACATTATTTATTTCCTTTGGAACATAAATATATTAAGAAGTACATTTTAATTTTTTCCTGAACTAGAATTGTGTGCAATAACAAACCAATGCCTGTATGCGAATAAAAATTCGGTCGTAATGCTCGACGCAGTCAACGTCAGAGGTCGTATTTCCCATCCCTGTGTAACACATATTTATCGGCGTGTTGAATGGGTAACGATTGCCTACCCATTACCCACAGGGTATGGGGGGAAAATCTGGATATTCGTGCATTTTGGCTTCTCATCCCAACTTGAATCTATATTAAAAAAAAATTACTACATACAAAATAAAACACTATGTTGTAAATATTTAGTCATATTTTAACAACATTCATGTACTTTTATTTTATCTTTCATTCTAAACCAAAAAATTCTGCTTGTTTACCCATTGTGTCTCGTTTTTGGTCCCAACCTGTTGATCAAGTTAGGAATTACCCACCTCAATTACCTATTACTAGAGTGTCCAAAACTGGATCCGAAAACCCAGTTTTTTGCTGTTAACCGTGTGTCGGTTTTTTGAAAAACTTAAGTTTCGAACCAACCGCAAGACGGTTATTTCGCGTTGGTAATGCACGTTTACTGAATTTGTGATAATATTTAAAAGAAAATAATATTAAATTATATGGTTTTCGAATTTTAATGACATTTTTGTAATAAGAAACATGATTTCTATTTTCAAATATAGTTTCATGCGTCAATAATTTCTAAATGGCATTTCCACACGATTTTATTCAACTTGCATAATGATTTTATGTCGTGATAAGAATTAATTAAGAATCCACGAAGCTTTTCAAAAGGCTGATTTTCCAACTTTCAACATTAATATTATTTTGCAAAAAAAATCTTTAACTTAAAAAGATTTTCATACATGAAAAAGTCTTTCAAATTTGAACATCATTTTCGAATCTAGATCACTTTAATGTGAATTTGAATATAGAGGGCGGATCAATAATCCCGTGACTCTTCAAACTTCCCTCGAAGTTATATGAAATGCAACACTGCTCCCATCAAGTTCCACCTGTTAATAGACTACTGCCAAATATTGAGCAAGTTCCGTCATTTATTTTGCGTTAACTGACCAGTTGGGTTTAAGAAAGCTGTCTGCAAGATGGGTGCCGCGTTTGCTGTCAATTGACCATAAACATAATCTTGTGACAACTTCAAAAGATTTTTTGGAGTTCAATGAATTGGGCAACGAATTGGTACCTCATTAGCCATGTTCTCCGGGTTTAACCCCCAGAAACTAGTTCCTATTTCAAAAACCTAAATAAATCGCTGGGTGGAAAGAGATTCAACTCCAACAATGAAGTTATTGATCAAAATAGGCATTTTATGGACCTCAAAAAATCCTATTTTTTGTAAGGAGCAAAAGCAGATTATGTTGAAAAATATATTTTTTTTGCAAAAAAAATTTATTTCATTCAAAACTTATTGATCCGCCCTCCTAATTTATAAATTTGGTATAAACATGCATTCTCAATAAGAATAGATTTCTTGTTTGAAACTAGCTGGACGCGGCAAACTACGTTTTGCCTTCAACATATAGTTATGGCTGCTATATCGGTTTCTTCCAAAGGGGGCGTGGCACCTCCCTCTTCCACCCCGGCTGTAATTCATACTGTTCCAACAACATACATATAGACCAAATCTCATCTTCATATGTCTGACAGTTCATGAGATATAGCCATTTTAAATTTCAGATTTTATGGGCGGTGCCACGCCCCTTTATCCAATCACAATCAAGTATAGCCAAGGAGTATCAGCTGGTCGTCAGTCCAACATTGTGAAATGTTCATAACTATCGGCCAATTGGTCTATTAGAAGAGCCGTCGGAGCGACTTTCACCCTGGTTGTATAGCCTAGGTCACCTGCTAGATGATTCTGAATATTTTCTGAAAATTTCATCAAAATCGTTCGAGCCGTTTTCTAGTCCATTCGTAACATACACACAAAAATACATCCATTTTTATATATGTAGATAGATTAATGCTTAATCGTAGTTGTCATATTTACACAGAGTTGTGACATGTAGAGTTTTGAACACGAATGTGTAAAGAAAATGGTGGCTAACATATGAATTGTATTTAATACATGTGTAATTTAATTTAAAGCAAAACTAACGAAAACCCCGATTCCGATGGTTTTTGGGAAAATTTAAAGCCAAAAACCGGTTTATTTCAAAATTGATTTTTCGAACAAACCAAAATCCGGTTTCTCGAAAAATTGATTTTTCGAACAAACCGAATCCAGGGTTTAAAATAAGTGGGTTTTTCTGACACTAGCCATTACCAACACACATTAGGTGAACAACCTAACATGTTACCCACGGCGATCAATAAGGGGTTACTCAGGGTAACCCGTCGGCAGTTATAGTCGAAAATATGAATAATTTAGAAAAAGCGTCTTCAATTGAAAAATTCGGTTTTAAAGGGTTTAGTTAAAGTGATACAACAATTATTTTTTCAAAAAATCACCAAAATAAAAAACTAGTTAAAGTAAAAATATAAGTGGCTATAACTTAAAGATAGTGGGGTGCATTTTATCGTTAGAAGTCCCCAAGAATTGGTTATAATTATTAGTTATATTTGCCATCCGGCGCAGTTGTAAATACACCTTAAAAATAAAAGAAATTATAAATTAAAAAATCCAAAGTGAACCAAAAATAGCACATTTTTCGATTTTTTGTTTATAAATTGCTCAAAAACAGTTATTTAGTTAAGAAACCACTACTGTCATGATTTTTGTTATATCTCAAGATGTCTAGCTTCCATTTTAAAATTCTGCAATCGGTTACAAATTGCAAAAGATACAAGCTGCTGAATATGGAATTTTTAGTGCCTTTAAATAAGTGAACCGGAGTGTAGTAACGTGAATTTCGTCGTGTGGTAGGTCGTCATGATGACTTCATTGCGCAGTCAATTCGGCGTACCGTGGAAAGGTTTGGGCTTGAGTAAACTCTTTTGGACATTAAACCACTCTACAGATAGAGCTTGGTACGAAGTGCAGAAACCGTAGCCTACGTAGAGGCCAATATTGAAGAAGACCCAAAAATGTCGATTAGGCGCCGATCGGCCGAATTGAGCCGGACGACCATAGATAACGCTGAGAGTTCGCGAGTCTGTGTTCAATCAAGAATCACTGCATCCACAAAGATTGACTGTTTGGTGCGGTCTATGACATGGCATCGGTATAAAGCGATGTTAACCGACTTCTGTGGCAAGAGCTCCACAACGGCGATAGAACCAATCTGTGGTTCCAACACGCCAGACACACGACTCGACGCAACAACAAAGTTGTGGATAAAAAGTTTGGTGACTGTGTCATCTAACGGCGAGCGTTCAGCAATTTGCCGCTGCGATCAAGCGACCTGATACCCCTCGATTATTTTCTCTGGGGCTATTTCAAGTTCTAAGTCTGCACTAACAAGCCAATAGCTTTGGACGAGTTCGAGGTCAACATTCGGGACGATCTTACCGGAACAGCGCCCCACTTCTTGAACCGAGCCATTAACACCGCTTGATGCACTGCCAGCGAAGGCGAGGCGGTCATGTGAATGACGTGTGATTCCATACCTAATGACATGATTGTTGCTTCAAAATACAGCCCGAATCAATTTGATATCTCGTACACTTTCCGATTTATTGCAATTTTTTTTTCTTGTCGTTCTTTAGTTCTAATCACGGAACAAATAATGTGTGGACAATTCGGTACTATTTTTTAAATAATATATCGTCCAGAGTTGGAATCATATATTAGTTAATAGCTTATAAACCCATCATAATATATTTAACATGCTTATTTGACTAATTTTGAATGCAAATTTGGCTTATTAAATGTTTCATAAAATACATAACTAAATGGTTTCCCGTTACATCCCATATAGGTATCAGGGAGAGCTTCTCAGAATCAGTGAGCTGTGCGCGTTCTAGTTTTATGCTCACTGATTGGGACCTACAGTTTTACACCGGATGCGAACGGTACTTTGAGATGCCTTTTCATGGCTAAATTCTACCAACACTACCATTGCACCACCGATGGCCACGTTTCATAAGTTGTAGGAATGCTGACCTAAGTATTTGAACTTTCTAAAATTGTCAATAAATAAGTTTGTTATCTTAATGTAATACTATTGAGCAGAATTCAAAACATCATTGGGACATAATTCAGTAAATATATTACTTTAAAAACTTACTGCTGGCAAGTGTGAATATTTTCACATAAATCGTTACTTCCTTATATCACAAATTTATGGAAAAGGATTAAAATATGTACGTGTATCGTTAATTAATAGCTTACAATTTCTTAGCGTTGGGCACTTACTAGAGAATTAAAAGAAATTGGTCAATCCAAGATACCGGGTTTTCGGTTGATTCGAAAAATTTAATTTTTGAGAAACCGATTGCACTGGCTGTTTTGGAGGAAATCCCGGTTTCGGTTTTTATAATTAAATTAAAAGCAATATCTTTATTAATGAAACAATAAAAAACAAATATGAGAATTAATGGCCACATATTGGTTTCAAATTACAACTGAATAAATGCATAAAAAAAATTTACATTTTATGATAACAAAATTTAAGCATCGTAAGCAATATAAAGTGCTTATGAACTTTGTCTTAAAAAAAGTAATCGGGTTTCATTTTGTGTATGTTTTAAGGAATAATATTTCAATCAATTATTATGGTTTCTTTTAATTTTCTGTTGGAAATCAAATTCTAATCTACTTATACTTAAATATAAAAGATATTAACAGTTCAATATGATTTTTTCATTGTCCATTGGAAAAACAAACAACTAAATGATAAGCAGAGTTCATCCACCAAGCCTATATATTTCCGTACAAAAATCAGCTGTTTATGAAAACCGGCAAAATCGCAGGTATACACTTTATACCTAAATATATTGTATAAGTATATAAATTTAACGCAAAATTAAAAATGTTTCAGGAAAGGAAGGTTTTTGGAGCGGAATCTATTTAAACAACCGTCAGTAAAACCCGGATTCCACCGGTTGTTGGCGAATGCTCATTTTCAGAAAACCGATGGTCGGTGGACTGGTTTACGGGGTTTTAATACTCTAATCGTTGCCCAATATCTACAACATTTTTGCACCAAAAAGGCAGCAATTTTGTACGATGTTCGGACAATTTGTTGTAGTTAAACAGCAAAACAGCAGACAGAAGTTCGGTTCGCAAAGTGAAACGTCATATGAGATGTATAACAAATCCAATATAAATTCATTCGGACATAGAGAAATGGACAAAAGCCGCTATCCCACTCTTCACGTTCTGTTGATGACGACGAGGTATTAGCCCATTTCATCGAGTTCGAGTGGCTTTTTTAATTTACTCTTTGGTCGGACCTAATACGGACAATGCGGACAATTTGCGCTAATACGGACAATGCGCATTTTCAAATAAACCATAATTTAGCTGACATTAGTATCAATCAACCACTATTTAAATTTAGTTTTCTGCATGGTCTATAATCTCTATGTCTCCTTTGGTCTCTTACTCTACGTCATTTCCCTAGTATCCTTTCGATCAGCTGTCGCATAGAAACCCCCTAATGTGGCTGACAATATTGACAGCGTTCGTGAAGTGTGGGCGACAAACCAGACACGACGATTCGTCGTCGACCCCAGCAACTGGGATTTTCGTATTCCACTAACCTGCGAATTTTAATAAAGGATATGGAGACGACATTCAAATTACTCAAGGATTGAAGAGCAGATACCTTTAACAGCATCTGGCATTTGTTTAATAGATGCGTGAAAAATAATTAGTTCTTTCAATGAAAATTTTGTTTACTGATTAGACACATTTTCACTTCAACGGATTAGTAAAGAAGCAAAGAGTACTAGAGTTCTTAAAAAACCAGTCAATCCAAGAACTTTTCAAATGCTTACAAATTTGATGACTAACGTAGAATTTTTCTTTAATTTGAAAGATACGATTTTGGAACAAAATAAAGGCTAGTAGAACCGACAGTAAAATACCTGTTGCTCAGGTTTTTCAAATTTGCTATTTTTCGGAAAACCGGCGGTCGCTGGATTTCTAAAAATCTAAACTCTTGTCGTACCATGTAAATCGGAGCGCCTGTTCGGCCATTACAATCTTTCATAACTAATTCTACTAAATGGAAAAGAAAAGAGCATTTTTACTGTTGTGAATATTACATTGCTCTTTACCAACTGGAAGCCAAAATTAAATCTCCGTTATATAAATTGGATCACTGTATGATATTTCCGTCATACGACATTAAGAACCGAATAAATTTAACATTTTTAATAGTGTTGTTTATTTATTCCCTTAGGCAGACCCTTCACAAACGGGACTATAGCTAGTGTGATCTCCCCAGACACTAGTGGATAAGTCAAACTATTGTTTTGAAATAAAAATCATTTTGATTTTGTCTGACGTATTGCTTCAGACCTTATATTTTAGTTTACACTGGCAGATGAGAGAACTCTTCATAGAATAACACATACCATAGAAGGTTTTATTCGCTCAATAAATTAAACGTCATAGGTACGATGGAAAGTAAACATTGGATGGTGGAAAATATGGGTTCAATAATACCAGATAGTGGCAATAGTATACAGCGATCAACATAGGAACAACAACCGAATTTCGTGTTTTTGTGGCAAACTAGTTGTGTTAAATACAATACAAATGTATACCAACGATAAAAGTCAATAAAAAAGTGCAAAATATATTTAAATTTTTCAGTTCTACACCAAAACGACAGGAAAAAGTTAAGTGAACATATTTTGTAACTCCACCTGGTGTAAGATAATTTTAAATTTAATTGCTCTCATTTTCACAAACCTACGACGAGAGTGTGAAATGAAACGTCAGATGAGAGAATAAGTTTATCTAGGTATGTATTAGTCTATGGAACTCTTATTTGTCATGCAAATACGCCAATGTAAGGCCCGCTTTACAGTATACATGTTAATACCGCGTTAACATTCAACGAAATTATAACAATATTGGTATTTCATGTGGAAATTTTGGACGGAAATTGGCATTTTGAATTTTCGTAATGCTATAAGTATGTAAACGAAACAATGACTTTATTCCAAACAAATTGTCACTTTGGGTCCAGTGTGCAATGTACAAAAATATCAACATTATCATCTCTGTGCGTGGCAGTATCGGTTAGTGTATACACATCAGTATACATTACTATAGGTTACGTAGTTAATTTTTTGCTATGGTTAACCACGATGGAAATTGCCCGGTAAAGGCCAAGCCCAACATATTTCACAGATGTGTCATCACATTATTTATTCTATAGTATTCATTTTGCTTGTTCAGCTTGGCCATTGTTGTCGGATTTGTGTGCGTGCCCGGTGTGCGTCTCGGTATTTCACTGGCTTAGGGTTTTTCTTTTCCCGGGAAATTTGTTAACCTGGGAACAATGGATTTAATTTTGGATTTCCCGGGACCAGGAATATAAATAATTTAAGGACGAAAATATATTTTGAATTAATAGACTATTTAAAATGGAATTTTATCACATACAAATAATGTGGAATAATACCTAAATATATTAAGCGAATTCTTTTCAAAACGTATTACAATACAATAAATGAGTTTAGTTTTTAAATTGTAGTTTGAATTACAGTGTTTTAATTACGGTTTAAATTACCGTTGACTCTTCTTAGCGCAATTCGCGTTATCTAGTTCCTAAATGATGTATGTAGTGTTGATTGGATCAACATTTTTGCTTTAGTTGTCAAAACAGATGCATCAAAATTCCTGACGTTTGGCTTTCCACGGTTGCTCAGCAACATTGTCTCGAAATCTGTATGCAATTGTGCAAGTCGATTTGTATTAGAATAGTTTTTGTTTTGACGTTTGTAATGCGTATTATGAATATTGCTTTATTCAATTTAAAAACAGGTAACACAGGCATTGTAATTTGGATAATAATTCCGGGGAAACCCGAAGGAAATTTTCTGGTAAAGCAGTAGAGAAAAATTACTGGCTATCCTGACAATCCCTGGGCGGGAAATCCTGGGACCCAAACCCTATTTGGCCAGATTCACGCACATTGTGTTAACTATACGTCGAGCGAGTGTATGGATATACGGATTTGTGGTATGTTCGTTGCAGTATAAACATAAAGTGACTCTTATTGATTCTCTACTAATACTTCTCATTATTGTGGGTATTGATGCTCCATTCGCATCTCTGATTTGGAGCATTGACGAAATGCAATTATTATCTTGGACCACGACACGTGGGAGGGTGTATGACATGCAAGAGTTTGTAAATTAAGTTCTTTGTTCAAACCAAATATATTTCTGTTTGCACTAGAGTGTACAAAACCCTGGTCACAGCGAACATGGGCATAACGTTGGCTTTTGACCTGCCCCAAAATTGTAGCATATTAGGGCGTTATGACCTGAATTGAATTGGATATAAATCACAATAATATTTGTGTCGCTTAACCATGTTAAATTAAAA
This sequence comes from Phaonia tiefii, assembly GCA_963931995.1. Taxonomy (NCBI): domain Eukaryota; kingdom Metazoa; phylum Arthropoda; class Insecta; order Diptera; family Muscidae; genus Phaonia; species Phaonia tiefii. The sequence goes on from OZ008369.1 coordinate 192,720,336, forward strand.
GAACAATTATACTTTCGAATTCTGAATCTGTGATATTGAAGAACAGTTGCTTACACATCTTTTTTATTATTGGCAATTGGCATATTATGGGCAACACGCACCTTGGCCATAATCCTCAGTGAAGAAATGAGGTTTATGTCCATTACGTATATGGGGATAACCATAATAGTTACGGAGATAACCCTCAAAATAAAGAGATCCACAATGAATAATTTTGTATTTTTTTCAATTCAAAACTAAATGTAAACCCTTAATTACCATGTATCTACGTCCTTTACAAACACATGCACAATACTATATTATATAATAATGTTGTAATTATATGTCTAAAAATTTGGAATAAATAAATGTATTCCCAATCACGACAAACGGAATGGTATTACTTCCAAACGAAAAAAATTTTAATTTTTCGAAAAAACGGGAAATCAAATCGGGAAAGAAATAAAGTTTGTTCCAAAAAATCGGCAAACATTCAATCGACTATATTATAAGAAAATGAAATCACTGTAAACAAAACTTTATTTTAGTTAACTCAAACAATATAAATTGTTGCCCTATTTGTACTTTTGGACTAAGTTCGGCTTAAGGTCATGCAAATAAATAGAATATATTAATTTTACTGGATAATCAGGTACTCAGATATATTTCAACTATAATGGGAAGTCATTATCAAGGATATGTCTCTACTTATAGAAGTCTCACAGTGAAAACTTTAAAATATTCTGTCTATATCAATATCGCTAACTGTTAGCTTTGTGTATAAGGGTCAAAACGAATGTGTTTTCGAATTTAATTTATCAAAATATGAAAAATAAATAGAAGACTACTGAAATTGCAAAGAAAACAAAACAACAAATATTTTTGCAACTATAATTTCAGTGCTCGCATAACCTTTAACACTGTAAACTAGAGATAAACAAATAATGGTCCGCCTTGGTCGTCGTGAAAGGGGAAATTCAAAAGTCAGTCGGACTTTTTAGTTTTAGTTTAGTAATTTAATTTAGTTTTTAGTAATTAAATTATGTTTGTGTCCCCTTTACGTATGTCATAAATTAAAATAATTGTAACCAATGGAGCGACTCCATTCCGACTTCTACATTAAATACAACCATTTTCTAAGGTATCATATCGTTTCCAATAACAACGAAATACTTTTAAATGCATGTAATACATATGGGCATTATGTCACATTATGTCACCGTTCTAAATTGTTTATATTTTACGGCAAAGTAGTTCGTTGATAATTGAAATCTGTAGCATATTCTACCAGTAAATATGTATGTAGTATGTATATTCTTGCGCAGAAATAACCGAACCTCTTATTTCCAGATAATAATGATTTGGAGTATTCTTCCAAGATATCGCTTGAAATATAAATCAAAAAGTCGTCATAAAAACATACTAAAAACTGAAATTAAATTATTACAAGCAACAACCCAGCAAAAACTACTACTTTATCAAGGGCCCCACGAAATACGCCCAGTAAATAGTACCCAATCAAATAAACCCCAAGAAAAAGAAATAACATCCAAAAACAATGAATGAAAAAAGCCAAATAAAAATTAAATTAACTCCAAGGCAAAATGGAAACAAAGGCGAAAACATTTCCTTGTAAAAGGACCATTTTGATTCAGATTATTTCATAATTTTGAAACCCCGATTGGAAAACGAAATAACTTCCAAAAAAAATTAAATACTTCCCAAACAATTTGGATGTTTTTTCATATGAAATAACACCCAAAACTGTGTGAAAAAATATTGGAGATTATTTCATTTCTCGTTTGGGGGTTATTTTCTTGGCGGTATTTCGTGGAGCCATCAGAAGTACGTTAGTAAGGGAGAGTTGCCCTGACAATCACTTACCGAACTGCTGATATAAAGCAGGATTTTTGTATGAAATGTCCTGCTTGGCAGGGTGAAACTATGCCATTTATGGTAATTGTTTCATATTGAGCATATAACATATTATATTCCGATTTGAATAACGTATATAGTTAATGTATGCAATTTATTTGAATTTCGCAACTATTTTTCTAATTATTATATACTTGGGCACAGAAGCAAGACTTTTGAAACGGCTTTTCTGGACAAAAATTCCGCACATCCACCTTCTACGAAATCTTATTATCAACTAAATTTATCTTTGAATACCGATTGCACCATCCAAACGGTTGTGGGAGATTGGTAGTTAATTGTGAGAAATCTTGACATATGTATATACTGCCTTACTTTAATGCACCCTAGGCGAACCACTGACTTTTCATTCATGAGCATGAACATTAGTTGTAGTTGAAGAATGTAATCGAAATTATTCGTATCACTATCACGTTTACAAAAATTTTTGGTAATATATTTTCAAATTCATCAGCCAGATAAAAAGTTCTCAACCAAGATAGTGCTCATAAATGACAAGTCTGCGCTTCACTTTAGTAAGCGAAAGACGAAAAATGTAATCGTTGCCTACGTTTAACTTTGTAACATTTAATAATAGTGTTTGTTAGTGTTACAGAACTTTAAATTAGAATAAAGCAATGAAAAATATTTAACCGGATTTGTTGGATAGATCATTTTATGCCATTAAAGCTTAAATTTGATTGGAGTTAGGTGGCTGCCCCGGCCGGTGCAATCTGGAACTCCAATTTTCACATCAATGTTGTGTTCCAAATGTTGAATTCCAGGTTTTCAATTGTCTCTTGTCTATCGGCACAGATAAGTGACTTTACATAACCCCATGCTGTTAATAGCGTGCTCTGTGTGGCATGTGTCACTGTCCTGTTGGAATTACACGCCAGAAAGATTAATGGTAGAAAATTGAGGTAGGAAAATACTTATAATCATTTTTCTATACCGTTCACCGTTGACAGTAACATTGTGCGCATCATCGTTTTTGAAGACATATGGACCAATGATTCCGCAGGCCCATAAATCGCCCTAAACAGTTATTTTCTGTGGGTGTAATGGTGTTTGGAAAAAAAATTGTGGATTATTATCATTTCCCTTGCGGAAGTTTTTAGTCGGCCCGTTTTTTTTAAATTTATTCACTTACTTACTCACCTAGGGTCTCGAACAATCCCGGTGGGTGAGGTACCTTAAATACGATGGTAACTTTTTTCGCCAACCAGTTTAATATTTTTCCTTATCTTTCCAGTTGGTCATACAGCGTGTACACACGGATTCGTTACCCTGATCCCTGCAGCGGAGTTTTGGTTTTCCTTCGAGTTCGGTTTCGAAACTGCCATGGCACAGCCAGCGGAATCGCGTTATTTGGATCCGCTTAACTATGTTAATGAACTCATGGTTCATGCGTGCCCTTTAGAGTGCTAGGTTAGCCCAAAATTACATCTCTTCGCAAGCACAATTCTCTGCTTGATTTTAAGGCTGACATTATTGTTTTTGTTTATTGCACATACAAGTATATAAATTCGTCCACCACCTCGAAACTATAGCACTTATAAACGTTCACGCTGTGCTATAATCGCGAGGAGATCCTGCTTATTGGAACCATTAATTTTATGTTGTCCTCATTTACTCCCAGACCCACTTTTGCTGATCTTTCTCAATTCTCGAAAACACCGCATTAATTTCTATCACTGTGCTCCCAATGATATCTAGATCATCACCAATGATGTGTATATCATCAACATGTGACTTTTGCTGTTGATTGTTTTATTCATGTTGATTGCAGCTTTTGTTATAATGACCTCCGTTCAGATGTTAAAGAGATCGCACAATAGGGTGTCGCCTTACTTGAGGCTTCGCTTAGTTTCGAAAGGTTCTGTAAGATTGCCAATTTTTACTGCGAATTTGGTGTTCATCAAGGTCATCCTGCTAAGGCGTATAGGTTTTGCAGGAATACCAAGCTCCGATATAGCTTATTCTCTACAAACTTAGCCGATTTGTATTTCGCTAAGTTTCTCCAGGATTTGCCGTAATGCGATTAACACCAATTGGTCCGCATTAATCCATATGAACCAATTCCAAAACATCACGCATTTGGATACTTGACAGACTTTTGTAGGATGTGGCAACAATTTTGTTACTCAATATTTTGTTGGTAATTGTACATTAAAAACTTTATTCATATTTTCTGTTTTGACTATATCATCATTTCAAAGAATGATACTATTTTGTATTGCTTATAGATTAATCTCACCTAGAGGCGTCATCTTTCTCATCTGACGGTTAATTTCACTCACTTTGTGGTGCGGTCGGTACGAAAGAGAGTTATTTGACTTAAACTAGGTGGAGTTACAAGAATAGTTGAATTAAGTTTTTTTTAAAATTTTTTTTTAAAATTTTTTAAAGATTTTTTTGCTAACTTTTATTGTTAGTATGTATTTTCGTTGAATTTACACTACCTGTTAACACACAAAACGAAATACAGTTTCTGATTTATTGTTGGTTGGTTTGAACAATTACCTCTATCTAGTACTTCTAACGCAATACTTTTCAACATGCAACACCCATATGTAACCACAGTAAACTTCATTAGTTTACTGAGAGAAGTCGCTGCTCTAGGTATGAATATTAGTCTATGGTATTGCTCATGTGTGAAGTTTTCGCCGGAAAGACAGGTTAAAGTTGATATTGACTTACCATACTTTGGAAATTAACCTTTACTTTCGGTAGCCACTACAAATGATTTCATTACACCAGAAAATTGGAGCAATTGGATAAACTTATTCACTCTCATTAAACAAGGTTTTTGAACCAGTTACATTCCTGGACACAGTGTCTGCTTAATAAGAACTCCCGTGTAATTTTTCTTGAAGCACTTATTTATATGTGTATCAACTCTTTTGGTTTTACAGTCAAGATTATTGGCGCCAGAGCCTTGCTCTCATCTGCCACACATTTCAATGCATCATTTTCAGGACGCTCTTCCACAAGGGTATGCTACTGACCCAACGTACTGATAAACCTCTTTATTGGAACGAAGTTCCTTATCGCACGTTGCGGGATGGGGGCTAAATGAAAAAATGTTAAACAATTTTTTTTAACCGTATTATGCTTTAACCCAGTATACAACCCAGTATTATTCTGCTTACTTTTAGGATTTGGTAATTATTACTAGATTTGTACAGTCTGGGACGTATGTATATGAGGGTTGTGTTCTTTCATGTTGGCTTTGTGATAGTTATGCCATTGTGAAGTGTGCTGGCTGTAATGGAAGGCACAATGACATAATTACGGCTAAGGAAAGCGGGCTTCGCTGAACATGTTGAAAGTGTAAGGAATTCGATGTTGACTTTTTTAGGTTATTGCCTTTTACGTTATTAACAGTTTACCCCATTCTGTGTGCTTGCAGTACAAGTCTCCCGCTGGTACATAGTAGTTATTTGAATTTTGAAGATACATAAAATCAAATAGTTTTTGCAAGTCTACTCGTATTGAATTTATATTGCCGGCCGGATAGTACGCATATATAATAACTACAAAGTTGTCGCAGTCAACGGGTATCTTTATGGCGTATGTCTCGAAAGCATTTAGCGAATATCTACTTTTGTTATATTGACTGTAGTATCCCTCGCATTACCAAAGGTTTTTATGTGCGTCGTTTACCAAAACCCATCAAAGGGTGAACCTTTTGAGTGAAACCTTGAAATAAAATTTAAAAAAATAAATCTTTTAAAAAGATAAAGATTGTATCATATTTTTGTACAATACTGAAGAACTTGTTCAGTGAGTCAAAATTTTCCCCAAATCGGAGCAAATCAATAAAGGGTGAGTGTTGGTAAGGCGAAGGGTATTGTATGTTATCCTTGATTAATATAGCAGCTCCCCCACCCCTTTTTACATAAATTCGATATTTGCTCATGATTTTATAATTGTTAAATATTACATTGTGTGTATTGTTTAATTTTGTCTCGTTTAATAGGACAATATCTACTATCTACTTAGTCTTAAAAATTTGCCTATTCTTGAAAAAGGACCAATTCTAAAAAATACAATTTCTTAAAAAAAAAAACCTTTTCTCAAAAAAAATATCTTGTTATAACAAATACCTTCTCTTACAAAAATTCCTTTGCTTAAAAGTACCTTTTCTTAAAAATAAAATATTACCTTTTTTCGTAAGATTAGTAGGCTTTCTCGTAATAAGTAAATTTTGTTAAAAAATAACCTTTTCGTAAAAAGAGTACCTCTTCGTTAAATAGTACCTGCTCTTACAAAAGTACTTCTTTGCAAAAAAAAGTCATACTCTTATGGCTTTTTCTTACAGAAAGTACTTCTTCTTAAAAATAGAACCTTTTCTTAAAAAAAAACATTATATTTTAATAAAAGAAGTACCTCTCTTTAAAAAATTGCCTATATGTCCTATATGTCGGTGGGCTAGTGCTTCTACCATTTGTTTGTACCGTTATACTATTCAATACTTTTTGTCGTCGCTCTGTTTATGACAAAACAAAAACAATTATGTCAGTGAGCTAAATATTGATTTATTTATTTTACCAATATTACATCTAATGCTAAAGCAGATGTAAGAAATGAGGCGCAAGTTGAAAATACAATAATTTAAATGGACCTTTAAGATTTTTATTTATAGAATGTATTTAAAAAAAATTATTATATATAAAATCCTTTTTGTAAGAATATGTATTATATTTTCTCGAAAAGGTCCTTTTTATAAAGAGAGGTACTTCTTTTATTAAAAGCTATAAAAACCCAAGGTACTATTTTCAAGATGAAACACTTTTATAAGGATATGAATTTTTTTTTACAATGAACTCCTTTTATAAGAACAGGTACTTTTTAAAGAAGTGGTACTATTTTTAGGAAAAGTTCATTTTCCTAAGAACATGTACTTATTTTCAGAAAAGAAAAGGTATTATTATGTTATTTTTAAGGAAAGGTACTTGTAAGAAAATTTAGTTTTCTTAAGCAAAGGTAAAGAGTTTTTCAACAGAGACGCTTCAAAAGTAAATCGATAGGGACAACAAACGACGCCATATTGACATTTCTCTTCAGTAAGGTTTGCCATTTCATCATGGAAAGATATGCGAGCCGACAACGAGTCGAAATTATTAAAATTTACTACCGAAATTTGGAGTTAGTGGCCTCAACTTTAAGAGAGCTACGTCCAATTTATGGTCGTCATAATCGTCCTACCAGATCAACAATTGAGCGTCTAGTGGAAAAATTTGAATCCACAGACACAGTACAAAATGCTGCCGTGCCACTGAGACAAATAAGTGCCCGTAGTGTCGAGAATATTGCTACCGCTGAGGCTCCAGTTCAAGAAAGCCCAAATGTGTCTCTCACACGTCGTTCTCAAGCGTTGGGCATCTCTGTGACGTCGTTGTGACGAATTTTGCGATAAGGTCTTGGCCTACATCCTTACAAGATCAAACTGACGCAAGAACTGAAGCCGCTTAACCACCATAAGCGTCGTATGTTCGTGAATTGGGCTGAGCAACAACTTGAAAATGATTCGGATTTTCACCGGAAAATCATCTTCAGCGATGAGGCTCATTTCTCGTTGAATGGCTTCGTCAATAAGCAAAATATGCGTTATTGGTCAGACAGCAATCCACACGTAATCCATAAGTCATCATTGCATCCCGAAAAAATTACGGTTTGGTGCGGTTTATGGGCCGACGGCGTCATTGGGCCGTACTTCTTCCGTGATGATCAAGACCGGCACATTACTGTGAATGCGAATCGGATATTATGGACTTGGGGGACATGTGGTTCCAACAGGACGGCGCCACAAGCCACACAGCGAATGCCACAATCAATTTATTGGAAACCAAGTTTGGTGAACGTGTTATCTCACGAAATGGCCCAGTCGATTGGCCGCCTCGGTCGTGCGATTTGACGCCGTTAGATTATTTCCTGTGGGGCTACGTCAAGTCTATGGTCTATGCCAACACGCCAGTGACGATTGATGAACTTCGTACTTCGAAATTCGGACTTCTGCAAGCGTGCCCGTGGTGGCCATGCAAAAGAAACCGAGTTCCACACATAATGGCATCGAACGTACTTTCATAGGAATAAAGAATTTCCTTGGTATCTAAAACCGGTTTTGTTTTATTTAAAAAAACTTTTGTAGCGCTCTTATTGAAAAACCCGTTATATAGGTCTGGTGAAGGGACCCCTAGCCTACTTGTTCGTTCAACTTTGTTCCATCCGTGAAAAATCTAATACTACAGGCGTCCCCTTCCAGTGACATTTCCCAGATATTCCTGTTCGGAATAGAAGTCCTTAGATTTGTCGCTGGTAGAAAGTAGGGGATACAGTAGTCCGTTTTTACGGGAATAGAGTTGATCCGGTGTAGTAATTCAGCGTGTACGGAATGCCCCGATATCAAAACGCCACAATCTCAGATTCTCACCAGAGATGTAGCGGCTGCCGATTCGGCCATATCAGGAGTACATATGTTCAGGGTAGCACTAAGTGCAGTACCTGTCGTCGTGCCCAGTGCCCCACTAACGCTAATCAATGCTGATCTTTGAATTTTCATCAAGGAATTCAGAATATATTTCTTTTGGAGGGACCTCCACCAAACTACGATGCCATAGAGAAGTATTGGTCTGACTATTGCCGTATAAATCCACATGGTGATCTTAGGAGAGAGTCCCCAGCGCTTTCCTATCGCCCCTTTACAGTAGTAAAGAGCAACAGACGCCTTTTTCACCCTCTCCGCCACATTTGGTTTCTAAGACAGTTTTCTGTCGAGAATTATTCCCAGATACTTGACCTTTTCAGTCAACTGTAATTGCACCCCATTAACTGACAGCTGTTCAAATGCGTGTATTTTATATTTCCGAGAGAACAGGATAAGCTCGGTTTTAAGTGGATTAAGTGACAGTCCGTTGTTAGCGGTCTAGTTCGAAATTAGACTCATTAGGCTAGTTGGACGAATGGTAAGTAAATTGAGCTTCCTACCCATACAGATGTTAACAATATCATGGGCATAGGCATAGACCTGGCATTCGGCCCTGTCCAATTCAAGAAGCAGTTCATTGACAGAAGTTAACCATAATAGTGGAGACATAACTCCCTCCTGCGGTGTCCCCCTGTTAACGTTCCTAGCAATTGTAACATCACCCAATTCAGCTTTGACGGATCTATCCACCAGAAGCTTCCTAATTAGGCGTTTCACTAGGCTGTCAACTCCTAAAATCTGTAACGACCTAAGAATCGCCGAAGGTTGAATGTTATTGAAGGCTTCCTTGATGTCCAGGAAGGTTCCCAGGACGAAGACCTTATCCTCAAGAGAGTTTTCTATTATTCTGACTATAGAGTGGAGAGCCATCTCAGTCGACCTGCCCTTGATATAGGCATGCTGAGAACTCGATAGTAGATTCTGTGGAAGATTACTTCGAACATGAATGTCCGGTATCCTTTGAAATGTCTTAAGAACAAAAATGATAGACTGATTGGTCTAATGTCCTTTGGTTTGACATGAGAGCATTTGCCCGCTTTCGGGACGACAACCAGTTTGGTTTGCTTCCAAATGCTAGGAATGACTCCCAGCATTAGGCAGCCCCTGAAGATTGCCTCCAATCGACTACAAGATAGGTATAGTGCCTCCTGTAGTTGCGCGGGATCAGGTTATCTTAGAATGTACCAGGTATTGAATACCAATAGAATGTACCAGGTATTTTCAGAAGAGTCAGGATTTCAGAATATTGTATCTAAAGACACCCTGCTTCAACGCATGTTTCTGTGATGTTCAAACGTTCATGTCTTGTAATTTCCAAACTTGTAACCAGATTTTTTGTTCTTCAGATTCTACTAAGCAATTTGATTAGTTGGAATCAAAAGTTTAACATGTCAATTTTTGCACTGACTTTATTTTGTTTTTTGGTAGTAACTTGGTAAGTTTGAGTCAAAATGCGACATTGACAAAACTTCAACCAATTGAGGTTGAACAAACAAAATCACTACGTTGTAGCAGCAAAGGGTCGCACAAGATTGAGTAGAGCGAAAACTTCGACTCCAGACACATATCCCAGACTCAGACTTCACAGCACTGCTTTCTTAGAAAAATTACGAAAAATAATTAAAAAGATTTTTTTTAAATTGCACTCAAATTTGATTTGAAGTATATAACAACATAACTCCGCAATCTTGATATTTTTCACATAACGGGTTTTTCAATAAGAGCGCTACAAAAGTTTTTTTAAATAAAACAAAACCGGTTTTAGATACCAATGAAATTCTTTATTCCTGTGAAAGTACGTTCGATGCCATTATGTATGTACATTGGGTCAAATGATCGAGTTTGCTGTGCTAAATTCAAATTTCGAACCACCCGTTATATGATTGCAGTTATTACAATCTGACAGAAAACACTTCAAAACATAGCTGTATTAATTTTGTTTTTGTAAAATGTTTAGTACCATTTTACGGCAATCAATCAAAAGTCACAATATGTCCATTCAGTTAGAATTCTCTGCGAAGCAAAATTTATTTATTTGATTATTTATATATTTGAAGTGCATGTTTTTACAACTTTGTGAATAATTAAAAGAGAGTCTAAAATGGCAAACTATGGATTAAGTAAGTCTTAGTGATTAGTGAAAAACCTTAATTTTTGTTTCTTTTACTTATAACAAAAACTCATGTGTTAACATAACCTACAAATTATTGAGTTTAATTTAATTATTGAGTTTAAGGCCGTCGGTGGTGCAATGGGTAGTGTGCGCGCCTCTTGTACATTAGATCCTGAGTTCGATCCCTGCTCTGACCACATTAGAAAAAAAAATTCTTGACGGCGGCACTATCGAGTATTTAGCTATGAAAATGCTTCTCAAAATACCGTTCGGAATCGGTGTAAAAACTGTAGGTCCCAATCGGTGAGTGAAAAAATAGAAAGCGCACAGCTCACTGGTTGTGAGAAGCTCTCCCCAATCCCTTCATGGGATGTAATGGGAAACGGTTTTTTAATTTAAAGCGTTCTTACTTAGCGTTCTAACTTGAAAATAATTTTACAAAATATCAGTATTAATTAATTTTTCTGCTGATTAGGCGTTAGCATTCTTACTTGAAAATAATTTTACAAAATATCAGTATAACGCAATACGTCGTGAAAGCAAATTGCGAAACAGTGACATCTATCCACATTACAGTAAAATTACAGCCGCAAAATTGAAATGCCAACCTGATGGAATAACTGTAACTGAAAAAATGACAAAAGTTCTGACAGCATCGGTCTTATCTAATACTGCTGAAAGAGTTGTCGAAATGCAGAAGGAAGTTTTTGAAGTTTAAATGGAAACGGAAGAGACCAATTATTAGAAATCCGAACTGATATAATGTTACGCATTTGACAGCAGCACTGGTCAAGCCCAATTTAAACAGATACTTGATGAGCCTACCATATTCAAAGAATCTGATGCGTCGCTTTTGGCCACAACAATTATACCCTTAAGACTTTTACACTCCTCTGGAAAACCATTTTGGAGTAATCGTACACCGCAATCCGTACGATTTTGTCGGGCAATAAAATTAGAATACGTAAAGGAAACGAAAGAAGATATTTTGAAAGAAGACTTGGATTTATAAAGAAAAATTAATGCTATAAAAAATATCCGTACAACAATTGGAGAAGGGAAATCTGTAGAAATATAATTTAAATTATATCTAAATCATATTGATGGAAAAATCTTAAATATTTTGACTGGAACTGGATCAACTCAATCGTGTCCTATTTGTGGTGCTACGCTAAAGGATTTCATGAATATAATTAATTATGATTGAGAAAAATTTCAAGGAAAATAATGAAACTTGAAGTACGGATGCGCTGCATTGCTGGATTCGATTTTTTGAGTTTATTTTACATGTAGGCTACAAATACGAAGTACGGAAATGGTAGATACGAACAGAAAGGGATAAATTAGAGGTTTCAAAAAGAAAGGAGAGCATTCAAAACGGATTTTGGAGTAAAATGGGCCTTCGCGTAGATATGCCCTAAGTTGGTGGCTTCGGTAGCACAAATGACGGAAACACTGCTCATCGAGCATTTGCCGATCATAGTATAAGTAAAATGTTTGCTGATATCACTGGAGTGGACGAAAATTTAATATTTCGTTTAAAAATATTATTGATTTGCTTATCGTTTCAGTTACCCATAAATTTATTTATTTATTTTTTGCTTTGAAACAGCTAAAATTATTCAAAAAATATATTCTTGGTTGCCAATGACAGCTACGGTACATAAAGTGCTTATACATTCGTAGCAGATCATAGAGAATATAGTACTTCCAATTGGTTTATTTGGAAAAGATGCTGTTGAATCGCGACATAGAACAAATAAAGCAGACAGATTACATCATGCTCGTAAAAATAGTCGCACAAATAATCATTTAGATATATTTAATAGGGCTTCCTTTAATTTCGTCAAAATGTTGAAGCAGACGCAGGCAACAACGAAAGCGTTTACAACTTCCACCTGAAGTTATTGAGCTGTTAAATTGCGAAGACCCCTCGGCGGTATTTCAGTCTGAACGCCACTTCGATAAAAACGAGGGTATTGATGAAATTGATGAAGACAATGCTATCAAAGAAAATGAAAATAACAGTTTATCTACGGACTCAGTGAATATCTTGAACGACTTATGTTTACAAAACGAATTAATGTTAACTGAATAATTCTAACAACTACATAATGTTAAATAATTGAAGCATGTACAATAGGGTAATAACTTTTTGCATATTTTGCAAATATCAAATCTCCCCAGACAAAATCGTGTAGGGCATGGACAAATATTAAGAACTGCGTTTTTAGTTTTTCGCTATCGTTAAAAAAGGTTACGCACCAAACGCGTTAAAGTCAAACGTGGAATAAAAATAGTACAAGATATATATCCGCTTTGTAGAACATCGCGTACTTTGAACCTAAAGTTTATGTCTTACAATACCTACTTATAATCATTTATTGATATTATTTGTTTACATACTTACATATGCATAAACCATATTTTAAAAAAAATTGTTATTAAAAAAAATTAAAAAAAAATATATTAAAGGCATTTTAGAAATCTCTGTCGGTGCAAGGTTTTTCTACCAAATTGAACTGAAATAGTTTTTTTTTTATCATTAATACAATATTTGCCATTAGAAAAGCCCTGGGGAGAATGTTGTCTAAAAAAAGTTATCACCCTAATGTACAATGTACATTGTACGTACATAATATATACATATGTACTTACTTTTATATGAATAACTAAAAAACACATTCAACTTTGTTTTTTCATTTTCGTCCTTAAAAACTTTAAAGGTCATAAAAGGTTAAGGATTGTTGAAGGATTAATTTCCTTTTATTTCGTTAACAGTATTATTCCTAAGGCTCGCTGTTCATTTTAAGGGGCAAATACTAACGGGTCCGCCAAATAACTTTTTTTTTTTTGAAAATGCTATAAAAAAAACTACTGAATATTTTCTCAAATTTCTTTTTTTATTTGAAAGTACAATCCTTCCGGTTAATAATGGAAAATAATTTCATTCCAATGGCTGCCTCGGCTGGCCATGCAGTAGACTACTCGATCGGTCCAATTTTTAAGCACATTATCGATTGTGTGCAGCTGTATTTCACCAATGTCTTCACGAATATTGTCGTTTAAAGCATCAATTGTCTCTGGCTTGTCGGCGTAACACTTATCTTTGAGGACACCCCACAAATAATAGTCCAACGGTGTCAAATCGCAGCTACGAGGTGACCAAACGACATCAGCTCTGCGGCTGATAATGCGATCTTCAAAAACAGGTCGGAAAATATCGAGCGTAGCTTCGGCTGTGTGGCACGTAGCGCCGTCCTGTTGAAACCAAATGTTGCCAATATCCTCCTCTTCAATTTTTGTGATCAAAAATTCGTTCAACATGGGCCGATAACGATCGCCATTGACTGTAACGGCCACAACCAAAATCCGCACCAAACAGTGACTCGTTTTGGGTGCATCGGCTTTTCAATGTATGCGTGCAGGTTTTCTGTGGCCCAAATGCGACAATTTTGCTTGTTTATATACCCGCCAAGATCGAAATGAGCTTCATCTGAAAAGATGATTTTTTTGGCGAAATCGGCATCTTCTGTAAGTCGATCGCAGTCCCAATTAGCGAAGCGAAAACGCATTGGATGGTCAGTAGGCTTCAACTCCTGAACCAATTGGACTTTGTATGGCGTCATACCAAGGTCTTTATGCAAAATTCGTCTCAATGATGTCTCCGAAATGTTCAATTGTTGAGAACGATGGTGAATTGATGTTGATGGCGCTTCACGCATACTTTCTGCCACAGCAGGAATATTCTCGGTGTACGCACTAATTTTGGCTTTTCACGCTTTGGTTTATCGATGAGGATGCCAGTTTCTTTCACTATTTTCACAAGATAACGAACATACGGAGCTGACGGTGCTTCTCTTCTTCCAAAATCCGTACGCAATTTTCGCACACATTCTGCAACATTACCATGATTTTCAAAGTAATGTCGCAATATTTCCCAGCATTGTTCAAGCGTATACACAACCATATTCGTTCAGCGGAAGGATAAAACTAATTATCTGTCAAATCAGACATGAGCTAAATGTTACCATTCACGAAATAAGCACTAGTTGAAAAAGAAACGTTAGATGGCGAACCCTTTATAATACTTCAGTTGAAATTAATTTGGCACAGCAAAAGTGGTATTTTGACCTAATGTGCAATGTAGCTGTGGTTTTATAACTACATTTCGACTAAAAATGACCAAGTTATTGCCAAAAAAACTAAAGAAAGTTAGTGCAAAAATTTACATTTTAAACTTTTGATTCCAAATATCTTTGTAACGGTTAGAGATACGACACAGAACTCTGCATATTTTTGGTCTGTGCGGATCAGTATAATCCCAAAAACAAAGAACATTTAAATCATGCTGCAAATTAAGAAGTTACTTGCCATGAAAATTTAGTTACCATTATAGCCTGTAGCAAAAAGTAGGTTGAAGCAAGCTGCCTCTAAATACCAGATTCGGAAAGCCTGACTCCTTCCTTACAAATACTTTGTACATTCTAAACCAATCGGGAGCTGTAGTTTAGAAGTTCTGATGCACTCAAAAAATAAATTTTGTTATTAATAGCAAACAATGTATGCTACTTATCAGCAGGCAATTTGTTTGTTATTACAGCAAATATACTGTTACAACAACAAACTTTTTGCAGTGTTGATAAAAAACCTGACATATTGTATGCTGAAACAACAAACCTATGTTTGCTGAAATAGACAATGTGTTAGCTTTCCCCTTTTCAGCTGACTTTTCTGCTGTGTTTACTAACATATTTTTTGAGTGTATTATTACCACTTTTTTGCAATCGGTAAAACGTGTAAAAACCCCTTCACCTTCACAACACTTTGTTAGAGAGGATATTATATTAGAAGCCTTCCAAAAATATTTTGTTTAATAATTTGGAAATATGCGTGACTCACGCGAAAATAATGCTCACGCGCACTCACTCACGCAAAGATTGCACTCACGCACGAAGATTTTTTCTCTACTTACGTTCCCAATTACGGGCCCAATAAAAATCCCTGCGGAACCCCTGTAGAAAAAGGAAGAACTTCTGAAAACCTGTTGTTAAAAAATACTACCTGCACATGCCCGTTAAGATATGAGCAAAGTTATTGTTTAGCAGTATTGGAAAAATTAAAAAAATGTATGATTTTAGAAAAAACAATACTACAAAGTCGTAGCTTCTAAGTCCAGGCGTATATTTTCGGATAGTTCAGCTAAAGCAGTGACACAACTGTGACCAGGTCGAAAACCAGATTGTCTCTCAGTCATCAATGTGTATAGGTTTATGTACTCTGTTGCTTGCTTTCCAACTACTATGGATATATACCAGAGTATTGCAATAGGCCTGTATTCAGTCCTGGTTTTCGGTATGGGAACGATTTTCACTTGTTTCCTAAATATGAGAGAAGCACTAGAAGTTACTATTGAACTAAAAAAAAAACCAACCAGTAAAAAACATAGTTTTTGACTATAAATTCTTTATATATGATCACGTCCCTTTGTCCAATCCCGCCCATATTTGTAGCAAATTGAATTATGCAATTTACATATGCCAATTAGTATCGACCGAAGATGCCTAAGTATCATCATCAAAAATTCTAAAATTTGAATTGTTTTACTAATTCATTAACGAAGTATTTTATTTGAACTAACAGTGAAACATTTAGCTGATTAAGCAACAATGTTTTGTTGTAAAATCAAATAATTTTATTATTTTGATTTCAAGAAATTTTTCTTCAATTTAAAGAAATGAATATTTGAATTCCAGAAATTTTTGATTTACCAATTCTGTTTTTTTTCGTGTAAGGAAAGTAGAATTTGAAAATATA
Source organism: Phaonia tiefii (assembly GCA_963931995.1). Lineage (NCBI taxonomy): Eukaryota > Metazoa > Arthropoda > Insecta > Diptera > Muscidae > Phaonia > Phaonia tiefii. Next base: position 192,736,652 of record OZ008369.1, read on the forward strand.
AAACCGAAATATTTTTCAATCAACCTAAACCTTTCAGCCGTTTTCATTATTTATTTATTTATTTGAAATTCATTAGTAATACACAAGCCTCATGGCCAATATAACATATTACAAGTTTTAAGTACCTGAATAAAATAAGTTCATTAACAATTAAATATATATAAAAATTCATTAAATGTCTGTATATAAAATAATACAACTCCACTAGTAGTTGTAACCTGTTGGCTCCCCGGCCATAATAATGTAAAATGATAAAAAGATCATGACAGTCCTGAAAACGAGCAACAACTCCAAACTTAACTGCATAAAAGACAGCAAATAAACACGTGAATAAGTATCCCAACATTCATTTCATAGACGTGAAAAATGTTCAAAAAGTTTTGATCGAAATACATTATTCGAATAGGAAAAAAGCCGCAACTCATTTGGTAGTTGATTCCAGGTTCGGGCAACACGAATAACAAAAAATTTCTCAAATAAGGAATTATATATTCTCGGTATTACGATCTGAGTCCGCCTAATTGAGTGAGAAAAAGAAAAATTTTCACGCAAGGGCTCTGGTATACCACCCCTAATAACTTTATAAAATAATAATAAATTTCTGTACTCAACGAAATTTGAAAAAGAGCATCCTAAAAACCCATTTACAAACACGGATATGTGATCCCTTCTGCGAACATTGTAGACAAAACGTGTAATTACATTAACAGCTCGATTTAATCGCAATAAGTTTTCAGCATTAGTACCCGATACCAATTCAATCCCATATAAAATCTGAGGCATGAGTAGAGCATGTGCAAGTCTACACCTAACCCAAAGAGGCAGAAACACATTTGTAGAGTAAAATCTACGTAAAACAGAGTACAATTTACGATGAAGAGAGTTAATGTGAACATCAAAGTTAAGCTTATTGTCAATATTCAAACCCAAACATTTGTGATGATTCACGAATTCAATCCTACAACTATCCAAAAAAATATTTAAATTAGACGCCAATTGGTACACAGAACCAAACATCATAGCCTTGGTTTTAGACGGATTGATACGTAACGAGTTGCTATTTGTCCACGATACTAAATCGCTAAGGCAAACATTTATATTGCTCTCCAAGTGCAAAGAAGAACAAGAGCGCCCAAAACTAAATAAAAGGAACACATCATCCGCAAACAAAAACATTTTAGACTCATCTATATTAATACATTCTGAAAAGTCATTAATATAAAGTACGAAAAGCAGTGCGCCTAAAACTGATCCCTGAGGGACACCCGATATTAGGTCAATAGGGTCGGAACGTTCACAAAACAATTCAACAAATTGAGATCTGTTGCACAAATAAGACATAACAAGCTTACATGCAGATCTAGAAAATTTGAAATTGTGATGTAGCTTTTCAATCATTTTCGCATAGCAAATACTGTTAAAAGCTTTTGTTAGGTCCAAGGAAACCAAAACATTAATACAACCACGATTAACATTGTCCCTCATTGTGTCAGTGAGTTGTAAAAGTAAAGACGTAGTGTTATAGCCCTTATGAAAGGCATATTGGGATGCATGTTACTTCCATAAATGTCGCAACGTAATTATATCTCAATATAAGATATGTAATTATATTTTAGAAACAGTATTTGAAATTCAAGATTTAGGAGTGGTTTTTGATGCAAAGTTTACATTTACTCCACATCTTGACTATATCATTCCTAAAGCTTACTCATCAATGTACTTTATTCGTAGAAACACAGATCAGTTCACTGATCCTTATGTTAGGAAAATAGTTTTTTCTTCATTTTGCCGCTCTAAGTTGGAATATGCCTCTTTCATATGGAGTCCCACGGCGTCTATCCACATAAATCGTATTGAAAAGGTTCAAAGGTCTTTTACTAAATTTGCATTAAATTCTTTAAATTTTGCTGGTTGTTTTCCATCTTATAATAGTAGATGTTTGCTTAAATCCTTAAAATCATTAAAATCAAGAAGAGAAATTAGCTCTTTAATGTTTCTTCAATGTATCATAAATAATTCTGTGGATTGTGCTGAATTATTATCTTTTATTCAATTTAATGCTCCCTCCCGCGGTCTTCGTTTTTATTATCCTTTTTATATTGGTATTCATACATCTAATTATGCATTAAATGAACCATTGCTGAAAGCTATGATATTATATAATTCATTTTACAATTTTCTAGATTTAACACTTCCTACAAATAAGTTTAAAAGTCTTCTTAATACTTTAATTGATTAAGTATGAATGTACATATATTATTAATTGCTAGTCTGTAAGGAATTATTGTCCATAGACTGAAATAAATAAATAAATAAATACTATTGCGAACATGAGAAAGCATTTGATCTTTCATGATATGCTCCACAACTTTCGACAACACTGGTAAAAGCGAAATAGGCCTTAAATCATCTGGACTTATAATTACTTCTGACTTGGGTATCGGAATAACACGCGCAATTTTCCAAGCCAATGGGAATATAGAGCTCATTAATACTGAATTTATTAAATTTAAAATTAGGTCCGAAATATAAGGGTAAATTATTTTGAGAAACTGCACGGAAATACCATCAACGCCGGCACATTTTGATTTTATCTTGTAAAAAGCCTCCAAAACCTCCATTTCACTGACGCAACGGAAAGAAAATAAGGCTCCATTTTCAGTCAGAGTATTAACATTGACATTATCAGCATCTCCAGATCCCGCAGCATGAACAAAATAATTATTAATATCATCGACATCACCCCCGTATGTAATATTTAACTCACGCATAAATCCTTAACCCTTGAGTACACGCCATAAACCATTAGAATTCAAACTACCAAATAACCGCGAATAATACTTCCTCTTACAGTTCCTAATCACTGCTTTGGCACGATTACGGTATTTACAGAAAACTCTTCGTTTTTCATCCGTTCTATTTGATATATAATCTTTATAAGCCAAGTCCCTCAAAGATCTAGCCACCACTATTTCCGGAGATTTCATCCAGTCATTGTCAAAAGAGGGCAATCTTCTCCTGATAATCGGAACAAATGTATATAGCTTTTCAACAAGAGAAGTAATAATATTACACTTCTCGTCAACATTTGTGTTACTAATAATTAAATCACTGTTAACTTCACTTAAAAAAATTAAGAGTCCGTCCCAATTAATGTTATTAAAATCTCTAAATTCAAAGAACTCCTCAAGGTGTTGAATACTAATCCTAAAAGATGCAAATATAAGAGCATGATGGGAAATAGCCGGACACTGAACTTGACTAGAAAAGGCACGCATAGAATTATCACTCACTAGCATAAAATCTATCAAGGAAGTTGATCCATGTGCAACATCAAAGTGTGTAGGGGTAGCATTATGCATAACAGTCATGTCCAGCCGATGGCACAAGGAACGGATAACATTTGCTCTTGAAACATTAAACATGTTACAATTAAAATCGGCGACAACAACAATATTCGAATATTTCAAAAACAACCCATGGTGAAGATCCTCAAAGGCCGCCAAATCACCAGGGGGAGGCAAATAAACAACTCCAAAAAGAACTTTAGAGTCCCCAGATTTAAGTTCAACAAACAGTGATTCATATTTACCTAAGACAGATGTCTTGAATGCAATCCTATGTTTAATTTTACGGGAAACATAAATTCCGACACCACCACCTCTCACACGGCTGCGATCATTCCTACAAAATTTGTAACCTGGAATTTCAACAGCTTGACTAGACACATCAGATTTGAGCCAAGTCTCCGAGATACCAACAACATCAAGAAGTGAATCGCACAAAATTGACCTCAACTCATCAAATTTCGCAGAATTTACAGTAGGCTTAATACTCTGGCAATTCCAGTGACCAACATTAAATTGGGTAACAAATGGACGCAAAGCAGTGTTTAATACAGAGCTGTTACTAACCACAGGACCAATATTGTCATTAGGAGACATGAAAGTTAAAAACATTTATGGTGGGGAACCAAACAAGAAACAACAACACGAAGACATACATTTCAAATTCCAAAAACTACTTCTCTATAACAATTTCGTAACAGCTATTCATTAGCAATAAAAGAGATCAATTAATCAATAAATTTTAATTAGATATTAAATGTAGGTTAAACCCAAAAAATGAAATATAAAGTTATCAGCAATAATATATAGATAATCAAAATATTAGCTCAGCACCATGGTGTTACAATTCAATAATGCAGCGCACTCAACTGCACCATAGATTACTTCTTTGCCATCCAGTAGGGTTAGTTTCGCTGCTAACTTATCATTGTTCAAGATCTTAAACCTGCTTATGCTCTTATTGCGGAGAAGTTTCCTACACAGGCCATTAAGGTTACTAGCAGATGGCGAATAATGGCCATTCAAGTAAACCCGGCTTCCCAAATCACCAGCAAAACAGGAGACAGGTAACAAATCGGATAATTTGAGTGATCGAGTTTTAAAATATTCTCTAATAATTTTATCACGGTCCATCACATTATTGAGTTTAACCAACATCTGCTTTCGATTGTTCATGTAGCAAACATGGTTAACGTCACCCACACTAATCTGAACATTATACAATTTTCCAAGAGCAGTAATAGGAGCAACAAGATCCGTAAGACCTTCAGGCATTCCGCTAATAACAATATCACCACAGCAACTTTTGCAGTGGTAGATTTATCAACATGGTCTATTAACTTGCTACAATCTATGATGTCTCCCTTCATTCTATCAAGGCAAGTGCCCATTTCTGCTTTTATTCCAGCAACAGCATCTGTAAAGGCGGTTTTCAAAGCCAACTTATCCTCCTCATTCTTTTTAATAAAATCATCTAATTTATTGCTTCGGTCTAACTGATCAGACTGATGTTTTTTAATAAAGCTGTCCAACTTTCTATTTAAGCTACGCATCTCGTCACCAGCATTAACATTGCCAGCTAATCCACTATCACAAGAAGAACATACAAGGTGGCGCAAAAGTAATCCTCCTTTCAGAAAATGCTATAAATTTTGCGATTGGCCCCTAATGTCAGTTCTGTTTTGACATTTGTGTAGTAAACACATGCGAAATTCACGTTAATAAACAATGTTATGCTACACTGCTCCAGAACGCGGAATATTGCTGACTATTTATTTGACCAATAATCGGTCGGTGACTTTGGCACAACGTGAATTTCGTCGCAGATTTCCTGGCCGTCCAACGCCTACTGGTGAAACACTGCGACGTATAGCAGCTCGCCTCGAAGAGACTGGCACAACACGAGATGCTGCCAGGCGTGGCAGACCCCGGAGTAGCCGCATCACTCGCATCACTGAGCAATTTAAGTTCATTGTCAGAGACATTAGCACAGGATGTATGAAACCATATTTTACAAATTCTGCACTGAATACTCCCTTGAGATTTTTCAATTGTCGATGAGCAAGATCCGCATTTAAAAGTTTGTGCAGGCGGCATTTTATTAACAAAAACGGCAGCAAATAAAGGTGAAGATGGCGAATGACGTTGTGACACAGCAAAAATAGGCGAACAATAGCAACAGCAACCAACAACAATCAGCAGGTTGTAATAATTATTGAATTCTTCCTATATAATCAAATATAAATAAATCAAACCCGAAGTTGATTAATTGACAAAGTTAAGAACAAATAATTAAAAAAATTTATAGCTGTATCACGAAACTCGTCTACTCAGGCATAGGGTTGCCAGATCCAAATGAAGAATAATTAGCAACTGAAATAGTAAGTTACAAGCACTTCAAAAATTTCGATTTAAGTCCACATTTGTGTTGTAAATTTATGGTACTATCATCCTTTCAATGTTAGTTATTGGCAAATAAAATGTTGACAAACTTGAAAACTAACTAAGAAACACTTGAAACTAAAACCTTTTCATATTCTATTACAATTTAATGAATTGAGTTATCGACACTGTGCCTCTTCACCAGCTTATAAATTACAAGGAAGATACATAACATAAGATATACGAGTATAACATTTAGCCTCTTTGAAAATGCATTACTGCTCTACATCTACTGCGCAGCAGATTTGTAAATGCAAAATCTGGCAAAACTGTACGCGTCAATGTTCGTAAATTCATCTGATGCGCAAACTTTCTGAAAATTTGCTTCACGACATACTGAAAAGGTAGAAGCAGTAGATTTTGTAGTCGTTTTGTTTTCGCTTTGGTGTGCATAAGTTGACAATGTCAGCTGAGTTAAATGTAAACAAAATGTGAACATTTAATCAGCTGCAGAAGCAAATCAGTAACGTATTATTGTTTCATTTGTGAATCGAGTCATTTCAATATTTAGCGCAAGATATTTTCCAATAAGAATGCAATTGTATGTTTAACAATGTTATATGTGGGCATATGCAAGAACAGTTTAGACATATATTGGGAGAAAAGGAAGCTACAGTAAACCTGAATGTGTCCAGGTTTAGCAACAACAAAAACAGTGAAGTAAAGACTTATGCAAAGGCAACAGGCTCGCAATTTTCTTCTTTATTTATTCTTTCGTTTTCCCCACACTATGAAAATAAACTTTTTCACTTTAAAGCTCGTCGTTTTGTTTCTTTGAATCAAAACAATGCAAGCAACAATAAGTAAACAACTTTTGACAACTTATGTTATCAGTAAAAATGTAAACAATGCAAATCAGCTGTGACATGAGCTCACCTTTATTAATACATCTTGATTTGCATCATAAAAATTTCTGATGCAAAGGATGAGTAAGTTAAAATTTGGTTTATTTTATAATTTGTTTCATTTCATTTAGTTATCAATATTTTATATAATATTTATAATATAATTGAAACAATTAAAGAGGCAGAACCAAATGTGAACGCAAAAAAGGAACATATAAGAAGGAAGATGCCCAATTTGCAAACGATGTATGTACAAGAGGATATAAAACCGAAATAAGGAATCGGGAAGAAACTTGAAGTCGTGTGAGTTTTCTGTTGTATAATTCGACGAAATTTTGGCATTCAATTACTCCACGGTCCCCCAATCCGCTTTATGTTCTCCTTTCTTCATTGGCGTTGCATTTCAATTCGCAAATTAAATTCAACACGTAATTTTCAACTTTATTTAGCCTTCTTTATACAAAACGAAATGCGCATCAAAAACCATCTGCAGCAGCTAATTGTCATCAGTGAAGCTAGATGCGAATCAGATGCAGAGCAATGATGCATTTACGAATAGGTCCATTCTATGATTTTCTTAGGTCATTATTTAGTTATTTTTTACGCAAATTTCGCTGATGTTTCTAATTTCTCTATTGGTTAGGGTGACAGCAATACTAAATTGTGCATGGTGTAAATAACAAATAAACTACTTTCCGGATATGAATATGGACATCACGTCCTCCCTTAAGACAAACTTTATCCTTACACGTACCCGCTTACATAAACATCTTATTGATGTGTCAAGTCAAGTGCTATTCACAATGATTGTCATGAATGCACCACATTGTTATTATAATTATGTGTATACAGTCTTATTTACATGTGGACATACATATCCTAGAGAAAACGAATGTACGTGTGTGATTGATTACATGTGTGTCCGTTTGCCAAAGGATATGTGCATGCCCATGTGTGTTATTGCAAAGGTTAAAATACACTTAAGAGTTCAACATCGCATATCCTTTTCCTTTCGTGTTCGACTTTCTCCCTTTTCATCCGGTGTTGCTGAGATTACTCAGCAATTCGTTAGCCTGTTGTTTCTATGGTCATTCGTCACGTATTTCATAGGCGCTATTATATGACAAACCAACTTAGAAGCCATAATTCAATTTGTTTGGGTTTGGTTACCACATACTGCGAACAACATCAACAACAACGGGAATATAGGCTGGGACATCGCATAGTGAGACCGCTTCAGGGAACTCCTTTGGATCCTTTTGGCGTAGGAGAGAAATGGATGGTGTGGTGAATGTTAGCAAAGTTTTTGCATGTCGACAAATTTACATTGTTTGTGAGGCACAAAAAATGGTATACGCAAAGAACAAATGGAGGATGTGGCCAAAGTTGAAGCGGATATAAACTTTAGAAAACAGAGTTGTTAATGGGAGTGTATGATGGGTGAATATTTATTTAATCAGTCTCTTAAATAACTCAAACACAAAATTTAAGAATGGTGTTTTAATTTATTGAATTGTTTAGCTTCAGATTCATATCTATGGACAGCGATAAATATTAAAGGATTAGGAAAACTTTTAGGCTAGCTTAGACTGGCAGGCTGCATGTCAGGCGTACTAAGACCCTGTAGCCCATTGTGGGCAGCAGGAAAAACACGATATTTCCTTGTCCATCACGTTGAACAAGTTTGATTGCTTTAAAAACCCTAACATCAGCCAGATTTGCTAATTCCCAAAATAGCCTGCCACAGAAGGCTATTTATTGGCTCCACCACCTTTTCCTCGCTGATGCTTCTGGAAAGCCATTTCTCAAGAGATTCCGTCTCTCTGCGTACGTTCCAATGAAACAGTGACTCGTCATGACAGACACAATAGGCGAGAAGGCCGGTGTCGGTGGTCAGAAAAGTTATGAGCATCCAAAATTTCCAATTAAATATTTATTGGCTTATGCCCTCAGAAACAAGGGTAACATACAACATCTCTTGCCTATTAGGTTCGTACTCTCTGTTACAAATCACTAGGTTACCATACACAATATATTCCATAATCTTCCCAAGTGGTGATGTGCATGGTCCTCGCTGCACTTTATCAGGTCGTTGTTCTCATTTTCGCCGCTTTCGCCAGTGATTCTACGTCACCAGGTGGCGCTTCTGCATCATGTGCCATGTACACTGATCCCCACCAATAGTAGGAGTTATATAAATCCAGGTTGGCGGTACTAAAAGAGGGAATTAGATAAATAATAGATTGCTCCTGGCAAGTATACACGCCCCATGTCTTCAATTGCCTGTACTTTTAAGCTTAAACCCAGGTGTCCTAAGACCAAGAGCACTGTTATTTCTCTGATATGAAATAAATCATCTTTACTTAGCCGAATTGAAGAATGATTCGACCCTAATCAAATAGGAAAGTGGAATATAAACTGGACTAGATTTGACATTCTCCGCAAACTAAACTAAGAAGTCAATTAATTAATATTCAAATTCACAACTGTAGTCTATAAAAAATAAACGGTTTCCCATTACATTCCATGATGGGACAGGGGAGAACTTCTCACAATCACTGAGCTGTGCGCTTTCCAGTTTTCACTCGCTGATTGGGACCTACAGTTTAACACCGATTCCGAACGGTATTTTGAGAAGCTGTTTCATGGCTATATACTTGATAGTGTCGCCGTCACTATGCGAGGTGACCGCCACCGAAAGAAATTTTAAGGTGGTCAGAGCAGGGTTCGAACCCAGGATCTCATGTACGAGAGCCGCGCACACTAACCATTGCACCACCGACAGGACTAAACTAGTTACTGCAAAAACAAAACAGCGCGTTTCGTAGGTCAAAAATATCCCGCAATATTACCTTATCCGAATTTTTAAAGGATGACGCATAGTGTTGCGATTTCTCAAAACGGGTGACCAAAAATGCAAGGAGTTGTCGGAGGTCAAAGAAATTTTGCACATCCAATTTTTAAAAGTTTGTTTTTAGATAAAACCCTAAGTTTAGTCCAAATCCATCAAAGGACACGCCCACCTCCCAAATGTCCTGAAATATAAAAATGCTATAATTTCCACAGCTGCTAAGCGAATTCTGCCTCAATTAGCCGACTAAGGTTTTTCAAATCATGGCATACAACTTTTGAAATTGGAGCCAGGATACGGGAGTCCTTAAAATAGGAATATATTGCACGAATACTTTGAAATTCAGTAAGTGACTTATTTTTAGTAGCATAAATATAGCTGCATTCAAATTGACTGAATCGAAGATAATTAGATTAATTAATTTTAATTGCAAAATTTTTTATATTGGATGTAAGTTTGTATCATAGAATTCTGTACCTCTCCATAGCCGGAATTGACTTATTTTAAAGTTACCTACTTTAAACCTAAAATCAAATATAATTTATGTCTCATATTTGGATGGGTTTATACTTGCACACAGAAAATCTCCTAACGGTTCATTTTATATGGGTAGAATTTCTGCCCAAAAACCGTGTTGCCATATTGAAAACATATTGGTTTAACAAATAGAGTATATATCTATTAATGCGAACCATGTACATTAGGGTAATAACATTTTGCATTTTTTGCAAATATCAAATCTCCCCAGACAAAATCGTGTGGGGCATGGACAAATATTAAGAACTGCGTTTTTAGTTTTTCGCTATCGTTAAAAAAGGTTACGCACCAAACGCGTTAAAGTTTTGAATCAAACAAAAATAAAAATGGTACAAGATATATATCCGCTTTGTAAAACATCGCGTACTTTGAACCTAAAGTTTATATCTTACAATACCTACTTTTAATCATTTATTGTTATTATTTGTTTACATACTTACATATGTATGAACCATATTTTAAAAAAATTGTTATTAAAAAAAATTTAAAAAAAACATATTAAAGGCATTTTAGAAATCTCTGTCGGTGCTTAGGTTTTTTTACCAAATTGAACTGAAATAGTTTTTTTTTATCATTAATACAATATTTGCCATTAGAAAAGCCCTGGGGAGAATGTTGTCTACAAACAGTTATCACCCTAATGTACACTAGGGTGTACTGAAAACTTTCTTTTGAAGGGAGAGGGGTGTCAAACGATGCGTAGTGGAGAGGTGATTACGGAAACGTCAACATTTTTTTATACGAAGATACTTTATTCCTTGTAAATTTTCGAAAAAAAAATTTTTTTTTTCAAATTAAATATTCATATTGTGGAAAAAAAATTATTTTTTTTTTTTCGAAAAGGTACTAGGAATCGACACTTCAACGGCCGTTAGGGGACTATAAGTACCCTCGTATAAAAAAAGTTTTACGCTCCCGTAATCACCTCTTTTATACGCGTCGTTTGAGACCCCCCCCCCACATTTTTAAAATTCCAAAAAAGCGTTTTTCAGTACACCCTAATGTACACTTAACATGATTTTAAGCGATAGCATCACATTGATCAATATCTTCAAATTCGAAAGTCCATATCTTTCAAACGACACAATACATCTAAAAAATATTTTAAACACTTTCTAATAAACTATTTTCCAGCGAATCATGGATTATTCTGTAGTCAATTCGAACATCGAGTTAAAGCATTTTTGGCCACGCTGACAACACTGTGTGACGCAATTATAAGTTCGAAGTGTAAGTTTCACTACGAGATAATGGTGCCGATCCCAAGAAAAGTGAATGCCTCGGAAAGTTATTACATGTAGTTATAGTAGAGCACGAATGCGTATTCCCAAGTAGGAAGGTGGAAGGGTCTCTGTTTTTTGGTAAAAACATTTTTTTACCAATTACAAGGCCTACCTACATCAGAGTACGTATCCAGTAGCCACACAGAAAAGAATATCACTGATTTATTTTCAATTAATCTTTGGTTTGATAAGAAATCAAAATTGAACAATGCCTTTTAGCAAAACATACCATGGGAACTAAAAGGAATTATTATAGTCTCTTGTATATATACCTACGACACGCAGAAATTACGTTTGGTAATATAGCAAAACGTAAACTTAGAGACAACCGAATGAGCACCTTTGTTAACAGTTTAGGGGATTTATCGCCAATTTGGAGGATACTTTTTTGGTTAGAGAATTTGATTTGGATTATACTTTATATTTTGTATTTTCGACTGTGGTAACAACAACGATATTTGAAACAACAAAAATTATAGGAATAGAAATTTTAAATAAACTGTATATCGGGCATATAAATCTCCGTGACGCCGTATTTTGGCATAAAATCATCAATATGTACCGGAAAAATAAAATTGTTGATTTGTTATGATGAAGAACAGCTCTTACTTATGCTTAATGCCTAAATTAACATGACTGCCAAAATAATGGTAATGTGAATGCTCTACATATTTGGATTATTATAACAGGTCGATTTATGTTACACCTGAAAGTATACGATGGCTTCATCTGGGGTATTCAATTATTCTGGTTTTTGCTCTGTTCAAGTAATCAAGTAACTCGAAAATTGGTTTTCTGACTTAGAGCCTGTGCCAAAGCGATAGATTTTCCACCTAGTAGTAAAAATATGACATTTGCGAGGTGAATAAAATTTCACTAGCCCAGGGGGCTAGGTAAATTTTTCGCAACAGGCTGGACATATTTGACAACCACAATACAAACACCAGGGCCGAAGCAGATTGCATAGCACAGAACCGAATTGCTGCCGTTGTCGATATATTTTGTGCGGCGGGTTGCCGCCGGTATTTTTCAGTTTATGAATTGCATAAAAGTGTCCCAAATGGATTTGAATAAAATAAATTATTAATATTTTCCCTCAGTTACACGCATATTTTTATTTTTAACATCATAATTTTGTGTTAAAAAACTTTATTTCATTGTTAACTTTACCCAACGCAGTTTGAATTTTATGGCCGCCGCCGTCGACAACTTTTTATGTCGGCTTGTAGCTGTGGCCATCAGTCATTTGTAAACAGACATTTGCCGTAAGCCATTTAGAGTCCATTTATATTTTTGTAAATTTGACTTTATTACAATGGCAACAACGGCAAAAAGATGCAAAAAGAATTATAATACATGTAATTATGTACATGTAAATTTGGAGAAGTAACTACAAAGAATTTTCTGAACAAAATGCCATATCTACGATAATATATTTCTACAAATATTCATTATAAAAATGATTACATTTCAGACGCGTCTTTAATTTCCTTCATCTTACGAACTGTCAAATTTTTACTACTGTGGAAAAAGTTTCGGTTTGGCACAGCAAAGAGTAAAAATATTCTCACCACAACACAATTTTTTTTCACCATAGGAAACTTTCACGGATTGACACGCACCCTTACTCGAACATCCGAGTGACATTTTTTATTACCAGAAATTTTAATATTCTAAAATTTATGGATTTAATAGCAAAATGAGAATTAAATATAAACCCAATAAGTGTTTGAACTCACGGGCGATGTGTTAACACCCTTTTGCTACACGGTACCTGTTCGATTTCTATGAACACATTCGTAAATGTTACATTGGAAAATAAAAAACAGCGTTCAAACATATGATGACGTTACAGTTAAATAATATTAATACTTAAAAATATTTAAAGACCCAGTGCAAGCACATGTGTCATTATTTTCTTGCTCAATACTTTTTGTTTTATTCCCACAAAAGTCAAAGAATGCAAAGCAACATACATACATCCATTGTTATATTCGTACATACACAAGTTCACAAAATTGTCGTTGCTCTCTTGCTATCTCATTTTACGTCATTATAATACGTCATTACTCTCTTTGCTCTGAGAGTGCTCCGCACCCACATTTTATTGGACTTACCTTTCACCAGGGTCGCCAGTTTTTTTTTAGCCGAAATCCCCGAATTATTATTTTTAATCCCCGAAAATCCCCAAAAAAAACTTTTAAATCCCCGGGAAAATCCCCATAGTTTTAAAGGAAGTTCGAGAAAGTTTTAAGTTTTAAAATAAAAATTAATTTAGAATTCCGTTTAACAAAACGAAAACTTACATATTGAAAAATATAAACATAATAAATTATTATATTATTACTGAATTATAAATACTACATTATTATTATTTTAACAATAATTAGTTATAACAAAAAGATTATGAAAAATGAGATGTGGATTTTGATCTTGGCATTGGTTAAAAGTCATTAAGGCTTAGTATATCAAATACTTCAGTCTCATAATCTTCAGATTCATCTACTTCATTATTAGTTTTGTAGATAGTTTTAGCATATCTCGTTATTTCTTCTTCACTGCTTCTATTCTTTTCAGCAACGCCAAATATCAAAAATGTTTGTTACTTGTTTTATTGTTGTCATCACGTACAGCCTTGCCAGTAAAACATTTTGATGTTTTCAGGGACTGACAAGTCCATAGAGTAAATCTTACTAGAGAGAATATTTGATTCATCTGAAGTTCCCTTTCACACTCTTCGTGATGCGGTCGGTGTGATAGAGAGATGTTTGACGAAAAGTGGCATACAACAGGTGGAATTACAATAACTTCTGACTTTAATTGTTCATGTCGATTTGGTGAAAAACTGTGAAATTTAAATGTGTTTAACACTTTTTATTGTCTGCTATTGTTACCATACATTTGTGTTGTATTTAACACAATAATTTTAACACACAAAGCAAAATGCCGTTGTTGTTATTTTGTTCGTTGTTTGGAACTGGTATTAGTAAAGCAATTCTTTTCAACATCCAACGTAAATATCACACCAGGCCAAATGTCATACATTTGCTGAGAGAGCTGTTAAGTCTAGTATAGTAATTAGTCTATGGACAAGTGTATGCAATTATTTTTGCTGACAACATTTAGCAAAAACGATTTGCAAGTGTTTACTGGCAAAAAAATCAGTATAGACTTGCCACATTAAATTTCTTCTCTTTGTTTTTGCAACCACACATACGCAAAACCAAATATTATTTGTGTGTCTATGCTTGCTTTGATTTAGGTAGTGCCAGATCAAATATTTCAAACAATGATACAAAAGAAGCGCTTTTAATACATCTTAAATTTGCATCCCCAAAAAATCCCCAGATCCCCAGTCCAAAAAAAACAATCCCCTGTTTTGAAAAAAAATCCCCAATTTGGGGATAAATCCCCTAAACTGGCAACACTGCCTTTCACTACATTAGCTCTGTTCGAGTACTTTCCCAGTAAAAATTTGCAAGAATCTACTTTTGAGAGCGAAACAACAATTTTACTCTCTTTATGAAAATTTGCAAATAAAGTACGCGAACGACTTCCAGTAATAATTTGCAACGAAACAGCAGATGTAGTTTTATCATTTGCTACACACATTTTGGCTTGTAGTTACATTACATATACACTGCCACAGTAGTCCAATTATGACGTCGTCGGTTCACCAGAATTTGCTGAATGGTACTACATATTATTGCTTTCCATTTTCTTTCTAAATTCCAGTGATATTTTAAATAAAATCGTAAAATAATCATTTGTACTTTTTTCGGCAGTTGTTAATTTATTTTGGATTTTTCTTTGTTTACATAAAACATCTAATTTCAAACAGCTGTTTTATCTTGCAAATTTTTGTTGGCTAAAATTTCTCCAACCAAAGTTTGCAAAATCTCTAACATCGAACTGTCAAAATTTTCGCTCTCTGGCTCTCATTTCCTGGACTTTTGGAGTAAACGAACAGAGTTCAGTAAAAATTTGTACAAATTTGCACAAATTTTCGAGTACTCGAACAGAGCTAATAAAAAACAACAACACCAAAATGTTTGTGCTTGCTGTGTCGTGGAGTGTTTGTGTTGGTGGTGGGTGTAGGGGGGGTACCTAAAATAAAAACTGTTAAGGGAATGCAAAGAGTGGTGAGTGTGAGTGTAAATTGTCATGGTGGTGGGTATGGTATATAAGCTTCAGCCCGACCGAACTTAACGCCGTTTCTACTTGTTTTTGTATACACCGAGCAATGCTGAACATCAAATGACTCGCTTTGTTTGGCCATAGCAACAACAACGAAACAACCAAACACACAACATCACATATACTTTGTACGAAGTAGCTGACGTATTAGTATGTCACCATAACATCGACTGCGATGGTTTTAGCAGCAGCATAAAATCTGGTTTTAGCAGATTTTGACTTTGATAGATTTAGTCCCTATACGCCGCTATAGATGTTAACACATCAATAACATTTGTTTTCTAGAAAAAATCATAAATCAGCTTAAAAATGAATATAAATTCATTAAAATATTTTTAATGAAAAACGTTACTCCATAAATGTGTATGCACAGTTCTGTGGCTAAATAATGTGTTGGAGGTCGAATCACATGTTACTCTAGTATTTAAGCTCTTAACTTAACAAATTTTAAGAGTAAAGTTTTTTCAATATAAATATTAGTTTGTCGTTATATTTGTTGGCTCAATGTATGGCAACGAATTAAATATTCACCCTTATTATGTATGTCTTATGTATTATATTATGTACACTTTGTCAAGTAGTAGAACTGATATACATATCAGATAAGCAATGTAAATATAAGAGTTAGTCTATGATTAAACGGCTAAAAATACAGTTAGTCGGTAATAGCGATATCCACTAAAGACTTATTGTAAAGTGTTCAGTAAAATAAAGTCAACTGTTGCACCTATCGTAATTTAAAAAGAACCTTGTTTTATTATTTGGTACTAAAACAGCGCTTAATAAAATTCGTAACTTTCGCTTCAGGAGTGAAGTTAAGAATTACGGACAACGATGAAGTTTGATGAACTTAAAGTCGAACAGTTAAAAACTGATTTGAGTAAATTTGATCAATCGGCAAATGGAAATAAGGTAGAGTTTCAGAAGACGGTGAAACAGGAATTTAAACGCCGAAGCATCGACATTGACACGTATCAGGTTGAATTCAAACTAGCAACTGGTAATATTGATTTTTCCACAAGGATGGCGAAACTCGACGAAATCTCTAGAATTATAAATGGAAATATGAACAAGAAATTTAACAAAAATTTTAGAAATATTCATCAAAGTCCTTGACAAAATGGATGAGAAATTAGAAAAAAATTTGTCAGGAGTTTTAGAATTTTGGATGAGAACTTAGAAAATAAATTTGGCAAAATTACTAGAATTATTTTCGAAACATCAAACGTCACAAATAGGCAAGCTGCAAGAAATTTCAGAAATTATGAACAACGTCTAAATGCACGTTAATGAGCAACTCGAAAAGAATTTGAGCAGAAGTTCGAACCAATTTAGCAGCATTTTGAAGAAGACAAGCAAACGCTGAAACACTCACCGAACAGGAAAGAAAAATTAATTATCTCCAGTTACAAGAGGTGTCATGCGAGTAATTTTTGAAGGTTCTAGTAGAGTGATCCCCAGTTTCGACGGCTCTACACCATTCGATTTATTCAAATTCCAATTCGAAATGGTTGAGATAAATAACTTGTGAAACAGCAACGATAAAGCCATATAGCTGATTTTGACGGTGAAATGCAGCGCAGCAGAAGTGCATTCCCGTCAATGCTACAATGAAATTCTGGCTCCTGTACAACACAAGTACGGTGGCGATGACACTAAGGAGTTATAAGGCAGGAAACTAAGAGACCGAGTAAAGAACCATAATGAAAGGCTACAGGACTTCGCGACGGAGGTGGAGCGTTTGGAATTGATGACTTATTCTAGTGAGTCCCACCTATTCCTGGATTAATTTAAGTTTGCGGCATTTGCCAATGGTATCCGTGATCCTGCAATAAAATATGTGGCTTGTGTCACCGAAAAGCTATATTCACCGAAACCATTTCGTTTGCATTGGTACAGGAGACATCGGAATTTGTCTCCAAGCCCCAGATACAAAAAATCCGAATATGGAATCAGACATGTGCTAGTTTGGAAATTCCGCTCAATGTGGGGTACCGCAATACAACACGGACTAGGAGGCTGCTCGCTCACAAGTGAAGGGATGTCCAGAATGGAGGGTCATCAATGCTACTATAAGTATTATAATAAATTAGTCTATGGTGTGATCAGTTTTATGTGTATGCGTGTGTGTGTACGCCAAACGAGTGGATAAGGCTCTGACACAAGGAGGGAAAAAAATCATGAAAATCGTGGTGTCTTAACTAAAGGAATTTTTTGAGCAATTTATAAAAAAAGTCCAAAAATTTGCTATTTTTTTGGTTCACTTGAATAATTTTAATGAAAAAATTTTTCTTGTTTTTTTAATTTATTTTACTTTATTTAAGAACTGTTAGTAATGGGTACAACCCCCTTGGTTTTTAATTACTTCAAATATACGGGTTTTCAGTGATATAGATAAAGATAAATTATGTAATCCAACGAAATTTGATTCCAAGCATCCTTAATAGCCTGAATTAGTGACTGCTCGTCATCACATTGTCTACCTCCTTCTTAGACCTTACGAAATAACCAACCCCAGACATTTTCGATAATGTGTAGATCTGGCGAATAGGGTGGCCAGTCATGAATATTGACATTTTGGCTTGCTATGAACTCCTTTACTATTTCGGCGTTGTGTATCCAAGATATGGGACCAAATGGTTCACTGAACTTCGGAATAACGTTCCAATAACGTTTTATAGCTTGCACCAGTCATTTTTGCACTTTGAAATTCAAGATCAATGGTGCCATAGTACGTAATATCACGCCACACCATAACGCGGCCCCCTCGGCTGTGATGTCGGTTCAAAAAACGTTTTTCTTTGCGTAGATCATGGAAATAATAGTTGTAGCCACCAGGCCCATCCAAATTAAACTTATTCTCCAGTTATTTACATGACCTCTTGGCTGCACATCCCGTACCATGTAGTCTCTTGCGAATTAAAGCCTTTTATCCTTACGAGGAGCATTAATTGGCGGCTTTTTTGTAATTTCAGGTATTTAAGATACTCACAGCTCTTAATTACTCTGCGTACTTATGACTTGCTCGCTTCCACTCCAACTTGAGCTCTTATTTTTGACAGGGATAATTTTTCTTTTCTTGATTTTTTTTGATTTTGAAGATTTTTCTTTTCTCATATGTAGATAAAGACAATGAAACCCTTCGTTTAAAATGTTTTCCATACCCCTCGGGGTCCTTGATGTAATTGTCGACAACTGTTAGGCTCCGCTCCGTCCAATTTTTTAAGCTATTGCGCGGTTAGAATATCCTTCAGAACGGTAAACATCGATTTTAGTTTTTTCCGATAGATGTAAAAATTTTTGATTTCCCATTTTGACTCGTAAAATGATTAAGATGTAATAAATTGTAGTAAACCAACGCTCCCTACAAAAAAACATCGCTTACTTTAAAAATAATAAAAAAATAATAAAGTGCCTTTAATCAAGTGAACCAAAAAAAAGCACATTGTTGGACTTTTTTTTTATAAAGTGCTCAAAAAATTTATTTAGTTAAGAACCACTATAGCGCACTGACAAAAGTTGTTGGGGTGATGAACATTGCCATCCCTGTGACGATACTCTTCCGTTCAGGTATTCTCTGTCAGTAAGTCGTGAAACCATTACGTCTTAGGGGCTATATACTACTTCAGTTATATATAATATAACTAATGTGTTCGTGAATAACTGGATATGCCGCTTTGGTGTCCCCACATAACTACAGTCGGACTAAATAAACTACCGTTTTCAAGAAAATGTGTGAATCTTACGGAATTCCTAAATCAAGGTCATCACAATTGCATCCTTAGTCTGACGGCATGGTGAAACGATTCTACCGGACTCAAGAAGAGCACCTGAGATAAGTGGTCAGCTCTGATCAAAGAGATTGGGATTAGCACATGTTAAAGTTCCTTTTTAGCGTGCCGATCAGCCACCCCTAGCTTCACCTCTCCAACGCCGGCTAGTGTAATTTTCAGAACTGAGCTGAAGCTGCGTGGAGATTTGGAGTTCGGCACCCGGCTCAGGACGATATTAATGACATCCATGAGTTTGTGCGCAATAAAATGAAAGCCAGATACAACCCAGCGGCAAATTCCGAAGGATTCGGTGAAGGCCAGCTAGTTTTACTATTAAATCCATAGTGCAAGAAAGGCATATCATGACGAAGTTTATCGGATCCAGAATACTCAAAATTACATAAATTACTAGAATTATATTACTCAAATTACAGTCGTGCATTTGGAGCGTCTAATCCTGTACGGCATATGAGGATACTAAATTGGCAAGAATGACGAAATAATGCTAACGTGAATGTGTTACGTATTTGACTTAATTAAAATTTTGGTTAGGATGTAAATAACAGGGTGATAACGCCTGAAAGTATACCATGGCTACTACATACCAGGTTGTCGAACCTTGTGTGATGTATTTGATTTAAAACCGATTATATTCGTGTTAAATTTCCCTCGGCATTGCCACTGGTTCTGAAAACTGTTGGAAATTTCTTGATAACCTAGTGCCAAGTAGTAGAACTGATATATATAGCAGATAATCAGTGTATAGGAGTTAGTCTGTGATTAAGCGGTTAAAAATAGTTTTAAATAAAATAAAGAATACTGTTGTCCAAGCCGTTACTTAAAAAGAAACTTGTTTTAGTAACAAGAAATAAAACTGCGCTACACTGAACGGAAAAGCATCGTAACATGGATGAAAATGTTCATCACCCCCAACAACTTTTGTCATCGAAAATGAGCTACCGTAACGTTTCATTCCCGCTATGAAAATGTGTTCATCAACTGCAAATTATTCGTTACTGTGGTGAAAGTATGGTTGTTCTTGTAATAAATTTGCTTCATTATTGCAACGAATTTGTTTCGTTGCTGCAATGAATTTGTTTCATTGTTGCAATGAATAGGTATCGTTCTTGCAAGGAATTTGCTTCATTGCTGCAATGAATTTGTTCATTGTTGCTATGAATTTGTTTCATTAGTGCAACGAATTTGAGTCATTGTTGGAATGAATATGTTTCATTACTACAATGGTTTTGTGTCACAGCTGCAATGAATGTTTTGAAGTGGGTTTGAAATTATTTATTGACAATTGTACATAAATATACTGTTTGTGTTACATTTGTTTTGATAAAAAAAATTTTGAATTTTTGTTTTCGAAAATGTATTTGCTAAATAGATTATATTCATTCCATGTTGAAATACTCGTCTGGAGAAAATTGTGGTAGTCGAGGGGTTGAGTGTTATTGTGGCCGTCATATTCAGGTCCTGCAATTAAAACATAAACGAGGAATTTATTGTTAAGATTTATATTTAAGAAATGTACATATCTATATCTGTACTTACCATGAACATAAGTTCTACTCCCCTATGCTCCACTCCATTAACATAGAACCACATCATTGTTTTGCTAAATCATGCAATTGTTGTTGTGTTGAGGGTTTTGATATTCAATTGTAGCGCCAAATCTCCCCGTCATTAAGCCAGTGATCGCTCTGTAACCATTTTCTTCAACTGCTCTTTTATTTATTTTAACCAAACATTTTCAATCGCCTAATGATCGCCCGCGAATCGCCGTTTAGTTGTGTAAAATCGCGGCGATACATCGCGTGCGAGCACGAAACTATGGTCAGGCGATAAAGAGCCGCGGGCGATTCGCCAATAGCGACTTGCCGACGATTCGCTAGAAATGATCAGCTGGCGATTCGCTAATAATGATCCGTGGTCGATTCGCTAGTAATGAGCCGCGGGAGTTACGTATCCGTATCCCACTGTCCCCTACGCCACTGAAATAAATGAAATTGTAAATTGTTGTGCAAAGCAAAAGCTAAAGGCAACGACCGAAATCGTTTCCGTTACTTTGTTTGCTCTGCACAAATAGAGCAATATGCTGAGTGGACATATCTCGTCCACCACACAAAATTCTTGAAGTGGAAACGTTTTGAATATTTTGTAGTTAAGACAGTCTTAAGATAATTAATGAATAAAGCAGTACTTCATAGCTGAAGCTATTTAGTGTTTTATTTGGGATATCATAGCTGAAGCTATTTAGACCACAACGTAATTGACGCAGTCGGGAAAGTTAAATTCCTAAGAATTTAAAATCCAATGTCGTTTGAGTCACGGTTATAAAGTGAAATTTAACTTACAATAAAAACAAAAACAAAAACATTATTTTAATTGAGCTACAAATTTAATATACATTGAACATAAAAAGACCAATATAGATAAATTGTATTTTAAAGTGAGATAAATAAATGCAATAAATATAATTTAATTTGGTAAAACAGAATTTGTAAAAACAAACAAAAAAAAAAAAAAAATCTATAAAGTAAAACCAGCTAAATTAAAACTAATTGGACAAAAGAAAAGTGTTTCGGTTTTACATTTTGGAAGAATTTAACTGAGTGCTCAAAATGTCACGACACGACAACTTTGATCAAAATCGCCAATTAGGCGATGAACCAAATATAGAACAACTGAAATTAAAAATGGAGCAGTTACAAAGTGTAATACTGCAACAGGAACAAAAGATCCAACAGCAACAATTGGAACAACAACAGCAACAACAACAGTTACAATATCAGCAACAACAAATCCAACTCCAGCAGCTACAACAGGGCCAACAGAATATTAATGTTAACCATTTAAATAATTTTTTCCTATCACCTAGGGACATTATCGAACAATTTAGAAGACTAAAACCCTTGGAAAAAGGTACACTCATCCAATTCATCACATCTGTGGAAGCTACAATTGTTCTATGTAAGGACAACAACGATTTGATGGAATACGGCGTTCAAATTGTAGCAAATGAACAAATCAGTGGTGACTATGCATACTTAATAAGACAACTAGGCCCTAAACCAACATGGGAGAGGATGAAAAGTACATTGAAATGTCATCTACAGCCGAAGAAAACGTATGCAGATTTATTCAACCATTGCAGAATGATTAAGGTGTGAAATCTAAGTGAATTGTTTAGTGTATTCGAAAGTGCAAAACAGAGCTTAGCAGAAATATATGATTTTGATTCGGAAAATCCTGGAATCTATTCACCATCATGTGTAGACAGAGATCTTGTTAACATTATGATGGGAAAAATTGATGGTCCCTTAAGGGCACACATAAATGTAAATGAAAATATGATGGACATAATTTTAAAGTATTCTAAGCTTGGTTTGTTGGAAGATAAAAGGGCAATTCATTACGAACACCGAATGCCTACCAATAAAAATCCTAGACAATTTTCGGGCAAAAAATATGAGTCAGATAATTCCGACGCTGAGAGTAATATTCCACAAAGAGGAGAAAGTACCTCGCCCAAATTTAAAAATTTTAACGCGAATGCTAAACATAATTCTCAAGCGAAAAATAGTAATGGCTATGTCGATTATCAGAAAGGTAACGACAATAGAAATTACAACCAAGGTAGGGCAACAAGGGACAATAATTCAGGCCAGTCAAAGGTATCATTTATGAGCGTAGATACTCGGACATCCCATCAAAGCCCTATGGATATTGGTAACATTGAAGAGCAACAAGAAGAAATAGAACAAGTAAATTTTTCAAGTCTGCCTCAAAGTGCCGACTACCCTTAATCACTATTACTATTGGCAAACAAACTATTAAATGCTTAATAGACACTGGATCGGATACCAGTATAATTAAACCCGGAACTCTTCGGGGATTCCCCAAACATAAACTAAAAAAACCTTTGACATATCGAACATTAACGGGAACCGATAAAGTTGAATTTGAGATAATTACACCTATTCCGAAACAATTTATTGCGAAAGGCACTTTAACTTGGAGGGTAATTAACCTCCAGAGCGAAAAATATGATGCTATCATTGGTTTGAATTTTCTTATTCCATTTAAAGCGATGATTAATATGTCGGAAAAATTCATTGATATATTTGGAAACCGAATTTTTTTCGAAGACCACATATACCCCTTCACATTTGAGGAAATTTGTAACATTGAAAGTCATAATATATTCAATAATATCGATCTCTCCCATTTGAACGGAGAAGAAGCGGACCATATTAGGAATTTTTTATCTAATTTCAAAGACCTATTTTACAAAGACGGAGACACACTATCTGCAACTACAGACATTTTCCCTGAGATTAAGACCACTACCGACAGACCATTATACTCGAAAATTTACAGATACCCCCAAATTCACGAAAAAGAGATTCAGTCACAAATCGAACAAATGCTTCAACAGGAAATTATCAGAGAAAGCAATTCTCCTTATAATAGTCCACTATGGATAGTTCCAAAAAAAATCGATAATTCAGGTGTACGAAAATGGCGACTTGTCATAGATTACAGAAAGTTAAACGAAAATACAGTAAGTGACAAATTTCCTATTCCAAACCTCTCCAATATACTCGATAAATTAGGAACCGCTCAATACTTCACAACGATTGATTTGGCTAAAAGTTTTCACCAAATCCTCGTCAGAGAAGAGGATAGAGAGAAAACTGCGTTTTCAACGCCATATGGGCATTATGAGTTTGTTCGTATGCCATTCGGCCTCAAAAATGCGCCGTCAACGTTTCAAAGGCTTATGAATTCAGTGCTTCGTGAATTCATCAATAAAATATGTGTTGTCTATATGGACGATATATTGGTGTTTAGCACATCCTTGAAAGAACACATGAATAATTTAACTTTGATATTCCAAGCCTTGCGAAACGCAAAGCTAAAAATTCAAGTTGACAAATGTGACTTTCTTAAGAAAGAGACACAATTTTTAGGTCACATTCTGACTGACAAAGGTGTTAAACCTAATCCGAATAATACTGCGGTAATACAAGGCCTTAAATGTCCAAAGACTCAGAAACAAATTAAGTCATTCTTAGGAATGACCGGATTTTATCGAAAATTTATTCACAATTATGCGAAAATCGCTCATCCAATGGTTAAATACTTGCGGAAAGGAGTACAGGTCAATTCGGACGATCCTAGTTACATTCTTTCATATGACAAGTTGAAGAATATGGTAATTAAACCTCCAATTTTGAGATACCCGAAATTCGAGAAAAAGTTTAAAATCATTACGGATGCAAGCAACATTGCTATTGGTGCCGTTCTAACTCAGGAAGGTCACCCAATTGCTTATGCTTCTAGAACACTTAATGTTCACGAGACAAACTATGCTACTATCGAAAAAGAATTGTTAGCAATAGTTTGGGGAGTGAAATATTTCAGACCCTATGTCTACGGTAGGGAGTTTGATTTGGAAAGCGATCACCAACCACTGAGGTGGTTAATGGCGAAATATTCTGGAAAGGATATAAGTCCTCGGCTTCAAAGATGGCTAATTGAACTCGGGGAATATCAATTCAAAATTGAATATGATAAATGCAAATGCAACTATATAGCAGACTTCCTAAGCAGGATTGATGCGGACAATTGTGAGATAAACATAATAGATCCAATTACTGCAAATAATATTACACCCAGCAATGTTAACACTGACCATATGGAAAACGATGTTAACTATGACCATACGAGTAATAGTGACGAGCATGGGGAAATATGTGAATCTTTAGATGTGGAGACTTGTCATTCTCAAGAGGAGGAATTAAATGATCACTTCCCATTTTTGGAAACAATTGTAAA
Source organism: Phaonia tiefii (assembly GCA_963931995.1). Lineage (NCBI taxonomy): Eukaryota > Metazoa > Arthropoda > Insecta > Diptera > Muscidae > Phaonia > Phaonia tiefii. The sequence goes on from OZ008369.1 coordinate 192,761,774, forward strand.
TAGGTTTAGAACCCAAATTCTCCTCGTACACCAGAAAGAAGAAGAAGTGAAATCCATTTTCGGAAACAAACGTATTTATATTGATAGAAACGATATAATATCGAACAATTTGGAAAATATATTTCGCCGAAATTTAAGAAAGGGCAAAACCGCTATATTCTCCGAGATTGGAGACCACCTCTTTTATAAAGTGCAAGAGAAGCTAATAGATATGTATCCTGGTAACGGTAGTATCAAATTTGTAAGATGTTCTTATTTTGCTAAAGACATTGAAGACGAAGAGGAACTGAAAACTCAGATTTCCTATTTTCATAAAATTGAAACTGGACACTCTGGAATAATACCCACATTTGAATGTATAAAATAAAAGACTCTATAATCCCAATATTAATGCAACAATTCACAAAATAATTAATAACTGTCATATATGCTCTTCTTCAAAATACGACAGAAAACCGGTCAAACCGAAATTTGCTTTTACTGAGACCCCACTGAAGGTTAATGATATTATCCATGTCGATACATATACCAATAGCAAAAACTCTTTTATTATTTTTATTGACAAATTGTCAAAGCATGCAGTTTGTTTTCACCTTCCCGATAGAAATAGTCAAACAATTGTCCAGAAAATTCAAGAATTTCTCGCCATAAAAGGTAAGGTTGAAAAATTCGTCTTTGACAATGAATTTAAATCTAAAAACGTCATAGATTTCTTAAATGAAGAGCAAATAGAGTTCCACGTAACGAAACCTAACAGCCATACGGGTAAGTCAGACATAGAGAGGCTGAATAATACAATTACAGAAAGAATCAGAAGCCTAAACCTAGAAGTAAAACTAGGTATTACAGAACAAATGACCAAGGCCATAATGTTTTACAATAACAGTTTTCATAGTACAATAAAATGTACACCCCTTGAAGCCCAATATGGTTGAGGTTGAAGTTCTTAAAGATAGAATAAACAAAGCGAAAAGAAAAGTAATCGATAAACGGAATGATGGCAGAGAAGAATATCATGATGATCGTGAAGAGGGTTATATAAAGAATTACAAGAATGTCAGTCATAAAGAAGAACCAAAGTTCAGGAAACAAAATCTTCTTGGAATACATTACACAAATATTAAGAGACCAAATAAATTCCCATTACTTTCAGACGATAATCCTGTTAATGATAGTTTGCATGCCAATGCTTTCGAAGGCGAACATTCAAATAACTCCAATTGATAACGAAAATGGATACAGTGTGTTGAAAATATTTGATACTGAAATAGTAAACGAAACTAAAATAGTACTACACATAATCCGACCAATCGAAATAAACCAAATCATAGATGATCTCGAACAAAATACAATAGGATTGAAAAACGATTATAGAAGCATTATCCAATCTGAAATTACCACCCTTAGGACTAAACTGAGATCTATAATGCCTTTGAGTAACCGGCAAAAACGCGGCTTACTGAATATAGTCGGATCGGTAGACAAATGGCTATTTGGTGTACTGGACGATGAGGACAGACAAAATATAATAAGTCCACTAGAAATTGCTAATGGCAATAATCATAATATAATTGAAACTGTTAATCAGCAAGTAATTATAAATAACCACTTTAATGATAGCATCAATCTAATAAGATCCAGTATTCTAGATGATAGAAAGAAAATTGCTTTAGCCATAAATAGCATCCAAACACAAAATTCGGAAATAAGAAGTCAATTGCTCTTTAACGACCAACTAATGAAATTAAAATTTTTAGAGAATAAGATAAACCAAATTCTTGACAATATATCCTCTGCTAAATATAACATTTTTCATCCCTCTATTTTGACTTCCGAGGAAATAGATAAATATAATATCGATTTTTATAAATTAAAATTAATCAAAATGGGTGTATTACTATACAATAATGATTGTTTAATATTTTCAATTAAAATACCTGTAAATTTTATTAAAGTTGAAGTCAGATTAATTCTACCCATGCCTAATAACATGTATTATGAAATCGAAGAAAAACAAGAAATGATTGTAAACATAAACAACAATACATATACTTACAGCACTAATAAAATGTTAAAAGAATTAAAATTAACAAAAAATTGTGTATTTAAAGATAATTGTAAATTAATATTTAACAACAAAACATCTTTTGAATTGATGGACGATGAAACTGTAATAGTGAAAAATGCCGTAAATATGAAAATCGATAACAATTGCAATGCAAATACAAGCTTTATAATAGATGGTAATAATATCGTAATGTTTTCAAATTGTAAAATAACTATTCAGAATGAAATATTCTATAACCAAAAAGAAAGTTACTTGGAAAAGATTCCAGATTTTACGAATTACAACAAAAACAATTTTACAAGTAAACTAACTTTCAACGATATAGTTTTAAGTAATTATAAAAATATTGAGAATATTAATGAATTGAAAAAGCATCAACAGATTTCATATACACTGATTGTATTTATATCTATATCGATAGATTAATGATCAAATTGTTGTGCAAAGCAAAAGCTAAAGGCAACGATCGAAATCGTTTCCGTTACTTTGTTTGCTCTGCACAAATAGAGCAATATGCTGAGTGGACATATCTCGTCCACCACACAAAATTCTTGAAGTGGAAACGTTTAATGAATAAAGCAGTACTTCATAGCTGAAGCTATTTAGTATTTTATTTGGGGTATCATAGCTGAAGCTATTTAGACCACAACGTAATTCGGGCGATTCGCTAATAGCGACTTGCCGGTGATTCGCTAATAATGATCCGCGGGCGATTCGCTAGTAATGAGTCGCGGGCGATTCGCCAATAGCGACTTGCCAGCACTCGCGTATTGATCGCTTAGTTGTACAGCATAGGCGATGGCGCGCGATTCACATCGTAAACGTCATCAAAATTGTTGTCAGCATAAAGATACGCGGGATCATCGCGGGTAGCGACTCGTCGGCGATACGCCTGGGATTAAAAATGTTTGCAGGCTAGCTCTGTAATGCTCCGTAAGCTCCATAAGTGGTTACCTGGAAAGTTATCCGGGAGTTTTGAAAATTGGTAATTTTATACATTTTGATGTGCTCTCTCCGAATAAAGTCAATAGTTTAGGCGTACGAGCGCCGCAAAGTGTACTTCATAACGCGTTTTGGTCAAAAAAACTCATTTCCACACCACCTTGAGGTAGAGTAAGCGGCGCGTTTTTTTAATGTGGTTTCCCCAATAGGCCTATTCCACATGCAATTCAATATCCTGAAAGATACGGGGTGGTAAAGTCGAAATTCGGAAAGAGCACACAAAATTTATAAAATTACCAATTTTTAAAACTCCCGGAAAACTTTCCAGGTAAAACTACCAAATCACTGTACTATTAGTGAATAAATGGAATAAAAAAGTGTGTAGTCGAATCTTCTAAACAAATCATTTTTTTTGTAATTAAATCAGAAGAAAAACTTCTAGCCTCGCCTAGTTCCAGGTGGCTTGCACAATAAATATTAAATATTTCGGAAGAAATTGGTTGTTGGAAATAAGGTTTAAGGTTTTTTATAATATGACCTTCAAAGAAAGGCATGGTTTTTTTTATGATTTTACTAATTTTAATACTATTGTTGTCAACTAAACAAAAATTATTTGGGTTTTTACAGTTTTCAAGTTTTACACTAGCAAAAGATCCGTTAACAATTTTACCAAAAGAAAATATTGAATTTGTTCTTTTATGAACTGAATCTAGAATTAAACTTTTCTCAACTTTTCTATTATATAGCTGAGATGCTACGTGGCTGCTTTTTTACACTTTTCTTTACTTTTTGCAAATGGTTTTCATATTTAAAAGCGCTTATACCGTCCAGAGATCCATATAATTTGGCATCTTCGTGGAGGTGTAACAGACAATGAAAATTGCATGTTAAAAAGGAAACATCGTACAGTTGTGGCATAATTTCGACAAAATTATAAAGTAAATTTTGTGCACACTCATTGTTTGCCGAACTGTCTTTACCATCTAATAAAATTCTTATTGCAATAGATAAATGTAGAAAATGGTGATACCTCTCGGGAGACAAAATTTGTTTTAATATAAATGGACCCGTGTATAAAAGGAATTGTCTGAATTCCGTTGCTTTAAATCTGTCAAGTTCTGTGAGTGCACGAGGTTTTCTATTAAATTCACAAGGAATTCATTTGTTTAGGCCAACTAATGAATTGGAAAGCATTTCTATTTTCCACGATACAAGTGAATATTGTTCTCCCTTTTTCTTTATCCATGAATTTAATAAAGTGCAGGTTACACCAAGACATACAATATGCATATAATCTAAACAAATTTGCTGTACCATGTCTATTTCGAGTTCTTCTATAATTGTACAACTTGTAATATTATGGTGTGCTGGTTGAGCACGACTCCTAAATGACTCATTGGATCTCATTGCGAAGTTTTGCCTTTGTGGAAAAACTACTCGATTTTGAATCATTTCACCCTTTTGCGTGCAGCGTATGCAGGAGTAATAACCAGTGTGTCCTTTTGTACCAATGATGAAAGATCTTGCTGGTGCATCCATTATGAAGCACCTTACTTTTATTATATAAATTTTTTCTTCATAACAAAATCCTTCATCAGTCAGCATTTTCAATTCAGAAACAAACTCTGATAAAAATTCTTTTGCACTTTTTGGTTTTGTGTATCCTTCATACGCACCAATCAAGAGGACATCAGAAGTGTTAATAACACTGCATAAAATCGGCCAGACTTGTTTTTGCTGGAACTTTTACACAAAGGCAAGCCAAGCCGTCAACATTGAAATCCAGTGCAATTGTTTCCAACTTAAATCAGTTGCACGTAAAAAATCGGTAAGAGCATCTGCGATGCCATTATGAAAATACTTGCCTGACCCTATTGGTCGGGCAACAACGTCTTTTGGCGTTCTTTTCAACGTTCTCACGTCTTTAGGAATACTTATGTTGCATTCTCTAAAAATTTCTAACATTTCGTTACTGATGTTGTGCTTTATAGCCCAGCTTGACAGTCTATTTGTTAATTTATTTAAATTGGATGAAAGGCTAATATTAATATTTGATATCTCTGCATTTAAGTTACAATCAAAATCACTTTCTGAACTTTCCGCATTTAAAACAACATTTTCTTCAACCATATTTATGTCACAATCGAACACATTTTCTACATTTTCCACATTTACATTCGCATTATGGGGACAACCATTTTCTGATATATTAACGTTTTCACTCTTTTCCGCACTACTATTTGCAACTGCATTTAAATTACAATTTGTTGCTATTATTTTAGAGGCTTCTCTCTTACTTTTTAACCGCAGTGCTTTGTTAGACAACATTTTTATTAATTTATTACTTTTATATTTATTACTTTTACCACACCTTTCACTGATTCGCTTATTTATTTATTTCTTTTTGATACCTTCACAGATCACTTGCTCAACTGAAATGACAAAATTGCTAATTGCCATTAAAACGAAATATTTACTTTCCCGTTACCTTTAGAAAACTACAAGAAAAAAGATCCCATCGAAAGTTATGGAAAAACACTGATGACTCAACTCAAAACGATAAAGAATGCAAAACTATTTTGACTGTTGTGAGGAAGATTTCCCGTTACTTGTATACGCTCGCGTATTCATCGCTTAGTTGTAAGGCATAGGCGATGGCGCGCCTAGAAAAAAAATTGACTTACTTGTGTCCGCTCGCGTGTTCATCGCTTAGTTATAAGGCATAGGCAATGGTTAGCGATTCGTATTCGCTGGGAAGGCTCGCGTAATCATCGCCAAACAACCCATCGCCAAAAAATCTCAAAAATGTTTGCAGGGATGATTAAAACATAAAAACACAAACATTTTGTTGCGACGCGCATACACACACAAATTTCAGTTATATCCCAATAAGCACAACGGATCCGAATCGGCTCCGATTGCGACCGATCTCTAAACAAGATCGGATCCGGTAGCGAAATGAATTCGAACCCGATAGCGAAATGAATTCGGACCCGATAGCGAAAAGAATTCGAACCCGATAGCGAAATTAATTCGGACCCGATAGTGAACTGAATTCGAACCCGTTAGCAAAATGAATTCGGACCCGATAGCGAAATGAATTCGGATCCGATAGCAAAATGTGGTCGGATTTTAAATCATTACGATGGGTTCCTAAATCATTTCGATATTGATTCCGCTCTCATTTCAGAATAAAATAATCAAATTACATTTTAAGCATTTATTTTATATGCATTTCTGAGACTCAGTTCTTTTCATTATATTATATTTAATTTAATCGGATCAGAGAAAGCGAAAACCGATGCTCCGGACTCAAACCGTATCCGAATCGGATCAGAGAAAACGAAATCCGATGTTCCGGACTCAAACCGGATCAGACAAAACGAAATCCGATATTCCGGACTCAAACCGGATTCGAATCGGATCAGCGGAATCGGACGCATCGGACTCAAATCGGATCCGAGTCCATCTTTGTGCTTATTGGGATATTTAAGGGTAGATTTTCTGCTGCCGATGCATCACTTTCTTTGCTGTCGTGTTGCTCCTTGCATTCTGTTTATTTATTTATTTGATTTATAGATTCGGAACCCAGTTAGCATTTTGTGAAATTTTTGATCATATATGGGTCTTTTATGACTCCCCTGCGCGATAAAAACGAGTATAAATGCGCTCATTTTCTGATCATAAAAGACTGTTTTGTCGGGAGAAAATGGTACCCTACCCGCGACTCTTCCTGCAGATTCTTTTATGAGTCGCTATTCTGGTCAGTTTCGAGTCATCATGTAATCATTTATGAATCGTTTTTGGGTCATTTGTTGGTCGTTTTGTAATCATTCTCGAGTCATTTCTCAGTCGGTTTTTGTACTCATATTTTCAGGCGCGCAACTATTCAATCTCTTTTTGGGTTTCAACTATTCGACTCTTGCGTCAATAACAATGCAAGTTATCCCGCTATAACATAAACAAAACAACGCTAAAAACAGGCATACTTGAAACACCCGCATGATTTATTTTTGATTGTTGTATATTTTGTTCGTGTATGTTCAATAAAACACTTAAGAAGCATAAACATGACTCATATTCGACTCCTTTTTTACTTGCGGGACTGACTAAGCAGCAAAATAATCACTAAAAGTAGTCGAAGAAGACTCAGTTGGCTTATTATGATCTTCTATAATCTTCCAAATGCTAACTGGGAAGTTACACAAACCATCATAGCAAACACATAAATTCACATAATTTAGTTTTCACAATAAAAGAGTATTACTAAATACAACTAATTAGACTGTGTTAACAAATTTATTTAAATTATTCCGGCGGAGGAATATGTCTACCACTTTCGATTGTTGCAATGGAACTGATTTAAGATGTGTACGTGACCCACCACTCACGCTCACCATTTTCTCTTGCTGGCCTCTGTTTTACGCTCGCTCATTTTTCCGCGTGCTTCTCTCTCTATACTATCATAAAAATTAGTTTCGTTACAATAACGAAATTATTTCGTCAACTAACAATGTTGACAATTCTAAGTAAATAACTAATAAATATAAACTATACAAAGTAAGAGATAAACCAAATATCAGTAGCTTAAATAACATGCCTTTAAAATGTTTTTTTAATTTTAACCCATTTTTCTACAAAATTCAAATTAAATAAAATAGTTGCAGGAACAACAAGTTGTTGCACCAACGAAATGAAAAATTGTCAAAGTAACCAAGTATGAAATTTTTCGTTGCAGCGAATACCAAATTATCGGATATACGACACTTTTCACTATAGCAACATAAAAATATTAACGAAAATGTTTCATCCATGCGACGAAGCCTTGTTCTTTCAGTGTACAAACAATGATTAAAAAAATTCGGAGCAATATATATTGAACTGCGGATCAAATGAATAAGGAACTGAACATTTCGAATTGTCTAAAAAAAATTGTCTATACATAATAGTTTACAAACCGTCAAGAATAATATAATTTTCGATCTCATAAATTAATTTTTTTATATGCGTCACTTAAATAAGATATCATTAATGAAAAGAAAAACCAGTATTGGTTAATTTACTTTGAAATATAAAACTAAATAAGAAGCCTGTAACAAACAAGAAAATTTCATTTAATAACGGGTACTTAATAACGGTAATTTCTGATAACTCGACATAGGTTAAGTATGTAGAACTCCAGACTTCCTTTATTGCATCTTTGAAGGTCTCTTTTGTCTCAAGTTGATACTTTTCTTGACATCCACCCCCATACATTCTTCGTTATATTGAGATCTGAAAAATTGGGCGGAATATACTGCTTCACAATTCTGGTAGTAAGAATTAGAGCATTGTCTTGTTAGTAAGTCCATTCAATGTGTCCAAATAAATTACTGAACTATGGAAATGCTTCTTCTAATTTAATTTTTTTCTGTTTCAAATACTAAATCGATAAGCAGATAATAAGATATTGCACCACAAAACTGCTTTTCATGCTTGGTAGATGCAGTTCTCCTTTTCTTAAATCATGGAAATGGCAATTATATACATCATTAATTAATTATTTTCGTTTATGTTTTTTCTAAAATTTGCAGCGAACTATATTCTTATTCGAATTTAAAATGCGACGTACTGTACAGACGCTGACATTAGCAAAACTTTCTTGCCGACGTCGACGATTTTGAAGCAATTCTTAGATCTTTTTTCGATTTCTTTCGTTGGTTGTCTATTAGTGCGTCATTGTTATTCGCGTCCTTCTCGATGTTCTGTAAATAATTATATACAACTGTTGTCCCACATCTGTTTTAACTGCAATTTCAACGCCATTAAATTCTTATGATTCTAACACATATAAGGATTATTCCCTCTTCGAAGTTGTGAAGAGCTTTTCCTCGTCCCATGTTGTTGGCAATTTGTAACAGAGCTACTTAGTTTTTGTTGTTCACAAAATTTTGTGTACATATATCGTGACCTATTTGACCAAAATTTAAAAATTTTCTTATTCAATACTAGAGCAATACTAGAGTTTTGACACTTTCTTTGGTCATTATTGTTAAATGGGTTATTTGTTAGAATATACTCTCAGGTTTGACCTTTATTATAGATAATTTATATATATTACTTACAAATGTAACGGGTTTTTCAACAGAGACGCTACACAAGTAAATCGATAAGGACAGCAAACGACGCCATATTTTTTCCCGCTCTTTTGACATTTCTCTTCAGTAAGGTTTGCCATTTCATCATGGAAAGACATACGAGCCAACAACGAGTCGAAATTATTAAAATTTACTACCGAAATTTGGAGTCAGTGGCCTCAACTTTAAGAGCGCTCCGTCCAATTTATGGTCGTCATAATCGTCCTACCAGATCAACAAATAGTGGAAAAATTTGAATCCACAGGCACAGTACAAAATGTTCCCGTGCCAGTGAGCCAAAGAAGTGCCCGTAGTGTCGAGAATATTGCTGCCGCTGAGGCTTCAGTTCAAGAAAGCCCAAATGTGGGCATCTATGTGACGTCGTTGTGGCGAATTTTGCGAAAAGATCTAGGCCTACATCCTTACAACATCAAATTGACGCAAGAACTGAAGCCGCTTGATCACCATAAGCGTCGTATGTTCGTTAATTGGGCTGAGCAACAACTTGAAAATGATTCGGATTTTCATCGGAAAATCATCTTCAGCAATGAGGCTCATTTCTGGCTGAATGACTTCGTCAATAAGCAAAATATGCGTTATTGGTCAGACAGCAATCCACACGTAATCCATGACTCATCATTGCATCCCGAAAAAATTACGGTTTGGTACGGTTTATGGGCCGGCGACGCCATTGGGCCGTACTTCTTCCGTGATGACCAAGACCGGCACATTACTGTGAATGCGAATCGCTACCGTTCAATGATAACCGAATATTTTTTGCCCCAATTGAATAATATGGACTTGGAGGACATGTGGTTCCCACAGGACGGCGCCATAAGCCACACAGCGAATGCCACAATCAATTTATTGGAAACCAAGTTTGGTGAACGTGTTATCTCACCAAATGGCCCAGTCGATTGGCCACCTCGGTCGTGCGATTTGACGCCGTTAGATTATTTTGTGTGGGGCTACGTCAAGTCTATGGTCTATGCTAATAAGCCTGCGACGATTGATCAACTTCGTACGATTATCGAACGTGAAATTGCAGCAGTATCGGCCGATTTATGCTTGAAAACCGTCGAAAAATGGGTTCAGCGTCTGGACTTCTGCAAGCGTGCCCATGGTGGCGATGTAGAATAATTCGAGTTCCATACATAATGGCATCGAACGAACTTTCACAGGAATAAAGAATTTCATTGGTATCTAAAACCGGTTTTGTTTTATTTAAAAAAACTTTTGTAGCGCTCTTATTGAAAAACCCGTTATTCAAGCTCAAGACCTTTTTAAATAATACAAAGCTAATTTATTAGCTTTATAGTACTTTCAAAAAAGTCGAACAGACCGAGTAAAAATTCCCGTAAGGGAAATGATGAAAGTTGGCGAAGAGCACCGCGAGCTTGAAACAATAATACTGTTGATGGCAACCCTCCGTTTTGTTGTTTTGTAATGACAAAACAAAAACAAAACATGCTTGTTTAAAACCAATGGTTTTTCAACGTGATAAAAAGAGTTGTGCATGAAAGTGTTCCAATGGTAGTGCTTGGTATTCTTCAAACGTTTATATAAAGGAATTCTCATTAATATGATGAGTGTTTCTAGATATATACCTTTGAAGAATTCACCGTAAACATACCAAAAACGTCTGCTGACGAAGATCTTGGCTAGATCCGAAATAGCTATAGAGACAGCCTTGGCATCATTGGAACATTTTTATGCTCGACTTTTTTGAAAGTAATATAAGGCTAATAAATAAGCTTTGTATTATTTAAAAAGGGATTGAGCATGAATAAATTTGTAAGTTTAGAAAACAGACCGAGTAAAAATTCCCGTAAGGGAAATGATGAAAATTATATATATTACCTACACTTCGACTAAAGATTGTATAGTTCGATTCCTTATTCATGTGATGCGCTGGTATATCCTCAAGAACTAAAACTGTATTTTGTGAGCGATTAAAGAGTTAATCACAGCTATATCTCATTAAACATTTTTGGATATTGTTTAACAACCCCAATTTAACAATTACACTGTGATAGTTTTTGACCCGAAAAAAATTAACTTTGATGAATCCTTTTCGAACTATTAGGGGGGAGTCCCCTGAGTGCGAAAGTACATTTGGAAGTGTCAGATTGGCTCCAGTTTTTGAGAAATCGGTATATATGGATATAGCTAAGTCTGCGCTATTTAAACAAATTTTACCGGCCATAGGCCAATTTTTTTTTTTGGCCTAAAAGGGCTTAAAAAGCTTATTAAAATAGAAAAAACAAATGTTTGCGCTCGGTCCAACTTCTTGAGATATGGGCCTTTAAAGCTTGAGTATATAATTGGCCATATCTCACATATTTATGGTCCGATCTGGTTCCGGTGAATATCATGACAAAAACCATTAAAAACTCTTTAAACCTGCATATAAATATATTGCATTTTATTAACCCATTGGGGACAAATTTAAAAAAAAAAAGATTTTTTAGCCTCACTTTTTTGCTAAAAATCTGATTTTCGCAAAAAACAGCCCTAGTAAACCTATTTTCTACCTAGACTCGGGTTGTAGGCAACACTTTGTTTTAAAGTCTAATACTTCGCATTAACCCTTCTAAGACCGGAGATATTTATGTTCAAAGTTTGAAATACAAGAAAAAATTAAAGTTTTTTTACTTTTTTCCAAAATTTTATTTATTTTCCTAGCATAGGCCTCAAGTTAAGCTTCAAAATCAAAATATTGGATTTTTATATTTTTTTTGGTTTTTTTTTTAAGTTAATTAATTATAATTAATCAACTTTAATAAAATATCTTTGTATCTTTTGTATGTCAAACTTTGAACATAAATATTTTCCGAATTTCAAGAAACTCAGCCTTCCGTTGGACTAACCTCAACCTCTTCTTGTGGGGTTATTCTAAACACGAAGTGTAGAAACCGCAACCGATCCATGTGGATGAATTAAAATAATTCCAGCCTCAACGTTGCGGTAATGAACAACTTTTTGCTAAGATGTCGCACCTGCATCAATGAGCAGGGCGGGCATTTAAATTCAATTATGTCTAAGAATAATAAAACTATTTTTAATACAATTCAATGGGCTTTCAAATGAAAGAAGATTGAAAAATTCCATTCATTACAAAAAAAGTTATTCTAGTTTCTTAATGTAGCAAAATTCAACAGCGAACCGTATAAACAAAAGAAAATCTTGACATTGTTTCGGCTGCTGCCTTTTGCGCTCACCTCTTTGTTGCGTCTACGTTGGCCGGGAAGTTGTACGTCCGGCGTGCAGTGTATGTGGTTGGTCGGGAATTGCCTCTTCCGACGTTCCGCAGGGGGCCACAAATGGACAAAAAAAATCAAAGTGTTAACACCTTTTTGCTACACGGTACCTGTTCGATTTCTATGAACACATTAGTAAATGTTACATGGGAAAATAAAAAATATTAGTTTTTTTGTATACACCGGGCAATGCTGAACATCAAATTACTCGCTTTTTTGGCCATAGCAACAACAACCAAATACACAACATCACACATGCTTTGTCTGAAGTAGCTGACGTATACGTGTGTCACATAACCACATGTTTGCCATATCAACAGCAACGAAACAGCCAAACACACAACATCACACATACTCTGTACGAAGTAGCTGATGTATTAGTGTGTCACCATAACGGCGACTGCGCAAGCCCATGGGCTTGCAAATGAAATTTTGCGTGGCTATGCTTTATATCTCCGTTCAACAACAGCAACAGACACATGTACATACATACATTATTATGTTAATACATACGCTATAGACACAATTTCGTTTGCTCGCTCATTTTTGTTTAACACGTCATTATTCTATTCTCTGGCTTTAGCAGCAGCAAAAAATCTGGTTTTAGCAGCAGCATAAAACTGACTTTGGAAGATTTAGTCCCTATACGCCGCTATAGATGTTAACACATCAAAAAACACACTTTCTTTTATTTTTGTTTTGTTTATTCAGTAGTAGTGGGCCCGTCCCACGTACTACACTTTATTTTAAATTTTTTTAAAAACGAACTTTAAATTTTGAGAGCTGATATGCCTGTTGCCGCTTCTGTGGTTTTTCGATGTATACAAACCGTAAACATCACGGGCCACCCATCAAATTCGTGACGCAGTTGAGTAAATGATTGACAATCACAAGCAATAAGTTCCTTAACGCCACTGAGCGACATCAACGGCTGATACAATCAGACAGGTACATCCGATCTATCGTCTATCCGATGTATCGCAACGATTAATCTTACATATTTGTCTATGCCTTTTTTTGTGTTTTTTTCCTTTTTAGTTCAAAAAATTAAATTTAATTCAATAACAATTATTAATTAACTAGAAAGAAAAGAAAAATAATGAAATATAACAAAAAACAAATCCAAGTATCAATATGAGTGAAAGAAAGGCAAAAACAAGTAACAATTTAAATAAGATAAATGATGCTGACTGCTTCCCCTCCTATCTGAGACACGGTTAGGTTGACTTCAGACGTTCACCTGATAGTGATCGTCCTCCCCTTCACCAAAGTATGCCGGGCCAAAGACTGGGTTGTATAAAGATGTGGCCGGACATCACTAGAGCTGGCCTCTTATAAACTTTATGGGCTACATCAGTCCCGAGCACCATAAACACGTAATACCGCCTCCACCACCACTGGTCGGCGTTGTGAACAAGTTGGAGCAATGGATGCGTGGCTGTCCAGTCCCGTTCAATTTGTTTAACGGTTGTAATGGCCAATTCGGTGTCCAGCACAGCACAGCGATCTTCTATGGGTGGACGGTCATATTTGCGGTGCTGCAGTTTGACTGTCGTATACCCCTGCCTTACTTGGCATTGGTAGCGAGACACGGAGTCCTGGGTAATGCAGGAAACAGCACGGTTGGGGTCGATGAGGACTCGGATTTCCTTCTTCGCTCCCGTCACCACCATGTGCAGGCGCACAGTCGCCGTCATGGGGAACCAGGTCCTGCCTTCGACCAGAGGGTGCAAGAGGCTGTGGTGCTCGCGCTGGCACAAAACACAACGGTCCTTGCTCTTACAACGTTCGCGTGGATGCGATTGTGCAAGGCACTTGCGGCACAGCTTGAGGGCCACCACCTTTCGCCGTTTCTCCAAAACCAAGAATTTCGTGCAGTCACGCACAGGGTGCAGGCGCTCGCACATAGGGCATGGGTACTTTTCGTTGAAGAACTTATTCGACATTGTTGCTTCCTGGAAAGATACATTTGTATGGCGTATGGTGAAGGGTTTAGGGGAGAGGGACAGGATTAGCAATCATTTAAGAATCACGCGACAAAAGGGCCATCTTATGGATAGGCCTTTTAATGGTGCCGTTCTGCGTTCGCAATTCAGCGACACGGACACGGTTATCAGAACCGCGAAAAACTTTTGTAACACGACCTAGACGCCATTCAGTGGGGCACAATAATTCCTGTCGGATTACAACCTTCCATTTAGTACGTTTTCGAAGCTCTCTGAGATACTCTTCTTTCCACCTGAGACACAACTCTTCCTGCATGGCTTTCACCTTTGCCAACGCTGAATAACACTTTCAGTGGGAACCTTTCCCATCGGTTCGGCGGGGGTTAAAAGGGCAGAGCCTATCAAAAAGTGCCCTGGAGTAAGTGCTGAAAAATCGTCAATATCATTGGACAGTGGACTTTGTGGGCGAGAGTTGAGACACGGTTCTATCGATGCTAACATGTGGGAAAATTCCTCAAAAGTGTATTTGACTTGACCGCTGATCTTCTTAAGGCGGGTCTTAAAACTTTTCAATCCAGCCTCCCATGTGAGGCGCGGAGGCGGGAATAAAGTGCCAGGAAAGCTCTTGATGGCCATATTTTGAGACAGCTTCGTCTCGTGATTATAATTTTAGTTATGAATCAGCACTAGTTTGCCGAGCTGCACCAACAAAGTTTTTCCCGTTGTCGGAGTAAATTCGGCTAGGGCAGCCACGGCGTGAGATGAAGCACGTCAAGGCGGCTAAAAACGCAGGGGTAGAGAGGTGACTTACGGCTTCCAAATGAATCGCCTTTGTCGAAAAACAGACAAAGAGACATACATACCCTTTCGTAATACGACGGTATCTACCGGTGAAACTCTTGACCTCAAAGGGGCCGGCGAAATCGTCACCTGTCATATTAAATGGGCGACCAAGGGTGGTTCTCTCTTCAGGCAGATCTGCCATAATTTGTCCCTGGTACTCCTTTCTATAAATTATACATTCTTTGCAGTTATTAAGGGCAACTTTTACAAGATTTTTCGCTTTCAAAATCCAACATTCTAAACGGATGGCATTCAGTAGGAGACGTGAGCCACCGTGCAACATAATTTTGTGGATGAACTCGACATAGAGTCGAGCAAGCCGACTACCGTAAGCTAGGATAAGAGTATGTCTTTCATTATAGGACAAACTCTTAGTAGACCCAAAACTACCGTTCGCTCTGATAAGTTGAGATTTGTCCAGAAAAGGTGTGAAGGTGTACTGGCTGCAAAATTTTTCTTTTGCGATAGGCACGGGTGTTCTGCGGGAAAGTGTCGCTGTTGGGATAAGAGAAATCGGCGATTCTTAACAAATGACAACTCTGCAGATGATACACGAATCCCTTCGTCAGTGTTTTCTCTTGCCGTTTTTAGCTTAGTTCGCTTATAGAATCGAAATACATATGCGATGATGTGAAGAGCCCTAGGCTGCAATGAGACACGACTTATAATGTCATCATCATCTGGAGAAGATCTAGCAACAAATACCTGAACCCCTTTAGATTCTTCTGACGTCACAAAATCCTGAGATGATTTAGGCCACAAATGTTTCTCTTGTGAGTGCCATTTTGGTTCGTGCCACCATAAACTGTTGTCTTTAAGTTCAGAAGCGATCATCCCCCGGGTTGCTAGATCGGCAGGATTATCTTGTGACACTACATGAGCCCAATTTGCATTGCCAATTTTTTCTAATATCAGAGCGACTCTATTAGCCACAAACGTTTTCCAACTTAATGGTGGCTTTTTGAGCCACGCCAACACAATTGTTAAATAAATACTGTGATGACGTAGCTGGCACAAATTCTGGTATTAGGCTGCCCACCATTTTGGCCAGAAGCACTGCTCCACATAATTCTAGTCTTGGGAGCGACGGCTTTCTTATAGGAGCAACTTTTGTCTTAGATGTTAAGAGATTTGTGCACATTTTATTCCCCTATCTGAATTCTTGCATAGAAGGCTACTGCATAAGCCGCCTCTGATGAATCACAAAATGCGTGATACTCTTTTAAACATTCTGGTGAATAATTTACCCATCTCGGTATTCTGACCAAATCTATTTCCTGATAATGAGATACAAAATTCTTCCATTTCTGCAGAGCTACGGGTTTTATATCGTCGTCCCATCCTGCTTTGTCTAGCCACATGTCCTCCATTATAATTTTTGCCGCAACCACAATTGGTGCCAAAAATCCTATCAGATCGTGCAACGTAGCAATAATCGAAAGAACTTCTCTTCTCGTGTATGTATTTGTAAGTGGCAGCTTCTCTGTGACGAAGCAAAAGTAATCATCAGCTGCATTCCATTGACCCAATGTCTTTGCGGTACTTGCTCCATCGAAACACAAAAAATTTGAACTTAAAAGATGCTCTTTGGGGAGACCTTTCAGATTTTCCATCGTATTTGCTGCCCATTTCCTCAGTTCAAAATACCGATCAGCTGTTCTCGAGCCTCTAATGCTTCTGTCATATTATCTGCACCTACTAAAACATCATCTACGTATGTACATTGAGCTAATTATTATCCTCGCGCCTATTGGGAATCGATCTTTTTCATCTTCTGCCAACTTATGTAATGTTCTAATGGCCAAGTATGGGGCACAATTTACGCCAAACGTCACCGTGTCCAACTCATAATCGCCTATTTCCTCCTTGTCCGAGGCACGATAAATCACTCTCTGGTAACACGTTTGATCTGCGCTCAAGAAAATCTGCCTATACATTTTAGCAATATCTGCTGTGAAAACGAGTGCAGAGAAACGGCATCTTAACATGAGAGCCCCTATGTTTTCTTGCAGAGATGGTCCTATGTAAAGTGCGTCATTTAGACTTTTGCCATTTGAAGTCGGACTTGATGCAATATATACGACTCTCAACTTCGTAGTCGTGCTTTCAGGCTTGAAAACTCCATGATGTGGCAGATAATAACTCGGAAGAAGACTTTATCTTTCGCATGTGGCCCATATCTATGTACTCTTCCATGACTTCGTCATACTATTTTTTATATTCGGGCTTTTTCATCAGAGACTTTTCGTTTCTGAGAAACTGGCGTAGAGCATTGTGTCGATTCGGGCCTAACATGCATGCATTTTCCTTGAAGGGCAGATTTACTACATATCTCCCATCAGATCTCCTCACGGTCGTTGAGCAATATATCTCCTCACATTTTTTATCATCTTCAGATAAAAATGGCTTTTGAGATATCTCCTCCAATTCCCAAAATTTCGTCAGTTGCTCCTCTATGGTTGCTTTCACCAAGTGACAATATGTGACTGATCTCGGTGGGCCTACAGCATTCGTCAGGCCTGTCACAATCCACCCAAAAACTGTATTCTGAGCCACTAGGGAATCCATAATTCCTCGCTCAAGTCCATATCTATTTATGAATGCCTCCTAAGAGCATATCTATTCGACCACTTTTATAGAATTCTGGGTCGGCATACTCTAGCTCGGGCAACTGCAAGTTGTTGGGAGCCTTGAAAGAATGAGTAGGTAAATCTCCAGCCAATACAGGCACTGTGGGCAATTTAAGAATTTTTTGAGTCCTTTCAGATATAATTCTTTCATCTGAGCAAGGATCTATCAGGGCTCGAACCTCATATGTGGAACCCAAATGTACAATGTGCACCCATGCTGTGGCCAACATCACGTTTTTCGATACTGTAATGTGATGAGTCTGAACCACTCTGCTTGTGCTCATATTTTCAGTGGACTGTATATCATTAACTCTTGACAAACTTTGCTGTTTTGAGTTTTGGGGCGCCATATTGGAGGTTTGATTATCATTATTTTTTGCAAAATCTCTATGCAGAAGAGTGTGGTGCTTCTTTGGCATTTAGTGCAGCCATTTGCCTTTGAGCAGTTGGCATACATATGCCCAACCCACAAACAATTGAAGCAAAAGTTAAACTTTCTCAACGTTGCAGCACGATTCTTATTGTCCATACTTAGAAATTTAGGACACGAACTTATTCTGTGTGACTCTTTACACAATTTGTATTGAGCCACTTCAGCTTTAGTGTGCTGTGATCTTGCTTGTTCACGTTAGAATTCGACTGTTGATTATTTTGAGAAACTGCTTTAGAGTTATTGACCCATTGTTGATTTATACCAATTATATCTGAAACACTCTCCAACGTGTGAAATCTATCTGTTAAAAATTCATTCAACTCGCCCCACTTCGGTATTTCAGTTTTGTTCTTCACCGACTGTTCCCAGAGATTTAAAGTTTGTTCAGACAATCGTGCTGAACACAGAAACACGAAAATAGGATCCCATGATTTAATATCGATCTTGAACAACTCGAGTACAGACATGCATTTGTTTATATCACGTTGAAGTCTTTTAACTTCTTGAGGAGAATCATGTTTGCAGGGAGACATGTTAAATAACAACCGTAGTTGACTATTCACTAAAACTCTCTTATTCTCATATTGGCTTTTGAGATTTGCCCACGCTATTTAAAAATTTTCAGCTGTTAAAGCAATATTTTGATTTATCTCCCTAGCCTCCCCCTGGGTTTTTTGAAATAAATAAAAGAGTTTCTCAACAGGGCACAGTCTGGCGTTGTTAATATATATTGCAGTAAACATGTCGCTAAAGGTGGGCCACGGTGTATAATCACCGCGAAAAACAACAGTGTCACAAGGGGGTCCAGTTTTGGCCAGTTTCGTCTGTTTTTGTGGATAATTGTCGTTCGTAAAAATCGAAATCTGCATGTAACATTTGGATTTTCAACGACATATTAACGCCAAGTTTGTCGAAAGACTTCATCATGTTGTCAATATAATCACTGTACTCTGGTGAGCGATTATTTCAAAGAATGTTTAGCTCCATGCGTTTAGTTCAGTTTCATCTAACATTTCAGAAAAACTCGTATCCGTTAAAAGTTTCCGTATATCTGGACCGTTAACTACACCTGTTAAAAAAATTTATATAAAATATATTGCAGTCACAAACTTGTAGTTACACAAAATTACCCTCTTTTAATTTTTCTATTGATAATTTTGGAAAAGCGTTGTTTTTCAAGTACGGTAATGCAATTTCGTTATCGCGAACCAAACGCTTTAAAAAATTCTTTACAACTCCCAGCTTGATCTGAAGATTCGCAAGTATTGACGAATTACATTAAATTCGCCAACAACTTGCGAATCGCGTTTTGGCCAATCTCGCTTTTCCTAGGCTGTATTTTGCACGGCTGTCCCATTTACAAAAAATACACATGTACTTTGTATAGCCAGTTTGCATTCCACCTTAAAATCACAATTTACGCGCCAATTGTGTTCCTCATAAGTTATGAGTCATAACTGATGCGTTCCAGAATTAATTTCATGGTATCATACGAGCATACATCAATTCCAAGAGCATACATCAATGGCACTGGTTTAACGCTGCTGTTTTCAAATAGCAAGACTACTTTTAAGCTTCTGGTTGAAGAGTCTATGAAAAGACCCCATAAAGATGGATTATAGTTGCAGATTCCCATTTCATTCATTAAACCAGGAATGCGTCCTCGGAAAGCACGAAATAAGGCATATATGGTTCTTGCCGGTATTTGTAAGATATACATTATTTTGAGATAGCTCCAGATTTCGAACGATTCTATCTATATGTTCCTGCGAAATTAATGATGGATATTGTATAACTGGCTGAAGGTAATCAGAATCAGCATGATGTAAGGATGTTGCTGAAGTTTGTGATTGTATTTCATAGGACGCGGTATCATATTTGTATGTCGATGGATGTACTGGGATAGGCAATTAATCACTGTGTGGAACTGGTATGTGAGCACTTGACACACCTTTGCATATAAAATCGGATCGTTCTATAAGAATAAATTATTGTGTATTCCATATATAGTCTATCTAAGTGAACTTACTGTTTCGATTGAGACCATTTACATCGTTTTTGTACGCGTAGCAATTTTCTGTATCATGTTCCTCTGGATCGACCCATATCATTGGAAGTCCAAATGACATCCAATATCGCCGTAATTTCCACCATTTGTTTAATGATAATCCATATCATTGGAAGTCCAAATGGCATCCAATATCGCCGTTATTTCCACCATTTGTTTAATGCACTAAACCATGTGATGCACGTAAATTCAGATGCATGATCAACACTTCGCATTTCTTCAGCGGAGGTAACCAAAAAATACTGATTGTAAGCTTTGAGGGTATCTTCAACCAAATGCCGTCGATGATTTTTCGGTGTAAATATAAATAAAACTCGACAAGATTCACAAGAACAACTTCGGTTCGGTCTGCTTGTTGCACATTATGTAATATTTGATACACTTTGTCTACTTTTTGATACACATTTTAGAACCTTCAAGTTTAAGCACCATGCACGACACTTAAAGTACTTTTTAGTGCAATTATGGTACAATTGATGGAATTTGTTGGTACTCGTTATGTACGTTTGGTATAATGTGGGTAGTTTTTGTACATTTTTGACTACATTGATGTACTTTCTGGTGGAGTTCATGTACTTTATGGAACTTGATAAGAACTTTGTGGCACATTTTATGCCCTTTTAGGTACATTTAAATGTTGTATGTAGTTTCTGCTACATTTTATCTACTTTGTGAATAAATGCCACACCGATCGATCCACATTCATTACTTCAAAAAAGAACCTCTCTACAAAAACACGTTTCATGTGTCGCTTTCGGTACGCGAGCTGCTATCGAGCTTGTTTAAGACGTAAAAGAGCTTGTGGAAATGTTTATAAACAAACGCGCGCGATTTGCTCGCGGTCGTCTTCGTTTTTTGTTTTATGTTGTTTATCGACTATGTTGCTCTGTTTGTGATCTCATAACTACCGAGCAGCAGCGCGCTTACGGTGCTTATGGCATTAAAGTCCTGAACCATTGCAATCGAAATCACGTATTTGGAGATTTCGTATAACCAAAAACATCTGTTTTTCAATAGAATACTCAGGAGTTAATTTACCCGTAATTTCCAAACGATAAAATGCTCCTACAATGTGAATGCAGAATAACTACCTCATGTATTACCTTGTATTCTTTAGAATTGTGTTTTGTTTTTGACTTTTACATAAACAAATTGACAAATAAAAATTAATGGATGAAGCCAAGTTGAATATAGTCAACGTCTATGCGTTTTTTTCATAACAGTTGATGTTAACATATATTTGTTAAGAAGATACCAACATTTTGTCTATATAAGAACCAACAGGGTTATGGAAACTAAATAAAACATTTAAACTGAGAACAAACTACAAATTTTCTAAGTGAAACTACACAAAAACCAGTACATAAATTTCAGTCGGGTGAACCGACTTAAACATACCCTCAGACATCCACTGACCTCCAGAAAAATTCAGTTGAGACAGCCGAATTAGCCGTAACCGAATTTAGAGGTTGCCACAACCTCATTAGAGGTTGATAAAACCTCATTAGATGTTGACACAACCACATTAGACGTTGACACAACCTCATTCGAGGTTAACACAACCTCTTTAGAGGTTGACCCAACCTCATTAGAGGTTGACACCACCTCATTAGAGGTTGACACAACCTCGATAGTAGCTCTTACAACCGAATTTAGGTAGTGTCAGAAATGAGTTTATTATTAAGCAATGATTTAGTTTCGTATATTCTTATAAAAAATTAGACAGCGAGAAAATAAAGTCATCTTTAGGGTAATCTGTAGCGTATCAAATTTCTATTACATGTCACTACCGACCTTTTTTGATGTCCCAGCCACCATGGGTCACCGCTCCCATTTTGGTGTTGTTGATTTACAGATAATTTCAGCATATCTCCACCGACCAACCATGAAAAGTTTCGAAAGTGTTGATATCTGCTTGAACATTTTCTGCAAAATAACACGATTTAGTCCAAAAATATAATTACAATATTTTTACTTACCTTTCTTAATAACCACAAAAAATCGTATATCGCCGAGACAGGAACAATTATAAATTCTATAAATTCTTTTAATATAATATTTGTGTTTTTGTTGTGGTAACCGAATTAAAAATTAAATTCAGTTTTACCTACAGAATTCATGAGAAATGCGGTTACAGCAACCGAATTGACGACGAATTCGACCGTTGTAACCGACTTAAGGGTTAATTTGGTTATTGCGACCGAATTGATACCAAATTCGGTAGTTACAACTGAATTGATACCAAATTCGGTTGTGACAAACGAATTGATTCCAAATTCGGTTGTGGCACCGGAATTGATGCCACATTCGGTTACTCCAATCGAATTTGGGACCAATTTCGGTTGTTGTATTCGAGTTATTTCGAAATTCGGTTGTTCCAAACGAAATTTTGGAAAATTTAGTTGACAGGACGAATATAATTCCAGATTCTATTGTCAGAACCGAATCAATTATAAAACGAGGTTGCTTCAACCGAATTTCAGTTGTGAGGACTAAATTCGGTCGTGACAACCTCAATTCGGTTGTGGCAACCGCAATTCGGTGGTAACAGCCGAATTTACGGTTGCTACAACCTCTGTTCAACCAATTAGTTCTCTGGGTGTGCATACGGTTTTCTGTTAAAAAAACGCCTCAATAGCAGATTGACATTGCGCTAAATATTATTTTATACCCAACTTAGTTAAAATCCGATGCGGTTTTGTGGAATCTTTGTGACTACCAACCAATTTCCCCCCAATATTTACGTGGGTGGCACAAAAATGGGCATGGCGAAGTTGTTAATTTTGTATCACACAGTAGATTGTGCTAAAAAATTTATCAGTACCAAATTTTATTAGGATCGGTTGTGGTTTACGGGAGATATTGACTCGACCAACCGGAAAAACGTCCAACTTTTTTATGGGGGGTACGAAACTGGGCGTTGCACGGAAATCAATTATTAATAACACAGTATCTTTTAAGCTCTCCTCAATCCCTCCATGAGATGTTATGGGATACCATCTTTTAGTAAAATATTGTCCAGTACCGAATTTCGTTACGATCGGTTGTGGTTTACAAGAGTTATCGCGTCAATCAACCGGTCAGACGCCAAATCTTTGTATGGGCGGTACCAAAGTCGGTGTGGTAAAACCGCTCATTTTATATAAGAGAGTGGCAATTCACTAAATATTGTCCTGTACAATATTTCATAAAGATTGGTTCGGTTTTGAAGGATTTCTCGTGCAGAACAACCAGACGGCAACCAACTTTTGTATGTGAGGTACCAAAATAAGGTGACAAAATCACAGTTGTCTTAATCGGTGTTTGGCGCTTGATGACATGAAGCCTTATGCATAAGTTCATTAAGGTAGGAAGTGTTGCACGCGATTTATCGGATTGAAATCCCAGACGGCTACCAAGCTTTTTTATGGGAAGTACCAGATTGGGCCTGGCAACCTCTGCAATTTTCTCCAGTTAAGTAGACATTTACAGATTCTATACGATTTTGTACTAAATATGTAGATTTTTATGGGAGGTACCAGAAGGGGCGTGGTCAAATCGCCAATTTTGAAAACTTAGTTTGCTCAAATAATGTTCACTGACAAAATTTCGTTGTGATCAGTAAAGATTTACGGTAGTTATCGTGATGACCAGCGAAATCGTCTTTAAACGTCCCAACACGAAAGATACATGGGTCTAATATGGCTCCTTCCATGCGTTAATTTTTTTCCCGTATTAAATGCTATATATACCCCATCCCTGTGTGTGTCAACTAGGGTAGGTCAATTTGTATGGAACGAAAAAACTTCACAAATAGTTAGCAGAAATGTAATCTACGGTAAATTCTAAGAAAATGTTCCGAAGAAACCATAGTTTTAAAATCAAAATCGAGCCCGCCATTTTTCACTTGAAAATTTGTATATTATCGTAAAAAATCGACCAAAAAGCCATTCTTTTGAAATTGGATTCTCTTCGATTTCTACGAAATTTCAAACAAACATATATTCTACTCATTGATGCCGTTAAAATCACGTTTATTTTAGGTCGAAGCTCCCACAGTTCATGTTTTATAGCCGTGTAACTTGGTCATCTGCAGCATTTTTGTTAAGAGAAACCTGTGTTAATGTTAGAATAACGTTTGAAAGCAATATCACATTGCAACGGTCATGATATCGCCTGATAGGTTTTAACATTCTCTTTAGGAAGCAAAACTACAAATAGCAGATCTGATACCGAATTCAAAAGTTAAACTAACATTACCACAGGTATCTCTTCACAAAAATGCTGCAGATAACCAACTTTACACTGCTCTAAAATAAGAACTGTGATCAGTTACGACCTAAACTTAACGTCATTGTAACTTAGTGTTAAGTTAACTAAATGCTTAATTAAATCAACAAACATATTTGTTTGAAGTATCCCTCTTGAAGCAACTAATTAGATAGTTAATATAATATTTATGTCCACAATAGCTGGTTCCTGATGGCTTGATGAGATTGACAATACTGGTTCGAATTAGTGAATATACATATTTTTTATTGGCAACTTGTGGCGCAAGCTAATTTTAAAATTCCTTAAAAATAGAAAAAATTCATACTATTTAAAATACATACTATTGCCTAAAGTTGTAATTTCCTTTAAGGCTGTAAGAGATCATGTTTTCTCCGGTTAGTGAAACAAATGTAAATGCCGCGGGTGGGATTCGAACTCACATTCGCTGGACGATCGTTTCGATGTTTGTGAAGCATCATCTTCAGCAGCGTCAAGCCCGTTAAGCCACAGCGGTGTGTATTTACACAAGTCACTAACCGAAGACAGTTATTGATTGTGTGCAGAGTGATTGTTGTCGCTACTTACACATTGCTTTCCTACTTACACGCACTGATGCAGAAGTTTTGAAAGTTCTATTTATAGAACGAACTATTCTAATTGTAGTTTGGCCCTACCATATGTTTCAAATTTAGTTGTTTTTAGATCCTCGTTATGTTTAAAGCTGTAATTTCCTTTAAGGCTGTAAGAGATCATGTTTTCTCTGGTTAGTGAAAAAAATATAAATGCCGCGGGTGGGATTCGAACTCACATTCGCTGGACGGTCGTTTCGATGTTTGTGAAGCATCATCTTCAGCAGCATCTAGCCCATTAAGCCACTGCGGTGTGTATTTACACAAGTCACTAACCGAAGACAGTTATTGATTGTGTGCAGAGTGATTGTTGTCACTACTTACACATTGCTTTCCTACTTACACGCACTGATGCAGAAGTTTTGAAAGTTCTATTTATAGAACGAACTATTCTAATTGTTGTTTGGCCCTACCACATGTTTCAAATTTAGTTGTTTTTAGATCCTCGTTATGTTTAAAGCTGTAATTTCCTTTAAGGCTGTAAGAGATCATGTTTTCTCTGGTTAGTGAAAAAAATATAAATGCCGCGAGTGGGATTCGAACTCACATTCGCTGGACGGTCGTTTCGATGTTTGTGAAGCATCATCTTCAGCAGCATTTAGCCCGTTAAGCCACTGCGGTGTGTATTTACACAATTCACTAACCGAAGACATTTATTGATTGTGTACAGAGTGATTGTTGTCGCTACTTACACATTGCTTTCCTACTTACACGCACTGATGCAGAAGTTTTGAAAGTTATATTTACATATATTTAAATATATATTTATATATTTGTTTTGGTTTGGCCCTACCATATGTTTCAAATTTAGTTGTTTTTAGATCTTCGTTATGTTTAAAGTTGTAATTTCCTTTAAGGCTGTAAGAGATCATGTTTTCTCCGGTTAGTGAAAAAAATGTAAATGCCGCGGGTGGAATTCAAACTCACATTCGCTGGACGATCATTTCGATGTTTGTGAAGCATCATCTTCAGCAGCGTCTAGCCCGTTAAGCCACTGCTGTGTGTATTTACACAAGTCACTAACCGAAGATATTTATTGATTCTGTGCACTTATTGTACTTATACAAAAATAACTATGTCGGTGGCACCGCAACCGCAAACTGTGCGATCCTTGTCGACACATTATAATTTGCGATCAACAAGAGCGCGCTCATGTTCTCTGTTAGCCACAGTTCTGTGTGAATGCCATTGCCTCGTGTATTAACACATATTCGGATCAGCTTGTCTAGTCAGTATGTGAACCGATAGTATAAATCAATGAGAGGAACTGGACAGAGTGAATGAGTGTTTCCCAGGGTAACCCATCCCCATGTGTGATCGAAAATATGCTCCCGAAAACGGAGCATGCAATCCTAAAAGTAACCTATTTTTGATGATCTGTAAGGAGTTTTGATAAAGTGGTTAAATTCGTATGGAAGAATTTTTTTCACAAAATCGCCAAAATCAGAAAATCGCTAGAACAAAATAAGGCTATACCTCGAAAGCAATTCGCCCAATCGTAAAAGTAATAACTTAACCTTTAAGCAGTTTTGATAAAGTGGTTAAATTCGTACGGAAGAATTTTTTCAAAAAATCGCCAAAATACAAAAATCGCTAACAAAATATGGCTATAACTCGAAAGCTATTCGTTCAATCGCAAAAAATGTATGGTAATTTTTTAAATAATTTTTTAATTTTAATATTTTTCCAATTTTCTTATTTTTATGATTTTTGAAAAAAGAAATGTCCATACAAAAAGGACCACTTTATCAAACCGCCTTATAAACCCGCCAAAATTGAGCTTTTCAGCTGGAGAAAGTTTTAGTTGTAATGATTTATAGAAATTATTTTTGCGATTGGACGCAGCGTTTCCGAGTTATATCCATATTTTTATTTTACCGACTTTCATATTTTGGCTATTTTTTAGAAATAAAAATTCCATATGAATTGGAATATTGTATCAAAATCCCTAGGAAAATTTAAAATTTTTTCGATTGGATGCACAGTGTTAGAGTTATGCGGTTATTTTTAAAAATGGAAAAAAAATTCACATAACCTCAATTTTCGCAGCCAGATGACCAGTAACTTATCGTTTTTGAAAGATAGCCATACCTCTTACCTTTCCAAAATGAACTAAACGAAGCCCATTTTACTGAAATACAAAAATGTTTGTTTTTGTTTTTGTAAGCGAGATAACAGCACATATTTTTTTGTTTTTGTAAATTAACACGTCTAAGATTTTATTTTATTGAAATTTTTGGCTGAAGAATCAAACACATAAGGAAAAAAACATTTGAGGTTAAAGGAACATAAGTTACCTGCCATCTGGCAGAGCAAATTGAGGTTATGTGGATTTTTTTCCATTTTTTCCCCGAAAGCTCTGGATCTCGGCGATTTGACCTTTTTCTACTTTTTTTTATTGATTCTGAAAGGCCTCTTAAAGACCTTTCCAACAAGCTCAAAAAAATCCGAACACTGGCTCAGAAGTTAGCAACTTTACCCTACTACCCTCCGACCACCAATCCGAAAATTTTGAACCCCCTGCCATTTCGCACCCTTGCATTTTCGGGCATCGTCCTAGTAGACTTTTCTTCATGAAATGAGCCAAGGAATACGCTGGAGAAATTTGTCCGGAACTTCCTGAATCACTCTGTATTTACAGATAACTAAAATTTGGCGGCTGCTTGAACTATCACATTCAGTTGTGATTACCAATAATTGTGTTCCGTATCACCAAATGTTGTGCATATCAATTGATTTGTAATTCAGTTTTGATTGCAAGAACTAAAATATTTAGTTGAAACGACAGCAAAAAGAAATATATGTGATCTGTCAATCGAGTTTAGTTATAGCAATCAAGTTTTTAAATGAACAGCTTGATTGGTTATGCGATCACGGATATGTCTCAGGTTTAGTAGGTGACTGATGTCACCGAAGCTCATCACATTATCGGGCATATTCTTTTGTCCGTAGAAGGCGGATTTGTAGTTGGCAAAAGACTGCGACATCTAGTCTCCATATTAAATCGTGTGAGTTAACGTATAGTCCCAATCCGCATAAAAGCGAGACATTTTTATATTTCCCGCAATTGTGTTCATGCCCCTACAGAAGAGAAAGATGATGATGCCAGAGACACATTGTATGAGCGCCTAGAGGAAACGTATGACCGCTACCCTTGCGATGACATTAAGATTTTACTAGAAGATTGTGTTTCATCCAACTATTGGCAATTTCAGTCTACATGCTGACAGTGCCGACAACGGTATGGGATTGATCGACTTTGCAGCAAAAAACATGGTCATTAGTGTTACAAGATTCCAGCATAAAGACATCGACAAGGCTTCTTGCGTGCCCTCTGATCAAAGAACAAAGATCCAAATTGATTAACTGCATCGCTAGCATTGTACTGGGAGAATTTACTGCTAAAGTAGGCAGGAAGAATGCGTTTCATCCAATTATTGGCAATTTCAGTCTACATGCTGACAGTTCCGACAACGGCATGAGACTGATTGACTTTGCCGCGGCATAAAACATAATCATTAGTGGTACAGAATTCCAGCATAAAGAAATCCACAAGGCTACTTTTGTATCCCCTGATCAAAGAACGAAGAACCTAATTGATCACGTGGTAATTGATTGAAGGCGCTCATCCAGTGTAATGGACGTTTGAGTGCTCAGAGGAGCTCACATATTCTGATCACTACCTGGTAGCAGCAAAGGTTCGCACAAGATTAAGTAGAGCGAAAATCGTGCGAAACCAGACGCAGAGAAAGCTGGACATCGGAAAACTCCAATTACCAGAGGTACCCACAGCCTACTCAAGGAAGCTCTCGCCACGTTGGGCACAGAACCCCCCCCCCCCCATGACGATCCTGAAGCGCGGTGGAAACCCATTTCCGTACTTGGTTTTGAAAGACCGCGATGAAGAGTGTCGCATTGCAAACGATGAAAAGAACGCTGCACGTACGGCAATGATTCAGTCAATTGTAACGCGAGCTGCGAGTGCGCGGTATAGGGACAAAAGAAAAAAGGTGAAACTTTGTGGAGAACGAGAAATAGTGAGAAAATTGAGACATACAGAAGGAAGAACGAAGCCTGAAAATTCTACCAAAAAGTCAAACACGGGACAAACGGACATAGTTCAGGGACCCCCTTCTATAAAGACAAGGACGGAAATCTCATCGCTGATGTGCAGAGCATGTTGGGAATATGGAGAGATCACTTCTCCGCGCTACTGGTACCTTAGATATCTAATGACGATGGGAAAATCAATCACAATTTGGACGACGGCGTCGGTTGCCCCCTCTTAACTAAGACGAGGTCACAACAGGTATTGTCCGATTTAAGAACAACAAAATTGCAGGAGCCGATGGATTATCGGCGGAGTTGTTTAAGGCTGGGTGCGATGAGGTGCCAAGGTGCATGCATCAGCTCATTAAAAAAATTTGGTTAGATAAATGCATGTCCGGCGACTGGAGAATCAGTTGACTATGTCCCATATTTAAAAAGGTGACCTGAGTCTCTGTGCCAACTACCGTGGAATAAGGAATATGGAGAGATCACTTCTCCGCGCTACTGGTACCTGAGGTATCCAACGACGATGGGAAAATCAATCACAATTTGGACGACAGCGTCGGTTGCCCCTCTCCTAACTAAGACGATGTCAGAACGGCTATTGCCCGGCTTAAGAACCACAAAGTTGCAGGAGCCGATGGATTACCGGCGGAGCTGTTTAAGGCTGGGAGCGATGAGGTGACAAGGTGCATCCATCAGCTCATTTGCAAAATTTGGTTAGATGAATGTTGCATATTTAAAAAAGGTGATCCGAGTCTCTGTGCCAACTCTGTTCCATGAAGTTGAATTTATGAAACTTTTTATGATATTAACTTTATAAACGTTTTTATGAAAAAGAGAAATACGAAAATATGTGTTGTTGCCGTTTATGTCGTGCAAAAACAGCAAAGAAGACCAGAAACACAGCAAAACATCACGCTAGAAATATAATCATTTCTCTATTACCGGCTCCAACTCTGTTGTAACACTAAGCTAAAAATCTTCCTTATTCTTTTGTTAACCCTTAGTTTTTATGTTGTACCGCGACATCTCCAACAAAAATTGCAATGATGCAATGATAATATGAGCTTTGTTTAATAGTTATATTAAGTACATTTTGACTAAATACATGTATTTTTATTTAAAACAAAAAAATCCGATTTTTTACAATGGGTTGTAAAACCCGCATAAAACCCTGACCCGCATGTTTGTCAGGATAATCTTACATCTTGCAGCTTTCTATGTATGTAGACGTTATATATGCAGGTGGGAATGATCAAAAACGACTTGTTAATTTTCCACCCAAAGATCTTTTAGATGCAGAATTCCTCGAACTTTCAGAGAACAGCACTATGTAAATACTAGGACTCCTATGGGACTCCTATTCGACTATTTTTAGTTTTTCCCTTTGGTGACTCTTAATCACAAGATCACTACAAATCGAGGTGTTCTAGCAGAAATCTCCAAACTGTTCGACCCGGCGGGATGGTTGGCCCCAAAAATAATAGTTGATACAATATTAATGCAGCAGATATGGATAGATAATACGGGATGGTATGGCACCCTTAAGTCAGATATAATTTCGTCCAAGATTACCCGTCATTAAAAAAATCAAAAAAAATAGCTCGAAGGTTGAATTTCCCCCCAGAATTTTGTACCGTACAGTATGGAGTTTATGATGTATCCATTCATTCGTATGCCGTCACTATATATGTATGTCCGCACTGTCGATATTTATGTCTATTAATATCTCAGTGCAACTATTAACTGCCATAACAAGGGTGGCCCCGATAAATCAAAAATCTATCCCTGCAATATATATCTGTGGTGCTGAGTTCCTCATACGTTTACCATCTACAATTCGAACCCAACAAGCACCCTCATCCCACAATATTTTCTTTGGACAGATAGTGTTCCAGTATTAGCTTTTCTTATGAAACTTCTTTGCCACTGGCAGACGTTTCTGGGCAACCGAGTATGTATATACAATAGCTGAAACTGTTGAATGTAATAGTTGGTTTCATATTGAATGGATAGAAACACCTGGGCAATTGCTAGCAAAGGTACATCTGCTCTAGATTTGGCTAAGCACTCTTTATGGCTTTCACAACTATTAGACAATTG
Source organism: Phaonia tiefii (assembly GCA_963931995.1). Lineage (NCBI taxonomy): Eukaryota > Metazoa > Arthropoda > Insecta > Diptera > Muscidae > Phaonia > Phaonia tiefii. The sequence continues at coordinate 192,793,116 of OZ008369.1, forward strand.
GAGAACCAATGGAACATGTCATTTCGAAAAGAGCACGAGTCACACTTTTTTCAAATATCACCTTTTGACGCCATTTAATTCATTTAAGGGTTTTACGTATTCTCTGTGAATATGGTAGATCTTCAAGTGCAACAAACCAAGCATTTTGCGGCATACATGGAATTTCCGAGAAACAAGTTAGACGTTTATGTGATTTATTAAAAACAAATAAGCAACCCATTGATCACAGAGGTAAGTCAGAGGGCTCACGGACGAATGCAGTAGCTGGTGATACATTAACTAAAATAAGGGAGCATATTGAGTCATTTCCTGTTAAATGTGTACACTACTATAACAAAGATACATCATCCTATTATTTAGATGAAAAACTCAACTTGAAAATTATGCACACAATATACCAACAAAAATATCCAGATTATACAGTAAAATATAAGTTTTACTTAAAATATTTTCAAGAAAACTTTAGCTTATCATTTGGTAGAAAGCAAATTGATGTCTGTGCACTGTGTGAAGAGTTAAAGGTTAAACTAAAAAACCCTCATCTTAATGACGATGCAAAAAGAGTGTATAAAGCAGATCTCGAGATGCACAAAAGTCATGCAAAAAATTACAGGAAGTGGAAAGTAAATGCAAGAATGATCCAAAGGTTTATGGGATTGCATTTGATTATATGCAAAATTTGCCACTTCCACACATTCCAGTGCAAGATGTTTTTTATCTACGTCAACTGTGGCTATATGAGTTTTGCATTTATGATCTTAAAACTGGTAAGTCAGTTTTTTATTCCTATTGTGAAGGAGTCGCTAACAAAGGTCCCAACGAAGAGGGTACCTTTGTCCTGGATTATATTAAAAAAAATATTGGTCATGATGCCGAAGAACTGCACCTATTTTCACATGGTTGTGCCGGCCAAAATCGGAATCATGCCATGGTCCGTCTTCTTTTATCTTTGGTAGGGGAACAAAATAGCAATATAACTGAGATACAATATTACATACCCAAACGAGGCCATTCATTCCTGCCAAACGATAGAATGTTTGGGACAGCAAAGAGACATATTCGAAAAAATGACAGGATATACATACCAGCCGAGTATGAAAATCTTATAGTTGAGGCTAATGAAAATTTTGAAATTAAAAGGCCTAAAACTGAAGAAATTATTGACATAAAAAAATGGTGGCCGAACCATTACAAGAAACTGGTGCTTTCTGTGGATTCCTATGGCAAAAGAGTACCCAAGGACAAAAAAAAAATTTTGCTATTTCCCAAGTGTCACATTTCACATTTTCCAAGTCTACACCAGGCCTTGTTACAACACGTGCATCTATAGATTGTTTAACCAGTTATGAATTCCAGCTCTTATGGGCAGAATGGGCACCAGCCCGCCTTTACCATCAAATGATACTCCTGCGTATGCTGGGAAAGTGCTAATCAATGAAAAGAAAATACCAGATTTGAAAAACTAGAAAAATACATTCCAGAAAAGTACCAAAATTTCTATGCAGAGATTTTTGCGTGACCAACAATTTCAGCTAATAAAGAATATGAAGAAAATAATGATGATTAAATGTCACTTCTTCCGAAAATCTTTGGATTTGCGATTATTTCTAAGAATTTTTTAAAAATAAATAAATGGCACAAAAATTATATATGTTTTTATTTATTAACTTCTATATTCAGTTTCTTAACCACCATAGACTTTTTCCGAACAAATACGTTTTTTGTTAATCCTGAAAAGCTTTAATGTACGGACTCATGCCCTTTTCGAAATGACGGGTTTAATTGTACTAGCCGGCAGTATGAAACGAATTAAGACGCAAAGGGCGTGAAATTTCATTCTTTCACCATTCAAATTTCTGAAGATATGTTTCTAGGGTTTTTTTCGTTTTCCCGTGCTTTATGGGTATTATTTTACCTCTCTCTTTTCTACAATTTTACGCACCCTATCTATCGAAACCAACTCCATTTTAATTCAAATGGCCTAACAGCGTTCGAGCCAAAATGTGTCCCAAATCGTCTGTTAACTCAGAAACAATACTTTGAGACTGAATGCCATTATCTGCTAAAAAATACCTCAGTTATCATTAAAGATTCTCAAGGAATCATGCGTATGGTCGCTTAGCAAGACTCCCCGTCCTGACACGTGATGCAATATTTCCGGTTTTTTAACATACTCAGGTAGGCTAACTCGCTTATTATAGGAATTCACTGACAAGCTCTATATTCATGGTGAGAACCAGCTAATGTTCCGACTAGTGGGGATAGAATATTGGAATCCAATATTAAAAAGCTTAATCCGGTATGTCATACATTCCTGTAGGGTATGCGTTCTACATAAACACCAGCTAACTCGTGAAATCATGGCCGCAATACCTCCTCAAAGAGCTTCTTTGTATGCCCATCGACAATATTTTCCAGCAATGGAACTACCATTGTAGGTGATTCGAGCGCCATTAAGAGGGGCCGGGAAGATGTAATTAAACATGCTAAAAACGATATTATTACTACCCAATTAGGTGTCGAACTATAATCGAAATTCATCCCGCCCAGAGCTCCTCATGTGGGTGGTTTATGGGAAGCTCGTGTTGAGAGCTTTAAAGCGTATTTGAAAAAGGTATGCACCTCACAAATGTACACATTCGAAGAGTTTAGCAGCCTTCTATACCGTATCAATGGATGTCTTATATCGTGGCTCATATGTCCTATGAGCGATGACTCCACTGAGATTGCATAATTAACAACTGGAAATTTCCTTATAGGTGGTCAAATATTCTCTACTTCCGATGGCGACTTATCCACTCAATCACTCAGTATTCTGAACAGATGACAGAAGGTATCTAGACATACTAGCGAATATATGTATGATAAAGCGCCCGGTAGTAAAGCTTGTAGTTTTAAAATTAAACACTATCCCCACATGTTAGACTAATCTCATTGATTTTAATTTCAGTGACGACACGAAACGGACAACGTTCTACCCATCAACATGCGTTTCACACCAGATTCCCTATACATAGCCGACAACGAAGTCTAAGAACGAGAACACTGACCATATATGATCGATTGGGCAAGGTATCTTTGGCTCAATGCAGATCACCCTTTACGAACATGTTCTTGTTTTCTAAATCTCCTAGTACTATTAAGGTTAGCGGCTGAGAAAAGGCACGGAAACTGCATAAATTGCTTTGCATTTACACACCGTATTGGTCGGTGCAATGTAATCAATGCGACCACAGTCTTCTTCATATCGATTTTCAAAAAAGAGAATAATCAGACAAGCCTCGTAGATCCCACTTCTATGCATTTTCTACAAAGGGTCGAAACCTTACAACCCACTTTACTTTACTTTTATTGACTAGTTTACAACCGCATGAGGTCAGTTGTTTTAACATATTAATTAAATACATTTTCACATATTTCTCCAATTGGTTCAGTCCTTCTTTTCTCGCCACTTTTTAACACCAAGGATACGGAGGTATTTTTTCGCCTGGCCTTTCCATCAGAGTCTTGGTCATCCTCTTTTTCTGCTTCCATCGGGTACGTTATCGAAAACCTTTCGCGCTGGCTCATCTTCATCCATTCTGATAACATGGCCTAGCCCACGTAATTAGAATAAATTGATTCGCCGAGCTATGTCCACGGCAGAATACATATGATATAGCTCTTGGTTTCAATGACGTAGGTACTCGCCATTTTCTTTAACAGGACCATATATTTTACGGCTAATTTTTCTACCGAATACTTGTAGTTGTTTTTCATCCGCTTGCGATATGAGCCAAGTTTCGGAACCATTTGTCAGGACAGGTAAAATGAGAGTCTGGTATAATTGAACTTTTGTCTGTCGAGAGGGCCTTTGTTCTTTAACTGCTTGATGATCCCAAAATAACATATATTTTTACACAATGTTAATATTTATCTCCAGGATGTCGTTGTTGTCCTTGTTCATGGCGGATCCAAGGGTAACAAATTCATCTAACACTTCATAATTAAATCGGCAGTAGACGTTCAAGTTCGGACCAACTCGAGCACTTTATGGTGTCTTGTCGTCGACACCATCAATTTTGTCTTACATGTCTAACAGCAACACCCACCTTCGCTGATTCTTTTTCGATTCTTGAAAATACCCACCTTCGCTGATTCTTTTACGATTCTTGAAAATACAGCAGTAACGTCTCGATAATGTTGCTCAATGATGCCTACGTCGTCAGCATACGCCAGCAACATATGGCTTTTCGTGTTAATGTTGTTGTTCGTATCTACTGCAGCTTTTCTCATTTATATCTCCATTAAGATGTTGAAGAGATTGCACGAATATGTGTCGCCTTGTCTGAGTCCTCGCTTAGAACGGAATGGTTCGGTAAGGTATTTCCACACCTTCACTGCTGATTTGGTGTTAGTCAGCGTCATTCTACAGAGGCGGATCAGTTTTGACGGTATCCCAAGTTCAGACATAGCTTCGTACAATCTTCCCGAATGGGGTCATCGAAATCAGCTTTGTAATCTACAAAAAAAAAATGGTATGTATCGATTTGATTTTCGTGAGTTTTTTTTCCAGGATTTGGAGGATTTTGGCGAGATTTAGAGGTCGCGCAAGTCGAATTTCTCCAATAGCCACGATTTTGTTAGTTGTAAGTCTTGTTTGTAATGTTGACAGTGTTTTTAAGTATAATTCAAAAAACGTTCGAAGTACCCGATTTTTGGGGGAAATTCGACTTGAGCGACCTATAAGTCTCTTCCGAAAAATTTTAAAAAAATCTCACAACTACTTTACCTTATAAAGCTTGAGCAACAAACAATTTGTGTTGATGTGACACCCTAATGTACACATTTTATATTTAAGTAGTTTAAGTTGGTGAAAAAAGTCACTGAATTTGAATTTGAATTGTATCAGAGGGTATCCGTGATGCAGCTGATCGACTAAATTGTAGGAACGTGATGGAAAACAGAATGCATAGGCGAGAGAGCGAAAAGCAACCAGAATAAAACCATGGAGCAGACTAAAAGTTTTAATAGTGTTTGATTCTAATGACAGGTAAATTATGTTTTATGTTGGTTGCATCGAACAAAAATACGCATTCCCTTTTATTGCTCTCCGTTTTATGTACAACCTAAGAGTAAAATTCTACAGCAACTCGAACTCGATCATACGGTGTTGCCAGTTTAGCCCTTTTAGAAAAATTTTAGATGTTTTTTTGGATGCTGCTAGAGCTGGGCGCCTGCCTAATTTTCTAGGCACGACCCGACACAAGCACGAAGATGATATTAACAAATACGCACAGGCACGCACGAGTAAGTTTTGACAAAGACACGACCGCCATGAGCACGAACTTGGTAATTGCAGACACGCACGCGCACGCATGAAAAGGCACGGTCTAACACGAAAAGTGTATACACTGTAAATATTAAGTAAACGTGTATACTATGTTTAGAGAAATGTGTACCTACAATGTGTGTAACAGGAACAAAACAGTTTTGCATTTCTCGCAGCATACATCACCCATTATTGTCCCACTGCACTCAATTTGCAAACATGTTTGCCAAAGTTGCCTCTTCGCCTTTTAATTTTTTATTAACTTGAAGTGCGGGTCCTTTCTGAGAAGTCCTCTTTGTATGTCTTTTTTTGTATTTTGTTTGACACCTTGGACGACGCGCTGATGCTTGATTTTTATTCTGAGTACACTCACAGAAAAATTCCGTTGAGAATTAGCCGTAACCGAATGAAGAGGTTGTCACATCTGAATTATAGGTTGGCACAACCTAATCAGAGGTTGACACAACTTCATTAGAGTTTGACAGAACATCATTAGAGGTTGACACAACCTTATTGGAGGTTGGCACAACCTCATTGGAGATTAACACAACCTCATTAGAGGTTAACACAACCTCATTAGAGGTTAACACAACCTCATTAGAGTTTGACTCAACCTCATTAGAGGTTGTCACAGCCGAACTAGAGTTTGGCATAACCTCATTAGATGTTGTCACAGCCAAATTAGACGTTGTCACAGCCGAATTAGAGGTTGTTACAACCGAATTTATATTCTGTCATAAGTGAATTATTACTTTTTTTTCTATTAAGTGATGAGTTATTTTCTTGTATTTTTATAAATGAATTAAAAGCGAAACGAGGTTGCTTCAACCGAATTTCGGCTACGGAAACTAAATTCGGTCGTAACAAGCTCAATCCGGTTGTGGCAACCTCAATTCGGTGGTAACAGTCGAATTTACGGTTGCTTCGACCTCTTTTCAAACAATTAGTTATCTGAGTGTATTTCTTTAAATATGTTTTTTATTTTAACACGATTGTAAAATTCACACACATGAGGAGCTGTATTCCATTGGTAACATTGCCAACCACGGACGTAAAGATAACAATCATTTACACTGACAGAATTTGTTGGTCCAGCTGTGTGTGATAAAGCGATGACGAATAATTTCCCAATATTTAACTGCATTTAATTTTGAGGATATTGTTTCGTGCTTTTCGTATGTTTTCATGTCACAGAAGTCTCGACTCTCACGCACTATACACGCACGATTTCTTTTTACTCTGCACGAACGGCGCACGCACGAAATTCAAATTTCCTGCACGAACACATCGTGCACTCGCGTGGCACAGCAAGAAGCGCGGCCCGTGCCCACCTCTAGGGGCTTCCTAGCTCTTTTTTAAATCGCAAAAGCAGGCTCGCATCTCGCTCACTTGCCTCGACCCGTAAAACAAAATGAGTCACTTTACGCTTGAACAACGTTGAGAAATATTGTAAATAATGCATACTCCACCCGGCCATCGAATTTCATCTCGGCGGCTAATTAAAAAAACAACACTGCCGTATCTGGGTATCGGAATCTCCGCATATCATTGTCGAGAAGCCAATGTATCCCCATAGAGCGACAGTTTGGTGTGGATTTTGGAGTCGTGACGTCATGGGCCTAATTTTTCGACGAGTCGCCTTACGCTTGAACAACGTTGGGAAATACTGCAGTATCCTACAGGGCATCGAATTTGGTCGAAAAATCACCTGTTCTGTCGAGAAGCGTTTGCACTCGCTGGCTATGTTCAGAAACAACATTTCCGCATCTGGGCATCGGATAACATTGTCATTGTGGGGAAGCCAATGCATCCACAGAGAATTAAAGTTTGGTGTGAATTTTGGAGTGGTGACATCATTGACCCACTTTTTACGATAATTCCGCTGACAACGTCATTTCAGTCAAAGGTAAGTCCTACAGACCCATGAGTGCGGACTTTTAATGAACTGAAATGAAAGATATGAACATGGACAATATTTGGTTTCGACAGGATTGTGCTCCATGTAACACATCTCAGCAAAAAATCGATATTTTGCGCACTTTGTTAACGTCCGATCCACTGCGAATAATCCATTTCTAGTAAACCGATAATATAGCAAAGGAAATGAAATTTAATTTATTTTATTTAATTTTTAAAATTATACTACTATTTGGACCACTTAAGGGTACTTAAAAGTGCACCACAAAGTGTATAAGGTGTACATAATAATGTGTACCACAATCGTTCATAGTGTACCACAAAGTACATACTAATTACCAAAAATGTCCATAAATATAAAGAAACACGTACCAAAAGTACAGTGTACCACAAATTACATAACAAGTACCACAAGAACTACATAAAGTACATCAGAAAGTCATTTTTAGGTACTTTTTGGCACATTTATTTTACATTTTATGTGCTTTTTTGTATTATTTTAGTACACAAAGCACTTTTGAGAACACTACGTGTACTTTTTTGGTACACATTATGTCTTTTTTGCAGTACTGTATATATATTTTGGTACACTTTTTGATACACTATATGCCCTTTTTGGGCACATATTAGGTACAGTTTTTGGCACATTCAATTTAGTTTTTGGTAGACTTTAGCACTCTTTGTAACAATCCATGCGCTGTTAGGTACAACGTATCTGCTTGTTGACAACTTGTATGTACTTTCTGTGTAAATTTTGTGAACTTTCTAACACATTTTTGTAATCTTTTGTACACTTAATATGCTTTTTGCTATACTTGTTGTCGGAGTTGGAGTCTTAAAAATTTAAGTTTAGCACTTCGATCAAAAATCAAACTTTTCGAAAAGAATAATTTGTTGCCCGATTTTTCCGGTCAAGATTCATTTTTACATCGCATTAGATAAAATCAGTTAGGCTTCTTGTTTTCTCATGCGTAGAATTAAGTGTAAATATCTCGCAACCAGTGTTGCCAGTTTTGCCATTTTAGTTTTGTTTAGTTTTTTGGTAAAAAGGGCTTGGGGCTTTTTAGCTCTTTTTTAACTCATTGCCTCGTTTTCGTTAACAAATCGTGGTCGTGGTAAATTGTGTTGAATTTACTCTGTGTGAAATAGAAAATGGAAATATTGACAGCTGAAATGTTATTTATTTAGTTATATGTCAAATAGAGAGTAGAAGGCGTGAGGTATGCTCTCATTGCTTTGTATACTTTTTTTTACATGTTTTTTAAAACATTAGTGTAATTACGCGATGTTTGGGGTTTCTTTTGCTTTTTATTTGCTGACATTTGGTACTGTTTTGAATTGTTTATTGTTTCGCGTACAATCTTCCAACCAAATGCTGCATAAAAACATATTTCAAATTTTGGATTACTTGGACCCTGGGGCTACTAACTAACTCTCTTCGAAGGAATTGTAATCAAATTTTTTCTTGACAACTTTGAAAAATATGGAAATCGACAAAAATTATATTTAGATCCACTTAATGGATGTAGAAACAATCATTTTACCATTTCTATTGTTTCGCTTATAAGTGTACCATTGGATACGGCTAAATCCTGCATAATTGTAGTACTCGTACTTATCGTAAGACTTTTAAGAACATTGTCAAATATAGTATACAAAAACCATTACGTTGAGGTTTCCAAATAATCATAAGAATTCAAAAATTTTCAATTTTTCATTTGTAGAATATAAAATATTTCAAATTTGCTTGACGTGCCGCTTTAGCTGAAAGTGTGTTTGAACAGCCGTCAACATCAACTCGCCACCGTTCGCAGAACTGAACATTTCTCTCACTACTTTTCGCAAAATTTTGAGCGTATTACGGAAAAATCATGTTTCCCAATGAAGCTCATTTTCACCTCAGGGAGTACGTTACGAAACAAAATTGTCGTAGTTGGGCCTCGGAATATCCACACATCGTCGAGGAGAATCCAATGCATCCACGGTTTTTGGCCAGGCGGCATCATATGCCCAATTTTCATCGAAAATGAGCAAGGAGCCGCCATAACCGCCAATGACGAGCGTTCAACGATTTTTTGTTCCCAAAAGTTGAAAACAGGGTGAATGTGTACGCCCCTTGCGAACAAATTTCATATCTTTATACACATTTCAAACAGATTTGATAGTTTGTTGGGAGAAAAGGTCGCATAGTACTTTGGCTCAAAGACATAAATCAAAAAAAAAAAAAAAGCCTGGTCCGGTTCTGCTCAATCTGTGTACAATAAGGATAATAGTCAGATAATTACCTTCTGCAAAATTTTGTCAAAATTATAGTTTCAGCGCCCACCCCAGCCTTTTTATGGGAGGTACGCGAAGGCGTTGCACTTTTGGGTTCAAAACTTTGAGATTTTCTTAATTTTGGCTTGGTGCCAAGTCACTAATTTTCGTGTTTCTGCAACTACGATTTGTGAATTGTACCCACATATATTTTATATAATTGCTTTTGCTACGTTTTGTTTTCTTTTAGCAAATTTGCCTAGTACAATATTTGAACACTGTTTTCGTTTTGGTTTTTTTTCCGTTTATTTTATTCGAATAATTTGATTGCGTTTTGTTCGGTTAATTGTCAGATTGAAATTTACGATTAAGGATTATCCGATTAATCAAAACCCAGATTAAATGGGTACCCTACTACCCTAGTCGATATCAAAATTCAAAGCGACGAATTATAAATAAACGATGTTTATAAAAGGCATAGTTATCCCAAATTTAGTTGCCTTAGATCCTCGTTATGTTTAAAGTTGTAATTTCCTTTAAGGCTATAAGAGATCATGTTTTCTCCGGTTAGTGAAAAAAATGTAAATGCCGCGGCTGGGATTCGAACTCACATTCGCTGGACGATCGTTTCGATGTTTGTGAAGCATCATCTTCAGCAGCGTCTAGCCCATTTAGTTATAAAAACCGAAACCGGTTTCTACACCTCGGTTTAACCGAAACCCGGTTTCGCCAAAAGCGGAATATTCGAAGAAACCGAAAACCTAGATTTTTGAAAGACCGGTTTTTTGAATATACTAGTGAGAACCCATACTTCCAGTAGCCCTTGGAATCAGCGGAATCATATACCTCAATAAATAAATGTCGTACAATTTAGTTAATAGATAGCATCAAATTCGCTATTCGGATTTGATTGAAATTGATTTCGATTTTTCTGTGCATACACTTATTTAATTCCAGGTCTAACGGTCTAACTTGATATAAAACAGTAATATCTGAGGTAAGTCCCGGTCAACATAATGGCAATGGCGTTACTTTACTTTTATTTTTTTTCTTCTTTTTGTTTGAATTTTGTGTCGGTTAACAATACATAGTACACTAAGGTAAAGGTAAACTGGGGCAACCAATGTTAATTTGGAGATTTAAAAAAGGTATCATAATATAACCATTTTCAAAATGTATACACGTTATTTAATAATTTTAATTTATACACGTTAACTCATACATAATCAAAACTTGCACGTTAACATGTTCAATTTTATAGGTTGAGAATAACCCCGATAAAAGTGTGACCAAATTTGACTTTGTTTTATGAAAAAAATATAAAATGTATGTTATTGCATTTCTTATATTTGTACGGCGTTTCAAAAATTATGATGTAAAGAAAATATAAGGGTAGTTACTTTTTTTTTTAACAAAATATTTAAAAAGTTGTATAAAATATTATTGATTTTTTCTTCTTCCACAAGCGGAATTCCAAGAAAATACTGGAAACAAACAATAACTAAAGCAAACCCAAAGAAGTAAATTGAAGAAGAAGAAAGCGGAGGAATAGCTCGAGTCACTCATATCCTCCCATGACTCGATTCGCAAGAACGGCGTCGCTTCTGTCTGTTTGATGAGCTTTGTAATCTTTTTTGATACACTATGTACTTTTTGGTAGCTTTGTGTACTCTTTTTTACACTTTATGTTCTATTTGCAAATACCTTATGAACTGTTTGGTACACATTTTAGTGCCGTTATGTAGTTTTTTGGTGCAGTTTACGTACGTTTTACTACACTTAAAGTATTTTTGGTAAATTACTCGTGGTCTGTACTTTTTGTAAACTGTTGACGAAATTTATATACTTTCTGTTACAGGTTATGTACGTTATGAACCTTGATATGTACTACTTTGTGGTAAATTTTCTATACTTTTAAATGCATGGTGCTTTTTTTCTTCTTCGCACGTGCTCCCGAGTTGTATATTTTTTACGACTCATGGCGATAGAGCGGGCTGCAGATGTTCGTTTACGATGCTCGGTGTATTTTTAATTTCGGTGATACCCCAATGTAGCATTAAAGTACTGAACCATTTCAATCCAAATCTTGTGTTTGGATATTTCATTTACCCAAACATCTGTTTTTCAGTACAATAATTCACTGCTACTAACCAAGCCAGGTTGATTATACTCAACGTCAATGCGTTTTTTTTTCGTAACAGTAAATTTTATTTTGAGGTGAAATAGTATTTGAAATATGTTTAAAAAAAACTATATTTGTCAACATCTCAGAAAATTTCAGAAAAAGGGTCGTCAAAGACAAGAAATAGATATCATAAAGTTTTACCCTTCATGCTGCTCCCATTTCAGTGCAGTGTTTAGATAGCGATCTAGCATAGCCGAGTTAGGTTTAGCAATCATTATCGTTTCAGTATGTTATTTTTTTTCTTAAATTTCGTTTCTGGAATTGGCTTATAAAAACGGTATATAATAATATTATGTGTATTAAAATTGTAAACATGGACTCAAATTTTATCTTTATTTTAAAATTATATTTAATTAAATAAATTGTTTTATAAATTTTCAAAAATACAACTATTAAATTCATACGTAAAATTAATAATTTAGACTAATTAGCACAATTTTGTATAAAATTTCATATACGAAAACCATTCTTAAATTTGAAAATGTATATCATTTCAAGACTAAAATTAAAAAGCCGTATTCAAATTTGAAATACTTAACCATACAAACCAGGGGGTTTCGATGAAGCAACTGGTAAATTTGATACAGGATAGCATTTGGAAGTGAATGAGAGATAGGCGAATTTTAATAACTGATTTAAAATTTGTTTTTATTGGTACTTATTACTATAGCTTAATTTACGAGAATTTGATTTGAAGTCCACAACAATTTTCTTTAATTTTTAATTGTATTACATCCAAATTCGGGCAGAAACAAACTGGCATTAAAAAAACGTATCAAATCTGTCGTCAGCCCAGTGACTTTCAATGGGAATTGGGTGGAACTGAAACACTCCTGGATTCTCTTTATATCATTCTCTATGATATAAACTCTAAACCGGTTAACCAAGTAACGCCTTTAATGAAGCTGTTTCTATTTTTAAACTGATTAAAGTAATTAGAGATTGAATCGTCTATTCCATTTTGACCAGTACTAAACTTGAGGCAAAATTCACGAATATATACGTATAATACGTCATTACTCTCTTTGCTCTGAGAGTGCTCCGCACCCACATTTTATTGGACTTACCTTTCACTATATGTAATAAAAAAACAACAACACCAACAACTACTACTACTACTGATATGTTGGTGATTTATTTGTGCTTGTCGTGTCGTGGAGTGTTTTTTGTGGGAGGAGTGTGTAGGGGGGGGGGGGGGTACCTAAAATAAAAACTGTTATGGTAATGCAAAGAGTGGAGAGTGTGAGTGTAAATAGTCATGGTGGAGGGTATATAAGCTTCGGCCCGGCCGAACTTAACACAGTTTCTACTTGTTTTATTATGCTGCAATGCTGAACATCAAATGACTCGCTTTGTTTGGCCATAGCAACAACAACGAAACAACCAAACACACAACATCACACATACTTTGTCCGAAGTAGCTGACGTATTAGTGTGTCACCATAACGTCGGCTGCGCAAGCCCATGGGCTTGCAAATGAAATTTTACGTGGCTATGCTTTATATCTCCGTTCAACAACAGCAACAGACACATGTACATACATACATTATTATGTTAATACATACGCTATAGATACAATTTCGTTTGCCTCACCCCTGCCACACCACTCTATCATTGCTCTCTTGCTCGCTCATTTTTGTTTAACACGTCATTATTCTCTTTCGCAGTCGCAGAAAATCTGGTTTTAGCAGCAGCATAAAATCTGGTTTTAGCAGCAGCATAAAATCTGGTTTTAGCAGCCGCATAAAATCTGACTTTGATAGATTTAGTCCCTATGCGCTGCTATAGATGCTAACACATCAAAAATACTATTCGTTTAGTTTAGTTATACTACTAAACTGCGGAGCGAGAGGCGGCTCTGTACCTTTCTGTAGCGGAACTTACAGCAACTTGAGCAGTTGACCATTTGCCAAAGGAACGTATTGACAAATTTTGCTCTGATGGTCGAATGTAAAGGACCAAATGCACGTTAACATAAAGATATTGATGTTGCTGAATTCAATGCATTTTATCATAAAAATTTTGATATTGTAGAATTTCCTTCCTAATATTTTTGAAAAAATTGTCAACGTCGCGTCTCTATATCTAGTTTCTGTTAAATTCTCAAAATTGAGTTTCAGCAGTTTTATGCGGAAACAGCTAAAATTTAAAAAATTTTCTTAGAAGTTTCAAATCTATTGCTCTTACTGCATACATTTGTAAATAAGAGCGCTACAAAAGTTTTATTAAATAAAAAAAAACCAGACAAAACAAGATTTAGATACCACTGAAATTATTTATTCCTGTGAATGTACGTTCGATGCCATTATGTATGGAACTCGATTTCTTTTGCATAGCCACCACGGGCACGCTTGCAGAAGTCCAGGCGCTGAAACCAATTTTCGACTGTTTTCAAGCATAAGTCGACCGATACTGCTTCAATTTCACGTTCGATATTCGTACGAAGTTCATCAATCGTTCGATATTCGGTTATAATTGAACGATAGCGATTCGCATTCACAGTAGTGTGCCGGTCTTGATCGTCACGGAAAAAGTACGGCCCAATGACGTCGCCGGCCCATAAACCGCACCAAACCGTAATTTTTTCGGGATGCAACGATGACTCATGGATTACGTGTGGATCGATGTCTGACCAATAACGCATATTTTTCTTATTGGCGAAGCCATTCAGCCAGAAATGAGCCTCATCGCTAAAGATGATTTTCCGATGAATATCCGAATCGTAGCGCTCTTGAAGTTGAGGCCACTGATTCCAAATTTCGGTAGTAAATTTTAATAATTTCGACTCGTTGTTGGCTCGTATAACTTTCCATGATGAAATGGCAAACCTTACTGAAGAGAAATGTCAAAAGAGCGGGTAAAAATATGGCGTCGTTTGCTGTCCCTTTCGATTTACTTTTGTAGCGTCTCTGTTGAAAACCCCTTTATATGATTTACTTAATATATTTTTGTACGAAAGAAAATCTATATGTTATCTCCAATACTGTGTTACATAGAAACAATTTCTGAATAAAATTTTTCTTTTAAACGATTGCTTGGTATCAAACAAAAATTAAAAAAAAAATGTATTGAATCAATTAAATAAATTAATCATCAGTCAAGGAATCATATGTCTGACAGCTTATATATACATTGTACACTCTTCTTTTAGAAGAGAGCTAGAAAGGAGTATTAAAGAAAGATGGGAATATGAATTCAGAGTCCAACTCAGTGTGAAAAATTCAGTTGTAAGTTTACTTACTTTCTTACTTATCCGGTCTCGAACAATCCCGGGAGGCCAGAGACCTTACAAATCGAATCCCGTTACCTTTAGAAAACATCAAAAAAAGATTCCATCGAAAGTTATGAAAAAACAATGATGACTGAAAACGATAAAGAATGCAAAAAAAACTATTGTGAGGAAGATTTCCCGTTACTTGTGTGCGCTCGCGTATTCATCGCTTAGTTGTAAGGCATAGGCGATGGCGCGCGATTTAAATCGTAAACGTCATCAACATTTTTGACAGAATTAAGTGTTTTCAGGAAAAATTGGAATTACTTGTGTACGCTCGCGAATTCATCGCTTAGTTGTTAGGTGTAGGCGATGTTTTGCGATTCGTATTCCCTGAGAAGGATCGCGTAATCATCGCCAAATAAACCATCGCCAAAAAATCTCAAAAATGTTTGCAGGGAAGCTTCACTTCACCTCAATTTATGGAAATGGTAGTAAAGTGAAAAAATACATGCAATTCAGAGATATATCCACGGGGTATATTCGTCTTGTCGAATACTTGGACTGTAATGACCTTTTGATTTCGTATAGAAAAATATATGTCAACCACTGTTTATGTCCAAACCATATCAAATTCTGGGTCTAGGCGACGTAAAATGTGAATAGGTATACTTACCATATTCTTCGTTGGCTGATATTTATACACTTTTGGGGTGTTTGTTCCTTTTTGATAACCATTGCTTAGTGCAAAAATTCAAACAAATCGACAAATATTTAGGGAAAATATTTTACGAAAAATGTTCATATAATGAAACCAGAATGTGTTAATGCTCGATCGCAGCTATTCAGCTTGGTTCCTCTTTCTGCCCAGTCTTTAGGGAAATATTTAATATTATTTAACTCTTTTGCCACCATTCGTTTCTCCTGAACTGAAAGTTTATCGGAAAACATGGAAGGAGGAATCAGCTCGGCCATAAATGAGACAATCGCATTCACGGTTGAATGCTGTTTTTTTTGTTGGAATAGACGCAAAGCATTTTAGCATCACTTTCTTTAGGACAAAAAACCCACGCTTTAACGTAAGTGAGGCACGCGAACAAACAAAATTCGGCAAGATTCTTCTGCTCTTTAGCCGTTAGCTTAAATTCAGCTTGAAAAAGAAAGATCTTCAAACAGTATATTACGTTTGCCATCCACTGATCGGCTTTGGGATGGTAATAAACAAAGTTACACCATTTCTCTGTAGTCATCTCGAAGCACATGTTCTTCTCTTGATGACAGAATACCCTTAAGGAAAGCAGTAACTTCGTTTTGCAATTCTTGTAGGTGGTTTCCCGTTACATTCTATAAAGCGATTAGGGAGAGCTTCTCTCAAACCAGTGAGATGTGCTCGTTCTGGTTTTACACTCCCTGATTGGGACCTACAGTTTTACACCGGTTCCGAACGGTATTTTGAGAAGCTTTTTCTAGGCTAAATACTCGATAATGTCGCCGTCACTAAGAGAGGTGACCGCAGTCGAAAGAAATTTAAGGTGGTTCGAACCCTTGTTCTCATGCACAACTGCCGCGCATACTCTCATTGCACCACCAATGGCTCTACAGTTCTTGTAGTTATGGCGTGTTTAGGTATTTATCATCCAAGAGCTTGAACTGCTGCTGATTGAAGTGAAATATTAGGACCATTGGATTGTCCAAAATACACTGGATCACATTTCCAACAATCAGCTCGTGAATGTGATTTATACAAGCAAAATACAATGAGCTCCTGCCCATCTGTTTCTCAATAGGAACACATACTCCATTTGTAGCTCTTGTATTTGTAGGATCTGTATTGAAACACATTCCAATAATATCATCCACAACTTCCCATAGGATAAGAAGGTGGAATGCTGCTTTTGCCTGCGCGTCTCCCGCGGTAACTACAGTTGCCGATCAACATTTGATTTTGAGTCCTGTTTGTTTATACTTATCAGATTACCATCCTTTCAATACTAAGGAAACCTTCTCTCACAGAAATGACAACTTCCCATAGGATAAGAAGGTGGAATGCTGCTTTTGCCTGCGCGTCTCCCGCGGTAACTACAGGTAGCCGATCAACATTTGATTTTGAGTCCTGTTAGTTTGTACTTATCAGATTACCATCCTTTCAATACTAAGGAAACCTTCTCTCACAGAAATGATAATACATACATATATGCTCGATGAGCTGCTCGCTTTCTTTGTACAGTTGAACGAGATAACAAACCGTCAAACATAACTTGCCCATCAGCTCTTGCAATTGCAGGAGCCCAGATGGTGAACTTAGTATCAGAAATACTTATATGATCCAATGTTGATGACAGATCAGGAGAAGCAAGCATGTTCTGGATAATACGTGACTTGTGTGGAGGGCTATCTCCATATGACACGGAAAATTTGTTCAGTTGTTTCCGATAATACGTTGGTATTCCAATTCTCACCATCTTCGTCGAGATTTGAAAGTGCTCAAATTATAGAAGCACCAGCTATCTTTCTTATCTCTTCACGTCGTTTTCTTTCTTCTTCCGCTTGTTTCCGACTCCCAATTCCCGTATTGGCAATTCCGTGTCCACTCCAGCCATCTGGATCTTGCTACTTTCTCGCAAAATTTATGCATGTGCGTTGAGACACATTTTCGTACAATCATCTTCAATTTGCAATTCACAAATCGATACCGGAACAGAAAAGTAAATTATCTAAAGAAATATACACAGGATGTTTATAACAAATCTTTGGGAGTGTTGAGTAACCTCTAAATGTTGCTCGAAATGTATCTGTTTCGCAGGCCTTATTTCCACTCTTGCAACTCTTGCAACTACTATGCGTTGAGATCAGAGACAACTTTTTTTCCTCCATTATGCCGTGCAGAGCCTTAATACTCTTTATTGTTTTTTCACAACTTTGATTATCACTTTCTGTTTAAAATACTAGTTTTTCTGTAAAGTCCTCGTGTAGCATTCAAATATATGTAGTTTCTTTTTAACAGCAAAGCCCCTTGTGAATAATCGAATACACAACTTTGTAACAAGTGTTTTGTGACAGAAACTATGTTATTGAAATTTAACATTTATGTGACAACATTGTCATTGCTAAATTCGGAATTTAAGTAGGAGTTGAATTGCCACTTAATATCGCTTAGCTGTTCCGTACAAATTAAGCTATAATTAACTTTAGCGGGGTAAAAAAGTCACACTTATTCTTGTTATTAAAAGCAAATTTTATTACAAGTTTTCCCGACGCTCCGTTAATGTTTTGGCTTCTTGAAGGGATCTTATATATTTAAAATAAAAGGGAAAAATATCCACAACAAACCACAGATGTATGACCGACACCACTAATTTTTCCCTCTCAAAATTTTTTCTAAACATACCTATACCCTAACTTCTTTTCATACAAAAATTAAATTTTTTTAAATTTTGCTACCATCGCCTCGAGGGTGGCCTTAGAGAAGTCAAATGAATGACCGACCCAAATGTTTTTGCCACCCCAACAGTTTCTCGGAAAATATCTACCCTCTATCTTTAATCCTTAAGTTGGTCCCCACCAGAGAATTACTACATATTTTTCATACATGTGTAGACATATTCTCATAGCAAATGAGACTACACACCACACACATTTGTGACCCGACTAGTGTATTCAAAACCGAAACCTATTAACCGGTTAACCGAATTTAGGTCGGTTAACCGTATGCCGGTTTTCAAAAAATTTATATTTTCGAAGAACCGGTTTCAACGGTTATTTCAAATCGATTAACCGGGTTTTTCGGTTTTTACACAACTGATATAACGCCGCAGAATTACACACCTAGAGCCTTTTTCATACTTTGCTAACGAATTATTTCGCCGATAATTTGCTGTAATTAGTTGTTCAATGGGAATAGAAGTCATATCTGCTAACTCCGATTTAGATGTAAGTTCCGGAACTAATGACAACACAGGTGGAATGTAAGCAGAAATGCAAAACGTTCAAAGGAATATTTTTTTTTTTTTTTTTTAATTATTTATTAAACTAAAAATTGTACAGTTTAATCTTAAACTACGACTAGTCTATTCAGACTAACTAGTAGTATTGTTCATATTCAACTTTAATTAGTTAACATATTTTTAATTATATACAGAAATAAAAAGCTTGGATTCTAAACTTAATCTGTATTAAAACGTCTGGGTAATTCATGCGGTTTCAAACGATTTAATCTCCTCGTCAAACCAGTAGTGTTTAATAATGCTGGAATCTCAACATTTATATGGTTCAAACTCCTTTGACTATGAGCCTCTGCAAACCTCTTTATTTCATCTTTCACGGAAGGTATCCTCAAGTCTCGATGTATATCAGAGTTTCTGACATACCAAGGAGCCTTCACTATATTTCTTAATACTTTGTTTTGGAAATTTTGTATAATATTTAGTGTCGTATTGTCAGCGCATCCCCATAGTTGAATCCCATAGGTCCAGACAGGTTTCAATATCTGCTTATATAACATTAATTTATTGTGGATAGAGAGGTTTGAACTTCTTCCTAAGATCCAATCCATTTTTCTATATTTTATTTGTAACTCATCCTTTTTCTTTTTGACGTGTTCTTTCCAGTGAAGTTTGGCATCTAAGGTCATGCCCAGATATTTGGCTGAATTCTCGAATGGTATTTGACGATCATCCATGTAAATTGGAATGTAGTTCGCTTGGTTATATGTGAAGTTTACATGCACAGATTTAGAGCTATTTAGTTCAATGGCCCATTTATTTGTCCATTGTTGTATTTCGTTTACAGCTGATTGTAGATTTTGTGTAGACACAGTTGAGTTTTGCCCAGTTGATAAAATTACGGTGTCATCAGCGAATGTACCAACAACACAGTTGGTATTCACTGGGAGGTCATAGGTGAATAAGAGGTATAAGATTGGACCCGTATACTGCCTTGTGGAACCCCTGCTCTAATGGGACAGAGACATGAATAATAATTCTCATGTTTTACACGAAAAGCTCTGTCGCTGAGGTACGATTCAAAGAATTTGTGATATTGCTGTGGTAATAGTTTTTTAAGTTTATGTAGCAGCCCTTCGTGCCATACTCCGTCAAATGCCTTTGCAACGTCCAGGAAGACCGTTTCAAACGTATTCTCTATTGAATGTGTTACTCTATGTATTTGCTCGATTGTGGAATGATGTTCGCGAAAGCCAAATTGATGATTGGGAAGTAATCCCTTCTGTTTAATTAAAGTTTTCAATCTTTTAGATATAACCTTTTCACACAGCTTACCAACCACAGGTAGTAATGAGATTGGTCTATAGGAACTAACATCGTCTGGTCTTTTTCCGGGTTTCGGAATCATTATAATTTCTGCTACCTTCCATAATGAAGGGAAATATCCTAATTTTATAACCGCATTAAATATAGCTGATAGTTTTGCAACGGCTTTATGGGGTAAGTGTTTCAGCAGATCGCCAGTTATTAAACGATAGTTTTGCCTCATTGGGTAAGTTAAATATGTTTGAGAACAGATAGGTTGAACAAAATAAATAGATAAGGGCGGGCCAAATAAAATTTGAAATCTGAACCTCCCGTAATTTCGAAGCAGATGACCAATTTGAAATCTATGAAGTGACAGATTGCTTGTTAAAGGCTTTCTGCCAAAGTTCTGCGTCTCCAACTCAAACTGTCAGGAATCTACGAAATAAATTCGATCGAAATAAAGCCCATGCCATCAACGCAGATTGTGGATTAGTTTATGAAGCGAATTTTTCAATCCGTATCCTAAGGGGACAAAATTTCCGTGTACGTGCTCGTCCGGTGTGTTCAGTGGAAAATATTGTTGCTGTAGCTGAAAGTGTGTTCGAACAGCCGTCAACATCAACTCGAGACCGTTCGCAGAACTGAACAATTCTCGAACTTATTTTCCCACAATTTTGAGCGTTTTTACGGGAAACTCTAAACCCGAAACCGGTTATTAACTGGTTTATACACCTCGGTTTAACCGCAACCCGGTTTTGCCAAAATAGGAATATTCTAGACTTGTTCTTGAAATATTCGTTCACTAGTTGTCGAACTCGTTCATTTAAGGTGCCCGGACATATCAATCACGAACACAGTCGCGATATCGAACATGTGCATTATATACGTGGGGGTGGTTACTGGTCACCCTAAATGAACTACGTAGTTCATGAACTACCCAACTCTAGAATATTCGAAGAAACCGGCATTTTTGAAAAACCGGTTTTTTGAAAGCACTAGTCGCGACAATATATATGCACAACCGGTTTAAAAATTTAAATAACATGCCTGTATGATGTGTACTGGTTTTGTGGGAATGAGTACGAACATTACTTGTACGTATAAGTATATACACGTGTACTTACATACCATAAGTGTTTTTTGATATCAGTTGCAACTTCTGCTACTGTTTACGATGTTGAGGAATTCGGAAAATATCGAAGAATGATCGGACCGTGGTCTATATATTTATGATTTTCGAACCCTTGTGCATCTAAGTGCACATTCACTAAACCAGGGATTCCACATCATACATTTTGTACACGTGTACATAGTGTACTATACTTACATATGTTTATTTTTCGTACTTACGGTATGGGTTTTGAAGGCACACCACTCCATTTCTACATGAAGCATGTGTGTGGCGCACACACATCGATTGGCATGCAATGTAGTGCACGCTATGAAAGTCGATGGCTACATGTTGTACACATACGTGTTTGGCCACCAATACTTAAAATGTAAATCCCACACAAATATTTGAATTTTTTATAACTTTCATTATGATGAAATGGGCGCACGCCGCACAGTGCTTTGTCCCATAGACAAAAATAGAAAAAAAATTGTCCCAAACTATAATGAAAATTATAATAATCGAGAGATAACAATACAAAAGAAATAAAATTGAAGGAAATAGTTTCGTTTGACTCTCCTACACTTCACCAGAGAGCGCTAAAGTCAGTGAAATTTAAGCAAAAATCAATGAATTAAAAATAAAAACTAAATTGTATTGCTTTATGAAAATAATTCCCAAAAATTTTTTAAGAAGGAGCTTAAAATTTGGATTTTTATGTTATTTAGTGTGAGCAGAACTCGGAAAAAATAAATCATGTGTTGAATATGTTAACTGGAATTATTTGTAATCGCTGGAAAAAAATGTATTTTTCTAAAAATTTTCAAAAATTACAAGTTTGATGTAATTTAAAAAAAAAACCATTAATTTTTTTTTTTTTATTGTGTTTTTATTTAGTTAATAGTGTTTTTTAAGGGTATAAGAAATAATTTATGCCCGCTTTTGAGCGCAACTTAAAACAAAAAAGTTTTAAAAAAGGTCTAAATTCACATTTTTAATCACCGTTGGCTGGTTGCTGATTAGGGTGGAGTGGAAAGATCTGTTTTTTTTTTTAATTTAAAAAAGTTTCACTCGGGAAGAGATGTAGTTTGAGATTCTTACGAAGGCAAAAATAGGGAAAACAATTTTATAAAAATTTTAAGGGTCGCGTCACTACATCAAAATTTTTGAATTATCGCTACTTTTGCGCTGATTTCAACAAACTCTTACCAATATTCTCGACCAATATTTGCAGCTTTGGTTTCGATTTTAATTTTAAGTCAAACTTTGAAATTGGAAAAATTTGGCTTATTTTACTTTTGCAATTTTTCTACAATAAAAAATATTTTTCAATAAGCGGATCTAAGTGGCGCTGCTCCTAACATTTTTATTGGTATTAATAATAATATTAAAATAATTAATAAGAAAACAATAAAAAATAAATTCCTAAAAATTATTTAAACCTTAAATACCTTAAAAAAATCAGTTTTAAAGCTTCAAATGGCTGAAATTTCACCCGATGATCGTCTGTGGGTTAACATAACATTTATTTATAGAAGTTAACAACAGACAGCATAATGTTCTCTTTGTTGTTATTGCTAGATTTTATTTTTCTTATTCTTATGTCTAATATTCTTGCTTTGTAAAAGTCAGGTGTATGATCATGGTGTAACATATGTTTTGCTATTCCGGTATTACATTATCATTTATAATTGATCGTCTGTGGGTTAACATAACATTTATTTATATAACTTAACAACAGACAGCATAATGTTATCTTTGTTGTTATTGCTAGATTTTATTTTTCTTATTCTTATGTCTAATATTCTTGCTTTGTAAAAGTCAGGTGTATGATCATGGTGTAACATATGTTTTGCTATTCCTGTATTACATTATCATTTATAATTCGAATTAGAGATGAGAACGTGACAAACTATTTTTTACTTTAAAAATGCGCGATTGATATTTATTAATTTTGAGTAAATATTTTACAATCACGTAATACGTGCTATAAAATAATTACTAAAATTTAATTAATTTTAACATTTTTGCGTAACGTAAGTAATATATATGTAAATATAGCACAAGCAAAAGTGAGTACATAAAATTAAAAATTCACATGGGCCCATCTCAATTAAGAATGAAAACAATTGTTTTAAAAATAATACAAGAAGTTGGAACTTAAACTGTGACGATGACAATTATTTTAAAAAATTCTGATGTTATTGATTGTTGGTTAACAGCATCTTCAAAAAACAAAATATCGGCGTTGTTTAAATATGTTAAACAAAAAATTGGGAACTCAAATTTTGACAAAAAAAAACAATTATTAAAAAGAATTTCGTTTTTTAATAGTGAAGTGAAAAAGTTGTGGCAAGAAACTAAATGCAATAGAAATATTTTTGAAATTAGGCATTCTAAATAGTTAACTAAAATATTTTTTCAGCTGGATGATGTAAGTTATATTTAACTTTTACATTTACATTAAAGATATTAAAATAACAAAATAAACACATTAAGGGCCCGAGCACAAGCCATGAAAATGTAGGTGATGGTAACATTACAGCAAACACAACAGATGCAGACGTATCAATGGATACAGTATCTGGAGGAATTGATGTAGAAATTGCAGCTCCAGTCACCACAAAAAAGCGCGGCAGACCAACCAAAAGATTTGATCAAACTACAAGCCAAAATAAAAATCGCAGAGTTGCAGATTTAGTTAAAAAATATTCACTTGACGAGTTAGAATTCGCTGTAAGCAAAATGAAGCGAAACTCAAATTCTTTTTCCGAAAGCCAGGAGTCTAACCAAAAGTGCTTGCCAATAGCAAAAGCTTTAGCGCTTTATATGGATTTAGATCTTTCGGAAAGAAAATACATAGTTCTGCGTCAAGCAATCAACAAATTGCATCCTAATTGTTTGCCATCATTGTATGCGTTGCAAGCCGAAAAGAAAAAATTGATTCCACCTGTAAGAGTAACAGAAATTTCAGCTGAAGGGGACTTAAAAACATTAATGCGTAAAACAGCAGAAAGAATTTGTGACGTGGAAGATAAAACATGCAAGCTTTAGTTGATTTGCAAGTGGGGAATGGATGGTAGCTCTGCCCATAGTCGTTATAGACAAACATTTGCAAATGAAAGTCACACAGATGAATTCTTATTTTTTATTGCATTTGTGCCACTTAAGTAGTTAACAAATCATGTTAAAACTTTTATTATTTCTAACATTAATTTTTTCGTTACAGACTGGTAAACTTAACATCCAAGGACAATTTTTGGGTTAATAAGACTGCAG
Organism: Phaonia tiefii; assembly: GCA_963931995.1. Taxonomy (NCBI): domain Eukaryota; kingdom Metazoa; phylum Arthropoda; class Insecta; order Diptera; family Muscidae; genus Phaonia; species Phaonia tiefii. Next base: position 192,817,635 of record OZ008369.1, read on the forward strand.
GTTCTAAGTTATTCTGTAGGCCTATTAAATTTCTTTTAGAAAAGGAGAATCCAGTCCTTGTTCGGAATGCTTACCGTGAAATTGAGGAAAGCATTGCAAATTTAGATTATGATGTTTTAGAAAGAAAAGGTGCAATTGTGGAACTAACTTACGAAATGCATTGTACAATGATTGACGGTGCAGTGGCAAATATTTTAACTGGCCCAAATGCAGCAAGTAGATGTTTCATTTGTAATTCAAGCCCCACTGAAATGAATATTTTAAATGTATCAAAAAATCCAAATGCCCAAAACTACAAATATGGGCTTTCAACCCTTCACTGTTGGATACAAGTTTTTGAATGCTTGATACATATTGCTTACCGGCTATCCTTTAAGCTTTGGCGAGTCGGTAAAGAAAATACAGATCAATTTATGGAAAATAAAAAAAAAAATCAAAATGAATTCAAAGCAAGTACAGGTCTAATAATTGACCAAGTAAAACATGGATTCGGAAACACAAATGACGGAAACACTGCTCGAAGATTTTTTTCCAACAGTGACATTGCGGCCGAAATAACAGGCATTGATAAGGGACTTATTGATAACGTTGGCATAATACTAAGGGTTTTATCCTGTGGATCGCCCGTGAATGTAAACAGCTTTAAGGAGCTGTTAAGAGTCACTCGTAATACATATTTAATACATTATGGATGGTATTATATGCCAAGCACTGTCATGGATCTGATGTTATTGAGTTCTTCAATTTAGCAAAAGGTATGCATGTGAATCAAAAACGTCTGAATTATAAATTTATATTTCTTCATCTTTTAACCCAGGATGTATGTACGTAAGAAGAGTGCGCTTATCTCATACAAGAACAACTTCACGAGAAGATACAAACAGGGATTTGATGACCTATATGCTATTACAATCAGATCCCGTGTTATCATCAAAGAGGAACATAAAAAAACATTTGATTTGGCCGGTATTGAAAAATATATTCACAGGGAAAATATTGTTTTTGAAGATGACATATTTGAACAGGATGAGTTAGGTTCTTCGTTGAGCGAAAACTAGGATGGCTCCTGTAGTGATGACGCTTAGTTTTAACCAAAGAAATAGCTATATTAATAAAATAAATAAGTTTTTGTTCATACTTTACTTCATTGATAATGACCAAGTGTACATTTTGGGATTTTGCCAATAAAATAAAACAAATTTCCTGTATTACGTTCTGTAGTATTATTAACAATAAAGTATTAATGTAAGAGAAATATTGCACCTTTTGTATGGGAGGTACTAGAATTCGTTATCCGATTTCTTTTAAATTAGGCGTACAATTTTTTGGATTGGAAAGCTTATGCTTTCTGAATTTTAGTTATAATCGGTTAATCGCATAGGGTGTCGCAATAGTTAAATTTTTACAGCCAAAAATAGTTTCGGTTTGTATGGGCGGTGTGCGATGGGCGTGGTCAATGTTGATGAAATATTTTTGTTTTCAAAGGTGGTACACAAATATGCTCTTCAATCGATTTTCATTAAATTTGACGTAATAGTTCAATTTTTACAGCCAAAAATAGTTTCGGTTTGTATGGGCGGTGTGCGATGGGCGTGGTCAATGTTGATGAAATATTTTTTTTTCAAAGGTGGTACACAAATATGCTCTTGAATCGATTTTCATTAAATTTGACGTAATAGTTCAATTTTTACTGCCAAAAATATTTTCGGTTTGTATGGGCGGTGTGCGATGGGCGTGGTCAATTTTATCGATACTTTGAAATTTTCGTAATTATTTTATATTAGGGACTCGTGCTAAATTGTATTACCCTAGGACGTCTCCTTCTATTTTTGTCCCATCTATGTACAGGGACAAAGCACTGTGCGCCGGGTCCCATGGTGCCTCCTAGCGGGGTGAAATTTAGGATCGACCATCTTTTATTTTCATCTCCCAATATTTTTGCGGAATAGACCCAACATTTTTGAGGAATACATTTGCTGTACAATTACAAATATTGACTTATGAGGATTGTAAACCAAAGCACTGAACTATACTTATACAATCATTTTTCAATCATAATTGTTATATGGGTCGATTTTTTTAGTGACATCGATGTTGTTTTTTCCACGCATTGTCTGATATTTATACATACCAAATCTGTTCACTTGAATAACTTACCCCAAGGTACGCGGAAAATGTCGCGGTTTCTTTATTTTTATTTTGAATGAATTCTAGAAATGATGCTTGAACGTTGATCTTTAAAAGCATGATAAACAATTGTAGTCCTCGCCAAAGGCTTTCGTCACATACCAAAATGTTGGGTCGATCTAAAGGATTTGCTGAAATACAGTGACAAAAATTAAAAGGAAAATTCGCTTAAAATATTGTATTTAACATTATCTACAAATGGTGATCTAACACCTTTGGTCTTAATCAACAAAACACAAAAAGAACATGCTATACCTCATACCACAAGCAAGCTATACAACATTAAAGCACTCTTTTCTACTACAATATATTTTTTTCGTAGCAAAAATTTTGAATTTCGAAACATGTTTAACAAAATTTTATTTTAAATTAAAATTGATATCGTTGACTTCTTTAACTTTATGCCATACAGAATTGTGCCAAATAGAATTTATTTTGCTTGCGATACGTGTATTAATTAGTGTTAGTTAGTAATTGTATGAATTATTAATACAATTGATTATTATTTTTATTTCTATTTTATGCAACGAAGAATTAAAAGGTCCATAAAATATGCAGTTCGGATTTGTATCTAACGTGCTACAAAAAATATTAGGGATCGCCTTAAGAAATCCCTTCGATTGGCGTGTATGGATTTCATTCATCGCCATGGATGTCCTTTTGCGAGATATAAACCAAAAAAGAAATATATAAAATATCTTAAATGGTTGTTAAATGTTGTAAAAACATGGCATCGATATTGAAAGAAGATAAAAATTAACTAGAAATCTTCAAGCGGTTTTTTAACTTTGAGTGGCTGAAAACGTAAGGAGTAATAAAAATATCGCCATAATCTTTATACATTCTAATTCTGTAAGTGTAGAGGATGGAAATGCATTAATAATATTATTTCAGACACTACTGGGTATGAAATAATAGAAGGTGTAGGTCGACTTCATGAATTTGAAAATAGATGACCTTGGCTCATATACACTTTTGATAAATAAATATGTGTATACCTGGACGTAGCGAAAGTTGGAAGAATCGAAATAATATTATGTATTAACAATGCCCAAATCTTGGAACCCGTGCCAAATTTAGCTTCTATAGCAATTTGCACTTTCTTCATCACAACTAACTTTACGTTATACCACACAACCTGTACACTGAAAGAAAATCTTTACATGAAATCGATGATAAATATTCATCAATTGTTATTCATTGAATTAATACAAAGCTTGATCAATTCAATGAAAAAGTTCTTTAATTTGAAGATTGTGTGTTTCTTCAACTTTTTCAGCGTCATTGTATTGTTGATCTTCGCCAAGTGCTACAACAAGCGTTTATATAAGCAAGCGGCGTAACCAAAACACGCCTAATGGTGTCCATAGACGATGAATCTAAATCATGGTTCAACCGTGTATATGTTGATGCATGCTTTGCTTTGTTGCATTGTGTCCGACGTATGGTGTCAAAAGACGTTTTAGTTGCTATGACCGTTGTAAAATAAAGATAAGCAAAAACCGGCTTTGAACATCCCACAAAGTAGTAAGCGAACGATGTACATCATTAAATTCCAAAAGAATTTTTTTTCGCTTCTTCCGCGGACAAGTTTACACTTTCGTTTTTCGACACAAACTGATCAGTTTTACCACACACGGTTATTTACGAATGCATTAGAATCACGCATCGAGCCAAAATATCAAAGTATTTTGATTTTCGCGATTCATGCATGCAACATTTCCGTGTACCACAAACTTCATATTTTCACTTACACATACACAGTGATTCAGCATCATTATGCATGGACACTTTAATATGTCATAAGCATCTCGATGCATCATTATAATTTGCTTTATATTTCACAACCACGCGTTTACATTGTCTGAGCAAATGCGAATACAGACTTTTTGAATTGTTATTGTGAACAATGGTAATTCTTTTTGCAATTACATTAGATTAGTAAGAATTAAAATCAAACGCAAATTAGAAAATCGCAATACTGTTGATATCAGAGTGGCATGTGCCGAATTTTAGCTTAATACCAAATTGCATAATGATCGATTGTATAAATTAACCAGACATACAAATTTTGGAAGATACCAACATGGAATGGCAAGATCACCATTTCTCAGCAGGTGACTGGCACTTACTTAGTTCACTTCCCAGCAAAAAAGAGTATACCAAGAAGTAGAATTTGCACAACAACTCCTTGGTAAGATGTAGTGCTAATTTAGGTGCAGAAGTACTTCTTTTAATATTGCGTAGTCCAATGCAGCACTACTTCTTGTTTGACTGTTTGGAAGTGCAGTTTATGCTAAAATTTTTATGCTATATTTCGTCCGCAAACGAGCAACCAAAACTATTATTTCAACAATTTGTAAATTTCTTGACATTTGAAACTTGGCAACAAGTGATATGCTATTAAAAAGTTCTGACTTTAAGCAACAACTTTAGGGTTTAACTAATTATTTTAGTAATTGTCCTTTTATTGTACTCCAAAAGCTTCTGTCAACAGGTGAAAAAGAAAGGGAATGAAAATCAATTTGAAAGAAAGTAAATAGAAATTATATACAAGTAATATATTTAGGCATCTTTGTACTTGTCCACTATCCCTTTAGCTCTTTAATAAATTTGCATCCTAATACTCATAATGGATGTGATTTAAATGTAGATTTTTCGGAGTTGTTATTGATCAGCGTCAAAATTGCATTAAATATGCACATAGTGTTGCAGAAGACGTACAAAAATAATAACATCTACTAGAACTACATCATTTTATTTTTGCTGGGTGTTATTGACTATTTTAGAACCTCATGAGGTCAGACGTCTTACACATATTAATTAAACAAAAAAATTAAACAAATTTCAAAATATTCTTCCAACTGGCTCTATCTTTCGCCTTTTCTGGCGAGTTGGTAACACCAAGGATACGGAGGGATTCCTCTGCCTGGTCTTTCCAACGGAGTCTTGGTCGTCCTCTTTTCCTGCTTCCATCGGGTACGTTATGAAAAACCTTTCGCGCTGGCTCATCTTCATCCATTCTGATAACATGGCCTAGCCAACGCAATTGGCACACTTTGATTCGTCTAGCTATGTCCACGTCATAATAGAGATTATTTAGCTCTGCGTTCCAGCGACGTCGGTACTCGCTGATTTCCCTAACAGGACCATATATTGTACGGAGAATTTTTCTCTCGAAAACTCCCAGGTGTTTTTCATCCGCTTGCGATATGACCCAAGTTTCGGAGCCATATGTCAAGACAGGTAAAATGAGAGTCTGATATAGCTGGGCTTTTGTCGTCGTCGAGAGAGCTTTGTTCCTAAACTGCTTGCTGAGCCCAAAATAACATCTATTTGCAAGCACAATTCTCCTCAGGCTGACATTGTTGTCCTTGTTCACGGCGGATCCAAGGTAGACAAATTCATCTACCACTTCACCTTCGCTGATTCCTTTTTATTCTTGAAAATACTGCAGTAACCTCTCGCAAATTTCACCCAATGATGTCTATGTCATCAGCATACGCCAGCAACATATTGTTTTTCGTGTTGATAGCCTTGTTCGTATTTACTGCAGCCTTTCTCATTATTATTTCCATTAAGATGTTGAAGAGATGATTGGTACAGATTGCTGCTCGCTTGGTACATAATGGTTTAGTGAGGTCTTTCCCCACTTTCACTTCTGAGTTGGTGTTGGTCAGCGTCATTATACAGAGGCGAATCAGTTTCGCCGGAATACCAAGTTCAGACATAGCTTCGTACGGTTTTCCCCGTATGGGGCTGTCGAAAGCAGCTTTGTAATCGACAAAAAGGTGGTATGTATCGATTTGCTTTTCGTGGATCTTCTCCAGGATTTGGAGTAGCGTGAATATTTGGTCAGTTGTGGACTTATCCGGTCTAACACCACACTGATAAGGTTCAATCAGGTTTTCAGTAATTGGCTTTAGACCTCCACATAATACGTTCGACAAGACCTTATACGCTATGGATAAAAGACTGATACCGCGATAGTTGGAACAGACACCCTTTTGAATACAGGACATAATACACTGAGACTCCAATCGTCGGGCATTGATTCCCCCAGTCCTTCGCCACTTGCCTTAAAAAGTTCATCGGGTAGGCCATCCGTACCAGCGGCTTTATTATACTTCAGGCGGGAGATCGCCGTTCTAATCTCGTCCTGTCGGGGTGGGGTACAATCTACACTATCTTCCACTATCATTACCTACTGATCTTCAGTGGAAGAATCTGAGTGGAGTAGTGCTGAAAAGTAGTCTCTCCACATTTAGAGCACACACGGCTTCTCAGGCTCCAGATTACCATTCCCGTCCTTGCAGGAGGGCAGCCCGTTATTCCATCTTCTTACCCTCTGGAACAACTTTCGGGATTCACCATTCATCCTGCATATTGCGGTTCTTTCATTCTCTCTCTACTCCCACTGCCATTTTTTCCGCCTAAATAGTTGGTTTTCCTCCCTTCTCAGCTTCTTGTACCGCTCACTCACAGCACGCGTTGTAACTGACTGTTTCATTGCCATACGTGCAGTGTCTTTTTCATCAGTTGCAATGCGACATTCTTCGTCGTACCATGGCTTATCCTTCTGCTGTTTTTGTATAGCCAAGTTCAGTCCCTGCAGAGGTTTCCAAAGAATGGGAGATGTGCTTCCACTGCGCATCTGGGTCTTCGGGAGGGGGATATTCTGATCTAGCAGGAGAGAGAGTTTCTGTCGATAGGACATTGACATCTCCGGTATTTGTAGCTTGTCAATATCCAGCTTTTCCTGTGTTCGGCTTCGTACGTTTTTCGCCCTGCTCAATCTCGTGCGAACTTTCGCAGCCACCAGGTAGTGATCCGAGTCGATATTGGCACCTCGAATCACACGTACATCCATTACAGTAGAAGAGTGCCTGCCATGTATTACCATGATCAATCTGGTTCTTCGCCCGTTGATCATGAGATATCCAGGTCGCCTTATGAATGTCCTTATGCTGGAATCGTGTGCTACTAACTACCATGTTCTTTGCAGCGGCGAAGTCTATCAGTCTTGTTCCATTATCGGAGGTGGTATCATGTAGACTGCGATTACCGATGGCTGGTCGAAAGACGCTTTCCTTTCCTAAATTGGAATTAAAATCCCCTAGAATAATCTTAATGTCGTGGTCAGGGCAGCGTTCATATACATCCTCCAGACGCTCACAAAATGTTTCTTTGACCTCATCATCTTTATCCTCTGTCGGTACGTCCACACAAATTAACGAGATGTTGAAATATTTCGCTTTGATGCGAATTGTGGCTATGCGGTCACTCACTGGGTTGAACCTTGAAACTAGGTGTCGCAGTCTCTTGCCTACTATAAATCCGCACCCAAATTTCACCTTACGCTCATGGCAGTTGTAGTAAATATCGCAGTTTTTCTCTCTTTTCAACGATGGACAGGGCATTTCCTGGATCGCTGTGATGTCAGCTTTATATTTCCCTAGGACATCCGCCAGTTGGAAAGTGGCACCAGTCCTGTATAACGTTCGCAAATTCCAGGTACATATCCTTAAATCATGGTACTTATAACGTCTGCGAGGGTCGTCAACAGTTAGGGGGTTTCCTTGTTCAATAATTGTATAGTGTATCTCCATTGCCAATATAATGGTGGCAAACCTAGCCCACCGTGGTTTTCATTTTACCTACTGCCGGGATGATCATGTTTCAGCCACCCGTTATGGATCAGACGCTGACCAGAATGCAGTGTGTCGAAACTGGATTTTGCCTTCAAAGGACAGAAGGATATGTCAGTGACAGGGTCACCTAATAATCCTGCGACATACAACTGATCGCATCACCACTCAGGTTTCTCATTCGTTTCGCCTTCTCACTTTAGCTAGCTAACGGAGGTTTTCGATAAGCCATTGCCCAGGACATACTGCGTGGAAGTAGTGAGCTGCTTGGACTGCCCAATGCAGGAATCATTTCTGGCCACTCCCAAGTGAATGGCTATCAGAAACTTTCCACCTCCAAGGACAGTCCCATGTCCCTGGCACTTAACGAGGTATAATAATACCATATTTTATTTGGATAGTATGTTTCGGCAGTTGTCGTGTCGATCAGCCATGGCAAATTCATAAATGTTCAGCAGTTAGCTAACATTTGCAGATGATTTGCCAACATTCGAGTTCGCCAATAAGATGAGATAAAGTTAGAAGAAAAAATAATCTGTACTCAATTTGGTTATTTTTGTGGAAGGAAGTGGTTTGGCCACAATGTCCATTTTCAATCAGACACAAGGTTTTCGCAAATAATAGTCACTAATTCGTCTTTTATACGATGACTTACGACCCTGGGACATGAGCCACGACTTACGATGCTTCACGGTGAGGGGTGAAGAGAAGAAAGAGGGGTAGCATAAGAGTCACGAATTGGAAATTCAGGGGGCTTTTTTATATTTATCTTTCATCTCTTTCGTGTTTTGACATGGCGGTAAAGCAATAGTATACAAAACGTGGTGAGAAATCGTTTGGAAGCAACAATTAAAACAATGCAATTGCAATTTATCAGCCATTGTTCATTAATTTTTAAAAATCTTGATTATTACGAATAGAAAAAAAATAGGATTAACCGACAATACGTCACAAAGAGTCACGCATATTTGTACACAGAGAGTCGTCGTCTGAATGCACATGGATTTACGAAGCGTTAACAAAAGAGAATGAACACAATGTCCCAGGGTCTTAAGTCATCGTATAAAAGACGAATAATGAAGTTTCATAGTACATGGGACTTACAGTGGAGGTGGAAAGTTTCTGATTGTCAATCGTATGAGAGTGATTAAAAAGTCCAAGGAGCTCACTACTTCATCGTAGTATGTCCCGGGCAATGGCTCTATCGGAACCCTCCGTTAGCTAGCTAGATTGAGAAGGCGAAACGAATGAGTAGCCTGGCTGGTTATGCGATCACGGATGTGCCTGTTATTGTTAACCCTGTCACTGAGCCAACCCTACTGGCCAACGGCGGATCAACAGTAAAGAAACAAAAATCCAATTTCGACACACTGCATTATGTCAGCGACTGATCCATAATGGGCGGCTGAAGAATAATCTTCGTGACAGTAGGTAAACTGCAAAGCCACGGAGGGCTGGTTTGCCTTCCGCCACGGTTATTTATTTATTAATCTATTTATAACATTGTTGTATTCATATAAATACTAAAATTTATAATTCGTGTACTTTAATTATAAGACTTGTTCTTGTTGTGCATGATATTCAATAAATAAACAATACAATACAATATTGACAATGAAAATACGAAATGAGAATAAGAAATATAAGAGACCCCTATTTGTTCACTACCTCCGGAAACATTATAAGGACCACGATTTTCGGATATATATACACTAACAATGTTAGAACACTATACAGATCCGGTTCCACTATCCAACTGACAGATGTCGTCGAGAATAATAAGGTACTGTTATGACAGTACTGTTATATAAGCATGAATTTGGTTACGGATTTGAAGTTGGAAAATCACTGCGACAACTAGCCTCAGAGTTCATCCTCATGAGTGAAGATTTGGCAACCATTGGCATAAAAGCGAAATGTTTTAACATATGGCTAATTTGTGTAAATGCCCAGACGGAAGAAAAATACAATGCCACCAAGGGTATGTTCTATGAGCGCATATAGGAAACATTCGGCCGCTGCCATGGCGATAACTATTAAGAATGTTCTAGGTGATTTTAATGCTAAAGTCGGCAGGGAAAGTGTATTTGAACCAACAGTCGGTAGATTCAGTCTACACGCCATCACTTCCGATAACGGAATGAGACGGTTAGATTTTACCGCGGCGAAAAACGTGGTTATCAGTAGTACGAGATTCCAACACAAAGACATCCATAGGGCTACTTGGATATCCCCTGATCAAGATACGTAAAACCAGATTGATCACGTGGTAATTGATGGAAAGCACTCTACTAGTGTAATGGACGTTCGTGTGATTCGAGGTGCTAATATATTTGGATCACGACCTGATTCCAGCAAAGTCGTAAAAAACTAGATTTAAAGAAAGCTGGATATCGGATATAGCCATGACGAAAATCGCACCTCCGCCTAATGATCCTAAAGCGCAGTGGAAGTACATTTCCCACTCTATAGAAGCTGCTGCAGAGATACTACTTGTTTATGAAAAGCCGCTTAAGACAAACCATGACGAAGAAGTGTGTAGCATGGCAAGTCAGTTGCAAAGCGAGCAGCGATGGAGCGGAATATCAAGAAGAGAGGAGAGGAACCCGCTTGTTTACAAAGAAAAAACGGTTGGGGAGAAAGCGTGAGAGTGAGAAAATGTAACCCTACAGAAGGAAGAATGATTTGTTTATGTAGCAAATTAAGTAAAATATTTTGTTAATAAAATTGTTTTTTTTAATTTGAGTGCATCACTGGAACTAGGAATTATTTTGTATTAATCAAATGAGCTGTGATAAAAATTATCAAAACAATAAAAATTTAACAGTTTTGTTTTAAATTTCAACCAATGTCAGACGCTTAAAAGCTCTTAGCACCACCTAAAAGGAACAATTTCTACTTTTGAAATACAAAGGATTAAATGTGCTTCAAACACATAGGATAGGAAACACAGTTGTATCCAACTATTTGAATAGCATCGAGAAATATGGAAAAAATATGAAAGAGCGCACTAAAATGGCAACGTTTCGAGAAATGCTGCAGACTTGCAGAATTCACAACGAAAGCGAAGTTAATGCGAGTGTTTGTAGAGTACGTCGTATTTTAAAGTCATGTTCATCTATTTCTCGTTGGAAATTGAAAAACAAGCCGCCACTTAATGCGAAACGTAAAGCCCAAGAGCTTAAGGAGGTTCAAAAAGCCTCCAGTTTGCTAAGGATACAATGACATGATGTTTTACGACGAGAAAAAAATTTAATATCGAGCGACTAGATGGATACAACTACTATTTCCACGACTTAAGAAAATAATAATAATTTGTACAATTAAGACACAGCAGACTCGCACCATCGATTACTGGAGCATCATACAAGAGGATTTAGAAGCCGATTCTCTCAATGTAACAATTTGTTTGTACCCATAGCATGGACCTTACAACAAGATAATACTCAAATTCATACTGCCGGATCTGAAAAAAATTGGATTCATGAACAAAATGTGGAACTTTCGTATTAACCCCCATATTCACCCGATCTAAAAATAATGGAAAATGTCTGGGGGTGGCTATGATACACGAGAGTCAGATGCGTGGGATTCGGTAGCAAGTAACAGGGAACGTTTTTCTTTTAAGTTGTGTATGTATGTGCAATTGCAAATATACAAAATGTAAGTTTTCCAATTTGAGTGATATGATTTCTAAGTGACGTTTCTTCCATTTGTAGTATGTCGTTCTGTAGTTTTGTTTTCATTGTATTCAGTAATGTTTACAATTTCATCACGGAGAAGATATACGCAAGAACAAATTATTAAATTTTTTTATCAAAGTAATCGTTCTCCAATTGCAACTTTTCGTGCGCTTTTGCCATTTTATGGTGGTAATAATCGTCCACATGTGCTCGCTATTGCTCGAATTGTTTCAAATTACGAGCGTACATTTTCTTTACATAATGTTCACGCGCCAACAAGACAAAGAACCGCTCGAAGTAATGACAATATTGCTGCCTGTCAGGCAAGTGTTGTTGATTACCGCAATTCTTCGATATGAAACTGGTAACACCGTTACTGTCAATGGAGAACTGTATACCGTAGATCGATGATAACCAACTTTTTATGACCGTACTTGGAATAAGTTGATCCTGACAGCATCTGGTTCCGTGCAACAACCGAATTATGGCGAGAAAAGTTTGGACATTCGATTATTTCAAGAAATTGTGACATTTAATGGCCTCCAAGAAGTTGTGCTTTACAAGTCAATATTGAATGTGCTATTCATGGCATACGACTTGATTTAGTTAAAAAGTGCTGGAAAATTGGGTTCAGCGAATTCGTTCCTGCAAAAGAATATGTGGAGGCCATTTGAAAGACGTTTTATTCAGGACATAATTGTATCAATTGTACTTCACATAAAATAAAAAACATTTGAATTTGCATAACAATTAGTGTGTTTTTTTTTTAAAGAAATCATATCACTCAAATTGGAAAACCCTTTATATTTTATGAGTAATATTTGGTTTTCAATAACTTTATTATTTTATTTTTATTTCAAATACAATTACTTGTTAAATGTCTACTGAATTGTTGTTAAATACAGTTGGAATACATTTGGATACTCAATCTGTAAAGTTGTTTAACATTTTTGACACTGTGTACAATCCTATTTTGTTTAACGGAAGTGAATAAAGGAAAAAATCGCTAAGAATGCGCGATAACTTCATCAATAATAATGATTAGCTCAATACTATCCTCCTTATAATGCTAAATATGGCCTATGACAATAAGGATTTATTTGTATTCGAAAAAATTTAAATTTCCTCGTTGACGGGAAGGATCGGAAATAATATCTAAAATCAGCTTTTGCTTTTCTATTATAAAAGAAAGATGTCAAGGGCAAAAGTACAGACAAATAAATGTTTTGCATTTTATTGTTTTCATATAATTTAACTGTTTATTGTTTATTTATAATAAAATAAAAGTAAAAAGTAAATGGCCGTCGGTGGTGCAATGGTAGTGTGCGCGGCTCTTGTACATGAGATCCTGGGTTCGAACCCTGCTCTAACTACCTCAAAATTTCTTTCGGCGGCGGTTACCTCGCATAGTGACGGCGGCGACACTATCGAGTATATAGCCATGAAAAAGCTTCTCAAAATACCGTTCGGAATCGATGTAAAACTGTAGGTCCCAATCAGTGAGTGAAAACTGGAAAGCGCACAGCTCAGTGATTGTGAGAAGTTCTCCCCTGTCCCTTCATGGGATGTAATGGGAAACCATTTATTTTTATTTAAAAGTAAAATGTGTATAACTTAATAAGTAGTTATGTATTCCTATTTCGACATTGTGCCAGTACGGTATATGTATATTTACATTATTGGGAAGGTACTAGGATTTGTATATACGGTACACGGTGGGTACCTAATTTTTGAATTTATAGTACTGGGAACGGAATGAGTTTCGTATTTACAGAACTGTTTTCTTTTTTATTTAAAATACTGACCAATGACTGGTTTTCAAATCCAGTACTGGTAATAACTGTCAACAAACGGTCTTTATGGTGGTTTCCTCAAAAACTGTGTACTAAAGTACTCTTATGCCAACAAAGAAATCGAGTGAAGCGTTACGATTATCTCTCTCTTACCCTCTTCATTGAATATTTCAATACACGATCTGATTTTTGATAATGTTATTGGATATAACTAAACGAATTCCAACCAGGTTTAAGTAAAATTACATAAAGAATGTATAAAGTGTGAAATAATCAAGATATGATGCGAGAGAGAGATGCTCTTGAGTGAATTGTGTCTACTTTTTTGTTCTAAGATTTATTGTCTACTTCTCGATCGCCTGTGTTTTGCTTTCGATTTGAAATTTAAATCCAACAGTTACCCAATACTTGCAGTCTTTCAGACAAGAAATCTTAAAAAATCGGAATATGTTGACTTAAATATCTAAATATCTCAGCGTATTTACGAGTGACGGTCGCCTTTAAATCGCGCTCTGAATTAGTTAAAACAAAAAATTCTCCAAGTAGGGCCGAATATCCCTTGAGGACTTATTCACTCGACAAATTTTTATTGGTCATGCTAATGCATGTGCTAGTCTTAACCCAGTGGAATTGAAACTACGCAGGCAGAATGCTGCATTAAATCGATTACAAACCAGATTACTTTGCCATAAGCATGGCCGCTTTGTAGAATGCGCCTTTTACATTCTTTAATACTTGTAATCGAAGAAGTGGGCGATTGGAGATCACTCCTCTACGGCAGCTTTCACTTATAAGTAACATACATATCTAACACCAAAAGCATACTTAGAGATAAAACACCGAAAGTCAACATTAACGCTGTCGTGCACGGCTTTAATTACAACTAGGCATACTGTTCTAAATTGTAATCGACATTGTAAGCAGACTGCCCACAGGGCGACACACAATTTTAAAAAGGTAATAGCTGTTGTAGTATCTTTATCCTACTACTTAATGTACTATCGCGATGGAAGTACATTGCACTGTAATGTACATTTAGTAATAAAAAGTCACAGATGATTTTATACTATACATAAATTTTATTACTTAAACTAGAATTAAGATTAAATTAAATAATACATTCAAATTTAAAAGTAAAAAATAAATTATTATTATGATTTTAAATTTATGAGATGTCCACAATTTTGCCTCGTGCTTGACTCGTCACCGAATAACAACTGACACGTGCCACTACAAGAATGTATGATGCAACACAAAACACTTTACAAACAGAAAAATTTGCTTGTGAGTATAGTTGTAAAGAAGAATAAAAAACGTACGAGCAATAGAATAAAGAAAAATGGAAAGAACAAAAGACGAACTTTTCCCGAAGTTGAAAAAACGAAATCTCAAAAATCTGAATAAAACTCTACATCCAATGTATGTGATTGTAATCAATTACTTTTACTGCGATAGTAATGCATTTTGTGGCCGGACCACATTAAGCAGTTCGCCGCTGGGAAGTGGTTAAAGTGTATTATCTGTTGTGCATGTACAAAAGTACATTCCTGATATTGACATATAGATGGCGTTTCACTCGAATTCCAAACTGACTCCTCGGAATAGTTTAACTCTATTCAGGGTTAGTAAACACCAAGAGTTGGATAAAAGTAAATCCGAAATTCTCGATAAAATATAAATATTACGAAAATTTATATAGCCAACTCCGAAAAGACATAAATCTCCTAAAAGTGAAAAACTCCCAACCAACGAGTCAAAATCAAAATCATTCCCAATTTCATCATTCTAACCAATCTTAGTGTGAACCTCTGGCTAATTCTCCATCAATATCTCAAGCTCGTTCAGAAACATGCGAATCTGATTAAGAAGGGCTAAATGGCGAAGAAGGCCAAGCAACGGAAAGACAATAAAAAACTGTTTCGACCAAAAAGAGGACCAGAGAGAGTTTAGATAATGAAAAGGGAAATCGAAAACAGCATAAAAAGTCTTCATACTGGCTCAGAAAAGACAATTCGTACTCAAATCGTTTTGCCCTTCCCCAAAAGTTGCTACTCAAAATATTCCCATTATCATTATTAAATTAAGTAGCAAAAGATCAGTTTGATCTTAGAAGCCTGAGAAACCAGCAAGTGAAATATATGCCCAAAAATTCAGAGATTTATAAAGAGACTGTATCCCAGCTTGAGAAAAAGAACACGGAGTTTTTTACTTACAAACTCAAAGAAGAACGTTCCTTTAAAGTTGTTTTCAGAATTGTGCACCGTTCAGTAAACATAGAAGATTTTAAAAATGAGTTTTTTGAACTCGTCCATGAAGTCACCAATATATGGAATATTCGCACTATTCATGGCTATTCATATAAAGAATAATATTAAACATCAAAAAGGCCAGCACTTTTGTGCGAAAGAAATTCAGGCCTCGAGCGTAGTTATTGATGACAGGTCTGGCCCTATAAGTATAGCATCTATATATAGTCCCTCGAGACATTCAATAAGGGAAGAACAGTATGACTAATTTTTCTTATCTCTTGAGCGCAAATTCTTAGCATGTAGCGACTGCAATGCTAAATTTACAGCATGGATCTCCTGTCTTATAACTTCAAAGGGACGGCAACTACTCTTGTCAATTAACCATCTCTCTCTTAACATCACATCCCCAAATTCTCCCACATATTGGCCACAGATGTTAACAAAACACCCGATCTCATTGATTACTGTATATCGAAAAACTCTTCCGAAAACAGAGCGACGACAAAAAGTATTGAATAGTATAGAGAACTTATTGCACTCTTTTTCCGCTCTCATGTAGAGAGCCAGAGTAAAATATCATAAACGAGTCTGATTCTCTTTATAGAATATTTCAACATAAATGCACAATTTCGACAATGTTATTACATAAAACAATACAAAAAGCATAAATATTTCAAAAATTAATGTTTCACATCAAAATTATGAATGGACCAAGTTATGGCAACATGAGAGTAATATGTTTTGAATAATTCGCCAAATGTCGCCAGTACTTTCGAGTCATACAATTCGTTCCATGAGTTCTCTATACTATTCAATACTCTTTGGCGACGTGTTTGTTCGTTGCCGCTGCATTAATACCATCATACTTATTTTCAGGCAGTGACTATTGTTGTAGAGCAACCACGTATGTGATGCTAACGTAGTGTGTTGTTTGCATATGTTCACATTGATAGATTGTCCTACCCACCATGCCTATAGATGTTGGCACATACGCCTAACCCCTGGCCACACCTTGCCTAACCCCTGGCCACACCTTGAAGTGAAAGTTAAAAAAACTCCTCACACACTTTTTCACTAACCCACACATATCTTGGTTTCTTGCATCCCCACTTTCAATGAAAATTTCATGCAAGTAAATTATGGCAGTTTTGTGAAAGTGAACAGTCGAAACTAAAGAGACAGTGTTACCCAATAGTTGGAAAACCAGGTTTAATTGGGAAATGCAATTCATTTGGTTTGTACTAAATATATTATTATAAATGTACTTAGTTTTGTGTATATATTTAATAAAATAGCTAAACAATATTGATTAATACGTAAATACAAAATAGAATTAAAATTTCATTAATTATTTGCTATATATATCGCTATTGGGGGAAACATTTATAAAGGGATGAGATGTTTACAAAACACAACTTAAACCGTTAATAAATATAAATTAATACGAAATATGTTAAAAATAATTAGGAATAAGTAAATTATAGTTTTTGTAACTCATGGATAACTGTACTTGTAGTGACAACCTTTGCCTCCGGCGACATTGCGCTAATTAAATACCACTTGCAAGGGTGGTCGGACAAAGTATTGCAGACATTTTTCCGATTATTCATTCACGAAAAGTGATTACTTTCATGTGCTGCTGGATAATATCATGAAGATGCAACTCCCAATTTCAACTTCGTTGTTCAATCAAAATATTTGTAAGGATCACAGTCAATCGGAGTTTCTATCCCAGAATATCAAAAAAAAAGACTTAATACTTAAGCCACAAATTCTTGAATTTACACTTCTCTTATTTTTAAACTTACATATATGATATTTGTTGAATTTCGGTTTTTGCCTGCTGCTTCTAAAGTTCATTTTCCTAATTTTGGTCGTACATTTAGTATATATATTTAATTTAAATGATTTACAGGCAAACCGGTTTCATGGATGATGATATCACCATCAGTAACACCAAGGAAAATGAGTGTTGGCTCCAACAATCCAGCCATGCGTTTGTATAAATTTGACACAGATTCCGGCCAGGTCAGTATAATATCATATTAGCATAAACATTAACCAACATAGCAAGACACAGGTACATTCACACTTTAAAAAATGCGATAATAAACATTTACATGTTTTGGACAAAACACTTCTATGAAATCTTTTAAACAACATTTTATTTGTATATTTTAACATTAAGCAGCTTGCAACTACATATGTATGTCCCGAAAGAACAGTGCGGTAAATAAATTTTTTTATTTGTATTTACTTTGGAAGTCCAGAAATGTTTCAGGCAGGAATTCCCGACGGTGTAAAAAAGCAGTACTGGTGACGCACAGTGTTGCCGATTGGAAAATATACGTTAATAATATGACAACTTTTAAAGTATTGTTCTGATCATTTTGGAATGTACCAAACATCTGTAAAGAAATATACCTCAGAGGCTCCTTGTGTTAACGCAGTTGGAGCTACAGGCTGTCAAAGTTGGCCACTTTGGCGCTGTTGCAAACTTCAAGGCTTGGCACTTCTACACTAGAAGGCCGATTTCAGTGACTTTTTATTTTTCTACTATGCAAGGCAAACAAAAAATGTGCTAAGTGTTGCGGTATATCTATTATCGTTATTAAGATATTCTCTGTCAAATATTAAGATTACATATTTTTCACTCACTTTGATTTAGATTTTTGTTATTGATTGGCCGAGTATTTGAGGGAAATGTGTATATCCCAAAAACCTAACTATATTGGTAGCACTACAATAAAGAAAACTTTATAAAAATTTGATAAGATATCTTAAGGCGTTTGGAAATGCCGACTTCTCAAAGTTGGATTTATTTTCAACCTGTAAAAACCATATTATTTTCGCGAAAAGTCGCCATGATTAGTTCAGCATTTTCATTAGTTTTGTCTAAGAAGCCTGTACAAGTTTTTTAATTTTTCTGAAAGACAAAGCTTTGGCAAATACATTTAAAGTAAAATTATGATCATTTGAGAATGCACCCTACCAGTAGCTGTCTCTGAAAATGTGCAGTTATTTTTACAAATTTTTCACTGTCGATGTTTGTCCAAAATTTTGCCCGAGGTTTTTTCTAATATATTTTGTTACTTTTATTGTAGACTGAAATGTTCGCAACATTACAAAAGTGGTCAAACTTGACACCCTGTAGGTCCAACTGTGTCCACAAAGGGTGCCTCTGAGTTATATTCGAAAATCTTAACTCCTTTTCTACAGATGTGTGCTACATTCCAAAATGGTCGGAATAATACTTTATGAGTTGTGATGTTATTACCGTGTATTTTCCAATCGGCCCCACTGTGCGACCGTACAAGTATATATATTGAAAGTACAATTAATTGGGCAAAATAATAACAGCTATTGATTAATTCTTACATATTGTTAGACTGCATTTCAATTCCACCATGTGCAAATTTATTTCAATATTCTTTTATCCAAGTTGTTAACATTGGATTGCACGTAATAGAATTGTATCAATGATAAAATCGCCTAGTCGTATTTCATTAAAAATGTTGCAAATGTTGTTGTGTACTGGAAACATCATCGCATTTGTGGTTATATTCTGTGTTACTAAAACTTATTTGACTACCATATTAGCGTTGTACGTTTACATTCTCAGTAAAAATTTTCAAGAATCTTATATTGAGTGAAAGAACGATTTTACTCTCTTTATAAAAATCTGCACAAGAAGTACGCGAACGGCTTCCAGTAAAAATTTGCAAAGAAACAGCTGATGTAGTTTTACTCATTGCTGCTTACATTTTGGCGTGTATTTACATTACACATCTACTGCCACAGTTGTCCAATTATGACATCGTTGGTTCACCAGAATTTTCTAAATGCCACTGCACATTATTGCTTTCCATCGTCTTTCCAAATTTCAGTGATACATTAAATAAAATATTAAAAAACGCATTTGCACTTATTGTGGCCGTCGGTGGTGCAATGGTTAGTGTGCGCGGCTCTTGTACATGAGATCCTGAGTTCGATCCCTGCTCTGACCACCTAAAATTTCTTTCGGCGGCGGTCACCTCGCATAGTGACGGCGACACTATCGAGTATATAGCCATGAAAAAGCTTCTCAAAATACCGGTCGGAATCGGTGTAAAACTGTAGGTCCCAATCAGTGAGTGAAAACTGGAAAGCGCACAGCTCAGTGATTGTGAGAAGTTCTCCCCGGTCCCTTCATGGGATGTAATGGGAAACCATTTATTTTTTATTTTTTACTGGTGCTGTGAGTTTATATTTCACTTTTATTTGTTTACATAAAATAGTTGTGCTATCGTGCAAATTTCTAGCTCTGTTCGATTACTCGAAAATTTGTGCAAATTTTTATTGAATCGTGTACGTTTACTCCAAAAATCCAGTAAATGAGAGCCTGATAGCAAAAAACTTGACAGGTCGATGTTAGAAATCTTGCAAATTTTGGTTGGAGAAAATAATTTCATTACAAAAAAAGAATATTTAATGTATTCGTTTCATAAAGTTTCTTATAAGTACTTAAATTTATATACATGGAGTATACATAAGTGATAATCAAACTGTATTTTAGAATTTTTAAATTTTTTACTTGGAACTTGCTGCACTACTTAAGTGAATTCTCATAATTTATATATAAATTATCAGGCGGTTTCGAAGAAACAGCTTTTCGACTTGGTCCTTGGATTACTAGTGGAGAATAGAGTGTAATGAAAGAGTAATCGACAAGTGACTGAAACTAAACTAAGTTTGGAATACAATTTAATGATATTTACGACCGTCTGATTGATGATAATGCATTTTAAATTACTTGTGATTATTTATAATGTCCTTTAAATTGTGCATGATGCTTGTTTTCCCATCTAAAACAACAAATAGAAAATAATAAAATATTCTACAAAACACCAAAAAAATTATAACTCAGAACATAAAACAACACAAAGTGTATCAAAGCTGAATTGAGGTAACGTTAATTCTAATAAAACTTCTATTAGATTCCAATATAAATTAAGATTATAACATATCTTCATTACGTACTGTTGCCTTACACTGAAGCTGGTGCACGACAATTGGGTAACAATCTCCATCTCATGCCAATTATTATGGGTGGAGATTTTAATACAAATTTTGCAAACCCACAGTCGCAAGCTTTATCAAAATTTTTATTTGACGTTTTCCACTTGCATATGAGCAATTTCCCACAAACCCCCACAACTAACAATTCCACTACTATAGATGCAGTTTTACATAGATTTTTAAATACAATCGAATCAAAAATTTATATATGTATCTTATTTTAGTTACCATAAGCCAATATTAACTAATTGTACTTAAGGCATTTACCATAGATGGGCACTTTGCAGTACTACTAAAATTTCAGTAAAAATAATTCTTTAACTAGTAAATTTTTACTGATTACTAAAATTTTTTCAGCAATTTTTATAAAGTGCCTACATGATTATGATGAGGTGGATTGAATTTTCAGTAATCAGTAATGCCCGATTACTGATTATTATGAATACGGCATATGATTTTACTGGTAATGCAAATTACATTTCATTATCAGTAAAAATTTACTGAATTTTTTCAGTAATCAGTAAATTTACTGCTTACTGTAATTTTTAATGCAGTACATATATACTGCAGTGTGCCCATTTACTAACCAAATAAGTTAAATAAAACAAACAAAAACCAGCAAATTCCTATGTATTTACAATATTGAAAGTTTTGATACTTTTAATTGATTAATTAAAAAAATATACTAAAAGCATAAGTACTTCCAACTTAAAAAAAATGTTTCATTACTAGATGTTTACACATCTCCCCTGTGATCGGACTCGCATTAATTTTTTTTCATACAAACGATTGTCACCCTAGTGTACTCTACAGAGAAGTAGGTGTCAGGGATGATCATTTATGTACAAAGAAAATAACAGCTGTCCCAGTATAGATTCCTGTGGAACTCCTTTCATTACAAGTAGCGCAGTAGGTATAGAAGTAGTGGTACGCACAAATTGTGAACGACCACTGAGATACGACTGGATTAGCTTGACTTATGTGGTGAAAAACCCAAATTGCTGTTTAAGTGTCTCACATAGAGGGTGGATCAAAAAATCCGTGACTTTTTGAATGAGACACAGATTTTTTTCAAAAAAATTTTTTTTTCAACATAATCTCCTTTTAGCCCAATACACTTAGTTCAAAGATTCTCCAATTTTTGTATCGCTTCCAAAAAATAGGATTTTTCGAGGTCCATAAAATAGGAATGTGTTTGATTAATAATTTCATTGTTGGATTAAAACTCTTTCCACCGAGCCAGTTCTTTAGGTTTGGTAATACGAAATAGTCACTAGGGGCTAAATCTGGAGAATATGGTGGATGAGGTACCAATTCGTAGCCCAATTGGTGGAGTTTTGCCATTGAGACTACACACGTGTGCGCCCGTACGTTTATGGTCAATTGAGAGCAAACGCGGCATCCACCTTGCAGACAGCTTTCTTGAGTCCAACTGATCATTTAAAATCGGAACCACACCGCCGTATGAAATTCCCATGCCATCAATAATCTCAAGCACTTTTACTCTTCGATCGGCGAACAACATATCGTGGATTTTTTCGACATTTTCGGGTGTATTGACCTCAATTGGCCGTCCAGAACGTTCAGCGTCATTTGTACTTGTACGACCACAAAGAAAGTCAGTAAACCACTTGTTTGCCATTGAAATCGATGGTACAGAGTCCTCGTAGTATTTATCACGCTTTCCCTTGGTTTGATTGACGGTTTTTTTTCACTAAAAATAATGTTTAATGAGCCCCGAAATTCATTTTTCAATTTTTAAAAAAATTTACGAGTTTGTATGTTTTGAACAGCTATTAAACGCAAAGTAAATGACGGAACTTGCTCAAAATCTGACAGTAGTGGCAGGTGATACTGACAGGTGGTACTTCATAGGAGCAGTGTTGCATTTCATTTAACTACGAGGGAAGTTCGAAAAGTCACGGACTTATTGATCCGCCTCGTAACGTAAAGTGGTCAACTATGTCGAAGGACTTGGAGTGATGCAAAAGAAATACTAAAGGAAGGAAATATTAAGATATTCCAAATTGCACCTTATATTTTCTGATACTTCAGTTAATGCATTAATGCAGCTATATTTGTAACGAAATCCCCAATGTGCACAAAAACCGTTTCGAACTCGTAACGAGAACCTAAAATCATAAAAAGAGAAATGTGAGTTCACGAATTCGTTTCGAACCCGTTACGAGTCCATAAAAACATAGACCTGGAATCCATGTTATCACATCCTGTAGCGTTTGATTTGATCAAAAATAAACAGGTATAATATTCTGCCTTGTCGATGCAGGTAAATTCAAAGTGGGACGCATTGTTATCGATCCTGTTCCGCACGTCACACAAGTTTCCAGAAATTAGAATATAGGGGATATTGGTGAATTTATCATTTAGTGTGTTCACACCATCATAGCAGTTTTTGTTACGCTTGTCGTTACCAATACCAATTTCGCGTATTGTTTTCGACTTTTGTCATGAAACTATTGCGAAACTGAGATTTTCGTAGTAGTAATCAGTACCCATGCTCTATAACTTATGTGAAACTTCTCACATGGAGAGAGTGTGAAACAAATAATAATAAAAATTCTCTGTAACTCAAAGCGAGAAACATCACCACTAATTTCGTTTGATATTGGAATACTCCAGTCAGCTGTCAAGAATCAAACTAAACAAACAACGCATCAATCCAAGACGTATCTAGTACAGGTGGAAGCGTTAGGACAACTGGTGTAATAATTTCCCTATCTTTGTGCTCCAACGGAAAACCTATTTTAGGTCCCACTCGCGAATAAGATTTGTGGAGGTGGTAGAACACACGATTTTAAGCACAAAATGTGAAATACCCATATTTGGGGGAAATCCTATTTTAGGAGTTATGCAGCTCCAAAATTCGGATATGCAGGGTTTACTATGTATAAAACCCCGTCTAAAGGGACTTATGCGGCAGAATTTTTGTATATTGTGATCCAAAAGAAACCTAAATAAATGAAATATCCGCTGTTCAAATTTTCAAAAGTTATCGAATATATATTTTGCGTAAAGAAATTATTTTTTTCTGATAGTACCCCAGAAGATAAACATGTAAAATTAAATAACTTCGCTCGATAGCTGGCTTAGTTATCGATATTGATTACTAAAACAAAAATTAATGTGAGTCCGATCACAGGGGAGATATGTAAACATCTATTAATGAAAAATTTTTTTTAAGTTGGAAGTACTCTTGCTTTTAGTATATTTTTTTAATTAATCAATTTAAAGTATCAAAACTTTCAATATTGTAAATACATAGGAATTTGCTGCTTTTTGTTTGTTTTATTTAACTTATTTGGTTAGTAAATGGGCACACTGCAGTATATATGTACTGCATTAAAAATTATAGTAAGCGGTAAATTTACTGATTACTGAGAAAATTCAGTAAATTTTTACTGATAATGAAATTTAATTTGCATTACCAGTAAAATCATAGGGCCGTATTCATAATAATCAGTAATCGGGCATTACTGATTACTGAAAATTCAATGCACCTCATCATAATCATGTAGGCACTTTATAAAAATTGCTGAAAAAAATTTTAGTAATCAGTAAAAATTTACTAGTTAAAGAATTATTTTTACTGAAATTTTAGTAGTACTGCAAAGTGCCCATCTATGGTAAATGCCTTAAGTACAAATAGTAAATATTGGCTTATGGTAACTAAAATAAGATACACATATAAATTTTTGACTCGATTGTATTTAAAAATCTATGTAAAACTGCATCTATAGTAGTGGAATTGTTAGTTGTGGGGGTTTGTGGAGAATTGCTCATATGCAAGTGGAAAACGTCAAATAAAAATTTTGATAAAGCTTGCGACTGTGGGTTTGCAAAATTTGTATTAAAATCTCCACCCATAATAATTGGCATGAGATGGAGATTGTTACCCAATTGTCGTGCACCAGCTTCAGTGTAAGGCAACAGTACGTAATGAAGATATGTTATAATCTTAATTTATATTGGAATCTAATAGAAATTTTATTAGAATTAACATTACCTCCATTCAGCTTTGATACACTTTGTGTTGTTTTATGTTCTGAGTTATAATTTTTTTGGTGTTTTGTAAAATATTTTATTATTTTGTATTTGTTGCGGTTGACAAGTTACTAATCAGCTGTTTACTGAAATGTAATGTTATTTTACAGCAATGGTTTTCGAAAATTAGTAGCTAATATTGCACACTAGATGGTGCTTATATGCAGCTGTTAAGTATGAATGACAATCTCAAAGACGAAGAAGACTTATAGTTTGACAAGTTTAGTTTTTAGTTTTCCTTATTTTGCTTTATTTTAGTAAATTTCTTATTAAAAGTGCAAACAATCTTTTTGAAAGTTATTAAAATTAAATGTTTTTGTATTCCTTTTATTTATTTGTTTTCATTTGCCTACGATAACATAATGTACGACAATTAATGGAAATTAGTAGCTACTATTGCACACTAGATGGTGTTGAGTATATTGTATGCAGCGTATGATTACACTAATACACTCATACATAGCTCACACCGATTTGATAACGCTTTACGATTGGTTAACGATTACATCGCACGTCTTACTCTAAATTTGTGATTGTATTGTGAAAAAGATTTTTACCCCCAGCGTATAGATGTTTACACATCAAAAACTATATAAAAATTTCATGGTCTTCCCCAAACATCATATTTTTGATAGGTGATCAATAAGTTAACGAGAAAATATCCTCTGGGGTAGGTCAAACACCGGCTTCAGCATAGTATTTTTGTGATATAAAGTTTTCTGTAAGGCCGACCTTTTACCGGCTTAGGGGTTTTCTCCTCTGGTGTATATAGAGTTTTCTGCTATTTTTTGATGTCAAAAATTATTTGAAAAAATCAAAACGTACCCGCCAAATCGCAATTTCATTGATTTGTTTTTTATATTTTAACGGGCTCGTTACGGATTCGAGCTGGATCCGCCAAATCACAATTTCACTTATTCGCATATTTATGTTTGTACTTTACACGGATCCGCCAAATTGCAATTTCACTGGTTCGCTTGTTATGTTTTACGGACTCGTAACGAGTTCGAATCGGATTCGCATTCCTTTTTGTGCATAATGGGAGAGTACAAAAACAATAGACAGACGAGTTTGACAACTGAATCGAAAAATCATAATAAAAAATCGAAAATTTATAATTTACAACTTCCCTTTTATCTCTTACGTTGGTGGGCCATTTAAATTTTATAACTTATATGGTATTACGATAATAGCTTAAAAATTAAAGAAGTCTATTCAACCATGGATACTAAGACACATCATCCATTATAATCAAAATATTGTAATAATAAATTATACATAGCTTGAAGAGTTTTGAGGCGTAAGAAAAGCTGAGCTAAGCTGTATGTAATTAAAACTTGGTTTTATTTTTAACATTTGTTTAGAATTCTTAAACTATTAATTAATGGTCCACCACAGCGCTGTTGTAAGTTCAAGATGTACTTTGTGCTCACACCACGAGATGGGTGGAAACATGATAGGTTGTTCAAAATGCAACAACATATGTATATCACTACAGCTGCTGCCACATTCATGAAGAGTCTGATATTCTCTGGCATATCGAACTACAAAATTCAATACCTTACCGCAATAGCACGGAACATCAGCAACAGGTGTCTGGGACAAACATCGGACTGCAGAACCAAACTCACACAGCACGAGCACGTCGATGCATCTATAACAGGTCAAAATGCATCTAATGACAATATATAAGTAAACTTTCTTTCAACTGCCGTACGATCTGATTTTTTTTATAAAAAAAAGAACAAAAAATTAATTTTATGATTTTTGCTATCATACCACTTTCACATATATTTTCAGTAAAATATTACATTTACAGAGATCACATAACCTGGTCCTTCACATTATGGAATGAATCTGAAACTCGTTGGAAAAACATAGATCCAAGCATACATATATTTATGTATGTACATTAAGCCGTATCGAATTAAAAATGTATGAATGTTACCGCCTTATTTTACCAGTTATATCGAGAAAATATCAGGAGTGCAAACATTTTTTTTCTGTGGAGTGGCAAATTACCGGCAATCTGTTTATTACCGGAACTGGGCTATTTGTAGTCCCATTTTTAAGTTAAATACAGGGTGATTCCGGAAGTTCCGGACAAACTTCTCCAGCGTATTCCTTGGCTCATTTCATGAAGAAAAGTCCACTAGAACCATGTCCGAAAATGCAAGGGTGCGAAATGGCAGCGGGTTCAAAATTTTCGGATTGTCGGTCGGAGGGTAGTAGGGTAAAATTTGCTAACTTCTGAGCCAGTGATCGAATTTTTTTGTTTTTTCCATTTTTTCCGAAAGCTCTATATCTCGGCGATTTAACTTTTTTCTACTTTTTTATAAAGATTCTGAAAGGCCTCTTAAAGACCTTTCCAACAAGCCCAAAAACAAGCCCGCATATACAAGGTGGCGCAAAAGTAAACTTCCGATGTTTTTTGGCTGTAATTTAAAAAAAAATTAAAAACTTTCATTCTTCTTGCGGATTATTTTTATTTGGTCTTTTAGTTTTTTTTACATCAAGTCGAGAATATGATGTCATGTAAATGGCCGCCGCCACAGTTGATTGTCATTTGAGCCCTTTTTATGGCATTTTCCATCACTTTGGCCAAAACTTCCGGCGATAGGTCCTCACATTCTTGACGGATATTGTCTTTAAGAGCTGCAAGAGTCTGAGGCTTGTTGACATAAACCCGCAACTTCAAAAAGCCCCACAAAAAGAAGTCTGGAGCGCTCAAATCAGGCGATCTTGCTGGCCAGTGCAAATCGCCAAAACGGGAGAGTAGGCGCCCGGGAAATGCATCCTTCAGCTAATCGGTTGTGGCACTTGCAGTGTGTGCCGTTGCACCGTTCTGTTGGAACCACATGTTTTCCAATCCCAATTCATCAAGTTGCGACAAAAAGAACTCGTTGACCATTGCTCTGTAGCGTGGCACGTCGTCTGGTCGATGTCGACGGCGCTTCCATGACATCCTCGGCTACAGCAGCAATATTCTCTGCAGAACGGCTACTCCGGGGTCTGACACGCCTGGCAGCATCTCGTGTTGTGCCAGTCTCTTCGAGGCGAGCGGCTAAACGTCGCAGTGTTTCACCAGTAGGCGTTGGACGGCCAGGAAATCTGCGACGAAATTCACGTTGTGCCAAACTCACCGACGGATTATTGGTCAAATAAATAGTCAGCAATATTCCGCGTTCTGGAGCAGTGTAGCGTAACATTGTTTATTAACGTGTATTTCGCATGTGTTTACTACACAAATGTCAAAACAGAACTGACATTAGGGGCCAATCGCAAAATTTATAGCATTTTCTGATAGGAGGATTACTTTTGCGCCACCTTGTATAAAACATGTCCGGATACACCAATTTTTCGGGGATAGCCTGCAAAAAAACGCATTTTAAAGTTTATAGTACGAAGCATTTTCTGATTTAAATGTCGGATTGGAGTAATTCTAAATATTCAAAATTTGGAACAGATCAACTCGGAAAATGTATTACAAAATAAAAACAGTCTATCTATACAACAACGATGTCCTTGTCAAAAGAAACGGTTTGATATTGTTACGAATTTCCTTATTCGTTCTTTTTGAGTTGTTTTATTCCCAATAATAAAACAAGGTTCGTTTTAAACTACGATAATTACAACGGTGTAACTTCCTTTTATTTTACTTATATAGTACAACAGTTTACTTTATTTAGAACACTTTAACAAGTTTTATATTTTACTATCAATTCGCGTTGCTTACTTTACGGGGTTTAATCACAAACTGAACTCTCCATTCCAAAGACTATTTATACCAAGTCACCATACTCAAAAGTTATGTCTAGCGAATTCAAGAACATTCTAGTCGTTGTTGTTGTTACTTATCTATGTAGAACCATCTCGAATGGTGGAGAATTATCTTAACTGAGGCGAATTCATGCTACTGGTTTAGCGAGCTTGTACGTTGTTACAATGCATACTTTCAGGCGCAGCACTATAGTAGAGTCATTAAGAGCAGGCGAAAGCTTTTGCTTATTCGTAACACTGCCCCCACTTAAGCCTGTTCGCCCCGAGCAGGCTCAACCCCCCGTTTTCCATATAGGGCTAGTCTTGCCAAATGCACGACTTTCATTTTAGCTCTTGGACTTTGACTTTTTCTATAAACCACGTCATATATTCGTTTGACAACCTTGTAAGGGCCTTCCCAGTGAGTCTGAAGTTTTGGAGATAAACCTTTCTTGCGCCATAGGTTGAACAGTAAAACTAGCTGGCCCTCATGTAATCCTTCTGAATTTGCCGCTCGGTATTATCGGGCTTTCATTTTGTTACTGACCATCTTTAGTTTGTTGCGCACAAATTAATGGAGATCATTAAGATCCCCCGTATCTTGGTAATTGACATCACTGTTCGCTGGGTCAGTTCTGGTTTTGTACCGAACTCCAAATCTCCAGGTAGCTTCAGTACAGTTCCGAAATTTACTCTAGCGGGTGTTCGCGATGTGGAGTTATGGATGGCTGACCTGTATGCCAAAAGGAACTTTTGTATGTGCTCATCCCAATCTCTTTGATCTGCGCCGACCACTTTTCTCTGGTATTCTTCAAGAGTTAGGTTGAATCTTTCAACCGTGCTGTCAGACTGAGGATGCAATGGCGTAGTTCTTGTTTTTCGAATGCCGTATGCCTCACACATTTCTTTGAAGATAGTGGATTCAAAATTCCTCCCCTGATCCGAGTAAAGTTCCGTGGGGACACCAAAACGGCATACCCAGCTATCCACGAACACTTTCAGTATTGTATTTGCTTCCTGATTTGGAACAGCGTATATTTCAGGTCATTTACTGAAGTAATCCTTAACCACTAAGACGTACTGGTTTCCTGAGCTACTGACTGGAAACGGACCAGCCACATCCGTAGCTATACGCTCAAAGGGTGCACCAGAGTTGTATTGCTGCATCTGGCCACGACTTCTTCGCGTCGGCCCCTTAGCTGTCATGCATTGGGTGCAATTTGCTATCCAATCGGCTACCGCTTGTTGACAGCCAAGCCAGTAGAACCGCTGCTTTAGCTTTTCCATGGTATTGGTTATTCCTAGATGTCCTCCACTCGGGCCATTATGGAATTCTGTCATTATCTCTTTTTCCTTAGAGGAAGGTACCACTATTAACTTTTTGACTATTTTTGACTAGGATGGTAAATCCTCACTTTCCCATAACCGGTATAGGCAACCATCCAATAATTTTAGGCTGTTCCACTGGGCCCAATATGCTTTCATCAGCGGGGTACCTGATTCGATGTCATTGCGTGTTGGTCTTTTACCTTCTTCTTTTGCAGAAATGATTTTTGCCAGTGTAGGGTCGCTTCTTTGTGCTCTTGACCAGTCCTCGTTGGATTCCAGTCGAAGCAGACGGACGTCAGTGATGTTTTTTTAACCTCTGCTTTTGAGCAGTGTTTGCATTCCAGATTGTATGGATGATGTGACAGGGCATCTGCATTACCGTGTTTTCCTCTTTTTCTATGCTCAATGCTGATGTCATAGCTCTGCAGCCTTCCAATCCAACGAGCAAGTTGGCCTTCAGGGTTCTTAAATTGCAGTAGCCACATTAGCGCCGCATGATCGGTTCTTACCTGAAAAGGGTGGCCGTACAGATACTTGTGGTAGTGTTTGATTCACTCTATGACTGCCAGTAGCTCTCGTCTCGTAACACAGTAATTTTTCTCTGGCATTGAAAGTATTCGGCTGTAGTACCCAATAACTTTTTCCTTGCCATTGATTTCCTGCGAGAGCACGTCACCTATTCCGTAACCACTCGCGTCAGTATCCACTACGAATTTCTCTCCAGCAACAGGATATGCAAGCAAAGGAGCCATGCATAAATATTGCTTCAATTGGTGGAATGACTCTTCTTGTTTTTCGCTTCAACAGTGTGGCCGATTTTTCATTGTTAACTCGTGAATACTTGCAGCCACTGTGGCGAAACCGTGCCTAAACCGTTTGCAGTACGTGCAGAGTCATAGAAAACTGCGTAATTCATTGAGATTCTGCGGTCGGGTCAATCCTTCACTGTGAGAATTTTGTCTTATTCGGTGGAAATGCCATCTACTGTCACTCGATGTCCCAAGTATTTCACTTCTTTCTGGAATAGAGAACAATTCTTCGGGCTGAGTTTCAACCCCGCCGCGGTTATACGTTGAAGGACTTCTTTAAGATTCTCCAGGTGTTCATCGAATGTTTTCCCCATGACAATTATGTCGTCTAGGTACACCAAGCATGTTCGCCAATGAAGTCCTTTCAACACGCACTCCATTAATCGCTCGAAGGTGGCTGGAGCATTACAGAGTCCAAATGGCATAACTTTGAACTGCCACAGACCATCCCCTACGCTGAATGCAATTTTCTCCTTGTCTTTCTCGCTGATTTCTACTTGCCAATAAGCACTTTGCAAGTCCAGCGTGGAGAACCATTTCGTTCCTGACAACGTATCCAATGTGTCATCAATTCTTGGTAGTTGGTGACGTCGTTCAGCTTTCTATAATCCACACAAAATCGAGTACTGCCATCTTTCTTCTTGACTAGTACCACCGCGAGCTCCATGGACTTGAAGAGGGTTCGATTATACCATCCTTCTGCATTTCAGCTACAAGTTTCTTCACCTCATCTCTTCTTGCAAGTGGAAGACTTCTGGGCCCCTGTTTTATTGGTCTCGCTTCCCCTGTATTGATGTCATGCTTTACCATTGAGGTTCTATCTTGGCATTGTTTTTTCAGGGCGAAGGCAGATGCATGCTTCCACAGTAATTCCTTTGCCTTGTTCCTATCAGATGGCTTTAGTTCTCGCACTCACTCACTGCGATGCGACTCCAGTACTTTCTGCTCCTTTTCTCTTAGTTTGCTGCAGTCAGAATTAACTTCACAGTTGATGACCGCCTCACCTCCTCGTTGTTGAATAAATTTAGAACTCGTACAGGCAAGTATCCTTTATTATTAGTTTTTACTAGAGCTTTGGCAGTGATGATGTTATAGTTTTTTATACTTGCCGGTTCAACTACCCACAAACCCCCGATCTCACAATCTCCCTCCATTCGGGCCCATACTATGGTTCCAGAGTTTGGTGGCAATTTTACACCTTTGTGAGCGATCAGTCTTTTAACCGGTGTTGTTTTGTGGTATCCCACATTGAGAGGAATTTCCACATTAGCCCACGTCAGAACTTTCTGTCCCATATCTAACTTGAGGCCTTGGGCAATCATAAAATATGCGCCAATTATCACTTCATCTGCAATGTCGGCGACAATAAACACGTGTTCGATGCTCATGTTGGCAATGGCTAACTTCAATTTAACTTTACCATGTACAGGTGCTGGTTCACCCGTTGCTGTGTGGAGTCTTACACCATGTAACGATTCCATTGGTCCATTTATCAAATCAGATCTGATGATAGATTGTGACGCCCCTGTGTCCATAGTCAATATGCGCTTCCGACCACCGATAGCTCCGTAGACAGTGAAGTTGTTGGTTTTCTGCTGTATTATTGAGATAGAGATCGTGGGGCCCTCGGCTGTGAGAGCCAGTCCATGCCCCTCTGGGGTAGCTCATTCAGTCTAACGGAGATACATTTTCTGTAGTAAAATTTGCCCATTTATTGCCACGTTGGGGTGAGCTCGATCTTGGTCGTTTTCGTGGCTCTCTACAGTTCCGTGCAATATGACCAGGTTTGTCGCAATTGTAGCACTTTGGTCTGGGATTACACCCGCTTGATAACGCCTTGCTGAGGGTTTGGGTCATTTCGTTATCATATCTGTTATGGCACCCTTCAAATCTCCTGCCTCCGACTCCATTTAAATTTTTCTAACTCTTTGTATTTGAGGCTTGGACACCAATTTCCCTGTCTCCTGTGCCAATGCGAACGAAACGGTTTCGGCGAATGTAGCTTTCTGTGTGGCAGAAGTCACGTATTTTATGTCAATATCACGGCTGCTGTTGACGAATGCTTCAATCTAAAATTGATCCAAGAATGGGTGGGACTCACCAGGATAAGTCATCGACACCAAACGTTCCACCTCGGTTGCGAAGTCCTGAAGTGCTTCATTATGCTTTTGCACTCGGCCTCTTAATTCCATGCGATTTAAATCCTTCTTGTGATCGCCACCATACTTGCGTTGTAACGCAGCCAGTATATCTTCGTAGTTGTTTCTGGCACTGACAGGAATGCTCTGAAGGTCTTCTGCTGCGCTGCCTTTCAGTGCTAAAATTAGCTGTACTGCTTTGTGGTTGCTGTTCTACAAGTCCTTATTTGCGACCATTTCGAATTGGAATTTAAAAACCTCGAATGGTGTAGAGCCGTCGAAACTGGGAGCCTTAAATCTACTAGAGCCTTCAGAAATTACTCGCACTGGCCCCTCTTGTAACTGAAGTTCATCCATTTCCTTTGCAACTCGTTTACATCACTTTTAATTCCCGTTCGACTTCCTCGAATTTATATTCGACTTCTTCAATCTTCTGAAAACTTCTTTACCCAACGTTTAATAAAGTTCAAACCCCCATAAGCCTTATTTACCATCGGAATTACGTGGGAGTTGAAATTCAATTTTCCGTCCAAGAGAACACCAAGATCAACAAATGAATCCACCGATTCAAGAACATTGCCACCTAAAATGTATTTTGCCGAAAAGAATAATGGCCTAGTGAACAGCATATGCTTACATTTTGCAAAATAAAGCTCCACCAAATTGGCTTCGCACCACGTCTGGAAAGTAGATAAATCATTCCGAAGTAAAGTATATTGGCAAGAAAAAAACATCCTCGCGTCATTAGCGTACATAAACAATTTAGAGTCTATTATGGAGGCGGGTAAGTCGTTAATGAATAACAAGACTAGAACCGCGCCAGATGACACAAAAATAGATCTTCAGAATAATCGGTCAAATAATACCATCTGTTCTCGGTTCATTAAGTAAGAACTAATCCAATTCAGCATGTTACAATTACACCGAGTTTATATAATAACAAATTGTGGTTAACTTTAATAAAGGCCTTACCAAATTAACAGAACATTAAAAATCATCGAAACTGTCTTCTTCTTTTAAATAAATGGTTACAAGTTCATTACGCAGCATTAACAATCATTTTTTTGCTGTCAACATAAAATTCTAAAGATTATTTGCTATATCATGTCCTTTATATTTCTCAACTTTGTTTACATAATCATGTATATGATATTTTTTGCCAATTCTTACTGGCAACATTTTCTCCAGTAACAACCATCTATCATGGAACTATCAAAATCTGGCTCATATGAACATATTTATCCGTTTTTCACAGATTTTGAGGTGCTAAACTGTTTCCTGGTTTGGTCCTCAAAAACAGTTTTTCAGCAATTTTAAATTGTTTATCGTTTAGTGAAATTATGTGCCAAGAAAGGGTGTGATAGTAAAATGTAACGAAATTATTTTTAAAACAGGCAGTCCGTTAACTTAGGATCGTCCAGTGAATGCGACTTCGAATCCTACCCGTGCCTGTTTTTTATTTCACTAAACGAAAAACTGATCTGATGTAGCTTAAAAGGTATTACAGAATTTTATTTGGCTTAACTCTAGTCCTTATACCCGGATACAGGTATGGCCAGTTTGTATCTCGTAGTAAGGTACATCCTAAACCTCTTAAGGGTTTTTGCTGAAACTCAAGATCTAGGAAGATGGTGCAAATTTCTGATGAGCCTCCAAAGTCGAAACGGCTCGTAGCGGGTTGGAAACGGATCAGCATCCGTTTTGGAGTTCATTGGGTCAGTTTGTGTATAACCTATATGTCAATAGTTAAACTTTAGGTTTAAATTGTTATCTTTCAGTTAGGTGCGTACCATAAGATATATACGAACCAGCCAATTTCAGCTAAGAAGTTTTTCTAATACGCGCTGGATCGTATTTTTATGAAACTCCAATATAGAAAATAAATTAAATATAAATTTTCTATAAAATTTACAATGAAAAACATAAAAATCGTAAACGTAGAATAAATACTATATATACAAATGCGAATTTACATCGAATCAGCAAAAAATCCGAAAAAGTAGAGAAAACGATCCGCTGTTCGAGAGGAATTTCACAATTTCCTCTCCACCCCACGCATTTTAATAGTTAACATACAAGAAAAATTACGTTTCCTTACCGTTGAAATTAAAATAACGTTTCAATTTCTAACATTTATTTTTGAGACACACATTCATATTTACTACTTGGCTCAGATTTCGAAACTAGTAACTACATAGAATTTGTATATAGCAGATATGGTGTGGACGTTAAACAGTTGATTTAATTTCAATTGCTCTGGACAACAATTTTAAGGTTTTGTTAGTTTTTTCTCTCCGTGGGGTATATTTATTTTCTTGGCAACTACGCTTGGTTTGAGTTCTGGGTTGAAGCAATAGAAACAAAATTGGCAATGAAATGTAAATGTAACCGAAAAAGTATTTACATTTAGAGTTAGGAAATTAGTTTATACTTCACGGATTCTCATTGAAAATTGTAGTAAAAAAAAGTTTAAAGAAAGTGACTTTTAAATTTAGTTGTTTTTAGATACTCGTTATGTTTAAAGTTGTAATTTCCTTTAAGGCTGTAAGAGATCATGTTTTCTCCGGTTAGTGAAAAAAATGTAAATGCCGCGGGTGGGATTCGAACTCACATTCGCTGGACGATCGTTTCGATGTTTGTGAAGCATCAGTGGCTTAACGGGCTAGACGCTGCTGAAGATGATGCTTTACAAACATCGAAACGATCGTCCAGCGAATGTGAGTTCGAATCCTACCCGCGGCATTTACATTTTTTTCACTAACCGGAGAACACATGATCTCTTACAGCCTTAAAGGAAATTACAACTTGAAAGTGACTTTTCTTTTCCAAAAATAATTACAATGTCTGGAAATATACAATTTCAAAAAAATAATTACTTTTTTCTTTACGGTATTATACGAGTATCTTCTGGGGTGGGTCACAAAATATTTATAAAGTGTGGAAGTGTCACCCTCTAGTTTCGACGCTTATAATGGGAGCATCTTTGAAATACAAAATTTTTTCTGTTCGTGCACCATACATACAGGAGTTGAACTTAATGTAGGGCACCGACAATTACAGGTTGGGCCGAAGAACAAATAGTACTTGCTCTGATCTGGACAATCAATTGTCGTCGTACTTGACTTATGGGTTTGAGTAAGTGATTACTAAATAGTCGGGGAAGTGATATATAGAATATAGCAAAAATTCATTTAGTTAGGTTTTTATTATTTCTCCCAACATATATAATATTCAATAAAATATTAGAAAAGTCCTACAATAAAATAGCTGAATTCTTCGAATCGCCATATTATTGAAAATCCGAACGACTTCATTTAGATCAACTGACTTGGTTCTTTTCTTCTCGAAGGTCAGATATACCATCCCTGCCATTCTTTCGTGCCCCATTGACAGCCTGAGGCCTATTAATTGCAGTCAAAGTTGAAAACGTAGATTCGCATACCGCAGTGCTACATCATATGGTCGCTACATATGCAAAAAGTTCATATTTATCTTTGAACGCCTCTCGCTGCCTGTACAAAACTTGCATTGTGCTTTCCATTTTATGCTCGCGACGACTTAAATAAGCTTTAACTACAGTCGCCTCTTCCCTTGATGGAATGGTTACACCTGAAAATCAGTTGAAATTGTGTATTAAAAATAAATAAAAAACATTAATATTTTACAAATAACGGCGGTTTGTTTAATTTTCTCAGGCTTACCTAAATTTTTCAACGGTGTCATTTTGTCTACATCCAACTCATCGAGATTTAGTAAATCGTCGTTATCCGAAAATCTTCTTCGTAATTAGTAAATCCAACGTTTCAAAATACTCAAGTTCTGGTCTTTTATACTTTGTCTCGAGGAGGAACAGGAAGGGCCATATAACAAGTAGTCATCCATCCGATTTTTGGGTCCAATTTTCGAAATCACAACTTCTGATAGATTTAGCTTCTTCCAAAATTTGATGATACATTTTATCTGATCTCAGTTTCTTAATTTCATTTTCGACGCATTTCATGATTTTTATTGCCTCTTTCAATCCAGCGCTTCGAGCTTGTAAAGGTTTTAGGTTTTTTGGCCACAATCATGGCCATTTCGAATTCCAAATTGAGCATGACTTTTTTTAATTCCGATACTGTTGGCGACGTCGCTTCCATTAAATTCATAATTTTTATATCATATAAAATCTTCAAAATCGATAAATAATTATCGTTTACAACTTTTGTAACCGCCAAGTATCCTGGCCAACGTTGTTCGAGGATCCGGCCAATCCTTTTTCCACCATACAAGGTGGCTATTTTGCCCTGGTGAAAAAATTCATGTAACATGATGCATTGATCAAAAAATAATGAGTCATTTCCGAGATAGTTCTGATGACTATCAATTGCAAGCGATGATTATAACAGTGGACGTAAAGAATTTTTCGGCAACTCCCAAAACTTTTCCACTCATTATACTTGCACCATCATAGCATTGACTTGGTATGCGAGAGACGTCAAGGTTATTTTCCGTAGAGAGTGTATCAAGATTTTAGTATTTGTAACTATCAGCAACGACAACGATTTCGTCCTTAATGTAACGTATTGCTATTGCAATATTTTCGCGGTTATTTTTATCTCTTGTCCCATCTTCCATTAGAGTAAACCATTTCACATCAGATTCCTTAATGTCTTTAACAATGGAACTTCGTACTGCTTGAACCATTGCTTGAAGTATTTGATTTTGAATGTCAGGTGAACGATATGTTGCATTCTGTGGTTGTGACTGAGAGCCTCCTTCAAATTCGGATCTTTCATGCACGGGTACTCAAAGAAATTCTGAAATGATCCTTGTTCTTTATCGTCCTCCAAAATATAATTTCCACGCAAAGCTAATTCGTGGACAACTAGAAATTGTATTACTTCAATAATACACTTCACGTAATACCTGTTGATTGAATACTAGTTGATGATATTCTATGTAATTTTTCCTGCCACATCGCCATGGTATGTGTATGAGAAATTAATTTATCGCGCTTTGGAGTTTCTGAATCCTGTGAAAGTGTACGAAGTCAGTTTGCTTCCGTGAGGTAAAAATGTATGACACGTATAGAAAATACCTGAATCTCTGTCGACAGAATACTGCAACCATTTATATCGCTTGAACCAGTCCGCTACAAAAGCTCTGCTATCTTCTTTTGGATATAAGTATGTCTAAAATAACTTGCTTTATCTACACTATACTCGTGTAAATTCATTTTTACCCATCATATCATTCTATGAACAGTTTACATAGCAAATCATCATAGTTGATGCTAATTTTAAGGTAGTGCATAGATATTTTAAGGTAGGGCGGTGGCCCCCTAGCTATGGCCCCGCCTACATACCGATGCAATGATTTTGTGATAAGAGTTGAGTGATAAGATTTCTAAGTGACGTTTCGGCAATTTGTAGTATGTCATGATCTCCCAGTTTCTATTCAATATATTCAGTAATTTTCATCATTTCCCTTACGGGAAAGGGAAATGATGAAAGTTGACGATGAGCACCGCGAGCTTGAAACAATAATATTGTTGATGGCAACCCTCTGTTTTGTTGTTTTTGTAATGACATAACAAAAACAAATCATGTCTGATTAAAACCAATGGTTTTACGGCATGATAAAAAGAGTTGTGCATGAAGGTGTTCCAATGGTAGTCCTTGGTATTCTTCAAACGAGTATATAAAGGAATTCTCATTAATATGATGAGGGTTTCTGGATATATATTTTTGAAGAATTCACCAAAAACATACCAAAAACGTCTGCTGATGAAGATCTTGGCAAGATCCGAAATAGCTATACAGACAGCCTTGGTATCATTGGAACATTTTTATGCTCGACTTTTTTGAAAGTAATATAAAGATAATAAGCTTTATATTATTTAAAAAGGTCTTGAGCTTGAATAAATTTATAAGTATATTCAGTAATGTTTAGAATTGTTATTACTCAAGAACTGTTATTACAAGCTCAATTGCATCTGAGTGGTTCGGGAAATAAACAAAACTTTCGATTCTGGTGCGAAGAAAATCTACAAATTATTCATGAACAACCATTACATTCACCTAAATTAACTGTTTGGTGTGGCTTTTGATCTGGTGGAATCATCGTTCCGTACTTCTTTCGAAATGGAGCTGATAACACCGTTATTGTCAATAAAGAGCGGTGTAGATCGACGATAAGCAACTTTTTATGACAGAAATTGGAAGAAGTTAATCTTGGCAACATCTGGTTCCAACAAGCCGGGGTTATGTGCCTCACAGCACGTTCAACAACCGAATTATTGCGAGAAAAGTTTGGAGATTCGATTATTTCAAGAAATTGTGACATTGAATGTCCTCCTAGAAGTTGTGATTTAACACCATTAAACTATTTGCTGTGGAGTTATTTTAAGTCATTGCTCTTTAGCAATAAACCAGACTCTCTTCTAGCTTTACAAGCCAATTCTGAAGGTCCCATTCATGACATACGACTTGATTTTGGGGAAAAAGTGCTCAAAAATGCATCGGGTGCATCGAATTCGTTCCTGCAAAAGAAGACGTGGAGGCCATTTGAAAGACATTTTATTCAAAACTTACTTGTATCAATTGTACTTCATATTAAATGAAAAATATTTGAATTTCCTTAACAATTATGGTGTTTTTTTAAAGACAATTCTCTCATGTTTTTTTTAACTCTGAGGTCAATTGATCCTTGAATTAAAGGTTTTTAAAATATCAAAAATCTTTTGCGTTCGAATTATTTTTATTTCAATATAATAATGTTGTATAAGTAAAAAACATGTGTAGGACCACTAAATACGACAAATTTGTTGTCACTTCTTGTATTATTGCATGTATTAGCGCCATTTATTACGCCTATGTCTGACCAGTGAACTATTTCTTCGACGTTCAACCACCATACTTTGAAATTGTCATGAATTATGTGGCATACAGATTGTAAGTAGGGTGGTAGAAAACTGGGTAAGTCAAAATTTGCCTCGGAGTTAAAATTGATTCATGGGACAAATGTAGCCCCGCCAGTACATCCCACGATCGAATTTCAGTCAAAGAGCAACAAAAAACTTTTGGCAGTATGTAGGGTGCACGCAAATAAAAAAGTGTTGTATTTCAAAGATACTCCCATCATAGGCTTCAAAACTAGGGGGTGACTCGCACAACATGGCTTCCTAATATCTTCCCGAGGATGCCGTTTTAATCCGAACATTTGATTAGGCCACATATCGGCAATTATGTGAGGTAATCGCTACGAATGCATTACTTTAAGGCTTTATGTACTCGGCTTACATACATATATTGATGTACTTATAGGATAATGTGAAAAAACAATCATTGGGGACGTGCATGGGTTTCTGTGGTTATGGCTACTGTCTTTAAAAACAGTTGAATTCTATGTGTCGTGGTTACACGCTAAGTTTTAATGATTTTTCAGATTAACTCCCATACTTTATTAAATTATTCATTAGCTTAACATGTTTATTTGTAGTTGAGCAATCCAGAGTATCTCAATTTCCGGTGGGTACGAACCAATTGTAAATGGTAGTACCACCAGTTTACTTTGCCCCAAATTAATGATTTTTCACAAAAGCCGGGTATGTGTTAACAACATGTCAATGTATGTTGACCGAACTGTGTATGAGAATGAAGTTTCAGTGGATTGTGTGTGGGTTAGAGTCATTTTTAGTAATACATCAAGCTTTCTCAGGGATCGCTCTACAAAAGTTGTTATTGATGCTATCTCCTACACTGCAGGGAAACCATATGGGTATCTCCTTCTCTTTTCTAATTTCGTCAACGACGGCAACAAAATATAAACTACATGCAGGTAAATTGATTTAACTCCACAAAAAAGTGGGAAAATTGGTGAAGCGATAATGATAATAAACAAGGTTGACAATATTAAGATGTTGAAGTTCTCAAAATTCATAAAATGAAGCATCTGAGTAGCTTATACTCGTATATTGGTCGAAACACGTCAAACGCACCACCACAAAATTATTTGTGTATCGAGGCTCGAAATTTGTACAACAATATTTTTTAGCATATTATACTCAACTAATTGTACCTCACAACCGAGTAGTCGGTGTTTGATGATGACGTATAAAGAATATATTGGTAAAGAATTTTGTTTGCAAATTATTTTTTGTGATCTTCAAATTTTATTTTAAGAGGTGGTTTAACATTTAACACATTAAAAGAAAGGTTTTGTATTATCAAACAACACAAAACGAGTTCAAATGTATCAATGTGGTTTATGTATTATGTGGTTTAAAACAGGCTCGCAAACCAGTGATCCCAGCAAATTCACGAACCTTCTCGTGGTAAGTTATTACTTCTAGAGGCTTCTCGTTGCATCGAGATTGACTTTATGTTTGGAGGTGAGAGCAAACATTCGCAGTGAGTAGCTATTATTCTGGTATCAATATACTACTTTTACGTGTAACTAACATTATCAATATAATATCGTAGAAATACCATTTGATACCCTTCCAATGTTGGTACAAGAAATTGTGGTTAAATGCCCGTTAACCCTCAAATCACCATGAGGGTCCGATAAAATGTTTTAATTCGTAATTTTGGAAAACGATAACTTTTTCGTTGCGTGTTAAAATAGTGATATATACATATATATTTCATTGGAACTTATATATTTTATATATCAATCTATTACTATCAACCAATCTATAAGCATACTATTCGATATCAATAGATCGTTTTTGTGTGAACAATTTTCAACTGCAAAATAGCTGTTTTTGTGGAAATCTGTTTTAATAAAGTAAAGTAATAGGTTCACCTGATATAAAAAGAGGTGTAATATATTTGAAAACTGCAGTACAAAACGATGTAATAAGTGAACCAGATAAGAAATTGATAAAAAAAAAACTATTTAATTTTTGCCACCACGTACATATCATATAGTAGTGACGGCGACACTATCGACTACTGAGCCATGAACAAGCTTCCCAAAATACAGTTCGGAATCGGCTCAATGTGTGGAAAACTACAAAACGCACAGATCACTGATTGTGAGTGGTTCCTCCCACTCACTGCATGGAAGGTTATGATAAACATTTAGTATTAATTATAAGTCAACAACATTTCTTTCGGTAATGGTCTCTTCGCATAGTGATGGCGACGCTATCGATAAGTAGCCTTGAAACTGTTTCTCAAAAATATTGGTCCCAATCAGCGAGTCTGAAAATAGAAAGCGCACAGCTAACTGATTGTAAGAAGCCCTTCTCTATTCTACCATGGAATGTAGTGAGGAATAAGTGAAAATGGTAACGACCAATGAATAGTTGCTAAATGCAGTATTAAATGTTAAGGAAATTTAACACATTTACTTGAAGCAATTACAAATTAATTTATTAAAACTTTAATATATTCACGACAAACTTATAAGGGCCTTCCTAGTTGGTCTGCATTTATGGAGAATAACCTTTCTCAGGATGTGGATTGAATAATAAAACTAGCTGGCCTTCAAGGAATTGTTCTAAATTTGCCACATGGTCGTATCTGTTTGTTTTTCTTTCTTTTGTGATCGAGAGAACCCAACGCTGCCACTCTTACCCGCCCCTACCGACCGAGAGGGCCACGTCCACATAACATGAAGACAGCGCACACATTATAGACCGGTCTATAACGGGAGAGCAACGACAATAAGTTCACACGTTCGCCTTCAGTTATCCGTGGAAAATTTGGTTATATTGAATTGCAGAGTGACATGTGAAAAATATTATTAGCAATTTATTATTTATTATTAGCAATTATCTTATTAGCAACTTAATTTGGATGTGTTGTGTTTTTGGGGTATTTATAATCCGGTCTACATTTGTATGGGATGTACACATGTATGGATGAACAACGCCCACTTTCAATCCCAGCCTAAGTTTGGTTA
Organism: Phaonia tiefii; assembly: GCA_963931995.1. Taxonomy (NCBI): domain Eukaryota; kingdom Metazoa; phylum Arthropoda; class Insecta; order Diptera; family Muscidae; genus Phaonia; species Phaonia tiefii. Next base: position 192,860,244 of record OZ008369.1, read on the forward strand.
AATAATGGCCAATGACAAAATATCATTGTGATCGCTAAAGGTTTACGGCAGTCGCCATGATGACCAGACATCCAGACAGACAGACAGACAGACGGGCGTGGCTAATCCCACAACGAATTTTGTCCACAAATGTATGATATGATATATACCTCCATCCCTGTGGGTAAGAGTGCTCGAATATGTATGGATAATATGTGTTTTTATTGATTATAGCGCATAGAGTGCCCGCGGTACTACAGTTTTGGATTACTTTAGTTTTTTTTTTTCAATCGAGCGAATCCATCGCCGCCTCTCTTACCCACCCCTACCAGCCGAGAGGGTCACGTTCCCATAAGGTGAGGACAGCGTACACATTATAGACCGGTCTATAACTGGAGAGTAAGGGCAATAAGTTAACACGTTACAACCAAATACTGAAATTCTTCATCAGATTGCATTTCACAAACATAAATATCTTCAATCCATCAATTATCTTCAAAACTTAAAAGAGTTCATCAAGGTACGTCTACTACTAAGAGTCGGCAATCTAATCAGTGGTAGTCTATTGCTATACGAAGAAAGATTATGGTTCGTTTTCCATTGAATGTTTCTCAGAAAAGAACTGAGAAACTGTTTCTGGTCCGATTCCATCATATTGTTACGAATTTCCTTATTCGTCCTTTTTGCGTTGTTTTATTTTACGGGGTTTAATTACAATCAGTGAGTGAAAACTGGAAAGCGCACAGCTCAGTGATTGTGAGAAGTTCTCCCCAGTCCCTTCGTGGGATGTAATGGGAAACCATTTATTTTTTATTTTTTAATCACAAACTGAACTCTCCATTCCAAAGACCTCCGCTATTTATACCAACTCACAATACTCAAATGTAGTTACCTCTAGCGAATTCAAGATCCTTATAGTCGTTGTTGTTTGTTATCTTTGTATAATCATCTCTAATGGTGGAGAATTATCTTAACTTAGGCGAATTCATGCTACTGGTTTAGCGAGCTGGTACGTTGTTACAATGCACACTTTCAGGCGCACCACTAACCGCCTTATTCGTATCACTGCCCCCACTTAAGCCTGTTCGACCCGAGCAGGCTCAACCCCCCGTTTTCCATACACGGCTACTATTACCAAATTCCCGACTTTCATTTTAGCTCTTTTCTGGATTCTATAAACCACGTCATTTATTCGTTTGACAACCTTGTAAGGGCCTTCCCAGTGAGTCTGCAGTTTTTGGAGATAAACCTTTCTTGCGCTGTGGGTTGACAGTAAAACTAGCTGGGCTTCATGGAATCCTTCTAAATTTGCCACTCGGTCGTATCTGGCTTTCATTTTATTACTGACCATATTTATTTTGTTGAGCACAAATTCATGGAGATCATTAAGACCACCCGTATCTTGGTAATTGGCATCACTGCTCGCAGGGTCAGATGCTGGTTTGCTACCGAACACCAAATCTCCAGGCAGCTTCAGCTCAGTTCCGAAAATTACTCTAGAGGGTGTTCGCGAAGTGGAGTCATGGGTGGCCGTCCTATAGGCCAAGAGGAACTTTGGTATGTGTTCATCCCAATCTCTTTGATCTGCACTGACTACTTTTCTTAGGTATTCTTCAAGAGTTCGGTTGAATCTTTCAACCATTCCGTCAGACTTAGGATGCAATGGTGTTGTTCTTGTTTTCCGATTACCGTATGACTCACACATTTCTTTGAATATGGTCGATTCAAAATTCCTACCCTGGTCCGAATGGAGTTCCGAGGGGACACCAAAACAGCATATCCAGTTATTCACAAACACTTTAATTATAGTCTTCGCTTCCTTATTTGGAACAGGGTATACTTCGGGTCATTTGCTGAAGTAATCCATAACCACTAAGACGTACTGGTTTCCTGAGCTACTGACTGGAAATGGACCAGCCACATCCATAGCTATACTCTCAAAGGGTGCGCCTGAGTTGTCTTGCTGCATATGGCCATCACTTCTTCGCGTTGGTTCCTTAGCTGTCATGCATTGAGTGCAGTTTGCTATCCAATCGGCTACCGCTTGTTGACAGCCAACACAGTAGAACCGTTGCTTTAGCTTTTCAATGCTCTTGGTTATTCCCAGATGTCCCCCACTCGGGCCATTATGGAATTCTGTCATTATCTCTTTCTCCTTAGTAGAAGGCACCACTATTAACTTTTTGATTGTTTAAAAAAAAAAATGGTTTCCCATTACATCCCATGACGGGACCGGGGAGAACTTCTCACAACCACTGAGCTGTGCGCTTTCCAGTTTTCACTCACTGATTGGGACCTACAGTTTTACACCGATTCCGAACGGTATTTTGAGAAGCTTTTTCATGCCTGTATACTCGACAGAGCAGGGTTCGAACCCAGGATCTCATGTACAAGAGCCGCGCACACTAACCATTGCACCACCGACTGCCACTTTTGACTGTTTTTTAACCATCCTCAATTTCCCATAACCGGTATAGGCAACCGTCCAATAATTTTAGGCTGTTCCACTGGGCCCAATATGCTTTCATCAGGGGGCTCTTTGAGGCAATGCCATTTGGTGTTATTCTTTTACCTTCTTCTTTTGCAGAAATGATTTTTGCCAGTGTAAGGTCGCTGCTTTGTGTTGTTGACCAGTCTTCGTTGGATTCCAGCCGAAGCAGACGGACGTCAATGATGTTTTCTTTCACCTCTGCTTTTGGGCAGTGTTTGCATTCCAGATTGAATGGATGATGTGACAGGGCATCTGCATTACCGAAAAGGGTGGCCGTACAGATACTTGTGGTAGTGTTTGACACACTCTATGACTGCCAGTAGCTCTCTTCTCGTAACACAGTAATTTTTCTCTGGCATTGAGAGTATTCGGCTGTAGTACCCAATAACTTTTTCCTTTTCCTTTGCCAATAACCACTTTGCAAGTCCAGCGTGCAGAACCATTTCGTTCCTGACAACGTATCCAATGTGTCATCAATTCTTGGTAGTGGATAACTGTCCATTTTGGTGACGTCGTTCAGCTTTCTATAATCCACACAAAATCGAGTACTTCCATCTTTCTTCTTGACTAGTACCACCGGCGAGCTCCATGGACTTGAAAAGGGTTCGATTATACCATCCTTCTGCATTTCAGCTACAAGTTTTTTCACCTCATCTCTTTTTGCAAGTGGAAGACTTCTGGGCCCCTGTTTTATTGGTCTCGCTTCCCCTGTATTGATGTCATGCTTTACCATTGAGGTTCTATCTTGGCATTGTTTTTCAGAGCGAAGGCAAACGCATGCTTCCACAGTAATTCCTTTGCTTTGTTCCTATCAGATGGCTTTAGTTCTCGCACCCACTCACTGAGATGCGACTCCAGTACTTTCTGCTCCTTTTCTGATAGTTTTCTGCAGTAAGAATTAACTTCACAGTTGATGACCGCCTCGGCTGGTGTACATTCTGCAATTTCTGTGCGGTCGCCGATCACCTCCTCGTTGTTGGACAAATTTAGAACTCGTACAGTCAAGTATCCTTCATTATTAGTGTTTACTAGCGCTTTGGCAGTGATGATAGTTTAGTTTTTTATACTTGCCGGTTCAACTACTCACAAACCGCCGATCTCACAATCTCCTTCCATTCGGGCCCATACCATAGTTTCTGAGTTTGGTGGAAATTTTACGTCTTTGTGAGCGATCAGCCTTTTAATCTGTGTTGTATTGTCGTATCCCACATTGCGTGGAATGTCCACATTAAAAAAAAAAATGGTGTCCCTTAACATCCCATGGAGGGATTGGGGAGAGCTTCTCACAATCAGTGAGATGTGCGCTTTCTAGTTTTACACTCACTGATTGGGACGTACAGTTTTACACCGATTCCGAACGGTATTTTGAGAAGCATTTTCATGGCTAAGTACTCGATAGTGTCGCCGTCACTAAGCGAGGTGACCGTCGTCGAAAGAAATTTTAAGGTGGTCGGAGCAGGAATCGAACCCAGGATCTCCCGTACAAGAGGCGCGCACACTAACCATTGCACCACCGACGGCCACATTAGCCCACGTCAAAACTTGCTGCCCCATATCTAACTTGAGGCCTTGGGCAATCATAAAATCTTCGCCAATTATCACTTCATCTACAATGTCGACGACAATAAACACGTGTTCGATGCTCGTGTTGGCAATGGCTAAATTCAATTTAACTTTACCATCTACAGTTGCTGGTTCACCCGTTGGTGTCCGCAGTCTTACACCATGTAACGATTCCATTGGTCCATTTATCAAATCAGATCTGATGATAGATTGTGACTCGCCTGTGTCCATAGTCAATATGCGCTTCCGACCACCAATAGCTCCGTAGACAGTGAGGTTGTTGTTTGTCTGTTGTATTATTGAGATTGAGATCGTGGGGCCCTCGGTTGTGGGAGCCAGTCCATGCCCCTCTAAGCTAGCTCGTTTTAGTTTAACGGAGATTAATTTTGTATAGTAAAATTTGCCCGTTTATTGCCACGTTGGGGTGAGCTCGATCATGATCGTTTTCGTGGCTCTCTGCAGTTTCGTGTAATATGTAATATGAATCTCCTACCTCCGTGTAAGATGAATCTTCTGCCTCCGACTCCATTTCAATTTTTCTAACTCTTTGTATTTGAGGCTTGGACACAAATTTCGCTGGCTCCTGTGCTAATGCGAACGAAACGGTTTCTGCGAATGTAGTCACGTATTTTATGTCAGGATCACGGATGCCGTTGACGAATGCTTCAATCTTAAATTGGTCCAAGAATGGGTGGGACTCACCAGGATAAGTCATCAACACCAAACGTTCTACATCGGTTGCGAAGTCCTGAACTGTTTCATTATGCTTTTGCACTCGGCCTCCTAATTCCATGCGATACAAATTCTTCTCGTGATCGCCACCATACTTGCGTTGTAACGCAGTCAGTATATCCTGGTTGTTGTTTCTGGCACTGCCGGGAACGCTCTGAAGGATTTCTGCTGCACTACCTATCAGTGCTAAAATTATCTCTACTGCTTTGTCGTTGCTGTTCCACAAGTTCTTAATTGCGACCATATCGAATTGGAATGTAAACACGTCAAATGGTGTAGAGCCATCGAAACTGGGAGCTTTCAATCTACTAGAGGCTTCAGAAATTACTCGCACTGGCCCCTCCTGTAACTGAAGTTCATTCATTTTCCTTTGCAATTCATTTACATCATTTTCGACATTCTCAAACTTATTCTCGACTTGCTCAATCTTCTGTTCAACTTCTTCGAACTTCTGTTCGACGTTTTCGAATTTCTCATTAACATGTATTTCATTGTTGTTCAATGCCGAAATTTGTTGGAGTTTATCATTTGTGGCGTTAGATGTCTCCTGCATTATTTTTGAATGTTCACCAAAATTATTTTCCAGTTTGTAGTTAATTATTCGAGCATTTTCGCTCAATTTCTCGCCCAAAATTCTAGAATTTTCACCAAATTTCTCATTCATAACTCTAGAATTTTCGTCCATACTTCTAGAATTATCGTCCAGCTTCACGTTAATAATTCTAGAGTTTTCGTCCAGTTGTGCAAACTTTTCCATCATAGGCGCAAACATTGTAGAAACATCTACATTACCAGTTGTTTCATTTGCAGATACATCCATTTCTTCTTTGCATTCAAACTGGTATTTGTCAATGTCATTGTTTCGGCCCTTGAATTCTTCTATTACTCGCCTCTGCAGCTCTACCTTATTACCAGCTGTCGGTTGATCCAATTTACTCAACTCCTTTTTTACTTGTTCAACTTTGAGTTCTTCAAACTTCATCGTTGTCCTTAATTCGTAATTTCACTTCTGACACCAATGTTACGAATTTCCTTATTCGTCCTTTTTGCGTTGTTTTATTCCCAATAATAACACAAGGTTCGTTTTAAATTACGATAATTATATCGGTTTAACTTCCTTTTATCTTACTTATGTAGTACAACAGTTTACTTTATTTATAACACTTTAACAAGTTTTATATTTTACTATCAATTCGCGTTGCTTACTTTACGGGGTTTAATCACAAACTGAACTCTCTATTCCAAAGACCTCCGCATTTATAACAACTCACCATACTCAAATGAAGTTATGTCTAGCGAATTCAAGAACCTTCTAGTCGTTGTTGTTGTTACTTATCTTTGTAGAATCATCTCAAATGGTGGAGAATTATCTTTTTCTTATTCGTAACAATATTTTGCCCTATTCAGAACGTAATTTTCCCAAAGCATTGCATTTTTAATAAAACGCGAACTAGGCGAATTTCAAAAAAAGCTGAAACACGTGTTTACTTATATCGACTGGCATTTAATTCAGAAAAATGTTCCTACTTAAAACTTAAAAATTCGTGTTCTTTGCAGAATATTCCTGAAAGAATGACTTATCAGGACATGTTTGGGTGTGCTTTTCATATCGTTGGATGCGTCATTGGATATGCATATATTGTTTATAGATAAATTGCAAAAGTCTTTGAAAAACTATTTCTTAAAAACGGTCCAGTTCACTGCATCTTAATCCTAGCCACTTAAATTTTTGGGAATCATCATTAAGCAAGCCAAAGTACATTTGTGCGCTCACACAACAACGACAATAACAATTATGTGTGGGATGACAAAGAAAAGGGCTGCAAAAACGAAATAACCGTTTTCGTTTTATCAATGACCGTTAGTGATGATTTTTCAGATGGTACTAAAGGAATAGAAAAACTTTTGCAAGATACGCTGTTTTTATTGAAGATTACATCTACGAATACATCTGCATATTTCTCAATATTATTTGATTTTAGTTTTTCTTTGTGTCTAAAATATTGAAAATATTCAAAAAAAATCCTAAATTGACTAATAGCCTAATAGTGTAGTTACACCTAATCTACGGTTAAAAATTTTAAATTCCATACGATTTGACATTTTTAATCGCAGTTTAGCTCTAAACTATAATTGTGTTAATGGCTCTTATAGACTAAAATAATTAATTTTCTTTATACTGTAAAAACATGTGAGAAATACAGGTTTTTAATTATTTACATAACCACCAGAGTAAGAATCTTTTGATTGTTATTAAAGCCCAAATGTCGAAATGTATAGTGTACTATTTCTGTGTGTAAAATTGTCTTACAAAGTAAAAAATTTTCAACAATTGTAAGGAATGATTACCAACTTTTGTCGACGATTGTAACTAACTGGCGTATAACGCTTTAATGGGCATTAATACAGCAAAATGCAAATACTCGGGCTTGGTAATGTTTGCAAGAACAATAGTAGTGAGAGTAAAGGCAAAATCTGATAGAGAATATTGCAAGAACAGTTGGATGTTTCTGAATAACAGAGGCAATGGCTCGCACTCCTCCACATAAAATGAGCTTGCTATGCTTGAACTCAAGCTTGAGATAGCCTAGTGGAGTCGTCGGCGGCTTGAATGCTAGAAGGCCCTGGTTCAAATCCGGGCAAGCTTCGATTACTGCTTTTATTTTTTATTTTTATTTTTAATTTGGTAATACGAGTTTGTATGTGTATGCATATATACTATGTACATACATATGTATATTTTCTCATACATTTTTTAGCACAATTCTATTTTTAGATTGGTCCTATTTGAGTATATTTATTTAAAAATAAGCTCAAAAGCTACTTTTTCTTTCATTTGAGATTATTCTCTTTTGGTATATATTTTTCCGTGGTGAAAATGTTTATTTATGGCATTAGCCACTTAGAATGGGTAGTTCTTTACCATCGTCATTTCTTTTGGATTTTGGAGTTACACAGAGTATGAAGTGGACTAGTGACAGTGTTTCGATTAAAATTATCATGTGTTAGACTCGACCAGAGTGGAAAATTTAAGTTATTGAAATCCAGTTTAATTCAAATCATCCTGTATGATTTTTGAAAGGTTTTACTGGAATACAATAATTCATGCTATAAACCTGCTAAATTCAAGGTAATTTTTGAAATAAAATTACCAAATTTCGAAAAACTAACAACGATTTTTTTTAGAAGTGCAAGCATTCACATACGTGTCGCCTACAGCAGTTAATTGCATTCGACAGCACATAGCAAAACCTCCAAAATCCAGGGAAAGTTCGTGTCTAGGGGAAATTCTCAGGACAATTAGTAGGATAACAGGTTCACTGAAACCGTGACATTAATGGAATATTATCTCAAACCCCGTTTCCTACAAGATAGTCGAGTGGATATAGAGTAAGGGCATCGTGAAAACGCTATATTGGGGTTAGCTGAACTTTTAAAAGTTTTGATATCGAAAGCCACTGACACTGGAATACGCAGTCTTACACTTCTATCCTCATTTTCGTGGGTCGCAACGTTGAGGACCATTTAATTTTATTGGTGGCAAGTTTTGAATGGAAAAGACCATTAATTTAGGTTTGAACTGATGAGGACCAATTGTACTAAAGGCAACCAGTTTCAAGAATCGGAGAAGATAAATAGAAACCCCGAAATTTACAACCTGCGTTACCGGAAGCTTCACTAAACGCCATCGTGAAATCATTCATGACAGCGTGTTCTTGGAAATGTGCATGAGGCCTTCGCTAATAACATCGGTTACCAACGGTTTAAAGCCTTATAACTACCAGCAATGAAGATTACCATACTGTCTACAACTTACCCAAAAGTCAAACAAACCGTATATTAAGTACCGTACAGATAAGTAAATAATAAGTATATATAAAATGCAAAATTTCTGATTCCTTTTGAACTCCAATAGCAGCTGCAAGAACGTTCATCGAGGCCTCGACGATCAAGCATCAAAAAAAAATTAATCTGCCAATTGGTGAGTGACATGAGTTATGATATTTACTATTTTACATCACAAATTTTGCATAATATTTGAGCCCTAAATAATATATATTTATGGCTGTAATTTCATTTGTTTTCCGAAGTGGTCAACCTAAATTACTAAGCTTCTTTTTGATTATTCTATTTTTTTTTGCACTTAATGTTCCAGTTCGTTAAAATCAGCAATATCATGGTTTTTTTTTTCTAAAGTGTACCTTAAATAAATAAATGGTTTCTCATTACATCCCATGAAGGGACTGGGGAGAACTTCTCACAATCACTGAGCTGTGTGCTTTCCAGTTTTCACTCACCGATTGGGACCTACAGTTTTACACCGTTTCCGTACGGTAATTTGAGAAGCTTTTTCATGGCTAGATACTCGATAGCGTCGCCGTCACTATGCGAGGTGACCGCCGCCGAAAGACATTTTAAGGTGGTCAGAGCCGGGTTCGAACCCAGGATCTCATGTACAAGAGCCGCGCACACTAACCATTGCACCACCGACGGCCACAAGTGTACCTTACCCCTTATAAATTATGATTGACTACAGATTCGTATATACATACATGTGTAAAGATATTTGAAGACAAGCGAATATTGTGTGTATGTTAACGGAGTTAAATAATAAGATACACTGCCTACTAAAAATATTATTTCGCTATATTTAAAGTAAGATACGTACATCTTTCAAGCATATTACTCGTTGCTCTTTGAAGAGCGCTGTTAATAACATTACCAGAGATTATCACTGATAATGAGAAACGATAATGTTAAAATTTCATTGTACTTTTCTTTTAACTAATTAAGTGTTATATTTTGCTTTTGGAAATTAGTTTAAAAACCAGTACGGAATTTACTTAAGCTTAATTGTAGAGCTATGCAGAAATGGTATATATTAAGGTTTTGATATTGAACAATGAATAAATGATTTGTGAATTGTGAAATGAATCTTTAAGTTGCAAATTCTTATGGTGGTTATCTGAGGTCAGAGTAGATTTTCGTTGGGGTCTTAGAAACATCGACGGCCACTAAGACAATGGTTGGGAGTTTAGGGTTAAGAGGCTTCGGATTTCCGTTCATCTGCGAAATCCTTAAATCTATGTCATCGACTGATATTATCGTTTTTCTTCAGAATCTTGATCAATAAGGGGCATTTTGTTTTATGATCAGAGTAACCATTAATTTTTAGAATGATTTTACATGCAATCACTCAGGGAGTCTATAATAATTTTTTTGTTTATGTGCAAGTTTGTGGGATTGAAAAGTTCAAAGCAGACCTGAACCCCCCACCCGACTGCTAGCTAGTTTTCAATGGCTCCCAATCTGCTTTGTTCTGAAAAACAAGAAAAAAAAAACACTCTAAAATGGTAGCTTTAAATCTAGTCCTACAAACGTCTCGAAAAGTGGTTTGAATCACACTGGTCGTTGGATCGTCCAATAAGTTTTCGTGCATACTCCTTACAATAACGCTTTTTGTCCGTTACATAAATAAATGGCGCCCAACGTGGGGCCAGTAGTTAGATCCGCTTGGATCTGCTTTTGTTCCGCAAATATATTTAAATTTATTATTTGCAATTAGAGTTCATTTTTAGTTTAGTTTAGTAGAAGTTTTTTGTCGGTCTTTATGGGATTCTTGAATACTCTGAGGAAATCTTAGGATATTCGGATATCTGATTCTTTCGGGTAAACTGACCAGGACATATTCCTCTCAGTTTTTCAGGTCCGGTAAAGTATCGGTGGGAGAATTCATTAAGCTAAATTGGGGGTAATTTCATATATTATTGCTTTAGTATCCGGTCGAGTTTTTAGCATCCTGGAAACAGTTGGAAACACTTCGATACTGCTCGAGGCATGTTGAAGTCCAGTGATTTCAGTTAACGACGGTGGAAAATGCATGCTAGTTTGCTGATATATTTATAATAATATCTTTAATTTCTCTCATTCATAGACCAGGTTGAATTCCACTATCAGTCGATCGATTACTTTAACTACTCTGTACCCGAAGATCATCCACCAACATAAGATTTGATTTATACATTTTTGAATAATTTCTTTTTAGTGTCTCTTTTATATCTGTTTTTTTTGTTGTTATCGAGGAAAAGTTGAAAATTTGGACCGCCAATATTTTAAACTCACACAAGAATGGCTACTGTTCACAGTCCTACACCTCAAGACCCTCCATTCGAGGCTAATTCTTTGCCATCCAATGTAGGGGAGAATATATGTTATATTTGCGATGAGGCTATGGTATTCAACAGCCAAGACTGTTACAAATTATCTACATGTGGGCACATTTTCCACAAAAACTGCATTGAGCAATCTTTGGCAGCTTCCGCAGACTGCCCTACGTGCAAGTTGGCATGCCAGTTATGTAATCTTCGTAACTATCCAACTCAGACGGTACTTGCAGCCGAGAATGCTTCTCAGACGGGGACAACCAAGAAATCCCGTTCATTGTTTCGTGGCAAAAGGGGTGGAGCAATGGGTAATCGGCCTCAAACGAGGAGTTCTAATAAGAATTTAGTTTATCTTAATGAGAACGTCAATTCTAACTTAGATCTGAGTCCTCGGCAATCCAATCAATTCTATGAAGCAGAATTCACCTTTTCACCTGCTCATAACTCTCACCATCTTATGCCACAAACTGTGCCTAATGGTGAGTCAAATCCTATTTCGTCTATACCGGCTCACAATATCTCTGTCGGCATTGATTATGAACGAATCAACCTGATGATAGAGAATAGTCTTGCTAGAATGTTGCAAAATATTACCCTGCAGCCACCGGCCCCGGCTCGGGTACAACAGCCAAGTCAAAGCGGAGTACCTCCACCCTTATCTGTTCCGGCTCCACCACCACCAGCTACTACTATGAATATTAATCGTGGCAACGGTGACCATAATCAGTCGTTTACTCAATCAGATTACTCTAATTCTATTCGCCCTGAAAAGATAACGGCGATGATCCGGAATTGGAATATTCGATTTGGTGGCTCAAAAACCGGTCTTACAGTTGACGAATTTATTTATAGATTAACGTCAATGACAACTGAGCAATTAAATGGGAATTTTGAGATTCTGTGCAACAATCTACAAGTGCTACTGGTCGACAAAGCTTTACACTGGTACTGGAGATACCACAAGCAAGTAGATTCCATTAAATGGACCGATTTCTGCGTGGCTTTAAAATGTGAGTATAAGGACATGAGGTCTAACTATGACATCTTGGAAGAGCTCCGTAACCGGAAAATGAGACCTACAGAGTCATTTGAATCATTTTATGATTCCATATGTATTATTTTAGATCGTCTGGAAACTCCTATGGTAGAGGCCGAACTGGTTGAAATTTTACGTAGGAATTTGCGTGCGGATATACGTCACGATCTACTGTACGTACCAGTATACTCCATAGTACACTTGCGCAAACTCGTGCAAATGCGGGAACATTTGTTATGCGAAGAATTTTCTAAGAAAAATGTAGGAGGAAAACCTTTACAATCATCACGTTTGCCCTTTCAGCGTAATATTACGGAAATAGACTCTAAGATCGATGATGAAGATGAATCGGAAACTACTGGTATAATAAATGCGGTCAATCAGAATGTTACCACCGGTAAATGCTGGAACTGTGATGAAACAGGGCATTTCTGGGATGACTGTATGCAGGATCGGAAGATTTTTTGTTACGGTTGTGGGGCGAAAAATGTGTACAAGCCACAATGTACCACGTGTGCGAATAGGAAATCGGTTCCAAAAAACTTCCAGCGAACGAACCCCATGCCAAATATCCCGTAGGGAATTGTCCCACTACGGTCTCTGATTCCATTCACACAAATAATCAAGAACTTTTAAATGAAAATCCCTCGTCACCAAATTTATATAAGGATAACCCAAATAGAATTTCGATTCTCAAACGCGACTCTGCTACTGATGACTCGGTTGACAGGCTATTGTATCCAAGACGCTCCTTTCATGAACGATATCGTGAGTACATCGAAATACGAAATAGGATCTTTGGCGTAGACACTATTGTTCATGACATACAAAGGCGACCGAAAAGGTCTACTTTACGTCTCAGAAATTATTTTAAACTTCGTAAAAGAGCTTCCAAGTACCTAATCTCGGGAATAGTAAGTAGTCCACATGATAGAAGATATTACGATAGGGTAAAGTTTTTGGATTTCGATGAATTTGGACTTCTCGATACTGGGGCTAATGTCTCATGTGTTGGGTCTACACTAGCTAACCATGATTTTTCTACGTATGCCCACTTTGTACCTTCTAGAACCTGCGTCAGAACTGCTGATGGCAGAATACAAAAAACGATGGGATATATAAATGTGGATGTTTCATTTCGAAACGATAGTGCAAAGTTGACAATTCTGATAATTCCTTCTATTACACATCGTTTAATACTTGGGGTGGACTTTTGGAAAGCCTTTAGGCTTGCGCCAGATGTTTTTGAAACCGCATTTATGTCTGATCTGTCCGTTTCTGTTAGTAAGGCACAAAATTCTAGCGAATTGTCCACTTTAGACAAGGTTGTCGAATCCTCGGCTGATTCAAAGATTAATTCCACCATTAAGGATAATTTTGAATATCCTCTTATCCCGGCTCAATCTGGCTATATTTGATCTGTTCCCCAGTTTCGCTAGGCAAGGATTGGGACGAACGAAGTTGATAGAACATGAAATTGAAGTTGAAGATAGTAAACCTATAAAACAGCGTTTTTATCCAGTTTCCCCCGCAGTGGAGAAACTGATGTTTGCTGAAATTGACAGGATGCTGGCTTTAGGTGTGATTGAGCCTTCACCTTCGCCATGGAGCTCTCCCATGCGCTTGGTAGTGAAACCACAAAAAGTTCGACTCTGCTTGGATGCTCGAAGGCTAAACCAGTTAACCAAAAAGGATGCGTATCCGCTCCCAAGTATTGAGGGTATATTTGCACGCTTGCCAAAGGCCAATATCATTTCAAAGCTCGATCTAAAGGACGCCTACTGGCAGGTTGGCTTAAGCGACGAAGCTAAACCGCTTACCGCTTTTACCGTGCGTCCTTTATATCAATTTGTGGTGATGCCATTTGGCCTTTGCAACGCGCCGCAAACCATGTGCCGTCTTATGGATCAGTTGATTTCCCCCGATCTTCGGTATTGTGTCTTCGGATACCTCGACGATTTGATAATTGTTTCGGAAGATTTCCAGAGTCATGTATCTGTCCTAGTACGAATAGCCGACGAATTCAGAAGGGCGAACTTGACTCTGAATATTGAGAAGAGCTAGTTCTGTGTTACCCAAGTCAAGTACCTCGGGTACGTAATCTGAAACGGAGGCATAGGAACTGATTCTGAAAAGGTGGATGCAATTTATAAGTGGCCCGTGCCAAAAACTATTAAGCAGTTTCTTAGGACTGGCGGGGTGGTATAGGCGCTTTATTCAGAACTTTTCCACTGTAACCTTTCCAATAACTGAAACCCTATCCACAAAGCGGAAGTTTATGTGGACTAACGAGGCTCAAGGAGCATTTGATGAGGTAAAAAAACGTCTAACCACTGCCCAGTCTTATCGAACCCGGACTTTGCTAAAAAGTTTTTCCTGCACTGTGACGCATCTGACTACGGAATAGGAGCGGTTTTAGTGCAGTTGGACGAAAATGGAGACGAACGACCGATAGCGTATATGTCCAAAAAACTAAATACTGCTCAGCGCAACTATAGCGTAACAGAAAAGGAGTGTCTAGCTGCTGTCGAAGCGGTGAAAAGATTCCGATGTTACCTAGAGTTGCAAGAGTTTGAAATTGTCACAGACCACTCCTCACTTCTCTGGCTTATGAGGCAACCAGACCTGACGGGCAGATTGGCTCGTTGGGTATTCAAGCTCCAACCGTATACAATTTTCTATTAGCCATCGTAAGGGTCGTGATCATGTAGTACCAGACGCTTTATCCAGGAGTGTTCCAGATGAAACTTTAGCCATGGAACTGTCAGACCCAGAAATAGATCTTTCTTCTGCATGCTTTGAAGATCCTGACTATACACAACTCAGGAACAAAATCCTTGGAAGTCCATCAAAATATCCAGATCTTAAGATATTGGATCGATATGTCTATATCCGAACTGAGTATTATACATTGGACGAACAACAAGAACAAGGCGCTTGGAAGTTATGGATTCCTAGGAATCTATGTAATGAAGTAATAACTCGGGCTCGCACGTCTAGGATAACTGCCCACGGGGGTATGACGAAGACTTTGGAACTTATTCGTCGAAATTTTTATTGGCCTGGAATGGTTACTCAAGTGCGATATTACGTGAGAGAATGCGAAATTTGCAAGAGCACCAAGGC
The DNA here is from genome assembly GCA_963931995.1 of Phaonia tiefii. Taxonomy (NCBI): domain Eukaryota; kingdom Metazoa; phylum Arthropoda; class Insecta; order Diptera; family Muscidae; genus Phaonia; species Phaonia tiefii. Next base: position 192,875,335 of record OZ008369.1, read on the forward strand.
ACCTAATATGATTCTCAGACCTGAAATGGGAAACCCGATTTTTACGACTCGACCGTTCCAGCGATTTTATATCGACATTTTGGGGCCGTACCCTAGATCAAAGAAGGGTTATATAGGACTATTGATAGTCCTTGATCATTTAACCAAGTTCCATTGGCTTTGTCCCTTAAAGAAATTTACTGCTGATGTTATACAAGACTTTCTTCTAAACCAGATTTTTCACATCTACGGTGTGCCAGAATATATTGTTAGTGATAATGGGTCACAATTTAAAAGTAACGACTGCAACGCATTTTTAACCAAACTAGGGGTTAAACATGTCTACACCGCATTATACTCCCCTCAGTCAAATGCCTCTGAACGGGTGAATAGGTCGATAATTGCTGGTATAAGGGCGTACCTAAAAGGAGACCAACGGTTGTGGGATGAGCAGCTAAGCGCAATTAGCTGTGCCTTGCGTAATTCAATACACCAGTCAATTAAATGCTCTCCCTATTTTGCAACATTCGGATTTAACATGATCACTCATGGCGAGGCATATACATTATTGAAAAATATTCATCTGTTAAACGAGCCTTATTTTCCTTTACGAAGAGAGGATCAGCTTGCACTTCTGCGAAAAGAACTGCGAAAAAATATGACTACGGCTCATATTGTTAATCGTGAACAATATAACCTGCGAAGTCGACCAATATCCTATGTAATTGGACAAGTGGTTTTCCGGAAGAACTTTGCTCAGAGTAACGCAGGGAAACAGTTTAGTGCAAAGTTGGCGCCAATATACATTAAAGCTCGAGTGAAATCCAAAGTTGGCAACAATTATTATGTTCTTGAGGATATCGAGGGAAATGCAAGTGGAACATATCACGCAAAAGATATGCGTGCTTGAATACCGTGTTCTCCGGTTAATATTACGTACAAAAGTTCAATATTACCCGGTTTGTAAGGAATGATTACCAACTTTTGTCGACGATTGTAACTAACTGGCGTATAACGCTTTAATGCGCTTTAATACAGCAAAATGCAAATACTCGGGCTTGGTAATGTTTGCAAGAACAATAATAGTGAGAGTAAAGGCAAAATCTGATAGAGAATATTGCAAGAACAGTTGGATGTTTCTGAATAACAGAGGCAATGGCTCGCACTCCTCCACATAAAATGAGCTTGCTATGCTTAAACTCAAGCTTGAGATAGCCTAGTGGAGTCGTCGGCGGCTTGAATGCTAGAAGGCCCTGGTTCAAATCCGGGCAAGCTTCGATTACTGCTTTTATTTTTTATTTTTATTTTTAATTTGGTAATACGAGTTTGTATGTGTATGCATATATACTATGTACATACATATGTATATTTTCTCATACATTTTTTAGCACAATTCTATTTTTAGATTGGTCCTATTTGAGTATATTTATTTAAAAATAAGCTCAAAAGCTACTTTTTCTTTCATTTGAGATTATTCTCTTTTGGTATATATTTTTCCGTGGTGAAAATGTTTATTTATGGCATTAGCCACTTAGAATGGGTAGTTCTTTACCATCGTCATTTCTTTTGGATTTTGGAGTTACACAGAGTAAGAAGTGGACTAGTGACAGTGTTTCGATTAAAATTATCATGTGTTAGACTCGACCAGAGTGGAAAATTTAAGTTATTGAAATCCAGTTTAATTCAAGTCATCCTGTATGATTTTTGAAAGGTTTTACTGGAATACAATAATTCATGCTATAAACCTGCTAAATTCAAGGTAATTTTTGAAATAAAATTACCAAATTTCGAAAAACTAACAACGATTTTTTTAGAAGTGCAAGCATTCACATACGTGTCGCCTACAGCAGTTAATTGCATTCGACAGCACATAGCAAAACCTCCAAAATCCAGGGAAAGTTCGTGTCTAGGGGAAATTCTCAGGACAATTAGTAGGATAACAGGTTCACTGAAACCGTGACATTAATGGAATATTATCTCAAACCCCGTTTCCTACAAGATAGTCGAGTGGATATAGAGTAAGGGCATCGTGAAAACGCTATATTGGGGTTAGCTGAGCTTTTAAAAGTTTTGATATCGAAAGCCACTGACATTGGAATACGCAGTCTTACACTTCCATTTAATTTTATTGGTGGCAAGTTTTGAATGGAAAAGACCATTAATTTGGGTTTGAACTGATGAGGACCAATTGTACTAAAGGCAACCAGTTTCAAGAATCGGAGAAGGTAAATAGAAACCCCGAAATTTACAACCTGCGTTACCGGAAGCTTCACTAAACGCCATCGTGAAATCATTCATGACAGCGTGTTCTTGGAAATGTGCATGAGGCCTTCGCTAATAACATCGGTTACCAACGGTTTAAAGCCTTATAACTACCAGCAATGAAGATTACCATACTGTCTACAACTTACCCAAAAGTCAAACAAACCGTATATTAAGTACCGTACAGATAAGTAAATAATAAGTATATATAAAATGCAAAATTTCTGATTCCTTTTGAACTCCAATAGCAGCTGCAAGAACGTTCATCGAGGCCTCGACGATCAAGCATCAACAAAAATTAATCTGCCAATTGGTGAGTGACATGAGTTATGATATTTACTATTTTACATCACAAATTTTGCATAATATTTGAGCCCTAAATAATATATATTTATGGCTGTAATTTCATTTGTTTTCCGATGTGGTCAACCTAAATTACTAAGCTTCTTTTTGATTATTCTATTTTTTTTCTTTGCACTTAATGTTCCAGTTCGTTAAAATCAGCAATATAATTTTTTTTTTCTAAAGTGTACCTTACCCCTTATAAATTATGATTGACTACAGATTCGTATATACATACATGTGTAAAGATATTTGAAGACAAACGAGTATTGTGTGTATGTTAACGGAGTTAAATAATAAGATACACTACCTACTAAAAATATTAATTCGCTATATTTAAAGTAAGATACGTACATCTTTCAAGCATATTACTCGTTGCTCTTTGAAGAGCGCTGTTAATAACATTACCAGAGATTATCACTGATAATGAGAAACGAGAATGTTAAAATTTCATTGTACTTTTATTTTAACTAATTAAGTGTTATATTTTGCTTTTGGAAATTAGTTTAAGGTTTTGATATTGAACAATGAATAAATGATTTATGAATTGTGAAATGAATCTTTAAGTTGCAAATTCTTATGGTGGTTATCTGAGGTCAGAGTAGATTTTCGTTGGGGTATTAGAAACATCGACGGCCACTAAGACAATGGTTGGGAGTTTAGGGTTAAGAGGCTTCGGATTTCCGTTCATCTGCGAAATCCTTAAATCTATGTCATCGACTGATATTATCGTTTTTCTTCAGAATCTTGATCAATAAGGGGCATTTTGTTTTATGATCAGAGTAACCATTAATTTTTAGAATGATTTTACATGCAATCACTCAGGGAGTCTATAATAATTTTTTTTGTTTATGTGCAAGTTTGTGGGATTGAAAAGTTCAAAGCAGACCCGAACCCCCCACCCGACTGCTAGCTAGTTTTCAATGGCTCCCAATCTGCTTTGTTCTGAAAAACAAGAAAAAAAAAACACTCTAAAATGGTAGCTTTAAATCTAGTCCTACAAACGTCTCGAAAAGTGGTTTGAATCACACTGGTCGGTGGATCGTCCAATAAGTTTTCGTGCATACTCCTTACAATAACGCTTTTTGTCCGTTACACAATTGCCAACCCTGATGAACATTTTTGTTATTGTTTGCAGTGAAATTTCTCTACAACGTTGGTCGAAAAAAGTTTTCGTCCGCGACGCATGCGTGTTTAAAAAAAAAACTGTGTTAAACAGGAAAAGTGAACAATTCGAAGCTAAAGTTTGTGAAGTAAATAAACAAAACTATTAAATTTTGAAACAAAACAAAATTAGCAATCAGTACAGGTAAAAATGCAGTGTTTTTTGTGTAATTTGTGTTTTGAACAGGGTCCAAGTTATATAATGCATTTAAAAACGGTGCACATATTACACTTCGAACAGTGTTAATGACGATATTAAAATATTTTTCGAATATAATTTGAAATTTAAAACATCCTATTCCATGTTGAAACTATTAACGATTTGCTTTACAATCTTCTTATTAAATATTTTGAAAATATTGCCAATTTTAAATATTTTTAAAAATATTGCCAATAAGTTATGAATTTAATAACAGTCATTAAACAGGTTAAGTTGTACAGAGAGGTTTATTTCTGAAATTAAAGTATGTACATGACTTTATTTTGTAAATATCCATTTCTAATTCTGAGCTCCTTTTAAATTAGTTTTATTTTTATTTACTAATAAATCCTTTTGAAATGGTTTTTTATATATCGTTCATTCCATGTCAAACCGGACACCTTTTTTACACGACCGTTTCAGATTTTTATGAAACTTCGCAATATTGCACTACTATTATCACTGTTTAATTTGTGGTTGTCAGAAAAAAAAATTAATTTTTTTAAGGAGTTATATGCTTTTTAAAATGTTCAAAATCATGAAAAATGTGTCGAGGTGGCTACATTGAAACGGGTGTAGGATCAAAACGCGACGGTGGATTTTAAAAAGCTATATCCTATTTTAAAGGTCTTGACTCGTAGTTTCTGCCGATCTAATTTAATTTTGTTATACAGGGTGCCGAACATTTGTATATTTGTGAAATTAATTTTGTAACGTGATTTTCACTATTTGTGCAGCAATATTCCAAATTAACAAAAATACACGCAAACTTCTCTATCGATTCTAAACAAACCCTGGAAATTTTAGCTTGGAGAAATAATACGTTATATTTTAAAAAAATTAATTACTTAATGTAGTCCTCGAAAATATATCTACCAAAAGTACTACAAGTCTGCAAATCTATAGTGTGAACACCCTGTCGTATATGCATGTGAACACCCTGTCGTATATTCATATACGGAAATCTGAAAAACGTCATATATTTATATTTCACACAAAAACATACATACATATATCAAACAAACAACAGCTGATCAGTTAGTACTCCGCATTTCATTTAGTACATCTGCAAAAGTTGTATTGTCGTATAATATACTCTTTTTGTAAAAATCGAAGTTCTTTTAATTAAATTATTTATTATCACGTAAAACACGCTTATCATACGGTCCAAAATATCACCTTTATTGTGCAAAATGAATTCACGGCATGACTCTTGTATCAACCCATTTAATATTTCGAGATATGGAAAAAAACCTACAAAAGATCTACGCTGGATGAAAACGTTAAATGGAAGAATAAGAATTTGTAACACGTGCCGATTAAAAATGGGCAAAATGTCTTTAGAGACATCAGAAATTGATTCGATTAGGAATGTTTCGCCAGACCAGTTCTTCTCCGGAATCACCATTAAAAATTTCCTCACTTAACCAATCTTTGTTGCTCTTAGGGGATTCGCCCATCCAAAAAAGGAAAATGGTCCAGAAAAAGTATATCGCCCATAAAAAACGTAAAGTCGTTAGACTGATCTCAGAGAAAATATTTAATGAAAACAATGAAGGTAATGAACAAGAAGAAAATATAAATCGAGGGGATGGTATAATATTAAAATTAAAGGAAAACTTCGAAAAAACAAACGATAAGCAGCTAAAAATGAAAATTTTATCATTATTTGCGGATTGGTCTTACAGCCAAATTCAGACACATTTCAGCGGGGTAACAAAGCATATGATTTCTATTGTAAAGAAAGTTGTGGATGAAAAGAGAATTTTAGCTTCTCCAAACACAAAGTTGGGAAAAACTCTTACAGGTAAAGTAGTTAAGAGAGTAAAAGAGTTTTACGAATCACAGGAAATAACCAGAATTATGCCAGGAATAAAAGACTGCATTAAAGTCGGAAGCGGACCTGCAAAAGAAACTGTCCAAAAAAGATTAGTATTATGTAATTTGAAGGAAGCACACGCTTTATTCAAGGAATAATATCCAGAGAAAAAAGTGAAATTCTCGAAGTTCGCGGAACTGAGACCAAAATACTGCATTCTACATGGAGCCGCAGGAACCCATTCCGTCTGTGTATGTTCTATTCATCAAAACGTGAAACTAATGATTGAAGGAGCTTCTCTGCCAAGAATAACATCTAATAATTTAAAATATCATCATATATTGACTGCCTGTCACGTATAATATGCAACCCTCCAACCTATGATTGCTATATACAGAGGTGTAAGATGTGCCCGGGTTGTGAGCCCATAATTGAAGAATTGAAGCAAATTTTTTATAATAATATGATAGACACAATAACATATAGACAATGGGTCACTACCGATAGATGTGCTCTTGAGACATTACAATCAAGCAGTGAAGAATTTTTCGACAAGCTTTCAGAAAAGTTGCTTCGTTTGTTAACTCATTCGGACGTTGCAAAGCATCAACAGAATTTTCGCAATAAGAAAAAAATGAGTTGGAACCTGGAGAATGTTTGGTCATTTCAGACTTCTCTGAAAATTATGCGTTTATAATTCAAGATTCCATTCAAGGCGCTCATTGGAATAACGACCAGGTTACGATTCATCCAATGGCAATTTATTACAAAGACAATGGAAAAGAAAAATTTACTAATTATGTAGCAATTTCTGAATGTTTGAAACACGATACTGTGGCAGTTAATTTGTTCCAGAATGGTTTCATATCATTTCTTAAAAACACCTTAGGATCATTACAGAAAATATTTTATTTCCCAGATGGATCAAGTGCTCAGTATAAAAATAAGAAAAATTTCATAAATCTTATATATCATGAAGATGACTTTGGTGTTAAAGCGGAATGACATTTTTTCGCAACATCCCACGGAAAGGGACCATGTGATGGCCAAGGAGGTACAATTAAAAGGTTAGCAGCATGGGCAAGTTTAACAAAAATTTATGAACCTATTAATAACGCCCATGTATTCTTTTCCAGGGTTAAAACTAATGTAAAGAATGTTAATACAGAATTTTTTACCTCAGCACAATATAATCAAAATTTTATTAAACTTCAAGATAGATTTAACAAAGCTAAAGTTATTCCTGGAACCTTAGGATATCACTCATTTATACCACAAGAAAACAAGCAAATCCAAGTCAGAATTACATCGAACGATTCATTCACTAAACATATTATTAAACATCAGTTCTTTTTACGATAAATTTTTTATTATTATTAATTCTGTATAACATATGTAGCGCTTCTTTAACTTTGCAATTAGATGTATTAAACTGGTTTTGTACTTTGTTTTTATATAATCATTTGACTGTATACAAATTCCGCTTTGTAGTCATAAAATTACACTTATGCTGATCAGCTGTTGTTTGTTTGATATATGTATGTATGTTTTTGTATGAAATACAAATATATTTTTGACGTTTTTCAGATTTCCGTATATGAATATACGACAGGGTGTTCACATGCATATACAACAGGGTGTTCACACTATAGTTTTGCAGAGTTGTAGTACTTTTGGTAGATATATTTTCGTGGACTACGTTAAGTAATTAATTTTTTTAAAATATAACGCATTATTTCTCCAAGCTAAAATTTTCAGGGCTTGTTTAGAATCGATAGAGAAGTTTGCGTGTATTTTTGTTAATTTGGAATATTGGTGCAAAAATAGTGAAAATCACGTTACAAAATTAATTTCACAAATATGCAAAATAGGGGAAACTTGAGAGTAGCCTTTTGCAGATTGGAAATAACCAAACAACGTATTGACCATGCTGGTAGTAGTGCATATAATAACTTACCAGAAGATTTAGAATCTATAAGTAGAATATCAAATTTTAAGCAATCGCGTAAGAATTATCTTCATGATAATATTGAAATGCTTCTGTTGTGATGCTATAATAATTTTTGTGAAAGAACTTTGGTGACATATATTTTTATATATTATATATAGTAGTGTATGTCTATACAAATTTATATTACTAAAATGTGTACATTTTCCATTATTTTGTACAATTAAGGACTATATATTTGCCAACTTGCCCCTAAAATGTCTTACGTATGTACAAATAATAAAATAAAATATAAAAAAAATCTCATGCTCGAATAAAGGGCAATTCATATTGATAAATTATTATTGAAAAAATTAAAAATTTTAAATATAATTATTAAATGCATGAAAATTATCATCAAGTTGATGATGATATTACATTAAATTTTTACAAAATTTTCGATTACTCTATGTATAGCACTTGTTGATTTGAAGAACAGTTAACATTAAATTAATGATCAGATTTTTTTAATTTAAAAAACTATTACATCAAATGTATGAATCCACTCTTTATGATGATGAATAAATTTTGTAGAACGGGTGAATAACTAACATTCGATTGATGTAATTGCTTCATATATGTGATGAATTATTTACATTTAGTTTATGTTTGTGATGATAGGCTGGGAATTGGCGAAAAATTCCATTAGATCAACGTACAATTTCGTCAAGTTCACGCACCTTTTTTTCAGTGTAGTAGTAGCACCCACATTTATCAATAAAACGACCAGTTATTATTTCAAACAGTAGTTTTTCCTCCTGCCACACACACATTCCATAAACCTAGGCGTAGCAATAGTTTTTTTTTATTTATAAATACTACACAATTCGAGTATGAATTACAATTTGAATTTTGTTCAATAGCAAATACAAAAACTATACGATGAGCTACAGAAGGAAATACGTGTGTCACGTAAGGTGTTGCCACTTTAGCATTTTAAGTGCAATTCTAGCTCTTTTTTGGCTTCTGCACTTTTTTTAAAAAAAAAACATGCTAAATTTGCAAAATTGTTGCCAACTTTTGACATTTTCGCTTCCGTTTTAGCATTTTTTGTCGAAAAATTTTATTTTTTCTATAATGTATGACTTTTTTTAGGAACTAAACTCAGAAATAATGCTTATTTTCAACCAGGAGTTATATCAAATATAAAATTGTCAATGGTAAAACATGTACGCGAGTTGGCTTTTAAAAAATGTTTTATTGCAAAGTATGTTGGTCCATACTTTTTATTAGCAATTTCATTAATTTTGATGTATGGAGAACATGACTCTAAAAACCAAAAATATACTTGTCGAGTTGTAAATTTGCTTCCGGTAACCGCTTTTGAGGTTATATTTGAGTATTCTAAATTTGAACATGGCATGGCTTCTTAATTTTTGTCTTAAATGATATACGTTTTCTAATTTTCTTATGGATTTCATATATGAAATTTTACACAAAAATAATTTTTGATTATTAGTTTTTATTATTTTTGGAATATGAATACGAATATATGAATTTAAGTCATATTTTTCAAAATTTGATAAAACAATTTGTTTTAAACAAATAAAGTTTTAAAATAAAAGGAAATTTAAAAAACTAACTCGAAACAAGTTCAGAAATTTCAGTCGGGTAAACCGACTTAAACATACCCTCAACTTAGTTATCCTTCGTTCCGAGTTCCATTAAAAAAGGTTTATATTTTTAGTTAATGTATGAGAAGTTCATACTACAAGCTTACAACGTCAGGATGTTTCTAACTGAAAAGTGGTTGGTTTTGTCGGAGTAATAGATAATTCAGGTAAACGCATGCCTAACTTCTGTGCCTGAATTGATTTATATTTTTGTTTTCGCAGTCGACAAACCTTGAATTACCCGTGGCAAATTTGCCCATATTCAATAGCAGAGTGACATTTGCAAAATATTATCTTGTTAGCAATTTAGGATGTGTTGTGTTTTTGGGGTATTTATCATGACTTCCTGCCAATTGTCCGCTCAACATTTGAATGGGATGTACCAGAAGGAGTGGGGTCATAACGCCCCATAAACTAAGGTTGTTTAAATAATAGCCAATGACAAAATTTCATTTTGATCGGTAGAGGTTTACGGCAGTTACCCTGTTGGCCAGCCAGACAGACAGACGGGCATGGCCCAAGAGTTTTAAAATGCCCCAAAACGAATTTGGTCCAAAGATACCTTAGGTCTAATATGAATCCTTCTAAGCCTTAACATTTTTCCGTATCAAATGACATATACCCTCACCCCTATGGGTGATGGTGTTCGATTATGTATGGTCTACGAAAATATGTTCGTTATTGAATATATGGCGTAAAGTGCCCGCAGTATTACAGTTGTTGATTATTTCAGTTTTAGCAATTTTTTTGGCATGTATTTTTTTTTTAACTTCTTGCAACACTGATCACGTAGCATATCAGAAAAGGCTTGGTAGTTATTTTCAGAGTTTTCTCGAAAAATGAAAAAAACTGCCAATGCATCATTATAAGTGAATTCTTTAAATATTTGTGTTTTTGAGTTTGATTGCTTTTTTAAGACAAATGTTTGTTATTAGTAAGAGAATTTACCAAAATATTGTATTATATTACTACTTACTTATATTACGTATTATATTATTATTTATTATTAAATTTTTGTTATGTATTTGTTCCATAAATGGTTAGTTTTTAATTGTGTAGTCAACTTTCGGGTTACTTAATCGCAATTGAGAGATAATTTGAGTTAAGCTTCGCATCTTGGTTTTCGGCGGGGACGTATGGAAACTCGTCATGTTGTTAACGGTTATGGCCAGCTTTGTATAACAAAGAGGTGGAACCAAAATATAAATATTTATAATAAAATGGAAGACGAGGAACCAAAATATAAATATTTATAATAAAATGGAAGTAATTTTAACAAAAATGTAAACAGAACTCTGTAGAATCAGTAATTTAACGCTCTGACCTAAAGGTACGTGTTGACAAATAGTAGTGAGATTGGCAAAATCATATGGTTCTGACTACGGTTAACCAACCAACATTGGATGGTTAAATGTTAACTATTGACTGAAAAACAAAATGCGATGTTCAACCACTATTAACTAATAAACCACTTCTCTTAACGCTTTAGCGACCACATGAATTATGCTTGGTTAAAGGGGTTTTGACACATATTATAAGCAGATACAGGTAATTTTTTCAAAGGTCATTTCAAGGGAGTATTGATAATGGGGACAACTACACACTCATCATCTTTTAGCAGCTTCTTTCTACTTCCTACCTGGAAATTATATGTACCAAAATCGTTTGGGAAAGCATATTTTTCTGTGGTGGTGAATGGCCAATGTTATTTCAAAGGAAACTTTGTCGTTGGTAATCAAAAATTTGGCAAGTCCATTTAGTTACCTCCCATATAAATGTTGCGTGAATAATTCGGTGCTAGAAATTTCGCATTATATAAGTACAATATTTTGCCTACTGCCACTATGTTATTGAATGTGTGCGAATTCTCCTTATTCGTTTGGGTAAAAACGGTAGGTCGACAGAAAAAGAGTTAAAAAAAAGCGCCTTCGTCTCCTAAATTGTGCAAACATTCACCTATTTTAAACTGAACTCGGACCCAATAAATTACTTAGGTTGAGGGCATGATTGACGTGGTTCAAGCGTCTGATACTTCTTACTAGGTATTTCTGTTTTAGTTCAAAATTTTTCAAATAACTGCTAAATTTTAAATTCTACTTTCTGAAAACCGGTCATGTAAACAGTATTATTGGGACCAGTTTTTGTAGACGGTTGTGTGTTTACTGAATGAAGCTTATAATTCAGGTTTTCAAAACAGGGTTTTACGACCAGCTTTTTATACCTGTGTTTTGAAATCCGTTTTGTTTTCTGCATAAGCTTTAAAATTCCACTTTTTCAAACCCGGTTTTGTAACCGGGTTTTATAAACCAATTTTGCTGGGTAAAGTTTTCAATTCTACCTTTTGAATTCGCCGTTTGAAACCATTTTTTGGGAACCAGTTCTGTTTATTGGATAATCCTAAGTTTTGGAAACTAGATTTACAGGTTATGTATAAGGGTTATGTTTCTTAGTTCCAAAGTTATATTTACTGAAAAAGGATTTTAATCCGTCGTTTTTAAACCCGTATCTTTTGAAAAAGGGTTTTGAATCCGTTTTCAATGAACAGACCCGGTTCTCTAACTTATTTATTCGAAAAATATATCCTTTTTATGCATTGGTATTATTTCTTATAATTTCTGAGAAATATTGTGAAATTAACTACCAACTTTTTTAATAATGACTATCACTTACATCAAACGAATAAAACTAAAACAAAATCATGTAGCTATGTGTTTCAACAGTTTATTTGCGGCGTATGCTACAACTAGAGGTATAGTTTTTAAAATTTATTTTTTAATGTTTAGCGCGTAGTTATAAAAAAAACGTTTCCATGAAGGGATTAGGGAGAGCTTCTCACAAACCAGTGTGCTGTGCGCTTTCTAATTTTTCACTCACTGATTGGGACCTACAGTTTTCCATCGATCCCAAACGGTATTTTAGGAAGAGTTTTCATGGATAAGTACTCGATAGTGTCGCCATCACTAAGCGATGTGGCCGTCGTCGAGGGAAATGTAAGGTGGTGAAAGCAGGGATCGTACCCACGTTCTCATGCATAAGAGCCGCGCACACTAGCCATTGCACCACCGACGGCTCGCAGTTATAGTGATAGAAAATTCAGAAAGTAAACGTCCGCAGTTTCTTCCTCTGCTATCAACATATTTTGTAGTTGTTTTTATAATCAGAACAAAATTTACAATAATTTTTGTACATTTTCAAACATTGGTCGTGAACAGTAACAGACTATGCAGCAATGTAAGCGAAAACTTACCTCATAGACAAACTGCAGGTGTAAATTCGTCCCTCAATCAACTAAAATGTCAAAGCACAATAATACAACACCATCACAATGCAGGAGCAAACTTGCCTTGACAATATCTTCCTACAGTGAACATGCCGCACGAGAATAATCAAAAAAATCCTAACAATAATAACAGACTTGTTTTGACAGACGACCAAATGTCTAATTTCATAAATGTAAGCAATTCTCGGAGTGATGGTAATCTTACCACAACATAGCTTATTACCACAAAACAGCATTGGCGTGGAGCTTCTCAGAAAGTGGCCAATATTTATAAGAGATTTTGAATGAAGTACCACAGTCGCTGGAAACAGCAATGAGGAGAACCTCATTCGATTTAAATGTGTTTGCATGGTAAAGCTCGGGATGCTTTCCGGAACTTAATGTTGCCTGACATGGTTCTGGACATTATACCGCTTATGAACGTTTTATTTAAATTCAGAATGGGTCCTATTGCCATATGCGAGATATAGCGGAGAAGTTCCTCCCCATATACATAGGTTCGGAAGGAGGATGCAACTGCTCAACGGTTTTTGTTTACCCAACGTTCCCCAAGAATTATTGAGGCAGTAACTGAACAGCATTATGTCGACGACTTATCGACTCTACAAATAGTGTCGATGAGGCAATTGAGGTAGCTTTAGGTGTCCGGGCTGTGCATGCTCAATAGGGTTAGTAATTTTTTTTAATATCACAATGCTCTCGCAATATGATATACGGCATAAAAAAAATATGAATAACTGCGACTTTACTTTTTTGATATCTTCCGCGCCAAATGCAATTACTTTTACTAAAATCAGATTTTTTCCGTTTTCGATTTAGTCTGATTTTTAAAATTTAAAATTTTTTTTTTTCATTTTAAATTTTTCATGTGGATTTTCTTAGTTAAGTTTGGTACACTGATTACGAATCTGTTGTTCGATAACTAATTGCTCATTTCATTTTCGAGATATGGAGATTTTAAAATTGGTTTGTGCAAAAGTAAAATTTTTGTGTGGTTTTTAAAATTTTTTTTCCATTTTTATTTTTCAATTGACGGTTCTGAGTTAGGTTTGGTACGCTCATTATGAATCTGTTGTTCGATCAATAATTGGTCATTCCATTTCCCGCATATGGCCTAATGAACGGTTTTGCTCAAACTCTACATTAAAATCGCTATATCTGGAAAACTAAATGACCATTTATTGAGCGAACTAAAGATTCGTAATCAGCGCACCAAACTTAACTAAGAAACGCCAAAACGGATAAAACAAAATGCAAACGAATGGCCAAAATTCTCAACTACAGTTGAGATGGACATGAGCGAAATTCGCCGTTCCACTTTCAATTAATTTACAATATTTTTCAAGCTGGTTCAGACTTTACCGTGCAATTGGGAATTGGTTTTTATTAATTAGGCAAGAGGTCGTATCGCTTAGTTAAATAAAAAAAAAATTATTTACAAGATGATTCAGATGTCAAGTTTCTCAGTCTTTTGCATCCACTCAAGCCGAAAAGTCAAAAGCAAAGGGTGCCTTTGATAAACTCAATGTCTACATTTATGCATATGGTGTGGCAATAGTAAAAAATCGGACGCAATACGCATCTCAAGTCTGCGGACCTTAAAGAGATCTCATCATTCTTCCCGCAAATCATCATGTCACAAAACTTATACTAATGAATTATCATCGTGCTTACCATCACCTAAACCACGAAAATAGTAGGGAGTAGCATACAAAATTGTTCGTAGAAGTTGTCAACAATGTAAAATCGATATGGCTAAACTAGTTCAACCCCAAATGTCACCTTAGCCATCTGCTCGCAATGGAGGATTTCAATAGTCATTTACTTTTATTGGAGTGGATTATTTCGGCCCCGTATCCATAATATCTGGCAGGAAGTCGTTAAAGCGTGGGGTGTGATGTTTACCTGTCTAACGGTTAGAGCAGTACATATAGAAATAGCGCATAGTCTATCAACCAACCGACTTTTTCCTGATGTGCTTTCAAAATTTTATAGGCAGGCGTGGTGACCGGTTTTTAAAAGAGGTAGTAAAAATCATAAAATTCGATGATGTTTAAACTAATTTGGCTTACAAAGCAATATCTTGGACGTTTAATCCGACGGCAGCACCCCATATGGGAGGGGCATGGGAGAGGTTAATAAGATCTATTAAAACTATTTTGTATAAAATATCTCCCAGTCAAAAATTAAGCGATGAAAGTCTCAGGATCGCTTTTATAGAAATTGAGCCAATAATAAATTCACGCCCCCTAACTTACGTTTCATTAGAAATTGAAGACAAATAAGCTATGACGACAAATCGCCAATACGAATGGGGTCTAACCATTTTGTGAAGCTGAAAACATCGATCACAAAATGTGTCTGAAACAAAGTGCAATTTTCGCGAAGATGTTTTGGCGCCGATTGGTGAAAGAAATGTTGTCACCGTTAACAAGACATAGCAAGTGGTTCGGAAAAGTGAAGCCGATTAAGGAGGGAGGCATTATGATTGTTGTTGACGAAAACGCCGAAAGAAATTCGTGGCTAAAAGGAAAGGTTATAAAGGTGACCAAGGCCAAATATGGGCAAGCTCCACGAGCAAAAATAAAGACTAAGGGTGAATCAGTCACTTCGCGTTACTTTTGTCGTTTTGGCAGTTTATAAAACGTCACAGCTGTTCCGTGACTACCTGCGTTGATATACGTTATTTAATAGGTAGTTTATAAAACGCAGCGCAACGTGCTTGATCGATCACTTCAGCTGTAAAATGCAACACGCCACTAATTTAATATAGATTGGAAAATTTGTACGACTTTGGAAAACAAACGAACCTAGGTTTTTTACACACTTTAGTCCCATTTCCTTAAATATTCCCAGTATGCAAAATGAGTCGAAATCATATCGACACTACATCGATGTTTCTAAATAATAAATCGATATCGAATTCGATATCATGTCGAAAAACGTAGTCATTTCGTATAAACTATGCAAGACGATATAGAGTATAAATGTGGATGATAGGATAACAATATAAAATTCCAAAGTGAAACAAATTATATAAAAGTTTAAGGAAAGAACGAAAATTTAAATATTACGGAACTAATTTTAACGACGAAATTTAATATTAGTATCTTTTTCTAATTTATTTTAAATGTTTTTCACTCCTTGGTGCTACATTTTGTTACCTACTAAATGCTTCTTCATCTTCGAATGCAGTTTGCTATTTATTATTTTCTTTTAGACTCAACACTCTGTTTAACGGTAGAAAATGGCTGTCCTGGTAAAATTCGGTAGCATGGCAATTGAGATATTAAAAGTGGGCTCAGACTCCTTAATGGCCTCTATAATTGGGAGCAGAAGATTTGAAACAATAAGTAGTTGTATCTTAAATTTATTTTGTATTGACATTGTTTCCTACCTTCTTTTTCATCTTTATTTAGGTTTGTAAATTTTGTGTTTGATTTTTTTTTATTTGAATTAAATTTTTTAATGTTGGCAGAAGTCAAAAATATTGATGTTTCTCTCAAAGTTTAAAAGTATGTTTTTATATTTTCTGTATGGCACGACATTATTTTATGAATTATAGGTTTTATATTGTGTTTGTGACTTTTTTTGTTTGTCTTTATTTTGGTTTCGAATTTAAATGGCGGTTTACTCTCAAGACTACGTAAGACGATTAATAAATTTTAAAAAAGTATAACAACCGAATATGATTTAGGCGAGCAATTGCGATACATAAAATGTAGAATACACAATGACAATATCATTTAAGGCTTATATTTTTATTCTGTAGTTCGACCCTTTCTTTATCAATAAATAATCAATATTCTTCGAGCTTGAGGTCAGATTTGCTGTTGTTGTATTTATTTTCCACGACATTTCGCTACTCCTTTGTGTAGCATCATCAGGAGATATAAACAATATTTAACAATTAAAACAAAATAACAATTGTGAAAAAATTATGTCAATTTAAAAATGTTCAAACAAATTTTCCCCCCTTTTTTCAAAATTTTCTGAAGTTACGCAAACAAAAATAATGGTCGTAAAAAGTTCATATAAATTAACCCAAAGAAAAATATTAGATTGATAAACAATTTGTGCTTAAATGGTTCTGCTTTTTACTAATTAAATGTCTGTAAATTTGGGCTACATTATCTGTATCTGTTTTATAGTTAATTCTTTTCAATGTTGGTGTAGTAATTATGTGTAGCATTTCGAACATATAACGACGTTAATAATTGTTTTCTTTATTTAAAACCGCTGTATCCTGAACGTTTGGGTAATGATTTAAACTAGCACAATGGGATGTTTTCTGTGTAGAAATGTGCCTGTATTTCTGATCTAATTTGTGTCCTGCAATTCGTGTGCTTAGTTTATTTTTTGTAGTCCCTACATATACTTTGTTACAAACCTCGTTGTAAAAACGTCGTTATATGTTAGAAATGCTACAAATAATTACTACATCAACATTGAAAAGAATTAACTATAAAACAGATACAGATAATGTAGCCCCAATTAGTAAAAAGTAGAACCATTTAAGCACAAATTGTTTATCACTCTAATATTTTTCTTTGGGTTAATTTAAACAACAGCAACAGCAAATTTGACCTCAAGCTCGAAGAATATTGATTATTTATTTAAGGCTTATGTTACAAATTATTAATACCGTTTTAAAATTAATGTTAAATATAAAAACTTTATTAATTTGAATCTTGAATAAGTGGGATACAACAGTTAGAAGGCTCAATATTGAAACGCAATATTTTTCAAGGAACAGTTTTTTATATTTTTTATCAAATTCGGGAGACAAAAGTACATACAATTCCATATATTTACCTCCCTACTTCCGCATCACATCGAACATTATGGCAATATGCATTAAGAGTGAGAGCGACAGGTCAGAATAATATAGACAAATGCCAATCACAAGCATAGAGGAATTTAGGATAGAGTATTTTATTCTCTCATCTGACGTTTCATTTGACACTCTTCGTCGTAAGTTGAGACAATTAATTATTGAGACAATTAATTCGTCTATACTAAATTCCTCTATGATCACAAGAACAACAAAGACAGCACAGGACCCGAGCATTATCACGTGCCTCATTTCTTACATTTTCTTTTTTACTAAACTTAATATCTTTCTGTTCTGAAGACTAAAAATGGAACTGTTAGCTCAAAAGTATATAACCTATTTATCGAATGAACCTATAACAACAGGATTATTGTTATGATATACATATCGCACCCTAACAACAAAAGAGTCATAACTCAAAATTTTCAGATTTTAATTTTTTGCTTGAAAACAATAACCAAGGACCATTTCTATCCGCTGTAAAAATCTGACGTCGTTTACTCTTCCCTTTCGTCAAAAAAGCACCGTATGAATATGTCTATAATTCAGTATTTTCATTCATATTTCTAGTTAACAGTTTTTTGGCTCTACTGAAAATTTGAAAATTTTGAGTTATTACTCTTTTGTTGATAGGGTGCGATATGTAAAAATGTGCACCGCTAAAACAACCCATCTAGTTCAAAGGCCTATCTAATTAAAGTGCAAAATTATCGGCAGTAACTTGTAACGAATTTTATTAATATTTTTATGCAAATATTTATGTTTAGGCCATTTAATCAAATTATTTGTTTAGAGTTACTTAAAAGTAAATTTTTTATCTACGTAGGTTACTATTTTGGAGGTACTTTTGTATATTTTAAAAACATTGACTAGTTATAGCATCGAAATAGACTAACCTCTTCGATTAACTATAAAAATTAAAAATATTCAAAAAATCTAAACCTGATCTATCGAAACAGATTATTTAATTCGATTAAAATTCTAAGAAAATGCATTGTAAAATTTACAAAAAAAAAAAAATCCAATGAGTGTTCGAACTCACGGGCGATGTGTTAACACCTTTTTGCTACACGGTACCTGTTCGATTTCTATGAACACATTCGTAAATGTTACATTGGAAAATAAAAAAATCCAATGAGTGTTCGAACTCACGGGCGATGTGTTAACACCTTTTTGCTACACGGTACCTGTTCGATTTCTATGAACACATTCGTAAATGTTACATTGGAAAATAGAAAACAGCGTTCAATCATATGATGACGTTACAGTTAAATAATATTAATACTTAAAATTATTTAAAGACCCAGTGCAAGCACATGTGTCATTATTTTCTTGCTCAATACTTTTTGTTTTATTCCCACAAAAGTCAAAGAATGCAAAGCAACAGACACTTGTACATACATACATATATTGTTATATTCTTACAATATAACCGAAGATCGACATAAAATACTTTTTTAATATTACTCCAAATTAATACTCCAAATTAAAACACTTCAATCTCGGCTCGCCGATATCGGATCGCCTTAATTTTTGGCCTAAACTCTTCGTCGAAACCCGCACTAGCTTTTTAATCCAAAAATTAATAAAATCGGCTATGAATTTCCGGAGAAAATCGCGTGGGAAAATTATATGAAAATCGCCCAATAATCACTTTCAATACCGACTGCCAAGCAACGAACAAACAAACGATGATAAGACAAAACCGAAGATCAACATAAAATACTTTTTTAATATTACTCCAAATTAATACTCCAAATTAAAACACTTAAATATCGGCTCGCCGATATCGGATCGCCTTAATTTTTGGCCTAAACTCTTCGTCGAAACCCGCACTAGCTTTTTAATCCAAAAATTAATAAAATCGGCTATGAATTTCCGGAGAAAATCGCGTGGGAATATTATATGAAAATCGCCCAATAATCACTTTCGATACCGACTGCCAAGCAACGAACAAACAAACGATGATTTACTCTTACAAACCTAACACTTGCGAATGTATTAGTTTGATAGTTTACTGCCCTAGAGGCGCGCGTATAGATGTTAACACATCAAAAACAGCGTTCAATCATATGATGACGTTACAGTTAAATAATATTAATACTTAAAATTATTTAAAGACCCAGTGCAAGCACATGTGTCATTATTTTCTTGCTCAATACTTTTTGTTTTATTCCCACAAAAGTCAAAGAATGGAAAGCAACAGACACTTGTACATACATACATACATTGTTATATTCGTACGATATAACCGAAGATCAACATAAAATACTTTTTTAATATTACTCCAAATTAATACTCCAAATTAAAACACTTAAATCTCGGCTCGCCGATATCGGATCGCCTTAATTTTTGGCCTAAACTCTTCGTCGAAACCCGCACTAGCTTTTTAATCCAAAAATTAAAATCGCGTGGGAAAATTATATGAAAATCGCCCAATAATCACTTTCAATACCGACTGCCAAGCAACGAACAAACAAACGATGATTTACTCTTACAAACCTAACACTTGCGTATGTATTAAATTTATAGTTTACTGCCCTAGAGGCGCGCGTATAGATGTTAACACATCAAAAATAGACCAGATGTAACATTGCAATAGACTCTTTTTATCGATTAGACGATAGACCTTCAAATTATTAAAAGTATAGACTAAATGTCGTAGCGAAAAATACCATTTTTTTTCATTAAACTCTAGAAAATTTCGAAGAAAGGAGCCGGCTCGAAACATTGCAGGCTGGGATTGTTTTTATTTGCAGTATTATAAACAATAGCATTCTTAAAATATGTTGATCTATTGAAATAGAGCTATTTTTTTAATCTTGAGTGCAGTGCAATGGCTGCAGTTCATTCAAGATAACTTTTTCTACTTTATTATTTTTTTATTGTAGTTGGGCAACTCTATAAACCACAACTGTCAGCGACAATTTTCGTAAGCGAACGCAATCGCGAAGTGAATTATAAACTACCCTTTTTGACTTTGTCTTACGTTCACTTTCGGGACTTTTAGAATACTAGCCTAAAAATGGTATAATGGAGCGACCAGCGGCTAATGCAGCTGTTCAACCGGCTTTACCACTTATAGCTTATTCACATTTACCGCGTTTCAGCTGGGTCGCCGGCGTTTCGCTCTCTTGAGATCATTTCGAAACCATGGTGTTCAAATTGCGCTTTTGTTAACTACTATGGTTTCATGTGACATTTCTCATTTCTGTTTTGTGTTTTCTGTATTGACTGTAAACAACACAAACGCACATTTGTGAATAAAGAAATATAAAATAATATCAAAAAATTGTATGGAAATAAGTGCCAATTAAAGTGTGTTTCGCTGAAATCATCGAAAGAGAGCGAAACGCCGGCGTTTCAGCTGAAGCGCGGTAAATGTGAAAAGGGTATTAATGACGATATTAAAATATTTTTCGAATATAATTTGACATTTAAAACATCCTTGTATTCCAAACATAATTTCAGCAGAAAATATGTTGAAACAATTAACGATTTGCTTTACAATCTTCTTATTAAATATTTTGAAAATATTGCCAATTTTAAATATTTTTAAAAATATTGCCAATAAGTTATGAATTTAATAACAGTCATTAAACAGGTTAAGTTGTACAGAGAGGTTTATTTCTGAAATTAAAGTATGTACATGACTTTATGTTGTAAATCTCCATTTCTAATTCTGAGCTCCTTTTGAATTAGTTTTATTTTTATTTACTAATAAATACTTTTGAAATGATTTTTTATATATCGTTCATTCCATGTCAAACCGGACAACTTTTTTACACGACCGTTTCAGATTATTGTGAAACTTCGCAATATTGCACTACTATTATCACTGTTTAATTTGTGGTTGTCAGAAAAAAAATAAATTTTTTTAAGGAGTTATATGCTTTTTAAAATGTTCAAAATCATGAAAAATGTGCCGAGGTGGCTACATTGAAACGGGTGTAGGATCAAAACGCGACGATGGATTTTAAAAAGCTATATCCTATTTTAAAGGTTTTGACTCGTAGTTTCTGCCGATCTAATTTAATTTTGTTATACAGGGTGCCGAACATTTGTATATTTGTGAAATTAATTTTGTAACGTGATTTTCACTATTTGTGCAGCAATATTCCAAATTAACAAAAATACACGCAAACTTCTCTATCGATTCTAAACAAACCCTGGAAATTTTAGCTTGGAGAAATAATACGTTATATTTTAAAAAAATTAATTACTTAATGTAGTCCTCGAAAATATATCTACCAAAAGTACTACAACTCTGCAAATCTATAGTGTGAACACCCTGTCGTATATGCATGTGAACACCCTGTCGTATATTCATATACGGAAATCTGAAAAACGTCATATATTTATATTTCACACAAAAACATACATACATATATCAAACAAACAACAGCTGATCAGTTAGTACTCCGCATTTCATTTAGTACATCTGCAAAAGTTGTATTGTCGTATAATATACTTTTTTTGTAAAAATCGAAGTTCTTTTAATTAAATTATTTATTATCACGTAAAACACGCTTATCATACGGTCCAAAATATCACCTTTATTGTGCAAAATGAATTCACGGCATGACTCTTGTATCAACCCATTTAATATTTCGAGATATGGAAAAAAACCTACAAAAGATCTACGCTGGTTGAAAACGTTAAATGGAAGAATAAGAATTTGTAACACGTGCCGATTAAAAATGGGCAAAATGTCTTTAGAGACATCAGAAATTGATTCGATTAGGAATGTTTCGCCAGACCAGTTCTTCTCCGGAATCACCATTAAAAATTTCCTCACTTAACCAATCTTTGTTGCTCTTAGGGGATTCGCCCATCCAAAAAAGGAAAATGGTCCAGAAAAAGTATATCGCCCATAAAAAACGTAAAGTCGTTAGGCTGATCTCAGAGAAAATATTTAATGAAAACAATGAAGGTAATGAACAAGAAGAAAATATAAATCGAGGGGATGGTATAATATTAAAATTAAAGGAAAACTTCGAAAAAACAAACGATAAGCAGCTAAAAATGAAAATTTTATCATTATTTGCGGATTGGTCTTACAGCCAAATTCAGACACATTTCAGCGGGGTAACAAAGCATATGATTTCTATTGTAAAGAAAGTTGTGGATGAAAAGAGAATTTTAGCTTCTCCAAACACAAAGTTGGGAAAAACTCTTACAGGTAAAGTAGTTAAGAGAGTAAAAGAGTTTTACGAATCACAGGAAATAACCAGAATTATGCCAGGAATAAAAGACTGCATTAAAGTCGGAAGCGGACCTGCAAAAGAAACTGTCCAAAAAAGATTAGTATTATGTAATTTGAAGGAAGCACACGCTTTATTCAAGGAATAATATCCAGAGAAAAAAGTGAAATTCTCGAAGTTCGCGGAACTGAGACCAAAATACTGCATTCTACATGGAGCCGCAGGAACCCATTCCGTCTGTGTATGTTCTATTCATCAAAACGTGAAACTAATGATTGAAGGAGCTTCTCTGCCAAGAATAACATCTAATAATTTAAAAATATCATCATATATTGACTGCCTGTCACGTATAATATGCAACCCTCCAACCTATGATTGCTATCTACAGAGGTGTAAGATGTGCCCGGGTTGTGAGCCCATAATTGAAGAATTGAAGCAAATTTTTTATAATAATATGATAGACACAATAACATATAGACAATGGGTCACTACCGATAGATGTGCTCTTGAGACATTACAATCAAGCAGTGAAGAATTTTTCGACAAGCTTTCAGAAAAGTTCCTTCGTTTGTTAACTCATTCGTACGTTGCAAAGCAACAACAGAATTTTCGCAATAAGAAAAAAATGAGTTGGAACCTGGAGAATGTTTGGTCATTTCAGACTTCTCTGAAAATGATGCGTTTATAATTCAAGATTCCATTCAAGGCGCTCATTGGAATAACGACCAGGTTACGATTCATCCAATGGCAATTTATTACAAAGACAATGGAAAAGAAAAATTTACTAATTATGTAGCAATTTCTGAATGTTTGAAACACGATACTGTGGCAGTTAATTTGTTCCAGAATGGTCTCATATCATTTCTTAAAAACACCTTAGGATCATTACAGAAAATATTTTATTTCCCAGATGGATCAAGTGCTCAGTATAAAAATAAGAAAAATTTCATAAATCTTATATATCATGAAGATGACTTTGGTGTTAAAGCGGAATGACATTTTTTCGCAACATCCCACGGAAAGGGACCATGTGATGGCCTAGGAGGTACAATTAAAAGGTTAGCAGCACGGGCAAGTTTAACAAAAATTTATGAACCTATTAATAACGCCCATGTATTCTTTTCCTGGGTTAAAACTAATGTAAAGAATGTTAATACATAATTTTTTACCTCAGCACAATATAATCAAAATTTTATTAAACTTCAAGATAGATTTAACAAAGCTAAAGTTATTCCTGGAACCTTAGGATATTATTATTTATTTATTTATTTATTTTGCTATCAATAATTCATAGTAATAGTTTATTATTTACAATGTTTTGAGTTATTATCTGTAAGATACTACAACAAATAATACAATTGTTAGAAAAAGCTAAACATTTAAAAACTAGATCGAAGTATAGGAAAAAGATAGTAAAAAACCTATATTAATATCACAAAAGTGGGGGAGGGATAAATTACAAAGAAACTTTAAAAGCCATGGCTTCTACATTTTACTCTATAATAAAGTGAAGAAGACATTTCTAAACCAAGTTTCTCAGGTGGGCATAATTAGACCTTCTGCACTTTTCCTCAAAAGTCAGTGTCAGATCATTTACTAATTCGTCAATGGTTTTCTGTTTGTATCTGCTGTGTAAAGTTCTGGTAGAAAATCTCCAAGGTAGGTTAAATATAATCTTAAGATTTTTATTTTGAATTATCTGTAATTGTTTTCTGTGAGTTTTCGCACAATTTTTCCAGATCTGACAGCCATACGTTAAGATTGGACGAATATAGAGTTTATAGATTAAGAGTTTATTCATTTTGTTAAGCTGTGACTTCCCATTCAGCAAAGAATATAATGCTCTGCCACAGCGTATTGCCCTAGCAGACACGTCGTTCAAGTGTTCTCTGAATGTAAGTTTTTGATCTAGCGTAATTCCAAGATATTTGATTGTTCTAGAAAGTGCGATATCGTGACCTTGAAAGGAAAGTACACGTGAGGGATTTCTTCTCGGAGACTTGTTGAATGGAAAAAGAATTGCCTGCGTTTTATCCTTGTTTATTTTAATCTTCCATTTCAAAAAATATTCTTCGGCAGAACTTAAAGCAATTTGCATTCGTTTAATAATCGAGTTTGAAACTTTACCACTACAAATAAATGCACTATCGTCGGCATAAAAGGCTACATCGTAGTTGGCTCGTAGTTCAAAGTCTGACGTATATAGGGAATATAGAAGCGGAGATAGAACAGAGCCCTGGGGAACTCCAGCTGGTATGTCCTTAGAAGCCGACTGCTCGCCTTCGATTTCAACGACAAAGGATCTGTTATTGAGAAAGCTTTTGATCAGTTTAATTAAGTATGAAGGGCATTTCATTTTATGGAGCTTAAAGATAAGACCATTATGCCAGACTGAATCGAATGCTTTCTCAATATCAAGAAATATAATACCTGTGGAATACCGACGATTTTTATTACTTCTGATTATTTTCAGAACTCTTCTAATCTGATGAGTTGTGGAATGTTCCAATCTAAATCCAAACTGACAACTATTAATTACTTCATTTTCGGTTACAAATGAATTTAGTCTTTGGAGAATTATTTTCTCGAATATTTTGTCAATAGAACTCAGTAGGCTTATTGGACGGTAGCCTGAAGCTGACCTCAAATCGTTTCCTTTTTTTGGGACTGGTATTATCTTTGCTCTCTTAAAACTGGCTGGAAAATAGGAATATTGAATGCAAAAATTAAAAGCTCGGACCAAAAATTCCGAGTATGAATTAAAATTTGAATTTTGTTCAATAGCAAATACAAAAACTATACGATGAGCTACAGAAGGAAATACGTGTGTCACGTAAGGTGTTGCCACTTTAGCATTTTAAGTGCAATTCTAGCTCTTTTTTGGCTTCTGCACTTTTTTTAAAAAAAAAACATGCTAAATTTGCAAAATTGTTGCCAACTTTTGACATTTTCGCTTCCGTTTTAGCATTTTTTGTCGAAAAATTTTATTTTTTCTATAATGTATGACTTTTTTTAGGAACTAAACTCAGAAATAATGCTTATTTTCAACCAGGAGTTATATCAAATATAAAATTGTCAATGGTAAAACATGTACGCGAGTTGGCTTTTAAAAAATGTTTTATTGCAAAGTATGTTGGTCCATACTTTTTATTAGCAATTTCATTAATTTTGATGTATGGAGAACATGACTCTAAAAACCAAAAATATACTTGTCGAGTTGTAAATTTGCTTCCGGTAACCGCTTTTGAGGTTATATTTGAGTATTCTAAATTTGAACATGGCATGGCTTCTTAATTTTTGTCTTAAATGATATACGTTTTCTAATTTTCTTATGGATTTCATATATGAAATTTTACACAAAAATAATTTTTGATTATTAGTTTTTATTATTTTTGGAATATGAATACGAATATATGAATTTAAGTCATATTTTTCAAAATTTGATAAAACAATTTGTTTTAAACAAATAAAGTTTTAAAATAAAAGGAAATTTAAAAAACTAACTCGAAACAAGTTCAGAAATTTCAGTCGGGTAAACCGACTTAAACATACCCTCAACTTAGTTATCCTTCGTTCCGAGTTCCATTAAAAAAGGTTTATATTTTTAGTTAATGTATGAGAAGTTCATACTACAAGCTTACAACGTCAGGATGTTTCTAACTGAAAAGTGGTTGGTTTTGTCGGAGTAATAGATAATTCAGTTAAACGCATGCCTAACTTCTGTGCCTGAATTGATTTATATTTTTGTTTTCGCAGTCGACAAACCTTGAATTACCCGTGGCAAATTTGTCCATATTCAATAGCAGAGTGACATTTGCAAAATATTATCTTGTTAGCAATTTAGGATGTGTTGTGTTTTTGGGGTATTTATCATGACATCCTGCCAATTGTCCGCTCAACATTTGAATGGGATGTACCAGAAGGAGTGGGGTCATAACGCCCCATAAACTAAGGTTGTTTAAATAATAGCCAATGACAAAATTTCATTTTGATCGGTAGAGGTTTACGGCAGTTACCCTGTTGGCCAGCCAGACAGACAGACGGGCATGGCCCAAGAGTTTTAAAATGCCCCAAAACGAATTTGGTCCAAAGATACCTTAGGTCTAATATGAATCCTTCTAAGCGTTAACATTTTTCCGTATCAAATGACATATACCCTCACCCCTATGGGTGATGGTGTTCGATTATGTATGGTCTACGAAAATATGTTCGTTATTGAATATATGGCGGAAAGTGCCCGCAGTATTACGGTTGTTGATTATTTCAGTTTTAGCACTTTTTTTGCAAATTGCAATTTTTTTGGCATGTATTTTTTTGTTTAACTTCTTGCAACACTGATCACGTAGCATATCAGAAAAGGCTTGGTAGTTATTTTCAGAGTTTTCTCGAAAAATGAAAAAAACTGCCAATGCATCATTATAAGTGAATTCTTTAAATATTTGTGTTTTTGAGTTTGATTGCTTTTTTAAGACAAATGTTTGTTATTAGTAAGAGAATTTACCAAAATATTGTATTATATTACTACTTACTTATATTACGTATTATATTATTATTTATTATTAAATTTTTGTTATGTATTTGTTCCATAAATGGTTAGTTTTTAATTGTGTAGTCAACTTTCGGGTTACTTAATCGCAATTGAGAGATAATTTGAGTTAAGCTTCGCATCTTGGTTTTCGGCGGGGACGTATGGAAACTCGTCATGTTGTTAACGGTTATGGCCAGCTTTGTATAACAAAGAGGTGGAACCAAAATATAAATATTTATAATAAAATGGAAGACGAGGAACCAAAATATAAATATTTATAATAAAATGGAAGTAATTTTAACAAAAATGTAAACAGAACTCTGTAGAATCAGTAATTTAACGCTCTGACCTAAAGGTACGTGTTGACAAATAGTAGTGAGATTGGCAAAATCATATGGTTCTGACTACGGTTAACCAACCAACATTGGATGGTTAAATGTTAACTATTGACTGAAAAACAAAATGCGATGTTCAACCACTATTAACTAATAAACCACTTCTCTTAACGCTTTAGCGACCACATGAATTATGCTTGGTTAAAGGGGTTTTGACACATATTATAAGCAGATACAGGTAATTTTTTCAAAGGTCATTTCAAGGGAGTATTGATAATGGGGACAACTACACACTCATCATCTTTTAGCAGCTTCTTTCTACTTCCTACCTGGAAATTATATGTACCAAAATCGTTTGGGAAAGCATATTTTTCTGTGGTGGTGAATGGCCAATGTTATTTCAAAGGAAACTTTGTCGTTGGTAATCAAAAATTTGGCAAGTCCATTTAGTTACCTCCCATATAAATGTTGCGTGAATAATTCGGTGCTAGAAATTTCGCATTATATAAGTACAATATTTTGCCTACTGCCACTATGTTATTGAATGTGTGCGAATTCTCCTTATTCGTTTGGGTAAAAACGGTAGGTCGACAGAAAAAGAGTTAAAAAAAAGCGCCTTCGTCTCCTAAATTGTGCAAACATTCACCTATTTTAAACTGAACTCGGACCCAATAAATTACTTAGGTTGAGGGCATGATTGACGTGGTTCAAGCGTCTGATACTTCTTACTAGGTATTTCTGTTTTAGTTCAAAATTTTTCAAATAACTGCTAAATTTTAAATTCTACTTTCTGAAAACCGGTCATGTAAACAGTATTATTGGGACCAGTTTTTGTAGACGGTTGTGTGTTTACTGAATGAAGCTTATAATTCAGGTTTTCAAAACAGGGTTTTACGACCAGCTTTTTATACCTGTGTTTTGAAATCCGTTTTGTTTTCTGCATAAGCTTTAAAATTCCACTTTTTCAAACCCGGTTTTGTAACCGGGTTTTATAAACCAATTTTGCTGGGTAAAGTTTTCAATTCTACCTTTTGAATTCGCCGTTTGAAACCATTTTTTGGGAACCAGTTCTGTTTATTGGATAATCCTAAGTTTTGGAAACTAGATTTACAGGTTATGTATAAGGGTTATGTTTCTTAGTTCCAAAGTTATATTTACTGAAAAAGGATTTTAATCCGTCGTTTTTAAACCCGTATCTTTTGAAAAAGGGTTTTGAATCCGTTTTCAATGAACAGACCCGGTTCTCTAACTTATTTATTCGAAAAATATATCCTTTTTATGCATTGGTATTATTTCTTATAATTTCTGAGAAATATTGTGAAATTAACTACCAACTTTTTTAATAATGACTATCACTTACATCAAACGAATAAAACTAAAACAAAATCATGTAGCTATGTGTTTCAACAGTTTATTTGCGGCGTATGCTACAACTAGAGGTATAGTTTTTAAAATTTATTTTTTAATGTTTAGCGCGTAGTTATAAAAAAAAACGTTTCCATGAAGGGATTAGGGAGAGCTTCTCACAAACCAGTGTGCTGTGCGCTTTCTAATTTTTCACTCACTGATTGGGACCTACAGTTTTCCATCGATCCCAAACGGTATTTTAGGAAGAGTTTTCATGGATAAGTACTCGATAGTGTCGCCATCACTAAGCGATGTGGCCGTCGTCGAGGGAAATGTAAGGTGGTGAAAGCAGGGATCGTACCCACGTTCTCATGCATAAGAGCCGCGCACACTAGCCATTGCACCACCGACGGCTCGCAGTTATAGTGATAGAAAATTCAGAAAGTAAACGTCCGCAGTTTCTTCCTCTGCTATCAACATATTTTGTAGTTGTTTTTATAATCAGAACAAAATTTACAATAATTTTTGTACATTTTCAAACATTGGTCGTGAACAGTAACAGACTATGCAGCAATGTAAGCGAAAACTTACCTCATAGACAAACTGCAGGTGTAAATTCGTCCCTCAATCAACTAAAATGTCAAAGCACAATAATACAACACCATCACAATGCAGGAGCAAACTTGCCTTGACAATATCTTCCTACAGTGAACATGCCGCACGAGAATAATCAAAAAAATCCTAACAATAATAACAGACTTGTTTTGACAGACGACCAAATGTCTAATTTCATAAATGTAAGCAATTCTCGGAGTGATGGTAATCTTACCACAACATAGCTTATTACCACAAAACAGCATTGGCGTGGAGCTTCTCAGAAAGTGGCCAATATTTATAAGAGATTTTGAATGAAGTACCACAGTCGCTGGAAACAGCAATGAGGAGAACCTCATTCGATTTAAATGTGTTTGCATGGTAAAGCTCGGGATGCTTTCCGGAACTTAATGTTGCCTGACATGGTTCTGGACATTATACCGCTTATGAACGTTTTATTTAAATTCAGAATGGGTCCTATTGCCATATGCGAGATATAGCGGAGAAGTTCCTCCCCATATACATAGGTTCGGAAGGAGGATGCAACTGCTCAACGGTTTTTGTTTACCCAACGTTCCCCAAGAATTATTGAGGCAGTAACTGAACAGCATTATGTCGACGACTTATCGACTCTACAAATAGTGTCGATGAGGCAATTGAGGTGGCTTTAGGTGTCCGGGCTGTGCATGCTCAATAGGGTTAGTAATTTTTTTTAATATCACAATGCTCTCGCAATATGATATACGGCATAAAAAAAATATGAATAAC
This sequence comes from Phaonia tiefii, assembly GCA_963931995.1. Taxonomy (NCBI): domain Eukaryota; kingdom Metazoa; phylum Arthropoda; class Insecta; order Diptera; family Muscidae; genus Phaonia; species Phaonia tiefii. The sequence goes on from OZ008369.1 coordinate 192,905,590, forward strand.
TGCGACTTTACTTTTTTGATATCTTCCGCGCCAAATGCAATTACTTTTACTAAAATCAGATTTTTTCCGTTTTCGATTTAGTCTGATTTTTAAAATTTAAAATTTTTTTTTTCATTTTAAATTTTTCATGTGGATTTTCTTAGTTAAGTTTGGTACACTGATTACGAATCTGTTGTTCGATAACTAATTGCTCATTTCATTTTCGAGATATGGAGATTTTAAAATTGGTTTGTGCAAAAGTAAAATTTTTGTGTGGTTTTTAAAATTTTTTTTCCATTTTTATTTTTCAATTGACGGTTCTGAGTTAGGTTTGGTACGCTCATTATGAATCTGTTGTTCGATCAATAATTGGTCATTCCATTTCCCGCATATGGCCTAATGAACGGTTTTGCTCAAACTCTACATTAAAATCGCTATATCTGGAAAACTAAATGACCATTTATTGAGCGAACTAAAGATTCGTAATCAGCGCACCAAACTTAACTACGAAACGCCAAAACGGATAAAACAAAATGCAAACGAATGGCCAAAATTCTCAACTACAGTTGAGATGGACATGAGCGAAATTCGCCGTTCCACTTTCAATTAATTTACAATATTTTTCAAGCTGGTTCAGACTTTACCGTGCTATTGGGAATTGGTTTTTATTAATTAGGCAATAAAAAAAACTTATTTACAAGATGATTCAGATGTCAAGTTTCTCAGTCTTTTGCATCCACTCAAGCCGAAAAGTCAAAAGCAAAGGGTGCCTTTGATAAACTCAATGTCTACATTTATGCATATGGTGTGGCAATAGTAAAAAATCGGACGCAATACGCATCTCAAGCCTGCGGACCTTAAAGAGATCTCATTAGTCTTCCCGCAAATCATCATGTCACAAAACTTATACTAATGAATTATCATCGTGCTTACCATCACCTAAACCACGAAAATAGTAGGGAGTAGCATACAAAATTGTTCGTAGAAGTTGTCAACAATGTAAAATCGATATGGCTAAACTAGTTCAACCCCAAATGTCACCTTAGCCATCTGCTCGCAATGGAGGATTTCAATAGTCATTTACTTTTATTGGAGTGGATTATTTCGGCCCCGTATCCATAATATCTGGCAGGAAGTCGTTAAAGCGTGGGGTGTGATGTTTACCTGTCTAACGGTTAGAGCAGTACATATAGAAATAGCGCATAGTCTATCAACCAACCGACTTTTTCCTGATGTGCTTTCAAAATTTTATAGGCAGGCGTGGTGACCGGTTTTTAAAAGAGGTAGTAAAAATCATAAAATTCGATGATGTTTAAACTAATTTGGCTTACAAAGCAATATCTTGGACGTTTAATCCGACGGCAGCACCCCATATGGGAGGGGCATGGGAGAGGTTAATAAGATCTATTAAAACTATTTTGTATAAAATATCTCCCAGTCAAAAATTAAGCGATGAAAGTCTCAGGATCGCTTTTATAGAAATTGAGCCAATAATAAATTCACGCCCCCTAACTTACGTTTCATTAGAAATTGAAGACAAATAAGCTATTACGACAAATCGCCAATACGAATGGGGTCTAACCATTTTGTGAAGCTGAAAACATCGATCACAAAATGTGTCTGAAACAAAGTGCAATTTTCGCGAAGATGTTTTGGCGCCGATTGGTGAAAGAAATGTTGTCACCGTTAACAAGACATAGCAAGTGGTTCGGAAAAGTGAAGCCGATTAAGGAGGGAGGCATTATGATTGTTGTTGACGAAAACGCCGAAAGAAATTCGTGGCTGAAAGGAAAGATTATAAAGGTGACCAAGGCCAAATATGGGCAAGCTCCACGAGCAAAAATAAAGACTAAGGGTGAATCAGTCACTTCGCGTTACTTTTGTCGTTTTGGCAGTTTATAAAACGTCACAGCTGTTCCGTGACTACCTGCGTTGATATACGTTATTTAATAGGTAGTTTATAAAATGCAGCGCAACGTTTTTGATCGATCACTTCAGCTGTAAAATGCAACACGCCACTAATTTAATATAGATTGGAAAATTTGTACGACTTTGGAAAACAAACCAACCTAGGTTTTTTACACACTTTAGTCCCATTTCCTTAAATATTCCCAGTATGCAAAATGAGTCGAAATCATATCGACACTACATCGATGTTTCTAAATAATAAATCGATATCGAATTCGATATCATGTCGAAAAACGTAGTCATTTCGTATAAATTATGCAAGACGATATAGAGTATAAATGTGGATGATAGGATAACAATATAAAATTCCAAAGTGAAACAAATTATATAAAAGTTTAAGGAAAGAACGAAAATTTAAATATTACGGAACTAATTTTAACGACGAAATTTAATATTAGTATCTTTTTCTAATTTATTTTAAATGTTTTTCACTCCTTGGTGCTACATTTTGTTACCTACTAAATGCTTCTTCATCTTCGAATGCAGTTTGCTATTTATTATTTTCTTTTAGACTCAACACTCTGTTTAACGGTAGAAAATGGCTGTCCTGGTAAAATTCGGTAGCATGGCAATTGAGATATTAAAAGTGGGCTCAGACTCCTTAATGGCCTCTATAATTGGGAGCAGAAGATTTGAAACAATAAGTAGTTGTATCTTAAATTTATTTTGTATTGACATTGTTTCCTACCTTCTTTTTCATCTTTATTTAGGTTTGTAAATTTTGTGTTTGATTTTTTTTTATTTGAATTAAATTTTTTAATGTTGGCAGAAGTCAAAAATATTGATGTTTCTCTCAAAGTTTAAAAGTATGTTTTTATATTTTCTGTATGGCACGACATTATTTTATGAATTATAGGTTTTATATTGTGTTTGTGACTTTTTTTGTTTGTCTTTATTTTGGTTTCGAATTTAAATGGCGGTTTACTCTCAAGACTACGTAAGACGATTAATAAATTTTAAAAAAGTATAACAACCGAATATGATTTAGGCGAGCAATTGCGATATATAAAATGTAGAATACACAATGACAATACCATTTAAGGCTTAAATTTTTATTCTGTAGTTCGACCCTTTCTTTATCAATAAATAATCAATATTCTTCGAGCTTGAGGTCAGATTTGCTGTTGTTGTATTTATTTTCCACGACATTTCGCTACTCCTTTGTGTAGCATCATCAGGAGATATAAACAATATTTAACAATTAAAACAAAATAACAATTGTGAAAAAATTATGTCAATTTAAAAATGTTCAAACAAATTTTCCCCCCTTTTTTCAAAATTTTCTGAAGTTACGCAAACAAAAATAATGGTCGTAAAAAGTTCATATAAATTAACCCAAAGAAAAATATTAGATTGATAAACAATTTGTGCTTAAATGGTTCTGCTTTTTACTAATTAAATGTCTGTAAATTTGGGCTACATTATCTGTATCTGTTTTATAGTTAATTCTTTTCAATGTTGGTGTAGTAATTATGTGTAGCATTTCGAACATATAACGACGTTAATAATTGTTTTCTTTATTTAAAACCGCTGTATCCTGAACGTTTGGGTAATGATTTAAACTAGCACAATGGGATGTTTTCTGTGTAGAAATGTGCCTGTATTTCTGATCTAATTTGTGTCCTGCAATTCGTGTGCTTAGTTTATTTTTTGTAGTCCCTACATATACTTTGTTACAAACCTCGTTGTAAAAACGTCGTTATATGTTAGAAATGCTACAAATAATTACTACATCAACATTGAAAAGAATTAACTATAAAACAGATACAGATAATGTAGCCCCAATTAGTAAAAAGTAGAACCATTTAAGCACAAATTGTTTATCACTCTAATATTTTTCTTTGGGTTAATTTAAACAACAGCAACAGCAAATTTGACCTCAAGCTCGAAGAATATTGATTATTTATTTAAGGCTTATGTTACAAATTATTAATACCGTTTTAAAATTAATGTTAAATATAAAAACTTTATTAATTTGAATCTTGAATAAGTGGGATACAACAGTTAGAAGGCTCAATATTGAAACGCAATATTTTTCAAGGAACAGTTTTTTATATTTTTTATCAAATTCGGGAGACAAAAGTACATACAATTCCATATATTTACCTCCCTACTTCCGCATCACATCGAACATTATGGCAATATGCATTAAGAGTGAGAGCGACAGGTCAGAATAATATAGACAAATGCCAATCACAAGCATAGAGGAATTTAGGATAGAGTATTTTATTCTCTCATCTGACGTTTCATTTGACACTCTTCGTCGTAAGTTGAGACAATTAATTATTGAGACAATTAATTCGTCTATACTAAATTCCTCTATGATCACAAGAACAACAAAGACAGCACAGGACCCGAGCATTATCACGTGCCTCATTTCTTACATTTTCTTTTTTACTAAACTTAATATCTTTATGTTCTGAAGACTAAAAATGGAACTGTTAGCTCAAAAGTATATAACCTATTTATCGAATGAACCTATAACAACAGGATTATTGTTATGATATACATATCGCACCCTAACAACAAAAGAGTCATAACTCAAAATTTTCAGATTTTAATTTTTTGCTTGAAAACAATAACCAAGGACCATTTCTATCCGCTGTAAAAATCTGACGTCGTTTACTCTTCCCTTTCGTCAAAAAAGCACCGTATGAATATGTCTATAATTCAGTATTTTCATTCATATTTCTAGTTTACAGTTTTTTGGCTCTACTGAAAATTTGAAAATTTTGAGTTATTACTCTTTTGTTGATAGGGTGCGATATGTAAAAATGTGCACCGCTAAAACAACCCATCTAGTTCAAAGGCCTATCTAATTAAAGTGCAAAATTATCGGCAGTAACTTGTAACGAATTTTATTAATATTTTTATGCAAATATTTATGTTTAGGCCATTTAATCAAATTATTTGTTTAGAGTTACTTAAAAGTACATTTTTTATCTACGTAGGTTACTATTTTGGAGGTACTTTTGTATATTTTAAAAACATTGACTAGTTATAGCATCGAAATAGACTAACCTCTTCGATTAACTATAAAAATTAAAAATATTCAAAAAATCTAAACCTGATCTATCGAAACAGATTATTTAATTCGATTAAAATTCTAAGAAAATGCATTGTAAAATTTACAAAAAAAAAATAGACCAGATGTAACATTGCAATAGACTCTTTTTATCGACTAGACGATAGACCTTCAAATTATTAAAAGTATAGACTAAATGTCGTAGCGAAAAAGACTATTTTTTTTCATTAAACTCTAGAAAATTTCGAAAAAAGGAGCCGGCTCGAAACATTGCAGGCTGGAATTGTTTTTATTTGCAGTATTATAAACAATAGCATTCTTAAAATATGTTGATCTATTGAAATAGAGCTATTTTTTTAATCTTGAGTGCAGTGCAATGGCTGCAGTTCATTCAAGATAACTTTTTCTACTTTATTATTTTTTTATTGTAGTTGGGCAACTCTATAAACCACAACTGTCAGCGACAATTTTCGTAAGCGAACGCAATCTCGAAGTGAATTATAAACTACCCTTTTTGACTTTGTCTTACGTTCACTTTCGGGACTTTTAGAATACTAGCCTAAAAATGGTATAATGGAGCGACCAGCGGCTAATGAAGCTGTTCTACCGACTTTACCACTTATAGCTTATACCCTTTTCACATTTACCGCGTTTCAGCTGAAACGCCGGCGTTTCACTCTCCTTCGATGATTTCAGCGAAACACACTTTAATTGGCACTTATTTCCATACGAAAAAAAACGCAAACATTATGATCTTTTTACTGTAGTTTGTTTGAAACCACAGTAAAAATGAGAGAGAGCACAGTGTTGTACTCCAATGGAAGTTAAAAAAAGGAGTAAAATGGAAAAATTCCCATTGCTGGTTCAAAGCAAATGTCAGAAAAATGAGGGAAAACAAATCTGTTTGTTTACATTATGTATGTATCAATGTTATTTTATATTTCTTTATTCACAAATGTGCGTTTGTGTTGTTTACAGTCAATACAGAAAACACAAAACAGAAATGAGAAATGTCACATGAAACCATAGTAGTTAACAAAAGTACAATGTGAACACCATGGCTTCGAAATGATCTCAAGAGAGCGAAACGCGGTAAATGTGAAAAGGCTATTATTCACATTTACCGCGTTTCAGCTGGCCTTTCAGGATCAAAAAGTAGAAAAAGTCAAATTGCCCAGATACAGAGCTTTAACCTCAACTTGCTCAGCCAGATGGCAGGTTTTTGTTCTGTTGACAGATAGCCATAACTCTTACCTTTCCAAAATGACCTAAACGAAGCCCAGATGTCTTACCGTTCCAAAGTTATGACCATTTTACTGAAATGCAAAAATGTTGGTTTTTGTTTTTGGAAGCGAAATAACTGCACACATTTATTTCTTTTTCTAAATTAACACGTTTAAGATTTTATTTTATTGAAATTTACAGAATCAATAAAAAAAAGTAGAAAAAAGTCAAATCGCCGACATACAGAGCTGTCGGAAAAAAATGGAAAAAAAATCACATAACCTCAATTTCATCAGCCAGATGGCAGGTAACTTATGCTGGCAGGTAACTTTTCTGCTTAAAGATAGCCATACCTCTTACCTTTCCAAAATTACCTAAAGGAAGCCCAGAGGTCTTACCGTTACAAAGTTATGACAATTTTACTGAAATGCATAAATGTTTTTTCCCTCGACGTTGGATTGGACGAGCTGGACCAATCGCCTGGCCGCCACGATCTCCAGATCTCACACCACTTGATTTCTTTTTGTGGGGCCACATGAAAGATTGTGTGTATTCTGTGCAGATCCACAATCGTGAGCAGTTACTTGCACGCATTGAGGAAGCTGCGGTGAAAGTTCGTGAAAAGATGAGTGAACTAAACGGCTGCAATTGTGTTTAGTTGAAAATGGGAACCACATTGAAAACTTCCTTTAACTTCAACTGTTTTTTTTCCTTATGTGTTTGATTCTTCAGCCAAAAATTTCAGTAAAATAAAATCAAATAAATGTGTTCTGTTATTTCGCTTCCAAAAACAAACATCCGGCCACTGGCTCAGAAGTTAGCAACTTTACCCTACTAGCCTCCGACCATCAATCCGAAAATTTTGAACCCGCTGCCATTTCGCATCCTTGCATTTTCGGACATGGTTCTAGTAGACTTTTCTTCATGAAATGAGCCAAGGAATACGCTGGGGAAATTTGTCCGGAACTTCCTGAAGCACCCTGTATATCTACGTTTTTTATAATTCTCTGTGTAGAATAGATGTATTTTCGAAATCTGGATAGTGATTGAAATCTCTACAGTGAGTTGATAACGCTGTTTTCGTTGTTGAATTATAATTCCTATACTTTTGGTCATGTCTATGTCCTGCTATTCTCGTTTTTAATTTAGTCCCTGTCGTTCCTACATATACTTTCTGTTCTGTTGTTCAATATCTTTACCACCACATGGTATTTTATTTACTAAATTTGACATATCTGATTTTTTTAATCTATCTTTAGTTTTTGTAAATAATCTACCAACATTATTATTTATCTTATGTGCGATTTTATATTTCCCTTTGTTATATATGTCTGAGTTTTCTATCCTTTCCGAAAACCCAGGTACATAAGTTAATGATTTATAAACTTTCGGTTCTAAAATTTTATCCCCATTGCGGGATTTTCTAATATTGTATTGTCTTATTAATTTGCAAATGAGTTTAGTAGGAAAACTATTATCTATTAATATATTTCTAATTATTTCTTTATTTTTCTTATGGAATCTATTATCACTTATTTTTAATACTCTATCTATTAGATTTTTGGCTGAATTAATAATAATTCTTTTCGGGTGTTTTGAAAAATAATTTTTAATTCTACCTGAGTAAGTTGGTTTTTGATACCAATCTGTTAATAATTTATTTCCTTTCCGTATCTCCAATGTGTCCAAATATGAAATTGAAGAATTCACTTCTTTTTCAATAGTAAACATGATGCTTTGATCAAATGAGTTTAAAGTTGTTAATAAAATGTCAATCTCATTCTTTTTCACTATACAAAATAAGTCATCTACATATTTTATTATTATTTTTGGTTTTACTGTCAATTTTTCTAAACATGTATCTAATAATTTTTCCATTGCGATATCTGCTATTATTGGAGATGCTGGAGAACCCATAGGAAGTCCTTTTAGCTGTGTATATATTCTTCCATCATATTGAAAATATCTATTATCAACAATGCAGAATTTTATAATTTTCATGAATAAATTTTTATTCATATTTGTTAGCTCTGAAATCTTGTTCCAATTTTCTTCTATAATTGTAATGGCCAAAACAACTGGAATACTAGGAAATAACGACACAACATCAAGTGATATTAATTTTCCATTATTTGCAAATTAATAAGACAATACAATATTAGAAAATCCCGCAATGGGGATGAAATTTTAGAACCGAATATAAAATACCATGTGGTGGTAAAGATATTGAACAATGTGAGAAAGTATATGTAGGATCAACAGGGACTAAATTAAAAACGAGAATAGCAGGACATAGACATGACATAGACATGACAAAAAGTATAGGAATTATAATTCAACAACGAAAACAGCGTTATCAACTCACTGTATAGATTTCAATCACTATCCAGATTTCGAAAATACGTCTATTCTAAACACAGAGAATTATAAAAAACGTAGATATATGTTAGAAATGTTACAGATTAATAATGTTCCATTTGAAAAAAGAATAAATTTTAAAGTAGACACAGATAACTTAGCTCAAAATTATAGATGTTTATTAAATAAAAATAAAAATGTTAAGAATAGGGGAAATTAAAACAAAGTCCGCGAATTTTTGCGGTCTCGCGGTTTTATTTTTAACAATTTAGGAAATTTTAGAGTTTATTATCAAGTTTGCAATTTCTTGAAATTTTGCAATGTTAGTGATTTTGTGAGCTTTCTTACTCTTTAGAGCTTTGGCGATTTTTAATTAATGTTGGAAATCGTTGTCATAATGGGGTTGGCAAGGTTTTGCGGATTTTCGCGTATTTGGCGGTTTTTAACAGAGTTTTTGCCATTTCTTTTGGTTATAGTGATTAGTAGGTAATTGTGTAACTTGTTTAAAATTTTGGTAATTTTTCGCTAATTTTCGCAAGTTTTTATCAGTTTTCGCAGTTTAATAAGAAAGTAGATACGTATAACTTCACTAAAAATTGTAGAATCTTAATTAATAAAAACAAATAGGTTAATAATAGGATAAATTAACACAAATGTCTTAAAATATATTAAAATTTTGTTCAATTTAATATTTCTACTTTCTGTAAACTTTACTGTATTATAATATGTATAAATAGTATTACTTTTCATTATTTGTCAACAATTTTCATTTTAGTTTGCATTGATGTTTGTTTGTTATAATTAATATAAAATCTTTCCTGAAGAAGATTTCCAAAGAAAATCGAAATATCGAGAAAACAAAAAAGTTGGATGAAATCTGAAGAGACCGTAAGCTGGAATAATTAGTCGAGAATAACCGACAATACGTCACAAAGAGTTGACGTATATAGAGAGTCGTCGTCTGAAAGCACATGAATTAACGAAAGGTTACCAAAAGAGAATCAACACAATCTCCAAGGATCGTAAGTCATCGTATAAAAGACGAAAAAGAAAAGCTTTAATAATATAGTCAACATAATTACGTGGTCTTGGGCCGACGATTGAAAATCGGTATTTTTGAAATTGTTGTTGTAATTGTGTAGCCGTCGCTAATGTGCTGTACGTTTGCTTCATTTGTTACCATTTTACCCAACCTTGAAATAAAGCAAATGATACTTTTTTTGATACTTGCAAAGAAACCATATTATATCATTTGTAATATAAGACGAACAAACATCGTGCGTCCCAGAAATCATTGTTTTAAGACAAAGTCGTGGCTGATGAAGGACTGGTGTATAAGAGCTGTTGAATGAGAAGGATATTCATGCTGTATTTTAACCAGTCGTGGATAAGGTGCAGAATGCTGGAAGTATTTCGGAGGCCTGAACGTAGCAAATAAACCAGTCCTAAAAAGCAGAACTTCTGCAAAATGTAGAGATCGGTTTACGAACTGTGTTATCAAAAAGCTCTAAAGGAATTTTTGACAATATGTGTGACTGAAAAAAAATTAAACAGCAAAGATTCCTAACAGAAAACTTGGACAACAAAGTTTTCGAAAAGAAACCTTTAAAAAAAGTCTTCGAAATAAATCGTTGGCAACCAAGTTATCTAAAACAAAACTTGGACAACAAAGTTTTGTAAAAGAAACTTTTGAAATCAGAGTCTTCCAAGCTAAATCGCTGTCATTAAAGGTTTCTAAAAGAAACCTGTGCAATCCATGTTTTGTAAAGAGAGACTTTTTTGTCAATAGTGTTTTCGTTAAAAATTTAGGGTCTTATCACATCTAACTCAGACGCACACTTAGTCACATAAATCACTCTGCGTTCGAGTTCCTATTTTTATATCGCTTTTTTCAACTTTTTTCAGAAACACGTGTTATAGTGTCGACATTTGTAAAAACACCCACTCACCATCATACATATAAATTCACAAACATACACTTGAATACAGAAAATCAACGTCATCTGTTTGAGTTTTCCGGTGGATTTGAATTCATGTGCTGTTGTAGGTTTTTATACCCAACTAAATCATAATTTATAACTATGTATTTGCAAAATGTACACTCAAGACACTTTATGCTGAGAAATAATATCAAATTTGATGTATATTCCTTTCTCATCGTTGACTTCTGACAGAAGATATAACGATTTAGTCACGGCTGCTTTATGTGCTCTAAGTTCGTTTCTCAACGCAGGTTATCACTTGTACCTTTTGATGTGATTAACAAATAGGAAAGTGGTGTGATTCATTTTATGTGATAAGACTCTTAAATTATTGGTCAATATTTAAGAACAGTATTATATTTTTTTAATAAATAAAAAACCGTTTCCCATTGATTCCCATGAAGGGATTGGGGAGAGCTTCTCACAACCAGTGAGCTGTGCGCTTTCTAATTTTTCACTCACTGATTGGGACCTACAGTTTTTACACCGTTTCCGAACGGTATTTTGAGAAGCTTTTTTCATGGCTAAATACTCGATAGTGTCGCCGTCACTATGCGAGGTGACCGTCGCCGTAATAAATTTTTAGGGTGGTCAGACCAGGGATCGAATCCGAGATCTCATATACAAGAGGCGCGCACACTACCCATTGCACCATCGACGGCCATAATTTTAATAAATACTAAAGAGTTTTCCAATTTGATTGATGATTTCTTTAAAACAAGCACAATAACTGTTTTCGAAATTCAAATGTTTTTTATTTAATGTGAAGTACAATCGATAAAATTTTGTACTGAATAAAGCGACTTTCAAATGGCCTCCACGTCTTCTTTTGCACGAACGAATTCGTTGAAGCCTATTTTCGAGCACTTTTTCCACTAAATCAAGTCGTATGTCATGAATTGCACGTTCAATATTTACTTGTAAAGCGTGAACAGAATCTGGTTTATTGTTAAAGTCCAATGACTTCAAACAACCCAAAAGAAGTAGTCTAATGGTGTTAAATCACAACTTATTCGCAGCCATTCAATATCGCAATTTCTTGAAATAATTGAATATCCAAACTTTTCTCGCTATAATTCAGTTATTGCACGTGCTGTATGGCACGTAGCCCCCGTCTTGTAGGAACCAGATGTTGTCAAGATCAACTTCTTTCAATTGCAAGCCCAAATCCTATCTCAAAATCCCCGAAGTTGTGGTTTGAGACAGTCCCAACAGTTTACAACGTCTTGCAATCGATAAATTGCAGTCTTCAGCAACACTTTCCTGAACGACAGTAATATTGTCATTACTTAAAGCGGTTGTTTGTCTTATCGGCACTTGAGCATTATGTAAAGAATATGTACGCGCGTAATTTGCAACAATTCGACGAATAGCGAGCACAGGTGGACGATTATTGCGACCATAAAATTGCAAAACCGCACGAAAAGTTGTAATTGGAGAACGATTATTGTAATCAAAAAAATTGAATAATTTCTAAACGTTGTTCTTGCGTATATCTCTCCATGATGAAATTGTAAACAGTAATGAATACAAGGAATAAAAGACAGATCATGACATACTACAAATGGGCAAAACGTCACTTGGAAATCATATCACACAAATTGGAAATGTGACTCAATGACTCTCTTATAATTGTTCTTATTTTTTGTTTTTCTACATGTAGCAGCTTTGTTTATATTTGAATTTAAATGATTTCAAGAAAAGAACAGTTATATAGTAATTTTGGTGTTTACGGTAGCAAGTGGCCGTCGGTGTTGCAGTGGGTAGTGTGCGCCCTCGTGTATATGAGATCCTGGGTTTGATCCCTGCTCTGACTACCTTAAATTTCTTTGGGCGGCGGTCACCGCGCATAGTGCCGGCGTCACAATCGAGTATTTAGCCATGAAAAAGCTTCTCAAAATACCGTTCGGGAACGGTGTAAAAACTATAGATCCCAATCAATGAAGTATAAAACTAGAAAGCGTACAGCTCACTGGTTGTGAGAAGCTCTCCCAAATTTCTTCATGAGATGTGATGGGTAACCATTTATTTATTTTTAATTTGTTACTCAGATTTCATCACTTTGTACTTAAATTTAATTTGACACGCTTCGAAAAAGTTCCCGGCGCGTTCTATTTATAAATAGTTAACAACGCTGGTTAGAAGTAACAAAAAGGATGAAAAGGGTAGAGAAGAAAAAAAGTGCGCAATTTGGCAAGCCTCGTAAAAGAAAAAAGTCGACGCGATTCACTCAAACGTATTTCTGTCTCACGTCATAACATTATTAATTCATACTTTTTACGTACTTTATGTAATTTTATTTAAACATGGTAGGAATTACTATAGTTAGATACAATAACACCATAAAAAAACTGCTCGTGAATTGAAATATTCGATGAAGAGAGTAAGAGAGAGAGCAGAGAAACGAGACGCTTCACCCGTTTTCTTTATTGTCATTCCACTCCGTAACTAAATTTTCTTCTATACACTTTCATCCTTTTTGGAAGTAATTATGTGTTTCCCTGTAATTAGGGTTGCCAGATGTTTTGAATTCGTCGGTATTTTCCGGAGGTCGGAGTATTGAAGTATTTTCGGGAAAATTCCCGACTTATTGCAGTTATTCTTCAAAGTTATAGGAATATCGTAGCAGTCCAGTAAAATGAACATACATAATAATAATATTATCATAGGTACGTGTCTTACCATTGAGAAATGTCATATAGAGCTCTCATTCTTCTCATCTGAAATTTCCTTTCACAGTATTCCTGGGGCGGTCGCTGCGATAGAGAGTTATTTGACGAAATTTGACTTACACCAGGTGAATTACACAAATTATTGATTTAAATTTTGCATGTCGTTTTGATGAAAAACTCTGAAATTTGAACGTATTTTGGACTTTTTTTATATTTTTTTGTAGCATATATTTGTAGTGTATATACACAAATTTTTAACGCACAAAACGAAATGCCGTTGCTGATTTATTGTTGGTTGGCTTGAGCCATTGCCTCTATCTGCTATTATTAAACTAATACTTTCCAACATCCAATCGCCCATCTGCAACACACCAAATGTCATTAATTTACTGAGAGAGTTGGCTACTCTATACGTATTTACGGTATGTGTCTTACTTTCTAGGGGCAATATCATGGTGGCTTCATATTTAAAAAGTATGTCAAAGTTAGAGAAGTTGGATCAAAACTGTTGGATACGTAACTCGGAATCATCAAACACAAATATTATACAGCAGTGATTAGGGTACTTGTTCAGGATTCGGAACAACAAATTAGCTAGGCTGATGTCTACAATCAGGAGAGACGGCCCGAGACAAATACGTCCGTAATATTGATGGATCTAATTTAAAAAAGGAACCGTTAGGTTCTGACTCTAGAGATATCACTGTGTTAATGATGTAGTGCATACTACTAATTTGCCTCGAATAATAAACAAATAAATTTGTAAACCCTATTTCTTATAGCCACCACATTTATTAACCAAGTTTCTTCAATCTTCTATTTGTTAATAAAAAGGCACAACCCAATGTAATATGATACTGTTTGTTGTCCAGAGATATCCCGCAATTTTGTCATGGTTATCCAAACATTTTGCATTCGGCATCTGACAGCCATTTCTGTAGTTTTACCAAACGGGTTCTTGAAACCGAAAAACTGACTGAAGTATTGCAAGAGGATCTTAGAAGTCCTCAATTTAGAAACTTGTTGGACCCATAGCCTACACTTACCAAAAACTTACCAACCAATTCATACTGCCACAGCTGTAAAACATTGGATTCATGAATAAAATGTGGAACTTCTGCCCCATATTCACCCGATTCAATATGCAACAAAAGAGTCATTAAAAAACGTGACAAATGATGCATGGAACTCAATGTTTTTATGTCATTTTCAATATCGTCGTAAAATTTTACAAAAAAACCAATTAATCTATTATTTTATCTAATTATTATTTTTTCGTTATTCAAGTGATACATTCAAAAACCATTGTTTTATTTAATGTAAGTATAGACAACTATTTTTTGGAGATGATAAAAAATTATTGTTCTTGTTTTGCTACGTTTCGACCTTATTCGTAATGAATTTCGTAATTCTCCTATACGTTCAAAGTTTGAGAAATATAATTCCTTATTTGAGTGATTCGCAGTGTAAAGTATTTATAAACTGAATTTGAAGTAATCTAGATCAGTCTTTGTATGAATTTTTATCGACTTCGTTGTGTTTCAAATCAGCCCACACACGTATGTATTTAGTCCGATTTGTAATGAATCCAAAACCTTTTATGAGTATATGTGTTATTGTATAGATTTGTATTCATCCCTTATAGACTTTAGAATCATTTGGCACCATACCAAATTGGTATAAAAACAGACATATATAAATTTAATATGAATTTAAATCAAACCCCACCCAATGTGCACAGAAACGGTTAGGGATCCGTTATGAGTCTGTAAAAGCATAAAACGCGTATCTATGTTGCTAAAATACAAAAACTGAAACAATCCGCAAAAATTTATATTATATATAATTCATTATTGAAACGAGTAGGAGATGAATCCGAAAAAGTAGAAAAACGATCCGCGTTTTCCAGATACATTTTATACTTTAACAGATTCGTTATGATTTCGTACGTGATTTCCCCTTTGGACAAATTATACGATGAAGTGAGCCCGTCTTGAATTCGAAACGGATGCATATGGGACACTGGATATGTGCATTTATACCGATTTAGATTAATATCCTATCAGACTACGTATGATACGTTAAATGCAAATCATTATGAAATGCTGAATTTGAATCCATTTTTAATGATTTTCTGGTGACCTCACAACAATGCATATTTTTATGTTGTTGAGCGGTCTGTAAATCTTTTTGAAACAGGTCTATAAAGTAAATATTTGGAAACGGTGCTGTCTATTGCAACTGGTTCTAAAGTCGTTTATTGAATTCCAATAGAACCAGATGTACAGACATATGTATGGTACCCGAAACGTGGTTATAGGGGCCGGTTCCTTTAACCGGAATTGGAAACCGGTTCCAGCCAAAATAGCTTCTTCCAAAACTGATCATTGGAACTGATTGCAGTACCCCGGTTTTGAGACCGGTTTAGTTTTTAGAACCGGTTTTTAAAACAAGATCCAAAACGCCTGTTTTAGGAACGTAGTGAGTAAAGAATGCCTTTAGTAAAATTGAGTTCTGGATCTTCTAAGCCCGATTTAGAATCTGGTTACTAAACTGGAACTGAGATCTGACGCCCATAGCAGAACCGGCTTCTGTTGAAATCTGGTCTCAGTTGAATCGATTGACTCACTTGGATTCTGGAACTAGTTTTAGGATCTGGTTCCAAAAGCTTAAACCGA
Source organism: Phaonia tiefii (assembly GCA_963931995.1). Lineage (NCBI taxonomy): Eukaryota > Metazoa > Arthropoda > Insecta > Diptera > Muscidae > Phaonia > Phaonia tiefii. The sequence continues at coordinate 192,921,476 of OZ008369.1, forward strand.
GAACTGATTCCAAGTTGCACAACGGGTTTTTGAAACCGCTTGGTTGCTATTCACTACTAGATATCATTATATCTGCTATAAAATATAATTAGATTTCGTTTCACCGCAAAGTGGGGACAACTTTATTTTTAATTGTAGCACACCTGATATAATTATATATATATCATGTGACTTGCTCTGAATTCTGCCATGCCTAATCTGATGTAAGAACAAGACGAAGTAAAAACATATTTTATATCAGAGGACATATGATAATTATAGATTGGACCACAGATTGCCCATACTATCCCTTACTTACTTACTTATCCGGTCTCGAACAACCCCGGGCGGTCAGGCACCTTACAAAATGAAGATAACTTATTTCGCCAACCAATACGATCTTTTGCTTTATCTCTCCAGTTGGCAGACCTATTTTTTGTCCTCCCTTAAGTTCAGTTTCGTTGTGGTTCGTCTTCATTCATTCTACTGACATGGTCTAGCTAGCGCAGTCGCGTTATCCTGATCCTCTTAACTATGTCAATATCGGGGTAAATCCCATACAGTTCATGGTTCATGCGTCGCCGATACTGAAAATCATTAAAATTAATTTATGTATCCCTTAAATAAGTTAAAGATACATATGAATGTACCAGTTGCCTCAACGATTAGCTCTGTCAAAAGACCGCAGAAACTGAATTTACGATGTGTTTTAAAATTCCACACCCAAAATAAATTCAAACTTACATTAAATATTATTTAATTAAAGACGTATCTACATTGAAAGAAACATTTTCTTCGATGTTTTGACGTTGCCACAATGAAAAGTGTCGTGTCTCCGATAATTTGGTAGTCGCTGCAACGAAAAACTTCATACATTATTTCTTTGACAATATTTCATTTCGGTGCTGCAACAACTTACTTTTCGTTACTGAAAAAATTTTACTTAATTTGAATTTGAAAAAAAATCGCTTAAAAATTAAAAAAAAGTAAATGCATGAGATTTAAACTACTGATATTTGTTTTATGTCTTACTTTTTATAGTTTATATTTATTATGTGTTTATTTTGGAGGTTTGCAAACATTTATTGTAACGAAAATAATTTTTAAGCAGTCGAAAAAATGAGAGATCGTAAAATAAAGGCCAGCAAGATGAAATGGTGAGCGTGAATGGTGGGTCACGTACACATCTTAAATCAGTTGCTATTCAACAACCGAAAGTGGTAGACATATTTCTCCACCGGAATAATTTAAATAAATTTGTTGAAACAGACTAATTAGTTATACTTATAATATTTATTGTGAAAAAGAAATTCTGTGAATTTTTGTGATTGCTGTGATCGTGTATTTAACTTGAATATCTATAAATCAAATAGATAACTAAACAGAATGCAAGGAGCAACGCGACAGCAAAGAAAGTGACGCGTCGATAGCAAAAAGCTACCCCTATACATGTAACTGTATGTTTGTGTGTGTATATGCGCGTGACGGTACAAATCGCAAAAACAAAATTTCGTAGTTTTGTGTTTTACCCATAATCTGCTCGCGCTTGTTTCGGTGTATTGGTACTAGGATTCAGAAAAAATCGAGAGCCATACATACATTTTCCGGGCAGCCGAAGTCAATGAAATCGAAGAAGTCAAAGAAACAAAGGATTTCAAGTAAGACGAACATAAAAATATCAATCTAACGAACAATCAAATGAAGCCAATCGAAATTTTAAAAAAGTTGTTAAAAATAAATAAAAGTGCAGTTGAAAGAAATGCTTACAGAGCGAACAATGGCTTAAGGACGGGAGGTTTTGGCGCAACAATTGAATGACAGAACCCTCATCGCAACAACAATTGCATGATTTAAGAAAACAATAATGCGGTTCTATGTTAAAGGAGTAGAGCTTATGTTCATGGTAAGTACAGACATAGATACGTACATATCTTAAATAGAGATCTTGATAATAAATTCCTTATATTTGTTTTTAATTGCAGGACCTGAATACGACGACCACAATAACACTCAAAATACATTGTCAACATGAAATGTATTTAATATATTCATATAATTGAGAGCTATTTGCGAAATAAAAATTAAAAAATTATTATCAAAACACCTGCAATGTAATACTAACAGTGTATTTATGTACAATTGTCAATATATAAATTCAAACACACTTCAAGACATTCATTGCAGCAATGAAAAAAAAAAACATTGTAGTAATGAAACAAATTCATTGCAACAATGACTCACATTCTTTGCACCAATGAAACAAATTCATAGCAGCAATGAAACAAATTAATTTCTGTAATAAAACATATTCACTGCAGCAATGAAATAAATACATTGCAAGAACGATACTTATTCATTGCAACATTGAAACAAATTCATTGCAGAAACGAAACAAATACGTTGCAATAATGAAACAAATTCATTGCAACAACAACCATACTTTCACCACATTAACGAACAATTTTCAGTTGATGAACACATTTTCATAGCGGGAATGGAACTGTACGTTAGCTCACTTTCGATGACAGAAGTTGTTGGGGTGATGAACATTTTCAGCCCCGTGACGATGCTTTTCCATTCAGTGTAGTATACAGTTAAATTCAAAATATTCTAGGTACATTAATTTAACTCACAGACACTAATGTTCTTAAGTTAGTCGATAAATATCGGATAACTGAATAGCAATTGAAAGTTAACTAGAGGTTAACTTTGCATTTTGTTTAACAGCGGCGAGTTAATGTAAGCCGTCATATTGCTAAATACCAAAACAACAAAGAGGAACAACCAAATAGTATAATGTAATTAAGAAATAAATGAATAAAATCGAAGTCATTTAAAAATAAAATTATATTAAAATTGTGTAGGCGCACAAATACAACTATTTAAAACCGAAAATTGTATTTTATTCAATCTAACATGATTGATTAAAGGTTAACCAACCAACATTGGGTGGTTAAATCATTGTTAACCATTGACTGAAAAACACAATTCGCTGTTCAACTAGAATTTAACTAAGAAACGAAGATCAACACTAATCAGTTTGGCTTCTCAACGCGTCATGCAGGGCGAGTCAGTCACGACCAGCCGAATTTCACCAGCGCATTCCTTGGCTCATTTCATGAAAATATGGCCAGTACGACCATCCCCGAAAATGCAAGTGTGCGAAATGGCAGCGATTTGAAAATTTTCGGAATGGCGGTCGGAGGGTAGTAGGGTAAAATTGATAACTTCTGAACCAGAGCTCAGATTGTTGGAGAGGTCTTTGGGAATCCTTGCGGAATCAATAAAAAAAATTTAAAAAAGTGAAATCGCCGAAATACAGAGGTTTAAAAAAAGAAAAGAATGTGCACATAACCTCAATTTTTCAGCCAGATGGCAGGAAACTTATGTTATTTTTTTTGTCTCTTAAAAGATAGCCCTACTGCTTACCTTTCCAAAATGCCCTAAACGAAACCCAGAGGTCTTACCGTTCCAAAGTTATGACCATTTGACTGAAATGCAAACATTTATTTTTGTTTGTGGAAGCGAAATAACAGCACACATTCATTTTTTTTTGTAAATTAACACGTTTACGATTTTATTTTGTTGAAATTTTTGGCTGAATAATTGGCTGAACTTTGATTGTGGTAGTGGACATATTTTCATGAGACGAGCCAAGGAATACGCTGGTGCAATTCGGCGGGTGGTGGCTGACTCACCCTGTATAACATTTTGTTAAGTATGTATTTGGGTTGCAGCATGGGTGACTCTGAAGTTGCTCGGTTGTACAATATGTGATCTCTTTAACAACAGAAATAAGTTCACAATTCTGTGTAGTAACAAAATCGTATAATATATAAGTACGTACATATAAACGGAGGTCCCGAGTATAGGATAAAGTTGTTTGCATGGCTACAAACTAAAACAAAAGCTTTTGTAAAATTCTGTTACTCTCAAATGAAAACTAAACTAGTATAGAAATTGCAGGCGGGTTAACCGACTAAAACATACGTTCACCCTAAGTCATGCACTGAGTACGAGTTCTATTTAGAATGGTTGCTCCATATTTTAGGATAATTGAAGATATGAAGGTATTCATTTGTTTTTTGCTACCGACGAATGTTAAATATTTAGTAACAGAATGGCATTGGAAAAATATTCTCCAATACTAAATTTAATTATGATCTGTTGCGTTTTTTTAAATTATCATGCCTACCAACCAATTGTCCGATCGACATTCGCATATACCAAACTAATCAGAGTTTTGGGAATATATGACTGGCGTTTGACGAAATTTGCCTAACAACAAATTTCATAATGATCGGTTGTGTTTAAACGGGAGTTATTGTTCCAACCGAAAACCGGCTGCCCAACTTTTCTATCGGAAGTACCTGAATGTGAGCGACCAAGTTTAATCTAGCACAATAAGGAGCCCTAACGGATACTTTTAATGCAAAACCAAGTTTTCTCAAATAATTTTCAGCGTGATCGGTATTGATTTACGGCACCTATTTTATTGCACATTCAGGTATCAAGGCAGACAGACAAGACTTAATAGTCCAACGATAACTACGGTATAATGCGAATCATTCTACCCGTTACATATTCCCATTATTACCATGAGTGAGGGTATACAAATGGCATAAATAAATGCAAGCAAAAAACCCCTGAACACAAAAGCCAAAAAATCATCGAATTTCACAATTGAAATACTTTCCATTTAAGTAATTTGAAACAAAACCAACATTGTTGGTTCTACAACCAAAACCAGGAATACATACAATGGAAACACAATACCCAGATGCTATGATTCCGTGCTTTGCTTTTGCTGTTTGTAGGTTGTGATTGAGGCTTTTGTATGTAGTACTAAAAGTTTTGATATGAAACTACACTAAACTTGAAACAAGTTAGAGACTACTTGATTACAAGGTTATATTTGTAACTCAGTAGGAATGTATAAAAATCCATCCAGCAGCAGCAAAAAGACTGGCATAACCATTGAAGAATTCATCACTATTTTTTGGAATCGTGTTAAAATTCGCAACTGAATGGCATTAAATCTAAGACTTTAATGTAAAATGAGACTACAGTCAATGTCAACAAAATTTTTTCAAGTTATGGACTTACATCAAACATGTCCAATAATAACTACAATTGGGTACACATTGAGTCAAAAGCAGAAATAATACAGCTCAGAGAAGTTGGGTGCTAGCGCTCCGTGCGATGGAATGGGAAAGTAACAAGAAAACAAATACAATAAATTAATATAGGAATACACATATATTAATAAGAGATAAAAGACAAGATAAGAAAATAAAATAAAACTTAATAATAATATATACTTAACGGTAAGATCAAAAACCGTTAACCAAATATAATTCACGGATAATAAAAAAATACTATATCGATTACAAAAAATACTATATCGACAATAAAGTGGCTGGTGGAGGACCATCTGGAACATGAGGAACAGGACCTGGAACAAGAGCATGAACAGGAACAAGAGAAATAGTAGACAGCCGCCACAATTTAGATGGAACGAGAAACAGGAGCATTAGGATAACATCGAAGGAGATAAATATGTACGAACATCTGAAGAAAGAAGAGCAGCAGGGTGGAACGATAACCCGTAACATTAAGTTAACATATTGGGAGGTAAACAATACAGTAACTGGAACAGGAAGAGCAGGAACATAAACATCAGGATCTGGCCTCAGACGCCACAATGAGGATGACTATGAACGGGAAACAATTTTTACGAAAGACACCAGAAGTGATTGAAGACAGGAGCGGGAGAATATACTAGTGGTTGGAGACACGGGTGTTTGAAGACAGAAGTGATTGGAGACAGTAGTCGTTGAAGACAAGAAGCATTGGAGTAATTGGCAACCGATGATACTCTTTACCGCACAAATTAAAAGTCTTTTAATCATGTTTGAAGAATTTATTATCGGTATAGTGTTATATACTTCATGATACAGGAGATAAATGAGGTGAAATGGGTTGTAATAGGCATAATCATATTGGCCAATTGGTAATATAATTGGATAAAACACATCTAGGCGTTCTACGGGGAATACTAAAATTTATTAGGAGAAAACTAGAGTCGATATAGTCACTAGTAAGTTTTATGACACGTAATTCATTAAACATATGGGAAAATCTACGAAATAGTTCGATTTCAATTTTGAAAAATGAAAAATTTCAAATTAGTGGCACACGTTTTATTTTAGCGTCAACTTCAGTGTCATCGTCTAACGAAAAATTGTGTCGGAACATATACACCTTTTTTTCTCATAGTGCCAAAGGCGTCAGCGAACTCAAAGAATTCCCAGAGTATTGTTCAGTTGCTCCGCATACAATTTTAGGTATATGCAGCACCCGTTGGCTTTCGCAGGAAGGCGTTGTATTAAAAATCGTTGAGCAATGGGATAGCCTAAAATTGTATTTCATTTCCTGTGTATATGAAGTTCAAGGAATTTCTGCTGGTGTTATCGCGGAGGGTATGACAAGCCAAATGAAATGTTATTTTTTATTTTTGACATATTTTCTACCCATTGCCAATAATCTTAGCAAAGAATTTCAAGCGGAAACTTCACGTTTACCGTATTTATACACTAGCATCAAATCTAATTTTCGTTTAATATTAAGCAATTTTATTAAAAACGAACTAACAAATAATATAGAAATTCAGTACAAAAATAAGCAGTATCAGATTGATACTTGTAAAATATTTATGTGCACTAAGGCAGAAACATATGCGGAAACTTATTTAAATAAGACTGAAAAATATGAAATAAAATCTGCTGTTTTAGAATTTTATATAGAATTTCTTGATCAGATCAACAAGCGGTTAGATTTTAAAAACGATAGTATAAAAACGATAAAAAAAAACGACGACTTAGCAATTCTGGAACTTGTTTTAAAATTCCCTAAGTTAGTTGACAGTGATCCCGATTTAATAGTTACTGAGTGGAATTTGCTGCGGCTCAGCGATATAAAGTCAATTTAAACATTAATGCTTTTTGGCAAAAAATAGCTTCTATAAAAAACGGATTAAATGAGAAAAGTTTCTCAAATATTTCTTATTTTATTTTTAATTTGTTATCTCTGCCACATAGTTCCGCCGCCGCTGAACGCAAATTTTCCACACTAGCCCTAATAAATCAACTGACTGAAATTTCTGTACTTGTTTTTGACAACTTTTGTCACACTACTTATGTACTTCATCCACTCAATTTTATAGCCAATTCTTCAAACGAACGCTATTGTTTGATTTAGAGGAATTGGTTGTTGGAATTTGCAGTAATTTTTCACAATGTTCTTTTCGGCAGTAGGAAATTAGGCCCCACGAAAATACACCACAAATTCAAAATGGAACTAGGCCTCAAGTTTGCTCCCAACAGTTTGAAATTCAGTTTGAATTTTTGAAGGAGTGAAACAACTACACCCCAACAAAAGCAAGTAGGCCCCAATAATTTGTGTTGTTTTCTATGTGTAAAATTGGGGATAGTTTGCTGTTTTTAAGACATGTCTAGTTTCATTTCATTTCATTTATTAATTTCATGAGAACCTAGCACAACAAGAATGATTCTTATAAATTACAGTGCTAGTGATATAAAAGTACAGATACACGAGTTTTGAATTAGTATACTAGTTGTAATATAAATAATAATAATAATAATAATAAAATATATAAAAATATTAGAATTTAAAAAAAAAAAAATTAAAAACAAAAAAAAACAACAAATTTTATTATAAATTCATCTTAAATATATAATGAGCTCCTTTTTAAATTTTGCAGCGTTGCCTATGCATTGTATATGGAGTGGTAGGTTGTTCCAAAGACGTGTAGCAGATATGAAAAATTGTCTTTCGGAAATTAAAAACTTAAAACTTTTGGTTTCCACGCTGTGATCGGCCAAATTTTATTTTCTCATATAAATAATTTGGTTCTTCAGTGTAGATTAATTTATGAAAAAATAAAATTGATTTATATTTAAGTATATTATCAAAGGGCATATTAAAGATTTTGTATGAGTAACTTGATATTCTATCTCTACGTTTTCTGTTGAATATATACCTAGCGATGTTGTTATATGTAACTTTAAGTCTTTGATAATCAGTACTATCACAGTTCTGATATAATTCACATCCATACAAAAGGACAGGTATAAGGTAAGTTTTCGCAAGAAGCATCCTAATTTGCAATGGTGTTGATGTCTGAACAGCCCAGAGGTTTCTTAACATTCCATGTACTTTCCCCACTGTAGCATTGAAATGGTTTGTCTATGACAGTTGACCATTGAAAGTTACACCGAGATTCAGTACAGTTTGGAAAAATGGAATATAAGAATTATTCAATACGATGGAATTTTCGAGTGCTAGGGTAGTCTTAGTCCTAGAAATTAACAAACATTTAGATTTGGTTGGATTAAGACAAAGACCATTTCTGGAGGCCCAAATGCTTATACTGTTAGATCTGTATTTATGTCCATAATGCACCTTCTGAAGTCCGCAACATTTGTACTTAAGTACAATTGAACATCATCCGCATACATTTGTATTTGACAATAACGAAGTACTTCTGGCAAATCATTAATATAAATGGACAACAATAATGGCCCCAAAATGTATCCCTGTGGAACTCCTCTTCTATTTGTGAGTGGTGCAGATCGCCTATTTCCAAGAAATATTTAACCAAATAAAAGGAAAAATATAAACAATTTTTTTGGAACTAGGGATTCCAGTACCCCTCCATTTTGCATATGTTAAGGGCTTCGGGGATTACATACGGTTTTAAAAGTGGCAAATCAAGAACTTGAAAAGTACGTTTGGTTTTTGTAGAATTTGATAACCTTCCTTATTAAGCACAAGCAGAAATTAAATATCAGCTTTTAATTTTGATTGTCGATAAAACGGGGGAATAGCATATCTCACAGACTTGTGGAAATCTTTAGCGTCAAACTTGAAAATGTTGGAGTCAATTTATTGTAGGGAGTATTGATAAGCTTTTTGTTTTTTATTTGAAATTACAGCATATGCAAACGGGAACGCCTTAAAATATGTTACTTCAGGTATTTTCGCCTAAAAATAAGCTTATTAACAGATAAATACAAAATGTATTTTATATATACGATACTTATAGTTTTGCAATGTATTATCAAAACGTTGTTAGCAACTTATTTTATTTGCGACCAAAGTTTGTTTTCAGGACCATAGCACCATTTTTTTTTAATTTGTTTTCGTCTATTGGATTCAAAAAAAAAACACGATTTTATTGGAAAATAAAATAAATTTAATTTGCTTCAAACGCTGTCTTGCTTAAGACAAAACGTATGCTTAAATTTACTCGGTTTTCGTACCGGACATTTCCAGTCATGTTGTCTTGCAGTGGTGGTAAAAATAAAACAAATGTAGGTACTTTATATACTAACCGCTTTATTCATAAAAAGTTGTCATTGGTTTGTTAAAGGTTTAAGAAGGTAAAGCCCAACAATTGTATTCATAATCAAAAAATTCCTCTGTTAAGAGTTCTCTAACGTCGCCATTTTTGTTGAACGTTTCACCCTTCTTTAAGGCCATTTTATCCGCATTAATACACAAAAGAAATAATTTTTTTACATTTCACGCGTACTGTACTTAAATATTTATGCGATAGAAACAATTCGAATTATTTTGTGAATATTTGCAGCGTTTATAGTGTCACATTATCCTGCCAAATAGTTTCGTTCCAATTTTTAAAATTTTTAACCAAAAAGAACTCTTGTTTACATAGTGATGTATATAAAATCAAAACATTGAAACTACAACCTAATATCCGGTTTTGTATTCGACTACCCAAAACTGAAATCCAATTCAATATGCTTTTTTGACACTTCTTCCAAATTTATGAATATAGGAAATATTAAATGATATTTTTACTGAACAGTTCTTTCCATTAATGTTTAAAATTTCGCAAAAATGCATTGACGCATTTAAATAAAAAAAATTTAATTCGGTCTATCGGTTATTGTTCATCTTGTTTTTACATCACAAGCACTATGAGAATACATAAAACAGGGTTGTCAGTCAATTATCTGTTCCCTAGTTAAAATACTCATTATGAATACCGTTCTAATAAAACCTCCGCCAAATATTAAAGCTTTCAATAACTGATGAATGCTTTAGAGCTAATTTAAAGATTTTTTATGAATAAGGCCGTAAGCCTTTTAACAAATGTGATTGTAGTTTATAGTTCTAAGTGCGAAAATGTATTTGTTGTATGGTATGGGAATAACTGCTATAACGAACACAAAGCGTGGCAGCCCGATTTTTTTTTTTTGTAAAAATAAAGTTGGTTTCGAATAGATTCTTTGTTATACCAAAAAAAAATTTCGGTTCAAAAAGATTCTTAGACACACCCCGCAGAAAAGTCCCTGTAGTGAGAACGCCTTTACGTGTTGGTATTTATATGTAATATCGATCGATTTGCAGAAAAAATTTAATTTAATTTGTTTCCAAATTCTGTATTTAAAAGTTTGTTTATTATTTACTTAGAGTAGAAATGTTACATCTAAGCGACGCGGCGCGGTCGATATTTGTTTGTTTCCAATTTCGGATTGAATATACGTATATAATTTACGTCACGCAAATTTAAGATATCAACAAGGTTAAGTCCAACGTCAAGAAACACTATTACCTAAATAAAAATTATTACTTCGACTAAAAGTATGCTAAATATTCCAAAGGTAAAAAAAATTATCTTCTGAGACTTTTGCACTAAATCCATTCTCTTTTTCACTAAGGTACAAAAAAAGTGAAAATTCAAAAAATTTTTCACTTTTTTCATATACACTCCGGTTCCCATATTTAAAGGCATTAAAAATTCCATGTTTAGCAGCCTGTATCTTTTGCAATTTGTAACCGATTGCAGAATTTTAAACTGGACATGGAAGCTAGACATCCTGGGATATAAACAAAAATCATGACAATAGTGGATTCTTAATTAAATAACCTTTTTTTGAGCAATTTATAAATAAAGTCCAAAAATTTCCTATTATTTTTGGCTCACTTGAATTAAGGCACTTTTACTAATTTTAATGAAAAACAGTTTTTCTTGTTTTTTAATTTATTTTATTGCTTTTAATAACTGCAAATATACGGAGTTTCATTGAGAGATATGTAATCCAACGAAATTTGATTCCAAGCATCTTTAATGGCCTGAATTAGTGACTGCTTGTCACCAAATTGTCTACCTCCTTCATAGACCTTACGAGATAACCAACCCCAGACATTTTCGATAATGTTTAGATCTGGCGAATAGGGTGGCCACTCAAGAATATTAACATTATGGATTGCAATGAACTCCTTTACTACTCTGGCGTTGTGTATATGGGCATTATCTTGTTGCAATATCCAAGATATGGGACCAAATAGTTCAATGAACTTCGGAAAAACCGATTCCAATAACGTTTTATAGCTTGCACCAGTCATTTGTGCACTTTGAAATTCATGATCGATGGTCCCATAGTACATAATAGTACCCCACACCATAACGCCACCCTCTCGTCTGCGATGACGGTTCAAAAAACACTCTTCTTTGTGCAGATTGTGGAGATAATAGTTGTAGCCATCAGGCCCATCCAAATTAAACTTCTAAATACAACAGTTCTCCAGTCATTTACACGACCTCTTGGCTGCACATCCCCTACCATGTAGTTTCTTGCGAATTGAAGCCGCTTTTCCTAACGAGGGGCATTAAGTGGCGGCTTTTTTTGTAATTTCAGGTATTTAAGATACTCACAGCTCTTAATTACTCTGCGTACTGATGATTTGCTCGCTTCCACTCCAGCTTGAGCTCTTATTTTTGACAAGGATAAGGCAGAATTATAAGCAATTCTGATGATTTTTCTTTTCTCATACGTAGATAAAGACAATGAAACTCCTATAAAATTTTTCCTTCCTATAAAATTTTTACCTACCCCTCGGGGTCCTTGATGTAATTGTCGACAACTGTTGGGCTCCGTCCAATTTTTTTAGCTATTGCGCGGTTTGAATATCCTTCAGAACGGTAAATATAGGTTTAAACTTTTGTGTTTTGCCATTTTGACTCGTAAAACGATTAAGATGTAATAAATTGTAATAAATAAACGCTCCCAACAAAAAATCACCGCTTACTTTAAAAGTTGTCTACTGTCTTAGGTGCTAATATATTTCTTTTTTCAGTAATTATGTTGCCAGCCAATGAAAAATACCTCTCGCCGCTGCACTGCTAGACGGAATTGATTGTACTTCAACCGCGAATTTTGATAAGAGAGGATAATTTTTTGCATTCATTGTCCACCACTGGGTAACGTCGAAGTCATTACTTAATTTTATAATTTTACTCCTGTATCTATCAACTTCTTTCTCCGAAGTTTCCGGTAATCTTACGCTTACATCAGTTAATAAGCCTAAGAATAAAAATTTAACTACATGGTTTGAAGAAGTGGCATTTTCAAAAGAAGCAGACGTAGTTTGGTTTGATGAGCCGAGGGCATCTAATACTAATGGTGAAGAAGTTGATGCTTCTGAAATATTTCTCGAGCTGTGATTTCGTGCGATGCAAAATTATTTTAGCTCTACAAGATCACCTTGTTGCAAACTTGCTGCAGGTGGTTATAGGAAAACTTCAATCCTATGCCATATATTTAAATTTGTCTTCCAAATGTAATCTACTCTTTTAATTGTATTTGCTTTTAGCGCCGTAATTATAGATATGTCTCCATTGGAAGTCTCCATTTGACTTTATGCACTGAAGGCAAAACAAAACACAAAAAAGGGGAGCTACATAGCTGCAGCTGTTTAAAAATTATATCGAAATCACTGTAGAAATGAAGCAACATTTTGACGGTTGCAATATTTATGCTTAGTATTCTATGAGTTTGTCCATTTTCTGCCAGCTCTTCTTTTATATCTGTCCAAGTATCCACAATGGACTTGAGCATAGTTCGAATTTCACCGTGTTGGGCATTAAGTCTCCACCGAGGTCGATAGCTTATGTTGTAGATTAGCTTTTTGGAAATATTTAACTATTTTCTGGCATGCGGTTAATATTGTTGCTAGCTCTGGTGTTTCATCAAATGATGTTTCCAAGACGTTTGAGAGTAAATGGCTTCTGCAATTTAGCCATATGTTATTTTCCAACGCTTTAACAACATTTGAACCTCTGTCGGTTATGAATTTAATAGATTCAATCAGTGATGGCAACTTAGCTCTTTTGGGGCTAGATTTAGCTCTTTTCGACCTTGTAAAACACGAAAAATTGTTATTGGCGCTCTTTTGGAAAAGCGCGTAATGTGCACGCGTTTTGAGACTTTATTTAGCCCTTTAGCCCGTTTTCGATACACTACCAATTTGCTAAAGAATATTAAATTCTTTTGCTTCTACCGTTTAACATTGTTGACCGTTTACTTCTATTTTTGTATCGGTTATTACGCCTAATACTTATAAATTTCGAGATACACCCAAAAATAACGTATGGGGAGCAGAACCCTCTTTTAAGAAGTGGCTAAACCCCCAATGATGAGTCCAAGGCAATATGTATTTAATGTATGATTGCTTCAAAACACTTCGATATACGCAATAAACTATTGTAGATCACAAAATCCTATGAAAGACATGGAGCCTTTGGACGGAATTCAGTTGAGTACAACCAGAGATAGAACAGAAAAACATAAATGTCAGGAAATGCTGGCATTCATTCATTCATCACTACAAACATCGTTTTCTTCGGGTGAACATCTGAAAGGGTTTTCCAAAAGAGGGAGTTAAAACAAGTTGCGTGTAAGATGTCACCGATTTTTTGTTTTATTTGAAAGCTCTATCAAGAACATTAGGTGTTGAATATGCCGTCATTCAAATGACTGCCGCGACTTCGGTGTATATCAGGCTAAATGAGGATGGCTATGCTGTCTGAGGACACTGGCATTTGTGGCATATGGACATAGATCAGCGACTTAAGGAAACCCTATAAGAAAAAGTCTAAGTGGGTCAAATCGCACGGTGTATGTGACCAGTTCACGTTGCCTCTCGTAAGATAATTCTTAAATTCTTAAAATTCTTAAAGCATGTAGCGACGTCATGATGGAACCGCAGATCGGTAGCGCTCTTCGTTGACGGTGGTAGAAATGCCATCATCGTCTTCGAAGATGTACGGACCAAACAATATTCTGTACATACATTGCCACTTGGTAATGATTGGTATCGTTCTAAATCCGGCAATGCTTGTTGATGTACCCATTTATTCAACAATGGGTGTCGTCGCAATACGTGAGCACAGCGCGCAGCGCTGCCAGAAGATAACACTCATATTAATAATAAAGTTTTATCATTCGCACCTGTTGCTCGACACTGCCCCTTGCCATGGTGATTTGTCTCTATTGTCGGAAATATAATTAACAGGAAAATTAACAAAAAAAAATAACACAATCTACTAGAACTGTTAATTTCTGCCTGTACCTATTGGACACCCCCTTATTTATTAAGCGCGTTGTAGCACTTTTGAGGTTTTTCTGGTCGTTTTCATTATTTGGCACGTTTCGTTCCTGCAGAGTTGGCGACGGCACGTTTCGTTCCTGCAGAGTTGGCATCACTGGATTCAATTGTTTCCACCCCAAACTACATACAAAATGACGTCGTCTTGAGACGACAGTTCAGAGTCGGTATATGGGTACTCGTTATCGATCACTAACGACGACTGTCGACACATGTTTAGTATTTTGAAAGTAGAATTGACGTTGACATTGAATTGAATGATAACGACTCCAGGAAAATTCGTAAGTAAATTTTGATTTTTTAGCTTAAAAAATTACAAATAATTAATTTTTGATAGAAAATTCGAAAAATTAAAGTATCAAATTCTCCACAATTTGAGACACTTGTGGGAGAGCTGGAGAAAAATCGATCTCTGGCAAAAGAATTTTGGAGGGGAACAAGTCCCACAAATTTTAAACAGCAATCGGAGGGTGTTAGCAAAAGGCTAAATGCTGTGGGGCCACCGATAAGAGATGGTGATGGTTGGCAAAAGGTAAATAAATATACCCCATGAACCAGATTTTAGTAAAAAAATTTCAGATTTAGAGAGATTTAAAATTCAAAGTTAAAAAGAAAATGGTGCAGAACAAGGCGGAGTGAAATGCAACTGGTATGTAAACAACTTGCACTTAGCCGTTGGAGGAAGCTGTAGTCAACATGCTACAGTTTAATAAGCAGTTAAATTCCGAAGGCTCTGTACAAGGCATAGAAGTACCAGATGAAGTTCAACCTACACTCGTTGTTGACTCTGCTGTGGAAGGAGCGCAAGTGGGCCAGTTGTGCTTCCTGGACTTGCCAATTGAAGAGGAAGGTCCAAGAACTTCGAAGAGCGCGATGCTGCCATCAACTCCTGCCAGAAAGAGGAAAGGCAATGATCGCCATAATTTGCTGCAACAGCATAGCAGCATGCAAGAAAAGGTTCTGAGAGACATACCAAACCCGTTAAGAGCATCTTAAAAGATACTTCTCGCTACCAAAAAAACAACTACAGTTGTTAGAAGAAAAAGGCAGAAGAGAGCTTGAATTGTATTCGAACGAAATGAAGCTAAAAAGCATAAAGATGCTTATTAAACAAAAGCAGCTGGAGCTTCTTAATAGACAATAATTTATTACATACTTTTATTTAATTTAAATATTTTAAAGTGAATTTTTTGGTTTTCCTTAGTAGTAAGTTTTTTTTAATAATAAAGTTTTTAATAATAAAGAAGACTGAATTTAAATTATAGAAAACTTAACTTTATTTCTTCCCTTGGTGTATTTTCTATATAATTAATGCTTTCTACATCGGTTTAGCTGCTTTTTTCATTGGCCGCATCCTCATTTAAAGAATTTGAACCATATTCAATGCAGATGTTGTGAAGTGCAGAGCAAACATTAACAATTATAATTGCTTTGGCGGGCTTATAATGAAGCTGACGAGCACCGATCAAGCAGCGAAATCTGTTTTTTAATACGCCAATGGTTCGTTCGACTTGCTTTAGCGTGTTTCGTATTAAAAATAGCCTCTGGGATTCTTTCTGCAGCAGAGCAATATGGCGTCATAAGATATGGCTCAAGGCGATATCCAGCATCACCTGAATGCAAAACATTTGTATATTATGAGATCCATATTTCGTTGCTAACTCTTACCTAAAAGCCAACAATTGCGGTCACCAGCATCGTACCGTTGTCGTAAAACTCGTTTAGAGTCGCTGACGTTTCAAATTAAAGAGTCATTTGCTGACTCTCTGGCATTTTGTGATCGCAGATCTAGTTACATATAATTTAAATATGCAGGACTACAAAATTTAATTTGTTTTCCAATTATACTTACAATCATGGCATTCAAACTGAAAAATCCTTTACGATTATAGTATAGATTCTGGTCTTTATTTGGAGCCAAAATTTTGATGTGGGTCCCATCTACACATCCAATCACAACGGGAAATCCAGATGTTTCGAAAAAATCTATTTTGGCTTCCTTTTTTTCGCCCTCACTCATTTGAAACTTTATCCACAGTGGGCAAATGACCGTTTCTCACACATTCAGCGTCTCCGACAGAATATTGCATACGAGTGGTTGCCACAGTCCAATATTAAAATCATTCGCAACACTTAGCTGATACGACCCCTGTGCTAAAAATCTTAATGTCGTAGCTAAATTAATTGTGTTGGAAACATATGTTGACCTGACACCATTCTTCATTTTCGGTTATATTTTCTCCAGGACGTAATTAAATGCTGCTCTTTTTAGCCGAAAGTAGCTTTCAAACCTTTTGTAAACAAAAAATTAATGACCACCAGCGAAAACAAGTTCGGATTTAAATACAGTTGAACTTCGATTAACCGTGATGCTCGGGACCGGGCTAATCACGGATAACCCAAAATCACGGTTAAAAGAGGTAAAATTTTACATGTACAAATTTTATTATTTTTATTTATTTTTGACAAAAACATGCAAATCTGCGTCTATAAACAACTTATCATATCTCTAGGAATACATACATTTATTTACAAAAATCTTTTATGGAAGTCTGTCTTTAGCTTTTGATTTTTGTGCGATATATATTTGCATTTTATCTGGTTCTGAAATACTTGGACAATTAAAGTTTTCTAAAAAACCTAACAAAATAATACTAGCCTCTATTGCCTGAGCCAATGTAGGCGTTTCGTCCGCATTTCCTCCATCTGATTCCTCGGAATTTGAATCAAGCTCATCTTCTTGGCTTTGGGTAACCATGTCTACGATTTCGTCTTCATATATAATACCAAACAGAGCGACATCAGAGTCGCACACCATCCAGCATCAATCGTACATCCAGACGGTATGGTTATATCTGTTTGTATCTCAACAAGGCTATTTGGAGCATCTTCATTATGAGATAGTAAGTTATTCCAAACTCTTTAAAACTTGTGGAGTTACAGAGTGCCACAAAGCTGCGGCTGCCCACAAAGCTGTCTTAATATTCAAAGATTCTACGAACTCACGTCTGTCATTAGCACCAACAAGTTTTTGAACGATCAGTTCATGGTATTGACATTTGAAGCTCCGAATTACTCCTTGATCCATAGGCTGAATCAAGGACGTGCAATTCGGTGGGAGATATTTTACTGTAACGTTTTCAGATATCATAGCATTTACATCTGGGTGTGCTGGACAGTTGTCTAATAGTAAAAGTATTTTACAGTTACTATTTTTGAGACCGATGCGCCGTTGATGTTCCTTTTAGGGTTTTTGTCCCGGGATTTCCCGCCCGGGAATAACCGGGAATTCCCGTCATTTTCCATTCCCGTTTTCCCGGGAAATTGCCCTCGGGATCCCGGGATTTTTACATTCCCAGAAACCAGAAAAATGGTATGACATTAAAAATTAAACTAAAATTTATGTGTCTACTGTTTGAAAATAATGTTAAACAACATTTAAGCCACATTCTCAATGCAATTTACAAGTTAAATTTTGGCTCTCTCATATTCACTCATGATATTTTACATAATGGCCTTTCGTTTTTTATACATAAATGTAGTTTATCTTTTTGGCGCAGAAATTGTTTTGTTCCAATGAAGAATACATAATATGTTGAAAGCGCCATCTGTTGTGTGTTCTTGATTGGAACAAAATTGTCTCTAAGTAGTTTTGCTCAAAAGTTGAACTCATTTATGTTAAAAAAACCAAATGTCATTATATAAAATGCTATGAGTTAGAATGAGTAGGCACGAATGTTTTGACTTTGCAAGACAAGCAATAGATCCAAAAACATATTAAAATCGGAATTTAAATTATTTGAAGCAACTGGGAAGAGAGGTTCAAATTTAGAACATTTATATAACGCAGTTTTAACTATAAAACCAACTTCAGTGGAAAGTGAAAGGTCGTTTTCTGTTGCAGGTAACTTTGCCACCAAAATAAGAAATAAACTTTCAAATGAAACTCTAAATGCGCTTTGTGTATTAAAAAGTTTTTATAATGAGCTTGAGACAAATAAATAAGTTTTAAAAACGAATATTAATTTCTTGTGAAAAGTATTAATTTAATATATGTATGTATGTATATATTACATTTATATTTTCAAACGAGTACAAATGTCTAAACAATATTTTAAATAAACCATTTAAAAAAAAATTTTTGTCTCATTCATTTCTCGTCCGGGATCCCGGGATCCCGGGAAATCCAAAAATGAATCCCGTTTTCCCGGAGTAGCAAATTTCCCGGGAAAAAAAACCCTAGTTCCTTTGCTTCTGGTACAAAATTTTGATTAAACCACTCCAGAAATAGCTGTTGTGTTACCCAAGCTTTCTTATTAGATTTATAAATCACAGGAAGGTGTTCAACGTTTTTTAAAGCTCTTGGATGGGCACTTTTTCCTATTATCATCAATTTACACTTGTGAGTTCCTGCAGCATTTGAACAAACTAGCACTGTGATTCTCTCCGTGGATTCCTTGTACCCTTCAATAGAATATTCATTACCACTAGCCAAAGAACTCTAAGGCAAACACCTCCAAAATAGACTGGTTTCGTCTGCATTGTAGATCTGTTCAGTTGTAAGTTGCTCGTTTTTAATGATTTCATCCAAGTCGTCCACAAACATCGAAGCAGACTCATAATCAGCACACTCCTTTTCTCCCGTAGATTTCAGTCGAGGGATTCCATGACGTTTTTTGAATTTATCCAACCAACCAAATGAATAAGTGCACTCTGAATTCATGTTTAACTTCAAATGGAACATTTTTGCCTTTTCGACAATCATTTCGCCTGAAGTTCATAAGAAAATTTCAGTTTAAGTTCATACAATATCTCGATTTCTGTTAACTTACCTGAAATTGGAGTTCCCTTAAATCTTTCTTGCCGAAACCATTCATATGTTGCAAAATCAACTTTTTTTTAGTGTATATCTGTGTTTAAGGCCGATCTTTGTTTTTTATTAAATCGGATACAGTTTGAATGCCAACTCCATATTTTTCAGACAACATTTTAAGAGCTACTTTACGTTTTGAGTATTCATTAATCAGCTCCATTTTTTCTTTAATTGAAAGAACCTTTCTTGCTCTTTTCGCGGATGTAGTTTTTGACGGTGGCATGATGTAAGGAAAACACGTCTTGATAGATCAAATTTCACACTGATGAATGAATATGAAATATGAAAATTACACTTTCATGAAAAAGGGGAATCACCGAATTTTAATATGAGAGATGTGTGTGTATTATACGAAAAAAACAAACAAGCAGTCATATGGGCATGTGCATCACGGATAATAGAGGTAAATCACGGTTAATAGAGGTAAAAAATCAACCACTCAGTATCACAGTTAATAGATAATCACGGTTAATAGAAGCACGGTTAATCGAAGTTCAACTGTACGTACTTTTTATCTGGCAAGTTCAAGATATCCGACCTCTGCCTTAATATTTTTCTTTGTAAAATTAGATTTATTTTACATTCCACATCACTTGAATCTGAATTTGAATCGGGAACAAAAAAAATTTTTAAGGGAGCGCTAAATAAAATAAAACAGCTGACGCACAAATTTTAGATATGTGTTTTTATTTCTTCCAAGTTATCGATAAACAGTCGACGTCGTCACAAGGCAGTTACAGAATACCAAAGTAGCATTGATGTGACGACGATGTTGAAACGAAGTGATGTTGACATAAAAACGACAAAGACGTCGACGACGACAACCATAATAAGCGCGATCAAATAAAATTGTCAGTTTCTTATAAATATTTGCTTCACTCGACTTACCGAAATCCATTGATTTCATATCATGTCCACCAGCTTTGAATTTTTGTAGTAGTGAAAAGTGACTCCTAAAAAATTGCGTTTCACGTATCCCTCTGTTCCCAAATCTATTGTAACAGAAGCGCCAACACATTTAACAACTTCCACTATTTCATTAGCGAATTTACGTTTTGTATCCTCTGCCAAACTTTGTAATTTTCGGAATATGGTAGTCGGAACTGGTAGTAAATTGTCAATATCCAATGTGCTACAGTAACTAGCGCCCATTTGGATTAAAAAACTAACTGCTCCATTTATCGCAGAAAATGGACGACAACCTTCAATGTCCCACGCCGCGCCTGCTTCAAGTGCTCTATTTGTATCCTCTGTAGACACAGTTTTTGCAACGGGCTGCGCCTTAAGTTCTTGGCAACACTTATGTCTATACAGATTGGACGATTGGTTAGCATTGAATTTTAGAAGTTTGCGACACGAACGGCAGTGGACAAATTTCTTCCAACACATTCCATATAAAACTCTTGCACTTGTGTCGTTCTGATAAGGCGTAAACACCGCTGGGCGTAAACACCGCACATTCCATATAAAACTCTTGCACTTGTGTCGTTCTGATAAGGCGTAAACACCGCTGGAAATTGTCTGAGAAATTACTTCTTGATTCTCGGACATAACTGCAAAATACAGCCTTTACTCACTGATATCAGCAAAGTGACTGACCTTGTTAACAACAGATGTAACCAAATCTGTTAAAATTGTACATCGTTGATCTTAATTAGTGTCATAATCATAGTGTCATAGTATAATCATAATCATGAATCGCTGTATGCAGTGATCGGCTGATAGTGAAGTGATTTGTTGTAGCCTCATTCACGACTGTATTGTTGGCTCAATGTACAATGATTGGTGATCATTCTAGTGAATTTTTGGATACATTTGGCGGTATTTTACAGAAAATACTTCGCAACACTGGTGATAACCATCGAAGATATGCGTATGTAACAAAACAAAACCAATGTCCAAAGGCAACAATATAGGAAATTTTGGTGTTAACCCTTTCTGGTCTGACGGCTGAGTTCTTAGAACAAACAAAGTTTTCGCCAGAGTTCAGAATAACACCAAAACACTCGACACCGCACATTCTACATGGTGATACAGAGCTGCAAATGGACACACAGAACACAAAAACAAAACACTTTTGTGAGCACACATATCAGTGCACCACACATAATAGAACTCTCATCAGCGTGAAAAACTTATTTCAAACACCAAACCTTGCACAAGTTTTTGACAAACATGGTCGCTTGTGTTCGATCTCCGGTTCAGACATAACACCTAATCGTGCACATACATATGCATGAAAATCGCTTTTCGGTGCAGTGTTTTGACATCAATGACACATGGACGTGATGCGTGTTTGCACCGAGTGGCGTCGTTTGCTTGTCGTTTTTTTTAAAGTTTAAATTATAGAGTTTGATTTTTTTACGTTTTTTCTTTTGTTCATGGTAACCAGGGTTACCAGGTTATTTTCTAAGCTTTCGCTTGTATTGTCAAAAAGATCCCCCAAATTACAAGGATTACCTATGAAAATCCAAAAAAGGATTTTTAATATTAATAACACGACTTATCAGATATGATTTACATAAACTTGATCATTAATAAGTACCTAGGATTATTTTCAATAAAAATAGAATTTTAAAACTTATATTATGATAAAAAAGCAACTTATATTGCAATATTATTTTATTTAGTTGAACTCTCTGTCCATTGTTTAATTCATTCAGTTTACATAAACTTTTAGTTTGGTATAAAACTAGAGTGTCCAAAACCGAAACACCGGTTAACCGGGATTTTTAACATTAACCCGTGCCGGTTTTTTTGAAAACCTAATTTTCGAATATTCCGAAAACCGGGTATTTGACGTCGGTTAGCCGGTTTCTACTTAATTTGTGTTCATATCCTTAAAAAATTAATAATAAATGATATGATTTTCGAATTTTAATGATGTTTTGGATTAAGAAATATGACTTCTATTTTCAAATACGATTTTCTGCTTCAATAACTTCTAAATGACAATTCCACACAATTTTTTTTATTCAAATTTCAAAAAAAATTTTATGACTTGAATAAGAATTTTATTTTGTTTTTTCAAATTTCATAACGTAAATGTTTTGAGCTTAATAAAATTTTCATATATGAAAATCTCTTTCAAATGTGGAATTTGATTTTGGAATTTCAGTATAATATAAATTTTAATAAAACTTTTACGTTTTATATTAAATACGCATTTTAAATAGGAATATGATTTAAATTTAAAATGTAATTTTCAAATTTAAATAGAGTTGTAAAATTGTTCAATGATCCCTAATCAAATGTATCGGAAGTTCTAGATATGTAATTTAATAAAGAAATAACCGAAAATACCGGTTAAACCGGTTTTTGACAAAATTGAAAACCGAAAACGGGTTTCCTGAGAAACTAATTTTCGGGACAAACTGAAACCCGGTTTTTAAAAAATTCCTGTTTTTTGGATACTATCACTCTTCATCAAAAGCCCCTAAAATCTCGAAATTAGCCTTGACACTGTACAAGACTTTAGCAGAAAACAAGTCGAAATTGAGGTGAAGTGAGACTTTTAAACACAATCGTTGAATACGACACCTTCTCAAACACATGTAAACAATTTTGGACACTTGGCTGGAAGAACTATTATTGTGGATGACACAGATTAACTTAAACATACATATGATAACCAGGATAACCCCATTTTTGATCGAAAATATGACAAATTTAGGAAAACTTCAATCGAAAAATTAAAAATTTTTTACGGGTATCTCGCAAAGTGTTACAATTCGCATGAAATAATTTTTTTCAAACAATCGCAAAACTAAGAAAATCGCTAAAATAAAAAATGGATTTATCTCGAAAATGGTGCGTCGAATCGCGAAAATTATCAATTTTTTACTTCCGTAGGAGGCTTTCACCTACGGATGTCTTCAATACGGATTCACTTTTATTCTTATAAAAATCGATAAAACTAAAATTTCTGGAATCAAAAATCACTAAAAAGCCCCTATGACAATATCTTGGAAACGGAGCGTCCAATCGAAAAAAACTATTTTTTACGAGTTTCTAAGGACTTTTCAGAAAGTGGCCAAATCGTATGGTAGAAATTTTGTTCAAAAAATCGTCAAAATATGAAAATCGCGGTAAAAATAAATGGCTACAACTCGGAAACTGTGCGTCCAATTGCAACAATATAATTTTTATTTGAAAAATGTTAGTTTAACGTATTTTAAGTGGGAGACGCATCCATCGGTTAAAGCCTTTTTGTATTTTAGCGATTTTTTAAAAAAAAATCCATTCAAATTGGTCCACTTTATGATAAAACCCTTAGAAAGCTGAAAAAATTAGTTATATTTCGATTGAACGCTCCGTTTGCGAAATATATACATAATGGAGTTTTAGTAATTTTTTTCGAAAAAATATTAGTTTAGTTTAGGTAAAAAAAATTTATTATTTTTGGGATTGGACGCTAAGTTTCCGAGTTATAGCCCATTTTATTTTAGCGATTTTGTCATTTTGGCGATTTTTTTAAAAAAAAAATTTTTTCATACTACTTTGTTAGAAATCCTTAGAAACCCATAAGAATTTGTTAGTTTATCAATTCGACGCTCCGTTTTCGACATATAGAAATTTCTTCATATTTTCGATCAAAAATGGGCACGGAATACGAGCCCTCGTTATAAATGATAATAATTTTGTTTATATTTAAATACAATACACAAGTTTAATAAAAAAAATATTTTTTTTTACTTTTTTTCTATAAAATTCACCAAATATTCAAGTAATTAGTTCAGCATACCAATATATTATTTGGTACTACCGAATTAGGTTTTACGTTTTTTGTTCATCCAACTAATAGAAAATTGACCACTACAGGATAATTTGATTGCTAGGACCAAAAAATTGATTGACAGATCACATTTATTTCTTGTTACTGTGGCTTCAACTAAATATTTCAGTTCTTGCAACCAAAGTTGAATTACAAATCAATTGATATGCACAACATTTGGTGATACTGAACACAATTATTGGTAATCACAACTGACTAATGTCATAGTCCAAGGAACCGCCAAATGTAAATAAACTAGTTGTGACAACGAATCCCTTATCTGTGTGCATATACATTCATATTTTCATTTAATCAAACATAATGATTCATGTTTCAGAATCTTCGTGAATAGACACTTTTAATGTGCGTAGGTGTCTATATTTTGTTTTGAAACTGTTTCCGTTTTCTTCTTTTATACGATGGCTTACGACTCAGGGACACGAGTCACGATTTAATATGCCTCTGGGTGAGGGGGAAAAGAAGAAAGAGGGGTAGCATAAGAGTCAGGAATTGGAAATTCAGGGGGCATTTTGATATTTCTCTTTCGTGTTTTGATATGGCAATAAAGCAACAGTATACAAAACGTGTGGAAAATTTGTTTAAAGCTATTTCTTAATAAATTAAATCAGTACAACTGCAATTTTATCAGCCATTGTTCATTAATTATTTTAAAATGATGAATTTTTGATTATTACAAATAGAAAAAGAAGATTAACCGACAATACGTCACATAGAGTCATACGTAGTTGTATAGAGTGAATCGTCGTCTGAACGCAAGAGAGAGAAGCAAAATAATGTCCCAGGGTCGTAAGTCATCGTATAAAAATCGTCTTTGTTTGCGGTCACACACGGCAATTTAATTTTTTTTTTTTTCAATTCTCTTTTGAACTTGCTTTCATGTTCACACAGGGAAAGTATTCTTGATCAACTTTTGCTTTCAAGTTCTTGCTTTTTTGACATTCCATTTTATTTCAATTATGAATAAATTATATTCGGAAGTGAATTTGTTTGCGTTTCTTCAGTAAACTCAACATTTTCGTCATGGTAAAGTACACGAACGAACAACGTATGCAAATTATAAAAATGTACTACCGAAATTCGGAGTCGGTGACCGCGACTTTAAGGGCGTTAACTCCAATTTTCGTTCGTTATTCTCGCCCTAGTAGACAAGCAATAACAAGTTTAGTGCAAAAATTTGAGTCTACAATATTCGTTGTGTGATGCTTCCGTGCCAGTGAAACAACGGTTTGGCCGAAATGACGAAAATATCGCTGCCGTTCAGGCGTCCATCGCCTAGACTATTTTATGGCGAATTTTGCGTAAAGATCTTGGTTTACACCCATACAAGATCAAGCTGAGTCAAGAATTGAATCCGATGGACCATTTGACGCGACGTACGTTCTCCGATTGGGCTCTGGAGAAGATGCGCCAAGATTATGAATTTCATCGCAAAATCATCGTCAGTGACAAAGCTTCATGAGTCACCACTTCATCCACAAATTAATTGGTTGCATAGGATAACCTGTTTTACTATAAACATCAAACATAACACTTTTACTTTGTTTATTACCCACAATTGTATGAACAACAAAATAAAAAATTAAAAGGAATGTCAAATTTATATCTCCAGCCAACTCGCGTACAAAATTACCGATGAGAAAACAAAACAAAATAACAGTACAGGCAAGGCTGTACTCCTTTCCATTCACTTCCCCTAGCAAACCGTATAGCTATTAGAGATCTAGCCACAGATCTTCATCAGCGGTATCTACTATGCAAGTGTTCGAAAACCATCGCAAGCAAAACACACCAGAAAACATTTGCAGAAAAGGTATTTCCATCTCCAGAGAACCATCGCACACTGCTTCCTCCCATAGGAAAAAGCCCAAAAAAGTTTTGAATAAATATTGATAAAATCGTTCGTAAAAGCTAGTATGGGGTTTTTAATGATATTAAAAGCTAGTTATTTGGAAATACAAGTTTATTGAAACAAGCAAGAATATTGATTGAAAGATGTTGATAACTCCCTTGACAAAGTAATACAAGGAAAAGTGAAGGTAACTCAAACACAAAATTATGAAGTACAATGTATTATTATGATAAGTAAAAAAGTATCAAGTACATCCGCAGGTCCCTACGATACACCCCCTCTTGAAGAATTTATATCCAGCACATTAAACGTGAAACGTTATCAGCCGAGCTCTCAACATACGCGGGCTTTAGCCTGTTAACTGAAACCGTTTTCATTCCACTATCTAACTCAAGTATAAAATATTTATTATTTCTTTCGATCACCTTATATGCCGTTTTCTACCCGTTTTTCTCCGATTCGCAAAAATGCGTTGTCGCAAGTCAATAAATTTTTCGGCATATACGCACCATCTTCACAATTTCTATGATGTGACAAGTGTGACCTAACGGTGTTAAAATATTATCTTAAAGAAATCAAAAATTCGAGAGGCTTTGTGCCGTAACGACGATTTCTCCAGCCAACATCAAATTTTGCCCGGAAACCATTTCAGCGGCCGTGGACTTTAAATCTTCTTTTAAAACAGACCGTAAACCAAGCAGGGCTATTGGGAGTACTTCGCTCCATTTTTGAGATCGTCGCTCGCCATAATTGCCGCTTTCAGCTGTCTGTGAAACCGCTCAACCGATGGTATGCCGTGGTCGTGATTCTATGACTAAAAAAAAAAAAAAAATGGTTTCACATTACATCCCATGAAGGAATCGGGGAGAGCTTCTCACAACCAGTGAGCTGTGCGCTTTATAGTTTTATACTCACTGATTGGCACCTACAGTTTTACACCGGTTCCGAATGGTATTTTTGAGCAGCATTTTCATGGCTAAATACTCGGTAGTGTCGTCGTCACAATGCGAGGTGACCGCCGTCGAAAGAAATTTAAGGTGGCCAGAGCAGGGATCGAACCCATGATCTCAAGTACGAGAGGCGCGCACGCTACCCATTGCACCACCGACGGGAAACTAGTTAACTCCGCGTATAACTTAGACGTAAATGGTGATCCTCGATTATGTGAAGCGGAACCAGAAACCGGCTAACAAGTTATTAAAAATCGTTTTGTATGACGATTTATTTTTGAAACGCCTGGGCGTAGTAAACCGTAGGGATCCATTAGTTGCCAATCTATGCACAGCTGAATGCTCTACTGATTTAGAAAAATCAGGCGTTGATGTGAGTTGTGGGTATTTGTGATAATAATCGCGTGTATTTTGTATCAACTGCAAAAATTTCCGGTAGTGATAGTTTAGAATTTTTCGAGAAGGCATTAACCGAGAGATTTCTTAAGGAATCGATCAGCGATTTGTACTTAATATCAATTAAAACATTTATGAAAGAAACCGGCTCCTGTAATGGGCTTCTCACTATTAACAATAGTGAAAATAAAAGGAAATACCGTGCGCAACCCCAAATTCAAACTTAGCATTTTTGTGCCATAGGTTTGAATATTTGATCCATTTCCCGGTGTTAAAACTATGTCCGAAACCCTTTTACAACTGCTGAATTTTGAGGAAGGCAAGATCGAAATGTCTGCTCCACTGTCAACTAGAAAATGTAATTTGTTCGTTTTATCATGTATGAAAAGACGACGGGTTATTAAATTTCTGTAACTACTATCTGTCGCCGCGACCGTGGCACTATTATTTTTTTTGACTGATCAATTCCATCGGAAAACGCGAAGGGATGTTCACACTTCCTTGCAGCACTCCCAAACCGGTAGTGGTACTTACAGAGCCAACCTCTATTTTGTGATTCGTTTCGCGATTTGAATCTATTCCCGCTGAAACTGCGTCCTCTAGATCTTATCCGCTGTTGACTAAAATGTTTTCTCATCGAGGAAATTTCTAGGGAAAGTGTACGAACACTGTCGCATATGTTAGAAGTGGCTTGTACTAAACTCTCAACTACTTTCCCAAGATCTGACATGCCGCATGCATTTTGTTTAGTGTTTATGCCAGTAGTTTTGGAAATGCTGGAAACCTCATCTCCTTGTAGCACGTTTCACACATTATCTGCTAAACATAATAATTAATCGATATCAGTCAGGTTAGACCCTGTCAAAGCAACGTTTAAACTTTTAGCTGATTTTCTTACCCACAGCTTTTTCAAAACATCCCCACTATTAGTTGAGCCATCAAGCAAAAGAAGCGAGCGGTAAAACTCTGACGGCCTTCGGTCTCTGATTTCGAAATCGGATAAAGCCTCGTTCAATGGTCTATTCTCGCAGATAGTATTACGCTCAACTAAAGTGCTTTTCAATTTACCATAACGGTGATCTGCGGGTGGGGTTTGAAGAACATGTAGAACAGATATAATAATTTCCTGTGGCAATGCTGTTACTACCTATTCGAATTTTTTCTTGTCAGACGTGATTCCTGCAGTTGCGAATTGCATCTCGGTATGTAGAAACCACGCTTCTGGACAATTAGCCCAAAATTGGGGATGTTTAACTGCCAATGCAGTCATTTGAACGTCATGCTGAGCTATTGAAGGAACTGGTTGATCGCGTAAAAAATTGT
This sequence comes from Phaonia tiefii, assembly GCA_963931995.1. Taxonomy (NCBI): domain Eukaryota; kingdom Metazoa; phylum Arthropoda; class Insecta; order Diptera; family Muscidae; genus Phaonia; species Phaonia tiefii. The sequence continues at coordinate 192,950,137 of OZ008369.1, forward strand.
CACCCGAATTTAGAGCTTGTTCGTCCGATAAACCTAAAGCCCGCATATTTCAAAATTCAGAATCTGAAGATAAACTTAACTCGTTTGTAAGTGAATTTGTATTTTTTATTGGCGGCGAGTGTAGAAACATACTATTTTTTGAAGTTTCATGCATTAAAGTCCATCAAAAGTTAGTAACATCTAAAATCTAAGGTAACTCAAACACAAATTTATAAAGTACAATGTATTATTATGATAAGTAAAAACAGGTATATCAAGTAGATCCGCAGCTCCCTTACGTACGAAAGAGTCTTCCTTGAATTTATTTTGTTTTGGACCCACTAGAGGGCACTAAAGTTGTATGTTTTGCCGTATTTGCAAAAATAGATTTTGATGGGTCTTATCAAAGAATTCTCAAAAACTCCCTTTTAAACCAAATTGTCTCAAACTTCTCCACTTACTGGTAGTCTGACTTGTATTTTCTGCGATCAAAGAATAAAACTGCTCCTTTTCTTACTAAAATTAAAAATAATTATAAACGTCTAAATCCATCATATTTCCGTGCATTTTTTTATTAAACCAGCTCAATTTTTTCGCCAGTTACTTTTAAGTTGTAGTAACAAATACTCCTATCCCGAAATGGGTGTTAAAAATTCACCATATAATCGTATAAATAAATTTGTATAATCGTATAAATATAAATAAAGTTCACAATTTGGAAATGTTACTAAAAAAAATAAACCGGTTGGACCGAAGTTTCTTTCGCTATATATTATGTACTAGTTAGTTCCAGCACGTATAAAGCGCCCGTTGAAAAGTACGATAATTTAAATGGATCTTTAAGAAAGGTATCTTTTTAAGAAAAATTTTTTTTTCTGCATGTATTTTTTTGAAAAACAAGTTTTATTTTTAGGTCCTTTTGTAAGAATATGTATTATATTTTCCGGAATATGTACTATATAGGTCCGTATTTAGAGAGATGTACTTCTTTTATTAAAAGTCAATTTTTTTTTAAGAAAAGGTACTATTTTTAAGAAGAACCTTCTTTAAGAAAAAGGCATAAGAGTACTATTTAAAGAAGTGGTACTCTTTATAGGAAAAGGTTATTTTTGAACAAAATTTACTTATTTTCAGAAAGCCTACGTATCTCAAGAGAAAAAGGTAATATTTTATTTTTAAGAAAAGGTACTTTTAAGAAAAGGAATTTTTGTAAGAAAGGGTATTTTCTATGACAAGATAGTTTTTTGAAGAAAAGGTTTTTTTTTTTCAGAAATGGTAATTATTTAGCATTGGTTCTTTTGTTCAAGAATAGGTAAATTTTTAAGAGTAGCTAGATAGTAGATATTGTCCTATTAAATGAGACAAAATTAAAATTAAAATGTAATACTTAAAAATTATAAAATCATTAGGAAATATCGAATTTATGCAACAAAATACGATAACTCAAATGGATCTTTAAGAAAACGTACGTTTTGTAGTACAAAAAACTTTTTTTATTAATCAAGAATAACATACAATACTACAGTCACTATAACAAAAGTAGATATTCGCTAGATGCTTTAGAAACATGCGCCATAAAGATACCCGTTGACTGCGACAACTTTTTAGTTATTACATCTGCGTACTATCCGGCCGCCAAATAAATTCAATACGAGCAGGCATTCAAAAACTACTTGATTTTAAGAATCGTCAAAATTCACATAACTACTATGTACTAGCGGGAGACTTGAACTGCAACCACACAGAATGGAGTAATAATGTTAATAACGCAAAAGGCAATAACCTAAAAAAAAGTCAGCATCGAAGTCCCCACACTTCCAACATGTTCAGCGAAATACGCTTTCCTAAGCCGTAATTATGTCATAATGCCTTCCATTGAAGCCAGAACACTTCACAATGGCATGACTATCACAAAGCCAACATAAAATAACATATCCCTCATATACGTCCCTGACTGTACAAATCTAGTAATATTTACCAAATCCTAAAAGTATGCAGAATAATACTGGGTTGTATACTGGGTTATAGCATAATACGGTTAAAAAAAGTTGTTTAAAATTTTTTCATTTAGCCCCCTCCCGCAACGTGCGATAAGGAACTTCGTTCCAAAAATATTCCGTTCACTACTAAATATCTTCATTAGTAGAAACAGGGTTTGCAAATGTACCCTATAATCGTACAAATTACAAGCATCTTCCCCATAGCGGAGTAGAGCTTATATTCATGGTAAGTACAGACATATCTTAAATAGAAATATTAATAATAAATTCCTCATATTTGCTTTTAATTCACGGACCTGAATACAATTGCCACAATACCACTCGAGTACCATAACTTTTCTCCAGACAAGTGTTTCAACTTGGAATGGATATAATATATTTAGCAAGTTAAACCCATTTTCGAAACAATAATTTAATAGATTGTTATCAAAACACCTGCCTCGTAAATCAAACTGTGTATTTACGTACAATTAACAATAAATAATTTCAAATATTCATTGCAGCAATGGAACAAAACCATTGCAGCAATAACACAAAACCATAGCAGCAATGAAACAAATTCATATCAGCAGTGAAACAAATTCATTGCAGGAATGTTGCAACTTCATTGCTGGAATGAAACAAATTCATTCCAGTAATGAAATAATTTCACTGTAAGAACGATACTTATTCATTGCAACAATGAAACAAATTCATTGCAGGAACGAAACAAATTCATTGCGGCAACAAATTCGTTGTACTAATGAATAAAATTCACTGCAGCAACAACGACACTCTCATCGCAGTGACTAACAATTTGCAGTTGATGAACACATTTTCGTAGCGGGAATGAAACTGTACGTTAGCTCACTTTCGATGACAAAAGTTTTTGGGGTGATGAACATTTTTATCCCTGTGATGATGCTTTTCCGTTCAGTGACGGTGTCACCATGTGGTAAACATTTCTTTTACTTTTGTTTTAATTCCCGCCATATTAGTACGCAAACTAAAATATTACTCGAACCAATTATGATCTTTCAATCCAAATCAAATTATCCAAAATAATTACGAAACGTCAACGAAAACTCTACATATTTTATGTTTTCTATAAGTGCCCATATTGAAGAAAATTCTACAAAGTTGTAGTGCTTAGGAATTTTAACATTACCATATACAGTAGCCAATAAAAACGGCATTTGGGATTTCTACTTTCTAAATAGTAGTAAAAATTTAATATTTTTTTTTTTACATTTCTTGCTTATAAGTATCTACATAGCTTTTAGAAAAGGAATGTATTAACGTTCTACAAAATTAGAGAACAAAAAATCAATTTAAGTGTACGAACACAATCGTAGGCGTTGAAAATGTTTAATATATGTGACTTGCTCCACGAAAAGGGACCTCTGCGCCGAAAAGAAGTTATTGAGAAAAACGCGTTTAAAACAGCGCTTCGTTTTTTCGTGTTTTGCGCATGGTTATGCAACTCTTCCTTCAACCTGCTCATCTGGCGATGTATTTCGACTCTCTGGTACTTTGTACGATGTACACTATGCAGTTTTTAAATTTTTTTTCATTAATTATGTTCATCTTTACAGGTGATTTGTAAAAAAACTAAAAGACATAGAAACTTGCGGTTTGCGGCATTTGAAAGATCCTATAATGCAGATCGTCACTCAAAAAGTAAAAAAAAATTATTCGGCGCAGAGGTCCCTTTTCGTGGAGCAGGTCACATATACTTATGGAAGAAGAACAAGAGCTGCCGTTTGACGTCGTTTCTCGCGTAGACGACAAAAATTTGAGTTCTTTTTATTTCTCTCGCGTCAAGAAGGCATACTGTAGCCAGTTTAATACAAATATTATTATTATGTGTTTTGAAACGGTTTTCTATTTTGCTGACAATTAAAATTAAATTACTTCTTTCAGAAATTTGAACAGGAGTTGTAAATTTATTATTATGGGGTAAAGAAGAACGGACGATGCAGTTTTCGTCCTTCCGGCCTGTAAAAAATAATAATTTAAGGATAATTGCTGAGATTGGTGTGAGTTAGTGACCAAAAATTAAATAGTAAATAAGGGTGAAAAATTTTGACGGCAAGTGATTGGTTTATCGACAACGTATTTAGAATTAATGCCAACGTTATCGCCCTGAGGGTGGTTATACACTAACGGCCTTATTCATAAAAAAAACAATAAATAAACAAAACAATTTCAATGAAGTTTTTGTATAATTTTCAGTAATAGAAATAGTCTATCTGACGTAACAAAACAAGATTTGTTGTTTTTCATCCTTCCTATTTTCAAACTGAAGATTAATTCATTAGTTACAAGAAAACATTTGTAAATATTATAGATATTTAATTCTTATTTTCAAAGAATTATATTTGTCAATCTTTGATTCAACAAAAGCATCCCTTGGTTTAATTAATTTTATGTACGGGTTAACGAATTACAATTAGAAACCTTATTCATAAATTTTGAAAATTCAACGAATAACAAAAAATAAAATGAGTCAAATTAAAGGAATATTTCTGGCTTTTAGAAAAAAATTTTCTCAGTATTGAAAAAAAAAATTTTCAATTAATTCCTGCAATTTTTAAGTGATTTTGGAGGATACATACAACTTAAATTAAACTTAATTTGCTTTCTGGACTATTTTTGAGCAAATATTGCCGTTTTTGATTGAATTTAATGGCCGATTGCGTTCGTTTTCAGTTAATGTATGACAAATTCATACTATTTACAAGCTTACAAAGTCAGAGACATTTTTCTACTTGAAAAATGGTTGTGGTTTGTTGGAATAGTAGACAATTCAGTTAAGCAAACCCAGTGAGTTTTCAGTGAGACTAGTTTCGAACTCATTTACAAGTTCATCATCAGATGCCGAACTACTGTGCCTGAATTGATACCACCGGTTGATCATCAATCGTATATATTCAAACTCAATTATGCTATTTACAAATTAGAAAAGTCTTCCTGACCTTGTAAGCTTGTAGTATGAATTTTCTCATCCATTAACTATAATCTAACATAATCGGTCATAAATTCAAATTCAAAAATGACGACGTTAGAGAACTCTTAACAGAGGAATTTTTCGATTATGACAACAATTTGTAGGCTTTAGCTTCTTAAACCTTTAGCAAAAACATGACAACTTATTATGAAAAAGGTCATTAGTGTAAGTAAAAAGTTATAACAAATTATAAGGTGTTGCATTTCTATACCTAAGATGTGTGCAGGTTACAATTCATTCCTACCTACAATCTCCATTTCTCTAACTTGAACTACAAAAGAGAAAAAAATGTGAACTATTTAAAATTTGTTTCGGCATTTTATAGAGAACTGGTAAGTGTTTTCTGAAGGGCATTTTCGAAAGAATTATGAATTGTATAAAAATCTGCAATTCATCCAAGGTTGCAGTGCACAATTTTGAACTGGTTGGGATTTACTGAAACAAAAGCGGAAATAGGACCCTGACACCCAGAAAAAATCTTCTTTATCATGTAAAAATCATGTTGATATCAGGGCCAAAACCGAGTGGGGAAATAAATAAATATGGGATTTAAGAAATTTATCATATAAGATGAAAATAATTTATCATATTGTGAGAACTCATATTGTGAGCCAAACAGAGGAAAAGCTGGATATTGACGAGCTCCAAATACCGCTCAATGTTCTATCGGCAAAAGCTCTCTCTCCTGCTTGGGCAAAATACCCCCCACCCGAAGACCCAGACGCGCCGTGGAAGCACATCTCCCGTTCTTTGGAAACCGCTGCAAGGACTGAACTTGGCTATCAAAAACCACAGAAGGATAAGCCATGGTACGACGAAGAATGTCGCATTGCAACTGATGAAAAAGACGCTGCACGTATGGCTACGTGGAGAGACCACTTTTCAGCACTACTAGCACTACTCCACTCAGATTCTTCCATTGAAGATCAAGAGGTAATGATTGTGGAAGATAGTACAGATTGTACAGATTGTACAGAACCGATTTAATTTTGAAGTGGTAGATGAATTTGTCTACCTTGGATCCGCCGTGAACAAGGACAACAGTGTCAGCCTGAGAAGAATTGTGCTTGCAAATAGATGTTATTTTGGGCTCAGCAAGCAGTTTAGGAACAAAGCTCTCTCTCGACGACAAAAGCCCAGCAATATCAGACTCTCATTTTACCTGTCTTGACATATGGCTCCGAAACTTGGGTCATATCGCAAGCGGATGAAAAACACCTGGGAGTTTTAGAGAGAAAAATTCTCCGTCGAATATATGGTCCTGTTAGAGAAAACGGCGAGTACCGACGTCGCTGGAACGCAGAGCTATATAATCTCTATTCTGACGTGGACATAGCTAGACGAATCAAAGTGTGCCAATTGCGTTGGCTAGGCCATGTTATTAGAATGGATGAAGATGAGCCAGCGCGAAAGATTTTTGATAACGTACCCGATGGAAGCAGGAAAAGAGGACGACCAAGACTCCGCTGAAAAGACCAGGCAGAAGAATTACACTGTGTGTAATTTTTTAAGTCATGGCAAAATAACCATATACGGACACCACTACGTGATAAAAGACTAAAAAAAAAAGACCCGTGTTTCCCAATTTTTCCCAAAGTCATGCACTTTTTTTTTTATGGGCCGCCAAAGATTTTGGGGCTCGGTATCATTTTCGTAAAAATGTGATCATTTTCTCAGGCTCATATCTTGCAAACCGTTCAGAATTTCGATTTACTCTCTGAGGCAAAGTTGTAGCTCTTGTCATAAAGAACAAAAATTGCGAACATATAAAATCAAAAATCACCTTCCAGATCAAAATCGCAAAAAACTTAAAAAAATTCGATTTTATTTTACCTTTTTTCCCGTGTTCAGGTCCATAGGTAGCAAACCGTTCAAAATTCAAGGAAACAATCAACTACAAAAATTTACCTAAGATCTCAATAAACAAATTTCTAGAACATATAAACTTCCTAGAGATGATTCTTTATGACAAGAGCTACAACTTTGCCTCAGAGAGTAAATCGAAATTCTGAACGGTTTGCAAGATATGAGCCTGAGAAAATGATCACATTTTTACGAAAATGATACCGAGGCCCCAAATCTTTGGCGGCCCATAAAAAAAAGTGCGTGACTTTGGGAAAAATTGGGAGACACGGGTCTTTTTTTTTTAGTCTTTTATCACGTGGTGGTGTCCGTATATGGTTATTTTTTTTCGTGTTGCACTGCGTCATTGGATAGAGCCAGTTGGAAGAATAGGTTGAAATTTGTTTGTTTAATTAATATGTGTAAGACGTCTGACGTCATGAGTCAATAAGAGTAAGTAAAGTGACAACTGATTTCGAAGTTCTCAAAAGGATATCATCAGTTCTCTGCTCCATAGGAATATGGATATATCTTCGAACTCCATAAGGTTACACAAATCTGAACTTAATGAGAACTATTAACTACATACAACGCAGATAAATATTTCCATGCAATGCAAATTCAAAAGATGTCTCATTTTAAATTTTTGGATATATTAGATGGAACCTGTTCATCTCTTTTCTCAATTAAAATAAAGAAATACACAACTGCTGTTTTCTAATATTTGAGTATCATAACCCTCTTTTATTGGCATACAAAAAATATTTCAAATTTAAATGTATTCTATAAGACTTACGCCCAATTCCACCAAACAAAGTTAAAGCTAATTGACAGTTAAAAACTATAATTTCCATACAAACTGACAGCTAAAAGTGTTCAGTAGCTCTAACTGAAAGATAACTGAACATGTTGAAATCGGTCGTTAATGGAATAACATCAAGCATGTGTTAATCGTATTTATTTTGCCCATTTTTTCATAAAAACCGCAATGCCCTAGAAAAATTAAATTGTCTTTAAGCTTCTGACAAAAATGCTATTTAAACCATGCTGCAATTTGAACACTTTTTGATACTCTGAACTTTGTTAATCACAAAATTCTTCATTAAGAAATGTTAACAAGCAAAAATATAACAACTGTCTAAACTTATCAAAAAAGACTAATCCAAAGTACATATGGATGTGTCGTTCCTAAAGTTAAAAAAAACTTATACAGTCTATGGTTCACAAAACTAAAGTACTGTGTGCAATTTGATGAAAAATTATGTATCCAATATTGAAAGTTTTCCATTTGAAAATATGATTCAAGATTGAGCATTTTAATTTTTTTATCATTCCTTTCACAATACGAAACTACATACTAGAGAGTTGGTCATAAGAAACATACTTGGATACATATAACTCGACAATGTATACAAACGGACAGACCTTGCTTTCACACAATACGCTCCAGAAGACAGTACACGAAATGAAATTGAATTGTTCGTTTGTTGATTTTCGGTCTAGCTTTTTATATTGCATTTTTGTTTAATTATAGGTTTTGGATTATACCCAGTACTACATGGATCTACAATTGGCAAATACGTTAGGTGAACCCAACTGGGCTCCCGAGTACAACTTAACACATTACTATGCCCTTAGTGATATATCAGCGATTTCCTTACACAATTTTGTGGACCGCTTCACTAGCAACGATGGATCCTGGTTTGCAAAGTAAGTATTTTCTTCATTTACTTGTATTTCATTCATAGTTTGTGTTCCCTTCGCTTGTCTGCCTATGAAAGCATGACATGGCGAATATACGTCCCGGTGTTTTGCCTCTGTTGGTAAATAGTTTTTGTTGTATTTAGCTTTCTGTTTCTGATGATGGCGTAAAATAATGTTGACATTTGGCAGCCGTTGCATATAATTTTAGTTGAAAAATGGATTAGTTTATTAGAATCTTTTATGATACATATTGGTATTTGCATAAAAAGTAAATAAATGGTTTCCCATGACATCCCATGAAGGAATTTGGGGAGTGCCAATTAGGTGTGCACTTTCTAGTTTTGCACTCACAGATTGGGACCCACAGCTTTTATACCGGTTCCGAACGGTATTTTGAGAAGCCATTTAATGGCTAAGCACTCAATAGTGTCGCCATCACTAATCGAGGTGACCGTCGTCGACAGAAATGTAAGGTGGTCGGAGCAGATATCGAAACCACGTACTTATGTACAAAGGCCGCGCACACTAACCAATGGCCACTTGCATATTTAAAAATAAACTCATCTGCCAGATTACTAAAAATACGCGAAACCTAAGAGTATTAAGTTATATACAAACCATGCGCAAAGTGCGTTCCTAGATCTGTTTCAATGCGGCCCGTGAGTGTTCTGTTTACTTTGCTACTACAAAAAGTTTACAGATTTTTAATTACATGTACATAATTTATTGAGGGAGTGACAACTACAATTAATCCGTATATTTACGTGAACAATTCCACACTTATTTGCCCATATGTAGTTATTTTCATAGGTGGCCGTCGGTGGTGCAATGGTTAGTGTGCGCGGCTCTTCTACATGAGATCCTGGGTTCGAACCCGGCTCTGACCACCTTCAAATTTTCTTTCGGCGGTGGTCACCTCGCATAGTGACGGCGACACTATCGAGTATCTAGCCATGAAAAAGCTTCTCAAATTACCGTTCGGAATCGGTGTAAAACTGTAGGTCCCTATCAGTGAGTGAAAACTGGAAAGCGCACAGCTCAGTGATTGTGAGAACTTCTCCCCAGTCCCTCCATGGGATGTAATGGGAAACCATTTATTTATTTTTTTAGTTATTTTCATAGAGTAAATACACCTAGAGGTGCCAGCTGTCTCATCTGACGTTTCATTTCACACTCTTGTAATGTACGAAATAGTGTATTTCAAATTAAAAAAAAAAACAAGGGCTTCTACACCATCTTCGAGGACGTGTATTAAATCACATTTCGTTATAGTTTGTACAGAAGGATGGAGTTATACGAAATTAGATTTTTATGGACAAAGCAGACTGGGAGCCATTGATTCCTAGCTAACAGTCGGGCGGGGGGTTCGGATCTGCCTTATACCCACAATTCGTACAAACTGAACACAAACAAAATTTATTATAGACTCCCTAATCTACTGCAAAATAATCGTCAAAATGGAGGGCCGCGTCTGACCATAAACAAAATTATCAAAACTATGTGCCCTATATGGCCAGCGATATGAAAATGAGAAGAAAAACAAAACATAAAAATCGGTCGTCGTTTACTGTTATGGGATTCATAGGTTTTTCCGAATCCGTAGCATATTGTCCCTTGTTCCCAACCGTGGCCTTAGTTGCCATATAGTTATTTCTAAAACCCCCATACTGACACTTACTCTGCCCTTAAACCTCCACCATTAGCAAAGATATACTTATAGGTTCATTCTTAAATATTTATAAGTTTATTCAATAATTCAAAGCAAATAAGCAAACACTTTGCAAACTATCAAACTTAAATTTCTACAATTTAGGGGAAAATTCTTTAAACATAGACTTCAAGCTATTGATACTGCATACACTGAGAGAAGCAAATCAAAAATAAAGTATGGCCGATTGAGGCACCCCTAGGAAGCTCGTATTTGGGAAGATAAAATATAGGAAATTCTCAACCCTCAGCAGCAATGATAACAAATTAAGTGACTGTGGGGCCACAATAGCAAACAAAAATAAAATAATAAAAATATCAAATAATAATAGTCTACTCGTATTATACTTTTGCCTAGATTACTCTGGACTAAGTGCGATCAGATTTCTCACTGCGAGGATTCAAGTAAGTATGTATATCGGGACTTAGGTCGATATAGACCTTAGTACAGATTCAGTGTTTTAAAAAAAAAAATATCACGCATCCGTATGCATTGAAGACAAACCGAAATGTTAATTAATGCAGGTTACTTAATCAAGAATTAATTTTCGAGATTATTAATATATAATTTGCGTTAGAGTTTGATGCAAAATTTGTGATACGTAAAAAGTTGGATATTTAATGGGAAACGTTACACTCACCGTTTGTAGTTACAGCGTTGAAGAGTTAAATATTGCAGATTTAATGTAAAGATGATCGTCGAGGCCTCGATGAACTTTTTACGCCTGCTGTGGAATTTCGAAAAAAAAGGATATCATAAATTTTGCATATATCACAAACCGAAAAAATTAACTTAGCTGTACGATACTTATTTCTATTTAAATATTAGTCGCTTTTCCGCGTATACTCGTATTAGCCTCGGTGACACTTCATATATTGCAGATTATATCATTGTCTTTAGCTGGATACATTCACATTAATAGTTGTCCAAGCTTCATCTGTGATACGGTTGTGTGGCTATGCAGAACGAGATGATTCCGATGCCACTTGGCCGCCAACAATACGAAAACTCGTGGCCTGTGAGTATCTTTGCCCTGGGAGATAACCTTGTGTTCGAATATTCCGAGAAATTGCACCGTCTCTTTAATAAGGGTTTTGACACTTTTTGCTGGTTCAACTTCGAGATACGGGTAAACTTAAAGGGTCCTCACCTCCGAGGCAATCCGTGGCCCGCAGAAATGAGAACAATTGAAGTCACGATATGGAAACGCTCCTGTGCGGTATTATGTCGTTCGATCTAAAAGAAGCCGCGATCCATACACAATATAGGATGATATTCCAACTTTTGATATTCATTTCTTTGCTCACCTTATACTCTTTAGTGGATTGCGTGGAGTTTATTTCCTGAAGGATTCTCCAAAATTAGCTTCAACGCTACTAAAGATTTCTTGAGATGTTGGATGTTCGCAGAGGACTTCGACTAACTTTATCCTTTCAAAACCCAAGTTAATTATTGAACTCTACACTATTTCACAGAAATTACCTTGATTTCAGTTTGCTAAATGTAATTAGTAAATGTAATTAATCATTTACTCTAAAAACACTTAAGGATTTTCTCGATTGTCCTAGATTTCCAAAAACCACAAATTTTCCCAGCACTTTAACTTTCATTTAGCAAAAAAAACCCCGACACACTGTTCTTGAGTTAAATCGAACGTTGCTTGCTCTTTGGAATCCAAAATCAAAAAGAAATGACTTTGGTATCGATAAAAGCATTTGGCATGGTATGGAACATCCGTTCACCACGAAAAAATAACTGAGCACAAATGAAATGGTGACAAAAATAGCTTTTGAGCCTGTTCTAAAAATAGAAGAACTGGTTGTAAAAACACTCAGTCTTCACTTCTTCTCTTTTCCGTTATCCTTCTAGCCTCAATTCAAACGGATGAAATGTAAAAATAGATTTATCATTAAAAAAATAAAGAACTAACACAATAAAAAAAAACTTTTGTCCTTCCCAGGAATCGAACCTGGACACTCATCCACTTTAGCCCTATACACATCGACTGATCTATCTCAAGCAGGTCTTCAATCATAGCAATATCGCTGCTTGTCGACAAGTACTTACATGTACTTGCTTGATATATGAAGGAAGCTAAAAATAGAGGATAACAATTTACTGCAGCCTTGACCCTCTCTCACGATAACCCAAATCAGACTCTCACGATAATCCAAATCATATGCTATTTATAGAACTATGTAGCTATGTACAATCTTATACAAAGAGAGCATTCGCCGAATCTATCTAGGAAACTTATCATATTACCACTTACAGTGGGCGCAAAAAAATGGTGTAATCGTATATTACAAACCGGGTAATATTTTTTCCTTGAAAGTAATATTAACCGGAGAACAATTTCTATGGTCGCATGTCCTTCGCGTGGTAGGTTCCACTCGAGTTTCCTTCCACATCCTCAAGAATATAATAATGGTTACCAATTTTAGATTTTACTCTGGCTTTGATGTATGTGGGCGCCAACTTGGCATTAAATCGCTTTCCAGCATTACTCTGAGCAAAGTTCTTTCGAAAAACAATTTGTTCAATTGCATAGGTAATCGGCCTACTACGCAGATTGTAGTGCTCTCTATTAAGATCATGAGCCTTGGCTATATTCTGACGCAATTCTTTTCGCAATAGGACCAGTTGGTCTTCTCGTGGTAGGGGAAACTGATATTCATTTAATAGATGTACATTTTTCAACAACGCATACGAATCACCGTGGGTTATCATGTTAAACCCAAAGGTTGCAAAATAAGGTGAACACTTTATAGACTGGTGTACTGAATTTCGCAAAGCACAGCTGATAGCACCAAGCTGTTCATCCCATAAACGTTGGTCTTGTTTCAGAAAGGCTCTGATGCCTGCAATAATTGACCTATTGACTCGTTCTGACGCATTCGATTGGGGCGAATATAATGCGGTATATATATGTTTAACCCCAAGTTTGGTCAAAAATGCATTGAAGTCGTTAGATTTAAACTGGGACCCGTTGTCACTTACAATAAATTCGGGTACACCGTATATATAAAAAATATGTTGTAAAAGAAAGTCTTGAATTGCACTAGCCGTAAATTTTTTTAAAGGGCATAACCAATGAAACTTTGTCAGGTGATCCAGAACGATTAATAGTCCAATATAACCCTTTTTCGATCGCGGATATGGCCCTAAAATATCGATGTAAAATCGTTGAAATGGTCTGCTGGTTATTACCGGTTTTCCCATTCCAGGTCGCAAAATCACGTTAGGAGCCTTAGTGCTCTTACACGTCTCGCAATCTCTCACATAGTCACGAACCTCTGTAACCATACCAGGCCAATACAAATTTCGCCTTATCAGATCCAACGTCTTCGACATTCCTCCATGGGCAGTTATTGTAGAATTATGAGCACGTGTAATTACATCTATACGCAAGTTTCGAGGGACCCATAACTTCCAAGCTTCTCGTTCTTGCTGCTCATTCCCTCTACAAAATTCAGTTCGAATATATATGTACCTATCGAGCAACTTAATGTCTGGATATTTATTCGGGTTTTCATGGAACTTTTTCTTAAGCTGTGTATATTCAGGATCATCAAAACATGGAGAGTTAAGATCAATTACAGGCTCTGCAAGTTCAATGGACAATAATTCCTCCGTGACACTTCTGGATAACGCATCTGGTACTAGATGGTCTCTACCCTTACGATGGCTAATGCTAAATTTATATGGTTGCAGTTTAAATACCCACCGGGCCAATCGGCCAGTCAGGTCGGGTTGCCTCATTAACCATAGCAGAGAGGAGTGATCGGTAACTATCTCAAACTCCTGCAACTCTAGGTAACATCTAAATCTTTTCACTGCTTCGACCGCAGCTAGACACTCTTTTTCTGTTACGCTATAATTTCGCTGGGCAGTATTTAGCTTTTTTGACATGTACGCAATGGGTCTTTCGTCCCCATTGTCGTCCAATTGTACCAAAACTGCCCCGATTCCATAGTTTGATGCGTCACAGTGCAGGTAAAACTTCTTAGCAAAGTTCGGGTTCGATAAGACTGGAGCGGTGGTTAGACGTATTTTTATTTCATCAAACGCTTCTTGTGCTTCTTCATTCCACATAAACTTTCGTTTTGTTGAGAGCGTTTCAGTAATAGGAAACGTCAAAGTAGAAAAATTCTGGATGAAGCGTCTATACCACCCGGCCAGTCCTAAGAAACCACGAACCTGTTTAATAGTTTTCGGCACGGGCCATTTATATATTGCATCTACCTTTTCCGAATCAGTTCTTATGCCACCATTTCCTATTACATAACCGAGATACTTGACCTGGGTTACACAAAAATGGCTCTTCTCAATGTTCAATGTCAAGTTTGCCCTTCTAAATTCATCCGCTATTCTGACCAAAACAGAAACATGGCTTTGGAAGTCTTCAGATACTATTATCAAATCATCAAGGTATCCGAAAACACAGTATCGAAGATCGGGTGGAATTAGTTGATCCATTAGGCGGCACATAGTCTGCGGCGCGTTGCACAGACCAAATGGCATCACAACAAATTGATATAAGGGACGCCCTGGCACAGTGAACGCGGTTAAAGGTTTAGCCTCATCACTTAAGCCAACCTGCCAGTAAGCGTCTTTTAGATCAAGTTTTGAGATGACATTGGCCTTGGGCAATCGCGCAAATATCCCCTCAATGCTCGGAAGTGGATAAGCATCTTTTTTTGTGACTTGGTTCAGTCTTCGAGCATCCAAGCATAATCTCACTTTTTGTGGCTTAACTACCAGACGCATGGGAGAACTCCATGGCGAATTTGAGGGTTCAATAACACCTAAAGACAGCATCCGGTCAATTTCCTCAAACATCAGTTTCTCCACTGCGGGAGACACCGGATAAAACCGCTGTTTAATTGGTTTGCTTGCTTCAACCTCAATCTCGTGCTCAATTAGCTTTGTCCTCCCAAGTCCTTGCTTGTCAAAAGTAGGAAACAGGTCGATAATAGCCCTTAACTGCATTGTCTGGGTAGCCGTAAGGGTATACTTATAGTCTATATCTTTGTTTACCTTTAACTCAGTCATCGATCCGCCAACTTGGGTCAAAGTGGACATCTCCGGTGTATTTTCTGACATATGCACATTTATTGACGGATTAGATACAAAAGTGGACTCAAAAATATCAGGCGCCAGTTGAAAAGTTTTCCAAAAGTCAATTCCAAGTATTAGTCTTTGTGTTATAGAAGGGACTATCAGTATTTGCAACATTTTATTTTCATTTCGAAATGAAACTTCAACACTGATATATCCAATAGTTTTCTGAATTCTTCCATCAGCAGTTCTAACGCAGGTTTTGGAAGGAACAAATTGTGAATATTTACTAAAATCATGGGAAGCAAGTGTTGACCCAATACATGAAATGTTGGCGCCAGTATCAAGAAGTCCCAGTTCATTAAAACCTAAAAATTTCACCTTCGCGTAGTATCTTCTATCATGTGGACTATTCACAATACCCGAAATTATGTATTTTGATGCCCCTTTACGCCGTTTGAAATAATTTCTAAGACGCAAAGTGGATCTTTTTGGCCGCCGGTGTACATCATGAACAATGGCATATTCATTAAATATTCGGTTACGTGCTGCGATATACTCAAAATATCTCTCATGCAAGGGTCGTAAAGGATACAATATTTTCTCCACAGTGGTATCGGTAGTGGCGTCGCGTTTTAGGATACATTTTCCATTAGATTCAAGATTTTCAGGTAACTTATCCGACATCGAATCGGAATTTTCATTGTCAAGTTTTGGGGTAATAGTTTGTTCGGAATCGGGTGAAAGGTAGAGAGTATTCTCTATGGTAAGTTCTGGGTTGTATTTGGGCGCTGGAAGTTTTTTGAGCAAGAAGTTTTCCTAGTGCCGCACTTAATACATTGGGGTTTGTACACATTCTTTGTACCGCACCCATAGCAAAATATTTTGCGATCACGAACGCAATCATCCCAAAAATGCCCTGGTTCGTCGCAGTTCCAGCATTTACTGGGTGTTAAATTTCGACTGACTACATCTATATGATCATTAGTAGCAGCATCCTCTTCATTGTCTTCTTGACAGTTTAGTTCTGCAATATTTCGCCTAGGTAGCGAGTGAGATGATTGGAGAGGTTTTGAACCAATAGCCTTCTTACCAAAATCATCGGATAATAAATTTTCCCGCATTTGCACCAGTTTGCGCAAATGGGCAACAGAATAAACGGGTACATATAGTAGCTCGTGGCGGATATCAGGACGCAAATTCCGCACTAAAATTTCAACAATCTCAGCTTCCACCATAGGAGTCTCGAGACGGTCCAAAATAATGCACATGGAATCATAAAATGATTCAAATGATTCGCCCTGTCGCATCTTCCGGTTGCGTAGCTCTTCTCGAATGTCATAGTTTGAACGCATATCCTTGTATTCGCATTTTAAGGCAACACAAAAATCATTCCATCTAATGGAGTCCACCTGCTTGTGGTATCTCCAGTACCAATGCAGAGCTTTATCCGATAGGAGAATTTGAAGATTATTACACAGAGTCTCAAAATTACCATTTAGATGTTGTGTCGTCATCGACGTTATCCGATAAATGAATTCATCAACGGTCAGTCCGTTTTTTGAACCATCATATCGAATGTTCCAATTACGGATCAGAGAAGTGATTTTCTCGGGAGGCATAGAAGTAGTATAATCCGTATGGTTAAATGACTGATTGAGGTTGCCATTGCTACGATTAGTAGATACGTTCGCCATTGTTATAGGGGGTGGAGGTGCCGAAAATGGTGGTATACCTTCTCGATTGATAGGGTGTGATTGAGCTTGGTTTTGTGGCCCTCTTGGTTGAAGATTTATAGTCCGTAGCATTCGAGCTAGGCTGGTCTCAATCATTTGATTAATTCTTCCATAGTCAACCCCAATCGACATACTATCACGAGGTCTTGGCGAAAAATTATCTGAATTAACGTTAGCCGTATTTGGTCGTACTGAAGGATGTGAATTACGAATGGATGTAAAAGGATCAACTGCTTCAAAGAACTGATTAGACCGTCGCGGACTTAAGTCCAAACTAGTATTATAATTTTCATTAAAATTTAATAAATTTTTGCTCAAACTCCTAGTTTGTGGACGATGTGCCATGGCTCCACGGACCTTACCGCGAACAGCAGGGCGAGTTTTCTTCGCTGTTCCTGTTTGGGAAGCATTATCAGTTACAAGTAAGGATTGTGTAGAGTACATCTGAAGATCTGATAAATGACACGGAACTTTACAGGCGGGGCAATCACCGGAGGACGCCAAGGATTGCTCAATACAGACTCTATGAAATATATGTCCACAGGTCGATAATTTACAACAGTCCTCCCTGTCAAATATCATAAATACATCGCAAATTTTGCATTTATTCTCTTCGGTTTGACAAGGCAAAGAAGCAGCACCTGACGATGGCGGAGGAGTATGTACTATAGACATTTTGTTGTCTCTTCAATTAATTAAACTTTCGATTTGTAAAAAAAATTATGTAAAGTGAATAAAAAAAATTATTTCTTCGTTAAAGGAAAAAACTGAAAACCAAAATAACAATAACTATATAAAATAATGCAATTCGATTCTTATGTTGGTGGATAATTTAAAGGTACAGAGTAGTTAGTGTAAACGATCGACTGATAGGTGGCAAAAACTGGTCTATTGATGAGTGAAAATTTAATGAAGGCCATAACTCTATCTGCGCACTAGCATGCATTTCCAACCATCTTTAACTGAAAACATTAGACTCAATATGCTTGCAGCAACATTCAAGTATTTCCAAATGTTTCCAGGA
Source organism: Phaonia tiefii (assembly GCA_963931995.1). Classification (NCBI taxonomy): domain Eukaryota; kingdom Metazoa; phylum Arthropoda; class Insecta; order Diptera; family Muscidae; genus Phaonia; species Phaonia tiefii. Next base: position 192,968,180 of record OZ008369.1, read on the forward strand.
TGCTATACCTCGACTAGCCAGCGAAATGACAACCATCAAAATTGCACCCAGCTTTAGTTGAATGATTTAATTCTTTGGTAATCTACTGTATCCGAAAGACTAGGTGCAGTAAGTCTTGGTCAGCTTATCCGAAAAGCTCAGATAACCGAATATCCTAAGACCCCCACTTAGTATTCAAGAAGACAATACAAAACCAAACAAAGACTTCTATCAACTAAATAGAAAAAGAACTCTAATTGTATTCTAATAGTGATATTAATGTCAGGAGCGAAAGCAGTTCCAAACGGTTCTACCATTATGCCCCACGTTGGGCGCCATTTATTTATGTAATGTACGAAATAGTGTATTTCAAATTAAAAAAAAAAACAAGGGCTTCTACACCATCTTCGAGGACGTGTATTAAATCACATTTCGTTATAGTTTGTACAGAAGGATGGAGTTATACGAAATTAGATTTTTATGGACAAAGCAGACTGGGAGCCATTGATTCCTAGCTAACAGTCGGGCGGGGGGTTCGGATCTGCCTTATACCCACAATTCGTACAAACTGAACACAAACAAAATTTATTATAGACTCCCTAATCTACTGCAAAATAATCGTCAAAATGGAGGGCCGCGTCTGACCATAAACAAAATTATCAAAACTATGTGCCCTATATGGCCAGCGATATGAAAATGAGAAGAAAAACAAAACATAAAAATCGGTCGTCGTTTACTGTTATGGGATTCATAGGTTTTTCCGAATCCGTAGCATATTGTCCCTTGTTCCCAACCGTGGCCTTAGTTGCCATATAGTTATTTCTAAAACCCCCATACTGACACTTACTCTGCCCTTAAACCTCCACCATTAGCAAAGATATACTTATAGGTTCATTCTTAAATATTTATAAGTTTATTCAATAATTCAAAGCAAATAAGCAAACACTTTGCAAACTATCAAACTTAAATTTCTACAATTTAGGGGAAAATTCTTTAAACATAGACTTCAAGCTATTGATACTGCATACACTGAGAGAAGCAAATCAAAAATAAAGTATGGCCGATTGAGGCACCCCTAGGAAGCTCGTATTTGGGAAGATAAAATATAGGAAATTCTCAACCCTCAGCAGCAATGATAACAAATTAAGTGACTGTGGGGCCACAATAGCAAACAAAAATAAAATAATAAAAATATCAAATAATAATAGTCTACTCGTATTATACTTTTGCCTAGATTACTCTGGACTAAGTGCGATCAGATTTCTCACTGCGAGGATTCAAGTAAGTATGTATATCGGGACTTAGGTCGATATAGACCTTAGTACAGATTCAGTGTTTTAAAAAAAAAAATATCACGCATCCGTATGCATTGAAGACAAACCGAAATGTTAATTAATGCAGGTTACTTAATCAAGAATTAATTTTCGAGATTATTAATATATAATTTGCGTTAGAGTTTGATGCAAAATTTGTGATACGTAAAAAGTTGGATATTTAATGGGAAACGTTACACTCACCGTTTGTAGTTACAGCGTTGAAGAGTTAAATATTGCAGATTTAATGTAAAGATGATCGTCGAGGCCTCGATGAACTTTTTACGCCTGCTGTGGAATTTCGAAAAAAAAGGATATCATAAATTTTGCATATATCACAAACCGAAAAAATTAACTTAGCTGTACGATACTTATTTCTATTTAAATATTAGTCGCTTTTCCGCGTATACTCGTATTAGCCTCGGTGACACTTCATATATTGCAGATTATATCATTGTCTTTAGCTGGATACATTCACATTAATAGTTGTCCAAGCTTCATCTGTGATACGGTTGTGTGGCTATGCAGAACGAGATGATTCCGATGCCACTTGGCCGCCAACAATACGAAAACTCGTGGCCTGTGAGTATCTTTGCCCTGGGAGATAACCTTGTGTTCGAATATTCCGAGAAATTGCACCGTCTCTTTAATAAGGGTTTTGACACTTTTTGCTGGTTCAACTTCGAGATACGGGTAAACTTAAAGGGTCCTCACCTCCGAGGCAATCCGTGGCCCGCAGAAATGAGAACAATTGAAGTCACGATATGGAAACGCTCCTGTGCGGTATTATGTCGTTCGATCTAAAAGAAGCCGCGATCCATACACAATATAGGATGATATTCCAACTTTTGATATTCATTTCTTTGCTCACCTTATACTCTTTAGTGGATTGCGTGGAGTTTATTTCCTGAAGGATTCTCCAAAATTAGCTTCAACGCTACTAAAGATTTCTTGAGATGTTGGATGTTCGCAGAGGACTTCGACTAACTTTATCCTTTCAAAACCCAAGTTAATTATTGAACTCTACACTATTTCACAGAAATTACCTTGATTTCAGTTTGCTAAATGTAATTAGTAAATGTAATTAATCATTTACTCTAAAAACACTTAAGGATTTTCTCGATTGTCCTAGATTTCCAAAAACCACAAATTTTCCCAGCACTTTAACTTTCATTTAGCAAAAAAAACCCCGACACACTGTTCTTGAGTTAAATCGAACGTTGCTTGCTCTTTGGAATCCAAAATCAAAAAGAAATGACTTTGGTATCGATAAAAGCATTTGGCATGGTATGGAACATCCGTTCACCACGAAAAAATAACTGAGCACAAATGAAATGGTGACAAAAATAGCTTTTGAGCCTGTTCTAAAAATAGAAGAACTGGTTGTAAAAACACTCAGTCTTCACTTCTTCTCTTTTCCGTTATCCTTCTAGCCTCAATTCAAACGGATGAAATGTAAAAATAGATTTATCATTAAAAAAATAAAGAACTAACACAATAAAAAAAAACTTTTGTCCTTCCCAGGAATCGAACCTGGACACTCATCCACTTTAGCCCTATACACATCGACTGATCTATCTCAAGCAGGTCTTCAATCATAGCAATATCGCTGCTTGTCGACAAGTACTTACATGTACTTGCTTGATATATGAAGGAAGCTAAAAATAGAGGATAACAATTTACTGCAGCCTTGACCCTCTCTCACGATAACCCAAATCAGACTCTCACGATAATCCAAATCATATGCTATTTATAGAACTATGTAGCTATGTACAATCTTATACAAAGAGAGCATTCGCCGAATCTATCTAGGAAACTTATCATATTACCACTTACAGTGGGCGCAAAAAAATGGTGTAATCGTATATTACACTCTTCGTGCTGAAGTCGGTGCAACAGAGAGATGTTAGACGTAAATTGGCTTACACCAGGTGGAGTTACTAGAACTGGTGACTTAAATTTGTCATATCGTTGTGTTGAGAACTGTGAAATTTCAAATTATTTTGGACTTTTTTGTTATCTTTTGTTGTTAGTACACAGTTGAGTGGTCTAAGTATTTAAAACAACAATTCTAACACTCAAAACGATATGCCGTTGTTTTGGACCATTGCCTCTATCTGGTATAATAAAAGCAATACTCCATCACCATGCATCGCCGATATGCAACCAAGCCTAATGTCATAAATTTACTGAGAGAATTGGTTACTCCTTACTCCTTACTCTATGGTTATTTTAAACTTATCTATTTTGCATGCCAGATAATCCCATTTCTTTTCCGACAGACACACTCATTCTTTTCGACAGAGAACACAATATTAAGTGTTAGCAGTGTTCGCACGCTGCAAAAAAACTGCCCCAGCAACTTATTGCAGGAACCATGTATATGTTTGCAAACATTGCTTTCATGAATTGAAGATGTGCCATTTTACTACGAAATGTGGCAACATTTGCTGTAGTGGGTGAACAAAATGCGATACGGCAATACGTATGTAGCCAGTGCCAACAAATACATGGTAGCAGTAGATGTTGTTGTAGTTGTATATGCAGCAACAACAGACATTTTATTTTCGTTCTTTCATTTCACTTGTCAAACTCTACACAAATATATACAAATAATACAAGAATTAAAAAAGTATAAAAACAAAATACATACGATTTTGACAAGTGAAACGAAAAATGGCATGGAAAAATGTCATCATCTGTTTAAACGACTATACCTGACAGATAATTCTACCATGATCACTATGCACAACATTTACCGCGCGTTGTTGTGAAATATTCAATTTCAATTTTGTTTTCAATCGGAAATAAAAATGTATCCTTGATAAGATATAAGCCATTTTCCAAGTTCCTGCTATTGAGCCTCTCCTTGATAACATTTTCATTCGCAAGAACTGATAACAAAATTTATCTAAGATAACTTTTTCTTGCCATTTCTTGAAATTGAATATGTGGCAACATTGTCATTGCTCAAGTCGGAATTTAAGTGGGAAATTGGAATGCCACTTAATATCGCTTAACTGTCCCGTACAAATTAATCTTTAATTAACTTTATCGGGATACAAAAAACACACATTAACTTATTAGTCTTTAGTCATAGTCAACATGTAACATTGAATTGCAAACACAACGCGTTTCGACACAAGTATACGATACTATATTTGCGACAAAAAATAAATTCCATTTAAATTGGAAAACTGTCCACATGCATCAGTTTGTCGAAATGAAAGAACCGGCATATCTACAAAAAAATCTGCAAGAAGATTCTGGCGGCAGAAGCAACGAAAAAAATCATGCTCGTAAATTATGTAAGAGATGTACCGGATAGTGTCACGAAACCTGTTAGTTTGTCACTACGAAATCCATATCCCAGAATAAAGTAATTACTGACTAGAGAACGTTCCTCATTCAAAGGAGTGGTCAAATTAGAGAGTCGTGTAGGCAAACAATTATTAAGGATTAAGCTTCGGTGGATAAGAAGATATAGTGTATAAGATTGGGCTGAGATGAGTTAAGATAATCTTCAGGATACTCTTCTCTGAATTAATAGAAGGTGCCAGTGATTGAATGCACTCACAGTAAATTTCTCAAATCAGAGAAATCGTTGATATTTTCTGGATTCTGATTCACACATTTTTGGATTCGAACTTAAGCGTTTGTGCATGTCACACAAATAAAATGAGTAGATCTATGAATAGTCAAATCGCCTTTTGTATTTACTTCAAAAAAACGAGTTAGTGTGCAGATTGTTCAAAAAAAATACAAAACATGATTCGGAGTTTTCCTTTGTAAGTACAGTCCATGGTAGAATAAATAAGGTAGACGCAAACCCAAGGAGTGTCGTAATATGTGTCATTTGTTTGTGCAGAGACAATATAGCTGCAATTTCTAATGTTTCTCTTAGAGCGACTCCCGTTGTTCAGCACACATTGCTCAGCAGTTGTAATCCATTTTCAAAATTTTGCTCATGCAAATTCTGAGCAAAAGCAATCCGTGTAGATATTAGAATATTTACACCTAACCAACATACCCAATTTTGATCAAATGCTGTTAACAGGAGCAGAAATAAAGGATTTTTAATTTTTATGGGAGGTACCACGCCCTTTTGTCCAATTCCGCCCATACTTTGATGGTTAATTTTTGTCGTCGCCATTACTTTTCCTGCGAAGTTTCAGGTCGATAGGATCACGGGAAAAGGGTTAAAAATCAATCCAAAGATTTTTCGGCATGCATGCATGCATACAGACAGGTGAAGTTAATATAAAGCATTTAAAAACCAACCCGTAAAAAACATAGTTTTAGACTACAAATTCTTTATATATGACCACACCCCTTTGTCCAATCCCGCCCATATTTGCAGCAGATCTTAGAATATGTACACCTAACCAACATACCCAATTTTGTTCAAATACCGTTAAAAGGAGCAGAAATAATGAACTTTTAATTTGTGATTTGTATAGGAGGTACCACGCCCCTTTGTCGAATCCCACCCACATTTTTATAGTTCGTTGTTGTCGTCTCCATCAGTTTGCCTCTGGTGTTTCAGCTCGATTGGATCACGGCATGCATGCAGACAGGTGAAGTTAAGGTAAAGAATTTAAGAAGGAGCGGCCCGCGGTGTTTTTTCAATACACGTTTTTGGCCTGCGAAAAAAAATCCTTGCGCACACTGTTAATATATGTACTATGCACATACTTTTAAAATTCCACTTTGTCGCATTTTTTGTTTTGCAAGTTTGTATGAGATATCCACAAATTTTATAGCATGATCTCAATCGCAGATTGTGTAGTAAGTTTTGTTTCAATAAAATTAAAATTGTGCGCAGGACTTTGGTTAAAAGTCTAAAAATAATTCGTGCACTTTGCTTTTAAATTTGTCTTTTTTTAAGAACTAGTACGTAATGAAAAATTCTGCAAAAGTAAATAAAAAAATATTCTTGATAAATTTGGTTACAAAAACCTTGTCCGCGGAAGTGGTCAAAATTACCGGTTTTAAATTTTAGTACTTTTTTCAATGTTGCACAAAATTGTCAACTGCAACTTAATTGCATTTAGTAAATTTGCAACTTCAAATAAAAGGAATTTGCTATCAATTTGTTCTTATTTATTTGACCTTTTTATTAATTTGATATGAATTTGATGTGATAAAATGAATTTATATAATTTTTTGTACAAAAACTGAAATAGTTCAAATTACGATATTTTCAAAAACGGACTTTTTTCAAAGTCAGATTTGGAATCCTTAGGAGAGTTGCCAGGGCGGCAGTTTTGTAATTTGCATTGGTTTGATGCTTGTTGACACATTTTTGAAAAAATCTACCCTTCTTAATATTATGTATTTTTATTTAAGTCCACAATTTTTTTTAAAGATGTTGAAGTTCTTAGTAGTTATTATACGGTGTTTACCAACAACTAGTCCATCGCATTATCGGTGTTTTATCTTTTAGAAGTAGACTTTAGTAATTCTCCTCATGTTCTGATCTCCGTGTGTGTGAATGTAATATAAATATAATGTAATGTAAATCATTTATATTTTGGGAAACATCTGGAAGCTACGAAAAAAAATTCGAGGCATTCCAAATATACGTTTATTTTTCATATATTATGTAGTGTCATAAAGAACCTGCCTCGCAAAGTACCTGCGATGAAAAACGCCACTGGCTTAAAAATTCTCCCTTTCCTTTTTGTCGGCACTCAAAAGTGCCAAGACAATTCAAAAAATTAAATGCTAACTTTTTCGGCAGGGTTGAAGTCTGTTTTTAACTTCCCTTTTTATTGAAAATTGTTCTGCTTAAATACTAAACTAACAGTATTTCTTACTGAACTTAGTACTAACAACAATTGACCTCACTCCATTTTGACATCCTATAAAATAAAGGTACTAGGGATGGGTAGAAATGTACGGTACAAAAAAATTACAATTAGATGCAAAACACACTTATATTTTAGTTTTAGTTTTATATACTTATAAAATTATTTTACAAATTAATTTTTACATACATTTATACATTTTACTACTCCAGTATACATACAATTAAATTTTTCACATGCCATTTCTTTAAATTATTATTATTGTGTTTCTTCATTGATCCATTTATATCTATCATTGAGTTTGCATCTTCTTTATTAATTATACTATATTACTAATCTGCCCAACTGTTTTTGGTGAAAAAGCGGGATTTTAACCCAAAAAGCGGGATTTCTTATTTTTAATAAATGAGTTAAAATTTAAATGAATAAAATTTAAAAATATATACTTGCAATAGATTTAAAAATAAAATATATATTTCTTTGATTTTTTAATCATTATTTAATTCGCCAATATATTTTATACTGATAAACAAAATATTTCTTATATTCAATTTTTTTAACCAGACTAAAAAATTGACTAATATCAATCAGAATACGTTCATCTTAACTGTTGTAATTTGAAATTACTTTGTTTTGAGATATGTATGTTTAAATATTTTGCCCATAACAAGCGTCTGAGTCGCCACTTTTGTGACCCATCCAATGGAAAATATTAGATATACCAGATTAATATGAAGAAAATCGACCAGAACCCTATAAAAAATATTTCAGTTAGTGGCACATTTTAACAGACCTACAACTAAGCCTCTGATGAGGAAATTCTCGAACTTCGAAACGATCGTCTGACAATGTGAATTCAAATCGTGCTTGTGACTGTTGAAAATTGTATATGTATGTATTAAAAAATATAACTTCCAAGCTAAATTGTACTTTACTATGTCTAAGGACAAAAACGTCATAAAGCGGGACTTTACTGTAAAAGCGAGATTAAAACCTAAAGCGGTATGAAACATCGATTGGTCAGGTTATATACGACCTGTGATATGGTGCCTCAATCCTTTTGATGTTCATTGCTCTAACTAAAATCTATATTCAAATTATGTGAATTTATAGTAGTACTAGCGGACCCGGCAGACGTTGTCCTGCATAATATTTCAAGCGATGTTTGTGGCAGGTACCACGCCCCTTTGTCCAATTGGGCCGAATAGTAAATCTAAACCACCCAGGGCGCCACCCAAACGCATGCAACAAAATTTATTCAACTCGGTCAAGAAGTTTACGAGGAGTTCAGTCACAAACACACTTGCAGTAGAATTACATATATAAAGATTAATTTTTATTCTCTTGGTTTTTACAATTTCCAAATGCTGTTTTGCTTTCTATAAAGAAAATTGTTTAAGTTCGTTGGCATAATTATCAACATTGTAAAGTGTGACATTTCCTCTTATTTCATCGTTTGGCAAAGAAGGCAATTTACCAAAGTATCGACTTGTGGAGTTGTGTTATAGGCAAACGTAAAATATGGGATCCACGAGTCCCATTCATTGTGCTTAAAATAATCCGTTAAGTACCCTACGATTTCTTTCAATGGAACCTGCTTAATATTCAAGAAACTATATGCCTCTGACATTAACTGATTCTCAAATTCCGTACCCATATCCGATTTTAAAATTGTCATATTTTAATATAAATTTATACCTTCCAACATTAACAGGAACTCCAAATTAAGCATCGAAAACAAGCCTATTGTGTTTAAGGTAATATTTCATGTCATTATTTTATACGCCGCTCCTGGTACGATACAGCAGACTGTCATATCTAGGGTTTTTCCGTTGTATAGCTATTTCCCTTAACCTTTAAAATATAACTGGGCATGTATAGTAAATTTGTCAAACTATGTTTAAGAAGAAAAGTGAATTATTGTAAACTGAACTCCTTATAATAATTTATTAAATCAATTGTGTATTTCTGAATTTAAAATTATCAATAAATATACAGCGCACGCTCGATAACGTGAACACTCCAAAACGTGAACACCCCAAAACGTGAACAATTTTTTTTGTGCATTGATTATTCTAAAACGTGAACAAAGCAAGAAAGCTCTATAACGTGAACTATAAACGTTACATAGGTAACATTGAGTTCAAATAATTCTGATCTTGGGGAATCCCCTAATACATAGTAAGTTATTCGTTTTTTCGTTGTTATGTGTAACACACAAAGCATTTTAGTCGCAATTTTGGCTTGGTACGGAGCGTTTCGCCTTATATATATTTTCTGCGTAAAGATGAGTTGTAAGAAACCTGTGGGCTTGACATTAAAACAAAAAGCTGAAATTCTTGGGTTTTTGCAAAAAAGGATCGAGTGTGACGCGTTTAGCAAAAAAATATCATGTTGCTAAATCAACAATTTGTGGAATTAAACGGAAAAAAGAAATGATTTATAAATGTGTAAACAACACATTCTCAGGGCATGGAAAAAGAAAAACGCTGCGCACTTCAGAGTTGCCCAACATGGATAAAGCTCTTTATCGCTGGTTTATTCGTATACGGAATAAAAACTGGCCAGTTAGTGCTTTAATGCTGAAGGAAAAAGCAAAAAAACTTCATTTAAAACTTAAGGAAAGCGAAGGTGGTTTCAACGCTAGTGATAGATGGCTTCAAGGGTTCAAAAAAAGATACGGCGTCCGGCTCCTTCAAATTTCAGGCGAAAAACTTTCTTCGCAGCCTCGACTGGTGGAGCCGTTTAAAGAAAAACTTAAAACTATAATGGCTGAAATGGAGTTATGCAACGATCAGGTTTATAATGCTGATGAGTCTGGCTTATTCTGGAAGCTTCTGCCAGAAAAAACATACGTATCCAGTTTGGAAAAGAGAGCCCCAGGCGTAAAGACAGAGAAGCAGCGAATCACGTTCTTATGTGGTTCAAACGCTACTGGATCTCACAAACTTAAACTTTTGGTAATTGGAAAGGCAAAGAATCCACTCTGCTTTAAAAACTTTCAGTGCCCCACCGACTACAAAAGTTCAAAATCAGCCTGGATGACGTCGACTATTTTCAAAGAATGGTTTCATGAATCATTTGTTCCACAGGTAAATATTTCCTTTGACTTTTGTATAAATTTTTTTATAGTTTGGCTTGTTTTTAAGGTGAAATCGTTTTTAAGAGAGAAAAAGTTGCCAATAAAAGCTCTTCTTCTAATCGACAACGCACCTTCCCATCCTAATGAATCTGAACTGAAAACGGAAGATGGGCAAATCTTCGCAATGTTTATGCCACCAAACGTTACTCCGCTCATTCAACCGATGGATCAGAATGCAATAAAAATCACAAAGCTGCACTACAGAAACAGTCTTTTAGCGTCAATAGCAGCGACGCAATCTGATCTGCTCGAGTCGATGAAGAAAATAACATTAAAAAAAGCTATAAAACTTTTGGATGCCACTTGGATTCGTGTCGGCGAAGAAACCCTAGCTAGGTGCTGGAACAACATTTTGCATTTTGCAGGAAACGATGATGATCCCGAAGATGTTATGCCGTTAGCCATTTTAAAGGAAACGTGGACGGCTGAACTTCGCCCCTTGATGTGCAACACCGTCGATCTCCTTCACAGTTTAAGTCCTGATATTGAATGTACGTTACCGACCGTTCAGGAATGGAATGATGATATCGACGTAGACATTGCGGATAACGATATTGAAGAGGAGGATGATGATGACTCCAACGATGATGACTGCACCTCTGAAGCATCGGAGAAAATTAAACCGAACAAAGCGGTACAGTGAGCTAGCCATGAAGGCGTCGATCAAAGTGATATGAATGTACTGAGACGTCTAAGAGAGAAAGCTGTGTTTCAGTTGTTAGAAAAACAGAAGATACAAAAAAAAATTACTGATTTTTTTAAATAAAAATATTTTTCAGATTTTTATTTCTGTTACGCACAAATTAATGTACAAATAAACAATAAAATATGAATTTAAATGTGTAAATATATGCATATCCCCTTCATACTTATTTGGCATTCGAAAACGTGAACACCTTTGTTAACGTGAACTCCCTTGGTTTTAATTAGTTCACGTTATCGAGCGTGCACTGATATACATACATGCATACATACATACCTTCCAGATTCGCTACTATGTCAGAATCGTTAGGCGCCATGGGACATGCTACTGCGTACTTTGTTAACTCACATCACATCAACCGTGATACAGTGGGGCCAATTGGAAAAAACACTGTAATATTACCACAAGTTTTGCCGTTTAGAAATGCCGACTTCTCAAATTTGGAATTGAAGATTCATTCAGACTTTTCTTTAGTTTTTTCAAAGAAACCCATACAAACTTTTAGAATTTTCTGAAAGACCACGCATTGGCAAATATATTTAAAGTAGTATTATGATCCTTGATCAGCATTCTCTGAAAATGTCAAATTTTTCAATGTTTCAATGATTTCGATGTTTGACAAAAATGTAGCTCGAGATTTTTTTACATATTTTTTAATTTTTATTGTAGATTATGTTCTAATGGATTAAAAATCTCGGAGTTTTTTTACAATGTGGAAAAAAACTTAATATCATCTAACTGGCTGTGCATTGGTCTATAACGTACAAAAAACTAGCAAGATACCATCAAGATGTACTTTTATACTTTAAATCAAATTTTACAAAATTATTTATTTTTTTGGATTTTAATTTTTAATGACAGATTTTGTTAGTTTTAGTTTATGTATGAGAAATTCATACCACAAGCTTACAATGTCAGATTGGTTTTGTGGAATAATGGACAATTCAGCTCACTCACTGGCATGACTAGTTTCGAACTCCGTGACAAGTTCATCATCAGATGACTAACTACTGTGCCTGATATATATAGAAACTGAATTATGCAATTTACATATGCGAATTAGTATCGATCGTAGAGCCCTAAGTATCAGCACCAATTGAAAGGCCTATATTTCCAACACAAGAACAGACGGGCTTTTCCACCATATTCTTCTTTTCCTCTTGCACATTCACATTGTTGCAGTGCCTATTTTTTATTTATTGTTTTTAAACTACAGAAATGCCCCATCATTTTAGAATTGTGTATATTAGAGATTATACAGATTCAGGATTTTTTCTAATTTATTGGTTACCCCATCAAAGATTTCCTCATCAGATGTTTTTTGAAAATTTATTGTTTGGGAGTCTGAAAGAGCCGATCCCTATTCTTTGATACATTAATGCTGTGCGCTTGCTGGGGATGCACATTCAAAGATGTACACCACAGAATGGCAGCTCCCTCGTGCAAATGGAGCTTCTTGCTTTCTTTACATTCGCTATTTTCTTTAAATGTTTTTACAAGAGACTTGGTGCCATTTTTCAAAATGTTAATAAAAAATATAATAATGCACTTGACTGACATACAAAACCGATTTCAAATATGTATATATCTGCAATTTGGCATTTGGAAGTGTCAGTTGCCAAAACGATTAACTCCATCAAAAATAACCTGTAGAATCTGAAATTTTCGATGTGTTTTAAACTTCCACGGTCATTATAAATTCAAACTAACATTATATATTATTTCAGTACAGCTGTATCTATTATATAAATACATATTTACAAATTGTACTGGGTACATTAAGTTAGCCCACAGACACTAACATAGCAGAATTATATTACACCGCTTCTCAAAAAAACTTAATTTTCACCACACCTCAAAATGTTCCTTGGTTTGTTTTCTGATGATTCAAAAAATATTTCATGCCTAGCATTAAGAACCCGCGAGCTGGACCTTTTTTAAAAAAGGTATTTTGTTTTTAGTTTTTCAAAGAAGTTTCTACTTTGACTAAAGACAATGTGTATCGTACAATATTTGTAACATATGCAAGGTTGTTTGAAGGCGCGTCTATCTGTTTATAAACCATGCAAAAGCATGTCCTGACACATCCAGTTTTTTAAGTAATTCTAAATATTCCAAATTTAGTCCAGAGCACCGCGGAAAATGTGTTAATAAATAAAAAAAAAGGATATATATGACCTCCTTGTCCAAAGAAAAGATTCGATACCCATTTTGGCCCGTTTAGAACGTAATGTTCCCACCCAATTGCATTATTTGTAAAACGCGAATTTGTGCGAATTTCAAAGAAAGCTGAAACACGTATGTAGTCTTTAGCTAAAGTACAAATTTCTTCAGAAAGTTAAAAAATGCCTTTTGTTAAAACGGTTCAGCTCACAGGATCATAGCACGAAATATTTTGGGAATTGTCAGAAAACAAACCAAGGTACGATACATTTGAAGGGTGGACAAAAACACTTTTTCCACCACCATGCACTATGAGTCGATGTAGTATACCCACACCAACACTTACGATGTTTTGTTTTGAGTTGCCAACTTATAAGAAAAATCGGCGCGAACCTAATTAAAACCGTATAGAAAATTGTATATAATTTTTTTGTAAGTATATTTCGATTAAACTGTGCAAAAAATCGAATTCAACATAAAGTTGGAAGTGTAGAATCGACCTAAAATAATCGATCTTCAACACTTAAAATCGATTTTAACCAAAATCGGCATAGATTTACCAGTCACTATTCTGAACATATAAAACAACGAAACATACACAATACAACAAATAAATTCGACATAAAAAAGTATGACATTAAGACAAATTTATATAATGGTTGATTCATTTATAGATCTTGTTTGTAAATAAAAATAATTAAATTTTATAAGGCAATTTGTAATATCACGCAAAACAATAATTGTTTGCATTTATTTTTTAAAGATTACTACTTTCCGATGTTGGCGGTAAATGTGGGTAATATGGTCCATGTTGAGGATCCAATTTTCGATGACGTGTTCACCATCTTGAGTGGTATTTGGCGAATGACACGAGTTATGTTTTTCTTAATTTCTCAATCATAGCCGGCTTATCGATATAGACTTTGGACGTTTTGTAGTGTCTAGTGCCTAGAGCGTGAAATACACTGTTCATAGCAATGTTAATGGATTGGCATAGATTCCTTCAGCCAATAAACCACACAAACCGTTGGTTAGTCTGGATATACTCACAGCTCTTTGGCATGCTCTTCAGTTCGAATACAGTAATTTTGTTTATCGATATAGCCAATAATCCAGAAATGAGTCTCTCCGCTAAACAAAATGTTGGTCGAAAACAGTGGACCTTCTTCAAGCATTTACAGAGCCCAAAGGCTGGAGTTGTGGCTGTTTGTTTTTCAATGCTAAATTGTCAAACAATACTGAATATTGTTTGGTCTGTCATACAATCTCTACCGGAAAAAATACATCTGAATAAATTACCTGATATAGTATATATATGTGAATTTTACATCCGCATAAGTCGATCTAGATATTACCATCTGCCTATCTGTCTTTTAAAAATTCGCTTGCACAACATTCCAACTTTCCAAGTACACATAAGTATGTCTTATAATTGTGGGTTAAGATGTAGTAAAAAATTATGGTTTGGAATTTTCAATCTATGAAGGTCTGTATGACACATAGTTGGTACCTTATATTGACCGAAGACTACATTAATATTTTTGGTAAAATTAATTTTTATTTTTTTAAAAAAATTGTTTGGTTTTTCATTATTTTGTATTACATTAAATAAACTAATGGTTGTTGAATGCATCACCATAGAGCAATAGATAAGAGTCGCCATCCCTAACTTTTCGTCCTCTCGATGACGATGAGGTAGTAGTCCATTTCGTCTATTTCGAGTTGCTGTTGTATATTACTCTTTGCTTGGATGCGTATTTTCGTTCGATGCAATCATAATAAAATATTATTTAGCAGTCATTAGTATCAACCAAACACAATTTAAAAATATCGCATATCTACCCTTGCTTCATAGTCGATCAGCTGTGTCATGATAATCCCTGGCTTCACTTGAATAAGGGAAAATTAAAAACTAGATAATATAATGTATTACTTTTTTTTGTGCCAAATTTACGACTAATGAAGGAATTGAGATCCATAGAATCGTATAGTAATTGTATACAAATGTGTGTCCACTCTTAATTTTTCCTGATATTGGAAGTACATTTAGTCCTTCGGATTTTAAAATTAAAGTTTGTTCCTTTTGGGAAAGCTTTTGCGCATCACAAGCTGGTTGAAATTTTAAAAAAACTGTTAAATTTTTATTGTTTTTTTATATATAATTTCATATATTACAATCAAGAATCATGGCCAACTTTATCAAAAAAAAATTATTCCTTTTTCAACTGATGCATTCATCACCCATAAATTTATTGCATGTAAATAAACAAAAACAATTTTTTTTAAAGAAAAGAAGACCTTATTCGTTATGAATTTTGTAATTCTTCGATGTCCAGTTGAAATGATATTGTGTTCAAAACTTGAAAAATTTAAGTCCTTATTGAACTAATTCGCATTGTATATCATTATGTATTATAAATGCTCGCTTTCCGGTATAACAGATACACGCGTGCGGTATAAAATAAAAAATATATACAATTTTACCAATAAATGTTTAGTATATCGGAAAATATAAACAAAATATTCATTCAATACAAAGTATCTTTGTATAGCACAATGTGCATAAATTTTAAAAAACAAATCCATGCAATTTTATTGCAAATGTCCACATTCGTAAAGATAATTGCTCAAACATGTCCCTAAATTCATATACCTAGTTCACACATTTAATAACAGTAAAGGAAAATATAAAATCCGTTTCGAATTCGAGACGGTCTCGCTTCTTCGTACATTTTGTCGGAAGCGGACATCAGTTAGGGACACATAACAAACTCGTTTGGATAGTACCCATCTCGAACTGGCAACGAACTTCATTTGCGAACCCGTTTCGGATTCATGTTTGGAAATAAAATTGATTCATTCTGACATTTAAAATACATTTAAAATTTAAATAGGTAATTAGGAAAATATACCTAGCAATATGTCAAAAAAAGTGGTTTTTCCAATTTAAAGATATATGTACCAAATTATATGTACTGATTTGGGGATACATTCGGCTATCTGAAATGCTCATTAGGGTGGCCCTCAATTACATGATATGTGAATTATAGGGTGTTCTTGTTGCCATTGATTTTTCAACTGATTACGAATTTTTTCCTGTAATTTTATTAATATCCGAAAAACTGGAATTTTTTAATTTTTTACAATAAACATTTAAGATGAATGTGGTGAATCGCCTTGGTGGAATTTTAGATTTTAAGGTTCTAAACGAGAAATAGAAAATTTTGGCCAAAAATCTTTAGCCGTTTTTGTGCGATTTTAAATGAAAAAGTCGTAAATCTACCTATACCACTTATTATTATAATAATTTTTTTTCTCTCAGTGTACGAATGAAATATTCGTCTTAAATGAAAGGCTACTAACAAAGTTTATTGTAAAAAATTAAAAAATTCCAGTTTTTTTTTTTTTTTAATTTAATTTTTTAATTTTTAAGCCCACGAAAATGGTTAAACTGTGTTATATTTTGAAATACAACTAATTTAAAAAAAAAAACTCGTGGAATAAATATTGTTTCTGAGTCCCCAAAGATTCATATTCAACAATAAAAAAGTTCTTTTTCGCAAAAAGTCGTTTTTGACATATTGCTAAATATACCACCTCTAATCCAGTAAAGTTTTTTATGTGTTTACGGCCTTGTAACGGGTTCGAAAACTCACATATCGTTTTTTTGTGATTTTACGCTCCCGTAACGGGGTCGAAACGCATCCGTTGTTGTCCACATTGGGGTGTGGTCATATTTTGGCTGAAAATTATACTTAATATTCATATATTTGCAATAGACAATACTACTTCTAATACATACTCATACTCGTATGCGTAACGTAAAGTATAATCAAAATATTTTTCATCGAATGTGACCACAAATTACAAAATAGCAATAATGAGTTTTTTAATAAAACCAGTACATCAATTTTGGTCGGGTGACACAACTTGTTCGTACCTCCACAGTGCAATTTTCATTTAAAATGAGTGATCCAAATTTTAAAAAGATTTAAGAGATAAAGACCTTCATTGTGTACTTACTTACTTACTTATCCGGTCTCGAACAATCCCGTGGGGTCAGGGACGATACAAAACGAAGATAACATATTTCGCCAACCAGTTCGATCCTCCAGCGGAGTCTTGGTATTCCTAATTTTCACCTTCCTTCGAGTTCGTTTTCGAAAACCCTTCGCACTGGTTCGTCTTCATCCATTTTACTGACATGGCCTAGCCAGCGCAATCGCGTTATTTTGATCCTCCTAACTACGCCAATGTCAGGATAACGCTTATACGACTCATGGTTCATGCATCGCTAATACTCGCCGTTGTGCACTATAGGGCCATAAATCTTCCGAAGTATTTTTCTCTCGAAGACTCCCACAGATGTTTAATCTGCTTGCGATACATTCGGCTGATATCATTCTGCGCCATAAAGCAAGACAGGTTGTATGAGAGTCTAGTATAGCTGGATTTTCGTCATTCGAGAGAGCGCTTTATCTATAAAGTGCTTGCTTAGCCCAAAATAACATCTATTCGCAACCACAATTTTCCGCTTGATCTCAAGGCTGACGTTGTTGTTTTTGTTTACGGCAGATCCGAGGTATATAAATTCGTCCACAACCTCAAAATTATAACGGTTATCAACGTTCACGCTTTGGTATAATCGCATGGAGGTCCTGTTCGGTGAAACCATTAATTTTTTCTTGTCCTCATTTACCGTCAGACCCACTTTTGCTGACTCCTTCTCAATTCTCGAAAAAAAGCGCAGTAACTTCTCTACTTTTGCGCCCAATGACATCTATATCATCAGCATAAGCGAGCAGCATGTGACTTTTGCTGCTGTTGGTTTTATTCATGTTGGCTGCAGCTTTTCTCATAATGATCTCCATTAAGATGTTAAAGAGATCGCACGATAGGGTGTCGCCTTGCCTAAGGCCTCGCTTAGTTTCGAAAGGTTAGGTAATATCCTTACCAACTTTCACTGCGGATTTTGTGTTCGTCAAGGTCATCCTGCAAAGGCATATGAGTTTTGCAGGAATACCAAGCTCAGACATTGTGTCGTAGAGTTTCTCTCGTATCAGGCTATCGAAGGTCGCCCTATAATCGACAAATAGGTGATAGGTGTCGATTTGTTTTTCATGTGTCTTCTCCAGGATTTGGCGTAGCGTGAAAATCTGGTCAGTTGTCGATTTTCCTGGCCTAACGCCACACTGGTATGGCCCAATATGGTCAGCGATAATTGGTTTTAGTCTTTCACACATAATACTTGATAGAACCTTATATGCTATGGATAAAAGGCTTATTCCACGATAGTTGGCACAGAGACTCGGGTCACCTTTTTTGAATATGGGACATAATACACTGAGACTCCAATCGCCGGGCATGCATTCATCTAGCCAAATTTTGCTAATGAGCTGATGCATGCATCTTATCAGCTCATCGCTACCAGCTTTAACATCAATCGGCTCCTGCGGCTGTGTTGTTCTTAAGCCGGGCAATAGCAGCTGTGACCTCGTCTTGGTTCGGAGGTTGGCAATCGACGTCGTCGTCCAAATTGTGATCGACTGTCCGTCCCATCGTCAGTGGATGTCTCGGATACCAGTAGCGCAGAGAAATTATATCTCCATATTCCCAACATGCTCCGCACATCTGCGATGAGACTTCCGTCCTTGTCCATACATATCCATTAGTCCCGTTTTTAACTTTTTGGTAGAATAATAAAGAATAAGAAAGCATATACTAAATGCATTTAGTGGAATAATAATTACAAGTTTTGTAGAAAAGTCTCATTAAGAAATATTTAAAAAATTATAACAACCCCAAATTGTGATAATAAGATCTGAACTTAATATTAGTTTGCTGTGGTTTTCTCTTTACACACAAATCTAAATCTAATATTTGTATGGGTATTCTTTTTTTATTTTTGTGTATAACATAATAATCAATATTTTTAATGTATATAGAACTTTTTTCGTATTTTTATAGGTTTGATGTTGAATCTTTATGTTAAATAAGTTGATTCTGTTTTAAATAATTGATGTTAAATCTTATGATCGCTTTGGTTCGCGTTTCATTTTTCTTTGTTTCATACTTATAGGTTATACATAATTAACAATGGTTTTGGTATATTTTACATACATAGTAATCTTTTTTGCAGTTATTAATTTTCTGTATCATCGTGTCTGTAATTTATTTTGTGATACTATGTTTCCATATAAAGGGTTGTTCAACAGTGACGCTACAAAAGTAAATCGATAGGGACAGCAAACGACGCCATATTTTTTCCCGCTCTTTTGACATTTCTCTACAGTACGGTATGCCATTTCATCATGGAAAGATATACGAGCCAACAACGTGTCGAAATTATTAAAATTTACTACCGAAATGTGGAGTCAGTGGCCTCAACTTTAAGAGCGCTACGTCCAATTTCTGAATTTCATTTCTGGCTGAATGGCTTCGTCAATAAGCAAAATATGAGTTATTGGTCAGACAGCAATCCACACGTAATCCACGAGTCATCAATGCATCCCGAAAAAATTACGGTCTGGTGCGGTTTATGGCCCGGCGGCGTCATTGGGCCGTACTTCTTCCGTGATGATCAAGACCGGCACATTACTGTGAATGCGAATCGCTACCGTTCAATGATAACCGAATATTTTTGGCCCAATTGGATAATATGGACTTGGAGGACATGTGGTTCCAACAGGACGGCGCCACAAGCCACACAGCGAATGCCACAATCAATTTATTGGAAACCTAGTTTGGTGAACGTGTTATCTAACGAAATTGCCCAGTCGATTGGCCGCCTCGGTCGTGCGATTTGACGCCGTTCGATTATTTCCTGTGGGGCTACGTCAAGTCTATGGTCTATGGAAACAAGCCAGCGACGATTGATGAACTACGTGAAATTGCAGCAGTATCGGCCGATTTATGCTTGAAACCCGTAGAAAATTGGTTTCAGCGCCTGGACTTCTGCAAGCATAACGGCATCGAACGTACTTTCACAGGAATAACGAATTTCATTGGTATCTAAAACCAGTTTTGTTTTATTTAAAAAAAACTTTTGTAGCGCTCTTATTGAAAAACCCGTTAGTTGTTTTATTGTTATTAAGGAGTTACAGGACTAATATTAAATGTTGCGAATATAGAGTTTTGTTTGTTTGTTGTAGTCGTTTGTAAGGCAAGATAGACCTATTAAAGCATGGTAGGCTTTATTTTTTCTTGTATATAATAGTTTTTCTTTTATCATTGTAAACCAAAGACATGTGTTAATCTTTTAATGTAGTTTTGAATATTCCCATTTTTAAATATTTACCTTTCCCTTTCTTCTATTTTTTGTGCATGAATTTCTTTTCGTTCAAATTATAAAATTTGCTAAATTGTTAAACTTTCATATTTGATCATATTATTATTTGATTGTGTACATACGTTTTGTTTTATCATCACATGAATTTTCTTGAACAAAAGTGATTCCAAAACATTAATTAAAAGTTAATTTTTGTTTTTAATGTAATTTTTGTCTTTCATTTGGTAGGGATTAAACGTTTTACAAAATCCGTATCGTAACCGTAACAATTTATAAAAAAAAATCTCAAAATTCTCAATATGAAAGCTATATTTCCAGTTTGCGCAACTCTTTATTGAGTCACTGTGTGTAGAATAAAACTCGAAATGAAACAATAACAAAGGGGACGCGGATCCGTTTCGACCTCGGTACGAGTTACGAAAAGCGAAATATGAGTTGTCGAACCCTTGACGAATCCGAAAAAACATATAAAAGCGAATAAGTAAACTTGCGATTTTGCGGATCCGTTTCGAACCGGTTATGAGTCCGTAAAAACATAACCAATCGAAGCAGCAAAACTGCGATTTCTCGGATCACGTTACGAGTCCGTTGATACATAAATACAGTGATATTACGATTTGTCGGATCCGTTTTGAACCCGATACTAGTTCCGAAAAATATACAAAAGACAAATGCGAGTTTGGGGAAGGAAATTTGAAGTTGCAAACGTCTCGTGATGGAACAAAACTCGTATTTCAGTGAAGGGATATCCGTCGCTGGTGACAAATATTTTTGCCAAAACAATTTAATGTCGCAGAATCGTATCTGAGATCCTAAAGCACAAAAACTGAAACAAATTTTGGCTGTCAACGATAATTAGAATAAATCCGTTTCGAATCCGCAAACATGTATAAAAGTGAGACCGTATCGAATCCACATTATTTAAAAAATAAAAAAAAAACCGCCTTGAATATGAAGGCCTTTAGTTCGATACCGAAAATGTAGAATAAACGATACGAGTTTTCGAGAGGAATTTCATAGGCAAACGGCTTACGATTTCCGTAACTAATTTCGGTTTCCGATAAAATGTACCATGAAGCGAGTCCGTTAGGAATTCGAAACAGATTCATATCTCACTCTGGTTTCTTGCTGGGCCAGACCAAAACGAGAGAACGGCAGTTATTGATATGATACTCGCTTCTTCGTACATTTTGTATGAAACGGGCATCAATCGAGGACATATTACTATATTACATATTACTAATCCGTTTGCTTATGAAACTCCTCTCGCTAACTTCTTTATTGTTCGGCTGTGGTTTGGTAGATTGGTTTTAGTGGTTGCTAAAGATACTATTTAGCATAAATTAGTGTCTTGAGACACCGTTTTGTATACCACATCACTCCGGAAAGTTTAAAGTACCGTGTCTATATCCAGCCTGTTAATCGGAGATACCTCATTAGATCCCCTAGATCTAACTCGTGTATCTCAGTGAGGTTGTGCAGGTGAGGGACGGCCCATAGTCTTCAGGCGTCTATTCATCAGAGCCGGACAACTGCAGAGAAGATGATCCACCGTCCCCTCCTCTTCTGCGTCATCGCAGGCTCGGCAGTGGTATATGGCAGCTTCAACCGTCTTGCCTGATTACCGATTGGCCAGTGCCCGGTCAGCACGTCAGTTAGCCTAGATATGTCTCCCCGATTATGACTAATCAGGGAGTTAGTACGGTGAATGTTATATTCTGGCCATGTGTTTCTGGATATGCGGCACGTTTCCGTCCTATCCCATCTGGTCTTCGCTCGTTCAAGGTAATGCAGGAGAATACCTCTTTTGACCAACCCTATAGGCGTTGCGACTGACACCATGTGGAGTTCGGTGGAAGAGGATTCTGCCCTACCTAGATCGTCTGCCTTTTCGTTCCCTGGTATCCCTGTGGCCTGGTATGAACCACATTGGCCAGCCGGCCTAGTTCGACAAGTTTTTCCCTACATTCACAAACAAGTTTAGAAGCAGTGATGGAAGATTTAAGTGATAGGAGAACCGCTTGGCTGTAATATAAGTGGGGCTCAGGCTTCTTTGATGGCCTGTTCCTCCGCTTGGAAAGCGCTGCACTAGTCTGGGAGTTTGAATGATAAATTGAGGCCTACCTCTTCGGAGGAGACACCCGAGCCGGTTCCACATTCCATTTTGGATTAAACCATATTATTCGTTGTTGCAGCGACCACAATTGTCAAAATTTCTGCTTGAGGACGGGTGACAGGCTTTACCTTGGAGACATCAAATCGATCAACAGATCATCGACACCCCATCATTGGGGTCGTCAGACATCGGTGTAATTGGGCGAGAATTCAAAATGACAGCCGCTTCCAACAGTTCACCAAAGTGTGATGCACGAGAGATATAAAACAAAACACAAAACTGTTCCAAGGGAAACCAAGCATTATTCATTTAGAAAAATGTATTAGACCTTGAAATATTGTAGTCTGAACTTCTCATACATTATCATTTGGTATGACATGCTAAATTTCCGTTATTGGAGCGAACACAATCCACAAATGTTCGACCACGCATCACAGCATCTACAAAGGTTGAGTGGTTGATGAAGTTTCTGGCATGGCGGCTTTAGAGGACCTCATTTCTTTCAAAATGGCGAAGAGAACACCGTTTTCGTCTGTGGTTCTTGGTTTAGAGCGATGTAAACGGACTTTCTGTGCCCAGAGCTCGACTACGTGGATATATCCAAGCTGGAGTTCCAACAAGACATATTAAGGATGAATCTGCGCACTTATTGACGTGGCATTGGTGAGGATGTTTTCCGATACATATGATTGACTTTCGATGTTTTGTATAGAAATTTTAATATGTATTATCGCTTGTGGTTTTCCTTGTTTTGCACAAGTTGTATACCTAAGCAATTTTATGATGTATGTCACCACACTTGATAGTTTTGTTATACAAATTCTCCAAATTTGTTGAATTTGTGTGAATGTTGTTCATGTGTAAAATTATTCTATATGCGTAACTCCGTGAAAGATATTGACTGCTGACAGCTTGATGAATGACATCAGGGTTGAGAACGCAATCTGGTTTAATTAATAACAAACTAGAACCCTTTAACTTCAGTGGTATGACATTCTTTTCACAGTCTGCTGTTGCGTGTGTAAATGATGTGGTTGCATAAATCCATTTATATTGAAGAGTCAATTGTGTTCACGTAGTATTGGTTGTGAGAGTTTCCTGAACACAATTTGGCATTGAATAAATTGATTTCACATACATATATATCTGCCCCGAAATTATATCCTAGTTCCGCATTATACCATACGAATATGCTTTCATTGATTATATCACAGGATTTCTGTTGAGAAATTGTATCCAAAAAAGATTATTCACGATCTGTATTTATGGTTAACAGAGTTGCATCAGTCTATCATCTACATAAAATTATTAAGCCAATTAGGAACTGTTAAATATTGTATATGTATATCAAAACTCTCAAGATCAGCAAATACTAACGTTATCCAAAACACAGCAGGATTCTGAGTAGACCGCCGTTTGTCTTCATGAACTTGTAAAGAGCGTTACGTACTAACTTATAAAAACACGAAATGAGAACGGTCAAATCGTTACGGGTTCGTAAAAACATGTAACAGCGAGTCAGTGATATTTTACAAAAAGCATATAAAATGGACCAAACGTGTACAATGGGTTGCAAAAAAGTACTCTAAGTCTAAGTGATTCAAATAGTACATAACTTGTACACTTTTGTCCCCGTTTTTGTACTCTATTTGTATGTTTTTTAGTACAGATTATTCACTTTTTTTAGTACAATCCGTATGTAAGTAAATACCATTTGGTAAATTTGTTGGTGCTCTGTCTGTACTTTTTGGAACACATTAAGTACTCTTTAGGTACAGTTTATGTACTTGATGGTACGCTATATTCCCTTTCTATAGACTTTAGGACACTTTGATACAATCTATGCAATGGGTGGTACAACATATCTGCTTGTTATGACCTTATAGGTATGTTTTGTACATTCGGTGAACTTCTTGGTACATTTTTTAAAATTTTTGATATACTTTATTTACTTTTTGGTTGCTTGTTGATCATTGGTTTGACTCTTTGGCAAATCTTCCACTTTTTTCTCATTTTGCTTATTTTTCGGAGATATTGCCTCTTTCAATATAAGGGGTTTGAGGAATTCTGAGCAGTGAGTAGTTGCTCAACGAACGCGGGCTCGAGTTGTTTTACTGCTTTTTCGCACCTACATAAGAACGCGTGCGTTTAAATTGTTAATTTCAGAAGCAATCAATACAAATTACGGTTTAGGAGCCGCATTTTGCCTGCGAAAATATACGACTTGAATTTCGCGAGTTGTCTTCTGAAACTGTATGTAAATAATGAGGGAGAGGGAATTGCAAAGCCTGATTTTGAACTTTTTGTCCATTATAAGGCTCAAATGACGTGTCGTGACTACCCTACGTTTGAAATTGTGAAAAAATCAGAACCAGAATGCACATATGCTTACGTTTAGAAACTTATTTCAACAGATAACATAAGTGCTCGCGTTAAGTGGCAGAAATCCACAGGCCTTTTTAAGAAAGGTCCGAATTCAGAGATAAATTGGTGGAAAGAAAAAGTGAAATCGTCTCGAATGAATTTTATTTAAAAAACGCCAACCCGAAACGGATTCGAAAATGAAGTCCGAAACGAACCCGAAAAAGTAGAAAAACGATACGCTTTTTCGAGAGGAATATCATAAGAACACGGATCAGTTACATTTTCGTAACTGCTATCCGTTTCGGATCAAATGCACGAAGGCGCAATTCCATCTCTAATTCGAAATAGACACACTACGTTATCATTATCTGGGATCAGCATTTGACGCCTCATACCCTCAGTGGTGGAGAGCTGATAGCAATGTATTTCCGAAATTTCTCGCAAAAACTCGGAATTCTGAATTGTAATTGCTTGAAGGACTTGTAAGTAGGGCTTTAAGAGCATAACGTTTTTAATATAGAATATGTTTACCTAGAAGTTATCGCTCTTATACAACCGATTAAATACGCTGACGTTATCCCATTTAACTATAGTACTCGTATTATTATTATTAATTTATTCCTCTAATATCTCCGTATTTTCACCTATGAAACAAACTTACCACTACTAGTAGAGTTATACTTCGAAAATGTTGATAATTTGAAAATTTGAAACAGATTAATTTGTTCATATCATGCAATGGACATTTCGTCCAATTTTCTGCGACGACCCGAAGCAAAAATATTTTTCGTCCTCGATATTTAATTAAATTTAATACTTTTTCGACAGCGCCGTTGACAACAAGTAATTTTCGCAGTATTTCTATGGCTTGCTGGTAACCCTCGAGCTCTTCTCAGGTTTATGGATCAGTAATAATGAAATCAGTTAACAATCTGAAGAGTGGGAAAAGTTTTGCTGTCTCAAGACCCGTATTCAGTTCATTTTGTCATTTACCTCTTAACGGAAAATTTTGTTGCGGAAAGTTACCACATATCACTGATTTACCTTGAAACTATTTCATTTATAATTCCTCTACGCAGTCCATTTTATTTTTCCGGTTCCAAGCAATTATCAAACAATTGTTTTCGTACGAGAAACCTTTGACGCAATAACCCTGCAATTGATTTTGCCTACGAAAGCAAATTAAATGCTTTAAAATTTTCTTTATTTTTTATAAACGTACTTCTTGTGGAAACGAAAATGTCTTAATAACAGGCTTCAGGTCTGACGTAATGGCTCAAATCGGTCTTCATGAGTTATTGAATAAATTTGGTCGACGCCAACTTCTTGTAGTGGATTAACCCGATCTTGGTTGCCACTGCCGCGTCTATCCACCAAATCATCTTCATCTATATCATCGTCTTCTTCTTCCTCGATATCATCCACGTCATCTTCTTTCTCGCTGTCCCCGTGGGACGATACATCTCATGGTCAGATAATTTTCCTCGCATTCCTTTTTATACCCTCACCCATAGGGATGCGGATATATATAAGTTCATCCCGAAAAAAATTTAACATATAGAAGGAGCCAAATTAGAGCCTCAGCATCTTTGGACGATATTCGAAATTTTGTGACGTTTTAAGACGACGTTTTAAGAGATGCCTGTCTCTCTGGCTGGCCAACACGATAACTGCCGTAAATTATTACCGATCATAAAGAAATTTTGTCAGTGACACCTCACATACAAAAGTTGTTCGGCCGACTTGTTGTTCGACAAGATAACTCCCGCAAAACCGAACCAATCGTTATGAAATTTCGTATTAGACCAAATTTAGTCAAATGCCACTCTACTACGGAAAATGCGTGATTTTGCCACCCACATTCTAGTCTCTCCCACGCAAAAGTTGTGCGTATGACCGGTTGATCGACACTAGAACTCTCGTAAGCTGCACCCGATCTTAGGGTGAGGGTATGTTTAAGTCGGTTCACCCGACTGAAATTCGTGTCCTGTCTCACTTCTTCAAATACTCAAATTGTGCAAGAGAAACACTTTGGCTCGCCCCCGTATTCATGTATTTCTAAACGAAAAATTTTGTTGCGGAGAGTTACCACCTATCTCTGATTACCTTGCAAATATTTATTTTATAATATTTAGTTTGCAAATATTTATATATATTTATTTTATATCACTTTTGGTTGTCAAAACTATCGAAATTTCAAAATTCCGGTTCCAATCATTTATCATACAATTGTTTTCGTACGAAATAACTTGGCGTATCAACCCTGCAATTAATTTTGACTACGAAATTTTCAGAAAGAGCTGAGTACAAAGCAACTGAAAAGTGAGCGAAATTTCCGGTTCATGAAAGTTTCTTCTTATGGCAACAAATTCACAAAAACTGAATACCGAGTTTAAGCCACAACCAATGAAACAGTTTTAAATTTCAAAATTTGTATCACAATATTTATTAAAATTTTACAAGATTTCATTTGCAACAAGGCAGATAAAATACTTTATAAACTTCCCTTTTAACTAATTAATCGTACAGGCCACTGTCAAAAGTTTAAAAAATCGTAGTAGTAGCACGGTACTAGAACATAACTTTGACTTCTCTTTCTTGACTTTTTTCATCGATTGTTGTTAGGTTTCAAACGGGTCACAAAGTAAATCATTTCATTTACCGGTATATTCCCAAATATCTCAAAACCCAATTTGCAACAACAATAATGGCAAACATAAAATACTTACCTACAGCTGATAAATTAGAAAAAGTCCAATAACTATATACGATTCGAGATAACCAAATAATAGTTGGGACCGACGACTGGTGGACACAAAATAACATTAGTATCACTTAAGCGAACCACACATTAGTCTGTTTTGAGCATGAGCACGCTCAAAGTGGATAGTATGTTCTTTAGCTTGTCAAACTGATATCAGTTTACCAAAAAATTTTGCCAACATGAGAGTGATGGAAACAGCAGCGATATAGTTCTTGTATAATATGCGCATTTTATGCAAATTTATAATTTTATGAAAATTTTTTCATAAAATACATATGAATGTGTGGAAGAAGTATTTCTAAAGAAATTCAGACAAGACACATTTTGGTACAGGGGACGTAGAAGGCAATTTAGCTTTTATAATAAATTGGTCCGGTTGACAAATGTCTTGAATTCGTCTGGAATGCGTAAAAAATGTCGTTTTTACTATATCCAGAAGACACATTTCTGTCAGAATATAATTTATCAGGGAAATAGCAAGGTTTATTCCAATTAAATTAACTTGCCAGTATTTTACTGACCATCAAAACAAACAAGTAGTCTAAGAATTTGGTACAATCATATCCCATTGGCAGGAAACTTTCCCTGAAGTATAAAAGCGATCGCATTCCTATCCCTATTATATTCATTCTAAACATTTTCTATTTCCTGTTTCTTTTCTATGATTCTTATCTCATCTCCAGAAGTTAACTTTTTATTAATGTTTACTCTTTCATTTGTAACATTTTTATTGAAATGAAAACAAAATACACACAGTTTGAAAAACATGGAAACGAAATGTCAATTAAAGGAATCAGCAAGAACATGCGTCTCAATGAATAACAACGCGTTGGGTTAGCAAAACCGAAGAGTGAGCATGCTTTAGTACCACTTACATTCATAATCAAACTTAGAATTTTGAATTCTTCCACTATTACGAAGTATACCAGTGTCATCTTTAAACGGGAATAATTTATTAATGGGATGAAGAAATTTCTGCTTTTGGAGTTGTGCCAGTTCGCCTTCAAAATCTACTTTCTGAGACAACAGTAACAGTGTCTGCTGAGCAACTCTCAGTTTTAAGGCAGCCGCAACATGTACAGAATTTTGTACATTAACAGGTATTTCAAACTTTTGCATTTCAAGATTGGTTTCAAATGGAGTTTTTGGTTGCTTGGGCCACAGATGTGGAAAAAGACATAGCTAGTCAGGACCAGACTACCACAGCTTGTGGTTAGATAATTCAGAGGAAGAGATTTCGCAGGAAGCACAGTCAGCTGGGGTGTCTTTCGTTGAGGCACATCGGAAATCCTTTGAAGTTCAGCAACATGATTTCCAACGTAGACACTCCATTTAGACGATTCTCCACTGAGCCAGTAGAGGACAGTAATACGGCGTTTACACCTACCAATAGTACGGCATTTCGAAAGTTAATTCCATTAACCCACGCTAACCCAGAAGATATAATTTTAATCTGTAAAATCTGAAGTTAAGTTTTTAGCCTTATTTCTACATTTTGATGCGACTCTGTCAATTACTAAAAAAATGCAGCCATAATAAAAACTTGCATTAAAAAGCAACTATTTGACAGACGGAAGCCGATCGAAAAGTTTCTGACACGTCGCCGCAAAAAAAAATTTTGTAACTCATGCCGCCGCCGACATAATTGGCTCTTATTGATTTAAAATGTGAGCCGATTTTTCGACTGACCCGATTTGACCAACTGATCCAATTTTAAAGGTTCAATTATTTCAAAACATCCCAACTGGCAAAACCAAACCGCATGAGAGCACAGCGTGTTAACTCGTAACTACTAACCGAAGCAGGATACCCATTTACTATTATCAGACAAGTATCCAGACTCGAGCTTCTGAGTAAATACTATTTTCGACGAATTGATTATTATGCACCAGAAACACAACCATGTCTGTATATGATATCCATTCTATATAATCACCGAAAAATGTCGAAACATTTATTTTAGGGAGACGAGCCTAAACACAGACTGAATCATTCCTATTTGAATTTAACATGAAAAGTACTTGAGTGGAAGATTGGTGGATTTGGTTAACGAATTTCAGAAATAATATCCAAAAGTTTTCCTTTTGCCAGTAAGTAAGCACGTTCGAAACGAGGCCCGTAATTTCTCGTTTAGAAATCATCAGATATAATAGATGCACCGCGAACTAACTCGTATGTTTTGACATGATTAACTTCGAAAGTTTTCCTCGTTTCCTCAATTTGTCCTAAATAGCTTTGAGCAACACCACGGGTTTTCCATTCGTTGGGTCAACTATCAAAATGGTTGACAATTTATTCTCAATTTTCCGCAACTAATTAAGTGCGAATGATCTTCCATTTGTAAAGCAAACACGGGTCACCAATAGGAATATATAGCACAGTACCTATTTCAATCGTTGTGTCACACTTCCTGGGCCAAAAAATGGGATACTAACATTAAGCTGTTCAGTCTTCGTTCCGGTTCTTGATTGCTGAGATGATGAAAACCCCCTTCCTTAATTTTTTCTCCGAATTCCAGATTAATCCTCCACGGGTCAATTCGTTAAAAACTATTTTGACGAATAAAATTTATTAGCTTTAGGTTTTTATCAGTCTTTATAAGTTTTATTTTATTTTCTGTGTAAGTTTTAAATATTTATTGTCTTCAGTTTTACTTTTCAATATAACAGGTTTTATCACCGAGTAATACTGTAAGAGTGTGCACTAGTTGCTTTTTGTACTAACGAGTTCCGAGACCTACGAGGAAAACATAGAGAGAATGAGAGCAATCTTTAATTGTAACAATTTCCGTGTTAATTGGGATCTACACAAATAACTTTAACTCTAACACTTCATTACATTTTGATTTTTTTCGCTGAATATCCCTTTTTTTAATCGATTTTGTTGGCAAAATTGGCTCCCAGTTGATGTGATTTGTACTTTTGGCTTAACACTCGGCAGCAGAAATTTGAAAATCACACCACGCAACACAGTCCCTATCAACGAGTCTTCTTTGGTAGCACATTCTCTATTTGTTCTCCAAGTATGTACTAATTTGATCAGCTGTCTCATCGATACCCCTTGGGTTTTATATTAAATTCACGTTGTTGTCAAACTTTTCAAACGTTTAATTTTTTTTGGAAAACTACTTAGCACATTTTGGTTTCTAAAAAATAAATGATACAGCATTTAAAATATGTTGCCATTACCTCTTCTAAATTGTACCTTTTTTAGGTGAGAAAATAATGTACAAATTCTGGATTTTCTCATTTGGTTTTTCAGCATGTTATGTGGAGGGAGACTTAAGTGATTTTAAGCGACCCTTCATACAAACTGGTCGATCATGTACCAGTACATTTGGTATTTTTTGTTATTCCCGCTAAACTAATAGTTCGACCACTTCGTTTGAGAAGGTAAGCGATTTTAACTGAAGCCATTTAAAATCGCTTAGCGCTTCACAAAAACGTAGATAGATTACAGTGTTGTAGTTTTTGGCATATAATTTTTGTATCAACGTTCTAGTAAACTGTATCGGTTAGAGGCAAGTCTACTGAATTGATCGGTACCTCTGAAATGTCTGCATCAAGTCAAATTTTTGACAAAATCGATTTTAACCAATTCTGAGATGAGTAATACAATTCTTGACAAAATGAGATACCTTCACTAAATCGTGAATAAGAGCGAAGAATGTAGGTCATAGGTCATGTGTGTTTAGGATAAACTATTAAAACTTTACACGTTTTGCAGTTTCTTATGTTTTCTGTTTTTTTTATAACAACAAATTTGAATTTTTTAAGCAAAATATTACTTTTTTTCACCATTCTTTTTTTATAACTGTGAAACTGTTGATCATATTGAGCAAAAGTATAGAAGTAGATTAAAGTAAACTGACTTTTCGTCCAGCATTGTGCTGGACTGTCCAGCATTGTGCTGGACTGTCCAGCATTTGAGAACCGCATCCAGCAATTAAAATTGTTCGTTAAAACGTCCAGCATTTAACAAAATACCCAAAACTGTCTTGCAATTTATTATTTCTTGGGAAAAACATCAGCCATTTATATCAGCATTGCCGCCGTGGATGTACTCAAAAACACCAACGTCTTCTTTCTCTCTCTATTTAATTGCTGTACAGCTATAATACCTATAGTTAAAGTAAATATCAACACACACATATACATTTACGAACACTCCGGTTCACTTATTTAAAGGCACTAAAAATTCCATATTCAGCAGCATGTATCTTTTGCAATTTGTAACCGATTGCAGAATTTAAAATGGAAGATAGACATCTTGAGATATAAAAAAAATCATGAAAATAGTCGGTTCTTAACTAAAGAACTTTTTTTGAGCAATTTATAAAAAAAACTCCAAAAATGTGCTATTTTGTTTTGGGTTATTTGAATAAAGCCACTTTAACTAATTTT
Organism: Phaonia tiefii; assembly: GCA_963931995.1. Taxonomy (NCBI): domain Eukaryota; kingdom Metazoa; phylum Arthropoda; class Insecta; order Diptera; family Muscidae; genus Phaonia; species Phaonia tiefii. Next base: position 193,000,225 of record OZ008369.1, read on the forward strand.
AATGAAAAACAGTTTTTCTTGTTTTTTTAATTTATATTACTTTACTGAAGAACTATTAGTAATGGGTGCAACCCCCTTTGTTTTTAACAACTTCAAATATACGGGTTTTCATTGAGATTCCAATAACGTTTTGTAGCCTGCACCAGCCATTTTTGCACTTTGAAATTCAAGATCGATGGTGCCATAGTACGTACACTTAGAGAAGAGATTCGTTGTCACAACTATATTTACAGCCTACTAAAATTTGGCGGTTATTTGGACTATCACATTATTCTGTTGTGATTACCAATAATTGTGTTCAGTATCACCAAATGTTGTGCATATCAATTGATTTGTAATTCAGTTTTGGTTGCAAGAACTGAAATATTTAGTTCGAGTTTTAGTTCTAGCAATCAAATTATCCTTTAGTGGTGAATATTCAATTAGTTGGGTGAACGAAAAATGTAAAAACTAATTCGGTTGTACCAAATATTGTGTTGATATGATGCTCAACTAATTATGCACTTGAATTTGATGGCTTTCACAACCATTTGATGATGCTTTAACCCCTTATGAATTTTATAGAAAAAAAAGTAAAAACAATAACTTTTTATTAAAATTGTGTATTTTATATTTAAATATAAACAAAATTATTATTATTTATAATCAGGGTTCGTATTTCGTTTCGTGCCCATTTTTTTTTATCGAAAATATGAAGCGTCCTATCGAAAAACAAATATAGTAAATTTTTCATATTTTCGATCAAAAATGGGGATGGGTTACCCTAGGTATCATACGTATGTTTAAGTTAGTTTGTGTCATCCAGAATAATAGTTCCTTCAGCCAAGTGTCCACAATTGTCTGCATGTGTTTGTGAAAGCGTCAATAGTGGTGTCAGATTCAACGATCTCACTTCACTTCAATTTATGATAATATATATTGTTCGCTAGCTGATATCTATAAGTAAACACTTTATTGTTTTTTCACAACTTTGTTTATCACTTTCTGTTTAAAAAATTAGTTTTTCTGTAAAGTCCTCGTGTAACATTCCAATATATGTAGTTTGTCTTTAGTAGCAAACCCTCTTGTGAAAAATCAAATACATACATACACGTAACTTTGGAACAAGTGTTTTTGTAACAGAAACTAAATTATGGATACAGTGACTAATATTTCAACACGAATTGTAATATTGTACTTTTGATTAGTTGTATCTTCCATTTCAGATGAATGAGGTTTTTGAAATACTCAAATTGGTTAATACAACTAAAGTACGGTAGTAGCAACTTGTATTTAGTAAGACTTATTTTTAATCTATCAATAACATCGACAAATAATTCTGATGTTTGACAATTACGAATTCTAATCAAAATTTAGACTTTATCCTGGAATTTCCAATGCCTTAATTGATTTCCAACTAATCTTTTCCCTGTGTGTAATAGCACCTCACACCATAACGTCGCCCTCTCGCCTGTGTTGTCGGTTCAAAAAACGCTTTTCTTTGCGCAAATCATGGAAATAATAGTTGTAGACATCAGGCCCATCCAAATTAAACTTCTAAATACAACAGTTCTGCAGTCATTTACATGACCTCTTAGCACATCCCATACCATGTAGTCTCTCGCGAATTGAAGCCGCTTCTCCTTACGAGGAGCACTAAGTTGCGGCTTTTTTGTAATTTCAGGTATTTAAGATACTCACAGCTCTTAATTACTCTGCGTGCTGATGACTTGCTCGCTTCCACTCCAGCTTGAGCTCTTACTTTTGACAAGGCTAACTCAGAATTAGAAGCAATTCTGATGATTTTTCTTTTCTCATACGTAGATAAAGACAATGAAACCCTTCCTTAAAATTGTTTCCATACCCATCGGGACTCTTGATGTAATTGTCAACAACTGTTGGGCTGCGTCCAATTTTTTTAGCTATTGCGCGGTTAGAATAGCCTTCAGAACGGTAAACATCGATTTTAGTTTTTACCGAAGATTTAAAATTTTTTGTTTTGCCATTTTCACTCGTAAAATGATTAAGATGTAATAAATTATTATAAACAAACCCTCCCTACAAAAAAATCATCGCTTACTTTAAAAATAATAAAGCGCCTTTATTCAAGTGAACCAAAAAAATAGCACATTTTTAGACTTTTTTTTTATAAAATGGTCAAAAAAAGTACTTACTTACATCAACAACAAAGATTATGACAATTGCACAAGAGGTGCTGTTAAATATTTGTTTTATTTATTCTATTTATAATAGATATAAAACTTTATAATTATTAATTATTCCTTAGCACCCTAGGACGAAAACCACTAAGAGAAAATTCAAGCTCACAGAGGAGCTATGTAAAGAATATCCTTTCCTAAAAAAACAAAAGTTGATGAAAATGTCGATTGCAATATTTGCATAGATATCCGAAGGCATATAGCTTCTGAAAAACACTAGAAAGGACTAATTACTGCGGCACAATCCTCGAAGGTTATACTATTTCCGCCAAGTAGGTTTTGGTGCTAAAGAAAAGGAGCTGTCGATTTCCGAGGCTGCATTCGCATTCCATACAATTTTTCACAATTCAAGCTTCATATCTGTGGACTGCACGTCCAAAATTATTCAAAAAATTTTCTAAAAAAAATGTTCTTGCGCCAGAACAAAAGCTGAATCTATTGTCAAAAAGGTACTTGCCCCGTATACATTGAATATTTTGAAACAAGAATTGGAAAATGCCAATTTTATTTCTTTGTTCTCCGATGCGTCAAACCATAAGGATTTGAAAATTTCCCTTCACTCATTCGATATTTTACAGCCGAAAATTTTATACAAGTAAAAGTTTTAGATTTTGTTTCTTTACCGGAAGAAACAGCAGAGATTATATTTGACCCCATATTAAAAATGTTGGTAAACAACAACTTAAATAAAAAACTTGTAGCATTCTGTGTTGATAATGCTAACACTAACTTCGGTGGTGTTCACCGCAGAGGCACCAAGAATATTTTTAGAAAATTAAATAGTCAACTCAATCAAAATATTATTGGAGTGGTTTGTGCCACACATATTGGTCACAATGCTATTTTGCATGCCTCAGGTCTATTACCTGTTGATGTAAAAAATATCATTATCAAAATTTATGGTAACTTTTTATTTATACGGTAAGAATCGAAACTTTGAAGGAATTTTGTATGGAAGCTGAGGTCGAATATAATCGAATTTTAGGATATAGCAAACCAGGGTGACTAGCTTTAATGCCTGCAATTGAACGAGTTCTCCAACTATTCGAACCTCTACGATCTTACTTCCTATCCGTGGAAAAGTGCCCAACAGAAGTGTGGTTGAAATTCCTTCTCAAACAAACGTATTTATTTCATAATGTCGTACAAAACATAGAAGGGAACACGGATACAATTATGAAAGTTTCTGAAGAAATTGAAATTTTAAAAATAAATGTAGTGAGAGATTGCAAAGAGAATACATACCACTCACAATCAGATTGGACTTACGTGTGTTGGAAGAAAATGGGGAAATAAGTAGAATTTGGTTCATATCTCACATAAAAAATTTCTATTCGAATTGTGCACAGTATTTGGAATCATGGTCTGGCCAGTTCGAAGAAACACGCCACTTTTGTTGGTTAAATTTGAAAATGCAGTTGGATTCGCAAGAAGTGCAAAAGTCGTTAGAATATATTATAAGTAAGACAGCAAATCACAGAATCGATGAAAGTTCACATGTAGTTTCTTATGCAAAATTTAATTGCTTTATCCCGAACAGTTTCTTATGCACAATTTAATTGCTTTATCCCGAACACTTTCTATGTGTCTTTTAATTATAAGATTTTTATCCAAAATAACTAACAAGTATTTTACATCATCTTGCATACTAATTGGGTTCCATTGTAATGGAGGTAAGTCGTTTCGGTGACTTATTGAATGAGAATATTATAGCGTGTGTTTTCTCCTGATTCAATTTAATTTTCCATTTGTCGAAATACTTTTGTATGGCATTAAGTGAATCTTGCATTTTCGTTATGAGTGCCGTAGAGATTTTTTCCGGAACATATAAGCGCTGTGTCATCAGCATAAAAAGCTGCATTGTAGGTTATTTTAATGGATACGTCCGAAGTAAAGAGAGAGTAAAGTATGGGCGGCAAAATAGAACCTTGTGGTAGACCAGCAGGCATTAATCTTTTAATACTTTAACAATAAAAGATTTACTACTTAGAAAACTACTAATTATTTTCAGCAAGTATACTGGATGGCTGTATGAATACAGTTTCTAGATAAGAGTTCCGTGCCACACAGAGTCAAATGCCTTTTCGATGTCAAGTAAGATGAGACCTCTACTTTTCCGTTTACTTTTGTTTTCGTTGATTGTACCCGTATTGCAGACTCTTTTGATTTGGTGTACAGTTGAGTGATCTTTACGAAATCCAAATTGCTTAGGATTATATATATTATTTTAATTCGTAAAGGTTAATAAACGCTCGTATATAATTCGCTCAAAAACTTTGTTTAGTGTTCTTAGCAGACCCTAGAAGTTTAGGGTCCTTTCCACTTTCGGGTACTGGGACACTTTGGCTTGTTTGAACACATTTCGAAAGTAACGATTTGTTAGGCAACAGTTATATATTTTTGTAGTTCGAAAACAAGTTTTAAGAGCATTTCCTTTTCTTAGCAAATCCGAAATTGAAGTTTTTCGACCATTTAAATTTGTCCATATTTTCCAAAATTTTTTAGAACCTGTTGGTAGATTTAATAAAAACTTTGACTAATTTTTATTTCTATCTATACAAATATTTTGACCTATTAAGTTGTTTAACTGTTTAATGATAGCTTTGAATATCCTTTCTGTGAATGGGGCGAAATACCTTTGTTTTTTCCTTTGGAATTCGTTTCTTTGAATTCGTTTCAGGTACTTGCTTAAGTCAGATATCATTAACATGTTTTTTGCCAATTTCGATTAATTTTTTGGTATGCGGGAAATACGCTTACGCAGACGGTGTGTAGATATGTACATTAAAATGTGGTATTATACCACAAGATACCAATAAATATGCTGCAGAAATAGATTTTTCAGATAAATTAAAGAGAGATAATTTCACTATGAAAAATTGTGCCGTTTGCAAAGCAATTGTGCTAAAAAAAATTACACTAAAATTAAAAAAAATGAAACGGCACTTTAATTTTTCAAAAAAACATGTGTCAAGTCCAAGAAAATTATGCCAAAACGGCACAAATTATTCCAAAATGGTAACAATGGTCAAGTAGAATGAACACACAAACTTTCAGAAAAAACAATTAAACCCTTCACATCCAGCAATGCCCTTCATGAAGCAATGTCGAGATGCAATTTGACAATTTTGGAAAATTATAATACATTTGGGTTAAATTTTCAAAACTGTAAGCATGGTGAATTGTAGCATGTGTCATGGTAGTATGTGTGCACATCAAAAGTTTGAAGAAACACATTTGAAGAATGCAATAAATGCAGTTTACTCTAACTTTTAAAGTAGATGCCGTACCTTTTTGCTAATTTTGCTCTTTAAAACTGCAGTTGCACAATTGTGAGAATTTAGAAAGGATAGGTTTTATATAACAGGTAATATAGCGCATCAAAAATAACCTAAAAAATTTTAAGGAGTACCTGTAATTGGCTAGGAGGAGACACAATAAGATCAACTTTTCGACATGAAAGATCATGAAAAAACCAAATGTATTTTTTTGTTGTACTCTGCGACCTTTGCTTCCTACTTATTGAAGTCCATGGTTGAAGTTCCACATAAAAGTGTATCTATCAAAATTAAAAAGTGTGAGATACTTTTTGATTTTCAATACACCTTAGCATATAACGTCACTATTTAGCACAATGGTATTCTATAATTTAGAAACAAACAGCGAGTTGCTACATTACCAGCTTGTTGCCCTAAATATTGCACGCACTTCATTAACTAACCGCAGAAACCGTGTAACATTTTTGAGAATTTTTGTAATGCGCTATATACATATATCTGTAATCCGTATATGGTGTCTATTCAATTCTTTTTTTGTTAAATCGACATGGTTTCGGATCAAAAACATTTTTGAGCAGTATATGCCTTTCGCTGTTCAACAAGCACTACTGATGGTTCCTGATATGCCGAAAAGATGATTGGGAATATTTCCACCCAGGAACAATAAAACTATTTCAAGGTATTCCTTATAGTCGTCTCTGGGTTGCTTTTCGTTTAATTGATCCATAAAAAACGACTTGATCTCAATTTGGACTTGATCTGGTATTTTGACTGCGATTCCATCATGATTTGACTTTAAATGAATGATTTGACTTTAAATGTTTCCCATTAACGATAACAGGAAGTCGATCAAATTGTACCCCATCGCCGTGCAAGTCCGCCATCCCTGTGCACGTTGAAACATTTTGTTTCTACCAACGTTGGGTTGTCCTATAAAACTGCTGCAACCTGCTGTCGATTTTGTGTACTGGATTGTTGAAGGGACTTCCGATAGATGATATACTTTCATGCGTTAATTTGAGAAGATAGTGCCACAGCAAACAATATACGAACTGCTGCTACGTCGGATGTGTTACATCTGTCGCAAACAGACACCAGATCCAGAGTAGTGCTTTCGAGGTTGCCCGTTGTTACCATTGATACTCGTTTACGCAAAACTATTCGTAATCGGTAATTACGTGGTCAGTGCCTAATTCACTCGATTCGGTGGATGAAAAATTGGCAACTGAAATTACACAGTACATACGTATAAATCTGAATATTCCTTTTTGAAATATGTTTATGTATAATTGTTTGATGAATTTAATGTCATAATATTACCATTCACCTGATTTGCGGCTTTGTCTTGAAGTTTTTCACGTTTTTTCCGTTCTACTACTATCTCTTCTCGTTCCGCTCGCTTTTTCAAGATTTTTGTCAACACCAGCAATGCATCCTGGACGCCCCTTCTCTCTCTACAATTGCAAAAATGCAGCGCCTTCCGGATCGGTTACCATTTCGTGTGCATTGTCCTGTGAGATATCAGAAAGCACATCCAATTTCTCGACAAACTCAACTTCCTCTTTCATTGCGTTTCGCCGCCGCTCAAAGTACTCTTTTCAAAGGCTAGTCCTTCAGCGCTAAACGATTGAGCATTTCCTTTCACATCTCCTCTGTTTCGTTGAAATAAATGCTTGATACCAAAAGCATTTATTTCAAAAAATCTTTTGTTTTACGCAAGCGACAAAATTTACTTTCTCCAATATGTCAAAATTTCTCTGTTTTCAGCTACCCGCGACTACTGTTAGGGCTCCTTTTCATTTATTTATTGTGTCTCAAAAATCTTTCTAAGAGAAATCTCAGCCTCAGTATGTAAAAATATTGTTCAAAGGCAAGTTGTTGACGCGCTTGGTCAGCGGAAAGATCACCCCGAGCGGCGAGCTTCAATGGCTCGACCAGCATCGAAACTCGTGTATCACCCCATTCGAAATATGAACTTGGCCAATACGACATATATTCGAGAATGTTTGATTAAACAAATTTCGGTATGCTATCTCAAACTTCTCCCAACGACGCACAGTGGTCGAATTCCTTATGGTAGTGGCCAAAATTCTGTAACTTTTTATCTAGTTAACATTTTTTGAAGCTATGCTTCTTACAGCGGGCTTTGAGAGACGGAGTTAACTGGGAAAAAATGGCATAACGAAAATGCGTGAGGTGATAGTACCGTTATTTTTAACATAACAGAATAAGCTTTATCATATACCAGCGCCACCTCTACACGACTAGTAGAAATAAATTTAGCTAACCTGTTATCAATAACATGGATCAATCCAGCACAGATTACAACCATATTAATATATCAGAAAGCTTTAATAAACATGACTTTAAATACAATGTGCCGGATTTCACTTTTGCAAGCTTTTATATCACCATGTAGTTATTGCAATTTGTCAAACTTCACGGAAAATAAAGCTCATCTTTCAACTCTTTCAAAATAACAATAACACTCTCACAACAGGTTTGTAGGCTAGTTGGTTGGAAGCTAGTGCAAACAAATTAACATAACAGAATAAGCTTTATCATATACCAGCGCCACCTCTACAGGACTAGTAGAAATAAAAGTAGCTAACCTGTTATCAATAACATGGATCAATCCAGCACAGATTACAACCATATTAATATTTCAGAAAGCTTTAATAAACATGACTTTAAATACAATGTGCCGGATTTCGCTTTTGCAAGCTTTTATATCATTGTTAACCCAATTAAAATGTTTTCTTAACATACAATACGTTATACGGCAGTCATTGTAGGGGGGTAAATTCGTGCTAGTGGAAAAATAATAATAAATAATATCTGATGTGTTAATAATAATAGTAATAATAAATAACTATATATATTGTCAATCATTGTGTTTCAAAAATATTAAAAAACAATCGAAAGTAAGTTGGAGCATAGCTTCTGTCGGCAGTCCCCCAACTGCCACGTGTGTTTTTTTGTACTTTTTAAGCTTTTTTTAAAATATTTATTTTTATTTTATATATATATATTTCATACGTTTTTATATATACATACATGTATATATTTTATGATTCGTCATTAATACAGTTGTTCATTTGCAACAAGTTTATTTCCTCGATTGATAAACCTTTATAATTGTTTTCCTCCTACAGAGTTTATTTGAGGGCCTAATGATATAAGTAGGTGATGCAAAATGCCATCGTTGTAAGCTTGACGAGAATATTTACGGCTATGCAGCGGTCGTCAACTTTTAAACTCTTTAGTGCTGGTTTCCTCGGCTCCTTCCGCCCAACAACCTATAGGCAATACAACAGCATTAATTATGGTACTTCCGTAAAAAACGAATTTGTGTACAGATGGAGGCACCTTTACGAAATATTGAAATGTTACAATATTTTTTCTTTCAAATTTCTGAAAGTCTATCTCATACCCACTTGTCCTTGCTCGCAAAATGTTCACAAATCTCCTAATTATACCGAGATGAACCCACAGAATTTTGGAAACCACTTGTCTTCGAAAAAAAACTTTTGGCAGCGAATCCATCAGTGCTCGCACCATATGCTTGGCTTACAAAATCAACTTCATTCCCTTCATAACACCGTCCGACAGTCCATATTACACTTGAACCGGATGATATACGTCTGAAACTATAGGTAAAATGCCTGTACATAGTGTAAGACTCCCCAAAATTTCAACCTTCTAGCTTTATTAGTTAATTTTTAATAAAAGTTTACATAAAACTCTTCCAGCACAAAAAGTACTTTATTATGTACATTTTTTTTAAAAGGAGTTACACTTAAACCAAATGATATAAGAGTGAAACTATAAGCTAATCGGACTAAAGTGGCATTTTCAGTTGCTCATTTCGTCATCCTGTTGCCCCTTAAAAAGACTTCAAAACTTCGAAAGATAACATTATTCATAGATTTTAAAAAGGAATGGTATTTAACCCTGCTGTTAGATTAGGACCATTTGGTCCAAATTTTTTCTGTTTTCCCTTGTAACTTTGGAACGGTGATATATACTGACTAAATTTTTCTGCTAATGGGGTCTTTTAATAAAACAATGTTATGTGCGAAAATTAAATTTTCTAACTTTATTCAGGACTGAGAAAAATACAAAATGACGAATCTTAGGTTAGAGGACCATTTGGTCAATAGTACATTTTTTCATTACCAAGCGAATGTAAATTCATGTCAAATATTTAGAAGATGTTTTTGATATGTCAAATACTTGCTTTAGAAATTATTGAACCAAAATAGTTACAAAGGATAAGATAAAATTATTATTTTGGATGAAAATTCCAGTATGGACCAAATGGTCCCTCAATCTAAGATTCGTAAGTTTTTTCATTACCAAGCGAATGTAAATTCATGTCAAATATTTAGAAGATGTTTTTGATATGTTAGCGGATGTTTTTGATATGTCAAATACTTGCTTTAGAAATTTTTGAACCAAAATAGTTACAAAGAATAAGATAAAATTATTATTTTGGATGAAAATTGCAGTATGGACCAAATGGTCCCTCAATCTAAGATTCGTAAGTTTTTTCTAATCTAACAGCAGGGTTAAGAAAAGTGTATACTTTGCTTTGTCGTTTGTGTATACCAGCAGTGTCACGACAAATTGACCAACAGTAATCTGCCAACACGTGGGCTGAATTTTTTCCCCGGAACCGGTTTTCCATTACGGCGAGATCCTGATTAAATCTTTCACTGTGTTCATCACTAAAATCTGCTAAATTGTCAGGGGCAAAGTCCAGATGTCTGTCCAGAAAATATGTTTTCAGGGACATATTAACTCCCAATTTTCCAAAACATTCGACAAGGTTCTGAACTATACTTTTGTAGTTTTTAGATTTGGTGTAGCCCAAAAAGTTATTGATTACAGTATCCCAAATATTCCAAGCTTCCTTTTCTAATTAATAAACCTTTCAATATCAAGTATCAATAAATCAACACATACCAGCCTCAATCTTTGCATCCCTAAGATTTCGAGAAACTGTCTTCAGATGAGTCACAGCTACACTTTGAGAACAAAGTGCCCGAACGAAATTTCTAATTAAACCCAGTTTAATATGAAGTGGAGGGAGGATTATTTTAGATGATGGAACAAGTGGCATACAAAAAATGCACATAGAATACAAAACTTGTTCCGATTTGGGCACTCCATAATCACGTTGACTCGCTTTTATTCACTTTTTTGTTTTACGAAAAATCGATATGCAGAAATAATTTGAGCCTCTGAATTTTTCAACTTGTCAAGACCTACTACAGAATTAAATTAAATTTTTATTATTTTTTTTATACCGTTCCAGGATAAAACGACTAAAAAAATGTCCTTGAAAAATTAAATCCTTTGAAAATCTCTAACAAATTTATTCGTAAAAAATATATGTTACTAGCCTGTATATAGTGTAATACTCCCCAAAATTTCAGCATTCTAGCTTTATTAGTTAATGTTTAATAAAAGTTTACATCAAACTCTTCCACGAAAAAAAGTACTTTATTATATGGAACAGAGTATAAATTTTTTCTAAATCAAGGCTTTACAGTTGAACCAGATGATATAAGAATGAAACTATAAGCTAATCGGACTAAAATGCCATTTTCAGTTTTTCATTTCGTGATCCTGTTGCCCCTTAAAAGGACTACAAAACTTCAAAGGATAACATTAAAAACAACAATTTGAAATAAAAATAGCCAAAATTCTCTTCTTTAAGTAGACACCTATATCGGTATCGTAGGGTGCGAATAAGTATTTGATTTTTTGTTTTTAAATATTATCCCTTGAAAATTTGTAGTCCTTTTATGGGGCAACAGGATGAGAAAATGAAAAGCAGAAAACGCCAATTAACTCCATTTTACCTATAGTTTCAGACGAATATCATCCGGTTCAAGTGTAACGACTTTTCTTTTAAATTGTCGTACGGTGTAATAATAGTTTGATTGCAAAATATCCTTTTACCCCTCTCCGTTCCAAGATCATACCTAGTACATGGACGACCTACATTATTGTGAGTACTTATTTGCTCTTGGCGATCTATAGATATACTATATACTAGTGGTAGGCAAATCCGAACGCACGCACACAAACATATTATGTGCGGTCGCAAACGTACAGGCAAGCATTTCAATGATCGTTTTCATCGCCATCCCTAAATATTTACTTAAACGTCACTTTTCTAAATTGATTTTTAGATGTGACAACTTTGCCAAAACAACGTGCACGCCTATCATATTTTCATCTTTTAAACACATGCCTTCACGGCAGTTTGAATTTTTAGAATTTACCGTTTTTGCAAAGTGGAAAGAAGAAGTCAGAAAACCAATTCCCTTAGTCCAATTTTCCGCAGGCAAATATTTCTTTGTAAAGTCTTGACTTTGTTGAAGAGTGGGGAGAGAGGGAAAAAATCAATTTCTGAGAAAACATAACAAGCAAAGTAAACGATCTGGGCATCTTGTGTACGTCGATCATAATTTGGTCACGTGCCAGTTGCGTCGTGATAATTGAAGTGATAAGTACGGTTTACAGAAGAAAAAAAGAAAATATTTTTATGAATAATAATAAAAAGCAAAAACAAATGACATTACATTTAAATAATATTAATACTTAAAATTATTTCAAGACCAGTGCAAGCACATGTGTCATTATTTCCTTGCGAAATCCTTTTTGTTTTATCCCACAAAAATCAAAGAACTTGTATATACATACATACATTGTTATATTCGTACGTACGCTACACAAGTTCACACAATTTTCGTTGCTCTCTTGCTATCTCATTTTTATATACGTTTAATACGTCATTATTGTCTTTGCTCCGAAAGTGCTCCGCACCCACATATTATTTGACTTACCTTTCACAATAATAAAAAACCAACCCGTAAAAAACCTAGTTTTTGACTATAAATTCTTTATATATGGCCACGCCCCTTTGTCCAATCCCGCCCATATTTGCAGCAGATCTTATTGCTCAATTTTGTTCAAATACCATTAACAGGAGCAGAAATAATGGATTTTTAATTTGTGATTTGTATGGGAAGTACCACGCCCCTTTAACCAACCCCGCCATATTTTGATAGCTTATTTTTGTCGTCGCCATTAGTTTGCGAAGTTTTAGCTCGATTGGATCACGGGAAAAATGCATATAATAGACAGGTGAAGTTAATATAAAGAATTTAAAAAGGCGTTCAATCATATGATAACGTTTCATTTAAATAATATTAATACTTAATTACACTTAAAAATATTTAAAGACACGACACATGCACATGCATACATTGTTACGTTCGTACATACGCTACACAAGTTCACAATTGTCGTTGCTCTCTTTCTATCTCATTTTTATATACGTATAACCATGTAATTATTCTCTTTGCACTCAGAGTGCTTCGCACCTACACAATACAACTATTCGCTGCCGCTACATCAGTGTGTTTTTTTTCGCAGTTTGACAATCTGTGTTTCGCAGTCGGACAAATCTGTGTTCTATATAGGGGTGAGTCATCCTTCTCATTTTGCGTATGAAAAATAGATGTTGGCCGATTCTGAGACCTACCCGATATGCACACAAAATTTCATACAAATCGGTCCAGCCGTTTCGGAGGAGTTTAACGGCAAACAATGTGTGATCGCTGTAAGACAGTCTGTGTGACCGCAGTCGGACAAATTCTGTTTGGATGTATTCACTTTGTGAATTTAGGCCGTACCCGCGCTTATAGACGTTAACACATCAAAAAACTATATACTCAAAAAAACAGTAGTGGTTACTGCAACAAATTTATAAATTTTAAAAATGAGTTCATGTTTAAAAAAAGCTGGTAAAATAAGAACGAAACGAGCGGCAACTAAGCTAATGAAAAATTGTTTTGGCTCTTCGCCTACAAGTTATAATAACCATGAGCCTAAAATACAAAAAGCTGAATAAACTCAAGCCACTGAATTTTCTGAATACTGTGATGTTCCTGATGACAATTTAGATGAAGTTTATAATGCAAGTGTTATATCAAGTGATTGTGACGATTTTAGTGATGACAATGGCCGAGATCAAACGGACATCTTTATTTCAAAACTTCGTCAATGGTCTCTTAAAAATAACATATGCAATAGTGCTTTAAATGAGTTATTGGAAATTTTGAGACTAATTGATATATGTGTTCCCAAAAACTGCAGAATATTAAAGAATGCACCAAAAGATGTTCCCGTTCGAAGCATGGGGGATGGGTTTTATACTCATTACGGCGTAAAATATGTCCTCACGGACTTCTTAGTGGGGAATTCATATAGTTCGGAATTAATAGAACTAGATTTTAATGTTGATGGGTTGCCTCTTTGCAAGAGTTCTAATAAGCAAGTATGGATTATTCTATGTAGCGTTCCATCGTATAGGGAAGTTCTTACAATTGGTGTGTATGAAGGATATTCAAAACCACGAGATCCGAACGAGTTTTCATTAGGATTTGTCGATGAATTAAACTCTTTGAGAAGAAATGGCTTTGAATACAAGAACAAAGTACATAGAATTAAAGTCAGATGTTTTATTATGGATGCCCCAGCAAAAGCGTTTATTTTGGGAATTAAGGGTCACAGTGGATACTTTTCATGCACGCGCTGTTTGGAAAAAGGTGAAATGTTTAAAAATCGTGTTGTGTTTCCCTACCTTGAATATCCACTGAGAGACAATAATTCATTCCGAACTCGCGCACATACCGAACACCACAATATTAAAGAGCTCACAGTAATTGAAAGTCTTCCAATAGATATGGTTCAACAAATCTGGTTGGACTATATGCATATAATTTGCCTTGGTGTTGCTCAAACTCTACTAAAAGCATGGGCCCGGAAGAAAGGAGAGCAGTATTCACTGATGTCATGACATATATCGGAACTATCACAATAATTATTGCAAATGAGAAACTGTGTTCCAAAAGAATTTACAAGAAAGCCTCGTTCATTGAATGACTTAGAGCACTGGAAAGCTACAGAGATCCGGCAGTTTATCCTTTATTACGGGCCATTTATTTCAAGAAAAGTATTGTCACCAGAAAGATACTTGCACTTTTTGAAATTTTCTGGGGCGACAAGGCTACTTTGCAAATGAGAAGTTGTGAAACAAGTGTCGCTTATGCTCATAACTTACTTAGCAGTTTTGTTAAGGATTTTTCTTCGTTATACGATCCAACGGTTTTGACAACCAACTTTCACAGCTTGCTCCATATACATTCGGCCGCTTCCAATTTTGGAAATTTAGAAACGGTTAGCGCATTTGAATTTGAAAACCATCTCAAAAAATAATGAAACAAGTTAGGAAAAGTAACAACGTTGTTGATGAACGACTGATGCTTCGAATCAAGCATAGTTGTTGTGTACATGTGAGTTGCCGATCGTGTGTGTGTGAAAAATACGATTATTGTCAGCCTCGCGAGGCTATGGGCTGGTTACCACTGCTATATACATTAGGTGTAGTTGAAACAATTTTCGTTTAGAAAGCAGAGGGTATGATGTAACAAACTCAACCATTCATGATGCCTACAGGGCAAACAATTGCAATTGAGATTTTCTTTAATATGCTTCAGTTGGTTTGTATTGTAACTATAACCGTATTAATTTCTCTCATTATAACATTCGATTTGCTCTCCACAACCAATTACATAACACCCTGTGTTTAATTTCAAATATATTGGTCATTCTAGCATTTTTCTTTAATTTAACAGTAATCTCACAATTCTGCGTAAATCTATACTTCACATTCACAGTGAAATTCACTCTGGGCTAGGAGTAGCGTGGCGCTCCGTTTTCTGTTATTGTTTTCCTACGAATTTTCGTTTGTTCGATTTTTTCTTAGTGAATATTGATTGACATAAATGACTCCTGTTGCTAAAACCTGCATGTGTGAAATTGTCGAAATCCGTATAAATTGAGTTAATAGTAGCTCAAAGTCAAAATTTTGGGTCAAAATACAACACGAATAAAACACGTACAAAAACCAAAGAATTAGGGGTAAAATGTTTTACCACCCGCTGGTTTAATTTTTTTTCTTTTGTAATTTTAGCAGTTGCAGTTTTTCAATCATAATCCGGTTCAAGATCATTTTCTCCATTAAAACTAATTTTTAATAGGGAAAGTTTATAAAAAGAAGAAGTGAAATTGATAATTTCGGTGGATGGTCGAGAATATAACTATTTCGATGCCCAGATGAGATGAGATGCCTTGGTGTTTGCAACTTGTAAGCAGAACTTTATTAACAATAAATTGTGGATAAAATTTTACTTTTCGCTTACCTAGACGCTCGTTTTTACAACTCATTCAATTCAAATTAAAACATTACTACTAATTATTAGGTAACCCAAATAAAAAACCTCATATAATTTTGAATAAAAATGAAAAGCATCCATCGAATTTCATGATACATGTCTCATTTTATTCATAAGATATGCCACTTGACGACGTCGTTGAACACTTTCTTCAGTTTTCGATTTGTAACGAAAAATAAAATATACTTTCGCGAAAATATTATTTTGTGGGGAATTTTTTTAGTTTTGGTCATATTTAAGTGCATTTTGTATTGGACCCTCCTTTTGGGTTAAAAATAGAGGTAGGAATATTCCGGAAAATTGTTGGGAGAGAGATATAAAAGTCGGTCAATTCTAAATTTCACCCCCTAGGAGACAACGCGGTAGGAGCAGATTTCACAAAAAAGTAAAAAAAAACTTGTACGTGGACCACCTTAAGGGTTGAAGATAGACGGTAGATATTAGTGCCCTGCATGAATGCACTCTCTTTTAGAATACATTCATTAACTCACCGTACTAATACCAACGGTCCGAATAGTGTAAACAACGAAATGAAACAATACGAGCCTGTGTGCTCTTGGAATGAATGTTGTATGTATCTCTGTTCTGTTAACTACTCTGTTCGTCTCAATTCTGTTACGACAACACAACATTTTACTCAATAAATGTTCGTGAATGTAAAAACCATTCGAATACATAAGAACTATTCGAATGAAAGAACGGTAAATTATGAGTGGTTATGGGTCTCATTTGCTTTCTCGTCAATGAAAAGATCCGCAACGTTGTGTGAAGACCAAAGAAATAAATATTCGCATTTTATGAGTTTAACTGCAAAAATATATATTAGAAAATGGAAATTGTTGAAGTAAATTATTGTAAAAGTAATTTATTACATTTATTAAACATTAATTTATTAAATATGTAGTCCTCAACTCAATCGGCCGCTCTGGGTGAAGAAAATAGTATTGTTTAGTGAATTTCAAGGGGTGAACTCGTTTTGAAGGAGAAAAAAGACCGCAGAACGGTTTGGGAAGTTTTTTCCTTAATTGTGGATGGAGACGGCAAAGAAATGAAATATGTCAGTTGCAATAACTGCAAACAAATTTTGAAACATTCAACTTCGACATCAAACCTAGTGAGGCATAGTGCTACATTTCTAAAATTGACTTAATTTTAATCCTATTCTTTCTCTATTCCAAAGAAATCATACCAAAAGAAATCACCTCAAATCATACCAAAACAGCAGTTGCTTTAGTTACGCTTTTCTTTAATATGTCTCATGAATACATTTCATTATTCGAATAGTTCTGTTTGTCTCTAAAGACCTCTTACTCAACCTAATTACTACTCCTTCATACAAGAACTCTCTCTGCTCGGTTTCATTCTGTTTCGTACCCGATGCAACACGCTGAGAAGAATGGTTGTATGTATCGTACTCTAATCGATAGAATGAGAACATTAACACATTCAAAAAACATGAATGTATTTGAATGTGTGAAAATGTATACTCATGCAGGTTGCAGAAATGTTGCGGTTTGGTCATATAGTCGACTCCTCTGAGGGCTCTTGGGGCAGTTACAGCGGTGACAGCAAGGATTAACAAAATTAATTTTTTCTATGGGAGCCCCCTTAGGTGGTGAAGATAGTTGGTAAGTATGTTTGGAAAAAATGTTGGAAGGGAAAAATTAGATGGGATCGGTCATACATTTCACCCCACTATGAACGGGTCTAAGGCAGTTGTGAAACTAGTTGTGGATTTCCCCTTCACTACAACCCTTGACTCCGATGCGCAGCTATTTGCCCAACCCACCTCACTCTATTTTTAGGTCATTAAGTTTTTGTAAACCCCACAAAATTACGTTAGACCCGAATCCAAATTTTGTTTCTAAGGAACTCCATACAACACTATGTGCATATTAAACATTTTACTTAATGTTACCTTAAATTCTGTTTCTCTAGCGTCTGTCGTTTTACGAAATTTAATTATCAAATTTTGTAAACGATTTTCAGTTTCATATACGTTTTTCACAATTCCGATAATATTTTCACTTTCCGTTAAGGTACCAGATGTGTTTGCGCTTTTCATTCATCTGTTCTTTACGGAAATGTCATAACTAAAGTTTTTCTGGCAACCCTAGCTATGTTCGGACGTATTTAACCTTCGCATTAATAACATATTTTTACTACGCAGTCTAATAGTATCTATCCGGGTAGATACAGAAACATTCAATGCACTTCGTATGAGTGACCACGTTCAATCACATATTTTAAAATAACTGGCAATTACTTGACGGTGTGTTTAACTGTGATTTAAAATGACTAAAACTATCCTTTTACCGTACGTGGACGACCAACATTATTGTGAGTACTTATTTGCTCTTGACGATCTATAGATATACTATTTCCATTAGTGGTAGTTGAAACAAATTTTCTCCTTCACTCCTTCGTACCAGCAAAGGTAAAATCTGATGTACACTTGTCATCCATGCATAACTATCCGGCTGTGTTCAAGATACAACAAAAACAGGCCTATAAGTAGTGTGGCTACCATGAATAAAATTGTTTCTATTGTAGCTATTGCTTCATACGAATAGAATTTACATCAGTAAGAATCCCCAAAGTGGGTAAAATTTATTTAGAGCCTGGACGAAAAGCTTTGTATTTCCCATATTAGATATCGAGGTCAAAGGCCTATGGTTTTGGGCCGTACAATGAATTTTAAGTGGGTTTCAAACGATGGCGACGTCGAAGACAGTGTGGCCGACAAAGCGTCAGAGGCGGATTTTAGTGGAAATACGAAGCAAAAAGGTGGCTGTTACAATGCTACCATGAGTCCAGGAAGAAGAGATCAATTCGACAGACATGTATCTTATGCAAAAGGCCTGTATGCTCTCAACATAGATTTACATCAAATCGTAGTTTACGCGATAACTTTAATGTATTTTGGCAAAATTTACATTTGAAATTAAAAACACAACTATTTCAGCTTCATTTATTACAAGTATTTACATAAGTAAACTCGACAATAATATTATTTTATCTACCCTGATAAAAAATTTAAAAAATCAACGTGTTCAAATAGAACTTTTATTTCATTTAATGAAAATAATATGTTTCCAAGCTCAATGAAAATATCTTTTAAAAATGTACGTTCTGGTTCATTGAATAAAGAGAATCCTATCACCAAAGTTAAATATGGTTATTCTGATTCTTCTGAACTAACAGATTACGATCACAACTCGATTGCACGATCTAGGCGAAACTCTCAAATTGTCGTCAATATCCCGTATCCTCTATATAATACTATTTTAAGCATTTCTGCATTATAATATAAACAAACTTAAAATCACTTAGAATTTATATTGAAAAACAATAACTAAAATAATAAACAACAATAAATAAAAAAATTAAAACAAAAATTTGTTTTATTTAAAACATAATTTTGTCTTAACCACCACGACTTCAATCCGTAAGTCGTTAGCATGATAGCGAAAACATATTAAGCAATATTAACTACCGGTTTCTTGTTGATTCGTAAATAAAACTCCCTGCATATCAAACATCTGATAAAACAATGATTACACTGGTCTACAAAGTTTTTACTGGGGCAACCAAATATCTTTCCTATGGTAATTTTGTGGGCTGAATTCGAATCTGTAATTGGTTTTTCTCTATCACGTCAGGTTTTCGAGAAAAAACTGTTTTTATTTACAAATTAATGATACGGTTTCACGAATTAAAGTCCAGCAATAGTCCCCCAGCATTCTGTTGTCCCAAAATCCTTGACAATTTCTGTCAATTCTCATTAAATCTTGGTGAGCACGCTCCCATTGTTCGTCGCACACCGCACCCAGGTTTTGTGGAAAAAAATCTAAATGCGAATGAAGAAAATGCATTCGTGCACCTAATTCCTGATAATTTTTCAATAACTCAGCAATAATTTGTCTGTAGTTTTCACTCTTGCTGTTTCCAAGAAAACTGTCCACGATGCTCTTGAAAGATTTCCAGGCTGCATATCCTTTCCCCAATAAAGATTGTGAAAAATTGTCACCATGCAATAACTTCCTGATCTGAGGGCCAACAAATATGCCTTCTTTGATTTTAGGATAAGAAGTTTTAGGAAAAACCGCTAACAAATATTTAAATGCTGCCCCATCTTTGTCCAGAGCCTTGACAACTTTCTTAAAGAGGCCCAATTTTATGTGCAGCGGCGGAAGAAGAACGTCGTTTGGATCCATAATGGTTTATTTGAAATTTGCTGTTTTCCTGGTGATTACTCAGTTCTTTTTGGCCACTCTGTTCTGACGTGATGATGACATGTAGCGCTACTATCCCATAGACAAAGGAAACAACAATATTTTCT
Source organism: Phaonia tiefii (assembly GCA_963931995.1). Lineage (NCBI taxonomy): Eukaryota > Metazoa > Arthropoda > Insecta > Diptera > Muscidae > Phaonia > Phaonia tiefii. The sequence continues at coordinate 193,020,359 of OZ008369.1, forward strand.
GAAACCTCCTTGCATACCAGTCAACAACCAATGACCTGAAACAGATTAATTAACAGTTATTTACGATGGTCTATACTATATTATAAAAAAAATAAAATCACACACCTTAAGGTCACCACAGATCTTCCATTTATTATCGTTGTATTTGAGTAATGCCAAAATTTCAGTCATTGATTCGTAATTCTTCTTTGTATTAATGGCATGAGCAATTGGTATGGATGGTTTTTTATTCCCATTATGCAAAAGAAGAGCCTTTAAACTGTACTTATAGCCATCACTAAATAATCTCCATTCAGTTTTGTCATATGGTTGGTTCATTTTTTGAAATAAACCATCAACATCAGTACAGTATAGAATAGTGTGTCTCTTTTCAAAATATGCAGCCAAGCTTCTATCTCAATAGATTGTTACCTTTGTCCCAACTGCAAGATGTTTCCACTGCTGCATGCGTGAAGCTATTAATTCTGCGTTTTCCTTCGTTAAATGTAAATCCCGCATTAGATCATTCAGCTCAGCTTGAGTCACTAAATGGCGTTCATCATCAGCCTCATAGAAACTACCAATGCTGGCGAAAGATGTTTCGGACTCACTGGTCGTAGCATTGGGAATGACTGGTAATGGATCATTTGGTGGACGTTGAACTGGTTTGGAAACCGATGGGACATTCGCGTAAGTAATATTTTTTTTCGATTTTCATATTGAATCCAGCAACTTTTGTTAAACAGAAATAACAATCCGTTTGGTGATTACTTGATTCTCTCCAAAGTACTGGAATTGAAAAATCTAAATAGATCTTCTCGCCATTTGACCACTTGTATTTTTTCATTTTTCATTTTCAAAATCTTGGTTTTATTGAGTACTGGACATCTGACGGAAAAATAACTTAAACCTAACATTAATCTTTCAACACACTACTTTCTATACATTTAATAATATTTCTAGAACTATCTTAATCTACCTTAATATGCTTACAATGTTTGCATACCTTTCATACCATACTTATTTAAACCCTCTACCTGCAAAGCAGTACCCCCAAAGCTGTACTATTAAAAGGGGTTAATCAACATTACTACAAACTAACTACAAACTAGGGATTAGTATCTACTATTTACATTTTAAAACTACTATTTACACTTAAAACTACTATTTACATATATATATACACAGGGTAAGGTGCGGTCACTGAGCCACATTGTAGACAGTGTCGCCAATATCGATCGTCCCTATTCTCCTATGGTAGAAGAGTAGCCTATCGTCAACAAAAAGTAACCCGTCCCTATTCAGTCCCTCCAGGCCAATAGGCGGTCTATAATTTCCCTCAAACTGTCCTCCCAGATTCCCGTCATGGTCCAGACTATGTTCAACTAATGCGTTGTCCAAAGAGGCCGACCTCTCCAGAAAAGCCAACGCACCCCTAACTAAAACTACGTCTATTCGGTCAAAATCGACCATGCTGGACTATGGTATAGTCCACGAGCCATCGTCAGCTCTTATCCTCCGCAAACCCAAGCAACTTGCAAGAATGCGTCTTTCCCATACTCTAATCTTCTCCATCTGGTGGGAAGAGATCCCAAACCAGACTGGGAAGGCATAGGATATTATAGGCCTGATGATCTGTCGGTAGATCAAAAGTCTAACTTCGTTCGTCAGTCCCTCACGGCACCGGAGCACATTGAGGTAACTCGCGAATATTCCCTTCACTTTGGCCAATGTTCGGTCAATGTGTCGGTAAAACTCGAAATTCGTCGTGAATAGGACTCCAAGGTATTTAAGAACCTCGGTATTTCCTATTCGGGCGTCCCCAATCCAAAGGTCAGGTACGAATGCCCTCGCACTACGAAACAGCAATCGCCGTTTGCTCTTGATTATAATAGCCTCACATTTGCTAACGTTCAGCTTAAGCCTCCACTTGTCGAGGTATCTCGACAGAACCTCCAGGTACTCATTAACCCTGGAGTTTGTGTTTCTGGCTCTTGCACCCGTCATGGCAACAAGTAAGTCATCAGCATATACCAGTAGCAGCCCACCGTCAGGCGGTTCTGGTAAATCACTGACAAAGATGTTGTAGAGTACAGGTCCCAGGAGTGAACCCTGGGGCACTCCCGCCACAACATCTCTAACGCTAGAGTGCGCATCTCCGACCTTAGTGCGGAATTTGCGCCCCTTTAGGAAACTAGCCACCATTCTACAGGTGTCCATATCGAATCCTAATCTCACCATTTTGTATAAGATTCCGTCCTGCCAGACTGAATCAAATGCTCTGGCTATGTCGAGACCCACCGCTATGGTGGCATATCTCTTATTCAACGCTCGAGTCACATAGTCTCCGAAGACCATGAGCGCATGAGACGTTGAATGTCCTCGCCGAAAACCAAATTGATTATCTTTGAGGATCCTTTTATCCTCTGCCTTGACCACTTGTATAAAACAGTTCTGCATTTATTGCAAAACATTGTCGGTGTCCACGGTCTCTCCAAGTTTCTGACAGCAAAACCAAAATATTGTAAATATGCATATTTTAATGATTCTGATATTGCATAGCCTTTTTTCCAACCAAATATTCACCACACACAAAGCAAAAATAGTTTGAATTAGTAACACACGATCTCCCTGACATGCTGAAACGCTGTTAACAATACAAAAACTTGCACGCTCTTTTATTTCTAAATACAAAAAACATATAAATTAAATAACAAAATAAAATAGCACACAATACTCACCGCAATTTTTTTAGTGCGCCAAACGATGGAGAATAAAGGAGAAGGCAAAACGCGGCTTACAACATAAACGTCAAACATAAATATGTAAATTCACAATAAAGCAAACATAATGTAATGAATACGGCCGCAGCTGATCGTTGTTTAATGTAATTTTTGGCCGTGTTGTTTAATGTAATTCATTACAGGCCGTTCTGCAACACTACTATTATGAAGATTTAGAAAGAATGTGGCCTTGTGTCAAATTAATAATTGTAAAATTGTAGTGTCAGTGTTGACTGTTTTACAGTATGGCCAGCATGCGATAAAAAATGAGCAAGACGTGATAGCCCAATTCCAATCCCGATTCGAATTCAGCGCACCCAGATTAGCTAAAAACTATGCTTCGTTTCTGCAGTCAAATTTTCTTTTCAAATTTGTAGACCAATGTTATATACTAAGGGTGGCAATCTATAAGTCGTGAATCAGTCACTTCGCGTCTCTTTTGTCGTTTTGGTAGTTTATAAAACATTACAACTGTTCGGTGAATACCATCGTTGAGTTATGTTACTTAATGGGTAGTTTATAAAACGCAGCGCAACGTTTTTGATCACTTCAGCTGTCAAAGTGAACACGCCACAGTGCTTCGCGTTAGTTGAAGAAATTACAAATTTAAAGAAAAATGGCGATCGAGAATAGGCAGATATTATTTTGCATTTCATTGCTTATAAGTAGAGTTGCCAATTTTGAAATGTAATTCAAAATTAAACTGTTTACGCACTGAAATTCATATTTACAATAATAAAATTAGAAATGACAATAATAAACAAAAGAACCAACACATTACAATCAATAAATACCGCCAAATAGCACGTGTTTTTGAAAAGACATCTAATTTAATATAGATGGGTGAAATTTATTGGACATTGAACCCCAAAATAGCATAGGTTGTTTACACATTTTATGTGAATATTTTTGGCACTTGCAGTATTATTATTAATAATAGTAATCTTAAAATCTGTTGATCTACTGAAATTGGGCTAAATTTTTTAATCTTTTTCATTCTGAGCATTTCACTCAAGATAACTTTTTCTGATCTATAATTGTTTATTTTAATTTGGCAACTCTATAAACTTTGGCGTTCGCGTTGACTTCTGCGTTTACGTTCACTTTTGGGACTTTTAGAATACTACCCTAAATTTCACAGCCATTCTAAAATTAATAGAAAAGATAATTTAATAAAACCTTCTCCAGTAAAGTTTTCTTTTTGACGCTTAAGATATTTTGGCGGTTACGAGTCGATATTATTAAATCACACATTGGTTGTTGTGTTAAGAAATCTTTCACTCAATTCCAGCGCTAAATATCCCCCTCCTCAAGCCAAGGAAGCATTTTCTTCAATTGCTCAACTTTTATTTATTTTAATGAAAGTTGTAAAAATATCTGTTGGATGTATCTATCTATATATGGGACATTTCCCGTGAACCGGACAACCAAACCATCAAATTTTTTTGAAATACGCTCATATTTGTCCAATCTGTACTTTTTGTAGGTATGACGAATTTTATATTTTTTGCATGACGTTTGTTTGTCAAGTTATGGGATTCTAAATTGTTTCCATTTTTGAAATTAGTTTTTTTTAATATATTTTCGAACTAAAAAAAGTATAAAAGAAAATATTAAGGTGAGCAATTGGTACAGAAAACTGTTTGGTATTTTTAGAAATAAAATCACATAAACAAAAAAAAAACTTTATTTTTTGAAGTTCCAACTGGTTTTATTTTTAAATTTTATGTTGTAATTACCCTAAAGTATACTTACACTACACTGGATGTTTTAAAGTGGGATTCGCAGTATTTCAAAAGATATACATATAAGCCTAATTTCAAGTCGATCTCTGACTTTTGATTTGTGCAGACTCGATGTCAATTGATCCACCTAAAACGTTGTGTGCTTACTGGTTGAACTCCTTACTATCCCAGAAATACGTTTGCACTTCACGTATTTCTGGGATAGTAAGGAATGGCTAATTTTATTGCTTTTGTAGGGGTGTTGCTGGTTTAAATCTGTTTGAGTCGTTGAAAAAAAAAATAAAAACATTATTTATAATTGTGATGCTGCTATCTCTCTGACGCCGCATGCTGTTTCAGTCGCCAAAACTCGCACTCCGTCTGATTTACCCGCCAGTTTACACTGTTCTGATGATGCGCACACTATTGCAACTCATGCTTCTGAGAGTGATAACTTTTTGGGGTACCAAGTATTGCTTCAAGTTTTTTGGATGTTGTTAACTCAATCACAGATTTATCTTTCTTTCAGTTTGATGAATCTGATATACTCGCTGCCTTATCTGATCTCAAGGATTCACCTAAACCTCATATAGGAGGGCTTCCTACGTAGTTTCTTAGGAAATGTAGTTTATCAATTTGCGGTCCGCTAAAATTGATTTTTAATAATTCCTTCAAAGCTGGTACGTTCTTAAACCAATGGAAAGTTTCCACTATAGTGCCTATTCATAAATCAGGATCAAAAAATGGCATTAGCAATTATAGACCGATATCTAACGTATCAAAACTCTTGGAACATTTAGTTTATGATAAAATTTACCATTCTATTTCCCAATTTGTGTCTGAATCGCAGCACGGTTTCATAAAACATCGTTCAACAATTACTAACCTATTAGTCTTTACTAATTTCTGTATCAAGTCTTTTGAGTCAGGATTTCAAGTTGATACACTATTTTGACTTTTGAAAAGCCTTTGATAAGGTATCGCACAGTTTACTTTTAATGAAATTGGCTAAAATTGGATTTCATTCCAATTTAAGTAATAGAGTGTGTCGCGTGTGTTGATAATGTATACTCTAATAGGTATACAGAAAATTCTGGTATCCCGCAAGGTAGTATTTTAGGACCTCTTCTTTTTATATTATTTGTTAATGATATTGATTCATATTTCAAACATTCTAAATTTCATTTCGATTTAAAACTTTTTACTAAAATTTTTTGTCTTCAAGACTCTATTTTACTTCAGGAAGACATGAATCGATTAGTCATTTGGAGTTAATGTAATCATTTAAAACTAAATACTGCTAAATACTTCCATCTTCCTTCTGCAAGGCGTATAAATGTAGTTAACTCCATCTATTTCATTGGGACTTATTTATTACCTAAAGTTGGTAAAATGTTAAACTTGGGCATAGTTTTTGATCCAAAACTGGTATTTATCTTGTATGTGGATTATATAATGCCTAAAGCGTACTCCACCCTTGCTTTTGTGAAAAGAAATAGTAAAGACTTTCGGAACCCTTACACACGAAAATTACTATACACCGCTTTTGTTAGATCTAAATTAGATTATGGTGCCTTTATTTGGAATCCCTACCATAATGTACGCATTAATCTTATTGAGTCATTGCAAAAGAAATTTATTAAATTCGCATTGATTAAAGTAAATTTCATAGTCCAATTCCATCTTATGAAGATAGATGCAGATTAATTCACTTGGAAACCCTATCTAGTCGCAGATTCAAGTATTCTCTGTATTGTTTTTATACAAACTAATTTGTGGATTTGTAGATTGTCCTCCACTTCTTAGCTGCATAAATATTAATACTAACTTACGGTGTCTTAGAAATAATAATTTTTTTAATAACGGGTTTTTCAACAGAGACGCTACAAAAGTAAATCGATAGGGACAGCAAACGACGCCATATTTTTTCCCGCTCTTTTGACATTTCTCTTCAGTAAGGTTTGCCACTTCATCATGGAAAGATATACGAGCCAACAACGAGTCGAAATTATTAAAATTTACTACCGAAATTTGGAGTCAGTGGCCTCAACTTTAAGAGCGCTACGTCCAATTTATGGTCGTCATAATCGTCCTACCAGATCAACAATTGAGCGTCTAGTGGAAAAATTTGAATCCACAGGCACAGTACAAAATGTTCCCGTGCCAGTGAGACAAATAAGTGCCCGTAGTATCGAGAATATTGCTGCCGCTGAGGCTTCAGGTCAAGAAAGCCCAAATGTGTCTCTCACACGTCGTTTTCAAGCGTTGGGTATCTCTGTGATGTCATTGTGGCGAATTTTGCGAAAAGATCTTGGCCTACATCCTTACAAGATCAAATTGACGCAAGAACTGAAGCCGCTTGACCACCATAATCGTCGTATGTTCGTGAATTGGGCTGAGCAACAACTTGAAAATGATTCGGGTTTTCATCGGAAAATCATCTACAGCGATGAGGCTCATTTCTGGCTGAATGGCTTCGTCAATAAGCAAAATATGCGTTATTGGTCAGACAGCAATCCACACGTAATCCATGAGTCATCATTGCATCCCGAAAAAATTACGGTTTGGTGCGGTTTGTGGGCCGGCGGCGTCATTGGGCCGTACTTCTTCCGTGATGATCAAGACTGGCACATTACTGTGAATGCGAATCGCTTCCGTTCAATGATAACCGAAAATTTCTGGCCCCAATTGGATAATATGGACTTGGAGGACACGTGGTTCCAACAGGACGGCGCCACAAGCCACACAGCGAATGCCACAATCAATTTATTGGAAACCAAGTTTGGTGGACGTGTTATCTCACGAAATGGCCCAGTCGATTGGCCGCCTCGGTCGTGCGATTTGACGCCGTTAGATTATTTCCTGTGGGGCTACGTCAAGTCTATGGTCTATGCCAACAAGCCAGCGACGATTGATGAACTTCGTACGAATATCGAACGTGAAATTACAGCAGTATCGGCCGATTTATGTTTGAAAACCGTAGCGTTCAGCGTCTGGACTTCTGCAAGCGTGCCCGTGGTGGCCCTTGCAAAAGAAATCGAGTTCCATACATAATGGCATCGAACGTACTTTCACAGTTATAAAGAATTTCATTGGTATCTAAAACCGGTTTTGTTTTATTTAAACAAACTTTTGTAGCGCTCTTATTGAAAACACGTTATATCATTGAAATAATTACTCTTCTTTTGAGCCTATATTGAGGTGTCTTACGGAATATAATACTATTAATATGAATTGTACAATTGATTTTTCGTTTTCACTTAATAAATTTGAAAATATTTTGGATTTATATTACTTTTAGTTAAGCTAGTCTGTAAGACTTGTAATCTATAGACATAAATAAATAAATAAATAAATTTTGAGTGGTTACACTAGCCAACAGTCGTTTTGTGATTTGTTTCTAGCATACTTTTTCTCATTGATTTTGACCTACTAAACACGAAAATGAGTTTTAAAAATTTTTCTGTTGATTGGTTTTCGAGATACAAATTTTTGAACTTTTTTTTTTTAATTTTTGGAGGTACACTTACAATTTTGAGCATATCTTTCGTCTTCTTTGACGTATTTGATCCTACTACTACTTAAATTAAAGCAAATTGAGCCGTCTACAACTCATTCTCAGAAAATTTTCAAATCGGGTGAGTAGTTTTGATGTTGGCGGGTTAAAAAGGTTAAAAAACTGCGTTTTTTTAGTAAAAATGTGGCAGAAAAATTCATATAAAAATTCATATAAAATATAAAACGCGATGCTAGCAGCGATTTTGGTTTTTTTACGTATAGCTGGCATTTTTCCAAAGAAAATAAGCACTTACTTAACAAAATCTGACAACAAATGGCGGACTTATAATTTTTTTGGTAAAACACCGAAATTCCGCTATTTCACGATATTTTGATTTTCATTATTTGCACAGCTTACCTACCCAACGCAAACGAATAAATACATTTGAACTTAATTTAAAATAAACAAATTAGTCTTAGTATATTATTTTTTAATTTATTTAGAGCACTACATACTCAATGTATGGCACAATTAGAAATGGATGTGCCAGGTTAGCTAAACTAACGAAATTAACCAAATCAATGCCCATAAAAAATGAGTAGAAACAAAGATATAACTGTACATTTTATGCCATGTGGAAAAACAGCTGACTTCTTCTTTGTTTTTTGTATTCGCTGCAATTGGTCTCACGTATTAGGGTCCAAATGTAGTCACCCATCATAGCCGTGTCATAGATGCCCTGATAGCGTCGTTCCATAGCCTTCAATTCCTGATGAAAGCGCTCGCCGTGTTCGTCGCTCACGTCTCCTAAATTCTCAGGGAAAAAATCCAAATGAGAATCCAGAAAGTGTATTTTAAGTGACATGTGCACTCCTACCCAAAAATTAAAAAAAAACGAGAATTAAAACGATATTTAAATTAACATTTGTTTTAAAAAAAACCTATCCATTGCTTCATAGTTCTTTACCAGATCCTCAACTATGTCCTTATAATTATGGCTTTTGTTGTTTCCTAAAAAGTTTTCCACAACAAGCCTGAAGGAATTCCATGCTGCGCCTTCGATGGGTGATAACAGCTTCGGGAATGTTTCATCTTTCAACATTTTTTTTATATCGGGTCCTGCGAAGACTCCTTCTTTAATTTTTGCCAGCGAAAGGTAAGGGAAAATTGACCGTAAATAGGCAAAAGCTTCACCTTCTTTGTCCAATTTTTAGGCAAAATTTTTTATCAAACCCAATTTTATGTGCAGCGGCGGAAGTATTATATTTTCACGGTTCTCTATTAGTGGTTTGCGCTGAACATTCGCTTCTCCAACTACAGGTTTCGTTCGTTCCAGCCATTTTTTTTGAATATAATGCTGATCATCAGCGCGGCTATTCCAAAGGCACAGAAAACAGCAATGTCGCGTATAGCCTCCTTGGAGTCCACACAGAATGGCCACAACTTTGAGGTCGGCGCATATTTTCCAATTATATTTGCTATACTCTATGCATTTCAGCAAAATGTTCATAGTTTCATAGTTCTCCTTTGAATGAACCGCATGAGCAATAGGAAGAGATGGCTTTTCATTCCCATTATGTAAGAGAACTGCCTTCAAGCTCTCTTTGTTGCTGTCAATAAACAACCTCCATTCATTGGGGTTGTGAATTTGGTGAAGCTCTTGGAACAAGCCGGAAATGTCGCTGCAAAAACATATTTGGTCATTCTTTGTATAAAATTTTGCATACTGCTGGTGACGCTTCCTGTACGCTGTTACTTTCACTTCTGAATCCGCAAATCCACACTGTACCATCCGAGACGCAAAAAGTTCGGATTTCTCCTTAGTGAGACCAAAATCGCGCACCCAATCGTTTAGTTCGGCCTGTGACAGTAATTTTCGCTTTCTGCACGCCCCAAATTCGCTTGCACTTGACTCGGACTCTTGATCTGACGATTCTGCTTTTTGAAGAGATGCACCAGGGCACACTGGATATGGTACATCATTCGAATGTGGTACTGGAAGTGCAAACGATCCCACTTGAGCGTAGTTCCATTTTAAAAATCTCCCTACCCCACTGTTTGTGGTGAGGCAAAAATAACAGTCTGTGGAATGGCATAGCGGCTTTTTCCACATCATTGGTGTATCGAATTTCATATGGCGCCTAAAATTAAAATAAATTACTATATTTGCTTTGCTTAATGTGTTTAAATAAAAATTCTTACCTTCCGCCAGCTGCCCAGTTGGTTAGGATTATATAGCAAAGATTACATAGCGACTTAGGTGTCCATGATTCTGTGATATTTGGTGAAATACCAAAATAATTCAAATAGTGCAATTGCACTGCTGGAGTAAACGTGTGTGCGTGATTATTCTTTATAAACTTGCAGAAATTGTCTGGATTGTTCAAACACTCGAACACACGTAGTCTTTTACTCATTGTCTTACTTGTTGGGTAGGTATTATATGCACTTAAATTCAATTTGTTTCACTTTTTACTCGTACTACTCGCGTTCGTAGACACTTGTTGAATGACAAAAAACGATAAATGAACACCTATAAATACTATACCTGGCTATATACCTGATTCAGCAAGTGTGCGTTTCAAATTGTGGAAAAGTTTCCAAATAATGACCACTCACAAATGTGGGGGGAATTTCTGTAAAAAAATCCGATACAGGTAGCCATCGGGAAAACACACATCAAGAAAAAAGTGTAATTCCCTTTAATTGACTGTGAACGGAGTAGCAGTCATAAAGGAACACGAAGAGCGTCCACGCACATTCAGAAGCGTATATTACTCTGCAACCACAATCATAAAAATTAAATAACTATTTGTGTATTACTTATTTTTTTTAATTCTGAGAATCATAAAAATTACGTAAACGTTTTTTCCAAACAATTTTGTACATGTAAAGTGGGTTTGCCAAAATTCGTATCGTAAAATGCACCTGTGTTTCTATGTTCTGCATTTTCATTATACCATTTTCTTAAAAACATCGACGAAACGTCCCTACGGTATTGTAAATAGGTTTTTTACAATTATGAAATATTTGTGTTATTAATATTAATTTAAAAATTTTATCAAAACTGCTAAGTGCTGTGACATTTGAAAAAAATTTCCAAAAAAAAAAATTGCTGATTTCACTAAATTTTTGAAATTTCACGTCCCTTGCCAGAACAGAAGACATTAACCCAGGGTGGTGAAATTTTGAACAGAAGTAACTTATGTATAGGAGCAACTGTTCCGTTCTATTCCAAAAGGATTATAAAAAACTTGCTTTTTCGATCCCTCCTAGTAGGTTAGCTGTGCAAATAATGAAAATCAAAATATCGTGAAATAGCGGAATTTCGGTGTTTTACCAAAAAAATTATAAGTCCGCCATTTGTTGTCAGATTTTGTTAAGTAAGTGCTTATTTTCTTTGGAAAAATGCCAGCTATACGTAAAAAAACCAAAATCGCTGTTAGCATCGCGTTTTATATTTTATATGAATTTTTATATGAATTTTTCTGCCACATTTTTACTAAAAAAACGCAGTTTTTTAACCTTTTTAAGCCGCCAACATCAAAACTACTCACCCGATTTGAAAATTTTCTGAGAATGAGTTGTAGACGGCTCAATTTGCTTTAATTTGAGTAGTAGTAGGATCAAATACGTCAAAGAAGACGAAAGATATGCTCAAAATTGTAAGTGTACCTCCAAAAATGTAAAAAAAAAAGTTCAAAAATTTGTATCTCGAAAACCAATCAACAGAAAAATTTTTAAAACTCATTTTCGTGTTTAGTAGGTCAAAATCAATGAGAAAAAGTATGCTAGAAACAAATCACAGAGAAAATTTTGTTATTTGTGACCTAGTGTTATTTAAGTTCGGAATCTTTCATGTTTGATCTGACTTTAATTACGAAAAGAGTTTTTCAGTGCTTTGTCAAATAATATTACTGCTGAAATGACAACAGTGGCAAATGTAACAAAAATAACTGATATTCATACTTTTATCAGCTAATCCTTACAATGCACGGTTGTTGTCGGTGTTGTTGCTTCGATCGTTTTGGAATGTACTAGACATTTGTAGAATAGGAGTTAGGCTTTTAGAATATTTTACGTCGAGGTACCCTGTGCCAATAAATTTGGTGCTACAGGGTGTCTAATACTAATACATTATAGACCGATTTCAAGTAGCTCTTACTTTCGAGAATCTAAATTTTTGCCAAACATCGAAATTGAAAAATGTGTTCAAAAATTACACATTTTCAGAGAATGCTGACTGTAGGGTGCATTTCTAACTGATAACAATTATACTTTAAATATATTTGTCAAAGCCTTGTCTTTCAGCAAAATGTAAAATTTTTTATAGGTTTCTTGGCAAAAAGTTGAGAAAATACTGGATAAATCATGATACATTTTCGGGAAAATATTTTGTTTTTTACAGGTTGAAAAATAAATCCAAATTTGAGAAATGGGCATTTCCAAACGCGTTAAGGCAATTTAAAAATTTTTACAGTGTATTATTTCTTAAAGTGTTTCCAATTAAGTGGTCGTTTCAGAAATATTCGTTTCCCTCCAATGGTCGAGTAATTAACAAAAAACTGAAAAAGTCAATTAAAAATTTGGCAATTTTAAATTATGATAGAGAATATCTTAACACCGATAAATGACATTCCCCAACACTTACGCTATTTTTTGTTTGCCTTGAACAGTTAATTCTCAAAAGTATAAAATCTTAGAAATCGGCCTATAACTGTAGAAGTACCAGGCTTTGAAAATTGCAACAGCACCACAGTGGTCAATTTTGACATCCTGTAGCACCGACAAATGTCTAGAACAATACTTTTAAAGTTGTGATATTTTTACCGTGTATTATCCAATCGGCATAATGCATAAAGCTCACACCATTTTCACAAGAAAATTAAAGGGAGCAAACAGAAAATACTTAATGATAATTATTTATTAATGATTATTGATATGTCAACTAGGATGATGATTATATTTTTTTCGCATTATCAATTACAGAAGCTTTTTCCTTTTATTTGCTGTCAAAATCATATGGTCCCTTGAATACCGTTGAAATTCCCAAATTTGGCTGTTTAAACAGCAATCAACTTTTAACCCATAAAATGAATTTACGGCCTTATTCATTAAAAGTTATGAGAGGTTTGAGAGGCGATTTGTCATACAACAAACGTCTGTCAAACCTCTCACAACTTTTTATGAATAAGGCGGTTAGAGTTTAAATTGTGTGAGCGGCAAATTCAGAAGGATTCCATGAAGGCCAGCTAGTTTTACTGTTCAACCCACAACTCAAGAAAGGTTTATCACCAAAACTTCAGACTCACTGGGAAGGTTGTCAAACGAATAAATGACGTGGTTTATAGAAGCCGGAAAAGCCAAAGTCCAAGAGCTAAAATGAAAGTCTTGCATTTGGAAAGACTATCCCTGTATGGAAACGCGGGGCCGGGACGAACAGGCCTAAGTGGGGAGCAGTGTTACAAATATGTAAAAGCTTTTACTTACTCTTGATGACCATACTAACATTATGTGAATAACAGGGCGATTAATGCTGCGCCTGAAGTATGCATTGAAACAACGTACCAGCTTGCTAAACCAGTAGCATGAATTCGCCTCAGTTAAGATAATTCTCCACTATCCGAGACGATTCTACAATGATAACTAACAACAACGACTAGAAGGTTCTTGAAATCGATAGAGAAAACTACATTTGAGTATGGTGAGTTCGTATAAATACCGGAGGTCTTTGGAACGTAGAGTTCAGTTTGTGATTAAACCCAGTAAAGCAATCAACGCGATTTGCTAGTAAAATATAAGACTTATTAAAGTGGTGAAAATAAAGTAAACTGTTGTAATATGTAAGTAAAATAAAAGGAAGTTATACCTATGTAATTATCGTAGTTGAAAACGAATCTTTAGTTGTCTTAGATCCTCGTTATGTTTAAAGTTGTAATTTCCTTTAAGGCTATAAGAGATCATATTTTCTCCGGTTAGTGAAATCGTTTCATTTCGATGTTTGTGAAGCATCATCTTCAGCAGCGTTATTGGGAATAAAACAATGCAAAAAGGACGAATAAGGAAATTCGTACCAATATGTACAAAGTTTAGGAATGAAATTGTCCCTTCAGCTTTAATCATAAAAGGATGTGGGTTAGCTGTCTGGTATACGATTTTATCTTGATAATATGGGATTTGGAACGGAATATTTTACACACCTGTTTAAAGAAAAGACACTCAAAATAACTGAGGGTAAGGAACTTAAACACAATTTATATTATATCGTTGTTGTGAGCATATTCCGCATGTTGACACCGACAAGTAAAGTCCGAAGTAATTTTTGTTAATACTGCCTTGAACGAGATCAATTTCAGCAAGAGTGTGAAGACTCCGATTGGAGTAATGCCAAGGCAACTTAAATATCAGTTTGAGAAGTTTATTTTAAGCCATCTGAAGTGCAACTATGTGACAGTTTGCGGAAGGGGACCAAACTGAGGCACAGTAAATCATTAGTGGCTGAAAAATTGGCTTACAAATTAGTTTTTTGTTAACAATATTCAAAGAGGATTTTCGATGTATAAATTAATACGTTATTTTCGTTGCCTTGTTTATTTTGTCTACAACGTATGGTGTGTGGTCTATGAACTTTAATTTGGGATCGTTAGTACTTTACGTTGTTGTCCCAAGGAATGACGTTTCCCAGAATATGCGAAGTATTCCTCTAACGCAGAGGTTGACAAAACCTTGAAGGCTATTGGTAAAGCTACTGGTAACTTTCTAGTTAGTACATCTTACAAAAGAACAGATTTTACACATGCGTCGAAAATTCACAGCTTTGTTGCTTGGCTGTTTTGAGGACAGTTTTCCAAAGGACGATCTTGCCTTGTTTATTCATCAGCATCAATCTCACACCCCTGGTAGCAAAAGTTAGGAGCATAATTGTAAACTGCGTCACCTATCCATAATGGAGCTGTTATTTCGACTCCTATGCTGATTGTCTTTATTTGCCGGAGTTATTTTATTTAAGATATTTGTCGCTGATTTGTCATTGCATTCTTCGGATTCTGCTCACTATGACACTAAGAACAGCTTCCGTAACCGCTTGGAATTAGATAGGTTATAACATGCATCCCTGACGTGCTCCACTTTGGACATGGAATGGGTCTGAGAGCTTTCCCTTGTGGATAACAAAACATATGCATTGGTTATCAGAGATATCATTGATCAGAGATATAAGCTTTCAGGTATACCTTTTCTTCGCAAGGGTAACCATATGTATTCCCGGTTGATGCTGTCGAATGCCTTCCAAGTCCACAAAGAGTCAGCGGTATTCCGTAATAAGTGGTGCAGTAATTCAGCAGCTTTGGGCTATCTTAATAACTTCTTTCAGAAAACTTACCAAATTTAACTGAAAGATCAGACCATTGTGCCAACACAAATTGAAGGCGGATTTAACGAGTAGCAGCACCATTCATGTAGATTTGCAGTATCAAAAATTGTTGTGAACTATATTTTTGATCTTTCTAAAAGGCTAAAATGTGTTGTGACCTTTTCAGAATCTATGTTGTTCAGGAAGAAAAACCGTCGCTTGAATCGATAGAATGCACAAGTCTAATCTTGGAGGTTTCCTGGTTTCGAGTTTCCTGAGCTGCACCAACGTTATCTACTTTTTAAAAGAATTACTGGTTAGGGGGTATTAGCACTAAACAACGAATAGAGTTTGCAGTTTGATCGACCTGTAGAAGCGTCGCTTAGATTGCTGGAAACACAATGTTTCGATTTAAATGTTTGAGCCGGGATTTCAGTCTTATCTTGTTGAGCGGAGAAGATCTTGCTATTGCACTTTAAGTGCGGCATGGATTTAAACTTATTTTTCATCACTTATTTATTTTTCATCACTTTTAAGGTGGAAGAAGGATTATCCAAATTTGATAGCATTTTGTTCAACGATTTGTACAGTTATTTTCGTGTTTAACGTAGTCATTTGATGGTGGTAATGGGGATCTATATACCGCGTCCAATTTCGTGTCTTTATAAATATGGAATTGTTCGGGAATGATGTTCCAGTGGGTTTAGTATTGCTTCTGCATAAGATGACTGCTATGGCCACATTGATCACTTCAGTAAATCGTTCAATAATACTGCCAGTTTGCTTAGAACTTGAATTTCATGGACTGCTAAGGGCTCAAGAAGATTTCTGGAAACGACGTTATGTCCACCACGTTATGTCATCTACTTATGATATTGCCTACACACATGACATATCGTCAGCTGAGTACTATAAAGCTCCATACGCCATTTTCACTTGTTTAAGCTAAGATTAGAAACAGAGGCTTAAAATATTGCTCTTTTGTACGCTGTCTTCAGAATTTCGCTGTTTCACTCCGTTGCTAAGATATTCAGTGTTTTATTAATTTAATTTATTATACATTTATATTTATATATGTATATATAATAATATATTAAAGAATATATATATATATATATTCTATATAATTATATTTATTATATATTTAATTTATTATTTATTATATGTTTAAACTCTTTAGGCAATCAGACAGTTATTCTGATTTAAAATTTTTGAACATTCTATCACGTAGTTTTTTTTCGCCTCTAAACTTAAATGCTGTTTTTATCTAAACTATATTGTTCAGCTGACAATATGTTTTATGGCCCAGAATTTTGATGACATCGGGGCAAAGTATAACAGAGTCTCTGTAATTGCTTTAAAAGCGGGATTGAGAATAATTATAAAGAAGGCAAATATAATGCCTATTCGAGTACAACGGAATTCTCCACTAGCAATTTAAGTTTCTTTAATTGAAAACGTGGATTCAATTAACTATGTAGGATGTAAGATTACCAAAATGGTAGCTTTGCGACGGATATAAGGGATCGGAGAAATAAAGCTTGTATTATAATCCCAAACCTTCGCAAAATCTGGCACAATAAAAGTATATCGAGAAGACGAATTTGAGAAAATTCAATTACAGTGTGAAGTTATACGTATGTACATGTAATATTCCTATTGAATTGGATATACGTAGACGAGAATGGACTTAGATCGGGTATATACTTAGTCGCCCAACATAAGATATTGCTAGAGCGGCACTTGACTGACACCTGCAGGGGTATCGAAGGCAAGGAGGATCCTCAAGTACATATATAAGGTGCCTGTAAAGGGAATATAAGCAATCTCGACCATCGTGGATTCAAATTAAATCACAAAGAAAGAAATCGATGAAGAGAATTCGTTGACGCCCTATGTTCTTCGTGAACCTTTTATTTAAACTTTGCATTGTAATATTGTTTTATATTGTTAATTTGTTTAAATAAATAAAGGCCATGTATGTAATATCTGGGAAACTTATAATTCTTCTATTACAGCCAACAATAATGTACTTTCGATTGCACTTTCAGACTTCGCTTCTTCCACTGAAACAACAAAAATGCTGTGTAATACGTATACTTATATTGAAAAATACTACTGACTGCGAAGTACGCTTATGCTGTGTAGGATAATTGATCTTACGGAGTTAAAAATCGAATGTGCCGCAGCACAGAAACGTTAGGATCTGGGCCGGGAAGCAAAAAGAGTACGATAAAATGCTACAGAATTTTTTTAAAATTCTGAGAACGAACCGAATTTGTTCCGATTATGACCCATTTTGTTTTTGTTCTTCATTATTCCTTTAAGTTCCCTTATGTCCGTTTCTGCTGTACTCTATCTGTAACCCATTTTTCAAACTGGCTTTTTAAGGTTACGAATAACGCAAAGTCTCGACAATCAAAATACCTGCAGTTGCTGCACTTTTATTGTTTTAGTATGTAATTTTGCTAGTTCTATGCTACCTAAGTGGAAAAATTACCCAAATATAATGCGTTTTGCAAAACGGCACTAGCTAAAGAACAAAACAACATAAGAACCCACTTTTTATTCTATTACATTGGGAATCAGCATGCTTTCAATACTCACAAAAAAATAGTGATCGGGTGTATAGTTTGCCAGCAATTCCATTCGAAAGTGGACTTCTTCTCTTGCAGACGGATAGTTTGTGCCACTTTTTATATAATTTTTCGCCGATTTCATAAAAATTTTCAGATTCTTAATTCCGGGACATTAATGTTAACGGCGTGTTTGAAAACAAAGAGAAACTGTGCAGTATTTTTGGACATAAGTCAAGGTTTTGATAGAGATTGATATTTAGGATTGTTGCATAAATTAAAGTCGTTACTCCCGTCTCCTCATTACCCTTGAAGACATATTTGGCAGATAGAAGATTTACGTGAACTTAATTCTAGAAACCACTACGATTCACCATATACACGCTGGGGTTCCACACGTTCCACGTTTGCTTCCAACGTTTTATTTAATTTAAACGTCTGATATGCCAATTATAGAAAATATAACTACTGCTACGTCTGCCAATGATACTGTTTTTATAGCGCTAGATACATCTGAAGTGTATGCACCTTATGTTGTGCAGGTGCGCACCTGTGTTGATTTTCCTTCTTTTTTCCTAAGTGGCTCTAAACTGCCAAAAATTACACATGTTTGGTAGGTATGCGCTTAAACAGGCGGTTAAGTTGGATGCATTATATAATCGCTAAACAAAAGCACTTGAATATAAAAACCAGAATGATGTCTTGGCTATTTGGACCTAACTCGCATCTTAATCTGTGAAATAAATTGATTCTTTTTAAGAATACCCCATTTAGACTTACGCAATTCAATTATGGACAAGGGAAGTAATTCCAATATTGAAACTGTAAGCCTTATTACAAATGCCCCTTGGTACATAACAAAAAAAGCAATACATAGGGAGCTGGACATACCAACTATTGCTGAAGAAATTACACGGTTTAGTATTTGGACGATAGCAATGAAACGCGCGACGCAGATTAAAGTAATTTTAATTTTAATTTATTATTATTGTGCCAATGTGTTTATAACGGGTCCGCCAAATAACTTTTTTTTTTAAAATGCTATAAAAAAAACTACTGAATACTTTCTCAAATTCCTTTTTTATTTGGAAGTAAAATCCGTCCGGTTAATAATGGAAAATAATTTCATTCAAATGGCTGCGTCGGCTGGCCATGCAATAGCCTACACGATCGGTCCAATTTTTAAGCACATTATCGATTGTGTGCAGCTGTATTTCACCAATGGCTTCACGAATATTGTCCTTTAAAGCGTCAATTGTCTCTGACTTGTCGGCGTAACACTTATCTTTGAGGGCACCTCACAAATAATAGTCCAACGGTGTCAAATCGCAGCTCCGAGGTGGCCAAACGACATCAGCTCTGCGGCTGATAATGCGATCTTCAAAACCAGGGCGCAAAACATCGAGTGTAGCTTCGGCTGTGTGGCATGTAGCGCCGTCCTGTTGAAACCAAATGTTGCTAATATCCTCCTCTTCAATTTTTGTGAACAAAAATTCGTTCAACATGGCCCGATAAAGATCGCCATTGACTGTAACGGCCACTCCTTGCTCATTTTCGAAGAAAATGCCCAATTACGCATCTGGACCAAAATCCGCACCAAACAGTGACTCGTTTTGGGTGCATCGGCTTTTCAATGTATGCGTGCGGGTTTTCTTTTCCCCAAATGCGACAATTTTGCTTGTTTACATACCCGCCAAGATCAAAATCGGCATCTGCAACATTACCATGATTTTCAAAGTAATGTCGCAATATTTCCCAGCGTTGTTCAAGCGTATACACAACCATATTCTTTCAGCGGAAGGATACAACTAATTGTCTGTCAAATCAGACATGAGCTAAGTGTTACCATTCACGAAATAAGCACTAGTTGAAAAAAAAACGTTAGATGGCGGCCCCTTTATTAGATAAAAACCGTTTCCCATTACATCCGTTGTGTGGATTTGGGAGAGCATCTCACAATCAGTAAGCTGTGCGCTTTCCAATTTTTCACTCACAGATTGGGACCTACAGTTTTACACCGGTTCCGAAAGGAATTTTGAGAAGCTTTTTTATGGCTAAGTACTCGATTGTGTCGCCATCACTGAGTGTCGAAGGAAATGTAAGGTGGTCAGAGCAGGGTTCGAACCCACAATCTCATCCACAAGAGCCGCGCATACTAGCCATTGCACCACCGACGGCCGACTACAAAAAAAATTTGCTTTTGACATTTTAGTCAAAAGAATTTTTGTACAAACACTTAAAAATGCTTTTTTTTTGCACAATATCAATGAATAAACGATGTGCCAGGACAGTACAAAATTTCTTTTTAGTGCTAGACATCAAATAAATATGTTGGGAATCATCAGACAAAATACTTTTTTACCCACCATACAAGTCTAATGTGTATACTATTTCAAATCAATGAACTATTATGGTATAATTTATTGAGGGTAATTATTATAATTGTGTGTTAATTGTCAACGTATGTTATTAATTTATTTTCCAAAATTATATGTGTTCAGTTACAATTGTCATTGCCCATACTATTGCAGTTTTCGTGATGCTCCTTCTGTTTATTTGTCAATTCGCTTTGTCTCACTGTTGTCATACTAATCCGTTTCGAAGTCGAGACGGACACCCTGTTTCGTACATTTTGCCCGAAACGGAAGTCAGTTACGGATACATAACGAATCCGTTTGTGTATGAAATTCCTCTCGAAATCCCGAATTGTTTTATCCTCTCTTTCGGATCCCACTCGAACTCGGAACGGACTTCATATTCGAATCCGTTTCGGGTTGGGGTTGTTTAAATAAAATGCATTCGAGACCGATTCTCTTTTGTAATTTTTTGCCGAATCGTTCTGTATTCGCATTCCTGTCGGAAATGCGAATCGTTTTTGGTCTTGTTACTGAGTCGAAAACTCAAATTTCGCCATTTATGCCGTTATAATGGGTTCGAATCGGAACAGCATCCGTCTCTTTACAAACAGGAAAACTCTATTTACAAATACACAAAACATCACACCAATCACATTAATTCAAAAAAAAATCCCAATAAGCACAAAAATTTCGGGAATTCAAATGTTTGAATATTGTTTGAATTTACACTTGAAATTAAATACAATAAACACCAAAATTCCGAATATTCAGGTATTTGAGTATTGCTTGAATTGAAACCTGATTTTAATCTTCGTTTTCAAACCAGTTTGAAGTGTTTTGAAAATATCTGATTTGAAATTGCCATCAATAATATTTGTCAGCTATGGGGATATTTAATAGTAATTTAATATTCGAATATATCGGAAAATGGACTACATCAAAGACGGTGACTCTAAGGTCAATTCACGGAATATGGTAAGTATTTATTTTGATTTCAATTAACAAATAAACAACATTTTGCAGCGCTTATTTATAGGACGCTTATTTATATACCATTTGCACATGGACTGCAATAACCCATTTAGCGGCCCAGAATCCAATTTAGACGAGCCATAAAATAGGTAAGCAGATATCGAGGATCTGATTATATTAATACTAATTCTATCATTGCAGATAATCAAAGGAGAAATTTGCAGCTCCATCAGATAACTCATACAATTTCATATCTTAAATTAATTTTTATTTACAAATTATCCATTCGCTCTTCCTAATTTATTGCGTTATGTATGAATCATAACAATTTATATTCCAGTTAAATATATGTATTTCTACTTATGGTCAATTCCAAGCAACTGTGCTCGTTCTAAATAGGGAGTTGAAAATAAAATACACGGCTTGAATTAAAGTATATTAATACTGATTTAAAGCTGGAATTAAAATGTAATTCCTTCCTTGAATTCCTGTGCACTAACTTATTTATTTTGACTTGAATTCAACTGTAATTCGAACCTTGAATTCAACTGTAATTACACTTTAATAATCGAATTGAATTGAATGGTTAGTTTCTCTGGAGATTGCTACTGTTTTACACTGTTATTGAAGTATAATTCAACACTTTAAATTGGAAAATATGGCTGGAATTCAAGTTGAAGTCAACTTGGTTGAATTCAACTTGATTTCCAACACAAATGTTTCAACGGATTATATTCCACAATAACCATATTTCTTAATACAAATTTAATGTATGTACTTGAATTACTGCGGCGAAGAAATACGTCTACCACTATCGATTTTTCCAAAGTAACTGATTTAAGATGTTTACGTGACCCACCACTCGTGCTGACTATTTTCTCCTGCAGCCCTTTTTTTAAGTTCGACCATGTCTTCGACTTCATATCTCTCTTTATCGTCATAAAAATTAGTTTTGTTGCACTACACAGTGATTCTTTACTGCAACGAAATTATTTCGTCAGCTTCAAATGTCGGTACCTCCAAATAAAATAAGTAAAAAATAAATAAATAAGTAATATTATTAACTATTGTAGAATTTAGGGCGATTTTTTGAGACTACACTAAGTGCTATGTTAAAAGAGAGAGATGTAAGTAGAATGTGATACTTAACTAAATGTTTATCTAACAGTTTCCAGTTTAAGTTGACAACAACAAAAAGGAAAATAAGGTATTTTTATCAGTTTGTGTCATTTTTGAAGGTGTCAATCTGCAAATAATTAAATAAAATGGAAAATGAAATAAATTCAAATGACTGTCGTTGGTGCCAAAACACATTGACCACATTATAATATTGGAATACGAGAGAAAACACTAATTTTAATGCACGTGCTTCGATTCCCATATCTTTAGCTTCAAAACCTGAGTTGACTTCAAAAAATTTTGCCACTTATGACAAATTGAAGCGATGAACATAGAGCACTTAGTTGTTCTAAAATAAAACGATTTTGAAAACCTAAGTACAATTTCGCTACTTAGTGTAGAGTAAAAATGTAAACTAGATCTCATACACATACAGTTTCACATTAAAAGAAATTCACATTAAATGTGAATATTGTTGCATGAACGAAAAAATAACAACTAACAACCAAATTTTCTTATGTACGAGACTTTTCATTACAGCAACGTAAAAACTTTAACGAATATGTTTTACCCGTGCGACAAAGCGTTCCCTTTCAGAGTATATGTGCTCATAATGTATATAATACTATATATCCTTATATATGCGGGATTTTAAGTTTTTTAAGAATTTCTTATATTTGGGCGGGTAACCTTCGTTATTAACGCCCTAAATTACTTAATTCGAGATATCTCATTAGTATTTTCTTTTTCTTTCAGGTACTATCGCGCCAACACTGTTCGCTACCAAAATGATCCCTGTGAGGGTGTATGTATGCTCAATCATTACTGTGCAATAACCAGAGTTGATTACAAGGAATT
Organism: Phaonia tiefii; assembly: GCA_963931995.1. Taxonomy (NCBI): domain Eukaryota; kingdom Metazoa; phylum Arthropoda; class Insecta; order Diptera; family Muscidae; genus Phaonia; species Phaonia tiefii. Next base: position 193,043,577 of record OZ008369.1, read on the forward strand.
CCGTCAATGTCTCGAAAAGGAACAAAGTGCACTACGTTCCCAGGCCAACCAAGTACAGCAAATGAATTCGAAATGTCTCCTTCTTCTTGCCCTAATATCCGTAATGGCCTATTTACATGGTATACGCGACGTCCTTCTTGTCGTCGCAAGGATGATAATTACATGCCAGATAGAGTTGAGTGCAATCGCATGTAGAATACGTATAGGGCCAATGAAAAACTTCGTGTTTAACATTCAGTTCAAATGGATGCAGACAAAAGCGGCCATCAAAGAACACAAATACGAAAATGAATATAGTACTGAACGAATTTATAAGGAACTATATATTTGTAAATATTGCTTACAACAGACGCCAGTGACTTCAATAAACCGGCACTATATATTCAAACATCAAGGCAAAAATAAAGACACTATTATTGACATTACAAGTCTGTTAAACTCGAAAACTCTCTGGGCGAATGGAAGGTCCACAAATGTTGTAAATATAAAGAGCATTCCAAACAAAGCCAGTGGAATTGCACAATTTGAATACCTAAAGATGAGTGTCGTTAGGTTAAAGTCGGCTTTTGAAATTATTATGTTCATTTATTATCATTACATATATAAAAGTGTACGGCAGTGTGTGCATACAAACAAAGGAAAGTTAATTAAAATTGGATTTGCAGTTCATGAGGGGTTACTGTCGCAGTTCGTCCTCAGGGGGAGTTTAACAAATTACCTGCAATCGTATTTTATGCATTTCTAATTAGATTTACTAATCCCAGCGTTATTATAAAGGTTATGATGCTGTGCGTTTAATTTTATTTGAAGAGTCATTATTCTCCTTGACTAATTTTGTTGTCGCTTCGGGCTTTAATTGCATGATTTTGGAAGAGATTTAAATTAAGTTTTCCATTATGGTGGAATGAATAAAATATTTATATATTTTGTAAAATTGAAATTTCTGATATACAGGATGTCACGGCAAATTGCATCTGAATTTTTTTTTATAAGCGAATAAATCTTGCGGATTGTTCCAAGTAATGTGAAATATTAGTTGAACATTTCACATAGTTCTGAATACTTCACAGCGGCCCTCTTTTGGTTTAACGGTTACCTAAAATGACGACCTAGAATGGAACCGATTGCAAAACGGTGGTAATGATATCAGAGCTTCTAAATTATTGATCGGATCGTTGTAGAATTTACTAGACAGTTGTATTTGAAGAGACTCCATGTAACAACACACTATGTTGTACAGAGTATCAAAGAAGACCACTTTGTTGATATTCAACGTTTCAAGGCATGTGACTTCTATTCTTCTCAACTTATTTGAATCATTTCACACTCCTGACAATCTCCAACATCAAGAAAACCGAGATATACTTTTAACAACGCCAAACCGCCGGCAAAAATATGTTACAACTATCTCAGACCATTTGGTAAGGGGAACTTTTCAAAGTTCAAACATTTTACCAAACGGAGGAAATTGAAACTTCTGTAGAATGCAGTTTTCCATAATTTTTTTCAATAACTGCTTTTTCATCACATTTGCGACATTCACTCTACTGCCTGTCTTGTTAGTAAACGAAATGCAGGAAAAATTATGATCCTACGCATAAATCTGGTCAGGAGACATAAATTTGGAAAATAATCAAACATAATCAATTGCGTTAAATTAAGAATACATTGGGATACAACATGTGCAAAAATTAGCAAGATAGCTATAGTATGTGGCACGATTTGTAGTTTTTAATATATTTTTTTTTACTACGTAAGACATTAAAAGTATTTAAAGCAATTGACGAATGTGTCACACCTTTTCTGGGGTCGACCTTAAAAAGTTGGGTGGCCAGCCTTGCGTAATACACCTCCGATCAGACTGATATTTGGTTTACACTACCTTTCTTCATACGCAAGCCACGTACTGAAAAACGGTGATTTTGACACGTCCATTCTTGGATCTCTCATTCAAAAGCTGTGCGGGCGGTTGTTTGGTCGACACAATAACTTGTCTATAACAGAACCGATCAGTTATAAGGGATATTTGGTCAAACGCCACACTGTTACTAAAGTTGGTGATTTTTTTACCTTCCATACAAAAGTTGTGCAGAAGTCGGACTGGCGACGCGACCGTAAAATCACAGTTTTTCGGTAACTGACTGGCATTTCACGATATGTAGGTTAATTCCAAATTTCATTGAGATCGGTAGTATATTACCAGAGTTATTGTCTACATATTCAAAACTACATCTAAAAATTTTGCGAAAATCTTAAGCAAATTCGGTTTGAAGAATGATACTACGTATTATGGTTATCTTATTATATTTTGCCACATGTTATAGCACGATGTATGGTTGATATAATGCTAAAGACATTAGTTGAAAAGTAGGCAAAGTAGTGTGAGAAGTTTACTCCCAAAAAATATCTTTTGGGAATGTAGTTACTTGTTTCACAATTTTAGCTCACCTGATTTGTGTTAAATAATTTTGAACATTTGAACAATTTAAATTAAAAAATTGTAGGAAACAAGATGAATCGGAAATTTTGTTCAGAAATTGAATCATAAAATATTAATTTGTTTATTTTCACTAACTGACAATGACGTAGTTAAGATAAAATAACCAATGGAAATTAACTCTTAATTGTTGAATCGTATCTATCAATTTTATGATTTGTTCGAAATACTTAAACAAGTCTCAATGGAGCAAAATTCTGTTTATGAATTGGAAACTAATGACATCATCACCAATAAATACATAATCTAGAGAAGTTGGCTAATAAGTATTAAATAAATTTTCTATATTTATACAATCGGTTTGAGCTATTTCCTTGTACAAACTATACCAAAATCTAGCATCTGGAGTAGTAGCAATGTTAAATCGAAACCAATACTTTTCCAGTCAATTAAACAAAATTACAGTGGGACCCGCACCACAGGATCAGCCTAAGCGCCGAAAACGCCTGGTTCATGATTTCCTACTTGGCGATTTCTTACTTGATTATTTTGCAACAAAATGAACTTTTAAGACAAGCGCTGAATAAAAAACAAACCAGAAGTACCCTAAAAAAATTTTTAAATTGTTTCAAACCATTTGGCAAGGGCAGGGTAAAGTTTTTTTTTCTACCGGAAGAAACGCAAAATTTTACCGAAAGGTTCCAATGTTCCTTCAGTACTTTCTTTATTTTATTTTCAGAAAGCCGTACAGTTTTCCACTTTATTCGAAAGTAAATGTCAATAAATGTTAATAAATGTAATTCCATAAAATATTCGACAATCACCCAAATATCTTACTTAGTACGTTATATCAGTGTTGGCATTTATTAATTTGCATTGGGTTTTAATCTGCATAACTTTATCTAATGCAAACGCAAAAGATTTAACATTGCTCGCAAGGGAATTACAAATTTTGAATTTCCATTTGCTCAAGCAGGTTGTGGTATAGGATGGTAATTCCCAGTTGGAAATTTCCTAAAGACATCGCCAGTGTTTAAGAAGTGACATGTCAGAGTCCCTGCTGACTTGTGGATCCGCTCTATTACGAAACACTTCATGACAATCCTGACATTTTCATATATTTGGTAAAGAGTCAGCAGGAATCTTCTGCAGTTTGTCAATAGTGGTGATCACCTTCTGACATGAGCAAAAGCCGACTTTAAGTCACTATTCATGAGTGGGTCAGCTGATCAAGACGTCTCCAAATGTGGCGATCTTGTCTCATTAGCTATATACATATTTATTTTATTTGAGTCTTTGTATGAGCTCTAGTTTAAAAAAACTGAAAGAAATATTTTATGAAATGAAACATAATATGAAATGGACACATATGTGTAAGCAAACATATACATAAATACATATACTGCGACAGCTTAAATTCCCTGAAAATGTGAACATTCTTTTATTCATTATCAAACAATTTTGAATTTAATTATAAAAATGTATGACACACAATCCAAATATACATACATTTTTTAGTTTTATGTTATTTGAATAAAACATGACTCGCCGTTGATAAATGATAAAAACTTTTTCTATCGATATTCAGCATTGGATATAGCCATTACATACAATGTTTATGTCACCTAAGCCAAAACTAGTGACATGTCAAGAAGATGTATAATATTACGCGTCATCGCCTCCTAAGAAAATTCCACTTACAATGTCTTCAAGATAAATTTTCCTACTGGGCCGTAATGGAATATGAGAATGCTTTTAATTATCTTCAAATAGTTTGCCTGCTGCCAATTATGTTTTTAAAGTATTTTATATATAAAGGTTTGAGGCTTCGATCGGTATTGCCATAGAGTAATGATGTATAGAGTAGACAACTCTCTCAGTAAATTTATGACATTTGGGGTGATGCAGATGGGCGGTTGGATGTTGGAAAATATTGCTTTAAGAATACCAGATAGAGGCAATGGTTCAAACCAACCAACAATAAATCAGCAACAGCATTTCGTTTTGTGCGTTAAAATTTTTGTGCAACTACACCACACATATACGTACTTACAATAAACGTGTTTTGGTTACACCGCTTGCTTACATATTCGCTTGTTTTGTATGAAGCACTTAGCGAAGACTTAGCGAGAACTTAGCTACGAGAATTATTTTCGCTAAGTTTAAACAAATTTTTTGTGAAATCTTTTACCGTTTTCAACCCTTATTCATATTTTTGAATAAAATGACTTATCGCTAAATTGCCGTTTTCTTTGCAACTTAGCAAGCGACAATCGCTTGCTTGTAACCAAAACACGACTAATAAAGCATGACCAAAAAAGTTCAAAATATGTTTAAATTTGACTGCTTATCATCAAAACGGCATGAACAATTTATGTCAACAATTTTTGTAATTCAACTTGGTGTAAGTCAATTTACGTCAAAGAACAAATAGCACGGACCGCACCACATATAGTGTGAAAGGAAATGTCAGATGAGAAGAATGACAGCTTCTATGACATTACTGTACAGGTATTGCCTCGTAGTAATTTCAAATTCATAAACATATACATATAAAACATTTGGACACCAAAAATGACAGATGTGAAGGAAATGCTTTGAAGAGAAGTTTAATTGCCAAAGGTATCTAAATTTTCTTGAATTTGCATTTGCAATCGTAATTCAAATTAATCTACAAATTTCGTCGGAAGATTCGGTTTCTTAATAAAAAAAAACCGGCGGTCGATAGCTATCCAAAACAAACCGGTGAACGGAGATTCAGGGTCAATTTTTAAATACTCTATTGCATGATTCTTTGGTGCAAATGCATTAAAAAACATGCCGCAATCTCTTTCCAATTTTACTGTATACTAGTGTAAACTTAAAGTTTTTACAATTTGTAGACTTTTGATGTTAAGAGCTATTATCAAAAAATTACATACAAACTAACTTTAGAATAAAAATTTTGCCTTATTCAGAAATCAATCAATTTCACTTTCGAGGATAAATCATTGCTTACAACTTGCCTGGCCACTTAGTATCGTACTTTAATGATTTTTTTTCTGAAATTGTGAACATATTTATGCACAAAAACAAAATCCGGTACAGACTGATTCAAACTGTAAGGCCTGGCCTTACCAATATCGTCAGCTTTGTATTAGTGATTTAAAACAATAGCATTTTAATTTCACACATGTCCGTATATTAAACATTTATCGGTATATTTGATTGTTAATTTAATTTAATTACGTAGCCCGCCAACGCACTTATTTATACCAAGTCCCTCTTGCAAATATTATCCAATTTCAAATTCAGCATATGTCTTATTCTTAACTGTGTGTGGACCCTGTAACTAATGATTTATACTGATCCTACTTTTACCATATCTCCAAAAAAAAATGTCCCTGATTAAAGTTTTGCATGTTATATAGCGTCACAAAGTGCCTCGAACTATTTATAAAATGCATCAGTAGTGTCAACGAATACATGCAGTATCGGTTAACTGTTATGGTGTAGGGTATACATAACATGACCAACTGGATGTGACTAAAAAGCAGGATGCAATGGTTAAAAAATCTGAATTTTTGGTTTAAAATAAAAAATACAAGTTTTTCGTTACAATTAGACTAAATACTATTTAAAATAATGTATATTATTTTGTATACTATAATTATTTTGTTTTTTTTTTTAGATTATCGGGGCAATCACGTAAAAGGCGAGATAATCCCGCCAAAATCGGGACAGTTGGTCAAGTTAGGTATACATGATCTAAACTCAGTGCACTTAAACGAATGTTGCAGAATTTATTTGCATTTAATGTGCATAAATGTGAACATATGCGCATTGACATAAAAGACAATTGTTAGATGTTTAATAAGGTTGGGGTTTTGTATTGAACAATTGCAGTCTGGCTCAGCAAAAAAAAAATAAAGCCGAGAACTTCTGGCGAAGACACCTATAACTTTTGTTGAACTCTTCCTCGCCCCAAAAATGCAATATAGGTTACACATTCAAAAAGAAAATAAAAATATAACCTGGTAGTCTCAAAACATTTTTTCGATGTACTTTGGGCAGCTGGTATCGAATTCGAAGTCAGATTATCGCCATCGTGGTTCTGTGTGAAAATTTCAAATTGCCAATACCCATAATTGACCCCAAAACAATAAAATTCAATATGGCGTCGTAAAATGCTGATGTATAAGGTCACTGAGTTTCATAATTGTTAAAAGCTATCAGAAAATTATCATATTAAATGCCATACAGAGGGCGAGTTTCACACTCATCATTTAAAAGCTCACAGAAAATTTTCAATTTAAATGGCAAGCATCTGGCATTTAAAGCTAATTTAAATGGAGAATTTTCAACTTTAAAACTAGCCAATAGTGCATTTAAACTTAATTTCGGAGGAATATGGTCAATTCTAAAACTGAGCCTTATAGTGGTATTATGGAATGCATGATACTTAATACATTTGCTGTTATTGACACTTGAATTACACATTCTTGAATTTCTGTGACAAGATGGAAGCTTTTTGTTTTAAACTGAAAAATACATTATGAAGAGCCTTTGTGTTTGTTGAAATGAACTGAAATGTACCGTTCATCAAGCTGGCTCCCAAATGGATCATCCAATGAAAAAAATAATATTTACGGGTATCCAAGTGTTTTTGAAAAGTTGGTCCATTTTACATGGCACATTTTTAAACAAAAAAATCGCAAAAACAAAAACATTCGCATGACGTAGCGATGTTCTCAAAATGTCATAACTTTGATTTTCAGAAAAAACGATTTTCTAATTAAACACAAATTGGATTCCGATTACATCGAACGAAGGCATTGGGAAGAGCTTCTCACAACCATTGCGCTATGCGCGTTCTAGTTTTACACCTTCTGATTTGGACTTATAGTTTTATACCGGTTCTGAACGGTATTTTGAGAAGCTTTTCAAAATACAGCTTTTTTCGATAGTGTTGCGTCAGCAAGCGACGTGACCGTCGTCGAAAGAAATGTGAATGGTCAGATCATGGATCAAACCTACGTTCATACTATGTGCTAGAGTCGAGCACCTACGGCCACCAATTTTGCAATAGGGCTATTAAGTTTTAACGTTTTGTGTTCGAAAATAAAGTTAATGCTATTTGAAAGACATCGCTAGTTATAATCTCAGCAAGAGGTGAAAATCAGGTTAGTTTTGCATTTGAACGTAGCCTTTCCGAGTTATTGGCATGTTTTATTTTAGCGATTTTTTGAAAAAACTTCGGATGATGTGGAGACAGAAATAGTTGATTTCTTTTTGTTTGGACGGTTCGTTTGCGCGATGTAGCCAGTTCTCTATTTGTTTTAATTTTTATTGTCATGTGCTTGCCAGCTAAAACTTAAAGGGGTTTCATTAACACGCAGAATAGCAAATTAAATTTCTTGCTCCTAATGAATTAACCATTACGACAAATACGCTTGGAACTCAGTCGAGAATAGCACTATTAAAGGCATAAAATGTTTAATGCTGATTAATATATTTCATCAATTCATCTCAAAAATATGTGTACTTTATAATCTGATGTAAACCAGGTAATTGATAACCTGGTTCACTAAATCGACTATTTCGTTACAGTGGGATTTGACAAGATTTTCTGAGTTTTATAATTTGTTTTAAAGTTTTTGTAAAGGGTGTCCAACCATAATGCTCGATGTTAATTGTGAATTACGCCTTAACGTCAAGTTTTTTGCCCAACTTAATTTAGCACAAATTCAACCATGGAAAGGTACACAACTGAGCAGCGCGTTAAGATTGTTGAAGCCTTTTACGACAATGTGTGTTTAAATCAAAATGCATTTCATGCACTACATGATTTTTTTGGTCAGCATGATAACGGACTTCTAGTGGCCAGAAATTGGGGTAATGCACCAACAGGCGCCACTTGCCACCAATAGTGCCACTTGCCACACAGCCAACGAAACAATGCCTCTTTTGCGCGAGAAATTGAATGGCCGTGTTGTCTCATGTCGTGGCGGTGTTAATTGTCCGCCACAATGATGTGACTTGACACCGTTGGACTTTTTTCTTTGGGAATATTTAAAAATAAGTGTACATCAATAAGCGAAGAACAATTCAAGAGCTTAAGGGTGATATAATTCGTCACATTAACGACATTGAACAATTATGTCTAAGATTCATTGAAAATATGGCTCATCGGATAGCCATGACGAGCATTTGGCGGATATTTTGTTACACACATAGTTGCATGGATCCTTCTATCATAATAAGAAATTTGAAGATAATTCTCTGAGAACTTTTTGTTTTAGTTAAAATTAACATCGTGCGTTGTGGTTGGACCACCCTTTATTTAAAGAACAGTTTTGTATATTAAGGGCGAGTTTCAAACTGGTCATTTAACAGCTCAATTTAAAAGCTCACTAAAATTTTTCATATTAATTGACATTTAAATGACAAGCATGTGAAACTGGCCATAAGGGATATATTTAGGAGTGTGGAAAGCAATTTGCCGGTTCGAAAAGTCTACAATTTCTTAATCGGAACTTATGAGCAGCAGTATTACACTTCGATTTATTTATTATAAATACACTCGTACTAGATACATATTAAAATATGGGACTGTAAGATTTAAATAGTGTTCATCTTTAATCAAATATTTCTGGAAAAACATTGTTACTGGTCGAATTACCGACTTGTTGAAAATTAAACGGGTATTCTCAATAGTCCTAAGTTGTTTGTGAATTTCTTATGTGCAAAGACCAAACAAAAATCAAAGTCAGCTATTTAGCATGCTTATTCCAGGTACAAAGTACTATTTATGTGTGTATTTATACGTCATTCCAGAAGATAACAAGAAGTTGAATTTTATCAAATTACACAACTTAATGGAGAATAACTGGACCATTTTATTAGTTCCAAAAATCATCCTCAACTTCCGTCGTGACAGTGAATTAGCCCCATGATATGAATAACCAAACCTAAATTGAAACCATCGCCGTTTTGATCTGTGCTCCACACTAACCTTTAATAAATTAACAATATCAAATATTTCCCAAAATAAATTATGTAAAAAAGTTATGAAAAGGAAAAATAAATATAAATATAATCCGTAATATATAAATTATTGTAAACTTTATACGCAGTGTGTTACATTACAAGTAAATTAATAGCAACAAATTTATTAAAAACAGTTTGTAAAAAGAAGTGTAACGGATGAAATTATAAAATAAGATGGCAATACTATAGCCCTATATACATATAAATATTGTCTACATTGCTCTGAATATCTGCATAAACAAAATCGAAACAAAATGAATAAAAATTAATGTATGTATTTATATTTAATCGTATATGTTTGAGTAAAAATAAAATAAATATAAGCATTTCTAAAACTATAGAAAAATACATCAATTATTATAAAATAATTTGTATAGGTTTAGTGTATATTCTTTATATACTTCGTATATATTATGAATAAATTTTATATATATACATATACTTATAATATAAACTTAAACAACAAAATACTCAGAAAGATATACTTAATAAAAAAGGTATCGATATCTCATTGTCTCAAACATTAGCATTTTTTCTTTTAAAATCTACAACCAGCTATGGAGGGGAGTCCTAGTATTGACACACAGGTTTGAATATCAAGTATTTTTAAGATTTTGTAAACGTCCTAAATAAATATTTGTCAAAAAAGGAATTTAGTAGCTTATCTGTATCTTAAATTTAGCAGATAACCACTAAAAGTTCTCAAATTAGATTGTACTCTCAAAATTATAAACTCTTTTAATATACAAGAATAATATTTTTCATCATACGATTGTTACGTTGTGTGTGATTTTTACACTTAAAGTATTTCATTTATATCAACAGAAAATTCTGTACTATTTCTCTCTCACGGCAATATTTTGAGATATTTCGCCATTTTACTTATGTGACGTCCAAAAGAATATTCTAGTATACAAATCTTCCAAAAGATTGATATACTTACTTACTTATCCGGTATCGAACAACCTCGGTGGGTCAGGGACCTTACAAAACGAAGATGATATATTTCGCCACCCAGTTTGATGTGTTGCCTTACCTCTCCAGTTGGCAATACCAAGTGTACGCAGGGATTCGTCAACCTGATGCTTGCAGCGGAGCCTTGGTCTTCCTATTTTTCGTCTTCCTTCGAGTTCGGTTTCGAAAACCCTTCGTGCTGGTTCGTCTTCATCCATTCTCCTGATATGGCCTAGCCAGCGCAATCGCGTTATTTTGATCCTCGTAACTATGTCAATGTTGGGATATAGCTCATAAAGCTCATGGTTCGTGCGTCGCCGATACTCGGCGTTGTGCACTATGGGGCCATACATTTTTCGGAGTATTTTTCTCTCAAAGACTTCTACAGATGTTTCGTCTCCTTGCGATAAGACCCAGGATTCTGCTCAAACCATTAAAGATTAATATAGTTACACCGAATAAAATGACTAAGTGCTTAACCTCAGCAAATTGTTTTAGCATTTTGAGTAGGGGATGTATGGAAGATGTAGCTAAACTGAATGGACACAGAAAAGAAGAACTATATCGCCAGATGGTAGGTTGGGGTTCCTCTTTGAACTGTAATAGTACAGACTACGCTGGACACAAATAATTTGTATTACAGACTTCAGATTTTTAAGATATCAATAACACAGAATTACTTGAAATCCACTCAGGTATGACCAAGCACACAGAAGTTACTGGGAAAATAAAAAAGTCTTAGCTCGTTGAGGGTGCATTTACTGCAAAACATCATGAAATTTAATTCGATTTAGGAGAACGAATTGTAATGGACCCTTACTTGATTATTCAAATAAGGTGTCCATACACCTCCCTTGCACGCTTCCACTAACAAGTCGGCAAGAGGGAATATTATTCATCACATGTTACAGAAATTGTCCAAATATGTGAATGTAATCTTCGACAACAATTTTCCTCACTATAAGAGACTACAGACACTAAACCGAATTTTTATCCAAAACTTACAGATTTTAAATTCGGGATTTGGCATTCCTAGTGTTGCAATCTGGCAACTGACAGCTCTATCGTAAAGTTGGAAATTTTTGAGAGTATGCGTACGCGTTTTGACATACGAGCGCTATTTGTGTTGTTTACAGTAACTTCAAAGATTCATCTCGGCCCAGAAATGGAATTAGATCGTGAACATTTTCGTGCGATTATTTTTTACCACTTTCGACGTGGATTAACTCAGCAACAGTGCACGTTTTGTAATTACTTTCTCCATAAAGTAAAATTTGGATTCATTGTAGAATAACGTTGTATGTGAATTTTACAAATATAAATTAAAGTCGTATTATATTATTGTAAAAGTTTGAATTTATATATCTTCCTTCAATTGCCAACGAAAACCTACAATAGAGGATCCAGCTTTTACCAATGTACCAATGCCCCTAAAAAACATTTAAGTTTAAACAAATGACCCCTTAATAGTATATTTGCTTAATTTTATCGTTGTTAAAAAGTTGCAAATTGTATATAAAAAATTTAAAACATAAAAATGACGAGCAAAGAGAACAAACTAATTATTATATTCGTTAATTCTTTTCATGTATAATATAGATTTTTTTATATATGTTTAGTTGGTTGGTTGGTTGAAAAGGCTGCAAGACAGCACAAGCCCATTTAGATACCTTTCAATGAATTTGTCTACAAGACCTACAGGAATATCCTGTAGGGCTACGGTGCTAACTAAATGCGATCCGAATATCCTACTGCTCAGTCCTGCCAGAGCAGAGCAATCCAAGAAGTGTTTCGTCAATTCCTCGTACTCTCCCATACAGCATCTACAGAGAGTGGAGTTTCTATATCCCAATCTGAGGGCGTGCCCAATGTCCCGTAAGTGTTCTTATCATTGTGGATAACCTGCCTCTCGGCAAGTTAAGTAGTTGCCTAGTACACTTCCTGTAAACCTGTAGCCAGAGGACCCTGGCTTGTTTGCAAGTTGAAGTAAGTTTCCACTTGCCCTTGAACATATTATCGGCCCACTGCCTGATCTGCAAACGGCAGGTAGTGATTGGCATACTAACACCTTCTTTTGCCGGCACTACCTGTGCCATAGTACCCTGTCTAGCTAATGCATCCGCTACGCAATTGCCTGGAATGTCGCTGTGGCCCGGTACCCGGATGAGCCTGATGTCGAAATACTCTGCCATCACCCTTAGTGATGAGTGGGATTCTTTCACCGTCCCGGACGTAGCAAACATGGCGTCCAGGGATTTTATGGCAGCCTGGCTGTCTGTGTAGATACATATTCCCCGGAGGGTTGTGACACTACCTTTCAGTATTTGAGAAACCTCCTGTATGGTGGTAATTTCCGCCTGAAATACACTACTGTGATCAGGCAGCTTGAAGGAGATATTTACATTTAGGTCCGGTTAATGGACCCCATAGCCTACTTGCTCGTCCAACTTTGATCCATCCGTGAAAAATCTGATACTACTGGTGTCCCCTTCCAGTGACTTTTCCCAGGTATTCCTGTTCGGAATAGAAGTCCTTACATTTGTCGCTGGTAGAAGGTAGGGGATTCAATAGTCCGTTTTTACGGGAATAAAGCTGATCCGGTGTAGCAATTCAGCATGTCCGGAATGCACCGATATTTTGACGCCACAATCTCTGATTCTCACCACGGATGTAGCGGCTGACGATTCGGCAATGATATCAGGAGGACATATGTTCAGGATAGCACTACGAGCAGTACCTGACGTCGTACCCGTTGCCCCACTAATGCTAATCAGTGCTGATCTTTGAATTTTCATCAAGGAATTCAGAATATACTTCTTTTCGAGGGACGACCTCCACCAAACTACGATGCCATAGAGAATTAGTGGTCTGACTATTGTCGCAATCACATTGTGATCTTAGGAGACAGTCCACAGCGCTTTCCTATCGCTCCTTTACAGCAGTAAAGAGCAACAGACGCCTTTTTCACCCTCTCCATCCCATTCGGTTTCCAAGACAGTTTTCTGTCGAGAATTATTCCCAGATACTTGACCTTTTCCGTCAAATGTAATTCCACTCCATTAACTGACGACTATTCAAATGCGAGTATTTTATATTTCCGAGAGAACAAGATAAGCTCGGTTTTAAGTGGGTTAAGTGATAGTCCGTTGTTAGCGGTCCAAGCAAATTTCTACCCGTACAGATGATAGCAATATCATCGGCATAGGCAAAGGCCTGGCATTCGTCCCTGTCCAATTAAAGAATCAGTTCCTTGACAGAAGTTAACCATAATAGTGGAGACAGAACTCCCCCTGCGGTGTCCCCCTGGTAACGTTCCTAGCAATTGTAACACCACCCCATTCAGCTTTGACGGATCTATCCACCAGAACCTTCCCAATTAGGCGTGTCACTACGCTGTCGACTCCTAGATTCTGTAACGACCTGAGAATCGCCGAAGGTTGAATATTATTGAAGGCTCCCTCAATGTCCAGGAAGGTCCTTAGAGCGAAGACCTTATTTTCTATGCTGATTATAGAGTGGAGAGCCCTCTCAGTTGACCTGCCCTTGATATAGGCATGCTGAGACCTCGATAGTAGATTCTGTGGAAGATTACTTCCAACATGAATGTCCAATAACCTTTCAAATGTCTTAAGAACAAAGGCTGATAGACTGATTGGTCTAAAGTCCTTTGGTTTGACATGAGAGCATTTGCCCGCTTTCGGGACAAAAACCACTTTGGTTTGCTTGCAAATGCTAGTAATGACTCCCAGCACAAGGCAGCCCGTGCATATTGCCCCCAGCCAACTAAGATAGGTATAGTGCCTCCTGTAGTTGCGCGGGAATTATCCCGTCAGGTCTGGCTGATTTATAGGGCTTAAATCATCTAATGGCCCATATCAGATTCTTTCTGCTCAGTATTGAGCAAACTTTTTCTAAGCTAGGTGAGTTTCCTCCTAGCTCTTCTGGCTGATGACCAGCAGTCCTGTCATCGTTGGGAAAGTGGGTATCCAGGAGAATCCCAAGAGACTCTTCAGACGAATACGTCCACGTTCCATCGTCTTTCATTAAAAACCCCCCACACGGTGGGTTTTTAGCGAGCACGCATCTTAATCGTGCAGTCTGGTTGGTACCCTCAATGGATTCAAAGAAGTTACGCCTTGATGTCTTGATTTCACCTTTATATAGATTAAGACTAATCTTGTAAACGTCCCAATCCCTTTTGGTCGCCGCTATTTCTGGCCTTGTTGAAAAGCCGCCTAATGGACGATCTTAGATCCTGAAGCTCAGCGTTCCACCAATGAGGTTTTTTGTTACCCTTGGTAGCATAATAACCACTGGTCTTACAGGACTCATTGAGCGCGATCCTGCACGCATCGGTAAATTTGCCAACTAGTTCTTCCAGCTCTGGCACATTAGTCGGGATATTCGGATGGTAACCTAAGAGTTTCCTTAGGCCCCCATGATAGGCGTTCCAGTCTGTTTTCCTATAATTTGTAAAAATTTCCTTTTTCAGAGGTTCGATATTTATGTGAACTGTAGATATCTATGATCCAAAACTGAGTGATCAGAAAGTACGCTCCAATTGGATACAGTTACATAGTCGAAGCCAAGTAGTAAAGTTAGGTCTACTACTTCCCTCCTAACCGAAGTTATGAAGGTCGGTTCATCGCATCTATTACATATAGTCAAGGATTCGAGTATAATGAAATTAAAAAGAGACTCACCTCGATCATTGGTGCTGGTACTCGCCCATATTGTGTGGTGCGCGTTGGCATCGGCACCTATAATGACGCTACAATTCCGTCTTTTTGCCTCCGATACAATATCCCTAACGCACTTCGGAGGGGGTGATTCAATATGGCCGTGCGCCATGTACGATGAAACTGCCCAAATGTCCCGCTGGCCGTTTTCCAGCGAGAGGCTGATGGCGGTTGTATCGCTATCACTAAAATTCTGCAATAAAAGAGCATTGAATTTTAGTTTAATGAGTATGCAAGATCTTGGCCTACCTGGGGTTGATAGGACGAAGGTCCTGAATCCACTGCTATTGATTCCACATATACGATCATTGACCGTCCATAGTTCTTGTATCAGGGCCACATCGGCTCAACCCTTCGCAAGATGGAGAATGAGGTTGGGAGATGCTGCCTTACTGCGATGAAGATTTATCTGCAGGACTTCAATCATCTACAGGCTATTCAACTCCGGCTACCTCGATCACGGTTGTCTCGTGATCACCCTCGCTAGTGATGGACAGACCGATGATGCTGCCTTTGTCGCCATCCAGTAGTTCTTCTTCGGCATCTACGGCCGTTTCGCCATGACCCGTTTGCCACTCAGCGTATCCACTTTGTATACCCTGAGGGGTACACTCATGAACCCAAACCGAATTTGGCCTTTCGGCTCCTCTAGGGGTTTTAAGAAATCCTGGTGCAGGACCAAAACTACCTGCCGGGAGGTTCCTTCAGGGTCCTCAACCTTGACCACTTTCCAATCCTTTGCATGAATGGAGGGATTGCAGTGGTTGACTATCTTTGTCGATGTCCATGAACACCGTAAGACGGGCTCCTTCTACGAGGCGCCATTTATCCTTGGGGATACGTCCATCTTGGGAACCTTCATCAAAGACGCCAATGATTAGGCTGTCCTTCGCGACATCACTAAAGGACCTGCCGAACACTGGGTGGCTTTTATGCCTCTTAGAAGAGGGTCCAAGTTTTGTATCCTCCTGCACTGAACCCTGCCTTTTAGTAACAGCCAGTGGAAGCTTTGTTCCTACAGAGACTTGGACCCTCACAGACGCCCCTATCCCACTCCAAGGTGTTTACCTGTGCAGGAGTGAGTGCGCCGACTGACCGTGCGGAGAGTTGACTAACCAATCTAGTGGCCCGTCGTAGATCAGCTCTCTGCTTTCGGGAGGGGCAGAGATTTTTAGTTCTCCCCGTGGTTGGGTAGGTTTGACCACCGCCCGCGTTGTTCGTAGTTGCGGAGGCACCCTTGCGTGTGACCGCAGAAGAATTACGAGCCCTAGTGCTCGAGGAAGAGCCCGTAGGCTGGGGGGAAGTCACAGGTTTTCCTGTGGCCGTAGACTTTTTATTAACATTATTCATGTTGTTTGGGCTTCAACTTGTAGCCGATTTCTACGTCCGTAAAAATGCAATGTGTTCAAAAAGAGGGACAGAAAGAAGGGACAGAGTGCTCAGAGCCAGGCCGAACCAAAAAGGGAGTCATCTCAACCTCACCATTACCACCAACTTAACGGTGACGGATTTCGAACGTGCTACAAGACTTGTCAGGTTTTAAGGAGGCGGAGACGAACGGTACCTTAGCCACGCGCCATTTCGACAGTGTCACCTCTGCCTACTCAGGTCGCAGAGCACAAATCGTGAACCATGGTCGTAGCAGAGGCCGTGCCAAAGAGGAAGAAGTTACCCAGGATGCACCGCGAGGAGGCGATCTTCCCTGCAACCCTTTTTTTGATATATAGATTAAAGTAATATTCGTTGTTCTTCAAATTAATAAAGCATTTATAGGCTCCTCCGAAAGTCTATTTATAATTTAATTTACAAATTGTTCTGTCAGAGAAGCACTCGTTTATTTTCTACAGAAGAGGGTCGTATAGTTAACAGCGCATTGAACGATTCTGGTTTTACTGCATTCTTCTAAGAGTTTTAATTCTTTCATTATGGAACAGTGTTTATCAGAATTAATCCAATATTTTATAAAGGTATATAATTTTTTATAGTATTTCCATTCTTCTATTCGATTTTTACGAGGTTCAAACATAGCTCGTCTAAGAGGAGAACGGAGTGATCCAACTTGCTGGCAGAATGTATTTATCTTTTTTTATCTGTCTTGAAAATGTTTAGTACGTTTTTTAAAAGATTGATAGTATCTTCAATGCGTAGACCGCCCATTTCTATATCTATTATTATTCATAGATGTCGTGCTTGAGATCGCACTACCACCAGTAATTGAAAATCACATAGTAGGTGCAAGTATTTTCCCAAACCGAAATGATCAGAAACGTCCATACAAAAAAATAATGGAAAATAATTCTCATGAATTTCGGCTCAAATTTACCAGGACTAAAAAGAGTGTGAATTCCCTGGGAAATGCCGTGAGAAACGCAAAAGTGACATAATTGAGAGCGAGCGATAAAATTTTGAGTGTTGTAATTTGGAGATTTGGGAAAAATCTACGGATGTTCATTATTTCTCTTTGGATGGTATGTGTCGTCATCCTGAATACCGTACTCTACAATTTTGCACTGACGTAAACAACCAATACGACAGTATACTGTTCTTTGGAAATTACAGCTTTTAAGGGTTATGCGGTTTCCAGCGGTCAGACCCAGAATTAAAAAAAAAAGTTTCCCATTACATCCAATGAAGGGATTGGAGAGAGCTTCTCGCAACCAAAGAACTGTGAATTTTCCAGATTTACACTCACAAATTGGGACCTACAGTTTTACTAAGTTTCCGAACGGTATTTTGGGAAGCTTTTTGTATATACTACTTTTAATATATTACGTTTAATGCACGGTCTGCGAACTATTTGAGAAAGTTTTAAAAATTTTATATTTTATATAATAAACGTAATAAAACAATTCGAAATAATACCGACGATACGTTCCAAATAAACCTAAATGTGAATTACTATAGTATTGTAGAAAATATTTCGATGTATCTGGTAAGGAAATACACCATTTTAAAATATTGTTCTTATAATTTGTAGTTGTCTATTTCGCATAAACATTCTTTCTTATTCGATTACTTTAAACGATATCGAAGATATTTAGTTATTATGTAGATTTTATTACGCCATAATTTCGTCAGCCGTTTTTCTCTAGTAACCGTTCAAACAAGAACGGCATAGTGGTTTAATGGGCTAAGCACATTTTTCATGTGCAATTATTATTGCATACGTTCAGGCAAACATTGGCAATTCTCCCATTTGCTTTCTTGCCTAAATGTTATAAAAAAGAATGCTAATTTGTAAGGTGGTGGGGAGCGTGGTCGTATCAAGTTTGAGTTTCTTCGGATAAAGAGGTCTTAGTCTCATCAAAATGGTCAACTTTACCTCGTTCTACTTGAGCAGTACCCCTCTGGCGATGTAACAATTACATAATATCCAAAAAAAAATTGTTGTACATTGTCGAAGAAACCTGGGATAATTCGTGTGACATATGAGATGTGTTATAGTATATGTTTTTAATCGTTAAGACTTCGACTTCACTATGACGCCTGAATAGACAAAGCAAAAACTTATAAATCTAGGATACTGGTTTGGCTCAAGGCAAACAAATCGGTATTTAAGAAATCATTAAAAAGTCTTTCTAAACTTTCGGCTTTCAGGTGAAGTAGAAAGATCATATCATTTCAAACCTAATTTTGCACAGAACGGGTGGTTTAAGTACAGGTAGCTTTTTAAATCATATGTAATTTTAGCTCTGATTGTTTTTTCTGTCCGAAATATTAACTGTGAGCATCGTACCTCCGCAGGGCATAATTAGCCGCTTTAAAGTAAACGCTGTTTTGCCGTGTTCCAAAAGATCGTGCGACACTCATGGTCCCCCTCGTCATACGTGTTGGACCAACAAGATTGACAGTTTGATGTGGTGGCGTCATTGACCAATAGTTTTTTGACATGTGAATATTAAGCCACCCATGTCATTGACAGAAATAATGATTTCGAGTGTCAATATTGGGAACTCCTAATAAAAGTGAATGGACAGGTAATATTCGAAATTAACCTAATGGGAGCACATAACATTCCCATCCCAAATATATGCTGATTCCGTTTCAGATCGGAGATATAGTCAACTTTATGAAGCGACCCATGTCATTGACTGGAATAATGATGTTGAGTGCCAAAATTGGGCACTCCTGATAAAAGTGAATATACTAACCATAGAGTAATGACGTGTAGAGACGCCAGCTCTCTCAGTATTTTGATGACATTTGGTGTGTTGCAGATGGGCTGTTGGATGTTGGAAAGTATTGCTTTAATAATACCAGATAGAGGCAATGGCTCAAACCATCCAACAATAAATCAGCAATGGCATTTCGATTTATGCGTTAAAATTTTTGTATAAATACACCATAAATATATACTAACTATAAAATATATAAAAAAATGTCCAAAATACCATTAAATTTCA